>OY776676.1:73806128-75213628 GCA_963675555.1 Leptura quadrifasciata | reverse complement strand
AAAAAGAACTGATAATTATGCATTATCCACCAAAACACTACTACTACGTCTATGATAATGATATGACATTACAGATTAAAATAAAAAGTTATATGTTAGGATATGCCTACAAGAAGACTGTACGGCGCTAAATATTCTGCGTAGACAAACCGTTGCCTTATTGGATCCGGTGGGCGTGTTCAGTTTCAGAGCCAATTAAACCGTGCATTTCCGTCGAGATTTCGTGTAACTTCGTCGAGAAAAACCGTCAGCAAAGATAATTGAAAACGTACCCTTAGATACATACGAATTAAAATATCCCTAGTATGGAAGGTTCTGACATGGCTAAAACATGACAAGCCTAAAGGTGAATTTATAAACTATATAGCCGCGGCAGTTACAGTTGCAGTTGCCGCACCTGTCGTGTTTATGAAGAATACGAAAGCAATGTTTCCATTTATAAAGTCTGCTGCTGCTGCGGTTGCAGTTCATATTCCGCAGGTAGATAACCAACTTTTATCTTGAATGGCAACCCCTGCGGAATTACCAGCGGATGGCCAATGAAATAGTAGCTTTCAACCCCTGTACGCTTGTCAGTTTTGGTAGCGGGAATACTGGAAAAAGTGAAAGGAAGTACAACGTGACTAGTGTTTGACGTTTAAGGTTTTGTGAAATTTATCCAATATTTAAATTTTATATGCTAAGAAATTTGAACAAGAAAAATGAGCTCTGGGTCACAAGCTTTATATTCATTTTCAAAAAATATTTGTAACCGCCTTCTTCCTTTCGTCACATATTTAATGGCCTTCTTATATACCTTCGCAAGCCGCGATTATAAAAGAACATATAAGTCCAAAAGTTCCCAAAAGGAAACAAATGTTTCGAATCCATTTTAGTTTGTTTATCAGCTGTTGAGAACAAACAATTTTAACATAACCTACAGAACCTCACTTTTTCAAAACGCTCATGAAGAACATAAACAAATCGTCACGATAAGCGTGCAGCGCATGTGTGAAACACTCCCCGATAGCAACAGCAAGACTTTATAAATGACCAATTTTCATGAATTGCAACTGATCCTGCTGCGGCAACTCCAACTG
The DNA here is from genome assembly GCA_963675555.1 of Leptura quadrifasciata. NCBI lineage: Eukaryota > Metazoa > Arthropoda > Insecta > Coleoptera > Cerambycidae > Leptura > Leptura quadrifasciata. The sequence continues at coordinate 75,212,549 of OY776676.1, read as the reverse complement.
CAACCGCAATTGCAGCGGAAAAGTTTATAAATCGAACTTAAAAGATTAACTAAAAAATCACGTGTCCTGTGATCATTATTGAAAGCTCTGAATATATATATATATATATATATATATATATATATATATATATATATATACACTTTTTAGACATGGAGTGATTTTAAGAGGAAAAGAACTTGTCTGATCTAGCAGAAATAAGAATACTGGACATACTATATAGGTGAAAATGAACCAGAATGCGAAGTAGAGTGCCTTCAGAGTCTACTACAAATAGTGTAACAGATTCCCAAATATCTGATCCATCGCTTGAATTCACACCAGAAATTAATATTAAAAAAAGATCAATAAATAATCAACAGCCTGCACCTAAAAGACAGGCTGTTGAATATTTACAAGAATACAGACAATAAACATTAAACGAACTTAGCGATATAAAAATGACTTTGAAAACCTCTTTAGAAGAAGTTTCCAAAGATTTGAAAGAAATGACTGCATTGACTGCAGAAATCAGACAGTTAAATAATAATGTTGCTCAGGTATAAATAAAATTAGTCTATTTTTTAAGTTATTGAAAAATTATACCTATACTTTTCCAGATCTTACAAGTTCAACAGGACCTTCTTCAAAACATTTATAATGGATAATTTAAAATTTAAGGCAATATTAAGCTTTATCTGTTAGGAAATAGGTGGAAATAGGTACTTTTACGGGATACGCATTTGTTATTTTATAAATAATAATAATATAACATATATAGGTATAGTGACTTAGTTAGTTTTACATTTAGGTACCTATATACCTAAATGTTAACATTTCATTCATTATTTAATACAGTCAAATGAGCAAATCGTTTTTAATTTATCTATAGCGACGGACTGGTTAAAGAACAGGAAGAGGGCGATATAAAGAGAGGGAACACCGAACATTTTATCGATAATACTGTTCTACAATAGTATCTCGTACTGCTAACCCAGCCAGTACTAGTTGCCTTGGCTCATTTATTGGTGGTAAATCAAAATCAATTGCCTATTGAATATCTTCATCTACTGCTTCTTCAAGTAATGGAACACCCTCATTAACACATAAATTATGTAAAATGACACAAGGTGTTTGGTAAGTCGGTTACAAAATGTGGGGCGTATCTAATAAGGGACCGTTCCTTCAACAGACATCTGAACCTAATTTTAAGTATACCTATACACCTTTCCATAAAATTTCTTGCTCTTATATGAGCATGATTGTATTTTGGTTCTGGCGAGCCCTCAAGAGGATTTAGAAATAGTGCCATGAGGTAGGGTTGGAGAGGGTAACCTGAGTCTATTAACCAAGATTTTTCATTATGGTTGTACAGATCTTGCATATAGTCTTTAATTAAAGAATGCCTCCAAATGAAAGAATCATGAGTTGACCCTCCATAATTGGCTAATACATTATTTATGATTAAATTGTCGTCACAAATAATTTGACAATTAAGGGAGTGGAGCCCTTTCCTGTTAATAAAATTGTGTTCGTCATTTCGTGGCTTTAGAATAGCAATGTGAGTGCAATCGATTGCACCAATTATTCCTGGAAAACTCCATTTTTCCATAAAACGAAACTTTATTCGGTTTCTTTCGTCCATCGATGCTGGAAATTTAATGTAATCTGCCGCCATCGATTGCACTAGCTCGGGTTACCTCATGTACAGCTCGATGGACTACAGTAGGCTTAACGAAATATTCCTCCCCTAAACCCCTGTGATAACTACCAGTAGCATAAAAACGTAAAGCGCAAAATCTTATTTTCTATGGACACACCGCCAGATATGAGTGGACTTCTTAAGAGTGGTGTTACTATATTTATTAGTGTTCTAACAAAAGTTTTAGATAATCGATATACTTCAATAAATCGTCGGTCAGGTAAATTAAACGGATTTGATTGGTTCCTTAATTCGTTTCTATTCAATTTTAACCGACGGATATCTCGGCGATTTTGTTGTAAAATTTCTTAATGAAATATTGGCAGCATTCTAAAATAAACAAATATTTTAAAAATTCCATAAGTGGCTCCATATAAATGCTAATACATACATTTATTTATCATATGAATTAATTATCAAAATGTAAAATTGTTCTCGAACTATGCCTCAAATCAAATATTCAAATGACGTCAACGCGCCAACTAACGGATGGCACATATATTAAAAGGAGAAGCATATGTTGTATTCTCAGATGTCGTATTACTGAAACGACAGCTACTTTGGTATCGAGCGAGCAAGTGTCAAAAATACGATACGATAGTTTCAAGAAGCACTAGTATCATCGTATCGACTCGATACGATAGCAACTTAGAATCCAGCAGCTGGGCGCGTTCGGACGTAGTATCTAAACGCACCCCAGCTGATGCATTCTGGCGGATGAAATAAAAGAAAATGTTCCCCATTGGCTAATTCATTTGTAGCAGGTAACGGTTCGTTTGTCACAGAACAAGAGTGCAATTGTGGTGGAAATATCTTTACTTACCGGACTAAATTTTTTACAGAAATGTTAGTTTAATAACTACAAGTATGTTTTAGTATATGAAGCGTATTAATAACTCACTGCAATGTCTGCAAATGAACTTTAAAATCTGGCGTAATAATTATTAATGATAGAAAAATTAAAATTGTTCGTTTGTGGCAGTATGTCACGTTCAGAAATCTCGATTTACTTGCCATTACCGTGAGATATCAGTACCAGGCAAACAAGTACTTGAACTAATTAAACTTTTTTCAGCAACATAGTTTAATTGAAGGAGTTTTCTCAGTGCAGGAATACAATCAAGTTCGCCAGTAATTTCGTCTTGACCTCATCGTGGCAACATAGGATTGCAGTTTGCTTTATCCTTGCTATATTGGGTGCTTTCCATTTACCGACACAAGTCAATACGAGTCGACCAGAGAGTTTGAATAGAATAGAAGGTAATTTCGTTCGTCTTGAACAAACTGAACACAATCACTAAACAGCCAATTGAGTTGAGATATTTTTCTAATTCTTGATTTCTATTGGTTGCATACTAATCACAATCACTTTGTTCAACACGAACGAAAGTAGCTAGAATAATAAAGTGGGCGTGGTAACTGGCCCCACAACAAATTTGTTTACCCACTTACGAAAATGGCAAAAACATGAAACAACCGCATCGATAGTATCCGACAAGGAGTTCGGAAACCTCTGTTATTTTGTTCTTTATTGTAGGCAACTTAGGCCCAGCTGTATAAAAATGATTCAACCAATGTTCAGTTGAACTTGATTAAAAATCCGTGGATACTATTGTTGTAGCAATTGTAACCTTGGATTTTAAACCAAGTTCAACCTGAACTTCGGCTGATCCACCTTTATACAACTGGGCCTAAGAGTTAAGAGTGACGCGTACAAAATGCTTACCTGCATACGGTAATTGATGTTACATTCATTGTAAAAATCAATATAAAATATAATGGGTAATAAAGAGAACGTGTACATTATATGTTGTGATGATTTATGAAAATATTTCTCAATTTTTAAATCACTTCATCACTGTTGACGAATTATTTTGATTATACAGTAATTATAAATATTGATATCCCTAATTTCACACGATATCGAACAATGATGAAAATAGTTCCGCCGTCACCACGCAGCTCCATATATTATTCAATTTCATGCAGTGAGTATAAGTAGCGGCATATATATATATATATATAGACCGAGCGACCCTTGCTAATTTATCGAGAAGTAGGATGTCATCATGTGTAAAATGCCTACTTTTTCTGTCTTCGTTTTAACCCGAATTTTTTGATAACGCTCACTCACTAACATTTCGCTGATGTAATTTTTTCCCCTACTATAATTCTGTATCGGTGCCATACGTCTTAACTTGAATCGACAACAAACAGCTTCCCGTTTTCCGCACTGAACCCTATTTTATTTACACCTTTAGTTAATTAAACATATTTAAAGAACTTTATAAAATAAGATTATAAAATCTATTAAATTTAGCTACCGACCTCGCGACCTCATCTTAGCTACATGCCACAAAAAGTTGAATTATATTATGGAGTCATTTGTATTTTAAAATATTTGCCGATTATCTTCAACTAGTCATAGTTTCTTTACTTACAATATTTCAACTTAAAATCAATTTCTGCGGAATTTATATAGAAATATCCAAGAAATTGTGACTACTTCATTTAATATATCGTAAATTGATGTTATTGCTGAAATAAACACGATTTATAAAAAAAAATCCAAAATTCTACAATAAAAAATTAAATTACGATAACAAAAATGGCTTAAAAAAGAAAGCTTAACGAACACTGAGAATGTGAACAATCCATCTTTATGATGTCTGAAGGACTTTTATTTCTACTTTAAAAAGTTAGAAAAAATTAAAAAAATAGGAAAAAGAAAAAATAAATTTTCTTTTTCCTCTAGTCTATTTTTTATTTCAAAAATGAATATTTACGTTCACAAAAATTTTTAGTGAAAATTTTGCATAAAAAACGCTCCGAAGAGCGAAAATATGATTACAAGTATTAAAAACCTCTTCCACGGCGTTTTTACGTGAAGCACGCTTTTCGTACGAAGTATTTCCTAAGTAGGATTTTGTTACAACGTCGAAAAGTATATCGGGGTTATAGCGTGTTCTTTAACAAGAACACTAACAATTAAAAAACACTCGCGAACAATCACTATTTAAATTTTGGCATAGACGCTGGCACCGCATCTCGAACAAGGCGCCTTCCGCGAATTGTTCTAACGACGGGCTGCATTAGGCTGGCCTAAACTGTGGCTTTAGAAAATTTTGATTCAATAAATTTTGATTCTGTCACAAGACTGATGTGCAGAAAATGAATTTAGAAACAAAAATGTACAAACAGAGATGAAGGAACAACAAACGCGGCAAAAATACACAAACACAAGAGAAGAGGGGGACAGGAAAGAAAGGTATATTTGGTGAAATGTGGCTAGAGTGGCTGCCGGGAGATTGGCAACGTTTCGTAAGGTAAGGGGTGTTTAATCCGATATGGGGCATTATGCTGTCCAATTTGTGTAATGTGTCTTGTTAGCGGACTATCGCCCAGTTTGAACGAATAGAAGTTTTGGGAGATGTGCTGGACGTAGTCGGCTATCGGGGTTATGTCGTTACAGCGTTCGTAGAGGTCTCTGAGGGAGATGTACCTTCCAGAATTTGAGATGAGGCGCATATATTTGTGTTCTAAGACTTGGAGTTTTTTCATTGTCGTGGCCGGTATGCTGCACCATGCCGGCGCGGCGTATGTGATAGACGGCCTGACCTACAGACTCCTGGACAGGGAGTAGACCGTCCGTATTGTTTCGTTAATGTGCGTATTAAACGTGAGTTGAAAGGTCGAGCGTTCACTTACAGTGGCTAATGGCTATTTAGTAAGTTGCATTTTTGCGGACGCAAGTCAATACAAACATAACTAGTTCTCCTACCATTGTGAAATAAGGAGAGAAAACGAATTATACCCAATCACATGTAAGAAATAGATGGCTTGAAAAGAATATAAATGTCCTCATAGTTTCTTAAACCATCGCGTGGTCTATATATATATATATATCTCAAGTGTGCTCCTAGAAGACAGAAATATTAAAACATAATATTTCAGTCGCAAGCTCCTCTATAAAATCCTTATTTTACTATAAGGAATGTAATCAGACTGCAACCAACAGCTACTCTCCGGGCTATGTGCCCCGCCGAGCGCTGAATTACAAGTTACAAGCCTGGCGCGTTAAGTGTAATAATCGCATATTACCAACAAAATGCTAATGGTTCGATTGCAACAAACACCAGCCGAAAGACTGATCCTACTTAAAGGAGCTCTCGTGCCAGTCGTTCCATACCACTTGCAGACTGCAGTTTCGAGCTTTTGGCTCTCGTCAGTGCAAGGTAGGCAGGGTATGTCTTGCTCAAAATGGGAGCCCCTATTCCGTATACAGACACGGCAGCGTCTTCTTATTTCCGTCCTTGTTACTCTGGTTGTCAGATTATGCCTTATGTGTTGGGCAGCATCGACTATCCTTTGTCTAAGGTTTTCTATAGTATTGACTGGTGTGGTATAGACCATCTCCTTCATATGACCCCATACGTAATAATCAAGGGGTGTTAAATCAGGGTTTCGCGCTGGCCAAGGTATTGGGCCCGCTCTTCCAATCCAACGGTTAGGGAAACGTTGATCAAGTAACTGTCGTACTGTCAGCCGATAATGTGCTGGACAACCGTCGTTCTGAAACATCATTCGCTGTCTGACGGCGAGAGGAACATTTTCTAAAATCACCGCCAGATCATTTCTTAAAAAATTTTCACAGATTTCCCCGTTTAAATTTTGAGGAAGAAAGTGTGGCCCTATTAAATAGTGGCCAATGACTCCCGTCCACACATTAATAGAAAACTTCATTTGGAAACTAGTTTCACGTGTTAACTTGGGATTTTCCTCTGCCCAATAGTGTAAAATTTTTACAAGTTTTTATTTTAAATGTTCACATGATCGAAATGTTTCCGGATATTTTTCATTCCAAACAGATATCTATAATATTGTACAAGTAATCCAGTAAAAAAAAATTTAAAAATGTCAAGTAGGTTTTTCGGAAATTAACTTTTAAGACATTAAGATCTACTTTTTTGAGAAAAACAAAAAAATTGAAATATCTCAAAAACTATTGAGTTTTGTATAATGTATGTTAGGGCTAGATTTACTCCTTAGCTCATGCCCCATCACATCTCCAAAAGAATGTATCGAATTACCAGTAACCCTGTATAGTGGAGAGTTAATGCAAAGTCTGATTGAAGAAAATGAAGGTAGGTGAAAAATGTAATTATTTGCAGTAATCTGTAGATATTAGATCCGTAGATTTTTAGCTATTTATTCGTAAATACTATGTCGATTGTACATATCCGTACAGATTTAGAATAATTTTGTACACACATTCATCTGAAATCAGTGGCAGACCCAGAATTTCGACATGGAGGGGCCTTCAAAGATGGGCAGCACAGCTGTGTACACGTAGCGTCAGCTGCAAGGGGATTTACAGTTAAATGGCCGGGGATAGGACAATAATAATAATAATAATAAAAAAATCGTCGGCGTTTTGTGTATTTGGCACACACTTCTTCAAGGTTTAATAGTTATAATGCAACATTTTTAAGCATAACGATTTCATCATTATTAATGTTGAATATTGGTGATGTAATTGTTATGCCTACAGATGTTGCATTATAACTAGGATGACCATATTTTTTTCAGAAAAAGAAGTACAATGATGAAAGTAGCTTTTTATCAAAGTTGAGGTTGTATGGGCTAAAAATGCGCCGCAGGCGAGAATTTTGGATTTTCAAGGTCAAACGGCCTTAAATTAAAAGTTAGAAGTTTTATTTAAAATAATATTGTCTTCGAAATGTAGTTCTTGTGGGCGCAATGCTTAAAAATATATAATACCAAATATATATTTTTATCAAGTAAAAAGACCAAATATTCTATACTCTAATGCAAAATATAACAAAATAACAAATAGGCTCTTCAATTTGCCCTCGACGTGCCTGCAACTACAGTACTTGAATCATCGCGTTGGTACCAGTCGCACTTTTGGAAACTTAGGATTGCTTTCAAAATTATTTGCGATCTGGCTTTGGAAACTGGAACATTTCGCTGCAATAACTCTCATTGATGTTCGTGTGAACTTGCATTACAGCGTTTAAGGTATGGTCGAGGCAAGAATTCAAGCGATGCACGTCACAGATCGATTCTATAAATAAGACAAAACTGCTAAGAATCATGAAGCCCCATTAAATTGTACCTATGTCTGAAAAAAGCTTAATAACTGGGTGTCAAGAATTACTCTTTTTAACGTAATTAATGATTAAAAATTATGTTAGTATTTAACATTTCTTTAACAAGATCACTCGTGACGTGCATCGCTTGAATTCTTGCCTTGACTTTAGGCATATCCATGAGAGAGAGAGAGATCCGATAAGGAATTTTTGGCCATAACTTTTTCTTAATACATATATTGGTAAGAAAGTATAAGACTACCTAGGTAGTACTATGACAGGTGCAGCGATATAAATTTTCACTCAATAACTTCAGTTGTTCGCAAAATAATTAGATTTAATTTTATAAATTATGTCAATTTTTGTATCTCCTAAATTTAAATCTACTCATTTCGCATATGTTTGAAATTATTGAGTGCAAATAATTTATAACATTACTCTTGTTATACTTCTACTTAGGTAGTCTTATAGTTTGTTTGCAATATGTGTTTGGGAATAAGAAGTTATAGTTAAAACAGTAAATATTTCCCTATCGAACCTCTCCCTCTTGGATATTCTCACCTTAGAATATCTCCATTTACGATTGTTTTGAATTCCAATAGTTATTAATATTGGAGGACAGTCGCTTAATCCACGCACTTGTCTCATGAAAACAAAAAATAAACTGTCTCCAAATTTTTAAATTTATTTTGACTTTATGCAGACTCTCGAGTCAGGTCAGCGATCTTCAATGCGATAGTGCAAATATTTTCGTAATTCCAGTCGGCAATTTTATCTTCTGCAACGTTTGCTTGCATTAGACCAACTTCGCCGAATAGTTCGTCTTACTAATACTAATACCAGACTATGTAGATCTTAAAAACCTCACATGAACAAAAAAAACTTCATTTCATGAAACTTATCTTCTCAAATTCACATGTTCAAAAACATTCAATTCATTTAAGTTCGAATTCCAGTTTTGCAAAAAGTAATTAAATTTCGAATTTTTTATATCTCAAGAAAAAGAAGTACATTTAGGTGTGTGCACTTAATGATGCTTTTAAGGGCAGTCGAAAAGAAAGTACTGTTTAACTAAAATAAATACATGTGTCCATGGTGTCCCCCCCTCCCCCCTTAGGACCGACACTGTCTGAAATGCTGAATGCGTGAAATAAATACATTTTACAACATTTACTTACATTAATAACATTTCAAAAAATGTAAGATACTTTTAAAAACGTGTATTTTTTTAAGCGATTCACGCTAGCTTAGCGAGCGTTCCATTTATTCTTGTGGTGAGAGTTGACACTAGTCGACTCGATCTCGACAATCGACATAAGAACTGGTGAGTCGTGTAAATGGAAAGCACACACTGTCATCCTATATTTTGTTATCAATTAATTTGATAAATTATGAATTTTAGATGTATAAATAATTGAAAAGTGGTTGGGGTTGGTCACTTTGATACATACAGCAATATAATTAATAATCTGGTGTGCCCATATACTAATTAAATCACAAAATATTGAGAGATAATATAACCTAACTATGCATACACTAGATGAGAAAGTTAAATAGGACCACGCGGAATCGAATATCGGTGGTTTGAGTCTGTGCTAATAGTTTCCCCTGCATCCACAGAGTGGCTCTGTGCCTCAGATCTTGAACTTGTTGATTGCAAAGTAACACTATATTATCAACTTCTGTCACTGTGTAGCGTCAAATGTTAAATATCGCATTTTTCAAAATCTGTTAGTTTTTTGGTAGTGAAAAGTGTGGAAGAAAAATCAAAACTTGTTAAATTGGCGTTCGTTGTCCTTGTTGGTGGTTTGTGTTGCAGTTGTACACGTATTTGTTGTTTTCATTATCTTTGCCATTATGAATACAACAGACGTGATTTATAAAAACAAGTGTTGTGTACCGGGTTGTAATGATAAGACCAGTAAAAGACATCGCTTTTCCCAAAGACGTTAATTTGTTGAAAAGGTGGGTTCACAATATTAAGCAGCCATGTTTGAGGGAATTGTTCCCGGAATAAATATATTCATCTTATTACGTGTGTGATATAGACATTTTGTTCAAGAATATTTGTTACCAGGGACAAGAAGAGAACTTCGTCGACTTTGTGTTAATATATAATATGTTTTATATATTGAATTCAATATAGATTTTTCTATTCTGTTCTATTTCATTATAAAATTTGTTTTTTTTAAACAAGCAAAACTTTTGATACTCCTCACAAACAAATATAATTGAAAGAAACTATTAAAAAGTTGGTAAGGAATTGAGTTACATTAATGTTAATGGAATTAAAATACAATAAAATTAATGTAATTTAATTCCTCATCAACTTTTCAACACTTTCAATGGATTATCTAGAACAATACTATACTCTCTATTATAGTAGAGTTCAGTGGAACAATAATGTTATATTCAAATTACCCGCCTGTTGTATTTTACTTTTCCCCGCAACCGCCAGGTAGCGCAAAAGTTAGTTCCAGGTTACAATACAGAACTTCCTCATCTAGTGTATGTGATCTGTGATAAACCCAATCGATGTGAAAGCGAATAGTGTTACAGTGTTGCCCATTTTATGTTCTATAGTACTTTAAAACATATGTAGATGGAGCCATTTTCTGATATCTCAAATTGAATTATTTATATCTATATGGATATAATGAAATAATTAAAAACTTGTATACGGATAAAATAAATACATTTTTGATATAAATTTATTTGTAGATATCGCTAATTTAATTTCTGATTAGATTATTTATATCTAAATGGATATTTGACATCAGAATTTAAATTATTTATATGTATATGAATATAATTATATAATTACAAATATTATGTTTGTTTTATATTTATATCTCTTGTACTATGTGTTATATATTATTGTTATTATTGTTAACCTCACCTTCGCGATGAGTTCAATCTGAACTTGGTGCACCCTGTTTTTACTAACGAGGCTCTAACGACCGAGTAAGGGCGGAATAACCCTTACCTTCTGCCGTGAGCACATCCACCTTCCCACGAAGAGTGCGGTAAAAATAACCCACCGCACACAAAGGTTGCTTTTGGAATCGTTTGGTTACCCCATCGTCGCAGTCTCCTTCTGTGCCATGGGACCACACCACTCGCCTTCCGCAACCGAGCTGGTCAGTTGCATACATGCTCCAGCTAAAACTTCAAATGCAGCTTCGTTTTCAGTCGATTAAGGCTTTAAAAAAATGATGAAGCGTTCAAGTGGGACAAAATCATCCGGAGGTAAAATACCCTCCCGATTGGATCTCCGGGGGAGGGTGCCCACAGGGTCACCTCATCGAATGTCGAAAAAACACCGAAAAGTTAAATCCAACAAAACTAATTCTTTCATCTACGGCGCTTGGAATGTTCGTACTTTGAACGACAGCACTCGCACCGATCGGCCTGAAAGAAGGACTGCTCTAATAGATAGAGAACTTCACCGACTCAATGTTGACGTTGCAGCTCTCAGCGAAACTTGATTTTTGGAAGAAGGCTCTCTCACAGAAAAGTACTACACCTTCTATTGGAAAGGTCTTCCCACCAATTCAAGAAGACAACATGGAGTAGGATTTGCCGTTCGGAATCAACTTGTATCCAACTTAACGCAAGTACCACAAGGCCTATCCGAGCGTCTAATGCTGCTTACGCTATGAACTATCAGATGGCAACGCGGTAAATCTAATAAGCGCCTACGCTCCCACTCTGGATGCAAGTCACGAAACCAAGGAAAGCTTCTATCAACAGCTGGAAGAAACCCTCTGTAGAATACCTAAAACGGAACGACTCGTTATTCTTGGCGATTTTAACGCTAGAGTAGGGAGAGATGCAGACACCTGGCCAGGCATCATAGGCAAGAACGGTTTGGGCAACATGAACGCTAACGGTCAACTACTCCTAACTAAATGCGCCGAACATGATCTAGTTATAACAAACACCATTTTCCGACAAAAGGATAAATTTAAAGGCACCTGGCGTCACCCCAGATCAGGTCACTGGCATCTACTGGACTATGTTATCGTACGTAGGAAGCATCTCAAGGACGTCCAAATTACAAAGGCGCGCATTGATAGCGAATGTTGGACCGATCATCGTCCTGTTGTCTCTAAAATGAAAATTGTTATGAGACCCAAACACCGAAGAACTCAAGTAAAACGTAGACTCCGTCTCTGTATTAGTAAATTACGTGACCAACAAACCGTCGAAGAGCTAAAGCAAAAAGTTCAAGAGAATTTGAGTGCACTAGAAGAAACCAATTCTGTAGATGTCGCTGCTACCTGGACACAAATTAAAGACAGTTTAAAAAGTGCGAGTGAGGAAATTCTTGGCACTGCAGCAAGTAAAAAACAGGAGGACTGGTTCAATGATAATGAAGCTTTTATTCAAGAACTTCTTGACCGCAAACATATTGCCTTCCAAAACGCTATCAACCACCCCAACGACTCATCAAAAGCAGAAGCTTTTACCCAATCTAAGTATGAAACGCAACGCGAAATCAGAAGAATAAAGAACGAGTGGTGGGCAAGCAAGGCCAGAGAAATTCAAAGGTACGCCGATTCACACGACTACAGGAATTTCTTTCAAGGAGTAAAAGCAGTGTACGGCCCCAGTCGGAAAAATATGTGCCCTATTAAAGATTTAAATGGAAATCTCCTCAAAGAAGACCAGGAAATAAGAGCCCGATGGAAAGAACACTACTCTAACATTCTTAACCAGCAAAGTCAAGCCGATCACGATATTATAAATCTTATCCCTCAATATGACACCTTCGAAGACTTAGATAAACCACTAACAACGGAAGAGATCTTAACCGCCATTGGGCAGCTAAAAAATAACAAATCTCCCGGCGCCGACTCATTCCCAGCTGAGATCTTTAAAGCTGTGTCGTCAGAGCTCATACCCTACCTCAAAAAACTGTTTGATGTCGTGTGGGAAAGTGGTCAAGCTCCGCAGGAGTTTCGTGATACACTTTTAATCAACCTCTTCAAAAACAAAGGGAGCGCTGCGGACTGTGGAAATTACAGGGGTATAGCTCTCCTGGCTGTTGGAGGGAAGATACTCACTAAAGCGATGGCAAATAGGCTAACACCTGTTATGGAAAAGTTACTTCCTGAAACACAGAGTGGCTTTAGACCAAACCGAGGTACATCGGATTTAATCTTCACACTTAAACAGCTTCAAGAAAAAGCACTCGAACATCAAGGAGAAATTCACATGGCCTTCAATGATTTAACCAAGGCGTTTGACTCGGTGGACAGGGAAGTGCTCTGGAAAATTATGTTCCGCTTAGGTATCCCTAGAAAATTTGTGGAAGTATGTCGCAGTCTACATACAAACAACAACGCCCAGGTTATGTATAATAATGAGGCAACCGAACCTTTCCAAACCCTCACTGGAGTTAGGCAGGGATGTGTGCTGGCACCCCTACTCTTTAATTTGTTTACCACTGCTCTAACAATTATTCTTGACAACAAACTGACAGTCAGAGGAATAGGTCTCAGATACCGTTTTGATGGCGGTCTCTTTAACATAGGGCGCTTTAGAGCTTTCACGAAGACACGCACACGATTCATTTGTGATCTCCAGTATGCGGATGGCTGTGCACTTTTAGCATCTACGCCGGAAGAGCTTCAAGAACTTTTAGATGTGTACGCCCAGAGCTATGATTCCTTGGGACTTAAAATCAACATTGGAAAGACTAAGATTATGTCAACTCCTCATCAAGTGAACCAAATAGACATTACACTTAACGGAAATTCTCTTGAAGTGGTGGATCAGTTCAATTACTTAGGCAACGTTGTTAATGACAAAGCAAACATGGACAGCGAGATTCGCAATAGAATTAACGCTGCATCTAGAGCACTCTCACGGTTAGTATAGATACGGTTGGATTAATGGGCGGAGACTGTGACGTTACAGTAGACCTTGGAACGCGCCATATTTGTATCGTTTGTTTGGTCACAGACACGGTTTATCAGACACTCTGTGGTTTGGTTGTGCATTGTGAACTTGTTTCTTTACTTTTGTGTATTCGGTGTATTTTAAAGACTCTTTAAAAAGACTATTATTAGGAAGTACTGTGGTTTTGTTTTGGGAAGTCGACTTGCCCTAATAAAAAGTAAGTACAAGTATTGTAGGTTCATTCTATATTTGTTGATTAATTTTTTATTATTTTATTATTATTGTGTAGGTAAATATTGTTTTTTTAAAAGTTATGCCTGGAACAAGGTTGCCGTGGCTATATGTAACAATAGTTTACAAAAGACTAAGCAAGGCAATTTGGCTGTTTCTTATTATAAATTTCCAAAAGATGACAAACTATGATGTTTCAATAAAGACTTATTATTGCTATTTTATTTAATTTTACATAATGCTAGATATATTTTTTTATTTTCATTGCTCAGATAGATATTCGCAGTCAGCAACGTTCGATTACCAAATTTTCACTCATTTCCTAATAGTCTTAATTAAAAATATCTTTAAACAAATTTAATATATCACCTAATATAAAGTTCGTTCGTACGTGAGAATACTGTACATAACATTTTCCTTATACTTCTTCGTATTTTTGTGTGCTATGCTAATACCTAAAACCTTGGGGTAACATATATTTTGCTTTAAAATTATGATAAGATAGGACGATAGCTTACACGCTTTTGGGCTATGTTAAAATAAGAAATACAGACTTTTTGTGCAGTAACTTAAAATTTTTTGTCCGATTCTAGTGCGTCCCTTTCTTATTAAATCAAATTTGTATAAAATAAATAATGCCTGTTTTTTTGTATTAAAATAAAATAATAATTGCAAGATATATAAGTGGAAGCAATAACGACTTAAGAGACTATTAATGAGGGAGAACGAGACAGCATTATATGCGAGCGTAAACGAGGTCTACTTTGACGTCAATGCACTAAACGTTTTCTGATTGGTAGGGGCGGGCATAATCCAACCGTATGTATATAAACCGTGGAGCACTCTGGGGACTTAGAGAGAGAGTATTTGACAACCACGACCTTGCTTTGTCAACGAAAATGGCTGTCTACAGAGCAGTTGTCATTCCAACACTGCTATATGGATGTGAAAGCTGGGTCACTTACCGTCGTCGTGTGAAAGACTTAGAACTTTTTCAGCAAAGACACCTCAGAAGTATGATGAAAATCCGTTGGTTCCATCACATATCAAACGTGGAAGTACTCAGGAGAGCAAACAGCCTTCCAATTGAGGTGCTTATTTCAAGAGCACGCCTAAGATGGGCAGGTCACGTTCATCGTATGCATGATAACCGCCTTCCTAAATGTACACTTTATGGTGAATTGCTAAGCGGTAGAAGACGGCGTGGCGGTCAACGAAAGAGGTTCAAAGACGTTCTCCATGAAAATCTAAAATCCTGCGGTATTCCAGACGAGCAATGGGAACAACTTGCAGCGGACAGAACCGAATGGCGAGGGGTTGTGGCCAGCTATCAAGGAAATGATGCAGCAAGAAGGCCGAATCAAAGACCTAACCAGGTCTATGTTTGTCCTGACTGCGGTCGACATGTGCTTTCCCGAATTGGCCTCTATAGCCATAGTCGTGTGCACCGTAGATGAATGGGAATTACAATAGACTACACCTTTTACTTGTTTTTTATTGTACACAATTTATCGACTGTAACATTTTTATACTCGGACTCGAGTAACAGCTAATAATAATAATATTGTTAAATGTCATATTATATAATATTGTCTATTTTACTGACTTGCCATAAACATAGTTTTGTGTAACATGGTTAAATAAACTATCTATCTATCTATGTATTATACATATAATAAATTAATTTTTGATATCAGAAATTAAATCTATATGGATATAATTAAATAATTAGAAATATACATAATATAATAAATTAATTCTTGATATTAAAAATTGATTAACAGATATCGTTGATTCAATTTCAGATATCAGAAATTGAAATAGGGATATATCGATTTCACTATTTCACAGAAGGAAAGAAACGGCGTTCCATAGCTATCACTTGTGATCAGTCGAGCAAAAAATGCCGTTATAAATGATCAGGTTGATCGGCACAGATCAGATTAGTTATATACTGATCTGATCAGTGAGTGCTCTCTGATCGCTAACCGTGATGTACGCAACCTTGAAATCAGGCGCGCAGGCGTATGTTCTACATTTTAATATTTCCAACGGTTAATCTAGGATACAGTGAAAAGTAGTTCTAGAATTAACAAAAAATAAATATATCGGACTTCCAAGAATACTGTTATTAATTTAAAGTACCTGCTTGTCTAAAAATTATTGTTATTTTGACTTATGACTATATCATACGAAAATTAATTTTAAATTTTAAGAAATAACGATTACAAATGCAACGGTTGACATTTTGTGCGTAGGAAGTAGGAACTAGGAATACATCCTACCGACAGTTCTGCCAGCTAGTGAGTCAATTTACATGTGCTGTGAAGCCGGTTAATTGCATAAAATTTAACAAATTCCAGCGAAATTAGGTGTAGTGTTTAAAATAAAAATTAACAATGCATCAAGAAACATTACATCTTATTCAAATCCTAGAAAAGACAGTGTCACCTGGTAAGTAAAAAAATTCTTTATTGTTGGGTTGCCATTGTATATACTTTCCTGATCATAATTGTCTAGATAGATATATACCTATTTAATTCCTTCCTTTAGATATTCAAATAAAAACATTTTTTTTTCTTTATTGTTTAGAATATATTAATATTACCTTATTGGATACGATGTTAAAGTATAGCACACTTTAGAATTGGTGAGAAATGTTCATTACGCGCCAGTTCTGTTATTTGCAAACTAAATAAACTTAATTCTTATATGCATGCTCTCAAGTGGGATTACCTGCCTTGCTGGTTATGAGTTAATCATTTACGCTGGTCAAAACCAATGGCACCCCTATTTTAAAAATCTAAAATGCTTAAAAAAACTTGAAAATTTGTAGGATAGGTAAACAAGAATCAGATTTCTTGTCTTCATTTTGATCACTAAAAACTCATCATAGAAACGAGTATTTTGACAGTAAGGAAGGGTTAGTGTTAATGGTGAAAATGGAAAGAGTGATCTTTGTTTTTACCTATCATCAGACAAATTCTGCAGTTGATCTTATCTGTAGGAAGGTTTGACTGAAGAGCTTTTTTAGAAGCGAGGTCTTATCAGAGATCGTATCGTATATTCAAAATTTTTGAAATTATTGAGACTAGTATAAGAGGTTGACCTACGAATTTTTCTGTGGCCAACAAATGAGGTGAATCCTCTCAAATATACACTCGCCTATACTCAAAAAATTTCGGTCAATCAAAGTATACTTTTTCTTCAAATGTCAGAAAATCCTGACATTTTTTACCATTAGCAACGAAAGTATAAGTACTTTTTCATCAAATGTCAGAAAATTATGACATTTGTTACTCATTTCATTAAATTAAAGTTTGACATTTTAGACGGCTGTGCTTTACCATTAGCAACGAAAGTAAAAGTCCTCTTTCTTCTGCTTGAGCGGACTTTTACTTCCGTTGCTAATGGCAGCGCAGAGCTAAATTTTTTATCTTTATTTTTTATAGCTATTCGACGTGTGACGTTTGAAACAAAAATGACATTATTCGGAGTAAAAGCCGCTTTTGTGACTTGTCTGCAATTACTGAACTCACTTTGTTCATCCGGCAAATCTGCAGACTCATCACCAAAGTATCACTTTTACTCCTAATAAAACAATATACTATTTCGGTTTTCCTCAAACGTCAAAAAAACGACTTTATGGCAAGTTTTTTGAAGCTGTCATGTCTTTGCCACTTTGTCTGACCGGCTTACTTAATCCCTTATTGCTGCTAATGAGCTTTGAGCGGCAGTAAAAGTCTTTTAGTGAAAAAAAAAACATATTTAGTTCGTATTGAATGTTTGAAGAAAAAATACAGATTTTTGTGTGTTGGCTGTTCTTTCCGAGCTAACCTTGCCATCCGTGAAGTACATCCTCGACACAGAAAATGCCACTTTTACTCCATATAAAACAATATACTATTATTGTAAAAAAAAACTATTCTCCATTGGCAAGGTAAAAAATTAATAAGAAATATTTAAATAAGTGTGATCGATAACAATAAACTGAAACATACGATCAGTACCTTGATATGTTAAAAAGAAAAATAAGTGAGATATCGTATTACTTACATTAAACTGTGTCATATCCTTTTAAATTATCGTAGGATTTAATAGTAAAGAGCCTACGTGGAAAGATATGGCGTTTGACTGAGTGTTTGATGAAAAAAGCATTCCATTTAGTACTTCAGTACTATAGCCATATCAGAACAATTTAAAATGCAGAGCCAAAACTTATGTTTTTTGTGTTTATACATGATGAATGAAAAATGTAGGGGGTTGTTGCTGGGAGAGTTTTTTATGTAAAAAATTGTTTAATAACCCAGATAGCACTAAGACATACCAAAGACGTCTTAGTTACGTCTGCATGGGACATTCGAGATGTCTTAAAAACGTCCACTTTAAGACGTAAGTCGTACAGAAGACGTCTTGGGGATGTCCATTGTTACTAATCAAAACGTCTTTAAGACGTCTTATTTTAGTCCATTTTAGGCCTAAAAAAGGCATTTATATGACATTACGGAGACGTTGTTAAGACATTTTATTCTGGTCCATTCTAGTCCCAAAAAAGACCTTCACGGGATATTATTGAGATATTCACAAGTAGGTGAAAAAATGTCATCTTTATTAGCAGTGATATAGTCAGGTAAAGTCTAATTTGGCATGTGAATGAGTTGATAATATATGCATGCTATTACACGTGTGGCACACTGTAATAGCTAAAAATTATTGTCGCATAAGTCTACTGAATTTCTCTGCTATTGCGATAACTTTGTGTGCAACACATACGAAATCGTATGCATATTATCAACCCATCCACACATCAAAATATACTTTACCTAATTATATACAACTTGGCTGCCAATAAGACGAATGCAGCATTGTGCGATGAATCGGCCTTTCCTCTGTTTATTGTAAACTGCTTGCCTGTCTGCCATATTAGTGGTCAATTTGTATACACCATTACACCACAGAGACTAGAAAGGTTGAATTAGAGGCAAATTCTATACCCAAGAATACCGCCTCGACTCAAAAGTTTACACAATTTTCAGTTTTTAGTCCTTTATATTCAACAAACTTATAATTAAATCAAGTATGGAATAACAATACAGTTGGTACTGGGAAATAAAACAAAATTTTGTTCTAAATTTTAATTTTGTGCCAGAAAATGCATGATATAATCGAAATAAATTACCTTAATTATTAAGTCAGGACAATATTGGCCAACTATACATAAAACCACAGCATAAAACACTGCAAAACAAAGGAGTTGACACAGACTACCAGACTGGCAACTCAAAGTTAAATTTTTGTCCAGAAATCTATCGTTCTCTCTCTCCGATTTGCGGAAGCCAAATTCAGAGGGCGCCACAGTTGCAGACGCGGGAGATCTGACCATTTGTTTACTTTAACTTACAGTTTATGAACATATTTGACATTTAAAATTTGTGATCAAAGTGCAATGCCGTTTCATGCTTAATCTTTGATCACAAATTTCAATGTCAAATACGCCATATTATATATATATATATACTATAGGAAAGGAAGATAGGAAGTCAAATTTGTAATACATCATAGAACTTTATTTTGTCAGACATAAATAAACATGTAATAAAAAGTATGATAAAGGAAAAATACATAGTAAAAGAAAGCATAAGAATTAAATATACACATATCCTTAACCTAAATAGATACTTTAAAAATTACATCATAAAACTTGTATTTTTATGTGGTCGAGTGGAACAGCAGCTTTGCTGAACTCCGCCACAAATAAAGACAGTTTATTATTATTATTAATATTTAAGGCACTTTTGTTTTATTATATTCAATTAAATTATCAATATCAAGAGAACCATATTTATATTTTACAATAACTCTCTTGCTAATTTCTTTTCGTGTGCATTTATTAATTGTAGTAAATACTCGCCTTGCAACCTCTTACATGATAACAATGTTCTCCAAATTCGAATTTTCAGTGATGATGAGGTTAGTACCTCAATAAAAAAAACTCAAGGCAAACATGACTACAGTGGCTGGATTCTAAGTTCCTATCGTATCGAATCGATATGATAGCAACTAATTTCAAACACGTGTCGTTTGAAATTCTAAGTTGTTATAGAGTAAACTGTCATAATATCGTAAGACTGAAACAATAACTTCTTTGGTATCGAGCATATTTTGTCGATTAAGAGTTAAAATTGTTATAAGATAGTATACTTAGAACCACTAGTGTTGTATCAACTTGATACGATAGCAACTTAGAATCCCGCCGCTGGACCTGATGAAATATATGGTTTTGCACAGCGTAGGTGAGATATTAAAAAGTCAACAGTACTTGACTAGGTCCTTAAAAATATTTCTGACAACATCAGAGTTACTCAGGTCACACATTTCTTTTATTTTATTTGCTCGCTCTTTACACAACGTATGTGATCTGCCTTTTTTGAAATTACCTTAAACATAACTTTCTTCCTTGGGGTTGTATTGTAATATGCCGCCCTCTAACGGGGAGAGATGTGATTAAGTCCCTGGCCAAAGTGAAGGGAAACCTGTATTGTGTTCATGGCCAGTAGGTGGGGTGGCGCCATCTATGAGCCAATTGACGAACAGTCATCTATCACATAGTAGAAAACTCTGTTGGGTTCCAGAAAATTATGGAATACTGTTCTGGTACATTTCTATGGGTGTATATAAAGAGGTGAATCCAGCAGATGGGGGAACAGTACAGTTTAGTGAAGTATAAAGAAGAGTTCAGTTCAGTAAAAGTTTTTAGGTTAGACAAGAGTTGACAAGTTTAAGAAGAAAAGTAAAGTACATTGTGTTTTAAAAGTAGTGAATTTATATTAGATTAAGTTATTATTAGTTGTGTGATTTTTAAGTATTTACTAGTGTAACTTTAGTAATTAAATAAATCAGTGGTTTGTGAAAATTCTTGTTGCAAGTTATTTGAATCCACAAAGTGTACTGAAGACTGTAAGCACTTAACAGTATCTTCTTGACACAATTTTTTAAAAATTGAACTTCGGCCTCTGAATCCCCCAGATTTGGTATACGATGGTAGAGATGATGAACGATCAACTGGAGTACTTGGCACACTACTAGATGTTTCTGGATGTGGGTTTTCTAATTCCTCATTATGTGCAGAAGAAACACAAAGACCACGTGATGTCGATGGTAGACATATATCTTCTTTGGGTTCCTCGACCTGTATGGGTACAGATATACAATCCCTTTGTATTTCTACTGTGTCTCCACATGGATACCGGGTAGGAACTGCATTTCTATTGAGGATGTAATCGGTATCATTTGAGTATGACTCTAGTGTGAAGTGCTTATTACACTTTCATTCCCATTAAGTCCTGCCACATTTTCGATCTGAAAACGATAATATTTATTTATTTATTTATTTGAAGTAGATACTGTGGTAAGGCAGAACAATAATTTAAAGTAATCTTAAGATATTTAGAAATATATATTGCACTGTGCAAAAACCAAAAACTGAAAACAAAGACTGGAGCAAATGCACACTTACTTATGAAGGTTCCTCGGAAAATAGTGCAATTTTTGCACATCAACTTCTTCAGTTCCACAACAATGCAGAAGGCAGAAGACATTTTAAGAAATAATCTGTAAAATGCAATATTAGATTATTATATTACTGTAATCCAATGTATATTTGCACAATAACACTTACCTAACTCCTTTTTGGAAATTGAAATTTTTAAAGGGCACTAAAAACTACGTATTCTATCTTAAAAAGTCAAGTTTCTACAAAAATACTATCACCAGCACAACACAATCACAGTACACAATAAATAACAATAGATGACGTTTGACGTGACAAACGACATTTGCGTTAAGAGCGACATCTGAATTTGGCTTCTGTTGCCTCGACCTTGACCGGATAAATTTCTCAGGGAAGTTGCCAGTCTGGTAGTCTGTGGAGTTGAAATGAAATGATCAACTCTGTCAGACATAAGGCCAACCCAAAAACATGACGAAGTCAAACGAATGCGGTCGTGCCGGAATGACATTTATCGCTGGAAAAGCGCGGTAAATTCAAAACTTAGAAGTTATTAATTTGCTATTTTTTAGAATTTCCAAGTTCTACATCTACGACGAAATTCTTATCTCACGCAAAGAATTATTGATTTGGATATGAATGTATTATTTTTCAAAACACAATATAAAAATGCTAGGAGGCCTAATATGGACATACTAAAGACGTACATTTTTTGATGTCCCAAAGACGTCCCACTCTGGACGTCTTGAGGACGTCCATTTTAGGTTCAGACCAAATTAAGACCAAAATTGGACGTCTCTGGGATGTCGTGTGCTATCTGGGAAAGTATAACTTGGTATTCTGTGGCCCAAAGAGCAACTATTGAAGTACTGAACTATGGATTTTATGAAGTACTATGTACTGTGTTATATTATAGATTAGGTACACATCAATACTACCCCTAGAAACCCCCCATGGCAGAAACTCACAACAGTTTATCAGATTTAGAATTTGCATTAATCAAGGCATTAATATCATTTATTTTTTTCTTACATTTTTAAATATGTTGATGTTGACATAATGGGATACAGAAGCTTGAAAAAAATTTTTTTAAGGTACAACCACATGGGACCTTCACAGCATGATAGATTAGGTCCTTGACCATCTGTAATGGCCAATTACAACATTTTTTGGGAGGTCAAACTTTTTTTATTACGGAAAATGCTATAAATTTGTCAAAATTAATTTTTCTTACTTTTTCACACATCATTTACTTAAGTTTGTATAAAACTAACAGGTTGGCCACTGTCATTTGTCTGTTCCACGACCTATGGCATACTGACGAGAACTAATAAGTTCGAAACCGGTCTATGTCTGGTCAGGGAATTGACAAATGACATTGGCTACCAATCTTTCATGATTTGTAAGGTATAATTCAATGCAGGTCGGGGTATTTGCCCGCTGAGTAGTTGTTTCCTGCAAATCATATGTAATAACATATATATATATATATATATATATATATATATATATTTAATTGATAAAGGAAATGTGAGCGAAGGTCACTGATTTGATTTCGTTTTTATGGAAAATCTATTTTTTCTGTAAAACTAGGTACAATTTAAACATTTACTTTCCGTGCAGCGTTTTTTTCAGTAAGCAAAAAACTTTTTTATTTTAAGGAATTTTGTCATATCGATTATGAAATAAAACTTACACCTCAAGGAAGTATTTTTAAAAAACCCGAGTTCTCTACGACTTATAGTTTTCGAAATTTTGTTATTTAAAGCTATGAGTTTTTCGATCCTAATTGCGCTCACCGTGGCGCCATGCAAGTGTGGGCAATTCAATACAAGTAATCTTATATCGCATGTTGGAAACAAACTTTTCTTGGTGTAATGTGAATGCGAATGAGTAATATTTATTCTTATTGAGTTTTTACATATTATTTAGTGTTTAACAATGGAATGTTTATTTTGTGGACAAACTTTGAAGGAAAATGGCAAATTAGTGACACAAAATCCTACATTGCAAGGATTAAAAATAATTATATGTGCCGCAGAAAAAAGGCAAGACATTTGTGCCGAAAAGATTTTTCAACAAAAGGAAAACATTTTATGTGAAAAAGTCAAAGTGAAATTTCATATAGTCTGCAGACAAACCTATATTAATTTGCAAAATCTTAAAAATGTTTCCCAATTCAGTGAGAGTGCCAGGGATATTTTACTCATAAAAATATTTTAACCCCAGAGTCTAAGCAAAAAATTCGCAAGAAACGTCTTCCAGTGGTGTGGGGACGAGTATATCCAGTGTAAAACTACCATGGAGTCTGAAAATGCAAAATTTTTTGTTAGATTATATTATAACGTGAACGGTAAGTTTCAATCACAAACTTCATTAGTTTGGCTAATAAAACAGCGGCACAAAGTTCCGGTCGGGAATAGAAACTACTTTTAAAGGTGAAACTTTGGATTTTGAACAAATTAAATTGATTTTAACTTTTCCATCATTATCCACACATATATAAACCATTGTACCAAGAGATAATTCACAAGCATCTGCAAATCCTACCAAATTAGCTGTTGAATTTTCGAAAATACCTCAATGCCTTGATACAAAAAATTTGTCTAATAGTGGCAATTCCGACTGAAACTTGAGACCATTCTTCTGTTAAATTATCAGGTGGGCACTGATCCTGTGAACGATCCATGCTTTGATGGAAGTCTGAAGGACGTATTTTCTGCTCGAAAAACTTAGAAAAGTTAAAAAAAATAGGAAAAAGAAAAAATTAATTTTCTTTTTCCTCAACCTTTTCTTAATTCTAAAACGTTCACAAAATTTTTAGGGTTCAACACGACTGTTTCAAACGGAGAATAATATAATAAATCATACTTACTGTCGTTTATGCTTAACTGCTGCTCTGATGATATCAATTGGAAGACGTCGTAACACTATAAATCTAACACTGTCTGTATCACACTCTCTTAAAATTAAACCTGAAAAGGAATTTTGTTAGAAAACACAACTAAAAGACAATATAAAGTTCAAAATATGTATATTAAATCTTTTAAAAATTTATGTTTTTACAACAACTTTTTTTCAAGAGAAAATGTTAACAAACAATGGTCTGACCCGTGTATAACACATGGTGAGGAACGGGACGATTCATACGGTACCAACTACCATCCAATATGCAGTTTGATAAGCTAACGATGCACAAAAAGATTCAAGAAAAGTTTCATGTAACTGAAATTTTGGTGGGCTTTTGTTTGCCTGTCTTATAAACGTATTTATTAATTCACATAAATTTTGGTCGCTCCTCGGAACTTAAAATTGCTTGAAGCGTCTCTACTTCGTTTGTATTATGCAATAACAAATTTTACGTTCAGGCAAGGCAGATCCCATGCACGTGTGAGTACATGGTATAGATACTTTTTTGACTCCGAATCACTGAGGAACCGGTTTAGGGCAAACCCCGTCAAAACACATCATTTCCCCGTCAAATCCGACTGCTAGGAAATGATGGGGGTCCCATGTCGCTAAGGGCTATTTTCGCTATAACTTCCGATATACTTTGAATAGTCGTTGGACTAACTTGTCCTCATATTCAATACCTCGTAAGAGTTGCAGTGCTTGACAACGTGGATTCGTAAAAGGGTTTTTAATCTTGAAAATTTTGAAGTTCAAGTCCAATTTTAGTATACTTTCTAAAATTGGGTGGTCGGGGCGACATTACGTCCTTGTGCAGCGACATTTACTACACTTTCTAAATTAACGCTCCTTGAAGAGTTAGCGAAAATTTGGCATAAAAAATGCTCCGAAGAGCAAAAATATGTTTCCAAGAATTAAAAACCTCCTCCACGGCGTTTTTACGTGAAGCACGCTTTTCTTACGAAATATTTCCTAAGTCGGATTTTGTTACAACGTCGAAAAGTATATCGGGGTTATAGCGTTCTTTAACACTCCCCTCCTTTCCGTGAATCTTTTTGTGCAACGTTTGGTAAAATTGGTTTTTGAAAAGAAAATGGATCATTGGATGTAGTCTCCCATGTGTTGTATTCGGTTATATTTCAGACCGGCCTATCTGAACATAACATAGATGCAAATCTAAAAATGGTGATAAGTTTGAACATATATCGATGCATAACATTCGATTGAATAATTGAACATTGGCTTTCAAAATGGCATAAAAAAAAGAAAAAAATCGAAAATCCTCAGATTTTCGTCTGGGGATCTGCGACCGATAACACATCGTCATCTTTGAGAATAGGAACACTGAATTTTGTAGACTTATATTGATTGAAATGTTTCCGTGTAGTTAAAATTCTCTTCTTGGGAGAAATCTGCGACCGATATCACATCGTCGTCTTTGAGAATAGGAACACTGAATTTTGTAGACTTATGCTGATTGAAATGGTTTTTATTAAAATCTCTTCTTAGGAGAAATCTGCGACAGAATCTGCATCCGTCGGATCGTTGCATCTGCCCCTCCAGCAGACGTGGCGGCATCTCGCCCTTGAGTTGCTAGACTCATCTGAATCGCGCTCTTGCGTCAGAGTCGTCGTCTTTCCATGCCGTGCCAATAGAACATTTGTTTGGACCCTTTGGGTCGGACTCTGCTTACAGATGTATGTTTATTAACATATGAGGACTTTGAAAAAATTATAAAAAATACCAACTCTGCCGGACACGGTCAGAGTTGCTGCAGTGAATTTGGAAGATTTGTATGGTCGATACAATATCCTCAATGAAAATGACTTGAAAAAAAATGCATAAAAAATACCAACTCTTGCCAGACGCGACAAGAAGTTGGTATGGAAATTTTGATATAAAATAAACCTAGCACTAAGTTAAAACTTAGCCTAGGTTGAAAAATATTATAAAAATATTATGGAATCTCCAGAACTTGATTCTGAATCCGAAGAGGAAGCATCTCGTGACGGTGCATGGATTTGTACAACCGTTTGCTCCGGCGGTGGAGGTTCTGTGGAATCGTCTGAGAACGGGGAATCATTTCCATCGAGTGATGTTCCGCCTGGACTAGCATTTTCTTCGTCGGAAGATTCGATTTCCAAGTTGTGCTCCTCTGGCGGGGCTGGTCTCAAATCATTTACATGTACTCTTGTCGTTACATTTCCCTTTTGCACGAGATATACTTCGTCTGAAAACTTCTTCAAGATTCTGGTTGGGCCTGACCAAGACGGCGTGAAGGTATGTACCTTCCTTTTTCTTTTACTCATGACTCTGTCTCCTACTTTGAATACGACTGGAGTGACGGCCTCTTTTGGCGCGTACTTCTGTTTGTAATTTTGTTGAGCCTGACGGGCTTCCTTGACTCGCTCGTATCGTGGAAGCTTTTGTTGCTTGGCTCTTTCTTGCCTCCAGGCATACAAATCCCATTCGCCTCTTTCGGCTGGATCATATCCTAACACGATCATGCTGGGTGTTTGATTTGTAGCGGCGTTCCTACGATTTCTTAAGATGTAAGTCATCTGATGCACGTAGCGATCCCAAGTGTCGTTTGGCTTTTTGAATAAAAGGGTGTTTAAAATTTTCTTACACTCCTGAACCCGTCGTTCCACGGGGTTGGACTGTTGGTGATATGCCGGAATTAAGTATCGTTCGATACCATTTCTTTCTCAAAACGTGATGTACCATTCGGAATTGAAATGACCACCATTGTCTGAAATTATGACTTGAGGGACTCCGAATCTTGCTACTATCTCTTCATCAATAAATTTGGCTATCGTTCTGCTATCGACCTGAATGTATGCCTTTGCCTCTATCCATTTACTGAATACGTCCTCGACGATTATCATGTATCTATTTTCGGCGTCTTTAGTCCTCTGCAGCGGACCAATTACGTCGACGCTCAAGGTTTCAAATGCATTTTGTGGTGCATGACTTCTAAGTGGAGCATTGGGTTGGGCTTGTCTTGTCTTTACAGACTGGCATATCAGACAGTCGTTTATATATCTGCCTACGATCCTGGCCATATTATTAAAATAGTAGCGTTTTACTATTTTTCTAAGAGTCTCGTCTCTTCCTGGATGGCATGCTTCATCTCGGTCATGATAATGGTAAATCAATTCCTTAATTTTCCTCTTTGGAACTATCAATTTAAAATTTTGATCGCAATCTTTCAAAAGTACATCGTCTTGGACGTGAAAATTTTTCATAAAAATAAGATCCGCATCGGAACGTTGTTCCTGTTGAAATAGATCATTCCAACGGCGGATCTTGTCTTGAATGTCTCGTGAACTCAATTGAGCCTGTACGATATCTTCGTATATTTCTGAATGCGTTAAAACAGAAATACGTTCTGGACACTTGTAATTTGGTAGGAACATTCTTTCCTCTTCATCGTCTGTCTCGACATATTTGTTTTGTGGGTTACGACTTAGAAAATCTGCTAATAAATTCTCCTTTCCTGGACAGTGTTCAATTTTGAATGCATATTCTTGCAATAATAAAGACCATCATGTAAATTTTGTTTTGTCGTCCTTATGTTTGTTTAACCAAAGTAACGCCCTGTTGTCCGTCTTCACCAAGAACGGTTTGTCTGCTAAGTACATCTTGTACTTTTTAATATAGTTCACCACCGCCAAGCATTCCAGCTCGTTTATGTGGTAACGTCTCTCTGCTGGAGATAACGTATTGCTTGCATACGAAATGATATATTTTTCGCCGTTGTCGCCTAATTGATATAATACGGTCGAAAGGCCTTGTAGAGATGCATCTGTTTGTAAAATGAACTGACGTGAAAAATCCGGCCGATGGAGTTCCAGCGGTCCGGATAATAATTCTTTTAATTTTCTAAAAGCTTCATCGCATACATGGTTCCAGTGAAAACGATTTTCCTTCGAAAGAAGTTTCGTTAGCGGCTTCGTGATCATCGCCACATTTGGTAGATATTCTCTTACCCAGTTGCAAAGTCCTAGGAAACTTTGTAGCTGCTTTTTGGTGGCTGGAACGGGATAATTTTGAATTTGTAATACATGTTTTTCTAATGGTCGGGAAGTATCAGTTCTAATTGTGTGGCCTAAATATTGGATTTCATTCGTCGCTATTACACACTTTTCCGGTGACACTTTTAGATTGTGCAGACGTAGTCTTTCAAAGACTAACCTCAGGTGGGACATATGCTCCTTCACGTTTACGCTGTAAACGATTATATCATCTAAGTACACTTTACAGAAATGGTGCAGGTAACCCGTTAAAACGTCCTTTGCCATGAATTTCTGAAAGGTACAGGGAGCTGTCTTGAGGCCGAAAGGCATGACATTAAATCTGTAAGCTGCCCCATCAGGAGTGGTAAAAGTTGAGAAATCTTTTGATGCTTCATCGAGCGGTATTTGCCAATATCCACTCTTTAAATCCAACACAGTAAAAATTTTCGAATTTCCTAAATCTTTAATACTTTCGTGTATTTTTGGTAAGACGGAAGCCTCGTCTTCAGTCATTTCGTTCAAGTGGCGATAGTCGATGCAAAAACGTGGTTTCTTGTCTGAACGTTTTATTATCACGGGTGGTGAACTATATTGGGCAGTGCTAGGTTCAATGACGCCAGCTTTCAACATCTCTTCGATTTGGTCGTACATAATTTTCTTCGTACTCGGAGACATCGGATATGGTCTGATATTAAATGGTTTTGTATCTTTTACGATAATTTTGTGTTTAACAGTCACTGTGGTTGCTTGAGTCTGTTCCGCAGTGAACAGATCGACAAATTCTTCGAACAGCGGCCGTAGAAATTTGTCTTTAATAACAAGCTCTTCAGGAAGCTCTGCCTGCTGTCTCTCCCTCTGAGAAGCTTGATTCCAGAAGACGGTAATACGCTCTTCCGTGCCGGCATATAGGCATTTTCGGCCATAATCATATGCGACATTATTCATGTATAAGAATGGTGATCCTAATATTATTGTTTCGTTCAAATTTTCGATTACTTGAAAATCAATTTCAAAAGAAGTGCCTGAAATTATTACTTTTAATTTTGTCGTGCCAAGAGAGTCCACCATTCGATCTCCGCACGCCATAGCAAATGATCGACGTGTCGTGAGCTTTTTAAAATTATCCAACTTCCTCGGATGGATAACGTTTCGTGTCGAGCCTGAATCAATCAGAGCATCGACCGCATGTTCATTAATTTGAACTTTTATACGAGGCAAAGGGAACGCTTCGCTCATATAATTTATAGATTCCCTTGTCTTGTGCAGGGGAGCGTCGTAGTGGTCATGAGTATTCGAAATGTTTAATGGACATTGCTGCCGCCTTGGTTCGGCCGTTGTGCCGGGGATCTTGCAGATTGACCCTGGCCTGGGTCTCTGGCCCCTTGGAAGTTTCCCGGTCTCCTGTTGAGATGAGGGTTATTTGGACACTGACTATGGAAGTGCCACTGCACTGTGTCTATGCAGTATCGACACGGGGTAGCCGGTCGGTCGGGTACTCGGAATTTCCCCGATCCGCCTTGAAGAATTAGGCATAAAAAAAGGACGACCAGGTGCTCTACCTGGACCGTCCTGTCGAGAGACATCCTCTCGGAAATGCACCCTCGGTGCTGTCGGAGTTGGGCTTCCATTGCTCCTTATACTTGAATTTTGTTGAGTAAAACGTCCCAGCTCTTGATAGTAAGACGCGCGGGACAAGCGTTGATCGATTAGCTGGATTAGCGACGTCTGTTCGTCAGCTGAATCCCGCTCGACGTTAGTAGCCGCTGCTATTAACATCTCTGTGGATGAAATTAGGTTGCTTCTCAAGCGTGACCTAATTTCTGGACGCAATTGGTCCATGATGACCCGAGCTCTGATGGCTTCGGATTTGAAGGGATCAATACGATCGAAAAGGCAGGTTTTCCTTGTGATAAACACTGCCGTGTCGTCTAAAGACGTTTGTTTGACGGCATACAGTTGAGCAATAGCTCGTGACTGTATGTCGGGAGAATTAAATCTCGTAAGGAATCTTTCCTTGAATAAGGCATACGAAGTAGTCAACGTCCTAAATTGTTCGGACCATCGTTGAGCTTCGCCCTTGAGTTGGCCGGTTACGTTATGGAGGCGATCATAGTCGTGGCTTATGCGAGCTCTGTCGAAATATTCCTCCATAATTTTCAGAAAAGCTTCTGGATCTTCATGATCAAGCCCATGGAACGTCACGTTCGGACATCTTTGTCTCTCATGGGGCGTACAGGTCGACACGTTCTGTATCGCCTGCACGAAGCCCTCTGCCATTTTCAGAAACATACTTTCCATCGAATTAGCAGTTTGTGGCTGTGAAGCAGATAGATTTAGATTATTTCCCTCTGGAAACAGTCGTTGTGGTTCTATCCCTCTAGAACCGTCGTCGACGAGCGGCGCGGTGACTCGCTCGTAAAATTCTCTTGGGGTCGACCCCTCGGAGTCTTCCGCCATGAATGAGAAAGGATTAGTTGGGTTTGGGGACGGCATGGTCCCTGCTCGGGCGCCATGTGAACGATCCATGCTTTGATGGAAGTCTGAAGGACGTATTTTCTGCCCGAAAAACTTAGAAAAAATTTAAAAAATAGGAAAAAGAAAAAATTAATTTTCTTTTTCCTCAACCTTTTCTTAATTCTAAAACGTTCACAAAATTTTTAGGGTTCAACACGACTGTTTCAAACGTAGAATAATATAATAAATCATACTTACTGTCGTTTATGCTTAACTGCTGCTCTGATGATATCAATTGGAAGACGTCGTAACACTATAAATCTAACACTGTCTGTATCACACTCTCTTAAAATTAAACCTGAAAAGGAATTTTGTTAGAAAACACAACTAAAAGACAATATAAAGTTCAAAATATGTATATTAAATTTTTTAAAAATTTATGTTTTTACAACAACTTTTTTTCAAGAGAAAATGTTAACAAACAATGGTCTGACCCGTGTACAACACATGGTGAGGAACGGGACGATTCATACGGTACCAACTACCATCCAATATGCAGTTTGATAAGCTAACGATGCACAAAAAGATTCAAGAAAAGTTTCATGTAACTGAAATTTTGGTGGGCTTTTGCTTGCCTGTCTTATAAACGTATTTATTAATTCACATAAATTTTGGTCGCTCCTCGGAGCTTAAAATTGCTTGAAGCGTCTCTACTTCGTTTGTATTATGCAATAACAAATTTTACGTTCAGGCAAGGCAGATCCCATGCACGTGTGAGTACATGGTATAGATACTTTTTTGACTCCGAATCACTGAGGAACCGGTTTAGGGCAAACCCCGTCAAAACACATCATTTCCCCGTCAAATCCGACTGCTAGGAAATGATGGGGGTCCCATGTCGCTAAGGGCTATTTTCGCTATAACTTCCGATATACTTTGAATAGTCGTTGGACTAACTTGTCCTCATATTCAATACCTCGTAAGAGTTGCAGTGCTTGACAACGTGGATTCGTAAAAGGGTTTTTAATCTTGGAAATTTTGAAGTTCAAGTCCAATTTTAGTATACTTTCTAAAATTGGGTGGTCGGGGCGACATTACGTCCCTGTGCAGCGACATTTACTACACTTTCTAAATTAACGCTCCTTGAAGAGTTAGCGAAAATTTGGCATAAAAAATGCTCCGAAGAGCAAAAATATGTTTCCAAGAATTAAAAACCTCCTCCACGGCGTTTTTACGTGAAGCACGCTTTTCTTACGAAATATTTCCTAAGTCGGATTTTGTTACAACGTCGAAAAGTATATCGGGGTTATAGCGTTCTTTAACAATCCCACAGTCTATGTGAAGGGACCATAATTTTTTAATCAATAGTTTAGCGAGCTACCATAGACAATATATTTCTTTTTGTACAACTACGATTTTGAATATCTACTTTGAAAAACAAAATGTCTAAATTTGGATGCCATTGCATACCTAAAACTTACAAGCAATCAGTTTCAAAATTTACAACTTGAGATAACAAGTTTTTCTTCGGGTATATGATTTAATAATTCTTTTGAATTGGCAGACCATTTGAAATAGATAGTACAATACTATCTATTTTGAAAGCTGCATGATGCGGAATATAATATGAGAGTAATGTAGAATTAGGTACGGAAACTAATTTTCGCATATGTAAGTACTCTTGAATTGCATTATTATATTGCGATCTAAAATCGGGTGATGATTCTAATTTCCTTTCCAAGGAAGTAAATCTATGAAATGCTAAAGAATACGAATCCCCTAAAGTAGTAGGATCGTTTTTAAAAAGCAACGCGACAGTAAATCTACCACTAACATCGCGCGCATACATGGATTGGAAATGTCTCGCATTTCATATCTTCCGGATTATCTATACGAGAATTATTGATGTCTTCTAGTTCTAAAAATGTTTGCATAATCTTTTCTGTAGGCGGATCTACTATTGAGCAAAATGAATGAGTTTTCTCTACAGTTGAGATAATGGGTATCTTTCCCATAACTACATAACCTAAATGTATTTATAAAGCGGTAGGAAGATCCGGTGTACTCGACGCTTTTCCCGCTCTGATTAGTTGCGGAAATAATTAAGCACGGAGAATTCCATCTATTTCTTTGGATTTATAAAACTCGGTTACAGCTAAAGGTAAATCCATTAAATAAGTAAGTTTTTCTGTTGGAATTATAGCGGTGAGTAAGTTATCCGTGATTTTCTCTATAACTAAAGCGTCAAATTCAAATTGAATACTAGTGTCATATTGTGAGGCCATTGTTATGTTGCTTATTTGACCTTTAACCGGTTTTGAACTAGCCCCGATGCCTGCAACCGATGAATAAACTTTGCTAAAAGGTAATTGTAATTTTTTAGATTTCAAAGTAAGAAAATTTCCTTGACTGTCTGAATCTAATAAGATACGAATTGGCTTATTTGCACCAGTGGGCAATCTAATATTTACTACAGCGGTGGACAATAGAGTGGTATAATTTTGTCGTGCCAGTTTATTATACACAGTGGAACACAAACTAAGTGTAGTTAAATTTGAAGCAGATTGTTCGGTTGGTAAGCTACTATCAATAACGGACGAGATATCACTACCATCAGTTACTAGAGACGGTTCCTTATTAAAATGCAATAACGAATGATGGCTAATTCTACAAAAAGAGCGTGCGTTTTTTTGATTTGCATGTCGCTATTCTATGTTTGTTGCTAATGCAATTGAGACATAAGTGTTTCTATTTAGCTAATTTATATCTATCTAGTGGCGAAAGTTTCAAAAGAATTGTGCATTTATTTATAAGATGTGATTCCTGATTACATACTGGACAAATTGCTATCAAATTTTAAATTGGTGTTGACGAAAGAGTGCGTGATTTTGGGTTTAGTCTGAACGGAAGCAGCGGATTTTGAGATATTGCCACTGCTTGCTAAACTACTACTAGACGTTCGACATAATATTTTTGTTTGTTGTTTCACGAAATCTGCCAATTTCTCGTATTTAGGAATTTCAAGATCCTTTACAGACATTTCAAACGAACGTCGTGTTTGATTATCTAACTTCGACAAAGCTATATAAGTCGATAAAAAATTAGCTAAATCTGGAATATCTAATTGTTTTAAGGCATCTACAAATGTGTAAAAATGTTCTAAAAATGTATTCCAACCATGTGCGGACTCAGATTGAAGCGTTTTAAAATCTAAAATTTGTTTACATAATTACTAGCTAATGAACGTTTGTCCTGGTATTTATCTAACAATATTTTCCAAATAATTCCTGAACAAAGGGCTAAAGCTCTGCCAGTTAATCGGCTTAACAAATAATAAATTTTACAAGTGTCATCCAAATCTTTATTATCATGAATTAAAGATGTATACATACCATGAAAAACTGGATCACCACAAAACTCTTTTATTTCAATTTTGGGCAATTTAGGCATAGCTTTTGACGTAATATGCGTTTCTACGGTTGCACTACCTAAAGCGGGTGGATTTTCAACATTTGAAATTGTTGTTTGTTTAAATATGCTTTCTCCTTTCCTTAATTATACAAAATAATTCCTCAATAGTATCAAGAAGTTGAAAGTTTGGAGTATATTCAGGGTCCAACTCAATACTAATAAAATTAACTTTTTCTACTATTTCGGTTAACTGAGAGCGCTTGTCATGTAAAGACCCATATAGAGATTTAAAATTTCAAAAATTATTAGGATCCGCTAATTTTTGTGACCAATCGTACAATCGTTGATTGCGCTGAAAAAGTTTCTGTTTTTTAGCTTTGTAAATTTTTAATTGAGGTATAAGACGTTCGTCGGTCATATTGAGATAATGTGACGCAACAAAAATGATATGAAAATATATATATATATATATATATATATATATATATATATATATATATGATATTACATATGATTTGCAGGAAACAACTACTCAGCGGGCAAATACCCCGACCTGCATTGAATTATACCTTACATATCATGAATGGTAGCCAATGTCATTTGTCAATTCCCCGACCAGACATAGACCGGTTATATATATATATATGTCTTTGTATCAATTTTGCGTCCCTCTGTATGCCAAAACGTATTCATATTGCGTCCGATGTAAGAATGCGTCCGTATACCGGACGCAAAATTACACTCCGCGATATTTTTTTCCACGTAAGGTTTTTTTAATCAAATAATTCATTGAGAACTTCGATATTGCGCACTCTACCTTTACTAATATTATTAACTGGGTAAAACTGCTCGAAAATCGGACGTAAAATAGATACAAACTTAAAAGAAGTAACGAAAGGAAGTATATTGTTAGTTCAAGCATTTACCGCTGGGAGGTCTGTGTAAATTATATACTATATACATTTCAGTTAGATAATTGTATCAATTTTGCGTCATCCCGAGTTGGCAACACTGTGAAGTTACAAAGTGCGCTAATACAGAGAGGATTTGTTCAATTCATCTATAGGAATGTGAGTGTGTGTCGCGTTTGAGATTCGTACTCATATTGTTTTCAGTAATTAATACATACCTATTACAAAAATCGTACTTCAGATCAAGAGATGTAAACAAAGAAATCATTGATGTAAATTAAATTTTATATTTGTTTTCATAATTTTTTATAAAGAGAATACACAGTATCTAGAGGTAAATAATGTGCCAAACTCAGGAATACTTTCATAATAAATGATTGTCTCTTTATATGCAATTCTTATACAAAAAGTATCCTCTTCAGTTTGTATATGGTACCCACACTATATTATTACCCCCAATGGCTGCAAACTACCCCTAAATTGGGAAATTTAAAATATTAAAAAGTAATGCTTATTTATTTTTGAAAGGTAGTATTTTAATGTTTTTGGGGTCGCGCTGATTACGAATCTGAAGTCAAAATCTAAAAATTCAAAATGCTGGCTCCAATAGGGCGGATTGAAGTTGGATGCAATTCAAAAGCAAGTAATTTAAATGGGTAAAAATATTGAGCATCTAGGTAATGGTGTCAAAATACGTCCTTATAATGGACAAAATTACACTCAATGATATTTTCTTCCACCTCCTATGAAAAAGCAAGTCCCTGTATAATTCAGAAACTTTTTCTTGATGATATTAAAAAATAAACAAAATTCAGTCTGGCACGGATAAGAAAAAAAATATTAAGATTTTATAAAAAATGCTAATATAAATCTCCCATATAATATATAATATAGACAGTGTCGGACTGGGGCACCGGGAAAATGACCGGTAGGCCCTTCTGAAATAAAACAATGTGGACCCTTGTCTTATGTGACATTATATAATCTGTTTTCAATATTACCATGTTGTTACTTACTTTTTATTTTTCAGTTCTATTATATGTTTATTTTAAAAAGTAAATTGAGTTTCTTTCATTTCATGTTATATTCTTTGTTAGAATTTTGCAGTTTTACCTGAGATCAAAGTTCAAATTATTCACTAAGAGTTCTTCTTTATGTTACCATTTTTATTTACTTTTTTACGTACTTTTTTAAATAATAATCTCATCTTTAATTTTTTTGCTGTTAGATATTATACATTGGTTATTTTAGTCAACCAAACGCAAAGTATATATTTTTTGTATTTATTTTTAAATAATAAGAAAATGTTTTGTTCTGGTTTACAAATAAAAAGCTATAATGGTTTCTAATCGACTTTCCTTCTTTTTACCCTATTAATTGGATTTTATACTAATTTGTCATGTCACAATTTACTCAATAGTATTACTTGTGATATTGGGAATTTTTCCTAATTTTTATAAAGATATTAATAAAAGTAATGAGAATTTTATGTCTTGAAATTTGTATTTGGCATCTAACCACCACATAACCACCTAACCCGATGTCTAGATTCATTTTATAAAAGTTGTTTCCTTTCTCTCAAAAGTGTCTTAAGTACCTTTCTGTTTGATGGTATTTAAATATAATGTTCATTTGCATTTTAGGCAAAAGGCACGTGCATAGAAAAAAATCGTAGTTCAGTATTAAAAATTGTTTTTCCTCATAAAGTGAATTAATCGTAAATTTTACACCATTATGTTTAATATTAACGTTGCTTTTTACAAAACGATGTGCACTCAAAATTGTCTCCATAAGAATCAGAGAACATTTTTTAACTGCCCGTGGCCCTTTTAAAATAATTATGCACATGTAATTCATGTGCACATATTATTAATTATATTCACATAAGTATAGATTATTATATAGTTTAAACGATTTGCTTATTGAAAAAGCTAATATCATAAATCGACAGTACACATTTTTCGTTATAAATAATTAAAATAATGGATAAAAAGATTGTAATTATTTGTAAAATTTGTACATTTTAATGTATGTATTTTTTTCTTTTGTTTGCGAACAGTTCAA
Organism: Leptura quadrifasciata; assembly: GCA_963675555.1. NCBI lineage: Eukaryota > Metazoa > Arthropoda > Insecta > Coleoptera > Cerambycidae > Leptura > Leptura quadrifasciata. The sequence goes on along the minus strand of OY776676.1, from coordinate 75,175,341 downwards.
TTTTGATGGGCAGAATATTATAAAACTGTTGAGCAAAAACTTCCCTTCATTACTTATTTTAAGTTTATACCTATCTATTTTACGACCGATTTTCAAGCAGTTTTTTTTTTTTTTTGGATTATGGACAAACGTGAATACGTATGTATATCCAGTTCAGTTAATAATTTTAGTATAGGAAGAGGGTCCAATATCGAATTTCTCAATGAATTATTTGATTAAAAAGCCTTACGTTGAAGAGAATATCGCTGAGAGTAATTTTGCATTCATTATACGGACACATTTTTACACCAGACGCAATATGAATACGTTTCGGCACACAGATGGACGCAAAACGGATACAAAGACGTGGTCTGGTCGATAGCCGAGTGGGTTAAGGCGCGAGGTGGCAATCGCGATTAATCTCACACGGACATCGCACCACCGGGTTCGAATCCTGGCTCCGGTACTGGCACTGTCGGAGGAAATGGTTGTATGTCCGCGTTTTTTCAATGTGTAACCCCCTTCCGCACAAGCCCTGGCTTCTGGAATTGGGGGTTGTCTAATTTCTGTGGTGTTATTTATTATATATGTATACATATATATATATATATATATACTTATAAAAATATCGTTATGTAGCCCACAGCATTACTGGTATGTTGTTGAACCCGAAGATATCTTTCACACATAGTGCAGCCCTCCATATATTCTTTTCATTCAAGGTTATCTTCAGCTGTTCTCGCTGTTTTCGCCTTACAGTGCAGATTTGGAGGTCTCAAATGATTCTATTTTTAAAAACTTTTATTTAACTTGCAATGTTTGTCAGTCGGTTTAGGTCAAATCTTGCAATCAAAATTTCGATTAGTTCTAATTAAGCTAGAGCTTTGAAATTTTGCACGTATATAATTCCGGTGACAGTACACTTTAACATTTTCATATAAGAAAAAAAAAGATGGCGGCTTCAAGATGGCGGACGACTTTATCGTTTATGATCCGAATCGACTCGAAATAGATATCTGGGGGTTTTCGAGATCGCGAATTATGAATTCTTGGTCAAAATTCAGAAATTCAAAATGGCAGCGCCAATATGGCTAATGACTTTTGTCACTTAGATGCAAATCGATCAAAATCGATATCTGGGGGTTTTTGGGGTCGCGGATTACGAATTTCTAGTCAAAAAATTAGTTCAAGATGTGCGGACGACTTTACCGTTCATGATCCGATTCGTCTCAAAATCGATATCTGGGGATTACAGCATATCAAGAGACTAAAAAGTAAAAAATAAGATTATATAAAAAAATATTTAAAAAAGCTTTCATTTAAAGAATGCTCTAAAAAGTAGAAAATAAGCTTTGAAGTAAATCAAACCCATCATTTTGTTACATTATATAATTTTTTTATGACATAAAAGCTTGTCGTGAGCAATCTCCTTTACACAGGAAAATCTTGCGACAAGCTTTTATATCATAAAAAATAATATAATGTAACAAAATGATGGGTTTGATTTACTTCATAGTTTATTTTCTATTTTTTAGAGCATTTTTTAAATAAAAGCTTTTTTTAAATCTTAAAATAACAACTCTGTTATTTAAATATTTCTGATAACAACTACGGATACTGAATATAGTTTAAATAACAAATTCGTATTTTTCTATATCATTTTTAGGTAGGGAATCTACACATGTGCTGTGCTGTACAGTCCACGACGTTCGAGCGTTTTTTTATTTTCGTTAGCAAGCCGCTTTTAGCAAAATGCAAAAAAGCTATGGACATTTTGTTAATTTTATGTTGCTATTTTGTATCGCTAAAATTAAATTCGTATCTTGAACCATTTACGAGAAAACTAAAAACTGCTAATGTTAATCAAACGTTAACAATGACCGCGATATTTCAGTAGCTATTAACGCTAAAATAAAAATTCCCATGTTAGAATTTGTCACTTTCAAAGTGCTTCCAGATGCCAATAATGTATTTTTGATTAGACCAGTTTTTAGCTAATAATGTTCCAGTTAATATTTAAAAAACCTTGAAGGAGTAATAATAAAACCACATTCAGAAAAATACAAAAAAAAATCATTGGACATGTTGGTACTTTCTCGTTGCTATTTTGTAGCACCAAAATTAATTTTGTAGCTCGAACCATTTTCGAGAAAACTAAAAACCGTTAACGTTAATTTAACGTTTATTTACATTACTAACTGCGGAAAATAATTTTATACAAGTTTCTCTATTGGTTCTACATAACTTATTCTGGAACTTAGTCATCGGCGCATGCGGCATGTGACATGACAATCTATTATTAATGGCCGCTCGATCAAGTGTACTGTTGTACATTTTTTTCTTTTCTTTTGTTGTTACTACTGTTGTATGTACTCCCAAAATTAATTCTGTACCTTAACCGTTTTCGAAAAACCTAAATACCGCGATATCTCGGTTGCCATTAACGTTACATTAAAATTGCGGTGTCAGAATTTGTTTAATTTAGAAGTACTTGTAAAAATTCTACTTTTGTTACTTTTTATGTTGCCATTCTCCTCCACCAAAATTAATTTGCTACCTTGAACCGTTTCCAGCAAACACTGCTAACGTTAATCTAAATTTAGAAAAGAAACTGAATTTATCCCCTCTCTCATAATATTTATAAAAAAAATTAAATTGGATAAAAAAAATAATAAGGAAAATATAAAAAGTTGCAGCACTACTACAATATTAGCAAGCAACAGTAATTAATGCAGATACAAATTTGCTAGAATTCTTAAATAGTAGAATAACATCTGACAAAGTTAATTCGTAAGAATATTTTTTTATCATCTATAAGTTTTATTTACTAAGTTTATAAATTCGAATTTTTAAATATTTTTTTTTATAATTTATCTTATTAACGCCTAATGTAACAAATATAACTTTAATCAATTAGTACGTCTTATATAACTTTATATTTGATTGTAGATGGATTAGATTCTGAATATCTACATTACAAGTTAATAGAGCAATTAATAAAACAAGAAAAATGGTTTATAGTAACATCTTTTCTTGGTCAGTGTTTGCCTATTCATTCTCTAACATCTGAGGTAATAAACCATTTATTGTTAGCAATTATGTTGTTAAAGGGAGACGTATCTTTTACTACTCTAAAGTGAATTACACACCTTAAACTTTACCGGGAAACCAATATCTTTCGCAAACCACACCGCGATTTTGCTCGTTAGTAGAACAGAAATTAAATAAATGATACAAATTGATTCAATGTCTCAAATAGTAGAATAGCATCTAATAAATTTAAATGCACAAATATAAGTGCAGTGTACTACAAGCAATAAAGAAGACCAAATTTAATGTAGGTATAAATATCGTAAATTTTTAATGTTTTCGTAGCACTTCACTCTCTGTGCTCAAAAGTAACATGTATATTTTATTTTAAGGTTTCACATATTAAAGTACCGTCTCTGAAATTCAGTAATAGAAATAAGTTGAGTTTGGTATAAGTGAAATTATATGAATTTATAAGTGCACAGTGAGAGTTTTTTATTTAGTATTTGTCTGATGTATTGATACACAAGAACATTTCAAATTCCAGATGTAAGACACGGATGCTATCAGCAAACGTGTGCTTAAAAAATGATCATTTTTATGACTTCTTCATTTCATCTTAAGAGATTCTAGCTAGGCCGACAATAATACACGATATTTTTATTTTTGCCATTGTTATAGCAAACCAATAAAAAATCTAACAATGGGATAGATGTAAACAGACTCCCTATTTTTTTAGTATTTCTCAAAAGTGTACATTTGGTAAGTATTGATAATTTTTAGTAATTTTTAATTGATAATGGGGGCAGTTTAATGAAAAATAAGTTGTAAATAGAGCTTTTTGATTTTTTGCAAAGAAAGGAGGGTTAATAACTTGCTTGGTAAGCTAAAGCTTTTATAACACTTATCTAGTAAACTGAAGAGATAAGATAAAAATAATCAAGAATAAAAGTGCAACATTATATTTTGCCAAGCAGTAAACAATATACAGTGTGTTTCAGTTTATTTGTTATACTTGATATATTCTGAAATTTTTTAGAAAAATTTTAGGTTGGATATCCAGCCTAACTTAGTATTTTCTGTGGAATCTGATGCTGATTTTAATTGACTATAAAAGGGATGTAAAAACATATACGTAAAATTATAAATATCACTTCCGGTTTACACGGAAATGACGTTATTTTTGTCAAATAACAAATTTAAAATCGAAAAATTTTATTTTTCAAAAAGACCATTATTAATTTGTTGAAACTTTTAAAAGATTTGGAAGAAAATATTCAATAATATTTTTGTTATTGTTTAGCTTGTATTCCTGAATATAAACGTAAAATAAAAAAAATTAAAAATCAGTTTTTTCACAAAATATCAATTTTAGGCGTATAGCACCTACCTTATCACTTTTTTACTAAGAATTGTGCGATTAATGTGACGATGCGAAAAAAAATGGAGCTATTTAAAAAAAACGAATTTTTTTTAGATTATTTTCAATTTATAGCATTTAGCTCAGTCAAAATAGCACAAAAAGTCAATATAAAAGAACTTTTTCCATAAGCAATTTTATGGTTGGCTTCTGTTGGGGAGGTGCTAAGAGTACCCAAAAAATTTTTGTGCTCCAAAGACTCTGTGCATCAATTGTTATTGACAATTTAATTTTTTTAACCGCGTTTTTCAACCTAAAAATGTGAATAACTCGAGATATATAAGTCCTCTCGGGACAAAAAAAAAAAAAAATCTTTGTAATTAAATATTCTACAAATCTATGTTTACTGTAGGTCTTACGAGTGCAACCATAACCTACAAAAGTGAAAAAACTGGACAAAAATCGTTTCTTCTTAAATTGTGCTGCCCAGAGCCGCTGAGTGAACCGATCAGCTTCAAACTTTCAGAAAATCTATCTTTTACACTACAAAAACACCCTGAAAATTTGGTGTAATAATATTAAACCCAATATGCGCCATTGAATTTGTTATTTAAAATTATAATTGACCGCCATTTTATGCCATTAAGTTCAAAACGGATCTTTTTTTTGAAAAGTTCGGTCTCGATGCCGGTTTTTGGATGCCATAAAAAAAAATTTAAAACCTATTTTGGCCACTTTTTGCATTTGTTCAAAACCCAATAAACAAAAAAATTTTTTCGGCCATTTTGAAAAATTTAGAAATTTTTTTCATCAGATCATAAAAAAAATTTAATACCTTTATTTTAGGAAAGAAAAGAGTTTATTTTGGTCAAAATTTTTTAAAAAATGGCCGATAAAATAAATTTTTTGTTAATTGGGTTAAACAAATAAAAAAAAATGGTCAAAATAGATTTTAAAAAAAATTTTTTAGGGCATCAAAAAGCTGACGTCGAGACCTAACTTTTGAAAAAAAAGATCCGTTTTGAACTTAATGGCAAAAAATGGCGGCGAATTAAAATTTTATATAACAAATTCAATTGCGCACACTGGGTTCAATGTTTTTGCTCCAAATTTTCGGGGTGTTTTTGTTAGAGTAAAAGGCAGATTTTATGACAGTTTGAACCTAATCTGTTCACCCAGCGGCTTTGGGCAGCAAAATGAAGAAAATACGATTTTTGGCCAATTTTGTAGGTCATGGGTGTGCTTCTAAGACCTGCAGTAAACCTAGATTTGTAGAATATTTAATTTAATTGTAAATAACAATTGAAGCAGGGTCTTTGAAGTACAACAGAATTCAACCATAAAATTGCTTATGGAAAAAGTTCCACTTCAAATTCTATTTTGACTGCATTAATTAGAAGGCGCACTCGAATTAGCATTTTACTTGGAACATTGGATAAGTGCTTGGATTTTCTTGAAATCTGTATTGGGTTGTTTGTTATCTAGAAAAAAGCCCCTAACTTCGGCTTTGCCACTCTTGTTCAGAAATTGTTGTAAATAATAACTTTGTTGTTAATTTGCAAAAGACAAGCAAAATAAAACAATAAAACAATGTTCGTGTTTTTTGTTAAAAATTAACGACTTACTCATTAAATTTTTGAAAAAACGCGTAGATACAATGAAATTTTTCAAAAAGGGGAGAACGGAACCCATATTATATAAGAAATCCGAAAAAAATCATGTAAGCATATTTTTTAAATACAAAGCTTCTTTTCATTATCGGTTTTCCCATAAAAGGCATACCTGCATAGTTTTCCCTTAATTTTAAACAATTTTCGTCTCTAATAATTTTTTTAAAAATGCATATTTTTCAAGATACTAGCATTTGTGAGTAAAATAATTGTAACTTTTTCCACCAAAAAAATGCTCATATCTCGAGAAATATGCATTTTTAAAAAAATTTACAGATAGAAATTGCTTGCAGTCAAATTAATGTTCTACTGTTATGAATTTTTTCTGATTTTTAAGAAAACATTTTTTCAGTGATTTTTTCTCAGTTTTTGCGACGGGTTTTGCTATTTCTATAGGTACCTCACAGGTATGTTTTTTCTGGAAAAATCGGTATAGAGAAAAGTTTATTATTGCAAAAATACATTTACCTAAATTTGATCAGATTTTTTTAATAAAATTTTGATTTCCTCTTCCTCCTTTCTGAAAAATTTCGAATTAATGAATCTCGGAAAATTTGCGTTTAAAAAAAAAAACGAATAAAAAGCTATTCTTATCAAAGAATACAGAAATACGTATTTTTGTGATATTAATTGGTATTACTGCATTTTTCATGGAATTAGTTGGTGTTACAGAAATTTTCATGGTATTACTCTGGAGTTGTGAAATTACTAAGATATTATAGTAGTATTACGATGCCAAAATGGAATTAGTGTATAGAATTTTGGCACCGGTTTACCCCTCGGGTATTTAACCATTGAACAAATTAATATAATTCTTCTTTGTTAGGATACGTGCACATTTTTGGCTACATAAAAATATTTTCGCTTTGTTAATTATAGAGCTATAATGATAGTATTTAATAATTATATTAAACAATGGTAAATAAAAATTGGTTAATAATAATAATAAAATTAATGTCATGTAAAATTAAGGAAAATTTAAATGTGGACTAAATTGATTCTTTAGATTAACGCCATGAATTCAAGAACATGAAAAATGCTGGAGTTGGTAACAAGTAAAAGTAAAAACTTACTAGATCTACCAAGGTATGACTCTACCAAGGGTACAAGGTAAGAAGAACAATCAATCGCTTCGTTAGCGCAAAATAATTTTTTACACCCAAATAAATCTAACATAAAAGACAAACAGGAACTGGAGCTGAGAGAAACTCCTGGAACAGCAAAATGTACGGAAATAAAAAATAACCAAATAGAAAATAAAAAACCAGTAAATAAATTGCAGAAAGTTAATAATGAACGGATAAAACAGGATATGAACAACGAAAATGAAAGCGAAAGTGTGATCGAGGAAAATAATGACCATTCGAATTCCCAGTCCAACACAAAAGTTTTCAGGTAGTGAAGCACCCTTCAAGTTGTAAGATGAAATTGCCATTCTGCCTATCATTGAGAAGTCTTATTTATTGCCTCTAAATAAACACAATACAGTATTATGTATAATGTCGCTATGGGCTAATCAACGAACGCGTTCTAAATGGCGTGTATCTGTATCTGACGAGAGCGCTACCTCATGGGAATTGTATTGAACAATTCCATATCTTTTAAGCGTTGAACCGGTCATTATTAAGCCCTTCTGAAATTTTGTGTAGGGGTTCCTTATAGCAATATGTGGCAAATAGTAATAGGATACACGCAAAACGCTGTTTAGCCCAAGGATGGGCTACACAACGTCTGTGAAGGCTAAACAACATACCACTGATATCTAGTTTGGGCTTTATAATGTCCGTTTATATGTCTATATATATATATATATATATATATATATATACGTTATACATCTGTTTGCGTGATTTAGTTTGAAATGGAACTTGTAGTGATTTATTATTTGTCATTATAGTTTCATAATGAGCATCAAACTAGGTATATAAAGTATATGTATGCTTGTATCAATTTTGCGTCCGTCTGCATGCCGAAACGTATTCATATTGCGTCCGTATAACTGCCGTAAAATTACACTCAGCGATATTTTCATACAGCAGCGTTAGTGGCTGTAGATGCCAGAATCATTTGCTCTAAGAACACGAAGGGATCCCAGGATGACTGCTTTATTACTATTATTATTATATATTTTTTCTTTTTTTCGCGTTAGCAATGCTGGACTGTTTTCTCGTATCTGCGATATTCTCACGAGAAAAGAGCCAGCGAATTAACTACCGCCACTCCCCACAGCCTGCAGGGTTAGTGATTGTAGATGCCAGAATCATTTGCTCAGGATTACGAAGGAGTTCCAGGATGACTGCGTTCTGCATTTGACCTGCCAACCATTCAGCTGACTTATAGCAGGCCGGGTATGGTCTTTATTTCTGAGAGCAGCGTAGGCTTCTTTCCACCGAGTGCGCCGATTATCAGGACGACCATCTTGGCCGAGTATTATTATCATTATCATTACCATTACCATCAACATTATCATGACCATGACCATTATCATTATATTGAAGAAAACCAACTCCTCACAAATTATTATTTTAAATAAAAATAAAAATTAGAAGACGTAAACGATACGACATTTTTAACACTTTTTAAAATTATTGCCAGAACTTTACAAGTGATGTTCGAAGTGATCTCTATCTGTCTCAATACATTTTTGCTTACGTTCTTTCATAGATCCTCTCACTCTACCAAAAATAACTGGATTTTAGCGAATTTGCTGTAACCTTTCTTAGATCATAGGATCTATGAAGAGTTTGTTCATCGAGAATAAGAACAGCATAAATATAAGATTTTAAAGGCCCTATAAATATTAATCCAGTGGATTAAGGTCTGTAAACAAGGTAGTCCTCCACAATCTATCCATTGATTGGAAGAAAGTTTCATTGAGGTACCCTCGTACGACCATGGAAAAAAATTAAGTGAAGCACTATCATGTATAAAAAATACGTTGCCTTATAGCTAGTGAAACCATCTCCATTGGAAGTGGCAAATAGTTTAGAAAAAAATTGACTTAAGATTGTCAATTAATATTTTGGCGTAGAACAAATTGACCAATTTAAAATTCGTCGACAATACCAACCCAGGTACTAATTGCAAAACGTTGTTGGTGCCTCGACTTAATTATCACGTGAAGATTTTCATCAGCCCATAATAGTTATTATGAAAATTTATATTGCCATCCTTATTAAATTCAGCCTCCCTCGTAAATAATAAAGAAGAATATTTCATTCTTTATGGATTATAAAGATTTCGAATAAAATGAATTTAAATAAGATACATGATTTTTCTGGGTCCCCTTCTGAGTTTCACATCAAGCCGATTTTAAATGAGCAGAGTATCAAAAACTTGGCAACAACGCGGACGCAAAATTGATACAATAATGGTGGAAACTAGATAAAACTATACACTATGGATGCAATATTGATCTGTGAATATAACTGTATACTGCTGGACGCAAAATAATTTCAATTGTGAAAGGATGTAAAATTGATACAAAAATATAAGCCCAATATACCGAAAAAAATAAAATTGAAAAACTTTAAATCTAAGAACGGATTCGCATTTAGCGGCTAGATGTTGGTCAATATACTCTGCAAGAACCTGCAAAAAGTCGTTAATTCTAGGAGACGCATTTCACACCACCTTTTGAAAGGACGCAAAATTGATACAAGTATATATATATATCTTTGAAACAATAATCAATATATGTAAAATCAAAAAAACACATACAAAATTCCAACTATATGAAAGTATAAGAAGGCAAATAGAACAATAATAATACTAAACATAATATTTTTAGTCGCAAATTCCTCTATAAATCCTTATTTTACTATAAGGAAAGTAACCAGACTGCAACCAAAGTTACAAATCTGGCGCGTTAAGTGTAATAATTGCATATTACCATCAAAACGCTAATGCTTCGATTGCAACAAACACCAGCCGAAAGACTGATCCTACTTAAAGGAACTCCCTTGTCAGTCGTCACACACCACTTGCAGACTGCAGTTTCGAGCTGTTGGCTCTCGTCACTGCAAGGTAGGTATGCGACGACCGACATGAGAATCCTTTGACTATAGTACATCCTGGTATTTTTACAATAGCGACATGTAAAACAGCCAGCAGGCGCCATCCAGCGGTCCAGTGTCTGTTGCAATCGAAAAATAAATAGCCGACTAAAAATATTATGTTTAATATTCCGCCCTCTAAAAGCACATTTGAACTATGCTAAGCCAAGTTAGACTATTTATTTTTCGATTGCAACAGACACTGGACCGCTGGATGGCACCTGCTGGCTGTTTTACATGTCGCTATTGTAAAAAAAAAAAAAAATACCGGGATGTACTATAGTCAAAGGATTCTCATGTCGGTCGTCGCATACCTACTTTGTACTGACGAGAGCCAACAGCTCGAAACTGCAGTCTGCAAGTGGTGTGTGACGACTGGCAAGGGAGCTCCTTTAAGTAGGATCAGTCTTTCGGCTGGTGTTTGTTGCAATCGAAGCATTAGCGTTTTGATGGTAATATTATTAATATTATTACACTTAACGCGCCAGATTTGTAACTTTGGTTGCAGTCTAGTTACTTTCCTAATAGTAAAATAAGGATTTATAGAGGAGTTTGCGACTAAAAATATTATGTTTAAATATTCCGCCCTCTAAAAGCACATTTGAACAATAATAATACTACCAAAAATAATTCAAATAATAACAATAATTGAAAAACAAGAGTTTTCAATATCGTAATTATGTCCACAAAACAACAGGTATATATTTTTGAAACCAAATATACCTATGAAATTATTTCACCAAATAAAAACTCCTTTATATCGTCCACTAAAATGATTAAGGATTATTATTATTTCTATAGTAACCAAAACCATATGAGGGTAAATCTATTCTAATTATGCGTTTATGGTCAAACTAATAATACCAAGAAAAGAAAGCAAGGAAATTGCACGGTGTAAACATAAACACCTGTTATCTACTACACGAGACAAAAAGCAGCGGCTACCCGGCGTGCTGCATAAAAAACTTAAAACGCACAACTAGGTAGTAACTATATTTCTATCTATCCTATATGGTGTTTCATTCAATCCACAAAATTGTAAATTTATAATGATAAAAAACACTATTTTTATTACGCTACAAATATACATAAAAATTTCGTGCAATGAAATTTGCCTGTTATGATTTTAATTCGAACTACGTTATTTCTATACAAACTGTGTTCAGAAAACCGATGAAAAGATGAAACACTAAGTTGCGGTAATTCGGATCGGCTAGGACCATATGAAAGCGCCGGGGATATCTTACTCATAAAAATATTTTAACCCCAGCGTCTAAGCAAAAAATTTCTATCTAAAGTGGACTGTAATTTTAATGGATAAAGTTATACATCGATAAAAACTTACAGTCTTACAATCGGCGATGGTTGGAGACCATAAAAAATATCTTGTGTGTATATAGGGGTAGGTTGAAGGGTAGGAAAAAAGGAATACACGTTATCCTCTTAACATAAAGTTAAACACAAACACTATTTATTCCAATTACTTATAAATTATAAATATACGGATGAATGAAACACATAAAACATAAAATTGAAGCGGGAATATAGATTCCAGTCTATAGCGGGGAAAATCAACTACTTATGTCTTCGTACGTTGTAAAACACGTGCCGCTCATACCCTCTAGAAAGAGAGAGCACCAAAATATAGAATTTTACGCCAGTGGCGTAACCATTCAGTGAAGTTGAAAATGCGTCATCGTCTTCGTTAAGATCCAATAAAGGGAAATTCAATATTCGGACAATGTGCTTAATATATAATGAATTAGGAAAGAAAGGCAAAAAGCCTTTAATATCTGTGTAGACAGATATAGTCGGGTGTGTGTATATTTACTGAGCAGCTAAAAAACTAGCTAGTTAATAACTAGCTCGTAAAGTTTTTGTTGGGTTTTTTGACTGCCCAATAAATATAGACCACCTGATTATAAGTAATTAATTTACGTACATTTTTAGTTTATTAGGTTGTTGAAATGTATTTTAGTCTCTTATTTGAATAGGTCATTTTACATAATATAGTACGATTTTTCTCTGGAGACGTTATTTATTTCCCTATTTCATTGCCACCTTATTATCAATCTAGTCGATATATTGTTGACATGCAACCGGTACATTTTTATCCTACGGAATCCCTTTGATATGCGCGGAGCCGACGTTATCATTTATTAATAAATATAGGACTTATTTAAAAAAAGAGAGAAATCGAGTACGTCTGCAAAAAAAAAATCTCACTATGACTAAAAAAGGTGCTGTTCCTTACTTTAAAACTTCAATTGTTAGTCCGATTTACAAAGCTGGAGACAAAACTAATAAAACCAATTCTCGTCCTATTAGTGTCATTAACAATTTTGCGAAGATCCTTGAGAAATGCCTAAAAGATAGACTAGCTAACTTTCTTGCTAATAATAATATTCTGTCAAAAAATTAGTTTGGTTTTTTCCAATGGTTTTTGTAAAACTAACGCTCTTTATGAACTACCTTACAGATAACCTTAACAGTAACAACAAAGCATAGCTGTTTTCCTTGACCTTGCAAAGGCATTTGACACGGTGCCACATGATGCCCTTTTAAATGTGTTAAATATTTATGGGGTATGTTGCATCGAGCTGGACGTTTTCAGAAGTTATTTCAGTGCCCTGTGGCACCGTATAAGGACCGCTTTTATTTATTGCATACATAAATTCATTAACAAATATTGTCATTGATAATGGTATGGTAATCTCATATGCTGAGAACACGATGGTTATTTTTAAAGGAAAAACATGGAAGGAAGTAAGACACTCAGTCAGTGTAGGAATTGCAAAAATAAATATAAATACTTGGTTAGACTCATTTAAGTTAACACTAAATGTCATAGTCCTGTGGAAATTCACCCTGAATTGTGCGAGAACCTGGGAAATGAGTACCTAACAGCACTCTTATGTTTTCCTGTTGACTCTCTGTGTAGTCGCCATCAGGCTTTTTGAGTAGCCCTATTCCATTTGAGTGGTCTTTTGCAAAGACTTTTTGTAGGCGGACTGCTGGGGCTAGTTCATCTATCCTTTCGCAGAATCCTTTGTTGTACTCCGTAAGGGCTTTTTTGTAGTCATCCCAGTTTCCAGTGTTTTTGCCTCTGTTAAAAACTTTTCTAGTCACAGCCCTGAGATGGCTGAGATCCCTGTTCCACCAGGGACCATCTCTTCGGATTGCCCTTTTTTTAATGGGACAGCTTTTTCATAACATGATGTCATGATGTTTTGTAGTTGATATGAGGCTATATCTAGTTCCTCTATTGTGTCGATGGAATGTGTTACACCTTCAACCTCCGTGTCCTCCATCCTCAAATGTCTTTTATAAATACTCCAGTCCTTCAGTCTAGGTATTCTACATTCCCCGAGGCTTGTTACAGCTGCTTCCGAGTCGCATCGTATATGTCTATGATCCGACATGGAATGTTCATCTGAAACATGCCAATTTTTTTATTAAGTCGGTTATGAGTGGATCAGCAAGGGTTACGTCAAGAACCTCTTTTCTAATTGCATTCATAAAGGTGGGTTCATTGCCCTTATTGATAATGTCGATATTATTTCAAACAGGCACTCACCTCTAGTGTTTGTATCATTACTTCCCCACATATGATGGTGAGCATTAGCGTCGCCACCTATTATGTAGGATTTTTATAGTTTGCTCCAAGAATTTAAATTTTTTTATGTTTAAAGCAGCTTTTAAGATAAGCACTTTTTTGTATTTATTTTTCACTAGAGTGTTGTAAATTTAAGGAATCATTTTTGCTTTAACAGGATTTTAATTTTATTTTTTGTCTAAATAATTTCGGTTCCAATAAAAAAAATATTTCTTAAGATGAAATCCTCATATATATAAAGCACGAGTAGTCAAAATTTACCGATTATTTTTGTGGTTGCACTTTGTTGCTAAAATGGACGACCCTCCTTAAATTATTCCCCATCCCTTAAAAATGCAAATGCGACTGGTCGTCCAAGAGTCATCCGGTCCAGGGGGTGGGCTGGGGGTGTTTTTGTAAAAAATACCTATTTTTTTTTGCCCTTTTCACATTTACGTTATCTGTGCAAGAATCTGCCAAAGTCTCATCTAAATATTTTAATCACAAATATATTTTTTAAAATTTTGAAATCTGCGCACATAATGCTTTTATATGGAGCACCTTAATGAATAAACGCTCGCCCTGAAAAGACATAATTATGATATCATTTAACTCGTCGTAACTAGAGAACCTTTCGGTTAATTAAAAAATTCATTTCTATAAACGTTGTAGACCAAAGATTGAGGATTACGCTGGGTTTTTCAAATTTTAAATCCGACAGATAGTTTCTTTAGAAAATCGTAAATTGTAAAGTCATGTCCTGGAGCTCGCGGTCTGCCGTGGAGATGCGAGGAAGGTTCACATTACCATGGCTAGGTCAACCGAAAAACGACTATATGTTTCAGCGAGCATATAAGCTCGATATTCGCTTATTATCACTGATTGGATGCATTTTTCCTAATATAAATATAATATCTAACACTTAAAACGAGCAATTGAAGTTGAGTTGAGTGTTCTTATTTGTGTATATTTGACGTCATTATTGTTTATTTATTAAGTCTTAAACTTTTCACACAACGTACGTTGTTTTTAAAACATTACTAACTAATAGTGCATTTTAGTTTAATTCAGATAAGACTGGTAAGATTTTTTTATATCAAGTAGGTTAAACAATTTCTATACTGGACGTATTTTAGATCCATTTAGCAATGGATATTAAAAGCAGTACGAGTTCCGACAGTGAACTTGAGTCAAAAATTAAAATGTTACCCCTTAACAAAGAAACTGTTAAAAAACAGAAAAAAATATTTAATCAACAAACATGTGTCATTTGTCAAGAAAAGGGGGGGACATTGGTAATATCAAAAGAAATATCGAAGCGAACATTTATTGAAAGCACGAAAGTTCGTATGAATATCTGTCAAGGAGAAGATGCCAAGTTGTTGCATATATTTTTCAATTTTAATAATTTAAAAGAGCGGGATTATTTACAATGGCACAAAAATTGCTACAAAACATATACCAGTGCCGGAAATATTGCCAAATATAAATTAAAATATGCAAAAAAAAGTACCAATCTTGTGCAAGCAGGAACATCAGAAAAACGTAGTTCCTTACGATCACTTACGTTTGATATACAAAAATGCGTATTTTGCCAAAAACGCATAAAAAATCAAAAAATATGCCAGGTCATGAGCAAGAACATGGAAGAGAAAATTAAAAAAATATCGCGCAACAATCCATTATTTTATTCTAGAATAGGCGAAAACGATTTAATTGCATCTGAAATAAAATATCATGCATCATGCGTTTCTACGGAATTACGCAATATACAGGATAAACCTAGTGCGAGTGGAAAAAGGAAACTGGAAATAGAAAATGAAGCATTGCAACAATTATTCAGTGAAATGGAGAAAGGTTTCGAAAACCGAAAAGGTTATTCCACAACATCAGTTTCCAAAAGATATCGTGAAATTGGTGGCAGTGTAGATCTAAGTGACCGACTTTTAGTTAAAAAAATTCAAGAGCATTTTGGAGACGACATTGAATTAGTTAGATCTGTCAGACAGAACGAACCAAGAATGTTCTTGAAAAAATTTTCTAAGGAACAAGCTATTGAAACGATACTTCAGCATGCTGAAACAGAAGCTTCAAACTTATCCTGCGGTGTATCAGAATTACAAATTTTGACGAAAATTTGCCAAAGTATAAAATCGGAAATAAATGAAATACCTACAAATGCTGAATTTAAAAACTTAAAAATTAATGAGTATAAAAAGTATATTCCAAACAATTTATATTTTCTTATTAGTCTTCTTGTCTGCAATGATTCAATGAGCGATATAAAAGAGAATCAAATACTGAGTATTTGTCAAGACATAATTTTTGCATGTTCAAATGGAAGAAAATATACTCCAAAACATATTGGTTTGGGAATGTTAGTTCATCAAGAGACAAGATCAAAGAAACTTGTTGAAGCAATACACACTTGCGGTCACTCCATATCTTACATTGACACACTAAGAGTACGTAACAGTATTGCCCAAGAAGAAATAAATCTCTATTTGGAGAATGATCAAGTGACAATTCCAAGATAATTGGTACCCAATAAATTTGTTCAGTTTGCAGCGGACAATATAGATATTTTAGAAGAAACTTTAGATAAAGCACCCACCTTCCATGGGACTCAAATGGCCGTATTTCAGAGAGGTCCAATTAATGAAATTGTACCTGGAAATTTTGAATTTTTACCATATAAAATGAAGCTCGCTGTTCCTAACGACTTTCATTCAGTAGAACACGCATACTTTAATACAACTAAAAGAAAAGTGCAACCTGAAGAAAACCAGAATATTATAATTAAAAAAAGTGAAAATCTTAGCTATGACATAAAGTTTCAAAATATTGCTTGGAGCATGTGCAGGATGGTCGACTCCGAGAAACAAGACATGTTAATTCCGCAGTGGTCAGGATTTCACAAATTAATTTTTGAAAACAATTCGCATATAACTACATACGGATATTTACCTTTGTTGCCCCATGTTGCCTCAGAATATGATACAGTTTGGACTGTGATAAAAAAATGCACACAAATTGCTGAGAAACTGAATAATATGCATACAGTTATAACCTTTGACCAAGCAATTTATTATAAGGCGAAAGAGCTACAATGGCATAAGCCCGAAGATACAAAAAATGTAATTATTCGTCTAGGCGGATTTCACATCACTATGAACTTCTTAAAGTTAATTGGGCAGTATATGGTCAACTCAGGCCTTGCTGATGTATGGTTAGAAAGTGGCCTTTATGGTCAGTCCACAGTTGATGGGATTTTAGCAGGAAAAAAGTATAATAAAGCAGTACGAGCCCATAAAATAACGTACGAAAGTCTAATGAGAATATTAATTTCCCTATTTAACAAATGGCTTATTGAGTGCAAAACATCTTCTGTACATCATTTGAATTTAATTCATCTTTGTTCTTCCGAAATCCGTGATCATTTGAGAAGGAAAGAAGACGTACTTCCAAGTTTTTATAAAGCATCAAATCTCACGAAAGAACTATTTAAAGAATTTCCAGAATTTATTGAGACACAAACAGCTACATTTAAATACTGGTATACTTATCTAGAGTTAGTTGACATTTTACTAGAATTCCAATTTGCTGAAAGAAATGGAAAATGGGAGCTACATTTAAATAGTTTTAGAAAAATGCTTCCATGGTTTTTCGCTTTCGATCACATAAACTATTCTAGATGGGGAACAATATATTTATTAGATATGTACAAACTTCCCGACACAGCGCCAGAAGTCTATGAGGAGTTTATCAATGAAAATTTTGTTGTGAAACGACTGAATGGAAATTTTAACCAACTTTCAGTAGATCAGGCACTAGAACATATAAACAAGAGTTCAAAAGACGCAGGAGGCATAGTAGGATGAACCAAAAATAGTACTAAACTGGATGAGTGGTTCTTGAGCTATAATGTTGTTGGCATGCTGTTGGATGAATTTCGTTCATCCTTGAATATTGTTAATAAGATATCCAGTCAAAACCTTGAATGCGGTACAAAACGAATGAAAGTTGATGAAGATTCTGTGCAGAGATTACAAAGTGAGTTTTCAAGATTTAATGTTTTTTCTAAAAACGAAGACCGACTTGTTGTTATTTCAACTAATGAAATTGCCTCATCGATGGTTCAAACTTCTTTACTTACAGCGCAAAAAATTGGCGAAGATGCTCTGAGAAAATTTCTTAACGTTGTTGGTACTCCTAATTTCTACAACCCTTTAAAAAAAAATCAATCTGAAAACATTTCAACATTCTACAGTTAAAGCAGCTGCTGCAGAGAATAAAAAAAAATTCCAAAAAGGTCAAGAATTTTTGCAGAAAATATTAGCAGCAAAGGAAATGGGAAGAAATATTAAATATGAAGATATCTTTAAACATGAACTAACAGCTTATCCAATGTCTCTTGCACCTAATGGAGTAATATCTACCCCTTCCAATAAATCTGCATTGGGAAATATCATAGAAACTTTCACTATTAGTTCTAAAGACTTACCATTGGGAAATTATAAAACCTGTCATATATTTGATGGAATGTCAGTGATACAGGGCCTTGGTAAACCTGCTAACGCCAAAACGTTTGGAGATTATGCAAGTATTTTAAAATCAATTATATTTAGAAATGTTTACAATGCTGAGAGGATAGATTTAGTAATGGATCATTACGATGAGTTTTTAATAAAGAACTGTACACGACAGAAAAGAGGGCGGAAGGAAACTATAGAGCGGGCAATTGACAGCCCAGATACATTATTACCTCAACAATGGCATTTATTTATTCATTCGGTTTTCAATAAAAAGCAACTGGCCAATTTTGTAAGTAATCAGTTGTACACGCATTCTTTAAATTTGGGAGTAAACTTTGTTACTAGTGGAGGATTCCTTGACATATTGCAGTATAAGGCAAATTACAATGTAGATAATAACTTGTTAGTAGCATCGCACGAAGAGGCTGATACAAGAATTATATTACACATTTTATCGGCAAAAATAGAAGGGTATACAAGATGTATAGTGGACTGCAGAGACACAGATGTTTTGGTATTACTGGCTTACTTTAAAGAAATATTCACTCCTGAAATTTGGATGAAAGTTGGAGCTAAAGAAAAGGAACGATTTGTTGCAATTCATGAATTGAAAATGGATAGTTCAATGACGAAATGTCTGCCAGCGTTTCATGCCTTGACAGGTTCTGATACAACCAGTCAGTTTGTAGGATTCGGCAAAAAAACATGCTGGAAAGTATTCCTATCGCATTATAATTTACTTGGTAGACTCGGTGCTGAACAGTATTTAGATGAAGAAGTTTTCAATGATGTAGTTAAATTTGTGATTCGTTTATATACCACAAATGAAAATATTAATTGCATAAACGATCTTAGAGGAATTTTGGCTTCTTCCAAGCCTATCAACAAATTGCCTCCAACATTAGACAGTCTAAAACAACACTGTCGTCGTGTCCACTATCAGACAAAAATATGGCTGAATAGTGCGATACCCAAACCATCGTTACCAGATTTATCTAATTGTGGCTGGAATATTGATAATGGAAAACTTGTACCTGTATTGACGACTGAAGCAATATTACCAGAGGATACTTCTGTTCTGAACACTTGCAGTTGTAAAAAAGGTATACAAATTTATTTATTGTGGTATATTTTAATCTTAAACGAACAATTTTTTAATTCAGGCTGCACTGGACCGCTTTGTTCGTGTAAAATAAAGCAAATTAATTGTATTGGCTCTTGCAAATGTATGGCCCAATTAACATGTGCCAATAAAGGCCCTAGAAACATTAAAACTTTATCTGCCGCTGAAGATATTATGTTATCTGATAGTGATGCAAGTTCGGACTGTGAATAATTGCTGTAAGTAATTAACATTTCTTATCTTCGTAATAGCTATTAATAATAATTATGCATTTGTCTCTTACAGATGAGAGTTTCTACCTCGGTCTTTACATTATATATGATTTTAAAATTATCTATTGCATGTAAACTACAAACGAAAACAAGTAAACTCTATCTAACTATTCCTTCGTTCCATTTTTTTCTTGCTTAAGGAATTTCTATTATTATTATTGTTATTATTATTATCATTTCATTGTTAACCTAATAATACGTTCAATCAAACTTCTACACTATTCACTATTTATGTAGGTACCCTACATGTCTATTTGCAGTTATTACTATTGAAAAAAAGGCAAAATAAAGTCTAAATAGCGTTAAAAATAATCAGATGAAGTCGTTTAACTAAATATTTATTAATAAGATATCGTAACTTAATAAAATGTGTCCAAGACACAGCAAATGCCGCATAATAAACAAATATCCACCTTATATACGCACTGAAACGTAGAGTCGCTTTTCGGTTGACTTTGACATGGTAATGTGAACCTTCCTCGCATCTCCACGGCAGACTCCGAGCTCCAGGACATGACTTTACAATTTACGGTTTTCTAAAGAAACTATCTGTCGAATTTAGAATTTGAAAATACCAGCGTAATCCTCGATCCTTGGTCTACAACGATTATAGAAATGAATTTTTTAATTAACCGAAAGGTTCTCTAGTTACGGCGAGTTAAATGATATCACAATTATGACTTTTCAGGGCGAGCGTTTATTCATTAAGGCGCTCCATATAAAAGCATTGTGCGCTCAAATTTCAAAATTAAAAAAAATATATTTGTGTTTAAAATATTTAGATGAGATTTCGGCAGATTCTTGCACAGATGACGTAAATGTGAAAAATGTAAAAAAAAAAATTTGCTATTTTTTACAAAATCACCCCCAGCCACCCCCTGGACCGGACGATTTTTGGACGATCAGTCGCATTTGCATTCTTAAGGGATGAGAAATGATTTAAAGTGGGTGTTACATTCTAGCAACAAAGTGCAAACGGGATGACACGATAGAAGGAGCATTTTACTCCACTAACAACCTTTTATTATATAGGGAGGAATACCATCTGGCCCTGCAGACTTTTTGGGTTTAAGTTTCTTTATAGAGTCCCTAATATCACTTAAGCAAATTTTGTCTATCATTAGTGGATGCTGCGATACAGCTTCATTCGTTCCCATGCTGTTTATATTATATGTTGCCGATTCCCCATATACTGATTCAAAATAATCCTTAAAACCTTTAACTACTTCCTCATTTGTTTTAAACTTAATTCCGTCTTTTTCGTATTCAGTTTGGCTGGTTAAATTAAATAGGTACGGAATAGAGGGCAATGTATATAAATGGTTGTCGGACTACTTGAGTGATAGAAAACAGAAAGTCAGAGTAAATGATTCATTATCTTCTGAAATTGTTAATGATTTTGGAGTTCCTCAGGGCAGTGTCTTAGGACCATTACTTTTTATATTATACCTTAACGATATAAATATCTTTATCGACTGTGAGTTTATAAACTTATTTGCAGATGATACACTATTAGCCTGTAGTGATTTGAACTTAGAATTAGCAGTACAGAAAATGAATGTAATATTGTCCAGGGTTGAAATTTACTTTAAAATCAATATGCTGAAATTAAATATATCTAAAACTAAAGCTATGGTAATAACTACTAAATTCAAATATAATAACCTAAACCTGAATAATATAAGTCTTTCTATTTATAATGAACAAATTGAAATAGTAACAACAGTGAAATATCTTGGGTTCCAATTGGATAATACTCTATCATTTGATGCTCATTTTGAATATATGTATAAGAAAATTTCAAAAAAACTGTATTTCTTTTCTAGAATCGCTAATAATTTATCAACTGAGACTAAGATTACTGTTTATCAGTCTATTATCCAACCACATTTTGATTATTGTTCTTCGGTATTATATCAATTTAATTTAAACAAACTTGCACAATTACAAAAACTTCAAAATCGTGGTATGAGAATTATCTTAAAAACCAACCGTTATACTCCAATTAATATAATGTTAACGACCTTGCAATGGCTTTCTGTTTCTCAAAGATTGTTTTATTTTACCATGATTTTAGTATATAAGATAGTAAATAATTTAGCACCCTCATATTTTCAAAACTATGTTGTTTTTCATTCAAATTTACATAATCATCTTACTCGTAATGGTATGAACATATACATTACCAAAACTAATTATAAAAACAGTATGAATTCTTTGTTTTTTAAAGGTTTTGATCAGTTTAATAAGTTACCAAATCAAATTAAAATGAAGTCATCTGTTGCTGCGTTTAAACGTGAACTAATTAAATATATTAAAAATATGGTCTAAAAATTAAGTTGACAATATTAGAAATGTGATACTATTTATATATAGACTAATCTTTTTTCTTACTATGTTATTTTAAACCTTTTACACAATTGATTTGTAGATTGTATGTTTCTTATATATTGTTTATACTTTCAATATTTAATTGCATGTATTCTTAGTTTTTTTTGTATATTAGAATGTCTATTTCAAATAAAGTTATATTATTATTATTATTATAAATTTGTTTTTTTATTTTTTACATAGTTCCAAAAATTATTACTATTATGTCTAATATCCATTTCAATATTACGTATATATTGCATATGTGCATCTTTAATTGTTTTTTTAAGTTTTTTCCTAATTTCCTCAAATTTCTCCAAATGATACTGTGATTGACTTTTGTACTTGTGGTGCGTTCTTTTCCGTTTAATATCACTTATTATTTCTGGTGTATACCAGACAGGATATTTCCTTTTCATGAAATTACTGTTTATTTTCGGCACAGATATATCGAACACTCTATACATACATTCATAAAAATAATCTACGGCCTGATCAACGTCTTTAAATAAGTGTAACGGCTCCCAATTTACCGTTTCTAATGTTTCATACAATAATAAAAAATTTGCGTGCTTAAAGTTATACTTATTATCTAAATAACTCGGCACTTCATTTGCAGGTATTTTGGAGGAGTAGGTAGATGTATATAGCAGTTAATAAAAATAATTTTTTCTCCATTAATGGTTGCTTGCACCACCACACATTCTATTTCTTTAGGTATATCAATATTAATTAATTTAAATTTACGTTTAATAGCTAGCAGTACTCCCTCACCTCTATTCATATTTAAGTTTGTACAATCCCTATCACAACGATAAATTACATACCCGTCATCCATAAATTCACCATTGCAAATATCTTCGCTTAGCCATGTCTCGGAAAATGCTATTATATCGTAATTTTCTGAAGATGCATTTCTATAAACTATGTCCGTCTTTGTTCGCAGTCCTCTAACATTCTGATAATAGACATTTAGCTCTTTATTAGGCATCTATATAAGTTCATAAATTATGGATACGTGTGTATATAAGAAAACAATAAAATAAAAATTTGATTCTAAAAAACAAAACAGGATAAAAGAAAAGAAAAAAACGACGGCGGTATGTGATTATTTATGTAGGATCAAAGTTAAATCAGTAATTTAAATAGTATGAATAAATTATACCCTGGCGATAATAATCCAGACAAAAAAAAATAATAATAAGACAAAAATATGAACTCACAGTGAAGTAAAATAATATATATAATTAAAATAAGTATGTGTATATTCAATAAAACGTGCTTCAGTCCTGATTCTTCGTGCGCTCTTCGGATAGTTCCTTTTCGCATTTGATATGTTTAATAAATGACCCGCTCTTTACATATACTTTCCCATCGTTTGTCCAGACTTTATTTTTTCCGTAAATCTCTATAGCCTTCTTCAGTATTGCAGTTCTGGTTTTTGTCAACTCCTCATATATAGACATTCCACTATTTTTTAGTAATTTTTTCTGTGAAAAAACTTCTTGCTTGATTCTGTATGCAGATAACTGTAGGATAACCGGCCTTGGCTGTTTCTGATCATTTTTTCCGACGCGATAGCAATACTCGATTTCGTTTGTTTGTATATTAATATTTAATTTATGATTAAGTGTCTTAACTATTACATTTTCTAAGTTAATTTTCTCACCCTCTGCAGCCTCCTTTATACCATAAATTCGCAGCGTTTTTTTACGTGAGTGCTGTTCCAATGTTTCGTTACGATAATTTAACGATGTAATTTCTTCTTGTAACAATTTTATTTTATTTTCTTGCTCTACCATTTTTTGTTCTGTTGATTCTTGGAAAACAGTAAACTTTTCTTCAAAAATTGCTAGCCTTTGATCTATTGTCCTCAGTACTTCCTTAGAAACTTGTTTAGCTATGCTGCTGATAAACTCTTTATCTTCCATCAGTTGTTTTATACAGGTAATCATAGTTTTATTTGCTTCCCTTTGTTCTCGAGTTTCGGAAGGCATTGTGCCAGAGCAAATAGATAATCAGCGGTCGGTGTTAATTGTTTTATATATAATTATTGTAACTATTTGATTTATAAATTAATAAAATTCCGAGAGCACAGCACAAACACGTCTACTCTGTACGGTAAGCCGACACTTGGCAAAGCGCACCTGAGGCCCTCCTACAGGAATGCTCTCGTAGGCCTGCATAATGGAGCTTTGGACAGTCTTTAGCCTTTCCTGCTCCATTGTTTCCATCGGGAAACCGTCATGCACCACCGCGACCTTTACAGCGGAGAGGGCATCCTTGAAGGATAGCTCCTCCAATTTTGCCCTCTTTTTCCCCCGCTGGCCGCTGGGAGGTGTGACGGTTTCAGGACGGAGCCTTTTTTGGGCCTTGGTTCGGCCTTCCTGGTCCGTCTTCTTTACCCCGCTGGGCCCTTGAATAGCCTTCTTGGGGTCTTTTGCCATTGCTTGGCCTTCTTGAACCCTGCCAAAGGTGCTCTTGATTATGGCCCTTTTAGCCTCGTAGAAATCTCGACCACCTTTGACAAGATTTTGGAGCCTCTTTTTTGAGACTCCAGACAGACGAGCAGCTCGCACTTCCGCGTCTGTCATTAGGTCAACCTCCTCTTTGGAATTGACCCTAATGCTCTTTCCCTTGGACTTTCGGGATGTGCTTGGCCTTTCGGCCTGAGCGCCTCCCTGGCCCTTGGGTTGCTTTAGCTTTTTGGCCTGTGGCGCAACCTGGCCTTCTGGCTGTGTTTTCGGCATTTCTGCCTTCACAGCACCTGGGCCTTTTGATTGGCCTTCCGGCCTTTCAGCCTGTTTATTTTGTTTTTTAATTTTCTCCATGTAATTCCCACGAAGAGCTAGGGAAATAAAGGTCCACTCGATCAGAGCCCCGCATGACCGAGTAAGGCTATATACAAGGGGGTGCCGCCTGGTGCCCCCAGGGAACCGTTCGAGACCGCATCTTCTACCCTGCGGCCACTCAGCCCTCGGCACGGTGTCTCACACTTTGGCTTGGGTCAAAGCTCCAGGACGTTGGGAACGCTACCTCCCATACTGCATCACTGCAGCCCTGTGACGGAGCTTGTTGCAACCTGTGATACCCATCCACAAATGTACACAGATATCCCAGGGTGTCAGTACCGGTGCGTGAACCCCAAGCTCATGCCGGATTTATCTCCCTGGTCACTTGTGGCGAAGAGGAAGATAATTCCGGATTAGCACCAATTTAATATCTACTGTTATGACATATCGAATAACCACCAACAAACACACAGTGTAAAGTCTTACTTACTTCAGTTTGCAGATGATATAACCTGGATAGCCCATGGAAAAACTATCGAAAAAACAATAAACGTCTTGCAAAGTTCAACAACTGAAACCACACAGTGGTATGATAAGTAGAGATTAAAAATCACAACTAATGATATTTAACCACATCTCAAATACTTCCCCAACTATACAAATAAATAACCATAGAGTGGCATCAACAGCGTCAGTAAAGTAACTTGGAATTAAGTTAGATCAAAAATTAAACTTCAACAGCCATACCAAAGAAATGAAAAAAAAGATGATAACTAGAGCGAAACACTTTAGATCTCTAACTTATAAGAATCAAGGCATCAACACTTTTACAGCAAGTAAAATTTATACAATGATATGTCGACTCATCATTGAATATGGATTCATTCTGTTCAACACCTGCAGAAGACCAGCCTTGAATAATATAGAAGTGGCAGAGAGAAACAGTCTACGTAAAATAACGAAATTTCGTCACACAAATAACCCTCTCCATAATATATCCAATAATTCACTATATGAAAAAACTGGTATCCAACCTATATAGACTCGCTTCAAAGATGTCACCAAAAGATATTCACAATCGGGAAACCTCCTCCTCTGTTTTGATTGGTAAAATATGACTTACAGGAATTACAGTAACTTTTAAATCCCTAAATAACTGTGATGGCCCTTTTTTGTGTACTAAATATATTTGCTCAATTGGCAGAGATAAGCTAAAAGATTATTCCATATAAGATAAGGGAACCAAAAACTGCTAAAGAGAAACTGCTAAAATTAAAGTATTTTCAGAATGTTTTTGTTTAAACCCTTATTGTTTGCCGCAGCTCTCAAACAATAACATGCACTATTTAATTTCTTATTCAGTGCTAAAATATGTTTCCTTCAGTTCATTTGACTGGCATAATAAATTTGATATTATAATTTGTAATTTCCATTCTTTTTCTTTTAGTTGAGTGCAATTTAATTTTGATCTCTGAACCCGTTGGCACTTTTAGAGCAAAATTTTACTTTGCCAGATATGTTGCTTATCCTGTAGATTACGAACCACTTGTAATAGAATCGTCTTGTAAATAAGGGCTCAAATCAAAATTTTCTAACCACACCACATGATATAGCTAATCATGAAGTATGTTTTATCCAAAAATCATTAAATTTTATGTAGAATTTCTATTTTTACAATAAACGAACATTTATTTTACATGGGCTTATATGACAGTAAATAACAAAAATCCTCATTTTCTCCGTTCCACTACAACTGAAAATTATTTTTTGTATACTGTTTGTTTCCCATGATGATATCTCCCAAAGTATTATATTTATGAAAAGAGTTATGCTAATCTAATAACCGAGATGTTTAATAATGTATAGCATGATGTTAATTTTGGAATATGATCTTTTCGAGATCAATTAATTCATTTTACATTCCCATCTATAAGTAGATTAGCGTCATGTAAAAATCCAAATTTAATATAATGAAATAAACTTTTTGAAATTTTAGACATGAGATCTAGTAAGTTTAAGGGAGAACGTCCTTGAATATATGTAAATGAATCTATGCCTGCTTAAATTTTGAGTTTGCTAAATGATTGTTGCGGAAGTACTAGGACTACATTTGCTTTGATATTCTTGATTTCCAGATCCTTACACAATATAATTAAAATATGAGCTGAACAGCCATAAGTTATAATTTTAGACTAAATTTTTTCTTCAATACTATTTCTCATACCCGCCATATTTGCAGCGTTGTCAGTAACAAAAGACATCACATTGCATCCATATTGTGATTCACATGACGAAATCAGGTCACAACAAATCTCTGTCAAATACTTTGAGGTATGAGTTGGACCTGACATATCTATAGTTTCATACAGAAAGGCTTGTCCTTCGGTTGTAATTATAGCATATACAACTGGCTCGTTGTGGACATTTGACCATCCGTTAATCGATATATTTACAGTACGTCCTAAGAGGAAAGAACAACATTTTTCTTTTTCTTCAGCATAAATCTCATCTAGAAATGTTGTCGCTATGATTTTGCAGCATGGCGGAGTAAAGCCAGTAGGGCATGCAATACCGGACTGAATTTTCAATCCCAGGATATCGGTATTAAATAAAAATGTTTCGGGATCCCCGTACTCAATACCGGAAGTACCGAATTTCAGGAGATTTTAGATAATCCACTTTTAATAAAAAATAGTGATATTTTATATATTTTTTAAAATATAAATACTGGCAATTTATTTTTTAAGTACACTAATCGCATTAAAACAGAAATAAGCCAAAAATAAATACATGATATAATTAATTTTTATTTAAGAGGTTGCATCCTAAACAAACACCCCTAACGTAACTACTAAAATAATGGTCAATGACACTAGGCAATGAGCACTATCACTGGAAAAACTTAATAAGTAAACAGAAAGTATAGTCAATACAGTTAATAATTAATGCTTACATTTTACACTATTCTACTTTTCATTAAAATATAATTTTAATAATAACAGTGCACCAAAGGTACTATCTGCTAGGCTCAATCGAATTTTGGAACATAATATACCACTGGCAGAGAAAGCGCGTTCGGATTCCACACTTGCTGAGGGAATTGAGAGCAAGTATTCATAAGCCAGCTTAAAGTTATGTCCCTGGAAATCTTGTTTTCCAAACAATTCGATTTCCTGATTTAGAGTTGCGTTTAAATCTAATGGATTCTGTTGAAGTCTGTCGAAACGCATTAATTTTCTCTTTAATAGTCTTTTGCAGAGCAACTTTAAGGGACGTGTGGGATGTCTCCAATTGCGGTGTTGGAATTGCAGTAGTTATATTTTTTCTTTGTAATTCTGCAATCGGTATATTATCATCATCCTCATTTTCCATCTCCGCAACACTGACCGAACCACTTATTATCTCAGTCAGTTTTCTAATCGTGTCTCTAGGGGCGAGCGTAGGTGCGTCTTTACTATGTACATACTTCGGTATGCGATGTAAAGCAACGACAGGCGCAGTTAGTACTTGGATGGGTGACCGTTCCAACGGAAACCGCGTCCTCGCCTCACACATCTTCCAGCGGCTTGTATATCAGTGTATGCGCGGAAGCTATACAACCTTAGGCAAGGGTTGTATAGAAGATATACCATCCTTCGGAGGGGATGTAAAGCCGTCGGTCCCTTGTCTATTAAATGTTAGGCAAGTAAAAGAACCCTACTCTTCTTAAGGGAAGAGGTTCGGCAAAATTCCTGGTTGGGGGTAGCTCGTCTACAGGCGTCGGTGTTAGGCCACAGTAGCGGAAATAGGCCGACGTTAAATAAATGTATATAAAAAAAAAGAAAAAATTGTGTCTCTGAATGTATTCCTAATAGTAATAGATAAAGCAAAAATATTGTCTTGAAATTTTTTTATCATATGTTTGCGGATTGTGGAGATAGGACAGAACACCGTATAAAATAGACCGACGTTGCTGAATGCGCTGCTTTAATGCCGTTTGTATATCCTGGCCCTGGCTTAATACTGTTTAACACTAGCAAGTTGTTTAGAAGCAAATATTAATGTGACATCTGCTGTGATCAGATTAGCATCTCTTTGGCAAAGAGCTTCCACTGCCAATTTCACAGGTTCTAAAACTCAGACAATATCATCGATAAAAATGTTGGAGCTATCAGAGAGTGTTGTGGTGCAGTTGATATCTGGAATTGGTTGGGAGGGTGGTGGTCAATAGGAATTATTGAACCACAGCACTTAGACCCCATTGGGCCCCTTGTACATCCCCTCCCTCGCCTAGGCCTCCAACCAACCTAATCTTGCGAAATAGGTGGTGATGCTGCCTAGGGGCATTACATCGGCCAAAGTAGGCCAGCGTTCTTCCAAAATGGGTTCCCTAATTGAAGAGACGGCAGAACAGTCATAAAGTACATGTTGAACCGTCTCATCTTGTTCACAACCTCTACAAAGGTGTTTCACTTAATTTCATATTATGTAGATGTTTTCTTATCGTAGTGTCCAGTCTGGATTCTCTTTATAAAACGTAGGTTCCTTCTGGACATTGCCAGGAAGTCCATTGCTGCACTCTTGTTGGGGTATTTTATTAACTCCCTAGCAAGCTGATAGCTGTTTGTTTCATCCCACAGCTTCTTGAATTCATTGTCGGTGTTCTCGTTAATTTTTCAGTTGAAATCTATTAAAGCCTTTTTTACGCAATCCTTAAGGCGAATAAAACGCTTAAGCATATGAAATAAGCTGTTCCATGTTGTACGGCAATCTAGAATAAGCAAATGTTCTTTGCCATGTATCTTTGACGATAGTTAAAGAATAGCGTTTTTTGTTGGTGATAATCTAAATAATTTGATTAGCCTTCGAACTTCTTTAATAGTATCACCAATTTTATAATTTTCAGTAAAATCATATTGAGTCTCTTCCTCAGTTCCGTCTTCAATAATCGGCCCACTATCAGAATTGTCATCGTCAACATCCGATATGTTATCGCCAACCTCAAATTGTTCTTCGATTTCAAGCTTGTCAAGCTTTTTCTTCTTATACAATACATCTACTACAGCAAACTGAATGCCATGGACGAAACATCATTGTTGAAATGGAGGGATTAGTTTGCCAACTTAAACCAACCAAAGTATTCAGTGGATAGATAGAATGTGTATGCTCTGCTGTGTTTTCAAAGATTGTTGTGGTTACAAGTTCGATGTTATTTATGAGTCTTATATCAATATACTTGTAAAGGTGCAAGGGATCTAGTGAGATAATTTACAAATAGTTTTAGCGTCAAGGAAGGGTGCAAAAGAAAAAAAATACAAGTGAATATATACGGCATCTGTGATTTTTATGAAAAAAGTTAGTAAAGGAAATAAAAATTATGTATGGAATAAAAAACTTATCTTAACAAAACATTAAATTAATAAACTGAATATACACTCTGAAACATAAATAATGTCCCACTGTAGCAAGTGCAATGAAATTGGAAATGTACTACTATGTGACAACTGTAAATGTAAAGTTTGTCAGCAGTGTTCTGAATTATCAGCTTCTGAAGTGCGCTGTATTGAACTAAAGAAATAGTCCACGTAAATTAGACATTTTAGAAGAAATAATTCATAAAGAAATAATATTTGAGATATGTACTCTCGATATGTTAGAAATAGATATCCGAAAAGTTCCCACCTCATTCTGGAACGGAAAGTCCTTTTTTCTGCAAAAACCACCCCTAGCAGGGACTTAACACTGGTTTTTCACTTTTATCTTGTAAACCGTTTGTTCGAAAAGAACTAAGTATAGGAAATAAAAAATTTCTCGTTAAATTCTATATAAAAAAATCGGCAGCTACTGGAAGCGGCTGGAACCTCCCCACTCGGTGGATCTTTGAAGCCGAAAAGAGCATTAAATTGTGTGATAAAAACGGCACTAAACGTAATCCGATCTCATCCAAACCTCATCTATGCGAGTTATTACCTACATTATCGCTCGTTGAATAATATACTATTAGGATATTAACAACTTTAACATCACTTGAACGACTAAGAAAGTCTAGTTATCCTAAATACTACAGATTTGTAAAGCAATTGATAAAGTGATAATCTATAATAAATTCATCAATGAAGGTACAGAAAGCATATGATATTGATATTGTTACATCTACCTTTAAAGTTTGTGACAATCCACTAAAAGTTACAAAGATGCCGCAATCTTATTAACATGACATGACACCAACGTTATCGGATGACAAACGATGACAATGACAATCGTCAAAATTTGCTCATTGCAATCCGATCGCTCGCGGCTGTCTTTGTTAAATGAAACATTAGCATTTCAGTAATTTTACTAGATTTTAGAGGAATATTTGTAGTTTAATTCTTAGATTTGTCTGTATATATATTTAAAAACGGCACTAAACGTAATCCGCTCTACTTCTAGAGCTGTGAAAAAACCCTCATACGTGAATTGACACGTGATGTGATGAGTTTCACGACGTAACGGCTACGCGCATCGATCATGTCATGCGAAATGCGATCTATGCCATATTTGCTTTGTTTTTAATTTTTCTCACGGAAACCAAATCGAAAGGGTGGAAGTGTGATATATCGTTGAAATCAGAATTTTAATTGCTTTTCAATGGTTCCATTGCAAATTGAAAATAATTATAAAATACACAACTTGTTGCGTCAAAATGGCACTAAACGTAATCCGATCTCAACCAAAATCTTTTCAGATCTTCTGGGGCACTAAAGAAATGCACACGCAAAGTTTCATTCAAATTCGTTCAGTAGTTTCGGCGCTATCGTGCTAAACCACATACACACACACAGACATTTTTCAAAAATCACTTTTTTGGGTTCCTAGAACCTCAAAACGTAAAGATTTGATGTTATCTCAATTTTCGTTTTTGAACCAATTTTAGTAACCTCTCACAATTTTATTGTGGAGAGGTTAAAATGTCCTATCGACTTTGCAGCTTATTCCCACCTATTTCGCAGTAACAGCGTCCAAACAGAGGGGTAGTTTGGAGCGTACGGGTAAAAATCGATCTTATACGAAGTTTCACAACAAATGTCTCAAAACTGGTTTCTTTAACGAGAAAAATGCCCAAGAGTCAATTTATAGAGCGGAATTTTCTCTATAAGGTGAATGTCTAACGGGTTTTGACACAAATGATTTTTATTTATTTTCCCTTTTTTTTTCCACAAAGATGCGTTTTTTTTAAATGTGCTCGTTTCTACGCCACTCTTGAGGTAGAGCTCTTGCTACGTTTTTTTTAAGTGGTTTCCCCTGTAGGCCTATTCCACTAAAATTTCTGTCTAATTTTACTCATTACAGGGTTCTTCATCGACTAACTGTTCTTCAGATTTAGAATTTAAACATCCTTGCTTATATCAATTAGAGCACATTGTTGAGCAGCACGATCCAACTTTAACACAGCTGCATCGTTTTCCACAACCCTTTTTGCAGCTGCCGAATACTAGCTGATAGGTGGAAATTGGTGCTAATAACTCGGTGGTATAAATGGGTGCTAAGATATTACCCACTTTCTTCCAACTCCATTCCGTTGGTCCCAAGTTTTCTTCTCACCAAGATTGAATTTGATATATAGAGTCCTAATATTTTGAAGCTGTTTATATTTACTGTCCTGTCGAACTTTGTTAACGGCTATTAAATTCACCAAGCCTCTTTCAACATGCACATCAGTTTCACCTTCTTGAAGCGTCTTTTTGCAAATGAAGCAATCACCTATTGTCTCCATACCTACAGAAATACTTTCACGCAAATTTAAATCTGTTCTATATAGTAATACGAATCTGCATATATCTTTATATTTCTTTCAGTGTATCTTCACCGAATTTCCTAAACGTTTTCTATCATACTATTACATGCAAGTTTATTTCACAACTGAAGATTCGAGGGACAAGGCACTCTCAGGCTTAACAAAGAGTCGATTCTGACCCGTGCCTTTTCCTTCTCCTACATATCACAATGCTTCAAAGATCTGTTCCTAAAGTCGTCTAGAATGAATGGCTTACAAGAATTAGTGGGGTACATATATATTTTACGTATAATTAGAAAACGCATCTTGTGGAAAAAAGGGGAAAATAAATAAAAATCACCCTCGTCAAAACCTGCTAGACATGCATCTTGTAAAGAAAATTTCGATCTACAAATTCATTCTTGGGCATTTTTCTCTCTAAAGTACCAGTACCAATTTCCACTCTTCAACTAGTATCCTGTAGCTGCAGCAACTATATCATATTGAGTTGTATTTACACAGTGTTATTGTGTTCTATCGTTTTTATCTTTTTTATCAAGTAATTAAGTGTATTTTAATCTTCTATCCTACATCAAACTGTTCATAAAACTCTCAACTTTTCAATTATTTATTTGAAAATTGTGTAAAACTACCAGTGACTCATGTGATTACTTTGCTTCCTGCAACTACTGCATTTCTATTAGTAAATAAAAAAAAATAATAAAAAATAACCTCAAAGGAAAAAAGTCGAACCACAAAAACTGAGCTTCAACCTGACTTTTTATTTATTTATAGTTCAGGCCAGAACTTAAATAATCGCATTTTAAAATAGTCTAGGTGAGTGGAGTTGCTTCCTATTTAGTAGCTCACTCTTTAGCAAACAAGTTAAAAGACCAATATAAACTATATGAAATGCAATGGGACTTTTGATACTGATAAAGGTCCACTAGCTGTGGGTGATAATTGTAACACAGGGCCATGCTAACAATGTTCTAAATTAACTGCAACTGAACTGAGAGCTGTTACTTAAAAAAAAGGATAACATACTGGTGTGCAGACTGTAGGCCATCTCTTGCTTCAGTTACAAACTCCACTTTAAACTCACCATCACCAATAGATTTAAAAAATGAAATATCTAAACAGTGGAAGTACTGCTTAGAAGTCATTCTGATGAAATAACAAATAGGCTGGAAACGTTCGTGAATAATATTAAAGAATCTAACGTAGAATTAGTTAAATTCCTAACTGAACAACCTCATCTTAACTCTAACAAACACCAACCAAAAGCACATTCTCATATGGATGCTTCCTATAAGAAATCAAATACTGTTCCACCAATTGATCTTAAACCACAACTAGACACACTGGAAAAGGAGTTCAGAGTCTTGAAAAACTCCCTACCTGAAATCTTGCAAAACCACAGCTGTTTCCTCGGCTTCTAAGTCTTCGAACACTCTTGGTCCTGCCCAGAGTCGAAACTTCCAAACTCAACGTAAACCAAACAACTCTCTAAATGCAAATGCCAGTCCAAAACCTCCCCCACCAGTAAACTATCAGGCCAGGCTGAGAAACAGTAACCATCAGAATGCCATTATAGGAACGAGGAAACTGGGAAACTCTAAAATCTCAGCAGCGGTAATTCCGCAGAAAACAGCTATTTTTGTCGGTAAGGTGTCACGAGATGTCTCAGCAAGTGATATGGAGGAATTTCTACATGACAACTTTGGAAATGAAAAGTTTGTTATCAAAGAATTACCTGCAAGATCGGGTGAATACAACCATTTTCGGATAGACGCTGAGAAGAGACTTGAAGATGAACTGTTAAATCTGGAACTTTGGTTAGAAGACTTAGTTGTTCACCGATTTGAATTTTTTCGGTCAAAACCCTACTTTCATAAACGTAATTGATAATCATACCTCTAAACAAGAGAATAATAACAATGATCAATCTCTGATAAATATTTTGCATTTGAATATACAGTGCCTACGTAATAAAACCTTAGACCTTGAAGCTTATTTAAACGATAGCGTTTCCTACAATTTTCTATGTTTAAATGAACATTGGCTTAATGAGCAAGAAATAACATCCATAATCGTTGAAGGTTATAAACCCATTTCTTCCTTTTGTAGGTCTGATAAAGTACATGGTGGGTGAGTATTTTTGCTTTAAAAAATCTTAAATGTTTACCGCTGTCTTTTGATATTAATAGATTTTCTTGTGAACTGTACTGCGAGATGGCTGGCATACTAATTGAAGACATGCAAATTGTCACTGTGTATAGATCTCCCCTAGGGGATTTTAACATTTTTATAGAAAAAATAATATTGATTCTTGATAAACTTTCTCTCACTGTGAAGAATATTATAATAACTGGTGATTATAACACAAAGTTTAACACTCGTGATGTTGAGGAGCTCAAACTGTGCTATATTTTTGAGTCTTATGGGCTGAAGCAAACTATGTTTACTAATACAAGAGAAACTTCTTGTATAGACAATGTTTTCACTAATTATGAATCAAATTCATTTACCACTAAAACTTGCGACCCTAATCTCTCTGACCATCTAGGTATATCAATGGAAATTAAGCGAAAAAGCACATCAGGACCAAAAATTAGAATTAACTGTAGGCCAACCACTGACTGTGGACTGTTACAGTTTTATAGATTAATAGAGCACATAAACTGGGACTTTATATCAAATCAAATCAAAATATACTTTATTGCCCAGAAGATTATTTCTTGTTGACAAAGTGATGTATACACAGGTAAATAGAAAAAAAAAGAAATAAAATATATACACATATATGTATAAACACATAAGTAAAATAGATAAAAATACAATATATAAAAAATACAAAAAATACTACAGAACGTAATAGTTTACAGGTAAAAGTTAATATGTACATTTGGGCACACTACAATGTATTGTCATAAAATTCGTTTTAATTACAATAAAGCTTTACAACGAGAAGATTTTTTACTGCCTTCCTGAAATGAATATTCTAATTAATATCTTTAACACCATTGGGTAGATGGTTGAACATCTTATAACCATTGTAAATAATAGAGTCTTTGACCAGGGAGGAACTTGGAATTGGCATAGTAAGGTTATTGTTTTGACGAGTACTATAATGGGGAGAATTACCATTTACATTACTTCTATGTTTATGAATTAAACATACCGTTTCTAGAACGAAAATGGAATTCCGTGTACCAAAAAGAGTGGTTTGCATGAATCACGAATTCTTGCTTTGCACAAATAACGAACAGCACGCTTTTGAATTACAAGAATCCTATGTATTAAATAATTACTGCATACACCCCAGAAAGAAATACAGTATCTCAAATGCGATTCAATTAATGCAATGTATGCGCTTTTCGCAGTCATGTAGTCCAATTCATTCGAGATGACTCTCACTGCGTAGCATCCAGATGCTAGTTTATTACTGAGGTTAATAACATGCTCTTTAAACATTAAGTTGCAGTCGATGTTTAATCCAAGAAATTTTGAGCACGACATTTTCAAGTACATGGTTACTCAGTGAGATATCTGTTATATTACAACGGAAGGTCATTAAGTTTGTTTTGTTGACATTAAAAGAAAGCAAGTTAGAGTCAAACCAATCTTTGACTTTTTTTATGCCGGAACACATTTCTTCCCTGAGAGTATTCTCATTTTTACTGTGACACAATATAGTAGTGTCATCAACAAATAAGGTAAACATTGTCTGAAAGTTATTTGTGGCATTCTACGAATATTCTTTCCTATTATTTGGGTTTTCTACCACATGTACTATTATCCTCTTCAAAACAAATCACCGAATGTTTCGGAAAGTAATCTCTTTCCGTTTTCAAAGCTATTTTTGAAGAACTCTTATTTTGCTGTGTATGTCAAATACACAGCTTTAACATAAACAGAATCTTAAAGCTGTGTATTTGACATACACAGCAAAATAAGAGTTCTTCAAAAATAGCTTTGAAAACGGAAAGAGATTACTTTCCGAAACATTCGGTGATTTGTTTTGAAGAGGATAATAGTACATGTGGTAGAAAACCCAAATAATAGGAAAGAATATAAAAATAAGGTAAACTTTCCATTAATATCAATTTCAGTCAAGTCGTTAACATATAACAAAAATAAGATTGGCCCAAGAACGGAGCCTTGAGGTATGCCATGACTTATATTTAATTTGTTGGAATACAATAAATTTTTAACTACTTGGCTACGGTTTGACAAATAAGACCGAAACCAATTTAAGGTAGTGCCTCTGAAACCATAGCATTCGAGCTTTTGCAACAATATATTATGCCGGACGCAGTCGAAGGCTTTTGATAAATCACAAAATACTGCCGCACCAAACTCCCCGTCATTGATTTCAGTATAAACCATCTTTAGAAGAGCAAACATGGCATCATTAGTATTTTTATTTTTTTGGAAATCAAATTGCAGATTACTTAATATCTTGCATGAGGATAAAAATTCAACAACTCTTTTTTTTTACTAGTTTTTCAATAATTTTTGCTAATGTGGGTATTAGTGATATGGGACGAAAATTAGATGGATCTCCTAAATCCCCACCCTTATAAAGGGGAATCATAATAGATGTTTTTAAAAGAGATGGAAATATTCCTGATTCAAATGATTCATTAATTATCGAAACTAATACATGAAGAGCAGCGTCTGGTAGATTTTCAAATATTTTTGCAGAGATTTCGTCCAGACCAGAAGATTTTTTATTTTTAAGAAGAATAGAATAGAATAGTTTATTAACCTCAAATTAACATAACATAAGTTACAAAAGGCAAGTCATAACTAACAATACATAAAATTACAGAAAAAATATAAACAGCAATATATAGTAAAATTCTATTAAAATAATCACTAATAAAAATACATAGTTATATTATAAAGTGAGAAATGAGTGACAGATTATGTAAACCCAAATTACAGGCCTTATCTCCCTACTGGAAACAAAAATTCCTTAAGAGAGTAGAAAGCGTTTAATTCTAATAATGACTTTACACTTTTTTTGAAAGTAGTATAGTTCCCTAATAATTTGATACCATCAGGTAATGCATTATAGAGATACAGTTGTAGCGTGGAGATTTACGAAACATAGTTGTTCTGTATATAGGCAATCGGAGGTTTGTAGTTCTTGTATTGTAGTTGTGGATATCGGATTGATGTACAAAGTCCATTAGATGTCTTTTGGTAAACATAACACATTTCAGAATGTATATAGATGGCACGATTAAAATTGCATACTTTTTAAAGACTTGACGACAACTTGCCCGATAGTCCAAATTAAACATTAATCTTAATATTCTCTTTTGTGAAATCAAAACTCTACTGAAATCAGTGGCAGAGCCCCAAGACAAGATGTTATAGGAAAGATGGCAGTAAGCAAAAGCATAATAAAGGTTTATTGTACACTCTACAGTTTAACCTTCCACATACGTGTGTGATTGGATTGCGGAAACTCATATCAGAATCGAGCCAGATGCCTAGTCGTTTAGTATGTGTTACAAAGGTATAATGAAAGTCCTTTATAAAGGTATCAGGAATAGTTTTCTGAAGATGAAAATCTATGCATATTGTTTTTTGCTTGTTCAGAATTAAAGAATTTTTGTGGCACCAGGAATCCATTTCGCTAAATGTTTCTGCGATTTTTATTTGAATTTTCTCAAGGGATTCGTCAGCTACCGTTATTGTGGTATCGTCTGCAAACATAATGACTCTACCCTTATTAATAAAGTGAGGTAAGTCGTTAACAAAAAGTAGAAAAATCAACGGACCCAAAACCGAACCTTGCGGAACCCCTAGTGAAACTGGAAATCTGTCTGATAATTCATTATTTATTCTTACTATTAATTCTCGGTTTTTTAAGTAAGATTTCATCCAGTATAATAAATTTCCTCTAATGCCTAAGGTGTATAATTTTTTGAAGATAAAATGCCTATTTAGACTATCAAAGGCCTTAGATAAGTCAAACATGATTGATACAACGTAACTGCCTTTGTCAAGTTCCCCATAAACA
The DNA here is from genome assembly GCA_963675555.1 of Leptura quadrifasciata. Classification (NCBI taxonomy): domain Eukaryota; kingdom Metazoa; phylum Arthropoda; class Insecta; order Coleoptera; family Cerambycidae; genus Leptura; species Leptura quadrifasciata. The sequence continues at coordinate 75,136,785 of OY776676.1, read as the reverse complement.
TAATTTAATAGCTGATTTGTTGCAGTTTCTGTGGATTTCTCTTTACAGAATCCATGCTGGCTAGTTGTTAAGATTTTATATTTGTCATTGAAATATTATACACGCACCTTTCTAGTATTTTTGAAATTTCGGATAGCAAAGATATTTGTCTGTAATTTCTTTAATAGTTTGTTTGAGTTCAATTATATTTGTATTATACAAACGTAAGTTATTACAGTTATGTATTTCATTCATGTAACTCAATGGATCATTTGGAGGAATTATGTTTTCCGTTAGGTTACCTGCAATTGAGCAATAATAGTTGTTTAATACATCAGGATTTAATGGGGTCGTAACCTGCACTTGACCTTTACCCCTAAGCTCATTAATGATTGCCCAAGTCTCTTTTGCCTTATTATCAGCTTATTCAATTTTAGATTTTAAATGACTTTCTTTTGCCTTTTTTATGACTTTTCTGTAAATGTTTTGATACTTCCTATAGTAATCAAAAAAGAACTGTTCGCTTGTGTATTTTCGTACGTAATAGACCTCAAATTTTTTGCGGAAATTTTTATACCTTTAGTTATTCATGGTTTCTTTATTAAATTCATATATTAAAAGGTTATAAAAGTAATCAAAGGGATTATTTTCCTGTAGAAGTTCCTCCCAGTCTAACTCTAGGCAGTTTTGTATAAATCTATTATAATTAGTCCTGCTAAACAAACGACTAAATTTGTGTTTTTGACGAAAAACGTTTGTATGTAACTTTATTGAACAGTATACTGCTTCATGGTCGGATAAGCCAGCAGATGTCACTGAACAAATAATATTTTGCTTATTTAAATTGCTACAAAAATAATCGATTGTGGAGGCCGAGTACTGGGAGGTCCTGGTATGTGAGTTAATGTGCATGTTAAGATTCATAGAAGATAGCAGGTTGATCAGCATTTGAGTGTCATTTGAATCTTTGTTACTGAAATCTATATTAAAGCCACCGGCCAATATAATCGACGATTTTTCAGGAAGGTTAAATAAAAGTGATTCGAGTTTACCTAGGAACAAATTTACATCCGATAAAGGAGACCTGTATACACACAAAATATGTTAATTTCACTACAAAAAATAATGGAAAACTCAAACTGTTTTTCTTCAGAGCATCATCATACTTGTTAAGACTAATAAAAGGAAGACTATCTTGCAGTGTATTACTTATGAGAATTAATGTTCCACCATGAATAGAATTAACTCTATTATATTTTGATAAAACAGAATAATTGGGACTACATATAGGTTCGTTTAATTTTAGCGAGGGCTCCGTTATTAAAACTATATCAGGATACGCAAGACTATCTAATAGAGTATGCAATTCATATGTTTTATTACGGATACATTGAATGTTTAACAAGAATAAATTTATATTTGTTTTATGTCTATGGAGTTTGTTGTTGCTATGAGTGAATTTCTTTTTATTAGCATAGTAGACTGAAGTGACAATAGTTACTTGCGCTTACGAAAGTGGGGTCTTGGTCGAAAAAATTCGAATTTGTGTATGACTATGTCTTCGGGCCACAGGTCTGGACTTAGCAGCTGGTCTTCAAGACTCCTTTTTGCGTCTATATGAAAGCTAGCATAATCACCAGATTTTGCAGGTAGTTCTTTGATGACAAATGCCCAGGTCTCCCAGTTGGTCCCTTATTAAGGACTTGGTCCTTATTTTAGAGAAAGTCCCTGAAAAGTCCGTAATTTCTCAGTATGGTCCCTAAAGTCCCTATTTTCAATTAACTCCATTGATAATTACGTTTGAGCACAGATCGTTCGTTAAAAAACTGTAATGAGCATTTTAAAACACGCCCATTGTCCCTAAATGTCCCTAGCTGAGCTCTACGCTTGCTAGCGCTCTCAGCGGCAACAACCACAGGATTTGTGGTCGTCTTTAATTACAGATTTTTTTGGTTTGTGAGTGTATGAATAGGTAAGTAAATTTATTGACTGGTATTTGTGATGACAAACTCGCTGATCAGACATACGCAAAGTAATACAAAAAAAAAACCTTATTTTCTTTCTGTATAAGTAATGCTGTCTGATCATTATGCGTTTGTTATTTATTGTTTCTTTTTTAATACAGAAGAAGATAGATTATGTTTCCTTTTAAGTGCACAAGCACACTATGCAGCTGCCGGGAGTTATCTTCTAGAATAGTCTTCCCTTCTCAAAAATGGAGTCTTCTGCAGACTGAAATTAATATTGAGACAAAGGATAGAGTTGACGAGTATTGGGCTCAGTTTTGAAAAAGGAGAGATCGTTCAGGTGATTTAAAGCACCCTAAGATACGCCAATTTGTAAATACTGCTCTCGTCCTTTCTCATGCAACGCTTTTGTCGAGCGTGTGTGTTCTAGCTCGGGGCAGACACTCACACGGAAGGAAGGGCATCAAGGGGTGTGAGCATATGCTGAATACTACAAAGGCAGTTAAATCGAGCCTTAAATTGTTCGACAATAAACTATCTCTTGTTCCAGTAACAAAGGAACTCTTGACTTTGGCCCGTGGTGCTTCCAAAAAGTCCGTTGCTGCACTTTCGGTTGACCTACCAGGGCAAAATCCATTTTGAGATCTGGAAATTATTTGATATTTCGTTAGATAGGGGAATATTAGGGGAATATTTTGTTCTATATAGCTCTTTCAATTATTTTGTATATTGAGTATAGTGATGGGTCTGTAGTTATCTATTACCTGTGGATCATTGCTTTTGTAGACTGGAATTACTTCCCCTATTTTCAACTCATCTGGAAATTTCCCCAATTTTACAGATAAGTTGACAATATGAGCTAGTGGCTCGGCGATAAATTGAGCAATCGATTTAATAATTTTTGTTGACACACAATCTACTCCTACAGAATTGGTATTTTTTAATTCACTTATTATGTTTATTATATCCTCACTAGTAAGTGGTGTGAAAAAGAAGGTGTTATTATTATTAGGCATTGTAGTGCATTTATTTGACATTTGGTTATCAAAATGATGTTTGATCTTATTTGGAACTTCGGTAGAATAGTGCTTAGCAAATGATTTTATTAGTATCATTTACAATTTCGTTGTTAATTTGAATTTTTATTGGCTGTGTGGCCTTAATATTGCCAGTGCGCTTACGCACTAAATTCCAGACTACTTTTTGTCTAGCTTGAATGCTATTTTTACTACTTAACGTATTTTGATAGTAATTAAATTTGGCCTTACGTATATTTTTTTATGTTCCTTTTTCATATCATTATATCTAATTGCCAAGTCACCATTCATTGAATTTTTCATCAAGCAAAACATATCCGTCAATTCTCTACCTTTTTCTTTTATATTTCTAGTGATCTACACATTATCAGTTTTTTTATTTTCAGTAGAAATTTTAATTAACTAAATAAGAACACAACTAGGCAAGTCTCAGTCGTCAGTGGAGAAAAGGGAGTCAGTAATGATTTTTGGGCTTCTAAACAGGAAATCCAAAATATCTTAGGAAATGTCTAATGTACATTTTTTTATATATTTCGTTTCTAATTTAGAGACTAGTTAAAGACGTATCAGTACAGCAAATTTTATTTAATGTTAATAACAAGTTAAATATATTTTTGTGTTTATTGCCTTAAAGTATTAATGTATGAATCAATGTCATATTAGTTATAAGGCAAATTTCACTTTGTTAGTAACAAATAGAACTTATGTTTTTGTTTATTACACTGCGTTAAAACATTAATGCATGTATTGCATTTAAAAAAAAGAAACATGGAAAATTATACATTTTTGGCCCTTATTTGGTCCCTATTTGGTCCTTTTTTTATTTTGATCTAGGTCCCTAAGTCCTTAATTTGAGGTCCAATAGCCACTGGGAGCCCTGACAAATGCCTCATTTTTAAAATTAGCCTGTAGGTGGTCTTGCATATATCATCGACTAAAACATCCTTGGATACCTTACCAACAAAGATGGCGGTCTTTTGGGGAATAACAGCTGCAGAGCTGGGCAGTACTCGATACAAGTACTTGAATTGGGTACTTAGAGTACATTTCATGTACTTTGTACTCTGTACTCAAGTACTTTCTTAAAGTCTGTACTATGTACTTGTACTCGTAAAATTAAATCCAAGTACTTATACTCGAACTTTCATTCACAAATACACAAGTACATATACATTTCAGCTCATATGAACCTGTCAGCAAAGCAATCACAGAATTGCCATGGTATGCTGTGGTGATCAGTATTAGTATTTAAGTGCTGTTTCAAAGATATTGAACGATAAACCAAAACTTCCTTTACTCTTCCAGCGATTAAATTTAACATACTTCACTGGAACTGAGTTGCAATACTTACAGGAGTATTGTTTAGTTCTAAAACCTCTGGCTATCACCCTTGATATACTGCAAGCTGAAGAATGTGTTATTATGGATATCTACTGCCAAGTATTCTATCCATGAGAAATAAATGAGAAAAATTAAAACTGCAACCGTTCAGTTGTGGAGTAGCACTACTGTTAAACACTTGTCTAAAGAGTTTAGATAAAAGATTTTCAGATATACTGAATATGTATAATTGCGAAGATGCCATCGTTGCAGCCGTTGTACATCCGAAGTTCAAATTACGGTGGTACAAGGTAATAAAAAATCTAGATGTTACCGTTGAGTCCATACATAAAATGGTGATCTTAGCTGCAGAAAAACATACAGCGGCTGACAATAGCGATGAGCTAATAGATCCTGGTTCTAGCAGTGACACAGATGGATTTTCTGATTTTGACGAAATTGTAGATACAATTAAGTCTGTAACACCTAACACACACACACACACATCCTAGTAGTTCTAGTTGCAGCACCATTGAGGAATACATAAAAACACCTAAAATTGAATTAGAACTTTATAAGTTCTTAGATGATAAGAGAAGCAATTTAAACATGCTTGAGGATTATCCTCTTATTAAAAAACTCTTCATTTGCTATAATACATGTCTTCCTTCATCAGTTCCCGTTGAGCGTCTTTTTTCTTATGCAACGATAATAAATAGTCCGCGGCGTCATGCTCTAAATGATGAAAACTTTCAAAAACTAGTTATCATGAAAGCCAATAAAGTCAACCAGTAGCAAGTCGGTAAGCATTACAAGGATCTTTGATTCTGACTGTATTTAATTTGATTTCTTTTCTTAGTAGGGAACTTCGAAATTATGAAACTAGAATATACATATTATTATATTATAATACACATTACATAATATATAGAAATAAAAAATTATATCAATATAGATTTCTTATGTTATTCATTTCCTCTTCTTACCATGAATCAAATGTACTTGTATGAAAGTACTCGGATGGTTCAAGTACTTGTACTCGAGTACTTGTACTTAAGTACTCCAAATTTATGGAAGTACTTGGGTACTTGGTACTTTGTGAAAAATTATTTCTAGTACTTGGTACTTGGTACTCGAGTACATTTTTTGTGTACTTGGCCCAGCTCTGAACAGCGGCAGACATTTTTGAGTTTCCTGGCTTTCTAGTTCCAATAATGGCCTTGGCATTGTGAGTGGTGTTACTATACCTAACTTGGGCTCCAGATGTTAGAGAAGATTTTGAGTTTATGTTAGACTTTTGGGAAGACTTAATTTTCCTTTGTAATTGGAGACCTTCACTCTCTGCAGACCCGTTGGAGAAGATTTGGGACTGTCACGACGAGATAACGTTTTGGGTGATTCCTAAGATTTAAGTACAGCAGCACGTATTTCGCATAGGGAGTTTTTCAATACTTCAAACTCCTTATCCAACGTGTCCACTTGAGTTTTCAGATCTTTTAGAGAAACTGAATCCAGTTTATTGCAAGGATCATTCGTTGAGGAATTTTGTTTGATCTGATTCATGTTCTGAATTGGCATAAACCAAATATTATATGTCCCAACAGTATTTGTATAAAAGTCATCAGTGCTGGATCTGAAAATTTCTTGAGGGACAACAAGATTGGATTTTGCCGTCCTCCCAGCCCAACAAACAAAATGTTCCGAAAAAAGTCCAATTTGCAATAACTTACTTTATCCATATTTATATGAAAACTATACTGTGTATATGCCAAGTTATCATATGGCAAGGAATCATTATTTTCTATTATTAGATCGTTCCTGTTAAAAAAATTAGAGTCCGAAAAATGTTCACAAATTGGACTATTGACCACCGATTGGCAAATACTGTTGGTTTATCATTCTCAATATAATGGAGCGAAAACGATATAAAATTGTATCAAAATTTTTTTTTTCAGGTATAACCAGATGAAACATGACATCATTAGATAGGTCACTGGACATCCGAAAAAGTCATTTACGACTTTTTTTAATGCTACCGATTTTTTTTTAAATCGAAAAATGTAACATTTGTCAAAATTAAAAAAAACGTACTTTTTATTACTCACTTCGCCATATCTTTGAAACTGTATGATACATTTTAATGAACTTTTTTTAGTTTGAAAACAGACACATAAGCGCAGATGACAGCCTAAGAATTATATATATATATATATATATATAAAAAATTATTAGAAAAATAAAAGATAATCTGATAGTTTCGTTTACCTGGTAATGACTTTTTCATGAATTGAAAAACTTGTTTATTTAAAGGAATTTTGCCATGGTATCTGCGAATGAATTAAAGAAAAAATATTGGAAAAGTTTTTAAAACAAAAATCAACCTTCTGTGGCAAATAGTTTTGTACTTATCGCCATTTAAATTTATTAATATTCGCGCACGATCTGCTTGTTGGAGACGCCATCAAATATCGCACCGTGCCGCGCTCTCAACGTGTTTGGAAAGCATTCTTGGGTTTGCTAGGTTTGCTCTACACCACGGTGTCCCTACACTCAAATTCTTGTATATATATATTTTTTTAAGATTCCTGCAGTTCTTTGCAAAATTTATATTTCATTTTCAAAAACTAATTTAGGTTCATATCAGAATTTGTTTCAGTAGAACTCGATGGATCTGAGTTCTCATTGTCTGAGTGCAAAGTTTCCACTGCGCGATCGACGCTACTTTACAATTTTGACTAATTTTCGACTTATTACAAGCCTTGATATTTCTTGCTGAAATATATTGACTGGGGCAATTTTTATGGTACTTTGCAGTTTGCATCATATACGAATAAATCCACTATATAGCTTGGAAATCATAGAAATGTCCTTTCTTTTTCTAGCAGCTTTATTTTTTCGAGTGTATTCTTACCGGTGCCCGAAAAAGAAATGTTACAATAAAAGAAGCAAAGCCGTATTAAAACAATAATTGTCAATCAATATAATTTTGAAATAAATTGTATTTTGATATGATAGCCTTTGTTAAAAGATTATAAAGAACTAAACCATATTATCAGTAGTAATGTAACAAGTGCAATAAAAATTATTGGTAATTTTTGGCAAATTCGCTTGAATGCCTTTTTAGTTTAAAATGCATAAGCGCAAATTTGTTAAAAATTACCGATTTATTTTTATTGCATGTGTTGTATTTTATTAGAGAATTTCAAGAATTAAATTTTAAAGTTATCTAAGAAATAAAAATAAGCATTTTTATATATTTCTGCAAATAAAAATGATGTTTACTTTTAAATTGCGTCGCAAATGTTAAAAACAAAGGTTTTATTTCTAACTCGGAGGAGTTATTACTTTCTATTTTCAATAGTAACTATCCCACTTTTCTTTGTGGAGATTTCAATTTTGATGACTGTGTTGAGGATACTAATGCAAGAAATGTATGTATATGTAAATATATTGGGTTGTTTTGGTTTGAATTAATGTATTACTGATTTTACTCGTATACAGGGTGAATCAAAAACTATCATTGATAATATTTTTTCTAATATCGATAAAATATTATTAGATCCAAAAATCATATATTCGGATTTATCTGATAATTTCATGCAATTAGTTACCTTTTGCTGTAATTTCCATACTAATGAAGAACAATGTGCTTATCAACTGAAGCAATTTTTTAATAATGCTGACAACTTAAATTATTTCAAATATTTACTATCTCATGAAAAGTGGAGTTTTATTACTGATGATATGAGCTGTGAGACTAATTTTACTATATTTTATAATACCTTTTTAGAACTGATGGATAGAGCTTTTCCGTTAGAATTATGTAAAATTAAACTTAATAACCGGATAACCAACCATGGATAACCAACGACATTGTAAATGAAGGAGTATTTTTGAGGGACTTGTATAAAACCTATAAAACATCCGGTGATAATGAGGTTTATTTAAGATATAATATATTTAAAAAAAATCATCGTATTAAAATAGAACAGGCTAAAAAAATATTACTACGATTTAAAAATTTTTAATTCGACTAATAAATCAAAATCGGCGTGGCAAATTATCAATAATAGTAATGCCAAACAGGAATTCCCTAAAAAAACTTTGTTGACTCCGATGGCAACGTTATTAGCAACATGCAAAGTGCTGCAGAGGCTTTCAATAACTTTTTTATCGACTCAATAAAAACATTAACTGATAAAATGCCTTGTATTTTGAACGATGATAAAATTTTTTTTAATCATAACACCATTTTTTTGTTACCATTCAGTTCGAGTGAAATGCTGGATATCATAACATTTTCTTTCCACAAAAAATTCATCTGGCTATGATAATATACCGTATTCACTTCTTAATAAAGTAGCAGAACTTATTGTTGACCCTTTAACTTTTCTTGTAAGCCTATCTTTTACTGAGGGAATTTTTCCTGATGTCTTAAAAAATCTTTAATTTTACTAATTCACAAAAGGAATGATAAATCTCCTATCTCAAACTATAGAGGCATTGCTCTCTTATCTGCTTTTTCTAAAACCTTTGAAAAAGCCTATTACGTAAGATTAAACGATTTTATAATTAGACAAAATTTATTATCATCTTATCAGGTTGGTTTTCGGAAAGGCTTGTCAACGAAAGATGCTGTTTTATCTCTCTGCAATTACATATTAGACAGTTTTGAAAATAAATCAGCTTGTTTATTTTTTATTTAACGCGTGCCTCTGACACGGTTGCTCATAAGTTACTGCTGGATAAACTTAGTAATTATGGAATTCATGGTCCATTTCGTTTTAAGAACTGCTAGTAATTCAATTTCGTCCAGCTATCTTAAGGTTTCCATAGGTGTTCCGCAAGGGAGTATTTTGGCGCTCTTATTATTTATTTTATTTATTAACAATATCGCGCTTCATATAGAAGATGTCTTATATCACTTTTTGCCGATGATTCCACCGTCACGGTTAATTCTAATAGTACAAATGAACTCGGCCTTAAAACTAATAGCACCATCAGATCTATGCAAAGCTACTGTGTGAGTACCGGTTTAGCACTTAATAATGTAAAAACAAATTTATTACTTTTCAGTACTAAAAAACTTGATTATAGCATCTTAGTTAAAGTTGATAAACACAGCGTTAAACAAAACAATAGCGTGCAATTCCTTGGATTTTATATGGGCTCTCATCTAAATTGGGGTACCCATGTAGACTTTGTTAATAGTTAACTATCCACTCATTGCTTTGCATGTCATGTACTATTATGCCCACGTACAGGCTTGTTTAAGTTATTGTATCATCTGTTGGGGCAACTGTTCTTGTTTTAGCGAAGTGTTTAAGCTTCAAAAAAAATTATACATACAATGACCTTTAAACCTCTTCGTCACTCGTGCAGATTACTTTTCAAGGAATTAGGAATCTTAACTGCTCCTTTTCTATACATTTTAAACTGTGTAATTCATATAAAAGAACACTGAACAGTTCAATAGCAGATACGAGACCAGTCACAATCTGCGTGAAAATTATAATTTTAACATACCAGTTCACTCTTTATCCATCGTTGCAAAAGGTCCCAAAGTAATGCCGATAAAATTATTTAATAAATTACCTGTTCATATTAAAAAAATAGATATTATTCATCTTTTCAAACGGGAAGTTAAATCGCTTCTACTCAAATATTCATTTTATTCTGTTGATTATTTATGCTGCGATCTCACGAATGCCAGCTAATAAGAGAAATAATATTTCTATGACTGTTTTTGTTTCCCTCTTGTAAAACTATTTTTTTTGTAATCCCTTGTTTGTCAATTTTCACAATGTTTGATTGTCGTTTCTGAATGTTTTGTATTTGTATAAATAGATATTTTTGTGAATTGTTACCAATTTTTACCAATTTTGATTGTATTCTGATGTTTGTATAAGTCTATGGAAATAAAGTTTTATTATTATTATTATTATTATAAAAGACCAGCTTTCCTAAATAAGTCATTTTTGACATAATCAATAATCATGCACTATATTATCCGATAATCGCATTAATGCGATTAATTAGTGCATGATTATCACGTAATCTTACTCTGATTGGTTTAAATCAATAATTAAAACTTGTCATTTCATTGTTGAAATCTTCATTTTAACAGATGAATGAAAATCCTAAAGAAAGGAAGTTTTTCAATTCATGAAAAAGTCATTACAATGTAAACGAATCTATCAGATTGTCTTTTATTTTTCTAATAAAACATTTTTTTTAAATATAATTCTTAGGCTGTCACCTGCGCTTATGTGTCTGCTTTCAAACTAAAAAAAGTTCATTAAAATATGTCATACGGTTTCGAAGATATGACGAAGTGAGTAATAAAATGTACGTTTTTTAATTTTCACAAATTTTACACATTTCTTGATTTTAAAAAAATCGGTACCATTAAAAAAAGTCGTAAATGACCTTTTCGGATGTCCAGTGACCTATCTAAGGATGTCGTGCAGGTTTCATCTGGTTATACCTCAAAAAATTTTTTTTCAAGAAGGAAGCGGCTTTTTCTTGACTTTTTACTGCGCTAATAGAGAGGATTGCCAAGTTTGATAGTCTTTCTTAAGTCATGTTATATATTTACTATTAAATTAAATTGTGTAAAACGTCTTCATGTTAACAATCCCAATAAAACAATATGATTTAATTTGATTTAATAATAATAATAATAGCTTTGTTAATAGCATTTGCAATTAATAGATAAATATAAAAAGAGGAAATATTACTTATCACAGCAGGTACATACAAATAATTATCTCAATAAATCGGGTTATCATTTAATTCAATACCATAGGGTTTCTAAATACCCTGTATTTTTTTTATTATAAATTTTCTCACATTGATATTCTTTTTATAGATAAAAGTGAATTAGAACAAGCATCATCCTTTTTGGAACAAGCTGCAGCAACAAATTTACTTGAATTTATAAAGACTCTATCAGATATCCTACGACATGGAGGTAACAGTCCTGTTGCAAGAATGGCAGCTGGTCTGCAACTTAAAAATCAACTTACATCCAAAGATCTTACAATTAAAACTTCCTATCAACATCGCTGGCTGGCTTTTCCAGAAGAAATAAGAAGCTATATAAAGAAAAATGTAAGTATATTAATCAGTGGTATAATATTAAACAGTTAATCTAAATTTTACTTTTAGGTTGTTGGAGCATTAGGAACTGAGACTAATAGACCATCCTCTGCAGCACAATGTGTAGCCTATATCGCAGTCACTGAATTACCCCAAAGACAATGGCCAGATTTAATAGCTACTCTTGTAAGCAATGTTTGCCAAGCAAATTCTACAGAGATGCAAAAAGAAGCCACTTTAGAAGCTATTGGTTATATATGCCAAGAAATAGATTCTGACGTATTAGTGTCTCAGTCTAATGATATTTTAACTGCTATAGTTCATGGTATGCGAGCAACTGAACCCAGTAACCATGTTCGGTTAGCTGCTACACAAGCTTTGTTAAACTCGTTGGAATTTACTAAAGCAAATTTTGATCAGCCTACAGAGAGAAATTATATCATGGAAGTTGTGTGTGAGGCCACCCAATCTCCTGACACACAAATAAAAGTTGCTGCCTTACAATGTTTGGTCAAAATAATGTCGCTATATTATCAGCACATGGAACCATATATGGCACCTGCTCTTTTCCCAATTACTCTAGAAGCTATGAAGTCTGAAAATGATGCTGTTGCTTTGCAAGGTATAGAGTTTTGGTCAAATGTTAGCGATGAAGAAGTTGATCTTGCTATAGAAGATACTGAAGCGGCAGAAGCCGGAAGGCCACCCGCCAGGTAATAATACATTACAACTAGTTTACTTCAGTATTAAAAATATTGAGTTGAGTAAATACAAGTATCATTGATTTTTTTTTACGAATAATTTTAAATAATTATATCTGTATATATAAAATCGTGCTCACAACATTTCGGTGGGCTGTACTTTGTTGAACAAATATTAGAAAATAATATATGTAAGCTCGTACATATTTTATATTTTTTGATTCGTTAAATGTCATTTTTTAGTAAAAAAAAATTATTTTACATATTTTTAAATAATATAATGACCCGAACTGAAAAATTCATTGGATATCAGAAATAATCCAAAAAATAATGTCAATGAATATACCTTTGAAAACTGATAGAATGGTGCACTGTCATCTGGTTGTAAAAACATGAAATATAAGTGAAAAATTAAAAAACATTTCTTTCGTTTGAACAAATTTGTTAAACTCAGTTGTCTTTACACTGTATTTTTTTAAAACAGTTTTGCATTACATCATAGAAAAAACGCCAATCTATAAATAAAGACTAATTTCTTTTAAAATAATTTTGTATGGAAATTCAATCATCAGTTGACCGATTAATTGGCCTTATTACCTTATGTCTAATATAGATCAGTTAAAAATACCTTTGGTTTCGTAGTTGGTAATTTTTACATTGACCTCAGTATCGTTATTGGACAAGGAGCTCCAATGGGCCCATTTAGAAATTTTTTTTATTCGATCATCCAAAAGATTTTAAAATACTAAGATCCTGTGCAAAAACCGGGATTTATTGAGACCTATAAATCGTCCAAAAAAAAAGTGTGCCGCTTAGCCATCTGGCCATGTACAGTTGTTATTGCTATTACAAATCTGTAGCGTAAGCACAGTGTATGTTGGAATTTATGTTTGTGTAGAATTCACATTTTTTAAAAGAGTCTGACCGAGTTTCCATATGAAATCTGTACTAGCGTCATTGTTGACATTGGGGGCCTTTATTATGTTGCTAGTTTCTGGAAATAATTTTGGGCCAATTATCAAACCCCTAGCATTATTCGTTTTTGGAAAATAGGGGTTGCAACTCCTAGCTTCAAAATTGTTTTTCTACGAAACTATGATAGATTTTTGAATGAAACTAAAGCGACATGGAAGCTACTAATTGGAATTACATTACATATTTTTTTCATAATTTTCCAACCGAGGCAGCAAAAAAAGAAAAATTGAAAAAATTAGGGGTGGTTTTTTCGTTGCTATTTCTCGAGGTACACCAACCAAAAAAAATCACGTATAATTAGTAAGTATTCAATTATAATGCGTAGCAATTACATAGATGTGCGCTGGGTGGAACATATTTGAAATAATAAAAGTTCTATGCAGGTAGGCACATAGTGTATTCTGGCAATCCAATAAAAGTTGCTAAAGTTAAAATAAAAACAGCATTTGTCATAAAATACTAATAACTTCAGTTCAAACTGAGAAACTGTTGAAGCAACAAGTATTTAACAGCTCTTAGTTTTGAAGCTTTTTAAAGTGAGGTATAGTCCAATTTTAAATTAAATATGAGTGCAAACTCTGATATGGAGGATGAAGATATGGAATGGTTGGTCCAGGAGTATAAAAAGAGGAAGCGTAAAAAGAGTAGTACTGCACTAACTATAGATGAGATAAATGAAATTTTAGGAACAATTCTGCTGCCACCATTAAAAACACCACACAAAAACAATCAACAACTGATAACCCAGAGAAGAATAAAAACACACATAAAGCCACAACAAAAAACTACTCACTAAAAATGAAGGAGGTAATAAACAAATCTTACAAATTCATGTTTTATATTAACACTCCAAACGAATTATCCAGGATACATATGGTAGACATTTGGAATCAAGAACACTCTAACCCCACAGATGATGTAATACTAAAAACAAAAAAGGGTTTTCTTCTCAGATCAAACACCGATAAATATAAACTATTAACAGTTCTCTCAAAGCTGGCGGCATCAAAAAAAATATCACACTATAAAGAAACTCAACAATCTACAACTACACCCCAAGGAACTCCCACTCTGTCATTCTCAGGTGTTGAATTAGAAATTAAAGATACAGAGGCTAGTGAATACCTAAACCAGCAGAAGCTTACACATCGTTACTGTAAAAGAATAACATCCCGCGCTACAAATAAGGAAACGATGCTGTTAAGAATTATAACAGGATGCTCTGCCACATACCAAACGTTATTAAACAATGGACTGTTTTATAAAAATAGGCACTATGCAATATTCCCCAGCAACCCACCACTACCAATACCTCAACCGTGTCGCAAATGTACCCTATTTGGACACACTACGGAAAATTGCACAACTCCCAATAAATGTGACAAGTGCTTGGGAAACCATCACTCAAGTAATTGTACCTCAACACTGCCACCCAAATGTAGCTCTTGTGGATCTGAAGATCACAGAGCTTGGTCCTATAAATGTCCGAATAGACCCATGAAACCCATAGAAGGTATTCCTAACACAATAATAAGACCTCTAAACTTGAGAAGTGAAGATATAAAACCCGAAATTAAAAAACATACTAAGATACACTCAACAATAACAATTTATTTATTTATTTATTATTATTATACGGATTCACCATTATACAAAAAGGAAAGAAAAAGAATACATATTAAAATGAGTTAAAACAATAAAATAAAGTAATGACTAATTTAACATTGGTAAACTACTAATATTAGATTTGAACTTACTTAGTGAACATGAAAAAGGATCTATGTTATATCTATTAAAATTCCTTAAGATACGAGATATAGGAGAATTAAAACCATAATTGGTGTTGTGAAAATTAACCACAAATAAATGAGAATTTCTCGTATTATAGGGACTAACAAAAACTTTTATATAATCCAGGATTTCGGTACAGTCATAAAGTCCGTTAACAACTTTAAACATAAGAATTAAATCAATCCTAAAATGACGAACAGATAAATTGGTTAGGTGTAGACGACTTAAAATGTTTGGATAACAAAATTGTTCATGTGGAGTTAGTTTATAATGAACATAACGAGCAAATCTAATTTGTACATTTTCAATTAAATCAACATCACATTGATAGTACGGAGACCAGATAACACAAGCATAATCTATGGAAGAGCGTATTAGGGAACAATAAAGAATTTTTACGGTATTAGTTGATAGTTGTTTAGAATTTCTCATGACAAAGCCCAAGGTTTTATTACAGGTTGAGGAAACTTTGTTTAAATGGTTTTTGAAATTTAACCTTTGATCAAAAATAACTCCTAAATCCTTAACTTCAACAACATTTTTTAAGATGACGTCATTGATATTATAGTCGTAATTGAGACAACTATGAGATCTATAAAAAGATATACTACAACATTTACTAATATTTAAGTTCAGATAATTATTAACTGACCAATTATATACATGATCAATATCATTCTGAAGATCCTGACTGTCCGATAAACACCGAATTGTATGAAACAATTTAAGATCATCAGCAAAAAATAAAAATTTTGCAGAAGTAATAATCTTAGACATATCGTTTATAAATAAGTTAAAAAACAATGGTCCACAATGTGAGCCCTGTGGTACACCGGAACAAACCTTAATTGGATTGGATATAAAGTTATTAATTCTAACCTGTTGTGTCCGATCAGACAGAAAACTAGACACCCACATGACAATACTATCACCAAAACCAATAGAGTTTAGTTTCTCAATTAAAAGAGCATTCATGACCTAATTATCAACACCTATGTCACAAAACTGAACAAACCGAAAAACATCAATGAGGAACTTATTAAATAGCTCAAAAAACGATTTATTCAACTATACAATATTAACACAACAGTTGCTTTCTCGGCAAATAGAATTTACATATTAATGTTTGACTTGGATTTACCCAACTCTGACTCCCCAACTGAACCAATACAAGGAGCTAACAATAGACAAATTCAACTCTCAAATTAGGATATATAACAATATAAACAGCTATCAGACAAAAAAAAAACACTTACTATATTGTTATGTTTGAACTCGTTAATAAGCAGATTAAACACTGGAGTTTCGTATAACATTTATTGGTAATACCACAATTATTGAGTCTCACTCTTAAACTACAATACATTTAATGACAATTTAGTAAAATCTCTTGGACGTCTTTCTAACTCGGAGGTTCGTACCGGAGAGAGACTTCCACCTGGCTGCCGTGCTGGCCCATGCGCGGTTGTGGATCTGCGCCAACACCACACCCCCACACTAAGTCCAAAAAGCTCCTCTAAACAGAAAAATATACATTTAGAATTTTGTCGCAGTTCAGAAGCAACAGTAGTAGGGGCAACATCTATTCTTTAGCTCTCTGGAAAGTTTATTAATTACCAGTAGTTAAAAAGTGAAAAATGTCATCAACTAGTGATGGAGAGTCTGCAATGGAAATTGTGGGAGAAGACAAAGAACATTGGAAAGAAGCAAGAACTAGGAAAAAGAAAAGGCAAAAAACAGAACAACAACATAGTAAGGAGAATATAAACAGAATCATAATGGGTAACACACAATCACATTCTAATCAAATAAAAACTACAAAGATAAACACAGACAAAAACATAAGAGGCACAAAACATCAATCTACTCAAAAAGTCGCCAATAAAAACTACTCACCATTAATGAATGAAATTATACACACAAAATATAAACATATGTTTTATTTAACAGCTGAGGCTGACTGCAGAAGAGTGCACTTTATTGATTTATGGGCCAAACTTTTCCCACACGCGAGAGATGAAATAATTAAAACAAAAGCAGGATTCTTACTAAAAACAGACACAGCTGAAAACGATATTTTATTAGTCCTTGATAAGTTAATAAGTATGTCCAAAATACAGTCCTACAAAGAAGCATTGCCTAATAGAAAAACACCAACAACTTCCACAAAACCAAGCTATTCAGTCGTCATAGGTTCAGTCGAACAGGAAATCTCTGACTCAGCTATTAGTGAATATTTAAACTCGTTAAACCTAGAACATAGTTATTGTAAGAGAGTTACATCTTCAGCAACCAACAAACCTACCACCCTCATCAGAATTATAACTGGAACACAGAGTACATGTGAAACACTTTTAAAAGATGGATTATTCTTTAAAAATACAGGCACTACCCAGTATACCCCAACAAGCCAACCCCACCAACTCCACAACCATGTAGCAAATGTTTGGCCTTCACACACACAACTGAAATGTGCAACGCGCTTATGAAATGTGCCAAATGCTTTGGCAACCACCCATTAAACAAATGTACATCTACACTACCTCCAAAATGCACCAGTTGTAACTGGGAAGAGCATCAAGCTTGGTCAAACAAATGTCCTAATAGACCTACAGCTCCTATTCAAGGAATACCAAATGTGAAAATAAAATCACTGAACAAGGAATCTCACGAAATCGCAGATAAAAAAAAAAAGAATCAAGAATACACGCACCCGTTACAATTCATGACACAATAATAAACACATACATAAATGAACTAAACAACACTAATAATAATGATAGAGAAGATTTGATAATAAAGCTCCGCAAGAGATTTATCAACAATTTCAATTTGGATCAACTGCTATCTTTTCAGGAAACAGAGTATACATTCTAATATTCGAATTAGGGATCGAAAACGCAATTTCTCCCACTGAACCAATAAGCGACACAAATAACATACAGTACGAACATGTCAGACATTAATATCCTATATTCAAACATCAATAATTACACAAAAAAAACGTCTAATAAAGAATTACATTGAAAACAACAATATTTCATGTGCGATGTTTGTTGAAGCAAAAATAAACAGCAGAAGTAACACATCGTACAGAGATTGGACTGTTCTGCGACACGAAGGAAATCAACTGCACAATCACACGAGAGGAGGTAGCTTAATACAATCTCATCCGAACTCAAAATGGGAAAAGAGAATCCGCCTAGAATAAACAATCCGCTTAACGAATGCCTACACTTCAATATTCCTTTTCTAGATGACAAATTACAATTACAATTATCTTCTTAGTATACATTCATCCCAATGCGAGAATCGAGGAAAATATTTTTACCAAAAGTACATTGTACAAATATTCAATAATTGTTAACTTTACTCAAAATACCAATTTTTCTAAATATGATACGCCTCCCACATTTATTATGCCCAATAACAACGACTCAACACCAGACTGTCTCTTTTACACCAATAATATTAAAAATAACATACAAGTTGAATTGACCCCGGATTTATGCTCTGATCACCTAGGATTCAAAATTAAAATTGAAACACAAAAACCAGTAACGCACAAGAGAGTGTGGAAATACAATTTAAAAAAAACAAATGTCAATAAAGTGAATGAAATTATGTTAAATTATTTGAGCAATACAGGACATATTGATAAAAAACATTACCAATTTTAATAACAAACTTTCTGAAACGATAATACAAAATACACCTAAAACAGAAGTGAAATACTATACACATGAACTTCCTCCATTCATTATACAACTAATAAAAAGGAAAGGAAAAATGTATCGAGAGTATAGAAACAATAATGACCCTATTGCTAAAACGGAGCTCAATAAATTTAATAAAAATATTCAAAAATTGATTACTGAATTTAAAACGCATACTTAAGTGGATCAAAACGTGTGAGGATATAAATAAACATAAAGGCAAAAATTATTGGTATGAAATTAAAAAGTTGGCAAAGTATAACAATAAAAATGAAACTAATAGGCCAATAGAGGAGAATGGTAAAAATTATGAAACCCCGAAGAAAAAGCAGATATATTTGCAAAACATTTTGAAGCTACATACAAAGAAAAGCAAAACATAAACTTTGATAATGAAAACTATTTGGAAATAGAAAATTGGTATGAAACATATATTACAGAAAGAATACCTGTAGAACACCACATCGATGTAGCCGATTACTTTGACATATTAAATCAAGGAAAAAGTACTGCTCCAGGTTATGACATGATTTCAAAAAACATCCTCAAACAACTAGACCTACAAATATATATACACATCATAAAAATATACGAATTTTGCCTCTTAAGACAATATATACCGGATGAATGGAAACTTGGAACCATTGTCACAATACCAAAACCCAATACAGATTGCTAAGGCAACGAATTTTAGACCTATAACACTTCTCCCAGTCATTGGTAAAAACTTTGAAAAGATATTAAAAAAGAAAATATAAGAAAGTGTACTACAACGTATACCGAACTATCAATTCGGATTCAAACCTAAATGCTCCACGCTACACCCACTGGTTACATTAATTAACAACATTGAAACCACCAAATTGAATGGAGGAAAAACCACAGCTCTATTTATTGATATTGAAAAAGCATTTGACAGCATTTGGCACAAGGGCATAATTTACAAACTTTGCAAACTAGGCTGTCCGAAGAACATAATATTACTAGTTGACTGTTTTTTGAAAAATCGCCTTCTAAAAGTCAAAGTTTTAAGTTCGTTTTCATATAAGTTCACACCTGAACAAGGCCTCCCTCAAGGTTCACCACTTTCCCCGCTATTATATAACATCTTCTGTGCAGATATTTATTACCACCCCTATAACGATGAGCAACGTTTTTCACACAATGCTTATATACTTCAATATGCGGATGATACAACTCTCGTATCTCATAATACCTCTATCGTGACAGCAATACAAAGCTTACAAAATCTGATACAACATACTACAAACTGGTTTAACAAATGGAGACTAAAACCTAATCCAGCTAAGTCACGATTCATTATTTTCAATCACAACCCGGGACCGAACTCAACACTCAACATGTACAACCATTTGCTATATCCCAAATTATCCGTCAAATATCTAGGAATGATCATTGACCACAAAATCATCTTTAATGATCATACAGCGCAAGTTAAAAAAAAAATTATTTCAAGATCTAAACATTTCAGATGCCTTGTGCATAAAAAAAGGAGGAATCAACATCCAAACTGCCTGTAGAATTTACAAGACCATCTGCAGACCCATGATAGAATATGGTCACGTACTCTTTCAGAACTGTAAAGAACCAGCCATACAAAAGCTTATGGTAGCAGAAACAAGTGCCTTACGATTAATAACTAAAATTCGTCATCCAAATAATCCTCTACACAATCCTCCCAATCAACTTCTATACCAACTTACAAATATCGAACCAATAAAAGAGAGGCTGATTACTCTATCAAGGAGATTCTCCGGGAATGTACAAAACAAAGTGCTAATTGATACCTTATGTGCAGGAAGGGAACCAAATTGCAGGGTAAGAGTGAAACATCCTTCAAGAACTTTATGGGAAATAATAAATGCAAATTGATTTTTTTTTTTCACATGAATTTGTTGTCTTAGTTACTATTATAATATGTTTTAATATACATTAAATATTTTATAGTCATATATATATATATATATATATATATAATAATAATAATAGCCTTTATTCACTTAAGCCTTTATTCACTTAAGCCTTTTACAGGATATGAAACGTCAAATAGTACACAAAAAAAAATATATTCATATATCTAAGTATCTAAAAACACAATAACAAATATATAACTTGACAATACATTACTACAACTTTAAAACTTATTATATTTACAAATAAATAATGAACATAAAAAAAAGGTACATCTTTATAATTCATTGTTAAAATTTAAGTTTATATTGGATGATTGAAAAGTTCCTGTAAAGAATAGAAACAATTTTCTCTGAGAAATAAACGGAGCTCTGTTTTAAATTTTTTTATATTTACTTGCCGTTTTATACTATCGGGTAGCTTGTTAAAAATTGTTCCACAGGTATAGTAAGGCCCCTTTTTGTATGTGCTTAAACGAAAATTATTTATATAGATCTGATTTCGCCCTATGCACACTACTGTGTTGTGGAAATTTGTCCCAATTGATTTTGGCAAATAGGGCTGCTTCATAAATTAGCAGACAGGGCAGTGAAAAAATTTTGTGTTTTATAAAAGTAGGCCGACATGATTCTAGCGGAGTTAGAGAGAATATTAACCTAATAATTTTTTTTTGCATTACAAAAACACGCTGAAATTCACAGCTTGTTCCCCAGTAAATTATTAAATATTTCATATGTGGATATGCTAAGGCAAAGTATATATTTAATAAACACTTTTTATCCATGAAGTTTCTGAGATTTCTGATAGCGAAATAGGCAGAATTTAATTTTTTTAGTACATATTCAATATGATTTGTCCATGTAAGATGTTCGTCAATGAACAAACCTAAAAATTTTGTGTTTTGAGTTTTTTCTATTTCATGGTTATTTATTTTGACAGAAATAATGGGGTTATCCCGTCGTTTGTGAAACATTATATATTTAGTTTTTTCTGCATTAATTATTAGTTTGTTGTTAAAGCACCACGTGTAAAATTGTTCAAGCGTGCAATTTACTTTATTTTGAAGGTCCTCAGGTGATGATGCAGTAATGCATATAGTGGTATCATCAGCATACAACACTAGAGTTATATCTTTTGTAATAAACTGTTGGAGATCATTGATAAATAATATAAAAAGAAGTGGTGATAGCACACCCCCCTGAGGAACTCTAATGTTGACTTGAGATGGTAGTGATGTGTTTTGTCCAATTTTTACACTAATTTTCCTGTCTGATAAAAAGGAGTATATCCAATCATTCAATGGCTGCCTTATACCTAAGCTGTTTAATTTTTTTATTATGAAGTCTTTGTTAACGCAATCAAAAGCTCTAGTTAAGTCAAAGAATAGAGTTAGTACATACTCTCCTTTATCCACCGCATCATATATACAGCTTATTAGAGAAAAAGATGCTGTATTTGTGGAAAAGTTTGGCCGAAATCCATGTTGAGCATTAGATAAAATATTTTTTGTATTTATAAAACTGTACATTCGATTGTGAATAATTTTTTCGAATAGCTTTGATAAACAAGACGGTATGGTTATAGGCCTGTAATTTTCAACAAGATCTGTTTCGCCCTTTTTGTGTAGAGGTATAACAGTGGATAGTTTGAAGTCATTAGGAAAGATTCCCAGTTTTACTGATAAATTAAAAATATAACATAGCGGATGAATTATGTATTGAGATATATATTTTAAAACTTTAATTGGAATTCCATCTGGCCCACTTGAGGGTTTGTTTTGCATTTGTAACAATTGATTTTCAATTTCCATAGGGGTGATGTCTGGGAAAAAGAGGGATGAAGTACTTTCCGGCCCAATAGAACAACTGCCAACAAGATAATTATTGTATGCCTCCCTAAGAGAATTTTCAGCTATTTGCGCAAAATATGTGCTAAATATATTACATATTTCGTTTTGATCTGATACTAAAGTATTTTTATACACTATTTGTGATGTATTTGATTTGTTTTTTGCTGCTCCCGTATTAGAGTTAACAATAGACCATATTTCTTTGGAGCTGTTAGAAGAGTCTTTAATTCTTTTGTGATAGAATTCCCGTTTCATAATTTGTTTTTTTTCTCGGTTTTGTAATGTTCACTTAATTCCCTACTATTAGTATTTTTTGATAGCCAATATAGATTTTTAAGATTACGGCTCTCTTCTACCACACTCGCGCGTCAATCCAGTTGTTTTTATTGTTACCACAAGAAACTTTGGTCTTAGTTATTGGACATGTCATATCTAAACAATATGTTAAATTGTCTCCGAAATACTTCCACGCCTGATTAACATCTTGCATATGATATAGATCTCTAAGATCAGTAATTGAAAGCATATGTTTTAAGTTGAAAAGGTTATTATCTGTAAAAATACGTTTATAAATATACCCCGGCCTTTTGATTACTACTTGACTCGGTTCAGGAATACTTATAGTGAATGTTTGTGCTTTATGGTCTGATATGTCAAGATCTAGATTTTTACCTGAATTGTTGGAGATATTTGATATTACATAATCAACTGCTGAAGTTGCATTGTTAAAGCACGTAGTTGGTTCTAATGGAAGACATGACTTTAAGTCGAAACTTTCGAAAATGTCAAGTAGTAAATGTTTTGAGTGGCTATCTATTAAATAATCTATATTGATGTCACCACAAATTACAATATACTTATGATTTCTTAACACATTACATATTATAGCATTGAAACAATTTAGAAATGATTTGACATGATAATTTGGATTTGGAGACCTATAAAACACTAATAGCGCAAATTTTTTTTTTTTTCCTTGTTGATGCTTAAACTTACTCCCGCACATTCACAGATAAATTCTCTTACATGATGTTGGCTAATATTAATTGATTTGCATGTTATATTATCCTGTCCGTAGATCGCTACGCCGCCATGGATGGATGATACCCTGCAGAAATGTGCTAAGATTTTGTATCCTGGAATTCCGGTAACTTCCACTTGTTCTGGCGTCATCCAGTGTTGGCTGATTAGTAAAAACTGTGGTTTTTCTTTTTTCAGGAGAACTTCTAATTGGGGCAATTTGTTTGAAATACATTGAATGTTGAGGTGCACACCTTTAATTGTGCTTCTCAAACTTGAGTTATTTGTGATATTATTATGGGGCTGAAGGACCTCGGTCAATTGCCCTTTGGAATGAAATGTAATTCTCATTTCAATAAAATTCTTTTATTATTATTATTATGGGATTTTTTATATCTCATTGGCGTTTGATTCCAGTCTGCTTGCACTGGTAAAATCGACCTGCTTACTTTCGAATTCGACTTTGTTTCTAGCTGCTCGAAAGAAATCAAATATTGTAACCGTGATGCCTCGGTTCCATGAGGTGGGATTTAGCAGTTGGTCCTTTAAACTCGCATCTGCCCCGATGTATATATATATATATATATATACATAGAATATAGGCTGAAGGACCTCAGTCAATGGCCTCTTGAATTGTTGAATTGTAATAATTCAATAAAGCACTTTTTTTTTTTTTTAACAAAAAACCAGTCACCCTACTCTGTGGCTCCGACCCTCACAGAGGGGAGCTGGTAATCCCCAATAGCCACTCCCCACGCCCATGGGGTGAGTGACTACAGGGTCCGCGAATCGTGTGCCCTGAATAGATGCAATGAACCGAGGATGACAGCCTTCTGCATTCTGCCGGCTAAGATCTCTGCCGAATCTCGGCATGCCGGTATGATCTTTAGTTCTGAAAGCAGCGTCTGTCTCATCCCGCCGAGGGCTCCTATAATCAGTACCGATATTTTGTCCGTTTTTCCTCCTCTTTCAAGACAATGTTGCTCTCAGCGGGAGCTGACAATTCCACGACATACATTGTCTTGAGTTGGTGGTCGAGGAGTACTATGTCAGGCTTGTTGGCTTGTATTTGCCTGCCGGTGGGAAACGAGTAGTTCCAATAAATTAGGCACTTCTCATTCCCCACAATGGACTCAATATCTCCCAGAACGTAAGGCAACACTGGTGTTTCGTCTATCCCATACGAGTGCCTTAGATGATAGTAAAGCACTCGTAATGCTCCGTTGTGTCTATGAATATAGGCCGAGACTGCATATGTCGGGCAAGCCGACAGTAAATGCATTACAGTCTCCGGCGCCCTGCGGCAGGCCCTGCAGCTGACATCAGGGACCTCCATACCCATGACACGACGTTGATAGACGAGAGTGTTAAATACACCATCCTGGCAAGCCATTATCAATCCCTCGGTCTCAGACTTCAGTCCAGCTGACCTTAAGAAGGCGAAGGTCAGCCTTTCGGATAAGCCGAGGTCTTCTATATTTTTATAGAATTCAATGGTTTATCCTTATGGAGCTGCAGAAGGATGTTGTGTTCTGCAGCTCTAATGTGGGCTTTTAGTCGAACGGGTTCCAACTCGGTGACAGAGTCGGGGTTTACCCGCTCGATGTCGAAGATGAGACCAAGTTCATCGGCTGCTCTCCGTGCTGCCTTAAAGAGAAAAGCTCCTACCTCTGCATTTTCATGGTCTCGGACCATGCAGAGGAGGGGATCCGAACTCCTGATGACCTTACATGCTCCATCCAGAACCATCCTGCTATGGAGACTCTCCAGGCTTAAGAGTCCACGGCCTCCCTGATATCGTGGGAAGTATAACCGTGGAACGGACGATTTAGGATGCAAGCTCCTATTGAGATGCATCTTCTTGCGGGTTACTACATCGAGTTGACACAGCTCTTCTCTAGTCCACTTCACTACTCCGAAAGAGTAGAGAAGGATCGGAACGGCAAGCATATTTGTAGCAGACACCTTGTTCTTCCCCTACAGTTCTGAAGACCAGATCTTTCGGAGTAGGTGCTGATACTTGCCACGGAGAGCGTTTTTCACTACACTCACTTCTTGGGTGGAGCGTTGCTCGGTACCCAAGTAAGTGTACGACTCTCTGGCATCTAGATGGTGTAAGATGCTTCTGTCCACGAGCTGCGCATCCTCTCCGTAGTCACCGCATCATCCTCTCTTGAGATGGATCAGTGCTGCGCATTTATCCAACCCGAACTGCATACCGACAGCCTGCGTTTACTCCTGTACCACCCTGAGGGATCGTTGGAGATCCCTTTCTGAGGAGGCATAAAGTTTAAGGTCATTCATATAAAATAGATGGGTGACCTTATGCCTCCTATCGCCGGGGGTACCGCAATTGTAGCCACGGGTTTTCCGGAGCAAGACAGATAATGGCAGTAGTGAGATGCAAAATATAAGGGGACTGAGGGAATCTCCCTGAAATACTCCTCTTCTAATGTTACTGACTCTGTTTGGACTCTATCGTTACCCGATGTTATGGTAAAGCGAGTCCTCCAGAGCGGCATCAGTTCTTCAATACATCTCACTACAGGACCGGGTACCACAAGACATCGGAGCAAGTGAACAATGAGCTCATGCGATGTTATGTCAAGTGCCTTGTAGTAATCGATCCAGGCCATAGAGAGATTCCCCTTATACTGCATGCAGTCCTGCGTGACACATCTGTCGATCAGCAGGTACTCCTATAATAATTATTACTGTTATTATAGTGTCCTATGTAATTTTTCTTTTTCAGTTAGTTTACTATTTGTTATCAAATTTGTTTCACTTATCACAATAATTTCTCTTGTCATGTGATATGTCATTATTTTTAATAGCCAACGCAATTAGATTCCCATTCGGATGCATTGGAAATTTTGGACATATTTTATTAACTTTAGTTACTTCGCTGGAGATTTTCATTAAATATTGGGCCAATATATGATTTCAAATAATAATTTGTATTGGAATAAAATATTATATGATATGATTTTTAAATATTTGTTGAATATAGCTTAACCAATATCGAGTCTATATACAAAAATGTTTATTGGTTCAACGTTGCGTTTTTTACATTGAGCCAACGTTTTTGTAATATTAAAGCAATATTGGTTTAATATTAGTGTTCTACCTGGGTGGCTATGATATTTATTTATAAAATTATAAATTTCTTCTGCCATCATACTTCAACGAATCTACGTGTTACTCAAATGAAATCCAGATATATAGTACTGGAAACAATGAGATCTTTTACATAACAACTAACTGTAAAAAAACCATGAACTCTTTGATTTTTAAGGGCTGTGACCAGTTTAATAAACTACCAGAAGATGCAAAAAATAGTCCCACTCTTATTATTTTTAAATCTAAATTAATCAGTCACATAAAAAATAAATCTATTGTTACCTACCTCTAAACATAAGCAACATTAAAGCAACTGTCAGTTGATATTTGGATATCTCCGGCCGCACTAACAGTGGAGACGGGCGTGGATCAATATAAGATGTTATAAAATGGGCGCCAAGTAAATTAACCGTTACACTAATACCCTTAAGAGTCTCCAATAACCCCTCCAATTTACTAAACAAAGGGTTACCATACAAAACAAAAAAAAGACAAGTCTACTTTAGAAGACAAAAACAGTTTATTACTACTAGTAAAGTGTAAGTACAGCAGTATTCAGCAAATATAATGGGTAGTGAAAGTAACTTATAAGTAGAATTGATGTTGTCGCAAGAACTTAAGTAAATCTAAATAAAATTGTAATAAATTTCAATAAGAACAATCCCGGCTATAAGTGTTGTACTAAGAATAGCCTAAGTTGACCAGACTATATGATAATCAAATCTAAATAAAAGTTGTAACAATTTCAGTACAGGTTGACCAGACTATAAGATTTACAACTTATTGGGTAGTCTTGACCGGATTATAAGATTTAATTAAAAACAACTATACTGTTTTAAAAGTCAACCAAGATAAGCAGTGTTCTATTACTTTACACAAAAATAAATTTAAAAAATCATTAATAAAAAAAAAATTACAAGTCCTCAACTCAAATAAGAATATTTAAATGCCTATGTCGAAGACAAATAAATGTCACCACGACCAAAAAAAGAAACTGTTGATTTGTCTAGGAACCCCCACACAAAATTGTTACTATTCACACAAAAAAAATTACAAAGTATTTTCGTGATGATTTGTTACTTAACTAAAAGATATATATATATATATATATATATATTATTATTATTATTATTATATATATATATATATATATATATATATATATATATATATATATACACACAAACTGTACAGTAGGATCTTGGCCTATTATGCATATATACATCATAGCACGCAAACTATAAATATGTTGGTGAAATATACCTACCCAATCAGAGGACACCCCGTATACATGAATTTCCGTGTAACGTGTAAATTTTCAAAATTATGAGTAGAAGAAAAAAAAACTAAATGTAGATGTAATTATACCAATCATAAGGGTTTTCTCCTCACCAGTACTATATTATATAATAATATAAAAATATAGTCAACTAATACCTAATTTACAATGATAGCAGAAATTGAGTAGATGTAAATCGCCGAAAAGCGTACGTAAAAAAAAAACTGCAGTTTTGTACTGAGTAAGTTAAGCTTAAGCACCTGCACATAAAACGAAACAACCACAATAAAAAAGGTAGGTAATGTTTTGCAAAGAAGAAAATTACTAATTTCCGCCGTACATCTTTTTCTTTTTTTTTTAAATGTGCCTAACAAAAGAATGCAGTGGTAATGTTGCTACTTGTTGGTAGGCAATCAATATCTATAAGTAACTATATAATTTTCTTATGATAAACACTCAAGAAAAATAATTTTTAAACAGTAGCTATTAAGCAAATAATTCCAGTACTTGTATAAGGTACCACCTACCACTTACTACGGTTGGCTAAATGCCCAGTGAAAACGGAAATTTACTTCAACTAAAATCCACCAAGTACTGTTATATTACTTATTTAAAACAAAATAAATATCACCCTGTATAGGTCTATAATAAATACTACAACCTATGGTGCAGTTTTGTTCTTTCAATTTAGTAATTATGACAGTAAGGAGACAGAAGAAAATAGTGAAATGTGATTTACTTATTCATGTCTAAAATAATAGTCTTAATAATTTTCTAATGAGGTTTTCCTCTGGTCCAATAACGTTAAGCAGTAAGAAAAAGAATAGGTATAAAATTTAGTTTTAAAACTTGCGTGTCTGGCGATATCCCTGCAAATGGCGGATGCCCAAAGTCCAATCGGGAAATCCACAAAGAAAATCACCCGGTATGAAATCAATCCAATGACAATTTCTTCTAGATGCAAAAGACAGGATCCTAGATAGGCTAAATATCGGCCAAAATGTGTGCACAACGCCGTCGACATGGAAATTTCAGCCCTCCAGAAAAAACCCTAAATAAACACCAAAAATCACTAATTTTCCCAAAATTACTAATTAAAGGGATGACACAACATTTAACTTATCAGCTACAACAACTTTAGACAATGATAGGGCTCTGGTTGTATGTATAAAAAAAACATATTACCTTTTTGGGGGAAAAGGGTTTTTTTCAAATATTTTCCAAAAAAAGAATTGGCAGATCTCCCAGAACATCCAGTATCTGCTTGTCTGGCACAATAAGTGGAGTTATCCTCTTGCACTGAATAAAAATAAAACTAGTGAAAACGTGAATATAAGGAGACAACACGTGTGGTACTCACGATATGGCACTACAAATTCTAATTTGTAACCAACAGAAAATCACTTTTTATGACGGTGGAAGGACTACTCCCGAAATGGATGATTGTAAATCAATTTTCAGTGTCAAGCGCCAATATCGAAATGAACCATCCAAAAAATTCCCCTTTTTTTCTTTGACAAAAAAAAAATCCACAAGAACTCCTACATAGACCCAGATATCATTCCATTTCTACCATAGTACCAATTTCATTTTCTCGGAAAATTCTTTCATCAAGAAGAACCTACTTATGGAAAGTACCTCAAATATAATAAAAATTTTGGATTTTATTCTCCCAATTTTACAATAATTAAGTATGAAATTTACATTCCGGTAACATAAGAAGAAGAAAACATTCAACTTAACGTCAAGCTTTAGTTACCAGACGCTAGATGGCTAACTAGAAAATATCTTATTTTACCACGGAACTTTACAAAAGTTTTACAGACAACTTTTAATTCATAACTATGACCAAAGTTATGAAATTCGTTACTAGTAACCCACAAGTTCGAATTAATTATTAGTTCTTGACCACAGAGATTATATTTTATTTATAAGAAGTCTATGCTTTTGACTCAGGCACGTATGTCTCAACTTAGATCAGAAGATTTCGTTTATCGCATGAACATCGCTGCCTCAAGTGCCCTCTGACAGCTGACAGCTGGTTGTCAGAAAGTAAACACAATGATTAAATTAATAACAGGGAGTATTAAGTCGTTAATATTAGGAACATAGAAAACATCTTTTACTTAACCGAACTTCATAGGGTAAGTAATACTTATTTTCCCCGTAGTAGCAAATACCGTTTGTATTTAAATCTAAATTCGTAGGAATAACGTGATGTTCACATAAAAATGTTTTGTAGGGACCACCGGCGACTTCGAGATTTAGCTACTATACACAAAAATATACAACCTAATTAGGTAACTGGAAATAAGACGAGCGATGAGAGAAAAAAACTAACGAAAGTAACCAAAGCGAAAGAGGCTGCGACGTCCTAAGAAACAATGTACTCAGACCCTCAGCATCTGTTATTAAAGCTTGCTAAAACAATCGCTATACGAAAATGTCCCAGATATCTTAATAAAAGTTAACGATTAGTGCTTATAAATCTACCTTTTATTTAAAGTTAAAATTATACCGTAACACTATGATATAAGTGCCTCAAATTTAATTTAATTAATTTAACTACAGAATCTCTACAATTTTTTATGTATGATGTATTATATTTATTTATTCATTAATCTGTTAATTGTATAATAATTCATTGTATATTAGGATTTTCCTATTTTCAATAAAGGTTTTTTTTTTCTCTTTCGCGAGAGCTATACTGGACAGTTCCACCATGTCTCTGACATTCTCACGGCAAAAGCACCAGCGAATTAGCTATGACCACCCCCAGCACACAGAGTTAGTGACCATAGCTTCCCAAATTGTGTGCCCTAAGTAGACGAAGAGAACCCAGGATAACAGCTTTCTGCATCTGGCATGCCAGCCATTCGGCCGAGCGTTGGCAGGCCAGTATGGTTCATAAGACAGACTGCAGTATTCTGTTCGCAAATTTAAAAATTTTAACACTTCCTTCTAATCACATATTAGAAAATTTAATATACATAAAAACAATGATGAGAAATATAAAACAAACGGAGACTTTCATGAATACAACACTAGGAAGAGAGGAAACTTGGTAACAATGCATTGTCGACTGAAAAGCTGTCAAAGCGGACTGGAATTTGTGGTGGTGAAACTTTTTAACAAGTTGCCACCAGAAATAAAACAATTACCACAAAAAATATTTAAAGTGAAAGTGAAAAGCTGTCTTGTTAAGCAAGTTTTCTGTAGTGTACAGGAGTACCTCAATTATTGTAATATTAGTATTTTAGATTTTTAATGTAATGTATTATAATAATGTGTAAATTTTGCCTTTCTTTTATCTATAAGTGAATTTGAATATGTTTATATTTGCTTTTAGTTATTTACTTGAGCTAAATTAAGTCTGACTTGTGTAAATATACAATCGTATTCTAACATGAATAAAGTATTTGCATTTGTAATTCCAAGAGCAGCGTGGGCTTCATATCTCCGAGTACACCGATTATAAAGACCACCAACTTGACCAAGTAGCCTGGATACAGCACTAGGAGCTTGTACCGGAGATTGCGATATTTGGCCCATTTTCCTCCTCTTTCAAGACAATGTTTGTTTCAGGAGGAGCTGAAAACTCGATGATGTACATCGCCTTCTTCTGATGATCGAGGAGTACTATTTTTTTTTTAATACATGTATTTAACGTCGGCCTATTTTCGCTACTGAGGCCTATCACCGACGCCTGTAGACGAGCTACCCCCAACCAGGAATTTTGCCGAACCTCTTCCCTTAAGAAGAGTAGGGATATTTTACTTGCCTAACATTTAATAGACAAGGGACCGACGGCTTTACATCCCCTCCGAAGGATGGTATATCCCCTATACAACCCTCGCCTAAGGTTCTATAGCTTCCACGCATACACTGATATACAAGCCGCTGGAAGATGTGTGAGGCGAGGACGCGGTCTTCGTTGGAACGGTCACCCATCCAACTACTAACTGCGCCTGATGTTGCTTTACATCACATATCAAAGTATGAACATAGTGAAAACGCACTTACGCTCGCCCCCGAGGAGTGCTATTATTATGTTTTTTCTAATCCTAGCCTAATGTTAATTTCCATATTAAAACTTCTAGTATTACTATCTTCATTACGCTGTCCTTGTTGATACTGATTTTGCTGCCAACCACCACCTCTATGATGTTGACCTGAGCCTCGACTAGGTCCTCGGCCGCCGCGCCGCCATGGTGCTGCCAGTGTTGTTGTTGTTGGCGCTTGCCTCTTTGCTGCTGCGCGCCGCCTCTGGTCTTCCACGAATTTTCGCTTGGCTTTGTGTTCGTACACTGATCCGTGAAATGTCCATACCTGCCGCATTTAAAACACGCTTTGGCCTTTTTTCTTTCAGTCTTAAGTGCACTGGAACTGTTTTTGCTTTCTTCTTCATTTTCTTTTAACTCTTTTCACATATTCGACAGTTTGATTTAATTCTTTCAGCACAGCGATTAAATCATCAACATAGCTTAATGAACTTGGAAGTATTTTAATCGTATAACGTTACACTTTTTAGTTCATTCACTAATTTTTCAAACTCCATACAATTTGAGTCTTCTTTTAACTTTAATTTTTTCAGTTTATTTCTTATACAAATTTGCAGTGCAGCAGATTCCTTTAAGTACATTTCGTCACTTTTTGATAAGTCCATACACCGTCTCTGTCTTATAAACTGTAACTGGTCATTTGAAATTCCACTGTAAATAATGTTCATTACCTTCCAAGTCATTTTCATTCCACTTGGGCTCTTTGTCTGTTGTCGCCTTTTCTCTTGTCACTACCTCATCATATTTTTCAACTTTAGAATCATTGTGATTCTCTTTATTTAGCACTCGTAGCCCTTGCTGCCAAAAACAGGAATTTGTTTCATCCACCATCTTGGCTTGTTTTTTTTCTGATTTATTGTAACTTCAAAAGTATACTTTTTAAAACAAATACGTCCGTTATTACTCTTGTAAAGACATCAAATTTTTTCTGCTTCGGCGCTTTCACGTGTGAGCAGCAACTTTTTCAGTCTTTATTCATTGGCACGTGTCAACCTCTTTTTTTCAACAAAAACCTCCTCACCAGCTACCATGTTAAATAATACAGTCAACTACTACATTACAGAGGTTCAGGATCTAATAATAATAATAATAATAATAAATCAGTTTATTTATGCAAAAAAGAAAAAGGTATTTTTACATAAAAAGGTACTGGAGTCAATTTTAAATTGGTTTTCACCCAGACCAACAAGGAATACATTACAATATTATATAAGTCAGGCATTAAATAAAAATATATATGCAAAAGCTAAAATAACACAATGTAAAGATACTTAAATAGGACAGATATAGACAAACAAGTTAAAATAATGTATGTAAATGGAGCAGTGCGCCATTGTGCCTATTCAGGTCTAGAACTTTATAGTGAAGCTTCCAGTTTTTATTCTATTAATTAGGCTGCTTTTAAACCTAAGATATGACAAGTTCTTAAGTTCAACTGGTATTTGGTTATATATATTTGCAGCTTGGTACAAGAAACTATTTTTGAAATGGGCTGTTGAGTGGACGGGTATGCTAAGAGTGGAGTCACATCTTCTAGTCGTTAGTGTATGTGCTTCTGATCTTTTTTCAAGCTTCTCACTTAGATATTCGGGTTTTTGGAGTTTAATGACTTTATATACCAGGCAACAAAGATGTACCCATCGCCTGGTCTTCATATCCATCCAACCTATGTCTGAGAGGTAAGGGCTAATGTGATCTCGATAGGGAACATGTAAAGCAAAACGTATACATGAGTTTTGAACCTTTTGGAGTTTATGTGCAGTTTCAGCGGTTATGCAAGGACCATAAACAGTGTCACAATAATTTAGGCGTGATAGAACTAGTGAGTCACTAAGTTTTAACTTGGCCTCTTTGCTTACATAATTTCTCAAATTGTACAGGCTTCTGAGTTTTGCATAAGCTGACTGACATAAATTGGTAACATGCTTCTTGTAGTTGAGCTGGTCATCCATAACAACTCCAAGATTTTTTACGCTTTCACTGAATTTTATTGTTTCGTTTTTCATTTTTAGGACAATTTCTTGTTTAATTTCACTCTTTAACTTCTTGCTACCAATAAGTATAGCCTCAGTCTTTGTGGGATTTATTTTTAGGCCATTTTTCATAGTAATGTCATAGAAACTATTTAGATCTTCATTTATGGATTTGACTGCTTGATCTAACTCACTGGCTTTAAAACTAAGTTTGAGCTGAACATCATCAGCATAGTAATGAATAGAACAATGTTTAATAGCACTTTCCAAGTTTATCACAAATATATTAAACAACAAGGGACCAAGGATGGACCCTTGTGGCACCCCTGACTTTGTGGTTTTATATTTAGAAGTAGCCTGACCTTGATCTGTTATTAGCTCCACACACTGTTTCCTGTCTTGTATGTAGTTTCGGAACCAGTCCCAGGGCATGCCTCTTATGCCAAAATAGTACAACTTAGCTGAGAGAAGTTCAAAGTCTACACTGTCAAAGGCTTTCGACATATCCAGTAGAACCATAATCGTAGCAAGCGAGTTTTCTGTGGCAGTAATTATGTCATCGTTTATCTTCAGAAGAGCTGTAGTCGTACTGAAACTTTTCCTGAAACCAGACTGTATTGGCAATAATACTTTGTGGGCGTCTAGATATTGTGTTGTTTGTTTATGAACTATTTTCTCTAACACTTTTGATCCTGGTGGTAAGATACTGATTGGTCGTAGATCTTTGACATCAATAGTGTTCTCTTTCTTGCGAATAGGGATTATTTTTGCTTCTTTCCAGAGTTCAGGGACAATTCCAGTAATAAGTGAACAATTAATGATATGACATAGCTCATTTGAGCAGTATGGCAAACATATTTTAAGCATCAGTCCAGTAATTCCTTGAGGGCCTGGCGCGTTAGTCTTTATACTATGCACTGTACGGTTTACTTCTTCAGGGTCAACGGGTGAAAAAACGAAAGTGTCTCTTTCTTGTGGAGAATTATCATAAAAGTGTTGGGTTAGCTGTCCATCAGTTTTAATATCACTTGCACAATAAATAAAGTAGTCATTAACTTCATCTAAGTCGAAGTCATCCGTGGTAGCCAGGGCAGAAAGCCCCAATGTTTCATTTTAGACCAGAACTGTTTCGGATCATTAATGTACTCTAATAAGTGGTGTTCATGATATTTTCTCCTTTCAATTATTATTGCGTTGTTTACGTAATTTTTTATCTGACAGTAGTACTGCTTGTTGACGTTGTTTCTGTCTTTTTTATATTTTTTGTAAGCGTTTTCTTTGATTTTTATCATGCACAATACGTTATATGTCATCCATGGGGCTTTTTGTTTTCTCTTGTTAAAAGGTATTTTTGGAGCATGAAAGTCAAAAAGTGATAGTATACAGGAATTAAGATGTGCTACTTTTTTATTTATGTCATCTATACGGAAAGCTTTAAACCAGTCCATTTTACGTGCGTCTTCATCAAAATCTTTCATGTTTATATTCCTGAAGTTTCTATAAGATTTATTTGTTTGAAAAGATTCCTCTGAATCAAAATTCAATAGTGCATATATTGCCTGATGATCAGTTTGTAGGGGAGGGTCAATCGTACCAAAGTCATATACTTTCCAGGAATTATTTATACATATAACATCTATCAGGGTTTCAGAGGTAGGTGTTATTCTAGTAGGGTCGTTTATGAGCTGTTTCATATTTAACGAGTCAAGCATTGCTATTATTTTGTCAGTTTGGCTGGTTTTTTGTAACATGTTTTGATTTATATCACCCATACACAGGATATAATCGAAGTTAAAGACAATTTCTGTGAGGGTATCCTCAAGCGGCTCAATTGATGAGTTTCCGTTTGGTTTATAGATGGTTCCAATTGCTATAGTGTTCTTGTTATTTGCTAATTTAATCCACAGTTGTTCTACACCATTAGTATTGTTGGAGTATGCGTCAAGTTTATTACCTTTTAATGTCTTTTTAATGTATACTGCTACACCCCCTCCTCTGCGTGCCTCTCTATCTAGTCTAATTAGGGTATAATTTTGTACCTCAAACAGCTTACCAGGTTGTTTATTTGTAAGCCATGTTTCTGATATTCCCAGTATGTCAAATTGTTGATTAATAAGAAATTCCTTAATCTCTATAAATTTATTGGCAATAGCCCGAGCATTGGTGTGGCCAACTTTTAGCGATTTATAGTTCTGTAAATCATGCATGTTATTTGTGGTGGAATTTAAAACAGTTATCTCTCTAAAAAAGACTCTGGTCTATCCCCACTGCTGTCTTCCCTTATGATGTATTTAACGTGGTTTTTAAAATCAAATCTTTTGAAGCCCACTCCTCTTGGCCAGAAACTAACGTCATAAAATTTGTCTTTAAGTTTAAAATCGGCACCAACCATATAACATTTGTTTTTACTATTATCAAAATATTCTTTATCATTTCCTAATTCATTTACAACAATATCTTTTTCATTTTCGCCTGTCTGTCTTTTTATGAAGTCAGCTATATCGTTTGTTGTTACAGTTGCGTTAACCCTATATATGTACATCCATACTTTTGGTGCAACACCTCCAAATTTACCATCTTTGTCTTCTCCTTGGCCAAGTTGTTTCGTCTGTTTTTTATTCCTTCTCTGTATAGTTGTCCAGTTCTTTGATTCATTATTAGCAGAGGTTGGGCTAATTATAGTGATTTCATTTTGTTTTTGGTCTGATTTATTTTGGTCTTCTAATGGAGCAGGAGGGTCTTTCGATATTGGGCCAGCTTGTGTTATGGTATTTTGCATAAACTTCCTTTGCTGTAATTCATGGGAGTTTGTGTTCATTATATTGAATTTTGTTTTGGAATCACTGGGTATCTCACTATTAATTACGTTTGTTTTGTTGGTGTTTTTGCAGATTTTATTTCCTTCAACATTGTTGTTTTTACCGTCAAGGATATCTATGATTTTTTGTTTATCATTTATTATAGTTTCTTTATCCTGAATTAGTTTTTTATATAGTATTATTTGCTTGGCTAGACTTACTTTTCACACATTAATGGTTTGCATTCAATACATAAATACAATAACATTCTACTTTTCAAAATGAAAACTCTTGCTTCAGTAGCAGATATATTTGCACAGGTCAAACAAAATACATTTTCGCAGATTTCACATACTGCAGAAGTCTCAGGGCTCTCCCTTTTACACTTAAAACAGGAGCACATACTAACACATGTATCTTGCAAGTATATATTAAGTACATAAACAATTTGATTTACTAATGAAGATTACAAACAGCAAAACTATATATACATGTACGAGACCAGGACAGTGTGTACAGGTTCTTTTTCTCTGTCGCACACACACAGTGTCGTTCTCCCTTGTACCTACACATCTCAATAGCCAGTTACATATTCTGTAATATAAATTTACCTGCATTGCAACAAATATGATTCAAAGAATACTATAATTAATAACTATTGTTACGTGCTTACAATTTTCAGTAAACACTTTGTGGATTCAAATAACTTGCAACAGGAATTTTCACTAACCACTGATTTATTTAATGACTAAAATTACACTAGTAAATACCTAAAAATCACACAACTAATAATAACTTAATCTAATATAATTTCACTACCTTTAAAACACTGTACTTTACTTCTCAACTCTTGTCTAACCTAAAAACTTTCACTGAACTGAACCACAGATTAAAGATACCATATGATGGACTGAACTCTTCTGTTCCTTATACTTCACTAAACTGTACTGTTCCCCCATCTGCTGGATTCACCTTATATACACCCATAGAAATGTATTCCACAATTTTCTGGAATCCTACAGAGTTTTCTACCATGTAATAGATGACCGTTCGTCAATTGGCTCATAGACGGCGCCACCCTACTAGTCAGGGAGTAACACAATAACAGGTTTCTTTTCACCTTGAACAGGGACTTAATCGCATCTTTTCCTCGTTAGAGGGCAGCACATAACACTGCCCCCTCCTTAAGCCTGAACGTCCCGGTCAGGCAATTCAGATTCCCCAACATACTTCATACTTCGCCAACCTATCCAAGTGCACGATCTTCATCTTGGACTTCTTACTACGTTGAATTCGGTAAACAACGTCATTGATCCGAGTGATGACTGAATACGGTCCTTCCCAGGGTGGGTGAAGCTTCGGAGATCTTCCCTTCTTTCGCTGTGGGTTATATAGCCAAACCAGATCGCCCTCCTTGAATCCTGCTGACGTCCCCTTCCGGTCATAGCGAGCCTTCATCCTGTCACTAGCTATGCTAACTTGGTTTCGAACCAACTCGTGGACATTCCTCAGCTGTTGACTAACTTCGTCTGCATAATCATCCACGGACAGTGGCTTCTTATCTGGTGTACCAAACATCAAATCACATGGCAGTCTGATCTCGTGCCCAAATATTACACGAGCCGGTGTCTGTTTAGTAGTCTCATGAATGGCAGCCCTGTATGCCATTAAGAAAAATGGTATATGTCGATCCCAATCTCGCTGGTTCTTGTGAACTACCTTAGAAAGATGTTCCTTCATGGTTTTATTATGTCGTTCCACCATTCCATCTGACTGGGGATGAAGAGGGGTTGTCCGAGTCTTGTGAATGCCCAGCAACTCACAAATTTTCTGAAATACCCCCGACTCAAAGTTTCTCCCTTGATCAGAATGTAGCTCCAGGGGTACACCAAATCGGCATACAAGGTGATCCACGAGAACTCGAGCAACAGTAACTGCTTCCTGATTTGGAATAGCATAGGCTTCCGGCCATTTACTAAAATAGTCCATAGCAACCAGGATGTATTTATTCCCTTCATCTGTCACTGGGAATGGGCCCGCTATATCTATAGCAGTCCTCTCAAAAGGAGCTCCGACGTTATATTGCTCCATTTGGCCCCTGCTATTCGTCTGTGGCCCTTTGGTGGCTGCACAAGCCTTGCATTTGCGGCACCAAGCCTCCACATCTTGACGGCTATTTATCCAATAAAATCGTTCCCGTACTTTAGCCAATGTCTTATTCATACCAAAATGTCCCCCGGATACTCCATCATGTATTTCCTGAAGTACTTTTGGGACCCGACAGCTGGGTATCACCAGACGTATGGTAACTTCCTTCCCATCTGGACTTTCCCATGCTCTCTTTAATAACCTTAAGGGAGTCCCATTGTGCCCACAATGCCTTCAGCTCCACACTTTTGTCCGAAACATCCTTCCATTCCGGTCGCGTTCCTTTTTCTTTTGCCCTTAATATAGGACCAATTACGCTGTCATCCATTTGTTCTCGTCTTAGAACCTCCTTTGTCCAATCATCTGGAACATCTACCTGAACTGTGTTTACTATTACCATGCCCTGTGCTTCTTCAACTCGATAGCAGTGCTTGCAGTCATCTTTGCACGGTCTTCTTGACAGAGCATCTGCATTTTTATGAGACTTTCCAGGTCGGTGTTTGATTGTGAGGTCATATTGCTGCAGTCTTTCTATCCAGCAAGCCAGTTGACCTTCTGGGGTTTTCAGCTGCAATAGCCATTTTAATGCAGCATGGTCGGTCCTGATTTTGAAATGTTGGCCATAGAGGTACTTGTGAAAATGGTCCACGGACTTAACAATGGCCAATAGTTCCTTCCTTGTTACACAATAATTCCTCTCTGGTTTGGACAGTACCTTACTGAAATACTCGATTACTTTTTCCTCTCCATTTTGGACTTGAGATAGTACACATCCAATTGCGGAGTTGCTAGCATCCGTGTCAAGAATATAGAGGCCCTTTTGTTGGGGATATGCTAGCACAGGACTACTGCATGACGCTGCTTTCAGTTTCTTCCATGATATTTCACACTCCGGTGTCCACTGATATTTAACCTTTTCCTCCGTTAGCTGGTGTAGTGGCTTTGCTATATCCGCAAATCCTTCCACAAAACGTCTATAGTAAGTGCAGAGGCCAAGAAAACTTCGTAATTCGTGTACATTTGAAGGTCTTGGCCAATCACGCACGGCAGAGATCTTGTCCGGGTCTGTCTGTATTCCCTCCGAAGATACGACATGTCCAAGAAATTTCACTTCTTTTTGGAATAGTAGACACTTCTTTGGATTCAACTTTAGGTGTGCATTTCTGATTCTCCCAAATACTTCTTGAAGATTTTCCAAGTGTTCCTTAAAGTTTCGTCCGATAACCATTACATCATCAAGATAAACTAAGCACGTCTTCCATGTTAGTCCTTGGAGTACAAATTCCATCAATCTTTCAGAAGTAGCTGGCGCATTGCAAAGTCCAAAAGGCATCACGGTGAATTGATATAGACCACTACCTGTTGAGAAGGCAGTCTTTTCCTTGTCGTCAGGGTGAAGTCCCACCTGCCAATACCCACTTCGAAGATCCAGAGTTGAAAACCATTGTGACCCTGCCAGCGTACTTAATGTATCGTCAATTCGTGGTAGTGGATACCTGTCTTTCTTCGTAACATCATTCAGCTTCTGGTAGTCGACACAAAATCTCAAAGTCCCGTCCTTCTTGGCAACTAAAACTACCGGTGATGACCAGGGACTGGTTGATTCCTCAATTACTCCATCTTGTAGCATCTTTTGAACCATCGCAGCAGCTTCTTCCTGTTTAGCTAGTGGCAACCTCCTGGGTTGTTGGCGGATGGCGGCTGAATCACCAGTGTCTATCCGATGCTGTACTATATCAGTTTTCGTGAAGATGTCTATGTTTTTGGCAAATACCGTACTTTCTTTTTCCAAAAACTTGATTGCCTCTCTACGTTCATCCTCAGATAGGTGTTCAAACTGGGAACTCAACAAAGTCACAACTTCCCTGTCTACGCTGGTTGGCAAACATTTCTCCCCTTGTTCCTCGCACCTTGCTATCCACTGGACTGGTTCGTAGGTTCCTATGGCCTCGCCTTCCTTGAAAGTCACCGAGTGGGAATTTAAATTGGCCACTCTAATTGGAATTTTGTCTTTTGTCCGGGTCAGAGTTCTTGCTAAGATTACGTTTTTTGTCTTAATTGAATCATCTTTTTCAACAAGGCCAACACGGTATCCACCAGAGTTTCCTTCCAGAATGGCCTCGATTATTTGTTCTGAACGGGCATGAATCTTGATTGTCTCAGCCGTTAGTAGCCTCACTTTTTGAAATCGGTCATTTGCTGTTGACAAAATAAATTCTTCATTTCCAATCTTTAGGACTCGTTCTACCACGTCAAGTATAAATTGATCTTGTACTCCCATAACATCCAGCCCCAAAATGAAATCATCAGTGATGTCAGCCACAATAACCCTATGACTAAAGCACAGGCGTCCAAACTGCAGATCTAGGTCAACTTCTCCATGAACCCTTACCCTGTCTCCTGTGGCTGTTCGAACGACCAATCCATTTTGGCTTTTATCAACTTTTATTCCTGATAAAAATCCGGGTCGCACTATTGATGACGTGGCACCTGTGTCGAT
This sequence comes from Leptura quadrifasciata, assembly GCA_963675555.1. Classification (NCBI taxonomy): domain Eukaryota; kingdom Metazoa; phylum Arthropoda; class Insecta; order Coleoptera; family Cerambycidae; genus Leptura; species Leptura quadrifasciata. Next base: position 75,095,518 of record OY776676.1, on the reverse strand, counting down.
AGTGAAGATACATCTTTTTTTGTTTACATAGCCATCCAAAAGCAGACTACTCGGGACTCTTCTAATCTGGGAAACCCGTATCTCTCTGGGGGCACCGTGTTCACCAGCCAGCACAGCCCCCAAGGTGCTGGCTATCTTTAGTTTTCCTGCGGCTCTTCAGTCATTGCGGCATTTACTCGCTTAGGGCTCCGCTGCCGACAGTTTCGCTTAATATGCCCTGGTTTGCCGCACTTATAACAACGAATCACCTTCCTTGGCTGTTCATCGTTCTGCTCTCTTTCCTGCTTCCTTGGAGCATCTGGTTTGGTCATCAACTGGCTTATCATTTTGTGTATGTCAGCCATCAAAGATTCCATATTTGATTTTTCTAAATGGCCCTCTTCTACCTTCATGGCTCGTACTCTCGGACGTGCAGTCTCTTTGTAAGCGGCTTCAACCTCGAGAGCACGGATCAACGCTTCACTACCAGTCTTATCTCGAGATAATCTAAGGACTTGCCTGATCTCCTCGTCTCTTATGCCATCAATGAAAGTACCAACTGTTAATTGTTCCTGGAATTCTTTGGGTGCATCTGGGTAAGCCAGGTATGCGAGTCGCTCAACAGCTGCTTCAAAATCTTGTAAACTTTCCCCAGCCTTTTGTGTGCGTGACTTGAGCTGAGTCCGGTATACTTGGGCGAGGTGTTGGTCGCCATATCTTAGATCTAGTGCAGCCTCCAAAACTTTAAAATTCCGTTGCTTCGTCACTGGGATAGTCTGAAGCAACTCTGATGCTTGACCTCTTAATGCTAGCACCAATGCCATAGCCTTGTCTTCATTTCTCCAATTGTTTGCGCATGCCGCTGCCTCAAATTGTCTTTTGTAGGTTGACCAAGAAGTTTGACCATCAAAGGAAGGCGGTTGTAATCGAGGACCTGACGATGATAATACCAGCTGGCCTCCTTGGTCTTAACAGTCGCTTAAGTCGCTCTATCTCTCCTTCAACTGCACGAAATTTTCCTTCTATATCGGTAACTTTCCCTTCAACGCCAGTAACTTTTACTTCAACGCCAGTAACTTTTTCTTCGACACCAGTAACTTTTTCTTCAATGTCGGTAACTTTTCCCTTAATGTCACTAATTTCTCCTTCGACGTTACCAACTTTTTGTTCAACTTTATCTACTTTTTCCTTGACTTCATTAGTGGCTGACAGGATAGCATCTTGTTGCACCTGTATAATTTTTCTCAATTCTTCCTTTTCTTTTTGTCATTTTCTTTCTTGTTCTTCCCTTTCTTCTTGAAGTCAACTTTCTTTTTCTTCTTCACGTCTCGCCTGTTCTTCTTTATCTTCTTGACGTCGTTTCTCTTGTTCTTCTAGCATCATTTTGCTAAATGCAGCTAACATGTCTTGCATTTGTTTTTCAGCAGCCATGCTTCTTGTTTCCATTCAAAAACTAACAAACAACACTAACAAGTCTTATTTAAAATCTATGCCAGGTACAAGTAAAATATTTTCACAATATTCAGAATAGAATGTTCTATAAATTTTCTCACACTATATGGCACAAATTAGTCTTGTCTAATGTCTATATTACTTTCCAGTTCGACTCACTGCACTATCTCCAGTGGTTTCCAAATAGAACACTATGAAACTTTGTCGAATTCTTCAGAAATTCTGTTGCAATTCCGCTTCCGACACCAATTGTTACGTGCTTACAATTTTCAGTAAACACTTTGTGGATTCAAATAACTTGCAACAGGAATTTTCACTAACCACTGATTTATTTAATCACTAAAATTACACTAGTAAATACCTAAAAATCACACAACTAATAATAACTTAATCTAATATAAATTCACTACTTTTAAAACACTGTACTTTACTTCTCAACTCTTGTCTAACCTAAAAACTTTCACTGAACTGAACCACAGATTAAAGATACCATATGATGAACTGAACTCTTCTGTTCCTTATACTTCACTAAACTGTACTGTTCCCCCATCTGCTGGATTCACCTTCTTATATACACCCATAGAAATGTATTCCACAATTTTCTGGAATCCTACAGAGTTTTCTACCATGTAATAGATGACCGTTCGTCAATTGGCTCATAGACGGCGCCACCCTACTAGTCAGGGAGTAACACAATAACAGGTTTCTTTTCACCTTGAACAGGGACTTAATCACATCTTTTCCTCGTTAGAGGGCAGCACATAACACTATATTATAATAAGTAAAACATATTTTTTGTATATATTTATTTCATTAAACGTGAAAACCCCAATAAAGTAAGATACAGAAAAATATAGTACAAACAATAAAAAGGAAGGTAACACATAACATTGAATACAAATAATTACAATTAATTAAATGGTATAGTAGCGGAAAGCTTTATGCGAGAAGGAAGGTGCGTGGTGATTCGCTACTAGATAACATAAGCATGACTTTTCTCATTTTAATGCACGCGAAATAAAAGACATAAGACGTGAAGTGATAGAAACAGCTATGCGCTATGCACTACCACTACCATCTCTATTCCCCACTATGTCTGTGATTGTTTTCATTTATTATTTTCTGCTATTATACTATGATTGGCATTCACCATCTATTTTATATCCTCTCGTGATTCTAATCCATATTGCACATGTACATAATAATAGCTTTATCGAAATAGGAACTTCCTAATATACAAATAATAATAATATAGATACAGTAAACAATTTATACTAAGTAACGGTATAACAGTAAGGAAAGGAAAGAAAAAAATGCAAAATATATCCATATTAAATTGAGTGATAGTGGTAGTAGTGTTGTGATAGTGTGAGTGTGCTCTGAAATTTTACAAGTTTTTAATAAGACTAAAAGTAATAAAAATTATAGCCATTTAATAAATGGTGAAATAAAGTGTTTTCTTAAATGATGTGCTAGTTAGTTTTCTACAAAGAGTTTGTTTTTCTTACATGATATTAAAGACAATTAAAGTGTTTTAACTGGAATTTATTATTTTTATAGACACCCACAAAGAACTTTTAATTAATCTGCTCTTTTTTGTTACCTGTGTTTATCCTACTGAATAAAATAAAACAGGACCGGATTTTTAGACATTCTAATGCAGAATGTCTACTTGTCGTTCTTGTAAAGAAAAGGGCAGTGAATTAATATCATGTGATGAATGTGAAATAATGCAATGCCACAAATGTACTAACCTTACTGCTTCAGAGATTAGAGCTGTCGCACTGAAAAAACGATTGCTAATGTTAAGTAAGTAATAAATTGAATGATATCCAAAAAGAGATTAGAATGCAGAAAAATATGATTGAAGAGCAAGGAAACATAATTGAAAAGCAAGGAAAAATGATCGAAAGTCTTTCAGAGGCCATAAGCACTAAAAATAATGAGATTACATATGGAATTAGCAAGGTAATAAAAACTCAAGAAGACATAGTAGAAACATATTTAGAAAAGGCAAAAAAAAGAAAGCTGATCCGGTAGTGGTAATTAAACCCAAAAGTGCTACTCAGAAACATGATGAAACAAGAAAGGAAGTAAAGAATTCTTTTGATCCAACTAAAATTGCAGTTTCATATATGAAAAATTCACGTGACGGGGGGGTTATAATCGAATGCAAGAATAAAGTAGCTGCGGAAAAACTCAAAGCCGAGGCATGTAATAAGATGAGTGAAAAGTATAATATAAGCGAACCAAAAAAACATCGTCCCAAGATAAAGATAGTAGCTATAAAAGAAACAAATAACTCTGGAGAAATAGAAGAATTAATGCACGTACAAAACGAAGATATTTTGTCAAAAGACAAGTCTGAAATTAAAATAATTAATGCATGTTGCTCCAAGTAAGAAAAACGAAAAAAGTTTTGTTGCATATGTACAGGTGGATGGTGAAAAAGTTATAACAAAATACTGAGAAATGGTAAAATCAATATTGGCAGGGATAGGTGTGTGGTATATGATGCAATAGACGTTCCAATTTGCTATAAATGCTGCGGTTTTAACCATCTTGCGAAACAATGCAATAAACAGACAGTTTGTGGCAAATGTGGTGGCCCACATCGTACAGTTGAATGCGAAGCTGCAGATAATGAGATGATATATGTCAATGGCAAATATGCAGTAGAAAAATTTAACATCAAACGAGTGGATTTTCATTATCACACATGGAGTAGGGAATGTCCAGCATATTTGAGGAATTTGGAGATTAAAAAAAGCAAAATAGATTTTTTATAAACACCAATTCTGGAGATAATCGTAATACCCGAATTATTAATAGAAGCACACAGAAAATGGAGAATCTAGCCATAGCTCATGTTAATATAAGGTCGCTGTTCCCCTCTTTCGATAATTTTAAAGCATTGGTAATTGAAGAAAAGTTTTCACATAGTAGCCATAACAGACATGGTTGTCTCCATAGTTTCCAAGTTCATTGATAGAAATTCCAAACTATACAATATATAATAGATGTGACAGGCAAACAAGAAGTGATGGAATTGCTGTATATGTGTCAGTAATTTTTAAGTGTGACCCTGTAGATATTTCTTTTTTGGAAGAGAGTAGTGAAAGGTCAGTTGCACAACTGTGGTTGTACATTAGATATAAGAGTTACAAGGTGTTATTAGGAGCTTTGTATAAATCCCCTACAGTATCGTACACTAATGTAAAATGCATAGAAAATGTCCTACTTAAGATAGGAGTTCAATTTGATTATAATATATTACTAGGGGATTTAAACATAAATTTTTTAAGTCAAAATAATGATAAACATTTTTTAACAGATATTTGTGCAAGTTTTAAAATGACACAAGTAATTAATGAACCCACTAGAATATCTAGATTGAGTAGTAGCCTTATAGACATTGTCTTTGTGGATTAAGAATTATGCGTTATAGATACAGGGACCGTGGAAATGTATAACTGATCATATGTTGACATATTGTATTCTTCAGGCAAATATCTTTAAACCTGAACTTAAGACGATAACATACAGAGACTAAGGATTTTAATCTGGAACTTTTTAAAGCAGACATAGAACCTATTAACTGGCACAACTTATCCAATGAAAATGATGATATAAGCAGAAAAGTTGAAACTTTCAATGGTGTACTAGTAGATATATTTAACATCCATGCGCCTATTCTTTCCTATTATTTGGGTTTTTCTACCTCTCCTCTTCAAAAACAAATCACCGAATCTACAAAATAATAGAATTATTGGAAAAAAGCCTCTGCATCCGTGACGTTTACGCCAAAGGAATAGTCAGAGGTTATGTTTTGCAAATAATATAAATCGGAATAAACACAGGAATAATGTATTTTGCTGACGTTTCGGAAAGTAATCTGTTTCCGTTTTCAAAGCTTTTTTTTGGAAGAACTCTTATTTTGCTGTGTATGTCAAATAACTGTGGTCCAAGTTTAAACAGTGGGGAATCACAATAAATCGTTCAGTTAATATTCCAGATCGCCTAAAGGATCCGAATAAATTGAACCAGATATTTACTAATCTAGGCCATCTTGTAACACCTGTAAGCGAAGAGACTGCAACATTCTTTGAAAATAATAGTTTTTTAAATACCCAGACTAAATTTGAATTCAGGCAGGTAACAGAAATTGATATATACAAAGCTTTCAGACATATAAAATAAAAATGTATAGGCATTGATAGTATTGCATATGATATGTTAGATTTCAGCTTGCTGTTCGTTGTTGTATATTTTAAAGATTTGGTCAATGAATCATTACAAAATGAGGAATTTTCAACTACTTAGAATAACAGCTGTTATAAAACTGCTACCAAAAATACTAAATGCAACTCCCTTTAATGATTTGAGGCCAATAAATATTCTTCCTATATTATCAAAAATGTGTGAAAAAATTGTTTTCAACATGATGGTTGATTATGTAAGACAGTTTTCAGCCTCCCCTATAACCTATAACTAAATTACACCTAAAAGTAAATGATCTAATTAAAGTATAAATTACATAGAACACAAAAAACATAAATAAGACACTTTGCTTCATTAAAAGTATTTGTATTATCTTATAGTTGAATTGGGGCAGTGTGGTATTAGAAACAAAAACATCATGAAATTCATTCAAAAGTTCAGAATAAGAAAAGCGTGATTCATATTTTTTAGTCTGAAGCTTAGAGACACTATATGAATCTCAGCGTATCTCATGTATCATCTTATATACCGCTCAATTCACAATAAAATTATTTATAACTATATGAGGCAGTTTTCAAGTATCATTCAGTTTATGAGATATATCTTTAAGGCCATGAGAGACGACATTTTTTTCCCGATTTCTACGACCAATATCCCGAAAACCAAATGAGTTTAAAAGTATATACAAAATTTCTTTCTTATAAGAGAATTTTGTGACCTTAATTTTTGTGTATAAAGTGTTTGAGTCATAAAATTAATGGGAAAGAAGATATTTGCGAAAATTTTATTTTTTAACAATTTTATGGGCATTCAAAAAAGTCCAAGACCAATTAATGAGTGTTTGATATATTACTAGTAAAATGAAGATATGTACCAAAATTCAGTTCGCTTGGCTTTCCGAAGCAGAATTCTAATGTTCTTTATGAAATTGTAGCCGTAGTACATAGCGTTGAGCTAACCAACCAAATTATTTTTTTCCCACCAAACTATGGCAAATAGCAAAATCGAACAAGAGGCAAGAAGGTTTTTGACCAAACCTACTAGAAAAATATTATCTTTTTGCATGATATCAACCTTTGACCACTTGAGTGAAATCTATGAATACAAATATTTTGTCAAAAACACTTTTTTCCATTAATGATTCAGATTCCAAATTTAATCCCCATCTCATCTATAGCTCCTAAAATAACTTGAGGGGCACTCGAATGTACATGTAATGCCATTGAGATGACTTTTTTTAAATGGAACACCTTACATATTTTTGACGTACTTCATGTTCTTCATTCACACCTAAAATATGAACGGATACTAATGCTTCATTTAGAAGCAATAAATTACAAATGAAATAAAATGCAATTTATATCACTGAATTTGAATATAAAACGAGGTTAAAAAGTTGTAATAAAGGTCTTATGATACTGTAGCTATAATTGTTTCAGATTCATCATACACAGGGTGCTCGAAGTAAATTGATAAATTTTGAGTTTTCTCAATGTTTTCAAATGGAACAGGCTATATATTTTTACGTAGTAATATGCATAATTTAAATACAAACAATTTTTGCGTGTTATTATGGAAATTCATAGCCGTTTTTGAATTAACGAAATAGTGCAGGCACTGTAGGTATTTGAGTTTGGAAAATATGAGTAATGAAATTTATTGACTGATTCATATACCTGAGACCCTAAGGAACCCAAGAATACATGTTGCTAGCTGCTTTGTTGCATCCACCTTTACCCCTTCTCCGCTGCCCTATGCTCCGATCGTATATTGTTATCATGTTGTCAAGGCACTCCACATCATCAGTAGCTAAGAAAACGTTGTAGTAGAGTGTGTTTTGTCGGTTATTAAATTAAATTAAATTTTACATTTTTGCGAATATTTGTACTGTGAATGCACTTTTGTTTACTATAAAAAGTGAAAAATGGCGTTACATATTATGAGTTTAAAGAGAAAAAGACCAAATGACTTACTGTGGTTTTTTTGTGATTCAGCCGGTAATTTAGTGAAAAATCCGAAACAACAATCGTTTCTTACTATAAAAAATGCTGCAGATGGACAAAATCATGAATTAACAGAGAAGTTTGCGAAAGTGTATGATCCGGATTTAACGACACAATATTTTTCATGGCATAGAACATGTATGGATATCTTCCAAGTCAGCAGTCACCCACGAAATTGGAACAAATCATCATTCTTACTCAATGGAACATATTTTATCATCAAACTCTTACAAAAGTGTCATTGTTGATGGTATGGCACTAGTACATCAAATCACACTTAAAAAATATAGTTCATTTGGTACTTTTGCTGATGCATACATCAAAAAAAGTTATGTATTTTTTTTCTCAGCCTGGTATTAGAAGAGTTGATTTAGTTTTTGATACATATGATAATTTGTCTATTAAATTTTTGGAGTCGAAATTATGAAGCAAAGGACAAAATGTAAAGAAAGTCATAATTTCCAGTAAGTCGACAAAGATTCCAACTGATACTAAAGACTTCTTCAGAAGTAATGAAAATAAATTACAATTAATTAAATTTCTCTGTACCTACATATCAACATCTACACCAATAACACAAGACAATGAGCTCTACATTTGCGGTCGATTCGATGACCCAAGTAAGTGTTACAAATTACAAGGTCGCATTTGTTCGGAAGTTTTAGAATTCACTTCAAACCACTTGGAAGTGGACTCAAGGATGTTTTCTCATATATTTCATATAGTAAAAAACCAATGTGTTCAGATTATGATTATGAGTCCCGATACAGACATTTCATTCCTGGAGTTTTCTTTTGGTCAAATCTTGCAAATATTGGTTGTCAAGCTGTATGGTTCGATGGCTTGCATAAAAAAACACTTAGTTGTCATTTGGCGGCACTATCTCTCGGTGAAAATGTCTGCAATATTTTGCCAGCATTACATGCTTTAACTGGCTGCGACGCAAAATTGTTTAAAAGCTGTATCACTCAATTTTATCCAGAAGGCACTTATACCTTTTGGAGATGAATTTTTAGATCTTTAAAAATTTAAAAGTCTGGAAAAAGTTTTCTCCTACCTATTCAATAAACAAACACTGACAGTGGATGAGCTTAGATATAAATTAATTTCTCAAAATATTGGTTTCGACTTAAATTTCAAAATAATATGCACTTCTGATGCATTATACCTACATTGCTTGAGGGCTTCAGCCCAAACATACATTTGGAAAAATGCATCAGAACCACTATTCAGCCTCTTTATTTTATTCAATATGAGTATAAATTAAGAGAATCTTTCTTGTACCCTAAACAAATGACCCAAGCACATCTACCGGAATTTCTAATTAAGCCTTATAAATGTTGATCAGATCGACGTACTATGTCTTGCAATTGTAAAAAATCTGGTATAATTTGTATTTCTTTGTGTAAATGTGTTGTAAATGATTGTAAAAATGTATTATGTAACTACATTTTATAATTTTTTTTTTAACAAAAAAATACTTAATGAAATCAGTATTTTAATGTCCTTTTGTTTATAATAATAAAATTGTTGATTAATTGAATAACTTCCTTTTACAATACATCATCCCTAAGCTTATATATTACCCCTAAAAATTAACATTTCACCGCCTTACACCTAGTGGTATACGATTTTTCATAGCAATTTGCACGTTAAAATGCAAAAAAATTGAGGCAATTAATTAATCAACTGGCAACGTCGATAATATTGTAATTTAAGACCACTGAAACTCGTTTCCGTTGTCAGAATTCGTTCTCATATTATGCATACTCATTTCCCTTTAGAGCCCAGTCTAAAACTGAAACATGGATAGGTAGAAAGTGGCTTTTATTTAAACAAAATTATAATAAAGCAACACCCACTATTTTAGGTGTGATATTCTAAATTATTCCCGAAGTGCCTCATCAGTTATAGTTAAAAACTGTAGTTTAATGAAATTCCTAACTTGTTTGGTTTAAGAGCTATGGTTGCATGATGCATTGTTGCAGGGTCCTATGTATTGTTACTTGTATACAGAAGTCTGTAATATGCCTTCTCACAGTAAATCCCTAGGTAATTGAATCACACTGTTAGAATGATGGTTTGGTAATCAACCTGGAGATGAGCACTGCTAGTTCTGGGCAAATAATTCTGTGGTTTGCTGCTAGAACCGTAGTCCAGAATATTAGAGAAAGAACGAGACAATACTGGAATACTTATCAAGGGGAATAATAGGAACGGAATCAGTGCACCCCAGTCAGTTCAATATTGGAAAGTCAAGTGATCAGATCAGAAAAGAAACCAATCAAAGGAGCGAAATAAACAGTGATTAAATAGTGGCTTATGTAGTATGGGAAGTAGTTAGTGTTGTACTAATTATTGGAAGTTAATTAGCTGTTAAATAAACCAGTGGTTAGTGTTACTTGTATTGCAATTTATTGAATCCACATTTAAAATGTTTATATAGAAAGAGGTGTAAACATATAACAATTGGTGACAGAAGTGAAAGGAGTTGCAATTAGAATTAAAATAAAAGGCGATATTCTTTCAAAATAACTAAAAGCAACTCGAACGGCGTTTGTAATGTTCGAAAAAAGTTACTTGGTTAAATTATTTAAACCCTAACTTTATTGAGCTAAAACTGACTCTACTTTTCCCGCACTACTATGCACTGATGTTTCGTTTGAAAGTCGTGTTGTCGCTGTACTGCTGATTATACTCTTCTCCGCAACAATATCAGAGCCTTGTATCGTGCGCTGGTGGCAGACAAAGTGTTGTGTTGAAAGTTTTGGTGCGTCCAGCAGATGCTGGTAGGTTGGACTGTAGCTGACTGGTAGACTGGATTGTAGTTGGCTGGTAGACTGGATACTCTCGTAGTTGAAATAGTTCTCAAAGTAGCGACGGCGAACTGAGATGCTGCTGCGAAACCTCGCTGGATATATCTAAAGATCAAGGCGGACTGACTTCCTGAATGTTGGGCAGCTGCAGTTTGGAAAGGTGTGATCGGGTCTCTTAGCTTGAATTGATACTGTCATCGTTGAGAATATGTACATTGTGTACATAGTAGTAATAAAAATGAAAATTAAAATTAATTATTTTGCCAAAAAAAATGGGGTTCAACAATAGAAACCTTAGATAAGTCTTATCGGTGTTAGTTCGAGAATAATTCTAGTACATTATATTTGGAAATTGGTGAGTTTAATTAAATTTTAACAGCTGAAAAGTACTAGAGACCCTAAAGAAGATCTGTTGGGTGACATTTTGACAAACTTTCAAGAACCTCTTATTATGTACGTCGTAGAAACATTTGAATTATACCTAGTATAGACTTTAAAATAGTTATTTGTGTTTCAAAAACTTTCTAATGGAAACAAGTACGGCTGTTGAAAACAAACACAGAACTTATAATATATGATTTGCAGGAAACAACTACTCAGCTGGCAAATACCTCGACCTGCATTGAATTACACCTTACAAATCATGAAAGAATGGTAGCCAATATCATTTGTCAATTCCCTGACCAGATGTAGACCGGTTTTGAGCTTATTAATTCTCATCAGTATGCCATAGGTCATGGAACAGACAAATGATAGTGGCCAACCTGCTAGTTTTATATAAACTATAGTGAATTAATTAGTGGTGAGAGGTAAGTGAATCCTCTCATATAGCCAATTGCTACTATACACCATAGATGTCTCCATGGCGCATAGCGACTTGCGATTCTGCAAGTACCTGAGTGCGGCAATCTTTTAGTCCTAGGTGGACGTAACCTACTGTTATAATATATGATTTGCAGGAAACAATTACTCAGCTGGCAAATACCCCGACCTGCATTGAATTACACCTTACAAAAATCATGAAAGAATGGTAACCAATATCATTTGTCAAATCCCTGACCAGACATAGACCGGTTTTAAACTTATTAGTTCTCATCAGTTGTAGCAATTTTGTAAATAAATAAAAACTATCAACAAATTGGTCTTGCTGGAATTTAATGCGGTACGACGGCCATAAGGCCTCTTCCCTACAGGACACAATCTGATCTCGCGATCCGAACGCTTGCGATCTCGTGTTTTTTGTAAAATCAATTTTCCAAGGTTTTTTTGCCAAGTTGTTTTCGTTTGGTCAGCTGACCTTGTCGCCATGCCCCTTTGCGCCATGGCGGAACGGCGCGTGCTGCGCGTGCACCCACATTATTGCTATTCACTACACTTGGCTATTCTCGATTAAAGATCCCGGTATCAGGCTTGCACGCTGGCACCTCAAGTTAGAGGAATATGATTTGAGATCATATATAAGCCAGGAAAAATTAATAAGAACGCAGATGCCTTATCTTGAAGTAAGGTAAATTTAGATGACACTTTCGAAAAATTGTATCAGACAACCTTTCATTGACTATACAAAAATTACATTTTCAAACAACCAATTACTTGACAAAGACCACAAAAACATAATAACGTTCTTTCAACAAGACAGTCTACAAGATTTCCACTATGGAATTATAATAGAGGAGATTTTTGAAGAAAACCCTGACTTTACCAACAATAAAATTAACGTTCTTTCCAGTAAAACCATAAAGAAACGATCTTACTATATCGTACCTTTACCTTTCGATCCTGGTTCAGCTATACTGCAACTTTTCGTTACGATATACAAAAAGAAAAATGACATTGACCCATCTAAAACATACTATGTCGAAAACAACCTAAATTTGCCTATCCTCGAGATTCTCTCATTCGTATTTAGTGACGAGACATTGTAAGCACCCCCCAACGAAGATCAAATTCCCATAATACTCAACCAATTCCACGCCGGAAAAAACAATCTTCACGGTGGTATAAATGAAACTATTCGTAGAATAAAAAACAAATACAACTGGAATGGACTAACTAAAGACGTAGAAAAAATTGTAAAAGCTGGCGAGATGCCAAAAAACAAAAATTTTACGGAAAAATCTTGATAACCCTTTGGTTATCACCGAAACACCAAAAACCCCTTTCGAACGAATCAACATTGATATTATCCAAGTTCCCACTAAATATTACGCCCTAAGTATTAGAGATGAACTCACCAAGTTCACACATGCTTATGCCATTCCACAAAACCGCAAAATCTATTGCTCTATTTCCAACATTTCGGAACACCCCTCCGCATACATTGTGATTGCGGCAATGAATTTGATAACATGCTTCTTAAAGATCTTTGCACCCATCAAATTAACCTTTTCTAGTGTGCATCACCCCCAATCTAACGGTTCAATCGAAAGATTTCACGTGACCCTTATGGAAATATTAGAGCTAACAAACTAGAAAACCCCAACGAACACCTATTGACCGTCTTACCCTATGCAGTCATTTGCTATAACAATTCTGTTAATAAGACACATGGCTTTACCCCGTATGAATTCATATTCGGGCATACTTCTAGCCGTCCCCCTGAAACACTTTACAATCAGCAAGAACTAATATCTAAGTATATACGAGATTTAAATAACATAATCTCACACTACTACAAAACAACTGTACAAAGACTGAACTGCAGAAACAAACGGCCAAAGTACGATTTGGCAAACACGTAACCGATAACTACGAATTCAGTGTAGGCGACAAAGTCTATGTAAAAGAGAGCCAAATTAAAAATAAATTAGAGAATAAATTTAATGGACCATTTATTATTAGGGAAATTTTAAGAAATTCCGCTATTCTTTATAACCCTGAAACTGAACAAAGTACAAAAATCAACCTTGACAGAATGAAGTCATACTTTGAAAATTAATTTATTTTCAGGTTTCTTCTGTTGCTCAAAGCAGTATCACCCCAATACTCGATAAACACTATCAACAATACTCTAGGAATTTACTATCACAGAGAAGACTGCATCGAAGTTTCAAACGACAAATGGACACTTTTAGTTTACAAAGATATCGAACCGATTAAATCAATTTTCGACCATAACAATAACATTTTAATGACATGATAACCATATTCAAAACTGACAACCCTCGTATGACATCATTTCGATCAGAAGTTAGAACACACATTAGCCTCTTAACCCAAATTTCTCAATCTCTAGAATTAAAAGTCGAAGAAAGATTCGCGGACACAAAACGATACAAACGCGGACTAATGGAATAGGTATTTTTTGGAAAGCTATCACAGGCAACCTAGACACCTCTGATGGCGAATATTATACAAACTGTATTAATAAGCTTATGAGCGATGAACATCAACTAGAAAATTTATTAAAAAACCAAATTTCAGTTACAACCTCTGTAATAAAAAGTTTCAATTTACCAGTTAGATGAGGAAACCTTTAATAAGGACATCAAGGAAATAGAAAATTCAATTTACGACATATCAAATGATTTGGCATACATTGAATCAAACTTACGAGTACTTGAGTTATGTGAATCTCTAATGGAGAGTTACATGTTTCTAGAAAATAGTTTAGATAATATTTTAAATTCAATAACATTTGCTCGATTAAAAATTCTGCATAGTTCAATAATCACCCCGAAAGATCTTGTCGCTTCCCTTAAGGTAATGTCTCAATCCTTACATAAAAATAATTTGCCAATAACTCCACAAATTTCAAAAATAGCTTAGTATTTTGATATTATAGAACTCCAGGCTTTTCAAGCCAGATCTAGAATAATATTTGTTTTTTAAAAATTCCATTACAGAACCTGAAAAATAGACTTTACCACCTTTATCCCATTGCTATATTGGATATTCGAACAGGACTTCATCACATCTTGTCCACAACGCATAAGTATATAGCCAAAGACGATGATTCATTGTTATTTGTACCTCTTCCGTGCTTGTGCTTCCATACCCCATAGACAGTGATGCGATATGTAAAGCCCAAATATTAAGACAATTGAGTGTAGTGCCCCAATCTTGCCAGTCAAATTTATTGTTCGCCAAAGACGATAGTATTCAAAAACTTAGGAACAACAAATGGTTAATATCAGTTTCAGACAGTTTACCAGTGACCGTGAAATGTAACAATAGAGACGTTGTCACGAAGATAATTTATATAAACTCTATACTAACTTTACAACCGGAGCGCAATGCGTTATAGGCAGCACCCGAGTGCACGCATCCTCTCACCAACAGGACAATATCACTTACAGCAATCACGCAGTGCGTATACCATACGATTGTTGTAACCACCTACCTGAAAAACATAAACTCCCAAAGTTAAAACCCTTTAAGTTAAGTAATCTTAACACGGACGATTTAAACATCATAAAACACAAACTAGATCAGTACTCTGATGATATAGACAAATTAATCAATGAACCATTTTTAAGTAAAAATACACATATTTATCCATTGCTTTAATTGTAAAAATTATTATTATTATTTATGTAACCTGTAAATGTAAGAAGAGAGGAAGAGACATACAAAATTGGAATATCTTGGAAACGATCAACCTCCACAACCACCAAGATCCAGGCTACTACACAGATATGGACATCTACTACCCAAAAGGAGACCCAGTGTAAATATACAAGAACCCTCTGAAGATATTGAATTAAACTCTAATTATAGTAAAAGTTACGCTTAAAAGTTGATCCACAGCATCAACTTTTTTATAAGAAAGCGAGCTGTTATATCAGCTTTCCACATTGTAAATATCTTATTAGTATTAAGTTCATTGTCAATAACATTCTCATAAAGTAATTCAATACCAGTATAGATAAATTCATAAATTATATCATATTCCTTTTTATTATCTTTATAACCTAATACCTAATACGTCTGCTGTTTTAAAACACATACAGTCTTGAATTACTCTGTGAAATGTGAATGCTAATTCAGCATTTATTATAAACATTATAAATACATGCAAAAGACCTATGCCAGCCAGTTAACACATTACCGTTAAACTCAGTGTTTCTCATTCGAGATCCACATTTTAATAATTTCTTTATTCAAAGTATTAATTTTATAAGCTGGTAAGCTTCGTTACCAAACCTAGTTATTTAAGTGAATATTATGAAAATAACAATAATAATAATAATTGTAAATATTTCTAAATAGATTGTTTTTAAAAAATCAATCAACGAACTTCAAATCTAACACACATTTTATATATATATATATATATATATATCCGTAGTAAAGGAAATTCTTTGGAATTATTTGTATGTGGAAAAAATGAGTAGCGCTAATTTTTTTCTATTACATATGGAATGTGTTTTGTGCTGCTGCTTTTCTTGCATAATTTAATGAATGGGTATCCCAGCCAGCGAAAAAGGTACGCCATACTATGGTAGTACTACTAGAAGTAAAAACAAAATAGAAATTCAAGTAAAGTAATCAACGTTTGTAAAATAAAGTTTTTCTCCAACAAGTCCCACGTTAGATTCCAACTGTGAAATCCAGGTTCAGATTTTTGGTTGTATTGTTATGAAAATAATGCTGAAACATAAACTGTACATGATTTCAACAATTTATAACCTGCAATATGTTGGTTTTGGCTATCATTATGTATTAATAAGATGTATTTCACAATAAATCAGGTTTAAAATAAGCTACACGATTTTAGAAATTTCTGATTGGTAATATTTTATTTCTTACCATCTATTAGTATATATTAATAGGAAAAATAGAAAACAAACTTAGTCTGTTAAAATGGATAAGGGTAAAAATCAACTCTACAAGATTTCATAAATTTCTAACCTGTATTTTGTTGTGGTAACAGTAACGCGATTTTTAATATATTTTATTCTCTACCATCAATGCACAATAATAGGAGAAATTTTAGTCTGTTAAAATAAAATAAATAAGAATAAAAAGGGGCTTTCACGATTTTATGAATTTTTAATCTGTATCAGAACGTAAAGGTGGTCAAAAGGTGCAGGGGACTACGATAGCGGTAAAGCGCTTTTTGTTATTGTCTTCCAGTTTGGTTTAAATAAAGGTTATATTGCTCATTATGAAGTATATAGTCAAAAAGATAAACATGATGAACGGTCAGGGGGTGCGGGGAAGCCACATAGAAAATTAGCTTGTAACATTGGAAGTGTTGTGAGGGGTTGGTGATTTCATTTATTTTTTCATGGTATCCTCCTTAATTGAATCCACTTGAATTTTTTTGGAATAGGAGTACAGAAATTCGGTGAATGCCTTACTACTGGTGTCTAAAACTTACTGATTTCGGTCTTAGCACTTCTTGACCTCCCAGGTCGCGTTGCCTTTAACCCCTTTTCCCAGAGCCACTAGGTATCCTGGTCAAAATTTGGGGGGTCTGTCAAAAGTGGTGTAGAAGGTGTATCGAGGTTCCTAGTTATCCTCCAGTAACGTTTTACTTATTTCTGACCTTTAGTTTGGTCACAGCACACTTTTTCCCGGAACGGTTGGTCGGATCGAACTGAAACTGGTGGCAATCGATTCTATGAACACAAGTTACTCGAAAACGAAAAATCGCATTGTCTTTAACTCCTTTTGCCAGAGTCACTAAACTATCCCCGTCAAAATTTAGGCAGTTGGTCAAAAATGGTGTATCGAGGTCCTAGTTGTCCTCCAGTAACGTTTTACTTATATCTGACCTTTAGTTTGGCCACAGCACACTTTTTCCCGGAACCGTTGGTCGAATTGATTCGGCAATGGTCGGAGTCGTGGTCGACTTGGTCGATAACGATACCTCCCGCGCCTTCGTGTGTCTTCGGGAAACTTCGGAGTTCGTGCGAAGTTCGGATTTTTGCTTTCACACGTGTGAACTCCCCTGAAACTTGTTTCGGTTTTTCAATTCTCCAAGTCGTTGATAAATCGGTGAATAACGCCCTCGGGAGTGATTGTATCGAATCGACAACCATCGTAATCGATTCCCCGTGGTCGACTTAGTCGATAACGATACCTCCCGCGCCTTCGCGTGTCTTCGGGTGACCTCGGGATACTTCGGAACTGTTCGTGCGAAGTTCGGACTTTTGCTTAAAATCCTAGCTTCTACATGTGTGAATTCCTCTAAACTTGTTTTGGTTTATCAATTACCCAAGTTGTTCATACCCTCAGTCCGTTTTTGAAGACGTACTTCCGTCTAGTACAGAAACATAACAGAAATGACAGATCTCAAAATTCAAACATCAATAGCAATGCCGTAATAGGAGAAGTTAAAGACAGGTATTTATTTGAAAGATGAAATGATAAACAATTCATTTCACATGTAATTACCAATGTTAAATGATTATGTTCTTTTTATAAAAGAAAAGAACTGGATATTTCTTTTCTTTTATAAACCAATTTTTGGTTGTATATGAATATAAAAGGTCCTGTTTCGCTTGAAAATTAGCTGCGAAACCCGACCGGGTTTCTTGATTCGTTGCCAGAATTTATCAAATCTATCAATAATATAAAAATGTTTAGGAATCTTGTTATAATATATAAAAGTGACATATTAATATTTGTTATTGATTTTTTTATGAATATTCTTTTTATGTCTTGTATTAACTTGTAACTCGGTTTCTAATAAGCAAAATTTGCTAAGTAAAGTTTACTTACTTGCAATTTCCTTGAATTTTTGTCGAAATTAATTTTAATAGTGAACTGAGCATGTTCAACGTAATATTTGCTACCCTTATTGGTATACTTAAAATGTATTCTGCAACAAAGACAACAACACTCACCCGGATGCTGGCGACTGCGCAATCGATGCAGTTTGATATACATTTAAAAACCGTATGTTATAAACTGCAATATTACTGAACAAATATTTTTATTTATCATCTACCTATTACAGATTTTGATTAATGTAAATATTTTACTCATATTTTCAGATATTGTTATAATCTTGGAACTTTTAGATGTAAATTATTTATTTGGATACTAACACCCAACAGGTAACAATTTACAGGGTGGGAACGTTACAACGAAGAATATATAAATATTATAATAAACAGGTATTACAATATAACAACATACATTTAAATGATAAAAAGTGAAATAAAATAAAATACACATTAAAACAGAATTACAGCAGACTAATATAGAAAGCGAAACTTATAAATTATAAATTAAGTTGTTTAATTGAACTAATGCTACAATTGAATATATCAAGCTGATCTTGCAGTAGATTATAATTTTTATGCATAAAATATAGAGGGGAAAATTTTAATAAATTAGTTTGAGGTGTAGGATGGTAAAATGTTTCACAATTCCGACTTGTTATATGATATATATGAAAATTCAGTTGCTTCAAAATGAGAGGGCAATCAAACATGTTATGCATAATTTTGTAAAGAAAAATTATTGAATGTACTATTCTTCTATTTTCCAAGTTAGACACGTGAAATCTTTCCAACATAACATTTTGCAGATATCCAATTATTAGATAAATATTATCTTCAATAAAGGACAAATATTTAACAAAACGGCGCTGAATATTCCCAACACTATTTATGTAAATAGCATATCCTGGGGACCATATCAACGAGCAGTATTCTAATTTTGAACGTACAAATGAATAGTATAGCAGTTTCATAATATCAGTATTACTGAACGCTTTGCAATTTCTAATTATAAAACCTAAACTCTTTAAAGCCGATGCGATGGTGAAATTAATATGTTCCTTAAAACTTAGACACTTATCCAATATAACTCCAAGATCCTTTACTGTATCTGGTGTCTGCAAAATTTGATCGTTTATATGACAATCGTAATTGATAGGGTAACGCATTTTAGAGAAGGTAAATGAGTTACATTTAGATATGTTGAGAGGCAGGTTATTAGATAGGCACTAGTCATTTACCATGTTTAGGTTATGCTGAAGATTTTGACAATCTTGTTCGTTTTCTATTACACAATATATTTTGAAATCATCGGCATATAAGAGACTCCCTATATTAAGATTATCTGCAATATCATTTATAAAAACAACAAACATAAGCGGGCCCAGTACAGAACCCTGGGATACACCGGATGTGGCTAGGATGTCAAACGACTTGTAACCATGGTATTCAACATACTGACGCCTATTCTCTAGATATGACGAGAAGAATTCTAACTGCATCCTTGACAATCCAAACTTACCCAATTTTTCTAATAGAGTACAGGATCCAGGCGATCAAAGGCCTTGGAAAAATCAGTGTAGATAATATTGACTTGCCTGTTGCATCCAATTCCTTAGAAATTAATTGAGTGATACATGCAAGGTTAGTTTCAGTAGATCTACCGGGAACAAATCCATGTTGGTTACAGCTAATTTGGCCATGTACGTGACTGGATAATGACATAGCAAAGTGATCTCAAAGACTTTAGTGAAATTGCAAATAATTGTAATGGGTCTATAATTTTCGGCCATGCACTTATTGTCTTTTTTAAAAACGGGACATAAGCGCGAGTATTTCCACACATCAGGAAATGTACGCGTTTTTAGTAATAAATTGAATATTGTTGTGACAGGACTGGCGAAGATGGCTGCGGAGTCTTTGATGATAAATGCGGGAATGTTATCAGATCCTTTAGTAAGCTTAGGCTTGATTTTCTTCAATGACTTAAATACTTCTGTTTCGGAAAATGACATTAGAGACAAATTGGTGCTATTACTACTGGCGTTTTCGTAGGAATGATATTTATCTTCATTATTGTTAGGTTTTAAATATGCAGTTTGAAAAAAGGTAGCGAAGGCATTAACAATATCCTGGGGATTCGTACACTGAGTGTCATTATAATATTATCGGGAATGGAACTGCTATCTTTTACCGTTAATGTAGGACCAGAATTTTTGCGGATTGCTTTTTATGTTTTCTTGTATTTTCAGCAGATAGTTTTCATGCGCCTGTCGTAACTCATCCTTTATCTTTTTTCTTATGTCACTAAACTCCCTGTAGATATTGGTATTCTTTGTTTGTTTATATTTTTTCCAGAGAATACGTTTTTTCTTTATGTCTCGTACTATGTTATTTGTATACCATGGTGGAACATATTTGGGAACAGTTTTATAAAAAATTTCAGTCAATTTTGCGTAAAATTCAGAACATGCGATGTTAACATCTTTTAGTTCATTTAAGAAGGACCAGTCTGTTTTGAATAAAATCTCGTACAGTTGAGGAATATCTGCTTTTTTAAAATTGTAGCTTTCTGTTGAGTTACATGAGAAATTTTCAGACAGAGAAGTATTTATTGTTATTGATATATCCAAAGGTGGATGGTGTAAATCTTCAGTCAGTAAACACTGAGAGATCTCGTAACACTGCAGTCTTTGTTTGACAGTACTAGATCTAGTGTAACATAGACATTTATAACAGTGTTAAATTGCGTAATGTCAAGATATTGGGAAAACTGCCGGAGAGAGTTTGCACGTATGCTTGAAACAATGATAGCGTTATTGTATTCTGGAATATTAAAGTCTCCTATAAAATAAACGTCACCATCATTTAAATAATTAAGTGATTCAAAGATCTCAAACAGTACTGCATATGAATTGCTGGATATATTTGGTGGTATATAAATAACTAAAATAAAAATAGTTCGGAAATTAATTGATATTTTAATACCAACTATATCAATTTGAGGAAGAGAGTCATGAATAAATTTGAGATCAAGTTCAACATATGTATATTTTTTATGTAACATAATTAGTATGCCGCGGGCTTTACTTTTATATGTGTCTACAAAGTTACGATCACACCGTACGATATTGTAATCAGAGGACAGAAGTCCCTTGTTTGAAATGTGCGAATCTAACCAAGTCTCCGTAAACGTAAATATATCATATTGACATGTAAATGTCATTGTGTGCGTATCATGCAATTTTGTGTTTAGACTGCATACATTCTGGTAATATATTTCTATGCCTGGAGTTAAAGACGAAGAAGCAGCTTGCATAGATAAATTCCGATTAGGGATATGGATATTATTTAATAATGTATTGGTCCCACCTGCTAGCTATGCGGTAGACATTTTTAGCTTTAATTCGTCGACATGATGTTTATATACAAAACAATTATGATCCCATGCAGCATGTTCAATATTAAACTCCGTTTTGTTAGCACTTGAATACTCTATACAATTGACACATTTTAAAGTTGTGGAAGTACAATTACTTACATTGTGTTCACCAGCACACTTTGGGCAACGTATTGCAGATTTGCATTGGCCTGACATGTGATTGAATCTATTGCATGTGAAGCACCTACGTACTTCAATGGAATCGTAAACGCTACATAAATCATATGCTACAAATAACTTGCCCTCTCCGATTGACATTATTTTATCATAAAAAATTGTTTCCACTTGCAAGATAGCCTGATAAATGTTAACATTTTTTTTGGTAGACCATAATTTTAATAATTATTTATGATATGCCTATAAAAAATGTTGCGCAAATATATAGTTATCGTATACAATTAAAAATTGTATATTAAAAACTATAATAGGGCTGAAAAAATGCAAATGTCAATTTCACCAATTTACAATTTAAACATTTGATAGAAATATAGTCTGAATTATTAAGGGCGGATTGTACAAGCGTGGTTCAACTTTGGAATAAGTTCAAAATCCAAGGTTACAATTGTAGCAACAATGGTAGTCAAGGATTTTGAACCGAGTTTAGGATGAACTGGAACTGAACTTTGTTTGTACAACTAGCCCTAAAAGCTTTTATTAAACTTGCAATGTTTGTTAGTTGGTTTAGGTCAAATCTTACAATCAAAATTTCGATTACTTCTAATTAAGTTTGAGCTTTGAAATTTTGCACGTGTATAAGTCCGGTGACAATACACTAACATTTTCATATAAGAAAAAAACAAGATGGCGGCTTCAAGATGGCGGAGACTTTATTGTTTTTGATCCGATTCGTCTCAAAATCGATATCTGGGGATTGCAGCATATCAAAAGACTAAAAAGTAAAAAATAAAATTATATAAAAAAATATTTTTTAAAAAAGCTTTTATTTAAAAGTTGCTCTAAAAAGTAGAAAATAAATTTTGAAGTAACTCAAACCCATCATTTCGTTACATTATATAATTTTTTATGACATAAAAGCTAGTCGCGAGTTATCTCCTTCACACAGGAAAATCTCGCGACAAGCTTTTATATTATAAAAAAAATTATATAATGTAACAAAATAATGGGTTTGATTTACTTCTAAGTTTATTTGCTACTTTTTAGAGCATTTTTTAAATAAAAGCTGTTTTAAAAATATTCTTTTATATAATTTTTTTTTTCAAATATTCTGCGTTACTCGGAAAATTTCCGGAGAAATATATTTATAATATATGTATAAAAATCGTTTATGAAATAAACGTTTTTCATAGACGTTGATTAAATATACAATAACGGAATTTAAACCATAATTTCTACAATAAACGTTTATTAAACGATCATGTGTTGCTTGGGTTATGTAGTGATAAGTAGTAATTAGTTATATTGATTATTGTAAATTAATTAGTTGGTAAACAAATCAATGGTTAACGTTGCTTGTGTTGCAATTTATTGAATCCACTATTGGGGTGTTTTCTAAGGGGTGTAAACACGTAACAATGTATTAATAATAAGTGAACTATTTAAGTATTTTTCACTTACTTACCACTTACTTTTGGGTTCTACTGTTCTTATAATGTACAAGAATATATCATAGGAATTCGGGAAACAAAATGGGATTTCAATTTTGTCAACATTTTTCTTTTTAGTATTCGAATAGTTTTTGAAATTTCTAGAAAATTTATGCTTCAAAACTGTCGAAATTAAATAGATAATGTTGGCAAAACTGGAAAATATAGTCTTTGCATTTTGTTCTCCAAATTCGTATGGCATTCTGCTATATAAATTATATAAGTTGCATAGACTGTATAGCGTTAATATTGAAAAGAATTGCTTCGGTTGTATATTACTGCATGTATACTTGCTAAACATTTTATAAAAATATTTTGTTTGCAATTTTGTGCTCTTTAATTTTGAATAGAAGATATCTTTTCGTATCACACATATTAATGAAGGTAATAATTGCGAAAAACAGTAATTTTGTACCTTTCCGCCATTTTTCTTTTCATTTTTCAAATAAGCTGGAAATGTAACTTTTTATTTTAAGTTAAGTTACCTTAAAGTACTCAAAGTACGCAAGTATGCAAAATCTCTCTCCTTTGGTTTTTAAAATAAAAATCTATGGGCGTCTGGGTTTTTACTTTTTTCAGTTTTTTATTGACATAATTAAAACAGAAATTTTGTTTTCAGAGTTTCAAGACATTATGCTAAAGGAGCCTTACAGTTCATTGTACCTATTCTCTTACAAAAGCTGACAAAACAAGAAGAATTAGATGACGAGGATGATTGGAATCCAAGTAAAGCTGCTGGTGTGTGCCTAATGCTTTTGGCTACTTGTTGTGAGGACGAAATTGTCCCCCATGTTCTACCTTTCATTAAGGAAAATATCAAATCTGATAACTGGAGATTTAGAGATGCCTCTTTAATGGCATTTGGTTCTATACTTGGAGGATTGGAGAGTAACACTCTTAAACCATTGGTTGAACAAGCCATGCCAACTCTAATTGAGCTTATGTATGATAGCAGCGTCATTGTCAGAGATACGGCAGCGTGGACTTTCGGCAGAATATGCGAAATTATACCTGAAGCTGCAATTAACGAAACCTTCTTAAAGCCATTACTGGAAAGTTTGATTACAGGTCTAAAAGCTGAACCTCGAGTAGCAGCAAATGTTTGTTGGGCATTTTCTGGCTTAGCCGAGGCAGCATATGAAGCTGCTGATGCTAATGAAGAAACAGGCACTCCCGATACTTACATTCTTTCTCAATATTTTGAATTTATTGTCCAACGTCTTTTAGAAACCACTGACCGCCCTGATGGGGCTCAAGCTAATCTTAGACCGGCTGCATATGAAGCCTTAATGGAAATGGTAAAAAATTCACCTAAAGATTGCTACGTTACAGTGCAAAAAACTACTATGGTTATATTAGAAAGACTACAGCAAGTTTTGCAAATGGAAACGCATATTACGAGTCACAATGACAGGTCTCAATTTAATGATCTTCAATCACTTCTTTGTGGTACTTTACAATCTGTACTTAGAAAAGTTACTCCTGAAGATGCTCCACAGATATCAGATGCCATTATGACTGCAATGCTGACCATGTTCAATTCCAATTCCTGTAAGAGTGGAGGTAATTCTAATATATTATCATGGAGTAAAAATGAATCTAAAAATCGAAATAAAGAAAGTAGAATTTTTTTTTGCTGGAATATGAAGTACTCATATAAGGAGTAGACATGTAGTTTTAGATTTTGGGCGAGATTGGGAACATATTTTTTAGAACTGTTGAATTCACAAAACATCGTTTTTATTCGTTTTTTGCAACTATCTTTGATTACTCTGATCGTATTGCAAAAACAAAAATGGAGCGCTTTTGGTATAGTTTCGAACAAACCTAGGCAAATAAGATCTCTACTGCATGTATAATTAAACAATATAATATATTATATCGTTTATACTTTGTTAATTTAATATAACTTTAATAACGATGTATCAATTTATATAGAATTCTGACAAAATACGTTCTTTATAGATGTTGACCAACACAGAAAATTCCAAGTTAATGTATCTGTTTAATAACACAAAAATATTTTCGGCTACATAAAATTATGCTGTCATAGAGTAACACCTTTTAACACAGTTAATACAGATTTTTAAGAACTTTCTTGATTAGTATTCACGGGAAAAAAATGTTTTGTTTAATAGTAACGTAACGTGTTTGAATGATTGTATTTTAGAAAAATTATCAAAAACATAGTTAAAAATTATTTAGAAACTGAATTATACATATATTTGCACAATGTCAAATTTCTATCATCAAACACCCAACTTGCTTCCGAATCCGCAAGAGACTAAATAAATCTAGTAGGCGAATAGGTATCCCTATGTATTTTTTCTCATTATTACATTTTTAATGATATTTCCAAACGATTAGCAAATGACCCCGCACATTTCTTATGGGAAATGGCCCCCGATGAAACTTGCAGAAATCGTTGTATTTTGTTCCTCTAGAACTCCCGATCAAAAGTCCTCATGGCCATAAGTTCGGAAAATGTACATTTTCCGACCTTGTGGTCATGAGGACTTTTAATCAGGAGTTTTATTTATTTATTTTTTATTTATTTATTTGCATTTACAAAGTTTAAGTTTACAATTGGTTATCATTATTGCACTTCAGTTATTAAGATCACGTCTATCTATTGCACCTAGATGTATGACCATCTGTATGTGCACCTTACAATTTATAATATATATCTATACATATATTTTTTCAATTCTAAGAGGCTGGCATGAGTGAATTAAGTATTACATGGTATTACAGTCTTATTGGGTAGGTTACTAAAGTAAACTAAAACTAAAGGAATAATTTAATAAAGTCAGAATTATTTTGTGTAATATATTTTTTACATGCAATAGTAAATTTTCTTATGTTTCTTATTTGTTTTATACATATTGGTAACATATTGTAGCATTTTGGCGCTAGGTAACTAATAAATCTTTGGTTTGCATTTTTATTGCTCGATGGTACTTTTAAATGCCGATTTACTTTATTCCGTGTATTGTGGCTATGGTTTATATATTCTTTTAATTTATCATGTTTATGGACATAGGAGCAAATTGACATAAGATACAGTGTACGAATGTTACATATTTTTTCAGAGTATAACAGACTTGTGGAGAATAAACGATCTTTTTTATAGATTATTTTTAGTATTGTATTTTGTATTACATTTAACTGACTTAGCGCATTATTGTACAGACCACCCCATACTATTATACCGTAACGTAGTAATGGTTCTACAAGTGTCAGATACAGCGTGATGATTAATTTTTGATCCATGACATTCCTTAAGACATAGAATTTATGTATCAAGATTCGAATTTTTTTTGTCAGGTATGTTATATGCACATTCCATTTTATATTTTGATCAATATAAATTCCAAGATATTTGGTATTTGTTGTTTCTTTTATCTCTTGATCTAAATTATCTACTTTTATTGTTCTGAAAGCCGGGCGGTTTACTGAAGTGAGTGAAAATGCTATATAATTAGTTTTTTCAACATTTAATGATAATTTATTTGTGTCGAGCCAGTCTTTTATCTTTTTTATTCCCATCTTTACTTGGTTTTTTGTTTCCTCCCATGTTGATCCACTGAAAATAATCGCAGTGTCATCAGCATACGATATGATTTTGCCATTAATATTCATGTTAGTTAATGAGGTAATATATATATTGAATAGTATAGGACCTAAAACTGTACCTTGTGGTATGCCAATTTGTATGTTCGTTGGATCACTTAGGGTATCTCTGATTCTTACCTGCTGTATTCTGTCTGATAGGTAGCTGTCAAAGACCTCTAGTACTCCACCTCTGACGCCGTACTGCTCCAGCACATTTAGTAGCTTATTGTGAGGTACTGTATCAAAGGCCTTTGCCAGGTCCAAAAAGACTGCGATACATTTTCTATTATTATTTAGCTGGTTTGTAACCTGTTTTATCAGTTCATGAGCGGCATCATTGGTGCTTAGACCTTCTGTAAAACCATATTGATGTTCTGAAAACACTTTGTTAATGTTTAAAAAATTGATTAGGCGTTCTTTCAAACATTTTTCAAGAATTTTGGTGAAGTTGTTTATTAAACTGATGGGTCTGTAGTTACTAATTGTATTATGGTTCCCTGCTTTATAAATAGGTGTTATGATCGAAGTTTTATATTGTTTAGGCACAATACCGGTTTTAAATATTAAATTAATAATATGTTTCAGTGGTTTTATAATATGTATATGTATGAATTTAATAGTTTTGACGGTTATCCCATCTATACCCGGGCAACTGTTGTTTTTTAAATTATGTATGTGTTTTATTAGCTCATTATCTGTTACTGGTTTTAAGAACATTGATGATGTGATCGTCTTGGTTGTGTTTAATGGATTTGCAGGTACTGGTATCTTTTGTAACATATTTATACCTATTTCACTATAGTAATTATTACAGAAATTTGACATTTCTTTGTCATTTTTAAAGGGTTCATGGTTGCTGTTTAAGATCTGTATACTTCTGTTACTATTATTTTTGTTTTCATTAGATGCTTCGGCTACCAATTTATAGATTTTTTTAATGTTGTTGGCATTTTGATTTATTTTTTCTCTGTAATAATTATTTTTAACATTTTTTATAATTCGATTCAAATTATTTCGGTAGGTTTTATATTCAATTTGTTTTGTTAAGGTAGGATATTTTGATAGGTTTTTTTTCATTTTATCTTTTGTTTTTATAGAGGTTATTATACCATTTGTTATCCATGGTTTTATTTTGTTATAATTTTTAAGTTTTACTAATTTGGTCTGGGATTTTTCAATAATGTTTGTAAGTTCTACAGTAAAGTTTTGAGCAGCAATTTCAGAGTTGTTTGCGTTTAGGATATTTGACCAGTCTTGTGTTTCTAATAATTGTGTTAGTTTTTGGTAGTCAATTTTAGTTATTGTATTTTCCTTGTTAGATTCTTTATGCAAATTATTTTCTTGGGAGATATTTAACATGATAGGGTAATGGTCTGTAATGTCGTAATTAATCACATAAGTTTTATATTTCAAAGTGCCACTTGATGATATTCTTTTTCTAATGAATATATGGTCAATGCATGAACTGTTTTCGTTTGTAACTCTAGTTGGTGAATTTATATAAGATTGAAAGCCATGTATACCTAGAGTTGATAGATAGTTAGTTACATGATTCAAGAGGAATAACTTTTATGTTGCAGACCATTTTGGTGATTACACACCTAAGTATACAGTTTATTTATTTATTTATTTTATTCAAATACATTTAACACATATAATTTGATACAATATTATATACAATTATTGAAATGACTATATCACAAATTTTAGACAAGTAAGACAGGCACCTAAATGACTTAACATTTGAATGTGTCTGGGATTTCCAATTTTGATAAATCATCTACATTTTTAAAACAACATATTTAAAGAGAGAGATAAGTGAAAAATAATTAAGTTAAAATATGACTTAAAACTAGAAGCTGTAATTACAAAGATATATTAAAAGAGTACAGTGTTATAATCCAATCAGGAAAAATCTTCTATATTTACACCTTTCAAAAAAAATTTTTAAAGGAGTCATAGTGACTATTTATAAAGAATCTACAGTTTTTATTAAATTTTTTTAGATTATTTAATTGCTTAATTTCAGCAGGTAACAGGTTATAAAATTTAGGTGCCAAGTATAGAAAAGATCTCAAACTAATATTCTTATTAACTATAGGTATTTGTAAGTTTCTATGTATATTACCTGTAGTACCATTCTGATGGGTTATACATTTTTTTAAACTATTATTTTTATATATATAAGAGCAAGAGGTGAGTATGAAGAGAGATCTCACATTAAGAATATCGTGGGAGTATAGCAAGTGAGTTGGGTACCAACTGGTTTTTTGTTAATTATTTTAAGAATAAAATTTTGGATCACATTAAGTTGTTTTAAGGAGTTATTATATAGACCACCCCACGCAATAATACCATATCGGATTAGAGATTCCACCAGGGCCTTATAAACCATATTTAATATCTTTTTTCCTAAAAATTCTCTCGTGAGATAAACTTTGTGTATAAGTTTACATAAATTGGATGTTAATTTGAGAATGTGTTTATCCCATTTTAAATTTTGGTCAATTATTATACCAAGGTATTTTGTATGGGTTGTCTCTTTAAGTTCGTCGGATGTGTTGTTAAATCTAATGCTTGTAAAATTTAGTCTATTTTCTGATGTCAATGAGAAGGCTATGTAGTGAGTTTTTTTATATTTAGAGACAGTCTGAAAGTGCTTAACCAACCCTGTACTTTGTTCACACCGTTTATTACAAGAGATTTAGTTTAATTCAAAGAAGCACCGTGGGATAATAAAACATATCATCAGCAAAAGAGATACTAGTGCCATTTATGTCAAGATTCGTTAAGGAATTTAAATAACAAATAACAATATTGGCCCAAGGACAGTACCTTGTGGAACCACCCATTTCAATTCTACTTGGTGAGCTAATAGTTTCTCACTATTTGATATCTGTCAGAAAGATAGTTTTTAAACACATTCCACAGTAACTCATACTCCATAATGATGTAATACATCTAGAAGCTTTTTGTGAGGCACTGTGTCGAATGCTTTAGCCAAGTCCAAAAATACTGCAATGCATTTATTGTTGTCATTAAGATTTTCAGTTATTTCATTTGTAGGTTAGTATATTATAACATCACATGTACTAGAACCGCTTAAAAATCGATATTGATTTTTTGATAATATTTGATTAGTGTTTAGATAGCTAACCAGTCTATCTTTCAAACATTTTTAAAAAATCTGCAAAGTTATTAACCAAACTAATTGGCCTATAATTATTTATACTCATATTTCTATCTGCTTTATGAATTGGAGTAATGATAGTATTTTTAAAGCAACTTGGAACAATTCCAATTTTGAATATTAAATTAATGACATGAACTAAAGGATTGAGGATGTACAAATGAGAATCTTTTATAACTTCAGCTGATATTCGTCAATTCCAGGAGAGCTATTGTTTTTAAGTGAATGTATATGTTTAATTATTCACCTTGTGTAACAGGTTTAAGAACATAGAGGAAATATTATCGTAAGCCACTTCGGATTCAATCACTGGGGGAGCAATTTTGTCAGCCATTTCCAAGCCCACATTAGCAAAATAAATATTACAATAATCAGCCATTTCTTTATTATTTACAAGACGTTGAGAATTACTATCTAAAATTTGTATGTTATTATGTTTCATTCCTGTTGATTCATTTGTAGCTTCAGATATAATTTTATACATTTTTTAAATATTATTTTTATTATTTTCTACTTTGCTCATATAATAATTAATCTTGGTGTGTGAAATAACTTTGTTTAAATTAGTTCTATAGATTTTATATCATTTTGATATGTTATATTATGGTTTTTTAGGAGTTGTCTTTTCATTTTATCACGTTTCTTGATCGAGTTAATAATAATTGTTATCAATGGCTTCTGTTTATTAACATTTTTTATGTGAATTTTTTTTTGTGATTTTTGATTGCTCAATGGGATTATGATATGTTGAATAAAAAGTATCCGGGGTCATATTTGGATCATTTAGTATCATGACATGATTCCGATTTTGTTCTTTAATTAATTCCTGCAATTTTTTACGATCAATTTGTTTAATAGTCAAGGTTTTATTCTCGTCCAGGTTAGATTTAACATTACTGGATAGTGACCAGTTATATCAGAATGGAGGATAAAGGCCTTATATTTGAATTTGTTGTAATTGTTTATTTTGACAAATATATGGTCCAAACAGGAGGCTGACTCAATTGTAACATGAGTAGGAGAGTTGATGCAAGATATGAATCCACGGTGATCCAATGTAACTAGATATAAATTTACAAAATTATTCTCTTTATCATGGAACTATTGTCACAATACCAAAACCCAATGCTAAGGCAACGAATTTTAGACCTATAACACTTCTCCCAGTCATTGGTAAAAACTTTGAAAAGATATTAAAAAAGAAAATAGAAGAAAGTGTAGGACAACGTATACCGAACTATCAATTCGGATTCAAACCTAAATGCTCCACACTACACCCACTGGTTACTTTAATTAACAACATTGAAACCACCAAATTGAATGGAGGAAAAACCACAGCTCTATTTATTGATATTGAAAAAGCATTTGGCACAAGGGCATAATTTACAAACTAGGCTGTCCGAAGAACATAATATTACTAGTTGACTGTTTTTTGAAAAATCGCCTTCTAAAAGTCAAAGTTTTAAGTTCGTTTTCATATAAGTTCACACCTGAACAAGGCCTCCCTCAAGGTTCACCACTTTCCCCGCTATTATATAACATCTTCTGTGCAGATATTTATTACCACCCCTATAACGATGAGCAACATTTTTCACACAATGCTTATATACTTCAATATGCGGATGATACAACTCTCGTATCTCATAATACCTCTATCGTGACAGCAATACAAAGCTTACAAAATCTGATACAACATACTACAAACTGGTTTAACAAATGGAGACTAAAACCTAATCCAGCTAAGTCACGATTCATTATTTTCAATCACAACCCGGGACCGAACTCAACACTCAACATGTACAACCATTTGCTATATCCCAAATTATCCGTCAAATATCTAGGAATGATCATTGACCACAAAATCATCTTTAATGATCATACAGCGCAAGTTAAAAAAATTTTTATTTCAAGATCTAAACATTTCAGATGCCTTGTGCACAAAAAAGGAGGAATCAACATCCAAACTGCTTGTAGAATTTACAAGACCATCTGCAGACCCATGATAGAATATGGTCACGTACTCTTTCAGAACTGTAAAAAACCAGCCATACAAAAGCTTATGGTAGCAGAAACAAGTGCCTTACGATTAATAACTAAAATTGTTCACCCAAATAATTCTCTACACAATCCTCCCAATCAACTTCTATACCAACTGACAAATATCGAAGAGAGGCTGATTACTCTATCAAGAAGATTCTCCGGAAATGTACAAAACAAAGTGCTAATTGATACCTTATGTGCAAGAAGGGAACCAAATGGCAGGGCAAGAGTAAAACATCCTTCAAGAACTTTATGGGAAATAATAAATGCAAATTGATTTCTTTTTTTTCACATGAATTTGTTGTCTTAGTTACTATTATAATAGGTTTTAATATACATTAAATATTTTATAGTCATATATATATATATATATATATATATATATATATACTCACACATTGTTGTCGTAAAGCATACACATGCACTTATTTTTTCCTAAATGGCTACTCATAACAGAAATATATTATTAGCAGTTTATAAGAGTATAAGCTAGGCATATTAACTTTGCTTAAGTTTTTCTCCCTCAGTATGAGTCCAAAATTTACTTGGAGCGATAAATTTTTCGTGTCGTAAAAATAATAACGTATTTGGTAAAGATACTTATTAACAAACTAATTTTACAAAAAAATAAAATTAATAAAATTCCAACTTATGGTTAATGTTAATAAAAGTTGTAAAAAGTAATGTTTAAAATTGCTTGATGCAAAATTTTTTGCTTTTTTTGTTTCCGTTTTTACAAAACGATATTCTATTTAATAAAATAAAAACTCATCAGTTCAAAGCTTACAGTGATAGAGGTCACACCTATTTTTGCTGCTCTTTGAAATTGTGATTGATATATGTTATCAGAAAGCGATGGAATTGAAATGGAGGTTGTGGATGATACCCAAGAATGGACACAGGCTAAAAAGAAAAGGCGTAAAAATAAGAAAATTGGATTAGAACAGTACACCCAGGATGAAATTAACAATATTATTTCAGGTAATATTGAACGATCAAACGAACTTCCTGTGAAGTTCGATCGTAATTATACGAGGCTCCTCGTTCCGAACAGGTCACTATTTAACTAGGTAGTACACCATTTCGGTACTAGGTGGCACACGAGTTTAAATGAAACTTTTTACCTACCGAGCCGGCTCTAGCTACCAACCGGTAAATAACGTCATTGTGTTTAAAGTTGTCACGATATACCATCCCAAGAGGCGGGCGATATGACTTATAGCGAAGCTATACAGAAAATCAAGGGAATCACAGGAAGTTCGTTTGATCGTTCAATTATACTTCGGCTCCTCGTTCCTCCAGGTCACTATTTAACTAGGTAGATGTTTAAAGAGAATAATGTATATCGTGATTACCACAAAAAAAATGGAGAAAGGAAAGAGAAAACAAATAGCTAAAATTTTGAGATTTAGTAGCTTATATGACACCTTTTATTACCAATATTGCTCCACAAGATATCAAGCAGAATAAGATAACAAAAGATACTAGTATATTATAGCTCAGTTTATAGTGAAAGGAAGAAAAAATAATAAAATTCTGATCAGTGCACAGGATATTACACTATTTGTGTTAATGTGTTTACATATAACTACTAATCAAACTAATTCATGTATATAAAAAAAAATTTAAATTCTTATCAGTCCTCAAAGTATTACACTAATTTTTATTAATGTGTTTACATATTATACTAGATAAAGAAAATAACAGTAATAATGAGTATAACCAATATTGGTCAGAAATGTAACAAAAAACTAATTTTAAGAGCAAACTCATTTATAGGTGTCTAAGATGCTTAGTGCGTAGAGTTTATCAGTAGCCACTGGCCTATTGTAAAACCTATTAAAAGTGTTTGAAGTCTGCGACCATCCAGCAGTGCTTCTAATAGTATTCAAAGATACACCACTCCTATAAGCCGCAGATGTTGACGCGTGTCTGCAGGAATGTGGTTTAAACCTGTTTGTATCCCCCCCGCTGCCGCTAATGTACATTTCATCCATTTGGCCAAGGTTTGTTTGGAAATAACCCGATGAGGTTCGGACGTTGACACAAATAATTGGGATAATGCTTCTGTTCTTATGGGGGCCGTCCTTTCGATATACTCAATTAATACAGCGGCTACACAAATTTCTTTTTTATAATAGAAAGGTATTTGAAGACAAGGTTGTGGATTACCTGGACGTGATGTTTTAATTTCTTCCGGTACAAAAATCTGTGCTCCTTCACCAGAAAAAATAATATTCTCAACCTTAATTAAATGTATTGTTTGCAGTCTATGTCCCGTTATTAGAGCCAACAACGTTAACAATTTTTTCGATAGGTCTAGTAATGTCAGTTCCCCATTTGGGTATTTACTTCCAAGGTACTGAAGGACTATACTTGGGTCCCAGGTGAATCTGTATCGAGAAGCTTGAGGTCTTAGTCGAAATATACCCTTTAAGAATCTTCTTATTCTCAGATCGGTACCTATGTTACCTGGCAATATCAGTGATAGCGCTGACCTACTAGAGTTAAATGTACCATACTTCCATGTTCTTGAGATCAGCATTTCTTGGAGGTATGACAAGACCTGTGGAACATCTGCTGTGAAGGGGCATGTATGATTATTCAAACAATAGTCCCACCAGGATTTGTATGTTGAATTATATTGCTTTAGAGTAGACAAGAATAATGATTCAATAGCAGTCGAAACTGAGCTTTCAGGTAACATCATACGTAGGAATGCCTGGCGGACAACTTCCCGACAACCAGGGTAAGGTTGTCTGACAGAGGGTGCATGTAACTAAAAGGAGAAATTAACAAATTAGATTGTGGATGAAATACAACAAGTTCACTAACTAGTAAACTTTTAAATAATGGGTACCAAGGCTGTGAAGGCCACATAGGTACCACAAGTATGCCTTCTGCTTTATCGTTAATTATTTTATCGAGGACTCTCAAAATTAAACAAAATGGGGGGAACGCATAGAATCGTAAATTGTTCCAATTTATGGTAAATGCATCGCATGCTACCGAGCCAGGGTCATTTTTCCATGATATAAATTTGTCACATCTGTGGTTTATTTTTGAGGCGAAAAAATCAATTTCCGGTTTTCCTAGGGTTCTTACGATTCTTAAAAAGGCAAAATTTGCCAACTCCCATTCAGTTTCGGGAGGAAGTATGCGTGAGCTTTCGTCAGCTATATTGGCTTTAGACTGAACTTAAGTCGCAAACAGCCAAATATCTTTATCCTCACACCATTGCCATATCTGCTTTGACAGCTTGCAAAGGTCCCTGTGTTGTACACTACCCATGCGATTAATATAAGAAATTGCAGTTGTGTTATCTACTCTCAACAGAACATTACACGCATGCAAATTTTTAGCAAAATATTTCAGGCCGTAGAAAATCGCTTTTAGTTCTAAAAAATTTATGTGATTTTCAGCCTCTGCAGCTGTCCACCAGCCATGTACAGTTTTACCATCTGATACTGACCCCCATCCTGTATTCGATGCATCACAGTATATTTCAACATGGAACTTATCCTTCTTAATTTGATTTACGCCATTCGAAATATTAGATTTCCACCATAATAAATCATTTTTAATTGAATCTGATAAGCGCACGGAAGCATTATAACTTTGATTAGATGCTCTCAGAGCAAAATATTTGAGATGTTCTAGAGATTTTGTATATAGTGGGCTATATTTCAAGGCTGGAGTTGATGAAATTAATAGCCCAATGAAACTTGCAAAGTATTTAATTTTACATTTTCTTAAATGTAATACTTTATTAATATGAAAATTTATTTTTTGTCTCTTATCAGGAGGTAACTCAATGGTCATCTTCGTGCTATCAAAAATAAAGGCCAAAAATTGACATCTCGTTTTAGGATTCAATATGCTTTTCTCTTTATTAATGATAAATCCGAGTGCTTCCAAGGTCTGAGTAATAAACAGAACAGAACTTAGACATTCGCTTCTAGAATTTCCAAAAATTATGAAATCATCTAGGTAAGCAACACAAATAATGCCATTCTCCCGAAGAAATTTCAACACTGGCTTAATTAATTTCGTAAATAAGTAGGGTGCAATCGACAGACCAAACGGCACACAAGTAAATTCATAAAGCACTCCGTTAAACTGAAAACGAAGAAATTTTCTAAAGCTTTTATGAACTGAAATCAAAAAATAGGCATCTTTCAGGTCTATGGAAGCCATAAACGAGCCCTTCTTTATTAGTTTCATAACCGTTCTAATGTCTTCCATTTTAAAATGGGGTGCTTTGATAAAAGTGTTTAACTTTTTGAGGTTCAATATAAACCTTTTCTCCCCATTATTTTTATCGACTAAAAAACAAGGCGATAAAATTTCGTTTTTGTGGTGTTTACATTTAGCAACTGCACCTTTTGCAAGAAGATCATATATACAAGCTTGCATCTGTTTCCTTTCGGATAACGAAAGAGTGGGGGTAGTAGGTATAACAGACTGGTAAGGCCTCTTGATAAAAGGTATTTTATATCCCGAAAGCCATTGGCATATCATGGGATCCATGTCAAACCCTTCCCATCTTGCTTTATATTCTGAGAGCCTACCTGCCAAAACACTTACCTGTGGCTCTACTGTCGACGTTGACTTCCTGATTGTTGTCTCGGGCTTTGCTGTCGGCCTCTGCTGCGGGTCCTGTTGTAGCTGGATGTCCTTGAAGTTTGTGGCCCTTGATGTCGAGGCAACCTCATATTCCTCGACGGGCCTTTGAAGTTTAAATTACTTCTAAATTTGTTCCCCATAGGAAATGTTGGTTTTTTGACTGGCTTTTCATTCTTTAGGTCAACACCAGATTTTTCAATTTCCCTTGATGATTTCATTCGATCTCCTAGATCAGAGCCAAATAAAAGTGAACCAATAGGTACTGACTTTGTAATTTCTCGTACATTTTTATTAAGAGCTGGTAATAAGAGTGATCGTCGATGCAATGAATGTCGATACTGCAAATCACAGAAAATTTTTCCAGCATCTGCAATCGAAGCAATTAAATTTTTCTTTTCAGCAAACTCAGGTTATAATACAGTATTAGCAGCCATGCCCAATGCAGTGAGTCCTTTACTCAATTGGTTCTGCAATAGAACTTGAAAATTATCTTTGCCAGCTAAATACTTCGGAATGGCCGACAGAACCTCAGGGTTTAATTCTGGTGGTTTTTGGTTTGGAAAATTAGTTGGTATATCATATTTCTCCAAAAGAGAAGCCCTATCGACTTTTTCCAATCCATTAGAGAGGATATTTGCCCATCTGGGTACCAGATGAGGAGATAATTCAAAGGAATTGAAGCCTTTGGGTTTCTGGGGGTCATCTCCCAGCATATTTAAAATGTCATCAGCAATATTGACTTCCAAAACCTCCCCCTGGTTATCAGGGGCTACATTTTCTATATCTTCCAGTGTCATGTCCTCAACAGATATGGGAGACTGGCTATGGTCAGAGAAGTCTACTGGCGAGGGTGTCTCTTGCGGAGAATTGGCCCTTGAGTTCCTTGAATAATATAAGGATGAGCTCGACTCTTGCGGAGTTCGTGCCCTCCTGTGATGCGAGGTCATCTCTTGCGGAGAATAACCCTCTTGGCGATTAGAATTCAGCTCTTGCGAAGCTTGGTTCTTGGGGCTGTGTCTAGCACTCCTAGCATTGCTTGCAGTAGAACTAGCAGAACGAGAAGAATACTTAAAACGTTCTTTCTCAATATCCCCAAGTCTCTTCTTAATCACACTTAATTCATGTTCAAGCTTTCTTGAAGATTTTTTATGTCCTCGACGGGCCTTTGAAGTTTAAATTACTTCTAAATTTATTCCCCATAGTAAATGTTGGTTTTTTGACTGGCTTTTCATTCTTTAGGTCAACACCAGATTTTTCAATTTCCCTTGACGATTTCATTCGATCTCCTAGATCAGAGCCAAATAAAAGTGAACCAATAGGTACTGACTTTGTAATTTCTCGTACATTTTTATTAAGAGCTGGTAATAAGAGTGATCGTCGCTGCAATGAATGTCGATACTGCAAATCACAGAAAATTTTTCCAGCATCTGCAATCGAAGCAATTAAATTTTTCTTTTCAGCAAACTCAGGTTGTAATACAGTATTAGCAGCCATGCCCAATGCAGTGAGTCCTTTACTCAATTGGTTCTGCAATAGAACTTGAAAATTATCTTTGCCAGCTAAATACTTCGGAATGGCCGACAGAACCTCAGGGTTTAATTCTGGTGGTTTTTGGTTTGGAAAATTAGTTGGTATATCATATTTCTCCAAAAGAGAAGCCCTATCGACTTTTTCCAATCCATTAGAGAGGATATTTGCCCATCGGGTACCAGATGAGGAGATAATTCGAATTTAAGCCTTTGGGTTTCTGGGGGTCATCTCCCAGCATATTTAAAATGTCATCAGCAATATTGACTTCCAAAACCTCCCCCTGGTTATCAGGGGCTACATTTTCTATATCTTCCAGTGTCATGTCCTCAACAGATATCGGAGACTGGCTATGGTCAGAGAAGTCTACTGGTGAGGGTGTCTCTTGCGGAGAATTGACCCTTGAGTTCCTTGAATAATATAAGGATGAGCTCGACTCTTGCGGAGTTCGTACCCTCCTGTGATGCGAGGTCATCTCTTGTGGAGAATAACCCTCTTGGCGATTAGAATTCAGCTCTTGCGAAGCTTGGTTCTTGGGGCTATGTCTAGCACTCCTAGCATTGCTTGCAGTAGAACTAGCAGAACGAGAAGAATACTTAAAACGTTCTTTCTCAATATCCCCAAGTCTCTTAATCACACTTAATTCATGTTCAAGCTTTCATGAAGATTTTTTATGTCGTGAGTCGTCATGATGTCGCCCCATGGTAAGTCTATACCCTATCTGAAAAGAAAAGCTAAATAAGAATAACAGGTGGTTAGACCAAAACCACGAGTTCATTAGGTTATGTTAATAATATGCTAGAAAAATATTATCCACATTATATTGCTCTATGATTTAAGATAATACAAAAAGGAAATAATATATAGTATATGATAATTGTAAATTAACTTACGAAAGTTTATGAATTTCTATGATGATTGTTGATCTTAAAAAAAAATACAACGTATGCCACCAGCACACAAAATAGCAATGACGTTATTTACCGGTTGGTAGCTACAGCCGGCTAGGTAGGTAAAAAGTTTCATTTAAACTCGTGTGCCACCTAGTACCGAAATGGTGTACTACCTAGTTAAATAGTGACCTGGAGGAACGAGGAGCCGAAGTATAATTCCACAAAACAGCCAAACAAAAACTGTTGAGATAAATTCTACCACAAAAAACATAGGAAGTAAAAACTCGCAGACAAACAAAAACACCATACCAAACAAAAACTATTCTCCTCATATGAATGAAATATACCACAAAAAATATAAACATTTATTCTACATAACAACTGAAAGTAGTTACACAAGATTAGAGCTCACAAATATTTGGAGTAGGATCTATCCTAAAGCAAGAGACATAATACAAACTAAAAAAGGATTTTTACTTAAAACGGATACCCCAGAAGAATCTATTATACAAACTCTAGACAAAATGGTCGAAGTTGGAAGGGTTCTCCACTATCATAAAACACCTACTGTTAGTGCAAGCTATTCAGTTATTATAGCAAACGTTGAACTTGAGATAGAGGACAAAACAATCAGTGAAATTCTGAATGTATATAAACTAGAACATCGATACTGTAGGAGAATCTTATCATGTGCAACAAATAAACCGACTTCTTTAGTACGAATAATAACTGGTTCGCAAAATTCTTTTGAAACACTACTCACCGAGGGTCTTTACTTTAATTATCGTCACTATCCGGTTTACCCCAGCAAACCACCAACACCAAAACCATGTAGTAGATGTCTAGCATTTGACCACACAACAGAAATTTGTAACACTCCCAGCAAATGTTCCAAATGCCTTGGAACTCACTCTACTAATAAATGCCCTTCCACATTACCACCTAAATGCACCAGTTGTGGCTCAGAGGAACACCAGGCATGGTCATTCAAATGTCCCAATAGACCGAAAGCACCAATTGATGGTATTCCTAACATGCAGATAAAATCGCTGAATAAAAAACCACGAAATTTCACAGAAAAACAAAAAACACAGAATCCACTCTCCTGTCACAATTCACGACATGATAATTAATACTTATATCAATGAGATAAACGACCCAATCAATAAAAGCAGAGAGGAGCTCTTAGCCAAACTGCGCAAACATTTTGTAAATAATTTCAATGTGGACACAACAGCAGTATTCTCTGGAAACAGAGTGTATATTCTAATTTTTGAAATAGACGTGGAAAACCCTTATTCTCCCACCGAACCAATCTACCAATGTACAGCATGAATATGTCAGTAATTAATATCATATATGCAAACATCAATAGCTACACAGGCAAAAAGCATCTGGTTAACAACTATATAGAAAACAATAATATACAATGTGCAATGTTTGTTGAGACTAAAACTAAAAAAGACAGCAATACTTCCTACAGGAATTGGAATACCCCTCCATCTTGATGGCAATCAAATACATAACCATGCAAGAGGCGGAGCCTCATTCAAATTCATCCTGATCTCAAGATGGGTAAAGCAAACCCTCCCAGAATCAACAACCCTCTCAGCGAATGTTTACATTTTACTATCCCATTCCTAGACGACAAATTACGCATCTTTTTGGTTTATATCCACTCACACGCCCGAATCGAGGAAAATATCTTCACTATGAGCACGCTTTATAAATACTCATTAATCATAGGAGACTTTAATGTAAACAATAGAGTAAAAAAGAGACAACTGAACAACTTCATCCAAAATACCGGTTTTTGCAAGTACGTCACTCCACCCACATTCTTAATGCAACATAATAATGACTCAACTCCAGATATCCTACTTCATACCTCTAACATAAGTAATAACTTGAAAGTTGAACTTACTCCTGATTTATGCTCAGACCATCTCAGCCTACATATTTCACTTGATAGGCAAAGGCCAATAACCGATTGTGGAGATACAACTTTGCAAAAACCGACATTAACAAAATTAATACATCCATGGTACAGTTTATAACCTCCAGACAGGACCAGGAACTAAATGAAGAAGTAATAACTCAATTTAATACAAAACTCTCTTGAGTCATTCATTGAAAATACATCTTTAAAAGAGATAAAGTACTACACTTATGAGCTGCCACCCTTTATAATACAATTAATTAAAAGAAAAAGAAAAATGTACAGAAGCACCAACAATCCCGACGCAAAGATGGAAATGAATAAACTTAACAAAAACATACAAACTTTAATTCAACAATTTAGATCACATAAATGGATTAACACATGCAACGAAATAAACAGGAAAAAAGGCAAAAACTACTGGTCAGAAATAAAAAAACTATCAAAATATAAAAATAAAGGGACATCAAGCTCTAGTATTAAAGTAAAAGACATAATATATGAAAGACCAGAAGGAAAGACAAAAGTATTTGCAAATCATTTTGAAAAAGCCTATGCAGAAACACAGGACTTGAATTTTAATAATAACCATTACCAAAGTGTCCAAGAATGGTACGATACATTTATTAACGAACCTGTGCCAATGGAAGATTATTCAATTGATGAAGCCGACTATTTTGCTATAGTAAATCGAGGTAAAAATACAGCTCCAGGTCACGATTATGTCACAAAAAAAAATTGTTAAAAAACTAGACTTAAACCATTCACTTGTATATAATTAAAATTTACGAATACTGTTTCAAACATGGATATTTCCCAAAAGAATGGAAAACTGGGACGATCATTACCATACCCAAATACGGCACAGATCACTCCAAAGTAGTTAACTATAGACCTATTACGCTACTGCCAGTACTGGGGAAGAACTTCGAAAAATTAATTAACAACAAAATTCATGAAAGCATTGGTCACCAGATACCGAATTATCAATTTAGATTTAAAACTAATAGCTCTACAACTCAGCCTTTAGCAATACTAACAAACAATGTCGAAACATCTAAGCTAAATGGAAACAAATCAGTAGCATTCTTCATGGACATCAACAAAGCTTTTGACAGTGTTTGGCATAAGGGTTTACTATACAAACTATACACACGAGGATGTTCTAGACATCTACTTTTGGTTAACTGCTTTCTGTTCAACCGGAAATTAAGAGTGAAGGTCCAGAACGCCATATCTTATGAATTTACCCCTGAGCAAGGCCTTCCACAAGGATCACCGCTTTCATCACTCCTCTACAATATCTACTGTTCAGATATCTACCACGATAATCCACAACATTTTTCACATCAAGCATATATACTTCAATTTGCAGATGATACCACCTTGATAGCACACGACAAATGCAGCAATGGAAAATCTACAAAATCTCGCAGATGCTATATCTTTATGGTTTAACAAATGGAGGCTTAAACCCAACCCATCTAAGCCCCACTTAATTATATTCCAGCATACACCTTCTAGAAATTCCCCCTCATTAAACATATACAATCAGACAATTCATGCAGAAGTATCTGCAAAATATCTAGGGATTACCATCGACAATAAAATCAATTTTAACAACTATACAACTAATGTGAAAAAAAAATAATTTCAAGAGCCAAACATTTTAGAGGATTATCTCATAAAAGAGATGGAATTAATATAACCACTATGGGTAAAATCTATAAATTAATTTGCAGACCGATCATAGAGTATGGACAAGTAATTTTCTCCAATTTAAAAAATCCTGCTATCAAAAATCTCAAGGTAGCCGAAACGAGTGCCATCCGAACAATAACAAAAATTCAGCATCCCAACAATCCTCTACATAACCCGCCAAACCACCTCTTATACACTGAAACTCACATCCAGCCCATTCAAGAAAGACTTTCCACTCTTACACGAAGATTTTACCAAAAGCAACATAACAAAAATTCGATGAATTTTTTATAAGGAGGATCAACAGAATAAGGAGATGCACACACCCCGCTAATTCTCTTTGGGAGATAATTGTATCTAGAATAATACAGGACATTCATACTATATTGCACACATATTTATAAAAAAAAAATTTTTTGCATACCTATTAAAATTTGATTTTTTTTTTGTATAAAATATGTACTACATAAATCACACATTACCTGTACATTGCTATGAAAAAAATTATATTAAGGTTTATAAACTAAATGGGCTGAAGGACCTCGGTCAATTGCCCTTTGGAATGAAATGTAATTCTCGTTTCAATAAAATTCTTTTATTATTATTATTATTAAAAACTCATCAAGATATAAAATTGTTGAGAATATGGCCGCCAAAGGAAGGTTCCCTAATTGTGCCTTATTTGCGTCTACAGACACAATGTAGGTAATGTGAAATACACTTCCCTA
The DNA here is from genome assembly GCA_963675555.1 of Leptura quadrifasciata. Taxonomy (NCBI): domain Eukaryota; kingdom Metazoa; phylum Arthropoda; class Insecta; order Coleoptera; family Cerambycidae; genus Leptura; species Leptura quadrifasciata. The sequence goes on along the minus strand of OY776676.1, from coordinate 75,052,066 downwards.
TTGGTTTCACGTAATTTCTATTATACGCTATGATTGAAACAATCGAGGAATCTTGTAACAATATTCCGCAATTGCATGGTTGATGACACAATGTTTTGAAATCATTCCTATTTTGCGACTTGTGTCGGCGCGCTCCTGGCATAGTGCCCGTGGTGCCTTATTGTGAAATGGTTCTTAACTAAGAGCCAAGAAGTATTTAGTGTGAATTGGGCTAAACTTATATCTGGCATTTTTCTTACCAGTAGTTCTAATCTCTCAAAGAAAGAAATTTTTTTTGAAAATCCATTTTGCTTCTCTCGCTTGGACATGTTTTTATCAAATGAGAATGTCAAAAATGTACCAAAGCTTTACAAAACAGAGGATATTAAATGTAAACTTTTTGCACTCGACTTCGATAATAAGACTATTTCTGCCCTTACTATACACTCTGGAAACAAAATTTCAATGATCTTTTTTAATAGTACTCTCATAAACATGAAACTTTTCCCTACCAGTTGTGCAAAAAACCAAACCAATGTTCTTATGTATGGTTTCTTATTTGACGACGACATATTTATAGGCTATTATTACACTTAACGGAGACCAAAACAAACCTCTGATTCAATTCCTACTGTGCGTTATCCACGTGTTAAATAGAAGAAACTACTGGTTAAAATGCCTTTACAGCTTTATGCTGAATTTATTTGTGAGCGTTTACACAAATCTTACGCCCAATTACTGTTTTCCGAGGTGCACAAATCACCTTTATGGTTTTAAGAACAAAATGCCTACTAAGCATCACACTACACATTCCACAATTACAATTACGGTTTTGTGTCTTTTAAAGGCACAGACGCAGCTACGGCATTCTTTTAACACAATTCCTACTGCATGTCACACTACGCATTCCACAATAATTACGGTTGTGTGTCTTTAAAGGCACAGATGCAGTTACGGCATTCTTTTAACACAATAATTCCTACTGCATGTCATTCATTATTTGCATTTAAGTAGCAATTCCTTATGTGTCAACACAATTCCTATTCCGTGTAAAAGAACGCATTATTTCTTTTTTAAGCCAACTTAGGCAGCAGTAGTGACGCCACTTGCAGTTTTTTGTGCTATTTGACGCAAAAGAATAGTCCGACGATGTAACAACGATGTCACCTAGAACACATTTCCTTTAATAGAATAAAATGCTCACTGGGTTAGGTTACAAATATTAGGTTCTGAATAAATTTAGATTTTAATTTGACTTGTTGGCATTCTTTAATGAAAATATATTTTAAATATAAATCTATATCAGTAAGAACATTGATGAGTAATTTTAGTACGTATTAAGATTTTACTTTTATTAAATATTTTGATAATTTTTTTTTATTTGAATGTACATAACCACTTCATCTACTCTGATTTGGTGGTATTAATTTAAATAAAATTAAAACGAGTTAGGTACTTTAATCCTCCAGTAATATTTAAGATACAAAATAATCATTCGTTGCTCCAAACAATAAAAATAAAACTTAAATAGAAATATAACTTTTTGGTTAAATTAGTGGGCACAACATTGTTTGGTTGGAATTTTCGACTTCAAAGTCAATAATATATATTCATGAAAGCCTCTATGTACTTCTAAAATAAAGGGTAACTGTTCGCAAATGTTGTCATTTTTTTAACGGAAATTTTTAATTTTTGACAAAGTCTAGTGAATTCAATATTTGTAGGGGGCACATAGTTTTCAGCTAGAGGATTTTTGAATAGTGAAACTTTTTGGAATGGATGTACTCATATGATTTTTTATATAACTACCTGCCAAATTTATTAATGCAAATCCATTTAATACCATCCCAAAAGGGAATTTTTTCATTCAACAAATTCCTGTTTTTATGAACCAATCTCATTTTATTTGGTAAACCATTAATATCATTATTGTTCCATATTATTAACCGCTGACCTTGCAAACTGTTTTAATAATCTGCCTGAATTGGTCAGCGATAAAAATAGTGCTATACTTTTTCAGAACTTTCTGAATTATACTAAAGTCCCTATCTGAGTCCAAATAGGCATGGTGTGCCCCACCTCAGGAATTTTGTGGTCAACCACTTAAAAATACCTTTTAATATCAATAGCTGGTGAAAGCAAATCATATGAAAGTTTTTGTTTTGACATGCACATGAGTCAGACCATACAGTAAGCTTTATTTTAACACACGCAAGTATGCACAAAATTCATAGATAGCTCACAACTTCTGTACTACCTTTACCGGCTATGTCTTCAGTCTATGTTTCCATTACGGATTTGTGCCCTTTATACCAACAATGTATATGCTTAAGCTATAAAACCATATCTGCCTTTGACGTAATTTTTGGGAAAGGCATAGTTTGTTGGAGGGCAACAGTTATGTAACATACCTTCATTTTTCAAAGCATTTTCAGGGTCCTTCGACATCAACTGGAAACCTAGATTGACATTTTTCCGTGAATAATGGGATTCCTTCATCGGAAATTTATTAATGTGAGTTGTAAATAGCTTGTTCTACAGCATCATTTATCTTATGGGGCCTGTTCATATGGCTACTTCGTCTATCTTTAGATGGAAATGATTTTCCTGTTTTTGGTTTATCTTTTATAACATTTATTTTTTTTACACCTAATAAGTCAAATTTTATACTGCATTTCAATCTGAAGTTTTCACTGCATAAGCATGCAGAGCATACACTTTTTGTAGATATGGCATTACCTTTATAAATATGAAATGTAACTTTTCATTTTTCTTTACTAATTGCTGCATCTTTTTTTTCATAAATCTGGATTCCTAATGCGTTTTTTTGATGTTTTTTTATATAATTGGGAACATTTTATATCTGTATCTCTACTAGTGAAACTTTGATGGATTTGTGGCACTACAGTATCGTGTCCGTTTTGAATATTAATAAGCTCTTTCAAAACTTTGTCAGGTTCACTTTCTTCATCTGATTCTGACGGTTGATATTCACAATCACTTGATTCATAAATTTCGTGGCCGTTATCGTTCTCTTCATGCAAATACTGAACTGAACTGAAAATTAAAAAATGTGAAATATGACAAAGGCAAACATCTTCATATTCCTACTAGTGCTTGATTCTGCTTCACACTCTTATATGATCATCTTGTTGAGAATAATAACTACCACTATCCAGAGAATGCTTTGAAAGTAAAAATTACAAGTAAGTATTTGACATTAAAAATATAAAATTAATTTGTTGCAAAGAATCAGTCCCTTTTTTTTAAGTCGTTCTTTTTCCAAATGAATATTGTCATCTTGTAAATGCGTCAAAGAACAGATTAAAAGTAAACATTACATATACTTAAGTATTTCAAATTAGGTATTTGAAGGGTCGGCTGTAACAACACTGTAGGTAACAAAAACAATGAATGGCAGAATTCGAAAAAAACGATGTGAAAACTCTCAGGACCTTCTTAACAGTATGAATGAATGAGTGAGTTGGACAATATAAAACTTGTTCTAAATCTATAAGTAATACTATTGTTAGGGTTATTATTTGCCATTCCTGTGTCAGCTTTTAACGTTTTGTAACCTGCGTCCGCTCTCATGTGATGTATTTTACTCTCTCTCAAAACAGATTCTTTTTCACCTTCATTATTAGCAGCACATAGTTTAATATAAAGTTTATCGCAATATCCGCAAGTATCTGATCGGGGAACTCCGAATCTTAATTTAATTTTGCTTTTAAAACGTCATGGAATCACAGCAGATCCAAAAAACTTTTCGTCTTTTGTCAATTCGAAAAGCGGAAATTCTAGTATTCCATCGATAATGACAGTAAATTGACAAACACTCAGTAGTGGACAGGACATATCGAATGCTTTTGCCAGTTTTTTTGAATCCGTGTTTAGTGAAAAAAATAACTCTATAGAATCTTTCAAAAATCATTATGCAAATAAAGAATTCAATAACACCCTAATATGTCTAGAGTATATCATTGATGAAGATGTAATTAAAGCTGTGAAAGCAATTAAAAGTAATGCAATAGGCCCAGATGGTGTGCCAGCTTACATATTCAAAGGGTGCATAGAATTTTTATGTTATCCACTAAGAATCATTTTTAATATGAGCATTAAGTTAGGTAAATTTCCCAGCAAATGGAAAGAAGCTAAAGTGTGTCCTATTTTCAAATCTGGCAGCAGATCAGAAATAACTATCTCTATATTATGTGCTCCCTCTAAGGCATTAGAACATATAATCTATCAAAATATTTTTGTTGACGTAAGAAAATGTATTTCGGAAAATCAACATGGTTTAATGCCCTCAAGATCTACTGTCACTAATTTATCCATTATGACAATATCTGTCTGATAACATCAATAATCGGTTACAAACTGACGCAATTTGCACGTACCTGACAAAGGCATTCGACAAAATATGTCATACACGATTAATACTAAAATTGAATTGTTATGGATTTGCAGCGAACCTTATAAAGCTTATTTCTGATTATCTCAGTAACAGAAAATCATATGTTCTTGTTAACAATTTCAAATCACACTCATATATCTCTACCTCGGGCGTACCACAAGGCAGTAATCTGGATCCGTTGCTTTTTTAAATATTTTTTAATGATATTGTTAATGTTATTGATAATTCTTTAGTACTGCTTTATGCAGATGACCTAAAAATAATGAGAACTGTTAGAGACGATACTGATAGTGAACTAATTCAAGCAGACATAAACAATAATGTGAATGGGCAGAAAGTAATGCTTTGCAATTTAATATTTCAAAGTGTTTTGTAATGTCATTCACAACAAATATTAATACTGTTAATTTCAATTATACAATCAGTAACTCTATTTTGGAGCGTAAGAATGACATAAAAGTCCTTGGGGTAATCTTCGACTCCAAAATGACATTTAATGAGCATATATCATTTGTAAAGAATAGTGCAATGAAACTAATGGACTTTGTAATACGTAACACTAAATGTTTCCATACAACTAAATCTTTAGACATGCTTTATAAAACACACATACAGTCTAAATTAAATTATGCTGCAGTTATCTGGTCACCCTATTATGAAAAGTATGTATATAGCCTAGAAAGTGTACAGAACAGGTATCTAAAATGCAAATATTTCAGGGAAACAGGAGTGTATTTATTATATGAGAGAACATTTCTGGTTAATTATTATGGCTTGCTAACTTTACAAAAACGTAGAATAATAATAGGTCTCTTGTATCTTCATGGAATAATCAACAACTTGATCGATAATCCCAAATTTCTGAGCTATATACATATTAGAGTCCCTAGATCTAACAACACCAGAGCAAGTAATACTTTTTCGGTGCCAATTTCGCCAACAAATGCTCTGTTAAATTCTCCTGTATATAGAATACTTAATGATTTTAATAAATATTGTAGTACAGTGGATATATTTAGTACTTCTAAACCTAATTCCAAAAGAGAAATTGAAAATCTTTGGTTCTGCAACTTTATAATTTCGATGTATGTACATGTAATTATACAATCTTTGTATGTAATATGTTTGTTATACAATCTTTGTACATGAATTATATAATCTTTGTTGCTCATTGTGTGGGACATGCAGGGTGCCGCCCACAACAAGCTATTGTTGACAGGGCGGGGCTTTGCATGTCGCATTCAATGAGTTATTGTTCAGTAATTGGAATTAATTCCGTTGAATAATAAAGTCTATTTATTTACTTATTTATTTATCAGTATAAGTTCTTGGTGATACTTTTGATTTGGGAAATTCTTTCAAGTAAAGTCTGCATTTTCATTAAGTTTAAATCTGGTGAAAGGCATTTTTTTGATTATTCATTCCAGCTGTAATGATTGTCGTGTAAAGTAAATGATGCAATATGCTAACAATCCTGTCTATATCTGTTTCGTGCATTTTTCTTGGACGGTTGTCATGCTTTCCACGATAATTGTTTAAATTTCGGCCACCCTTCATCTTATTCACGAGGTACTGAGTTCTTTTGGATGTCACTCCGAATATCTGTACATACAGTTTTTTGGCAAACCTTAACATTTTCCACGGAATATTTTATGGTGCATTGTCTTCTTGAAATATTTTCTTCAACTTTCCGTCTCTCAAGTTCTCGTATTGACGCAGTCTGGATAAATACCGAGTTTGTTCATTATAATTTAGGCATCTAAACATCCTAAAAAGCTGCCCATATTTTTCAACAAGTTCTTTAGAATTGCATCCTCGCCAACACTGAAATGCAAGCTTCTAAAAATGTATGACTGAAGAAAATATCTCTGTACTTACAACATTGTTTTAGGTACCTCGTTTGGAGGTCCAGTAGCCTCCACATTTACGTTTTTGCCTAATAAATAGTTTTCCCCAGCATCCCTGGATTTAGTCCAAGCAACCAAGGAAAAATAGAGGAAAAAATACATGTAGAAGCCAATTTTGGCACAGTTGTAGGGGAAGGTGTCCTTAACAACATACTAAAGGTACTGTCGTGTGCAGAAAAAAATAGAACTTTTTTTTTCTAATGTAAATCTGTCTATTTGAATATGTAATGAGTAGCCGAAATAAAACAGATATCACTTTTAATTTATTTTTTATTTTGATGCTGTAGTTATTGCTATAGTAAATGATGGATGGTTAATGAGACAAATTGCCACTGAGTTATAACATTAACAAAAATTTGGTGTGTAACATTTTAAGAAAGTGGAGAATAAACGGTACGATTAGTAGAAATCCTGGATCAAAGGACAAAGAATATCCTGCTTAACAAGAAACTAACTATTAATATTTCGTTATTGCCCATTTCTATTTATAACTTCTATAAGTCTGTTTGGCATATAATTAAATAACCTTATAAAATAATCATTAGTACAGTTTAAAGTGAGAAACTGTTGAAGCAACAAGTATTTAACAGCTCTTAGTTTTGAAGCTTTTTAAAGTGAGGTATAGTCCAATTTTAAATTAAATATGAGTGCAAACTCTGATATGGAAGATGAAGACATGGAATGGTTGGTCCAGGAGTATAAAAAGAGGAAGCGTAAAAAGAGTAGTACTGCACTAACTACAGATGAGATAAATGAAATTTTAGGAACAATTCAGGCTGCCACCAGTAAAAACACCACACAAAAACAATCAACAACTGATAACTCAGAAAAGAATAAAAACACACATAAAATCACAACAAAAAACTACTCACTAAAAATGAAGGAAGTAATAAACAAATCTTTTTTTTTTATACATTTATTTAACGTCGGCCTATTTCCGCTACTGAGGCCTAACACCGACGCCTGTAGACGAGCTACCCCCAACCAGGAATTTTGCCGAACCTCTTCCCTTAAGAAGAGTAGGGATCTTTTACTTGCCTAACATTTAATAGACAAGGGACCGACGGCTTTACATCCCCTCCGAAGGATGGTATATCTCCTATACAACCCTCGCCTAAGGTTGTATAGCTTCCGCGCATACACTGATATACAAGCCGCTGGAAGATGTGTGAGGCGAGAACGCGGTTTCCGTTGGAATGGTCACCATCCAAGTGCTAACTGCGCCTGTCGTTGCTTTACATCGCATACCGAAGTATGTACATAGTAAAGACGCACCTACGCTCGCCCCTAAACAAATCTTACAAATTCATGTTTTATATCAACACTCCAAACGAATTATCCAGGATACAAATGGTAGACATTTGGAATCAAGAACACTCTAACCCCACAGATGATGTAATACTAAAAACAAAAAAGGGTTTTCTCCTCAAATCAAACACCGATAAATATAAACTATTAACAGTTCTCTCAAAGCTGGCGGCATCAAAAAAAATATCACACGATAAAGAAACTCAACAATCTACAACTACACCCCAAGGAACCCCCACTCTGTCATTCTCTGCAATAATTTCAGGTGTTGAATTAGAAATTAAAGATACAGAGGTTAGCGAATACCTAAACCAGCAGAAGCTTACACATTGTTACTGTAAAAGAATAACGTCCCGCGCTACAAATAAGGAAACGATGCTGTTAAGAATTATAACAGGATGCTCTGCCACATACCAAACGTTATTAAATAATGGACTGTTTTATAAAAATAGGCACTATGCAATATTCCCCAGCAACCCACCACTACCAACACCCCAACCGTGTCGCAAATGTACCCTATTTGGACACACTACAGAAAATTGTACAACCCCCAATAAGTGTGACAAGTGCTTGGGAAACCATCACTCAAGTAATTGTACCTCAACACTGCCACCAAAATGTATGTCTCGTGGATCTGAAGATCATAGAGCTTGGTCCTATAAATGTCTGAATAGACACATGAAACCCATAGAGGGTATCCCTAACACAAGAATAAAACCTTTAAACTTGAGAAGTGAAGATATAAAACCCGAAACTAAAAAAAATACTAAGATACACTCAACTATAACAATTCATGACCTAATTATCAACACCTATGTCACAAAACTGAACAAACCGAAAAATATCAATCGGGAGGAACTTATTAAGAAGCTCAAAAAACGATTTATTCAACTATACAATATTGACACAACAGTTGCTTTCTCGGCTAATAGAATTACATATTAATGTTTGACTTGGATTTACCCAACTCCGACTCCCCAACTGAACCAATACAAGGAGCTATAACAATAGACAAATGCAACTCTCAAATTAGGATATTAAACAACAATATAAACAGCTATCAGACAAAAAAACAATTACTATATAATTATGTGGAAAATAACAATATAGACTGCATTCTATTAGTGGAAACCAAGCACAAACAAGAAACCAATATACAATACCGTAACTGGAGAACTATAGAACTGAAGGGAAATTCAGTCACCAACTATGCAAGAGGAGGAAGCATAATTCAGAGCCACCCCAATCTATCTATGCGCAAGGAAAATTCCCCACGGTTAAATAACCCTCTTAACGAAACTACACACATGTCAATACCATTCCAAGCTGAAAAATTACATATTTTCCTAGTTTACGTTCATCCTAATTCCAGAATAGAATATATTCACCAAAGCTGCACAATACAAAGCAGTGCCATTGCCGTTGGGTTGCCCTCGTCACTTGCCTGAAATATGTCATCAGTAATAGTTAGCAGTGCTGTTGTGCAGCTATAACCTGGCCTAAAGCCTGACTGTGCGAGCTGCAAAATATCGTGGATATTCTCTGAGTTGCGTTTCCATTACTTTTTCCATAAGTTTAGAGAGAACCGATAAAACACTTATTGGTCTAAGTTCAGCAAAAGTTTTTGGAGAAGATACTTTAGGAACAGGGGTTACAATAGCTTTCTTCCAGGCAGACAGAAATTTTCCCTGTAGTATAACGGAACTAATAATATTAACTAAAAACGGCAACAAATAAGGACAACAAAGTTTTAGAAATAATGCCGTTACACCAGCTGAACAAATTTTTAAATTTGAAATAACTTTTCGTAAATCTTCAGCATTAATAAGCTTAAACGAGAATTTGGATTGGCATATAGGATTTCTTGAATAATAATTAATAATTTCCCTTCTGTCCCCAGAAATTTTTGGAATACTATCTATAAAATAATTATTAATCGCCTCAGGATCCTCCATTACATGCGGTAACTGGTATTTAGCTTTTGTATATATATTTAATAGTTTATGTTCCCTCCACAATTGTTTAGAATTTTTATTAGCACCGATATAACTAAAGTAAGCTCTCTTTTAATTGGAAATTGCATGTGTTGTTCAGTTGCGCATTTGCTTATAATAATTCCAATGTTGCTGTAACTTAGTTCTCCTAAAAGTAGTTTTTGCTCTATCCCTTAATGTCATCATAAATCTGACATTTTCAGTCAACCAAGGCGCCCTTTTTTTTGTTATTTTAACGGTTTTTGTTGGCATGTGCTGATCAAATAAAGTTAACAGATGATGATTAAGATAATCGACTTTGGAATCAACATCGCGAATAAAAACCTACTAGGTTATAATTTTGTGAGCTTTTGATTATGACATCTCAGCTTTCATATATAGAATAGAATAGTATATTTCTCATGTTAGATATACAGAGTATATATATGAACGTCACAACGGTAATAAAATAATTTCAAATAGTTCAAAAATTTGCAAATAATAATCGTTATACACTTGATACATAAAATAAACAAATAATCACAAACAGGTAAATATGCAACATTGAAATAATTACAGATTGTGTACATGAATGTTTCAGCATCACTGTGGCTCATAGTTCAGGTACTCCTCAACCGAGTAGAAACTGTTTGTAGCAAGGAAATTTTTCAGATAAGTAGAAAATTTGTTTAGTGAATTTATAGATTGAATTTCAGGAGGTAGCTTATTTATACATTTTAATACCTGCATGAAATGGAGATTTCTTATATAAAGTCATGTTATGATTTTTTACTTTTAATAGATGACCTTTTCTAGTACTGTATGAATGATTGTCTGAATTTGTTACGAATATGTTTAAATTTTTCTTGACAAGTCTAATAGTGTTTAATATATATATGCTGTGTATGGTTAAGATTTTATTACTTTTGAAATAAGGTTTACAAGAGTCCCTTGGTGCAATGTCAAATAATAATCTGATAAGCCTTTGCTGTAGGATAAATACGCGATTTATATCCAGCATCCCAAACCACAACGTTGTATGATAAATGTGAATATGCAAGTGCTTAATAAACATTTAATAGTGATTTTATTTAAAGATACCCTTCAACTGTCTTAATGGGAAATATGCATAATTAATTCTTTTGCAAACATGTTTAATTTGTTCTTCCCAACAAAGACTATTGTCAATCATAGTTCCCAGGAACGTGACAGAAAGTTTTCGGTAGGTATTACTTTGATGAGATCTTCTGAAGGTGATCTTCATTGCGAAAAGTATACACATTGAGTTTTGCCAATATTCAAGATAAGTGTATTACTATGACACCAGTCTTGATATGAATAAATCCTCTTCATTTTATCACGAAGTTCTACAGGGTCCCGTGCTGAGAGCAGCATGGAGGTGTCATCCGCAAACATGACAACCTATCCCTCCTGCATAATAGTAGGGAGATCATTGACAAATAATAAGAATAGTAATGGTCCCAGTACGGAACCCTGAGGGACTCCTTGAGCGATTTCATAATTTTATGATATTGTACCATATATTTTCACATGAAGTTTTCTATCAGTCATGAATGACTTAATAAGATTTACTGCTAGACCTCTAATTCCCAACCTTTGCAACTTGTATACAACAAAATCAACATTCAAAGTATCAAATGCCTTGCTTAGGTCGAAAAATAACCCAACAACGTGATTTTTCTTGTCAATTTCGTCATATACAAACTGCAGAAGCTGGCAGTTTCTACTGATTTATTTTGTTGAAAGCCATGTTGATTTGTTGTTATAATATTGTCTTTAATTAAAAATGCTGATATTCTGTTAAATATTAATCTTTCTAAAACTTTTGAGAGAACATAAGATGGAAATTGGTTGATAAGTTTCGAAATCAAGCTCATCGCCTTTCTTGAACACTGGCAAAATAATAATAATAATAATAATAATAATAATAATAAATCGTCTTTATTCAGGAAAATGCATAATCATACATTTTAATTTACATAGGCGAAGTTTAGCCATTGGCTACTCTAACACTTAACCTATGTCTACTTAAGCTATAACTAATACCTATTATAATAATAATAATAATAACAATACAATTTATTTAAAATATAAAAGTGAAGTTAAAAGAAGAAAACTAAAACAGTAGAAGTGTAAATCTAAAATCCTAAAATTAATGATAAAAGATGGAAAATAAAAATGTGTACCCACATATTATTCGTTAACTAATAGTTGAGATCTTAAACTATTGCGAAGTTTAGCTACAGAAAAATGTTTCAAGTTAGTATCCATATTATTGTAGTGTTTAACAGCGTTGTAAGTGAAAGATTTTTGAAAAAAAGTTGTTGAGTGTTGAGGCATTGTAAAATTGTTAACGTATCTGATATCGCGCGAATGCAATGCGTTACGTGGCACCAGTTTGTCTCTCAGGTACTTCGGTATAGATGTAGTCAGCAAACGGTGTACAAATAGCAAGAAATGAAGTTTCCAGATATTGTTGATCTTCAGCCAATGAAGCTCTTTAATTTTAACACTGACGTGGTCGTATTTACGCAAGCCAAAAATAAACCGACAACATGTGTTCTGAACTTTTTGAATTCTGTTCTTATTAACCGAATCCAAAAATGGAAAATACATAATTAGGCAATAATAAAATATTGGTAGAACGAGCGTTTCACATAATTTCTTTCTTATTTTAAAAGATAAAAACTGTTTGCTAGCATATAGCATTTTTAGACAAACGTATGATTTCCTCAGCAAGCTATTTATATGCGGTGTAAAAGTGAGATTATTATCAAAGATAACTCCTAAATTTTTTGCCTCTGTTACTATAGGAAGAGTAGTGTTGTTGATTTTAATTATCATATGATTAGCTAGGTTTGAGTATTGATACTTTGGAGAAAATAATAAAACCGATGCAATCTTGAAGATACTTGGAAAATGGCCTTGCTTGAAGTATTCGTTAATTAAATGTGCCAGAGGTGCCAGTTTTTCAGATGCAACATTTGAGAAATAATTCCCAAACTGGTTAGCAATGATTTGTTAATAACTACTACTACTACTAATAACATTTGCAACTGTTGATTTCTACTTTGCGTATAAATAGGAAAAACGTAATTTTTTATAGTTTTGGAATTACTCAATCCAAATTGCGAAATCGTTTGGGAAACGGAAAAGCCAGTAAATGGTGTTTATGTTCAAATATTTAAACTTAAACCAGCAGAACATTTATAAAAAGATGATAAATTGGACTGGATCTGGCCAAATGATACAGATGCATCAGCAGGGTTCGGACTCATATGGAAAACCTTGAAAATATGGAAAATTCAGGGAATTTTAGAATTCCTAAAAAAAACATGGAAGTCACAGGGAAATTTTTCAATAAACCTGGAATACTGAGTCTCACTATGGAAAACAATAAATTTTCTGAATCTTCCCAATGTTGCTTCAAACTGTTTTCAAAATTACGGTTATAGATTTAATTAAACAAAAAGTAATTAAAACAAAATCGGCTACGCCACTATTCAAATGGTTGTTGGTAATGGTATTGTGCGGACACGACCGAGTGCCTCCGTCTAATGACGAATGCGGATATATGTTTAGTATTTTGTCAACAACAAAGAAAGATGCATTCTAGTGATGGACAGAACCGGAATCTTTGGAATCGGAATCTTATTCAGTGCAAAGTTCACAAAATACATATTTGCAGGGCAACTATAAAAATAAAATTCACAAAAAATCTCAACCAAAAATCACGCTCACGCGCCTCACAAAGATAAAAAAAATGCGTAAATGTTCAAAAGTTACAAATGCTTCCTACATCAATGTGGAACACGTCTATGAAGAAAGGAAGTCGCAAAATTGCAGAAGACCCCCTTCTTAATTCCGTACTCAAGTTTCGAAGTAAAATTAAGTAATAGTTATTATAGTTAAAATTATGTTTAATATAAATGTCACAGAAAAAAATTTGTTGGTCATGGAAAACCTGGAAAACTCGGAATTTTTTTGGCCATAAGAAGTCCGAACCCTGATCAATTTAGGTGGGTTCAATAATTTTCAATTTTTGCTTATATCGATAGAATCTCTGGTCGATAGCCGTCTGGGATAAGGCGCGAGGTGGCAATCGCAATTAATCACACGAGCATCGCACCACCGGGTTCGAATCCTGGCTCCGGCACTGGCACTGCCAAAGGAAATGGTTGTATGTCCGAGTTTTTTCAATATGTAACCCTCTTTTGCACAAGCCCCTGGCTTCTGGAATTGGGGGTTGTCTAATTTCTGTGGTGTTTAAACAACCCTATAAAATTTAAAAATTAAATTTCCAAAAATAATGGTTTTATTAACATTTGAAAATCTTCCCGCCGCCGTGAGGGTAGAAACGTACCTATGCGCGAGGCTAGGCACTGTGACATCAGCTACCGGATGGAACTGAGCTCTCCACAAGCTAGCATATAGTAGACATTTTACTCTTCGCAGTAAAGTGGACGTGTATTGTCTGAAAGTTATTTGTGGCATTCTATGAATATTCTTTACTGTTATTTGTGTTTTCTACCACATGTATTATCCTCTCCAAAAACAAATCACCGAATCTACAAAATAATATAATTGGGAAAAACCTCTGCACCTGTAACGTTTACATCAAAGGAACGGTCGGAGGTTATGTTTTACAAATAATATATATCGGAATAAAAACAAAAATAATGTATTTTGCCAACGTTTCTTAAAGTAGTCTCTTTCCGTTTTCAAAGCTGAATAATAATAATTTGGAAACTAGAACTAAATTAAGTGTAAATAGCATAATGGAACTCTTAACAATGTGTATAAAAATAACCTATTTTCAATTGGCAAATGAGTTCTATCAGCAGGATTTTGGTATGGCTATGGGGTCTCCATTATCACCAATTTTAAGCAACATATTTATGGAGAACTTTGAGAACACACATGTTCAAAATTGTATAAACAAACTGGTTATCTGGTGGAGATATGTTGACGACATTTTTGCAATTTGGCCTCATGGTGTCGATTTACTAGATAGTTTTTTAGAAAATATAAACAGTAAGGAACCGTCTATTAAATTCACATTAGAAGTAGAAAGTAGGAATGAATTACCGTTTTTAGATGTTTTAATTAGAAGGGTAAATAATACTATTGAAACAAGCGTTTATAGAAAACCAACACATACTAATAGATATCTAAATTTTAACTCGAATCAGTCAATAAATGTTAAAAGGGGTGTTGTAAAATGTTTATACGATAGGGCCAAAATAATTTCATTTAATAATGAAATATTAAATAACGAGAAATTTTTCAAAGAGGTTATAGTACAAAGTCAATACCCTGAAGCATTTGTTGATAGAGTTTTCATAAATGTTGAAAATAGGGACAATCAGGTATGACAAAAACCTGAACACCATTATACAGCAATAATTCCTTATGTATACGGACTATCGGAGAAGCTATGCCTTATAGGTGACAAATTTGATGTTAGGATGGTATTTCAAATGGGGAACACTTTAAGATCTATTTTAACAAAAAGAAAATCGATAAACAGGGAACAGAATTCAAAAACTGTGTTTACAATATCCCGTGCGAATGTGATAAATGTTATGTGGTTGGTCATCCAGACCTTTCAGTGTGAGTTTGGATGAGCACAAGAATTACATTAGAAAGAATGAAATTCAGAAATCAAAGATTTGTGAACATGCTTGGGAAAACGGACATAGAATAAACTGGGACTCGGCAAAAATTTTAACAAAAGAGGCAGATAACAAAGAAAGAAAAATTAAAGGATGAGCAATAATCTTATTAAATAATGGAGATAAGTGCGTATCGAATTGTTCTGTAGATATTTGTACAACCTGGCTACCAATGTTAATAGAAGAACTCAACATCTAAAAGAAAATACCATCAGTTCTGTGTAAGTAGTATCTATGAAAATAACATAAACAGAATCTTAAAGCTGTGTATTTGACATACACAGCAAAATAAGAGTTCTTCCAAAAAAACCTTTGAAAACGGAAAGAGACTACTTTACGAAACGTCAGCAAAATACATTATTTCTGTGTTTGAGAATTCGTTGGTTCCTGCCTGGTTGACAAGAAAATTTATATGGTAAAATATCAGGTTTCATATGTGCTCTTGCATTGCTGAGTTCATATTCCATATAGTTTTCCATGTCTTTCTCCAACTTTATGCAAAAAGAGCGAACTATATGTAATTACTAAAATATTTAACGCGATAATTACTTACATCAAAATGATCCTCGCATCAGTAGAAAGCCGTTGTCAGAGAAACTTCTTTTACATCCCTCCTAGCGACTGCAAACCACTGTTGCCGTCATTTCGCGGCTATAGGAACTGTCACAAAAATTTGAAGAGGAGTTTTAGTTGATGTATTAGTACATTGGGGTACAAAACACCACTTTCTTGTTGACATTTTGTTTACGCGCACGAGCTAATCCACTTTTATTCTTTCCTGTTATTTGGGTTTTCTAGTACATGTAATATCCTCTTCAAAAACAAATCACCGAATCTACAAAATAATAGAATTATTGGAAAAAAGCCTCTATGTCAAAGGAACAGTCAGAGGTTATGTTTTACAAATAATATAAAT
This sequence comes from Leptura quadrifasciata, assembly GCA_963675555.1. Classification (NCBI taxonomy): domain Eukaryota; kingdom Metazoa; phylum Arthropoda; class Insecta; order Coleoptera; family Cerambycidae; genus Leptura; species Leptura quadrifasciata. Next base: position 75,035,870 of record OY776676.1, on the reverse strand, counting down.
CGGAATAAACAGAGGTATTATGACAAAAGCTTGATGAGGAATGTCATATCCGTATAAAAGTAACCAATAAGAATGGTATCAAGCAAATAAATAAAGAAAACATGGGAGACAATGAGTTAAAAATATTCCATCTGAACATGATGACTCAACTATTTTTGAATTACTATAAAAACGTAGATGTTTTGTATCTATCAGAAACGTGGATGGAACAAGAAGAAATTAATCTGTATCATTTTTGTCGGACCTTTATGTTGCAAGCACTTATTGTCGAAGTAACTCACGACATGGTGGAACAGCATGTTGGGGATTTATCCCGCTAATTTTCCAGGCATTATTTTTGTTAAATTAAACATGAACTTTGCACACTACAATATCTTTATTTCACCAAAACTTGCAGCATGTACATCTTACATTACATATAGCAACTTGAATGACTTATACAATACTAATCTCTTGAGTCTAACTCGGCGCGGTACCAATAATGACATCACACATGGTTGCCACATTTATTAATTGGATGAGGATTTTTTACATTCCCCCCACCTTGAAAGCGCACTTTCAATATACATACTAAACTAAGATAAGATAAACATGAAAGAATAGAATACAGTTCTATCAGGTGACATTAAAAATAACATTATAACAATAGTTAACTTTAACATGAAATTTAGCAATGAGAATATGCATTGTCTAGGTCACTTATTGTCTATGTCTATGGTAATGGACACAATTTGGATATCGAACGTTTAATTTCACTATACTGAGTTTTCACTTTAGCTACTCTAACTTTATTGTCTGGTCCAGGGAACAGTTCAGTAATTCGTCCCAATTTCCACACCAACGGAGGCTGGTTGTCTTCTTTAATTAGAACTAACTGACCAACTTGAAGATTGTCTTTCTCAGATGTCCATTTGCTTCGACATTGAAGCTCCGTAAGAATACCTTACGGAGCTTCAAAGAATTTGTCCATCGACTCCAAAAGTGTTGAATCAGCATTTGAATATGTTGAAATCTTGACAGTCGATTGAGTGGAATCTCCTTAATATCAGAATCGGGCAATGCGGTGAGTCTTCTACCGATAAGGAAATGGGAAGGAGTCAGCATCCATATCATTGGGGTTTGAGGATAGGGGAACCAGAGGACGAGAATTAAGGATGGCCTCAACTTGTGCCAGCAAGGTACAGAATCCCTCGAATGTCAGTGCCACATCGGTCATGACCCGTTTTAAATGAAATTTACACGACTTTACCACGGCTTCCCACAGTCTACCAAAATTTGGTGCATATACTGGAATAAATTTCCAGGAGACACCTTCAGTCGCAGCATACTCTGACAATGAATCTGCTTGATCACCCAGAAATTTCCCAAGATTTTCTAACTCTGTGTTTGCTCCTACCAAGGTTGAGCCGTTATCAGAATAAATTGTTAGAGGTTTACCCCTTCTAGATACGAACCGTCTAAATGTTGCTATAAAAGCTTCGCTTGTTAAATCTGATACCACTTCCAAGTGAACAGCTTTAGTTGTAAAGCATACAAAGATGCACAGGTAGCATTTGTATGATCTTGCTCCTCGACCATACCTCTCTTTAATTAAAAATGGACCAGCATAGTCAACTCCGCTTGTATGAAATGGAGGTTGAGGATGCACCCTCTGTTTTGGCAAATTGCCCATTATTTGAGTAAGTGGTTTCGGATTGGCCCGAAAGCACTTGACGCATTGACGTGTAACCTTCCTTACCAAATTTCTACCGCCAATCACCCAATAATTTTCACGAATTGAACTTAACAACAATTGAGGCCCTGCATGGAGGAGTCGTTAGCTTTGCTGACAACAAAATTGGATGTTGTTTAGCATAATCCAAGTATGATAGTTGTAACCTTCCTCCCACCCTGAGAAACCCATCCTCATCGATAAAGGGATTAAGATTAGTGACGCCCTTTGTCACAAGTGGCTTTTGTTCATTCAAATATTGAATTTCTTGAGAGAAGGATTCTCCCTGTGCCATCTTAATAAGACATTTCATTGCATGGTTTAATTCGCATGCCCTTAATGAACCTTTGAATTGTGTTTCCCCTGGTTTGAATAGGCGAATAAATCGGAAACAGTATGCAATTCCCCGCTTAAGTCTATTTAAACAACTGAACCTTTCAAATGAAAAAGTCCCTATAGGCCTAATCAACTGAACAATTTTAACTGGAGGGTCTACTTCGGGGAGATTGTCATTAAGTGGAATATTTGAACTTGGCCAACAAGTTTCATCAAGTACTAGCCACCAGGTCCTTGCCACCATTTGTTACACTCTATTATTTTAGTTAGTAGCAAGAGGTAGTGTTAAACCTCGGGATAACATATCAGCAGGATTGTCTGCCGACTTCACATAATGCCAATATTCTTGGTTCGTTAGCTCTTGAATTTGCCCAACTCTATTTCTAACAAATGTTTGAAGTGCACTTGGCGACGAATTAATCCAACCCAAAACAACTGTAGCATCACACCATAGATATGTCTTTTGAAAAGTTATTTTCATTGACTGTTTAATTTTAGCCACCAATTTAGCCAAAAGGAGTGCACCACGCAACTCTAATCTAGTTAACGATTTAAGAGGTGCAACCTTTACCTTTGAGAAAATTAAAGCAACTTTTATATGCCCATCCACAGAAACACTTCGACTGTAGACACATGCCCCATACGCTTCAATGGAGGCATCGGAAAATCCATGAATGTCTACTGTAACAGGTTGCAGACAAACCACATGCCTAGGTATACTTAAACCATTTAAACAATAAAATTGATCCCTTAACCTGATCCACTGTGAATCAAGTTCTGTAGGTAATGTTTCATCCCAAGCAAGACTTTCACCCCACAATTTCTGTAACAGTACCTTTGCTATAATAATACAAGGCCCCAATAACCCAAGGGGGTCATAAATCCTTGAGATGTCTGACAAGATAGACCGTTTTGTGTTAACCTTCGTCGATAAGAAGTTGATATTATACATGAGCATATCTTTCTGAAATGACCAATATAATCCCAATGTTGGGGCGAGCGTAGGTGCGTCTTTACTATGTACATACTTCGGTATGCGATGTAAAGCAACGACAGGCGCGGTTAGTACTTGGATTGGTGACCATTCTAACGGAAACCGCGTTCTCGCCTCACACATCTTCCAGCGGCTTGTATATCAGTGTATGCGCGGAAGCTATACAACCTTAGGCGAGGGTTGTATAGGAGATATACCATCCTTCGGAGGGGATGTAAAGCCTTCGGTCCCTTGTCTATTAAATGTTAGGCAAGTAAAAGATCCCTACTCTTCTTAAGGGAAGGGGTTCAGCAAAATTCCTGGTTGGGGGTAGCTCGTCTACAGGCGTCAGTGTTAGGCCTCAGTAGCGGAAATAGGCCGACGTTAAATAAATGTATAAAAAAAAAAAAATCCCAATGTTTTGTTTTGATCCTTTTCCCCAAATTGAACAATACTTGAACTATTGTCAACCCCATTCATGTGCTGAATGACAACTGGATCGTTTGATATCCATTTACGTAAATTCATACAACCAGATTTAAGAATTGAAGAAACATCACTCCCCAATTGAATTCCCTCCTCCCGAGTCGACGCCCCAGATAACATGTCATCAACATAGAAATCCTTTAGAATTATTTCTACTGCCATTGGATGCTTCTCTAAGCTCTCCCAGCCCAATTGTTTTAAGCACCGAATTGCTAAATATGGGGCTGCCTTTGTTCCATAGGTGACAGTATTTAACTCATATTCCCGAACTTGTTCAGGGTTCGATCTCCAGAGTATTTTCTGGAGAGACCGTTGACTGACCATAACCATTCTGTACATTTTCTCTATATCTGCACATAAAACCACATTATGTTGCCTGGAACGCAACAGAATTGACACCAGCTCATCTTGCAAATTTGGACCAGTGTATTGAAGATCATTGAACGAGACACCAGAATCAGTTTTCTGAGAACCATTAAATTTCCACCCTTAATTTCGTAGTTGAGCTACTCTCATTAAACACACCATGGTGGGGTAAATAATACGAAACAGAATTAGATGATGGAGTAACCAATGACATATGTCCCATGAGTTCATATTCATCCATAAATTTAACATACATTTCTTTCAACTTAGAATTTTTGAGAAATCTTTTCTCTAATGCAAGAAACCTTTTTAAAGCCATCTCTCTGGAATCTCCTAACTTCGATGGAGAATCTAGTAATCGAATCGTCACAACAAATTGACCATTAGCATCACGCTTTGTTGTTCTTTCAAATATTCTCTCACACTCTTTGTCCTCCTGTGACAGAATTTGTCCTAACGATGGAGGTTCTTCCACAGCCCAAAACTTTGCTAACTGTGTCTGCACATCAACATTCATACTTAAATTGCATTTAAGTGGAGGTCTCTGCTTATGAAGAATGCCAATAGAACCAGTCATGATCCAGCCTAACCTAGTTTTTTGAAGGACAGGTTGATTACTGCCCAAATTCAGTTGACCAATACATAAAATTCTATAAAATATTTCTGCTCCTAATAGTAATTCTATACATCCGGGTTTGTGAAATTCCGGATCAGCCAATTTTAAATGACTTGGAATATCTAAATGAGAGATATTTATTCTCTGGCCAGGAATTGAATCACAAATTCGAGGTACCAGCAAACACGATACAACGCTTTCGAAACCATTATACAAAGACTGGATATTCACCAAATATTTATGTATAATACTAGATACCACTTGATTTATACCAATAATGGAAAGGTCCACAATATCCTGCTTCAAACCTAACTGCTTGCACAGTCCTTCTGTGACTGAGACCCATTATCCAGCAATGCACGACACGTATGTGGGTAACCATGAGTATCAATTATTTGAACTAACACTGTTGAAAGAAGTACTTCACTCTGAACTACTAACGCTTTTTCCACAAACACAGATGCTAGAACAGGTGCCATCTGTCCACCACTACTCGCAATAACCTGTTCAGATTTATCATCATTACCTGATGTAGTAACCTGTTGTGTACCTTGCCCAGAAGTTGTATCTTGTTTTTCATAATGCAATAATGTGTGGTGTTTTGCACCACATTTTCTACATCCACTTATCTCACAGTTCTTACTTACGTGATTACCCTTTTTTAAACAATTAAGACACAGCCCTAGCTTCTTTGCTTGCTCAAATCGTGAATGAATGTTTAACTTCAAAAAATCAGGACAATTATTACTATAGTGCGTATTTTTGCAAAATGAACATATTGGAGATGTAGAAACAAAAGTTTTATTAGGTTTTTGTTTACCTTTCTCAATATTTTTGTTATCATAATTCTTTTCCAACCGTTTATCATTACCTTTTCCTACTCTTCCTAATATGTCTACCCTCTCCTTTAAAAAATCCTGAAATTAGAGAGAACTACCTTTAGTTTTACTTTCTTCCCAACACAGTTTTGTTCTCTTATCCAATTTATCACTAAATATTGTATATTAATATTGGATCCCAACTGCTTATTTTTATACCCAATTTTTTTAAACCATGCATATTTTTTGTTAAAATATCCAACAATTGTCGTAATTCCGAAGCAGATTCTTTAAATGCAACAGGTAAATTAAACAGTGACTTTATGTGTTCATTAACTAACATTTCTGTATCATCATATCTCTCGCATAACAAATCCCAAGCAAGCACATAATTTGCTACCAATATATCTACTACCTGAACTACTTTGTTTGCTTCACCTTCTAATGTACCCTTTAAAAAATAAAACTTTTCAATATCCGCAAATGGTATGTATTAATGACTGGAACGTATCTCTAAACTCAAGCCAATTTGCAGAGTTGCCATTGAACTTTGGAAGCGGTATTGCAGGTAGCTTTGGTCTCACTTGGAGTGCCACCACAGAGTTATTTGCTACATCATTTATTAATGGGTCCCTACCAGAACCGGTACTAGCATTACTTCTAACACTTACATTGTCAGGTATATCTACATGTTGATCTACATTATCAGCCAAGATTTTTTTGCAAACTGCCATAATTTTATGAAAAGAATTTTCAAAACTTAACCGTTGATCAACCTGTGTCTCAAATTCCAATAAAATATTCTCTATTTTACTCATTCTAGACTCCAATTCAATTAAATTTATTTTATCCAATTTACTGTCTAAATTTTCCTTAACTAAATCATCTACATAATTTTTGAAATTTGTAAGCCTCGCTTTAATTGATGCACGTTTGCGATTTAAATCTTTAAAATCTGACATTTTAACCTCTCCACAATAAAATTGTGAGAGGTTACTAAAATTGGTTCAAAAACGAAAATTGAGATAACATCAAATCTTTACGTTTTGAGGTCCTAGGAACCCAAAAAAGTGGTTTTTGAAAAATGTCTGTGTGTGTGTGTATGTGTGTTAGCACGATAGCGCTGAAACTACTGAACGGATTTGAATGAAACTTTTCGTGTGCGTTTTTTTAGTGCCCCAGAAGATCTGAAAAGGTTTTGGTTGAGATCGGATTACGTTTAGTGCCATTTTGACGCAACAAGTTGTTTATTTTATAATTACTTTCAATTTGCAATGGAACCATTGAAAAGCAGTTAAAATTCTGATTTCAACGATATATCACACTTCCACCCTTTCGATTTGGTTTCCGTGAAAAAAATTAAAAACAAAGCAAATATGGCATGGATCCCATTTCGCATGACGTGATCGATGCGCGTTTTAACAAAGACAGCCGAGCGTTCGGATTGCAATGAGCAAATTTTGAAGATTATCATTGTCATCGTTTGTCATCCGATAACGTTGGTGTCATGTCATGTTAATAAGATTTCGGCATATTTGTAAATTTTAGTGGATTGTCACAAACTTTAAAGGTAGATGTAACAATATCAATATCATATGCTTTCTGTATCTTCGTTGGTGAATTTATTATAGATTATCACTTTACCAATTTTCAGTTTGTTGCTTTACAAATCTGTAGTATTTAGGATAACTAGACTTTCTTAGTCGTTCAAGTGATGTTAAAGTTGTTAATATCCTAATAGTATATTATTCAACGAGCAATAATGTAGGTAATAACTCGCATAGATGATCGTAAATTCATTAAGTTGGGGGTTTTTTTAGTCCCCCAGAAGATCTGAAAAGGTTTTGGATGAGATCGGATTACGTTTAGTACCGTTTTGTCACACAATATAATGCTCTTTTCGGCTTCAAAGATCCACCGAGTGGGGAGGTTCCAGCTGCTTCCAGTAGCTGCCGATTTGTATGCTGTATTACTTACACAAGCCAAGTCTCAAGGTTAATATATGATTAGAAAGGAAAAAATGATTCACTTTGCAGTAATTCTATTACCACTCCAATGCTCCACCACTGCTTAGCGACGGCGACGCGTGCTTCTTTACATGCAGCTCTGAATCTCCCACCACTTGTTGAAGTTTATCGTTTATTTACATTCACCTTACGCTGATGTTAGCGTGCCAACTCAACTCAGATGCTTCGATTGGTGCGATGATTACCGCGAATTCTCTGCCACACTGTTTACTACGCATATTCCAAAAAGCCAAGGGCCAAGTCCCAATTTCCGTTATTATTTTTACCAATTCCAATACTAATCCACAATTGCATATGCAATTTTTAATTGTTCATTGACCAATGTTTCCACCAAAGTATAATTGTTCTTGTTTTACGAACCAACCAATGACACCAATGTTTTTATGTATTTTTAACTAACCAACTTTTCTATAATCCGGCTCGAAGGACCACATGTTGGGGATTTCTCCCGCTAATTTTCCAGGCATTATTTTTGTTAAATTAAACATGAACTTTGCACACTACAATATCTTTATTTCACCAAAACTTGCAGCATGTACATCTTACATTACATATAGCAACTTGAATGACTTATACAATACTAATCTCTTGAGTCTAACTCGGCGCGGTACCAATAATGACATCACACATGGTTGCCACATTTATTAATTGGATGAGGATTTCCTACACAGCAGTTTCTGTTAACAAAATCTAAAATCAAGAAATTTAAATAAAATAACTGATACATCAATAGAACCACAATGTGAATTTTCAGCAATCGAATTGCCAGACTCAAACACTATCATAGTATGTATCTCTACAGAACTCCTCTGGGGGATTTTAGCATTTTTTATAATACCTTTTCAAATCTAATGGAAACTTTAAATATAATGGAAAAAGACACAATTATATGTGGCGACTTAAATTTTCTTAATAATAATATTGACAGCTCTTGATTTTCGTAATTTTTGAGTCTTATGATTACACCATAACTATAAAACAATCTACTAGAGTCGCACATTTCAGCAAAACATGTGTTGATAATGTTTTGTGCAATATAGATGTCTTTATAATGTATGTAATGTATATATAAGCAAAAGTAGATTTATCAAAGTATATTCTGTTTAATTGTGAATTATAGTGGTAAGAACTGGGAAAATTAATAAGTGTCTTATATCTCGCTGTAGATAAACATGTGAGGAATTAGTATTTGTTGCTATTCTCTCATATTATATTACATAATTTGAGTTAAACAGACATTTGAATTGGCTACTGAACACCAAGACAGTTTTTTCTTTTGTTATTTATCCATTGGCTTCTTTTTGTTTCTTTAAAAATAAAAAACTAATAGATTTTTGTGGTAAAAACAAGTGACAAAAAATCCAATATGTAAACATGCTGTGTGAACTTTGTAAAGAGGGAAAAGAATCCTATAAATGTGATGGATGTAAAATATCTATTTGTAAACCATGTGGGAACTTATCTTCATCTGAAATAAAAGTTCTTGAACTCCAAAGAGGAAGAGTACTGAAATTCTATTGTCCCAGCTGCAGAAACTTTGAAACATTTAAACTATTTCAAGAGGTTTTAGAAAGTAAAAATTCAATAATTGAAAGTAAAAATGAAATAATAAAGATATTGAAAGAACAAATTGACGAATTAAATAACAAACTAAATAATTCTAATACTCAAGTTCAGGAGAAGTCATATGCTTATGTAACCAGTAAACAAAGAATCTCGGAGCATCAAACTAAAGTTAATATCCCATCTCTAATAATTAAACCAAAGAATGAACAAAGTGTAGAGAAAACAAAAGCAGATCTTCAAGATAAGCTGAACCCTTCAGAATTAAATATTGGAATTTCGAATGTCAGAACCACCAAATTAGGCAGCTTAGTAATTAAGTGCCCATCAAAACGTGAGATAGAGGAGTTGAAACTAGCAGCTAAAAATATACTCGATAATGATTATGAAATAGAGATAGCGAAAATGGGAAAGCCTAAAGTAAAAATAGCAGGTTACATTGGAAATAAAACTGAGGAAGAAATTGTAAATTGCATTAGAAATCAAAACTCATGGATTGATGATTCGGATGAATTAAAAGTTACTTACATAAAAAAGAAAAAAAAACAAAGAATCAACAATATTTACAGAATGTTCAGCTAGTTTATTTCATAAGTTTATTAGTTTTAAAAAGGTATTTATCGGATGGCAACGATATCCAGTATATGAAGATCTTAGTATCACAAAATGTTTTAACTGTCAAGGCTTTTACCACAAAAACACAGTGTGTACCAAGAAAGAAGCTTGCGAACATTGTGCAGAAGAACATGATATAAGTGATTGCCCGTGTATAAATTGTATACAAGCTAATATTAAGTATAAAACCAATTACTGTGTGTCCCATACATCTGACCCGAACTGTTCCAGTTATAAATATCAAATAAGTATTTTGAAAGATAAAATAGACTACAACATTCCAGCCTAAAGAAGACGAGATTTTAGAACAACTGGATGCATTAGGTGAAGATTTATATGGCAGATTAGTTAATGATATAATGTTAAAACAACAAATAATATTAAATATAATACATCTTAATATTAGAAGTGTCGAAAAGAACTTTGATCAACTACTATTGTTAATTGAAATCTATGAACTTTATTATTGTGATATAATCATTTTAAGTGAATGCTTCCAATTGTCATTGTGTAATCAGTTTAACATTCCTGGCTATACAACATATTATAATAATGGTGATTTTAACAAAAATGATGGTATTTTAATATTAGTAAAATCTAACTTAGATGTTACTGTAAGCCACAACAAATTTACTTCTTCCCAAGTAACTCTATCAAGAATAACTTTTAATATTTGTAGTATAACATTTGGTATATCTTCGGTTTACAAACCTCCACCTATCTCAGAAATTTTATTTATCGAGGATTTAAGAGAATATTTTGATCTAAATTTGTCACAAAATATTGAAATTTTTACTGGAGATGTAAACATAAACATAGAGAATAATGAAAACTATATTGTAAATGAATATCTCTCTTTAATGGGGCAACATGGTTTTGCTACATATATTAACTCTCTCACCCGAATAACTCCGGAAACAGCTTCTTGTATCGATGCATTTATTTGTCAGAAAGAAAATAAATATAGCAAATATAAATCTAAAATCATTTATATTAGACACGGACATAACTGACCATTTCCCAATAATGTTAAATATTAATATTGAACAAAACTCTAATAAGGCTCATGATGTAACCAATCACTTTTACGAACGCATAGACTATAATGTTTTTAAAAATAATATTTCTTTGCAAGATTGGTCTAACGTTTTGAACTCCAATGATCCCTTACAGGCAACAAATGTGTTTGTTGAAATTTTTCAACATATTCTAACTAGTTCTAAATTAAAAATTCAAATAAAAAACAGACAAAACAAAAAATAAAAGAATGGATAACTACAGGCCTAATAACTTCCATTAAACATAGGGACAGACTAAAAAAGAATTTGCGGAAATATCATAGCCCAGAACTAGAGCAGCAGTATAAATTATATAAGAACAGATTTAACACGTTAATAAATAAACAAAAATATAACTATTACAAAAATCTGATTGAAGAAAATAGAAATGATGTTAAAAAAATTTACCAAATAATTACCGATGCGACAAATGAAAAAAGTAAAAATAAAAACACAAATCTCAAATTCACAGATGAAAATAACATTGAATTCCACAATAATACTGATATGGCTAACTTTTGTAATGATTATTTTATAAATATTGATGTTGAAATGGAAAAAAAGATTGATGTACCACAAAATCCTTTTATTTTAAATAACCACTGTGCAACTTCTATGTATTTAAATCCAGCCACTGAAAACGAAATTATAAACCATATTTCCTCCTTAAAGTACAGTAGTGCGCCTGGTAAAGATGGGATATCTACAAAACTTTTAAAATTAGCGCATATGGAAATCACGAAGCCCATTACACATATTATTAATTTAATTTTTAACACAGGTCAAGTACCTAACTGTCTTAAAGACAGATTAATAAACTTTTTTAAAGCTAATAACATTTTATCTAAAAATCAATTCGGTTTTACTGAAAATATTAGCACAGCTGATGCCATGTACTACCTCACATCGGAAATCACAGATATTTTAAATAATAGTAAAAAAAGCATAGCAGTATTCATGGACCTTGCGAAGGCGTTCGATGCCCCACCCCACCATAGACTTCTTGATGTGTTATCACATTATGGGGTTCGTGGTATGGTCTTGAATGTCTTCAAAAGCTACTTAACGGATCGTGATCAATATTTGAAATTAAATAACACACTTAGTATACCGCAAAAAAATAAAAGTAGGCGTACCCCAAGGTACAATACTAGGACCAATTCTTTTTATAACTTACATTAACTCATTGCTGAATATAAATATTAAAGGTAAAATTATATCATACGCTGACGATACTGCTCTCATTTTCACGGGTGACACTTGGGAAGAAACCAAAGAAAATGTTATACAAGGATGTAAGAAGGTAGCTAATTGGCTTGGCACATTTAAGTTAACTCTAAATTTAAAAAAAAACTAACTATATAGCATTTTCTTTAACAAATTCAAATAGACCACACTTTAATAGCATAACAATTAATAATAACACAAATAGCAAAATTAAAGCAGTGAGGAATATGAAATATCTAGGTATCATCATAGATCAACATTTAAAATGGTCAGAACATATTAAATATTTAGTAAAAAAAATCCGAAAATTAATTCACAAATTTTTTATGTTAAAAGAATTTTTAAGTAGAAAATTAATAACATTAGTATACAAAGCTCTAGTCGAATCGCTAATAAGATACAGATTGATTATATGGGGAGGGACATATAAAACGAAACTTCAGCCACTGGCGGTTATACAAAATTCAATTTTAAAAATCATGTTAAAAAAAGATAGATTATATCCTACTAGTTTGCTTTACAATGAAGACATCGGTAATATAAATACCTTGTATATACAAACAGTATGTTCTTATACACATAAGACAGAAAAATTCAAAAAATTTATTAGTCATCAACATCTAGTCAATAGGCACATAATGATACCAATAAATCGAAGAACAATTAATATAAAGTTTGTGGATTACTTGGCCCCGAAGTTTTACAATCTACTACCTAATGATATAAAACAAATAAGAAGTAAGAAATATTTCAACGAAAAAAGTAAACTTTTTATTATCAAAAATTACGAAAAATTTTGTAGGCTTATGTTATAGTTTTAAAAGTGAAGTAGATGATGAAAGTTCTTTTAGTAATTATTGTTTTAGTAATTCTTATTTTGTATAGTAAACAAAACTTTTTCTTTTTTTATTTTGTATGTTGCAATACTTGTAAAGAGAGTATTGGTTCGCTTTGAACATCTGTGGACGGGTGAGACGGATGGTGTCTGCTTGGAGAGACTGATGAGCGTCTTCGCTTATCAGTCTTTCACATCCCATGGGGGGGATGGAGCGTAGGTATCATCGGCTTTCCTATTTGCAGCTGTTTGGATAGAAACAATCCTCACAATTTATCTACTTTTTCCGTGGGCACATACAGATGGTACATTCTAGACGAATGTACCATGTGCCCAGTAAACAATTGTATTAAATTCTATAAAAGTTGTTCTGTATGAAGAAGAATGTTAATTGTAAACATTGTTTTATGTTAATAAATGAATAAATAAATAAATAAATTATACTGCAAGTGTTATATAGTTAAATGTATCAGATCACTATGACCAAATGTTCTCATGCAAAAAGGTAATAAATATACAACTTCCAACCTATAAAAAAAACTAGACCTATAACAGAAAAAGGTAAAGCTTTCTTTCTTGGTAGTTTATATACAGGGTGATTTATGTAAACATGCGGAAAATAAAATGATAAAGTCGAGGCAAGAATTCAAGCGATGCACGTCACGAGTGATCTCATTAAAGAAATTTTAATACTAACATAATTTTTAATCATTAATTACGTTAAAAAGAGTAATTCTTGACACCCAGTTATTAAGCTTTTTTCAGAATTAGGTACAGTTTAATGGGGCTTCATGATTCTTAGCAGTATTGTCTTATTTATAGAATCGATCTGTGACTTGCATCGCTTGAATTCTTGCCTCGATTTTATACTAGTCTTATGTGGGAAAGCTTGTAAAATTTTAAAGCGAAAGTAAAGCGAATTTATTTATTTTTTTGCATTAAAACCTGCAAAGATACGTTACAGAATGGCGAAGTTCTGCTATCTCGACACTGTTTAAATGTTCACACATGTGCCGCTTCTTTGTTTTGCATGTAGTCATCAGCTGTTTAGTTGTCTATGGTCAGTGCTGCACATGTTCAATTCAGTGACTCTTCGACTTCCGTTTAGAGCATTTCCCATTTTTGTTAAATTTTAAACTGCATTCGCATATATCGATTATGTCAGAGTTCACGTCGCAAGAGTACTGCGACATGATATTAACTTATGGTGCAATGAATAAGTCTTGCAGGGACTGTACAAAAATACAGCAGAAAATTTCCCCATAGGCACAAACCTAGTGAAAGATAAATTTTAAATGCAGTGCAACGAGTTCATGACACCTGGCCTTGTTTACCAGGCCACAGAGAACGTGCAATAAATCGTCTTGTTGAAGTAGACGAAAAATTCTAGAATTATTAGAACAAGACCCTTCAATAAGAACCTTGTTATAGTTATCGGTTGGGATTAACTCAGACTATGGTGCGTATTATACGCGAGAATCGTTTTTACCCATACCGCATAAGAAAGAAAGTGATTTCATTGCACCGTATTACGTCAGATTGGTTAGTCATACTTACTTACTTACGTAGGCTTCTACAAAAAAATGGTAATTTTTTTTCCAAATTTTTGTCTTAATTTTTTTAACTCCTTTTGGTGGGGACAACCCACTGAATAATTTTCCGGTAAATCGCCCTGTAGAATCGACTGGACCGGCATATTCTCGTGAGAATATAGAACAAAATTTTGAAATATTTATATAACTCAAATTGTTTTCTACATGCATTTTCAGAAAAAAATACAAAAATGATAGACCATCGAACCATGAAAATAAACTGGTATAACGATGATCTACATAAAATTAGAAAAACACTTTATTTTTTGAGAGATCTGGCAAAAGTAAACAACTCAGATGAGATCAAACAACTAATAACATCCATCCGTTCTTTATATAAACGTGAAATAAAGAAGGCAAAAATATTGGCAAATGATAAATTTCTTGAAAACTCTAGCAATAAGTGTAAATCAGCCTCATGGGCCAAATAAACCTATACAAATCAAAAATGTCATATCTGCAAATGATTTTAATACATTTTTTTCAAGTATTGCTGGGAACATTGTCAACACAATTGCTACAGTAGATAAAACGCCATTAGATTATCTAACCAATCATGTAATGTCAGAAGGTGTTTTGCTTTATAGCTTAGAACCAGTAACACAAGCTGAAATAAGAGATATTTTTAAAAATTTAAATAACTCCCATGCAAAAGATATGTACGGTCTAAGCAATAGCTTAGTCAAGTATATTATGGGAGCCATTTTGGAACCATTGGTTAATTTAATAAACCAATGTCTATATAGTGGAATTTTTCCTGATTGTCTTAAGTGTTCTAAAGTAATTCCTTTGCACAAAAAAGGTAACTTAAACGATATTTCAAATTATCGTCCAATATCAATTGTGCCAATATTCTCCAAAATATTAGAAGTGGTAATTAAAAGAAGATTTTTGAACTACTTTGAATTAAATGGTCTGTTTTCACAGGAGCAATGTGGTTTCTGTAAAGGGAAATCTACTACATTGACAATGGTGGAGTATATTGATGTGGTACTGTGTGCACTGGAGGAAGAAGGTCTTGCATGTCATTTTATGTGCCCTGAGCAAGGCATTTGATCGTGTTGTTGATGACATTCTGCTATATAAACTCAAACATTACAATATCACAAGGAACGCTTTAGATATAATTTGCACATATTTACTTAACAGAACCATGCAACATTGAGGGAACATTGGAGGCTGAGCAGTGGCTGCAGACAAGCTCGAGACTTCGTAACGGGGCCGAACAAGTCAAGGACGGCCTGGTTACTAGGCAGGAGCCGGAGGGCTCTGAACCAATTGGTCGTAGTCCTAACCGGGCACTGCAGGCTCAGAAGACACCTATTACTGATAGGGGTTGAGGAAGATCCCACCTGCCCATGATGCGGGAATGATGAAGAAACATCGTTTCACTTCTTGGGACAATGTGAAGCGTTTGGGCGCCTCTTCGGCGCCATGACGCTCCCAAAAGAGGAAATGGACTCTTGAATTGAAACATGTCCTGACCTTCATTGGAAGGTTTCAAGAGGGGGTAGGAGGCCGAGTAGGAGTGAACGTCAGGGGGAAGGTAAAAAGGGCCCATTTATGACCTACTTGCCAGGCACCAGGCCTCCCCCAATTATTACTACTGCTTAACAGAACACAGTTCGTTGAAATGAATGAAAGTAGGCCAACCATTAGGAGAAGTACCTACGGGATTCGTCAAGGATCTGTGTTAGGATCAATTCTTTTTATCATATACATCAACTGAGTCCTCTACGCGGATGATGCCATGTTAATAAACTGCTACAAAGATCAAAATTTAGCTAAGACAACATTTAATGATGCTGAAACCCAAGCAGATGAATATTTTTCCTCCATGAAATTTAAAATGAATACTAATAAAACACAGAAGATAACAATAAGTTTGATGCCGAATAACACAAATACATATCCAGTGAAACGTCTTAGTTTTCATGTCGATAGCAAATTAAACTGGGGATCTCATACACAAAGTTTATCCAAAAAACTCGGATCTAACCTTTTTCTGTTGAGGAAACTGAGTACTCTGTCTCCCGGAGATGGTCCGCACAGCCTATTTTGCATTATTTCACAGCCACCTACA
Source organism: Leptura quadrifasciata (assembly GCA_963675555.1). Taxonomy (NCBI): domain Eukaryota; kingdom Metazoa; phylum Arthropoda; class Insecta; order Coleoptera; family Cerambycidae; genus Leptura; species Leptura quadrifasciata. Next base: position 75,019,564 of record OY776676.1, on the reverse strand, counting down.
ATTTGGCTTAATAAATTGGGGTCATTGTGCCAACAAAGTAAATATATTTAGAATGCAAAAACTGGGTGTGAAAGTCATCGCGAGTGTAAATATTAGAGAACATTGCCGACCTTATTTTATTCAATATCAAATACTTCACCTTGTATGTATATATATGATTGTCTTCTTTATGTAAGAACAAACATTGACAGTTATAAATTTTATATAGATATACACTCGTACAATACCCGCAATAATAATAATAACCTTTATTCAATAATACCATATGTAAAACAGTGTAGAACAAGTCAAAAGAACATTGTTAGTAAGTAGAAATAAAATTTTAAGTAAAAGTAACATTACAATGTACATAGAAGTTTAAAATATAGTACATTCATATTATCTAAAAAATAGTAAATTTACATAAAAATAAACTCACTTTGCTTCACAATAACAAATTAAAATGATGGATTAAAAATTCTGAAACACGGTAAAATGGATTTTGACTCGGATATGTTTTGAGCCTTGCTTTGAAAACCTTTAATGTCAGATTCTGGGATCCAGTGGGATTTTTTAAAGACTCTTATCAATTGCGTTACTACATTCCGTTGCGCTTGTGTGAAACTAGTTTGCGATTGACGTAACACTGATCTTGCACAGCCTCTAGTATTAAACATATGGTTGGTTTCATACCTGGAAATAGTTCATGGTAATGTTCTTTGACAAAACGTACATTCATACACATACAGAGAGGTAATAATAATAAAACTAATATATCAAAAAAGCATATAAACTCACGAAATCAATGAATGGTGTGAACGATTTTGGACCAAGTTTCTTCAATAAATCACCTGATGAGTTCAAATTCTTAGATTTAAAAAGTTTTAAACATACGGTGAAACAGTTTTTACTAAAAGACCTTACAATGATATGTTTGAATTTTTAAATGATGTTTTAACCTTTTAACTATTTAATGTCTTAAATGGTATTTAATTTTACTAATTATGATTAATATTATCTAAATGTCTATAGTTGTAGTGCTAAATTTTATGTGACTGTTACATATAATTTTTTATGGTGATTTTGTAAATGGAAGTGATGAATGTACACAATTTTATTGTTTTAACAGAATGAACTATCTATCTATTGTTTACAAAAATAAGACAACTGGGTGAAAAAAGAGCAAAAAAAAATGGAAATGTCAGATTACTTACATCAATTAGAAGAACCATCTACGATGGAACATCATGTACAACAAATAGATAAAGAACAAGAAGATCACTCAGAACCCTCCACATAGTCTAATATTCATCAGGTATGCGAAAGAGCAAGTTAAACAAAACTTTCATTTTAGAAGTAAATCCATTCAAACATCTTTCAAATTAGACAAAGCCTATCAAACCGATGTTGCATTATCACCAATTAAATTTCTGTTGCCTCCAAAACAGTCGCTCAAGCCACCGAGAAAACGATTGCAACTGGAATTTGAAGTAGCACCACAGCAAGAGAAATATCGGATTCTGATGCGTGTCAACCTAGTCAAAGTAGCTATATCACAAAAGGTAGTAACAGCGAAACTGAGAAATTTGTTGCTTTACTTTACTGAAACTTTACTAAATAATAAATACAAATAAAAAAAACCGCTTCCCAAGGAATCACTACTTCAACATCCAGATTTTGTATCCAAGTCTTATTCACACTAAATCCCAATGTAATATTTTACTCCCTTTAATAATAGGATAGGAGTGGTAGAGGTGGTGGTTAATGCTAAAATAAATTTTAAAAGCCTTTGGTTTTCGTACACACACTAAATCCCAATTTAATTTTTTACTGCCTTTAATAATCGCATGAGGGTGGTAGAGGGGGTGGCTAATACCAAAAAAATATTAGAGGCCCTTGGTTCTCGTATACACACTAAATCACGTTTTAATTTTTTTTACTCCCTTTCAGAATAGTGTGGGGGTGGTAATGAGGGGTGGCTGATGCCAAAAAAAAATTGAGACTTCGTACATACCCTAACTTGCAATTTTATGGACTCTTATACCTCCTTGCTTTGCCTATTTACCCCATTTATCTCCGAACTCCCCAAGTAACAATTATAAGATACTTTTGATTCATTTAGGGTTTAAAAGTGTTTTAATATGTTCAATAAAACGATATTGGTTACCTTAAGATAAATTAAAAGTTCTTAACGATCACATTGAGTACATTAAATTCTTTGCATAAGAATTAGGCCCGCCACATATTGGACTCAGCCCAGCACAGCGCTGTCCCTCCCATGCGTGGGTGAATTCTGTGATACATAGTAAAACAAACCTGTGAGCACTGTGGGCTGGCTTCAATATGCACCACTTCTTGTTTTACTATGTATTACTGAATTGACCCACGCGTGGTAGTGGGCTGTGCTGTGCTGGGGTCAATATGCGGCGGGCCTTATTCTTATGCAAAGAATTTAATGTACTCAATAAAAATTATTTGCTGTTAATACCCTATTGATCTTATACTGGTTTTATAATACTCTAGACATTGGCTATTTTAAAACTAACTTGCTTTTTTAAAGGATTAAATAGCAAGTTGGTTTTAAAACAATTCATTTTGGGACAAATAGCTTTAATGTAGTTATATGGAGCACCCTTGATGTACTCACTAAAACCCATTAAGAAAGCTATTTTGTCTTAAGCCTATATGCTCAATAAAATTCCACATTAAATCCAAAAACATAATTGTTACGTTTTAAAGAGTACAGTAAGAATATTTTAAAGCTCAAAGGTTTTAATTTAGTCAATTTGGTTAAAAGAAATATCTATTGCATTTTTGACGACTTTATTAAAACTAATCCTCCACATTTGGAGAAAACGCCATCTTCTCAATATGCTAATTTAGTCAACATGAGCTGTCCAGCATGTACCTACTTTATACGTGAAAGAAAATTAGAACACATATTTAAAATGAAAAATATTAACGACTTACCTGTTTCTCAATTAAATTAGGCACATAAAGATGAAAATTCACTAAATGCAGCAATCACAAAACCGGCATAATTTGTAAGGTTAGGATTATTTCATTTGCGCGCCAAACCACTTTAAATCAATAGGGCCACGAGTTTTAACATATTAAAGCAACTCAGTTTTAAAATGAGAGTAAAAATAGTTTGCGCAATGTTTCAATAATAAAAAAAAAAACATTAAATTGATGGCGCTCGAGTTATATAGAAGTGTTTTATTATATTTTGTCAGAAAAATGCCAACCGTTGTTAAATTCTTAACCGGAATAATTTGTATTTGAATATTATTTATGATCTGCTTTATATAGGTATTCCCACTCTGCCATTATATAGAGACTCGCCGTTTTAACTATTGCACATAAAAGTTGTCCGACTTTAGTAAATAAAATAAAACCCTTTTAGGATTAATTATAATGATTCAAGTTTGCTGCAAGTATGTTTTAAATGCAAAACGTTAGTTAATGTTAATAAGTTTGAATACATAAATTTAAAGATGCCTTAAAGAATTTTTTTAAAATATAAAATTAAAATTAAATGGTTTTAATATAGTTTTAAAATTTAGTCTTGAAGACCCTTTTAGGATGGGCCCTTTTTGACTAGAATGGCTTTATGGTGGCCCTAAGGCTGCCTTGAAGATCATTTGATTTTATTCAAAGTTTTATTGTATAGTTTTAAAGCGACCTTGGACATCACAATAAGAGCATTAGTGTTACTTGGTCCTTCGACGGAATTAGATCAAAATGTAATTTAGTTCCAGATCTCGTTATACATAGGTGTACCAAATTTCAAGTCAATGTCATAAACGGTTCCATAATAAACGTGCGCACAAAAAAAGTTACCGACAAGCAGAAATTTTTTTTTTGGTCAAATTTAAAATCCGGATGTTTCATTACATTTTAAGTCTATTTCAACAAAAAATATATATATTTTTTTGCTTTACTATACTTCCATGACGTGGAAGTAATATGCCACAAGTAAGTGTTTACCGTATCGTTTTAGCACCGCTGCTTTGAGGTTGATTTAGATTCGCATTATTTGCTAAAAAATCAAAAACCATCTGCACATCTACATGTAGTAAGTTTTGAGAGTCGGCTTTCTAGTACCCCTGTTACATTGTATCCACTGCACTCCACTGATAAAAGTCACAAAACTGAAATACTATAGTAACTTGCTGCTTGTGCTATGCAAGATAGCTGCATGTAGGGTGGAGGCGGAGCTTATGTCCGATAGCTGACGTCAATCCAATTATAAAAGGTGTGGGCTTCACCAATATCACGGACAATTGCAGGCGCTGCAATATTTTTTCTCAATTTTTTGCACATACGCGTTTTGTTGACTATTTAACTTTGCATATATATTTTTTTCTTTTATGACCGAACCCGCCTATTATTACAAGTGGTGAATTGTAATCTGACGATGAAGATATGGTCTTTCCTTACTTCTTTGTTAAAAAATAAATCGGAAATTGTGAACTTGCATTTTGTGTACGTTAGTCTCCTTTAGTAAGTTCCCTTAGTTTTATTACTTAATGACCTATTTTTACTGAATTAGGTATTGTCCAAGTAGGAAAATCCTGAGACAAGAAATCCAACAAAAACTTTATGACCTCATTAAAATACCGGTACTCTTTTTTAGTGCTGTTCGCAAATTGACCGCTTACCTTTATAGGTTTTTAATGTGCATCGGGTCTCGGGTCGTTATTTGATGCCAGGCTTGGCCCATGGCCCGCGGCGATATAATTATGTTGTAAAGTTTTGTTGCGTTTTCTATTTACTGGGATCTATTTATTCCAACTTAGCGTCATGGCCCACGGAGATAATAATTATGTCGTAAAGGTTTTGTTTCGTTTTTTTTGTCTCAGTTTATTCCTACTTGAACTATAACCCTTCCTTACTTTGAGCTAAGAATTCTTTAAAGTTTTGTGAGTAAATTTATCTTTTATTACATAACACACATAATGTATTTATTTAAAACTTTTTAACATTTTTCCCATTTTGGTTTAGTGATAAGTGGACAGTCACATTCCATGGTTTTTTTTAATTTATTTATTTTTTACATGTTTACCCTATAAAGGGAAGATATTAAAATTTCTGGTATATAAGAAAAATATCTGATATATATCAATATAAATACCTGGAAGCCTATTCTTGACTGTTCGCATTTTTAAAAGTTACTCTCATACCACTATAATGCGAACAAAAACTCATACTAGATATTCTTGATCATTCGCAAGACATTCGAGTAGTCCCATGAAACAGCGAGTGGATTTTGACAATCGGTAAATATGCGAATGATGACATAACCTAATTTTTTATTTCAAAATCTTTAAATTTATTACGTTCGTGATATGGTATAAATCAAAAAGTCTCTTGTGTTGTAATTTGTTGATAATGGATGATTTACAATATATTGCGAACATTGAAAATATAGAAAATGCAGGAGCTCTCATACAGCGACAAAAGAGGTTTAATAATGTAGATCCGTTGAAATTTTATGTGAAAAAGAGTTCATACAAATATTTAGAATGTCTAGGGAATTATGTAGATTTCTTAGTCTAGAACCATTTATGAAACCACAAAGGAAAGCTACCGATTTGACTAAAATTTACCAGACGCGAGTTTTCGATTTTTCTTTATGAATTCCAGTATTAACCATTTGTTCAGTAGAAGCGTGGAGTCTCCATTACACAATAAATTATTATCAAAAAAAATATTTTTCTTTGGTGAATACAAATATAACCTAACCTAACCTAACAATCAAGAAATGTCAGCCGACAAATCTGTCATCCCAAACAGCGTGAATTCAATATTTTTCGAAACTGCGATGTTGCCGAGTGTTATTTTACGTGCGATTGATTTCATTCGTGTACATATGCGAAGTGCAGTCGAGAATACTATCGGTTGGAAGTGTTCGCAAATACATCGCTCGCATTAAACGTATACGCGCAACTGCGAAGGATGTCAAGAATAACGCTGCTGATATGTTGATATTTATATAAATATCATGATATTCGCCAACCCTGATTTTTTCCGTACTATTTTCTGATGGTTGCTTAGCAACGGACTAAAATACTAGAAACTGGTACTTTGGGATCTGAAATTATGCCGAGAAAGTAAACATTCTTGATGAATATCAGAAAAAATAATTTTATAATCGTACAATTACTTCAACAACCGAAATATTTTGGAAGAAGTATTCAAGGGCACGGCAGCTATTGCTCGACTATAGTTAAAGTCCTGCCTTTACTTTAATATATAAACACATGCTGGAAACTGACTTTGTTTCCAGCATGGATGTACTGCTATTTTAAATGAAAATACAAAATTTTTCCTTTTCTTTTTTCAAATACATTTATCATACGATTGATTTTTAAGACGATTGTAACAATTTAAAAATTATTACATTAAAAATAATAATAAATACATCCTTTATAGCAAAGGATCCTGCACCAAATGCATGGGTAATTTGTTGTCAACGGAATCGTTCCAAAATCTAGGAACAGAATCTTTAGGCCATTCTGAATAAAAGATGTCATGTACATTTTACCAAAACGATCTTAGGTTTATATGAAGTAGTTATATATGCAAAATACTGTGTATTTATGTAAATAAGTATAATATTACGTTTTTCCTATTTATATGCAAAGTAGGAATCAATAGTTGCAAAAGTTATTAGTATATACGAAAGCTTACTCGTATGCTATATTGCACTTTTTCTTTTAATAATTCTCTGTTTAGATGCATTCAGAATATAATATTTAGTAATGCACAATGTAATGTAGGAAAAAGTAATAATAATAATAATAAAAGTATTTTATTGGTAACACCAATAGGCCATCGACCGAAGTCTGTTGCAACTATATAAAGATTTTTTTTATATATAAACATTTTATAAACTATATTGTATTCATGTTATGTAAAAAAAAGAACAAGTACACTAGAATGGAAAATATAAAAATATTTCATTGCCAATTGTTCATAGAACTGATATGTTCCCATAATGTTAGCTCTGGGTATTTTCTTCTGCTGGGTATTCCTTGATTTCTTATTTTGCAGAGTAGTTGGTTGATTTCTATGATAATCTTCTTTAGCGAATTTTGTGGTTAGAGATTGTCATCTTTGGTTGATAGGAGTTATTTGTGTGATTTCATAGAGAAGGGTGTTGGGGGGATTATGAAGAGGATTTCTGGGGTGTCTCATCTTGGTAATGGATCGCAATGTTGTTGTTTCCGTTATTTCAGACTCATCTTCTTGTATTGAGGTATAGAGGGTGGCTATATTCCAATATTGGTCGGCAGATCGAACTATAAATATGAGCAGCAGTTTTTTTGTTAATCCTTTGGTTTTTATATGTTATGCTGCGGAAATGTTACTTCTTGTAATGCATTTTTTCTTAATTATTTTAACATGTTTGTTAAAATTAAGCTTATAGTCTATTGTGATCCTAAGATATTTTTCCTCAGTTTGGCAATATATTGCGTTATTCCCCATAGTCGTTGTTGGGAGAAAAAAGTATTACTTTGATACTCTTGAAAATGAATAAAAGATGCTTACACAAATATGTAGAATTCTGTTTGCGTCCCCATATAAATTTAAGGTCATGTATACAGGGTGATTTACCTAAACATGCGGAAAATTATTCAGTGGGTTGTCCCCACCAAAAGGAGTTAAAAAAATTAAGAAATAAAAAAATTTGGAAAAAAATTACCTTATTTTTTTAGTAGAAGTGCGCCGCCTATGATTAACCAATCTGACGTAATACGGTGCAACGAAATCACTTCCTTTCTTATGTGGTATGGGTAAAAACGATTCTCGCGTATAGGGTACTTATTGAAGGGTCTTGTCCTAGTGATTCTAGAACTTCTTCGTCTACTTCAACAGGACGATTTACTACACGTTCTTGTCGCCTGGTAAACAAAACCCGGTGTCACGAACTCGTTGTACTGCACTTAAATTTTTTCTCTCGTTAGGTTTGCGCCTGTGGGGAAATTTTCTCCCGTATTTTCGTACAGCCCCTGCAAGACTCATTCATTGCACCATAGGTTAATATCATATCGCAGTACTCTTGCGACGTGAACTCTGTCATAATCGATATTTGCGAATACAGTTTAAAATTTAACAAAAATGGGAAATGCTCTAAACTGAAGTCGTTGAGTCACTGAACTGAACAGTGAACGCGTGGTGCACTAACCTCAGACAACTAAGACAGCTGATATTACCTGCTAAACAAACAAGCGACACGTGTGTGAACTCGTCGAGATAGCATAACTAACCCGTTCAGAAGCATATCTATGTGCAGGTTTTAATGCAAAAAAATATAATAAATTGCCTTGGATCGCTTTAAAATTTTACAGAGGCTTTGCCACATAACAGATTTGTATATCATTTTATTTTCCGCATGTTTACATAAATCACCCTGTATGATACATTAAAACTAAAAAAATCAACATTAAAATGGCCGATTTTTCCGGCGTCGCACATATGGTTTTAACTGACTAATCAGGTATCCTAAAGAATTATTTAGGTCGCGATACACAAAACCCTCGTAAACTCACATACAATAAACAGCGAACACAACGATATCTTGTACTCTTTCAATTCTTAAAAATAGAAGTGAAGCTGCTTTGGAATATTTAAATGCTATATCGATGGAAACTCAAAATATGTTGAAAGAACTTGATGTTGAATTAACTCTACCTAGACTTACCAACAAAATGAGAAATTGTCCCAACCCTAACTTACCTTCAAATTTTCCTGAAGACTACAGAATTTCCCTATTTATCAAATTGTTGAATTATATTATAACTGATCTGGAAAGCAGATTTCCAGTGGAAATACTCAATCTATTTAGCTTAAGTATTTGTTTACCAACAAATGCAATTAAAGCAACTGAAACAGGAATTATGATAGCTGAGAAGATGCCGACATATGTACACAGCTATTTTTGGAAAAGAAGATCCAAAAATAGTTTTGGTGAAATTTAAAGGAGAATTTGATATTTGGAAATTGAAATGGAGCCCTTACTCAAACTTCATAAATAAAAACTTACCTCTGACGGTTTGGAAGCATTACAACAGTGCGATTAAACCATATTCTGCGTAATTTGTAAATTTTTAAAACTTCTTTGTATCTACTCTACCTATAAGCGTTGCTAATTCAAAAAGGAGTTTTTTGACTCTTAAGACGATTAAAAACGTGGATTAGATCTAGAATATCTAAAGATCGTTTAAATGAATTGGCTCTCGATGCACATAGATACTCCTACACGAGTATCGCAGTTCTCGGCCTCCACAATCGATTATTTTTGTTCTAATTTAAATAAGCAACATATTCATTGTTCTGTAGTCACAGCAGGTTTGTCTGATCATGAAGCCATTCATGGTGTTTTGCATTTAAATATGAAAAATTCCACTTGTAAGTTTAAGCACGGGAGAATTTTTAGTAGAAACAATTATAAAAGGCTCTATCAATTTTGCCAAGAGATAAATTGGGAGTGTTTACTAAATTTGCCAGATTCGTTCAACTTGTTTCACAAATCACTTGTTGATGCTTTCCGCGCTGCCTTCCCGATCCAGAAAATAAAAATTGGAAATAAAAATCCATGGATTACCCAAGGGATAAGAATTTCTGGAAAAAATTTACGTTCACTACACCTCATTAGAAAATATACAGTCAACAGTTATGTTCATGAATACTTCAGTAAATACCGAAGTGTATATAGAAGGGTTATACAAGTTGCAAATGAAAGTTATTATAAAAGTAGACTCGCAGCGGCATCAAATAAATCAAAAGAGAGCTGGGCCATTATTAATAATTTAAGGGGGAAAAACAGTCAAGCTCCTCCCCAATTTGATCTCAACCTTAATGATACTAACAATTATTACTGTAGTATAGGAAAAAAATTAACCGAAAGTATCGTTGCAACAAATGATCCTATAGATTACCTTAGTAATGTTAGTATTCCCACTAACTTTAATTTAACCCCTACCAATATTGAGGAGCTAAAAAAAATTATTAAGGATATTAATAATAAAAAAAGTTCGGGAGTGGACAACTTATCTGCAAAAATTTTTGAAAACTTACCAGATAGAACACTAAATGCATTAGTCTGTCTAATAAACCACTTTTTTGAAACAGGCGTATTTCCCCCCTCGTTAAAAACCTCAATTGTAATTCCACTTCACAAGGGCGGCAGTACTGATGACCCTTCGAACTTCAGACCTATATCATTACTATGTACTCTTTCTAAGATAATCGAAAAACTTGTTAAAAAAAGGTTGCAAGATTTCCTAAATCTCCATAACATACTAAATATGAATCAATTTGGATTTCAAAGTAATAAATGCACTGGTGATGCTATGTTTGGTTTTTTAACTGAACTCTACACAAAAAGAAATGAGGGCGAGGCAGTTGCAGCTGTTTTTTGTGACTTGTCAAAAGCCTTTGACTGCATGAACCACGTTATATTGCTTGACAAACTCCAGTGTTATGGAATCTTGGGCACATCTCCCCTCTGGTTCCAATCCTACCTTAGTGGCCGCAAACAGAAAGTAAAATCACTAGAGAACTACTCTGATGAAGTTAATATAAGTTGCGGCATCCCGCAAGGATCCGTGCTTGGTCCAGTTCTCTTTTTACTGTACATTAACGACCTTGCATCTATAAATATAACAGGTAGTTTCACTCTTTTTGCTGAGGATACAACAATTTTATGGCACAATAAAGACCTAGACATATTACATGAAGTAATATGCTGACATACAATTGGTAAAAAAATGGTGCGATGCGAATCTGCTTGCTCTTAATATAACCAAGACCAACGTGGTAATTTTTCGATGCAATTTAGAATACATTCCCTTAGATAGCAATACACTTGAAACTAGAACTTATGTGAAGTTTCTAGGATTGTATATCGATAATAAATTAAACTTTAACGAACATATAACGAACCTAAATAAGAAATTAGCTAAGGGATGTTATGCAATTCGCATAATATCTAACGATCTGGGTTACTCCACTGCAAAGGCAGCCTATTTTGCCTTGATAGAAGCCCATTTAAGATATGGTATTCCATTTTGGGGATCATGCAGTCAGCAACTACTAAACAGTATACTTATTTTACAAAAAAAGATCATTAAGATATATTTCTAAAGCACGTTTTAGAGACCCATGTAAGCCGCTCTTCGTCTCTCATAAAATCTTAACAGTAATTTCAATATTTATACATGAAACTGTGTGTATAATTCATAAAAATAAATAAGTATTTGTCTTGCCTGATAACCACTATAATACCCGCCAAATTGATAATATTCAATTGCCTATTCCTACTTCAAGCCTTACAAAAAATTCGATAATTTATGGCAGCAAAAAAATTTATAACCATTTACCAGTATCCCTAAAAAATATATCTTCTCTGAAACTTTTCAGAAAAGCGACAAAAGATCGGCTATTGTAACTTGCAGGAATACTACAATGGTAGAATGTAACATGTGTTGTTCTTTCATACTTCTACATATTTTATTTTATATTATTGATATTTATAATATTTATTTTATCGAAATATGTATATATTTATATATTATTATTATTATTATTATTATTATTTGTATATATTTGTCTATATGTAGGAATAACCACTTTAACGACTAAACAATAGTGTTTGTATCTTGTATCTTTATATATCCATATTTTTATGTGTTTGTAGTATTTATCTTGCCAAAATTATTTGCATCTAATAACTTTGTCAATAAGATTATTCCTTTGGGCACATCTCTCTCTCTCTCTCCCTCCCTCCCTCCCTCCCTCCCTCCCTTGTTCGACATCCAGATTTTGTTTCCAAATCTTATACACACTAAATCCCAATGTAATATTTTACTCGCTTTAATAATAGGGTGGGGGTGGTAGAGGGGATGGTTAATGCTAAAATAAATTTTAAAGGCCCTTGGTGCTCTTATACACACCAAATCCCAATTTACACTTTGCTCCCTTTAATAATAGGGTGGGAGTGGTAGAGGGGGTCAAACGCCAAAAAATTTTGTTGAGTCCTTTCATTCTCGTATACACACTAAATCACATTTTAATTTTTTTACTCCCTTTCATAATAGTGTGGGGATGGTATTATGGGAGTGATAGTGGGGGGTGGCTGATGCAAAAAAAAATTTTGAGACCTTGGCTTTTTGTACATGCCCTAAATTGCAATTTTATGGACTCTTACCTGCTTGCTTTGCCTATTTACCCCCAAACCCTCCAACGGAATTAGATCAAAATATAATCTAGTTCCAGACCTCGTTATAAGTGTACCAAATTTCAAGTCAATTTCATAAACGGTTCCAGAGTAAACGTGCGCACAAAAAAAAGTTACAGACAGACCGACAGACAGAATTTTTTTTGTTCAAAATTAAAATCTCGACATTTCATGACATTTTAAGCCTATCTCAACAAGAAAAATATTTTTTTGCATTACACTTCCACTGGACGTGGAAGTAATACACATTATGTTATTCTTCCTGAAAATTGTTTTAATAAGGTTTTTGTTCCATTTTTAGTGTACTTTATGTGTATGTTTCTCTCTTATCTTATATCTTTTGGCTCTAAATTGATTAGAAACGCTAGCTTTCTAGTTGGTTGAACCACCGAATCTTATGAATCCTGAGAGTGAGAGTAGACCCCAAATATTTAGAATAGAAAAAAAATTCGACGAATTATTTATTTTTTAACAGCTTCTGCATACAGTATTTTTCTATATAACCTAGGTGCTCACAGCACCTAGGTTATAATTTTGTGAGGTTTTGATTATAATATCTGAACTTTCATATATACTAATAACTTTTGCAACTATTGATTCCTACTTTGCCTATAAATAGTAAAAACGTAATATATTTATTTACATTATTTTACATATATAACTACTTCATATAAACCAATACACAAGTTCGTTTTGGTAAAATAATAATAATAATAATAACAGCTCTTTATTGGTAAAATACAGAGAAAATACCAATTGGCTATCGACCGAAGTCCTTCAGCCAGTGTTTTACAATTGCGTGTGTAATTATTGTTTTTGGTAAGAAATAGATACATATTACATTGTAAAAAAAAAAATGTAATATATTCTAATACATGTATGCAGTATTTATTTTTATTGTTGCAGTGCGTTTTCTTCATGTATTGTTTTTAAAATTTCCTGAAGTGTGTTTTCAGGGTATTTGAATCTGGAATAGCTTCCGGGGGTCCTAGGTCTTGATAGAAAAAGTGTTTGCATTAGTTCCAAGTTGTGTCTGTGGGTTGCAAATTTGGTGGACAGTGTTTTTAATCTTTCCATTATTGGTTGTATCTTGGTTTTATTGTACAATAGCTCATTAGATGGATTGTGAAGGGGATTTGTAGGGTGTCGTATTTTTGTAATTATTCTGAGGGCAGATGTTTCTGCTACTTTAATGTTTTTTAGCGCTGGTCTTCGGCAGTTCAGATATAGAATATGGGCGTATTCTAGCATGGGCCTACAAATTGACTGCAACAATGTACTTATGCCTTTGTTTTTGTACGTTAGATATCTAAAATGTTTTGCTCTTGATGTTATTCTTTTTTTGACCTGTTTTGTATGAAGATTGAAGTTCAGTTTGTTGTCCAAGTGGAAACCAAGGTATTTTACAGACGTTAGAGGTTGTAATTGGTGGTTTGAGATTGAGACTGTGGGGGAAGTGTTATTGGGAGCATGATTGAAAATTAGGAACTGGGATTTTGTTGGATTGGGTTGTAGTCTCCATGTGTTAAACCAAATCTGTATGTTATCCATTAAAGTTTGCAGTTTTTCTACAGTGGTTGTCATGTTTCCATTATGTGCCACAAGAGCTGTGTCATCGGCATATTGTAATATATATGCTTTTGGATCATTAGGTCCTGTGGTTGTTAAGATGTCGTGACAGTAAATATTGTATAATATTGGTGAGAGGGGGGATCCTTGGGGTACTCCTTGTTCCACTGTAAATTCTTGTGAGTAGCTGTTGTTTACTTTTATCTGTAATTGCCTGTTTTCTAGGAAAGTTTTAACAATATGAATTAAGTAATCAGGTATTTCCAAGTTTTTCAGTTTAAACAATAATCCCATATGCCAGACACTATCGAAAGCTTTTTTTATATCAAGAAAGATTGCAGCTGATTTCAAATTTACATGTTTGGTTGTTTGTACGTTCGAGGTTAAGATTGTTAGCGGGTGGTCCTTTAATGCATGGGGTCCTTTAATGCAAAGAAAATCCATATAAATCGAAGAACAAAAAATATCAATAATTTTTATGTTTCATTCAAAGATTATGTGGATTTTTTTGTGATACATTTATTAGTAATAATTTTTATTAATAATATTATTTAATAATAATTCGATGCCAATAAAATAAATATATAAAGAAAATAAACATAGTACACAGAAAAAAATCAGTCAGTTTTATATTTAATTCGAAAATATTTTATTATGCACAAATAGCTGCTTCATTAATTTATAAAATAATTAGATTATAAAAAATAAATAGTTCGAACAAAATTGAAGCAAAAGTAAAAGATTTATTGCAAAATTTTAGTATTCACGTTGAAAATAAAATATAGGTAATAAAATATGTAGATTTTTCCGGCGTTTCCCACTTTTCCAGGGCAGTGACAATTAGCCAGCAATCTGACTGGCGTACATTTTTTTATTTACTACTAGATAACACTCGCACAAAATGATTTTTTGTAAAATTGCACGTTTTTTCAAACAGTTTTCTTGGCACGAAGGGAAAGGGTAAGGGAAAAATCTTTTTCGCCAATTGATAGTCCCTTTATTAATGTTTAATTCCCACCCGGCAGATCGCGATAAAATGACTAGGAAGGGAGATAGAGGACGGCAAAGTTTTTACTGTATAGCGGGAGAACGGAGAGCGGTGGGGGCTCGGGCCGGGATGAAAATTTCGGGAAAATATTTTTCTTTTTATTGGCAACCATACATTCCTCGCGCACGCGAGTTAAGAAAGAGAAAACGGAATGAAATCATGTGAGCGAGTTAGTTTAGTGGCCGGAGGTGGAGCCTACCCTCTCCAACTCTTGAACTCATACACGCGTGAACACGCGTTCGTGAACGGCGCGCTGTGAAATACTTTTGAATGCTCGATCGCCCGTATCTCGCTCGATTGTGAACCGATTTGGGAAATTCTTTTTTCCTCTTGAACCTTAAATGCTCGGGAATGAAAAAACAAATTGCGCTCTCCATTTTCATGCGGCGGCTGGTCGATTTTTAATATATCATGTACTATCGTGAGCAAAAAAAATAGGACAACTATTTTTTTTCTAATGTGAATATGTAATGAGTGACTGAAAATGTCAATGTCACAAAAATTAAAGTTATCCGGGAATAATACACAATAATACACAACTAGATTTTAGTAAAGATACGTTATAAGACTTGTTCCATTTTTTTGCGCACGACAGTACATCATTGATCTGATTATTAATCAGGAGTCACTCTCTTACAGCTCGGCTGCCGCTTATCTCTGCTTGCTCGGGATGCCGCGCTAGCCGACGCGTGTCTAAAAACAATGGCAGGCAAGAGAATCTCGGGGAGGCCAAGCAGAGGAATATGGCCTTTTCTCTCACCTTTTCCCTTCGTGCCAAAAAAACTGTTTGAAACAACGTGCAATTTTTATTTCGCGCACCAAGCGCATGTGAAATAATAATAATAATCCGTTATTGGTGTCAAATACATATAAAATGCTTACACAGGTCAATCAATATAAACGGTGAAAGAGAAGAATATAAAGGAATAAAAACAACATGTAGGTACAATAAAAATACACAAATTACGGTTCAACAAAAAATAAAATATATACTCCTTCATGATGAAAAATGAATTCAATTTTTAAATTTTTTGCACCTTGAATTCGCGATATCTTGCGAATCAATGGATGAGATTGGGAACAAAATTTGCTTATTTTCATGACGTCTTCATTTTTGATCTGAAGTTTTTTTTTCGTCAGATCAGGAACTGCCGAGTTATCTTCGAAATACCATTTACCCATGCATTTAATATGTTGTTTCCCCCTCCCCACATTTGACGTCCACGGCACCAATTGTCGGAATGTTGGAGGGACCCAACTTTATTTACTGGCAAAAAAAATTTCACGATCGGATGTTTCCTTATTCGAGCCTGGTTTTGCTCCAGATCTAGACAATAGACCTTTATTGACATACAGGAAAATACATTTTCTTACATAAATCAATTACAGCAAAACTACACAAATACATAGAAATAGAGTAGTAAAATGGCATAATAAAATTTCAATATTAAAATTATATATTATACAAATCATGATTTAAAACTAGATAAAAGAAAATTGTTATATTAGAAGTCATTAATTGTAAAATTGTCATTTAAAAATTTGTTATAAGAGCCTACTACTCTTATAACAAATTTTTTTTAATAAGAATTTTTTAATTTTGTTTATAAAGTTGTTTCCTTTAAAACATCTTACACTTAAAGGTGATTTGTTAAAAGATGTTGGAGCCTCTAAAAGCAAATTTGAACTATGCTAAGCCCAGTCAGGCTATTTATTTTTCGATTGCGACAGACACTGGACCGCTAGATGGCGCCTGCTGACTATTTTACATGTCGCTATCCCAAAGATACCGAAATGTACTAAATAGTCAAGTAATTCTCGTGTCGGTCGTCACATGCCTACCTTGCACTGACGAAAACCAACAGCTCGAAACTGCAGTCTGCAAGTGGCGTGTGTGACGACTGGCACGAGAGCTCCTTTAAGTAGGATCAGTCTTTCGGCTGATGTTTGTTGCAATCGAAGCATTAGCGTTTTGATGGTAATATGCAATTATTACACTTAACGTGCCAGGCTTGTAACTTGTAATTCAGCGCTCGGCGGCTGTTGGTTGCAGTCTGGTTACGTTCCTTATAGTAAAATAAGGATTTTATAGAGGAGTTTGCGACTAAAAATATTTTGTTTTAATATTCCGCCCTCTAAAAGCACATTAGAACTGTTGTAATGTTTTGTGTTAATTTTTTGTGTTCCAAAACCACCTTATGTGTAACAAGGTAATTAGATTAAAATTGTATTTTCTTATTTTCTTTTAGCTGTAATTATATTTGTATTTATCGCATATTTTAATACGACATGAATACATTCCTTATTAATAGTACTACTTTTTGCACGGAGAACTATTTATCAAACAATTATTCAACCACACTTCGATTATTGTGCTACGCTCTTATACCTTTTTGATAAAAACAGAATGCAGTCTCTTCAAAAACTTCAAAATAGGGGGCTAAGAATTATATTAAAATGTAATAGGTTTACAGCAATCAGAACTATGCACGATTCATTAAATTATTTATACGTAGAGAATAGATTGTATTTATTAACTATGATTTTTGTATTTAAAATTAAAACAAATATGTTGCCATCCTATTTTGATGAATTTATTGTTTACAATGATATTATACACGATTATAATACAAGAAATAATGATAATTTCCACATAAACAGAACTATGAACAGGCAAGCAATGAACTCCATTTTTTTTAAAGGTTTAAATGAATTTAATAAACTACCAGCATTAGTAAAAAATAGTAGTAGTGTATGTGTTTTTAAAAAACACCTGCTAAAAATGATTGGGGACTTGAGAGTAATTTAAATGTTCGTATTTATATATGTTTATTTTTGTTTGTATTTATATTAGTTTTATGTAGATATATATATTTATTTGATGAATACTTTATAAATCTATCTATACCTGATACTTGTTTATTGCAATTTATAGAATACTTTGTATATTAGGAGATTCCTATTTAATAAATTTAAATAAATAAATAAATAATAAATGGTACCGCGGTACCGATATGGTTCCATTTTAAAAAATTGAGTTTTGCCCCAAAAACAATTTTGGTGAATTTTATTTGCTTATAAATCGCGTAATTTAGTGTTTTTAACGGGATTTCGATTTTTGTAGCATTACACGTGTTCATTTAGAATAAATCGGAACCGTCATGGAAAACTAAAAATATATTATAAAAAAATTGATGTTTGAAATGTCACTTATTTGGCATCGTTGGATTCAGAAAATTATGCAGAATTCAAAAATGCAGTAATATACAGGGTGTTCCATTTAAAAATCGAATGTTAGTGTCACTTGCAGCGAAATCGGAAGTGAAAAAAAATCAGTTGTATGTCAAAAAGTGCCGCTTATTATGTATGTAGTATGTTCAAAATTTCAATCAATTATTTTCAAAATTAAAGGAGAAAAGGTGGGTATACTATGATCCTGTTACACCCGGTATATGAGGAAAAGCAGAGGTCCTAAGATTGACTCCTGCGAGACTCTGTGGGTTACTGTTCTTTCCTCAGATAAGTTGCCGCCATAATAGGTTGCTTGGGTTCAATCTATTGGATACATAGAGAGCAGATTCAGACTATCAATGCCAACTCCATAATATTGCAATTTTTTTAACAAGATCTTGTGTGACACGCAATCAAAGTCTCCATCTTCAAAACCTCTGATTACTGTCTTACAAAGTTTATTTATGGCACCTATAGTATAAAGCCAAATTGTGATTCTATGAACAGTTTATTATATTCTAGATATTCATACATTATTTTTTTAATAGAAACTCGAATATCTTGGATATTACTGGAATCAGCGCTATAGGCTTGTAGTTGCTAGGATCTAATTTATCGCCTTTCTTGAAATCGGAATGGCTTTAGATATTTTAAAACATGAAGGATAAACGCCCTCTTATACATTCACTAAACAGTTTTGTCATAAGAATTATTAATACATCTTTTAAAGATTTGATTAGCATTATATCTAAGTCATAAAAGTATTTACAGTGTTTATTTTTTAGATTGTTTATAGCATCCCTAACCTCATTGTAAGTAACCTCCCTAGAATCAAAAGATATTGTTATGTGCTGCCCTCTAACAGAGAGGAGAGTTGTAATTACTCCCTGGCCAGAAGTGTGGCGCCATCTGTGGGCCAACTGGCGAACCACCATTTAGTAGTGCCTAAGAAAATTATAGAGAATTCCAGTATATTTCTGGAAAGTTCTACAATGATATTCTGGACATTCCAAGTGGGTATATAAAGAGGTGAAGCCAGCAGATGGAAGAGGAGTACAGTACAGTTTAGTGAAGGATAAACAGTTCAGTTTAGTATCCAGTACAGTTCTGGGTAATCTGTGGTTCTGGTTACAGAGGCAGTTTGTAGAAGAAGAGTTCAGTTGAGTGAAGTAGGCAATACAGAGTTTTAGGTTAGATAAAGTTGTCAAGTTTAAGAAGAAAAGTACATAGTGTTTTAAAAGTAGTGAATTCATATTAGATTAAGTTATTATTAGTTGTGTGATTTTTAAGTATTTACTAGTGTAATTTTAGTGATTAAATAAATCAGTGGTTTGTGAAAATTCTTGTTGCAAGTTATTCGAATCCACGGAGTGTTTACTGAAAACTGTAAGCACGTAACAATTGGTGTCGGAAGCGGAATTGCAACAGAATTTCTGAAGAATTCGACGAAGTTCCATAGTGTTCTATTTGGAAACCACTGGAGATAGCGAAGTGAATCGAACTGGAAAGTGATATAGACATTAGACGAGACTTATTTGTGCTACTGTGAAGAAATTTCTGCAACATTCTGTTTAGAAATTAGTGTAGTTTTATTTAAGTGCTTTCAACTGAGAAGTGATATAGACTTTAAATAAAATTTGACTTGTACCTGGCAAAGACTTGTTCGTGCTGTTTCGAGTTAATTGTTTGGATGGAAACAAGAAGCATGGCTGCTGAAAAACAAATGCAAGACATGTTCGCCGCATTTAGAAAAATGATGTTAGAAGAAAAAGAAGAACAAGAAAAACGACGTCAAGAAGAAAAAGAGGAGCAAGAAAAACGACGTCAAGAAGAAAAGGAAGAGCAAGAGAAACGACGCCAAGAGGAAAAAGAAGAACAAGAGAGACGTCAAGAAGAACAAGAAAGACGACGTCAGAAAGAAAAACTAGAAGAAAAAGAAGAACAAGAGAAACGTGAAGAAGAATTAAGGAAAATTATACAGGGGCAACAAGATGTTATCCTTTCGGCAACTGAAGACCTCAAAAGTGAAATTAAAGAAGATATGGGCAACATAAAGACTGAAATATGTGATGTCAAAGGAAAAGTAAATAAGGTTGAAGTATCTGAAGTCAAAGGAAAAGTTACTGGCGTTGAACAAAAAGTTACTGGCGTTGAAGGGAAAGTTACCGATATAGAAGGAAAATTTCGTGCAGTTGAAGGAGAGGTAGAGCGACTTAAGCGACTGTTAAGAGAACAAGGAGGCCAGCTGGTATTATCATCGTCAGGTCCTCGATTACAACCGCCTTCCTTTGATGGTCAAACTTCTTGGTCAACCTATAAAAGACAATTTGAGGCAGCGGCATACGCAAACAATTGGAGTAATGAAGACAAAGCTATGGCATTGGTGCTAGCATTAAGGGGCCAAGCCTCAGAGTTGCTCCAGAGTATCCCAGTGACGCAGCAACGGGATTTTAAAGTTTTGGAAGCTGCACTAGATCTAAGATATGGCGACCAACACCTCGCCCAAGTATACAGGACTCAGCTCAAATCACGCACACAAAAGGTTGGGGAAAGTTTACAAGATTTTGAAGCAGCTGTTGAGCGACTGACGTACCTGGCTTACCCGGATGCACCCAAAGAATTCCAGGAACAGTTAACAGTTGATACTTTCATTGATGGCATAAGAGACGAGGAGATCAGGCGAGTCCTTAGATTATCTCGAGCTAAGACTGGTAGCGAAGCCTTGATCCATGCCCTCGAAGTTGAAGCCGCTTATGAAGAGACTCTACATCCGAGAGTACGAGCCATGAAAGTAGAAGAAGGTAACCATTTAGAAAAATCAAATATGGAATCTTTGATGGCTGACATGCACAAAATGATAAGCCAGTTGATGACCAAACCAGATGCTCCAAGGAAGCAGGAAAGAGAACAGAGCGAAGGACAGCCAAGGAAGGTGATTCGGTGTTATCAGTGCAGCAAACCAGGACATATGATGCGGCAGTGTCGAGAATGGAATCCTGGAGAAGTAAACACTGCAAAGAAAGAGGAAGTCCGCTCTGATAAGATGAGATTGATTGTTATGTTAACAGACATACAGAAAATGGTCGCACAAGTACTAAACGAATTAAGTTCGCGACCGGAGCTGAAACAGGAACCGCAACCGCCGAAACAGGAGCCGAAGCAGCAGCGAAGTGCTGGAGGTCCGACAAAAGTAATCCGCTGTTATAATTGTGGCAAATTGGGGCATGTCAAGAGGTACTGTCGCCAGAGGGGCCCTAAGGAAGTGAATGCCGAGAATGTAAAGAAGCAGCAGGATATAGCAGAAGTGAAGGCAGTTAAGATAGAGGTT
Organism: Leptura quadrifasciata; assembly: GCA_963675555.1. NCBI lineage: Eukaryota > Metazoa > Arthropoda > Insecta > Coleoptera > Cerambycidae > Leptura > Leptura quadrifasciata. The sequence goes on along the minus strand of OY776676.1, from coordinate 74,998,162 downwards.
CCGAAGGACTGGTCAAGGAAAGTTCTAAGAGAGGAACAACTGAACGACGATGAAATTGGACCAATGTTGAAGGCGAAAGAAAAAATAATCCGCCCTGAATGGGAGGACGTTTCCAGTAAAAGTGTTGGACTGAAGGCTTTATGGGCGCAATGGGATTCCCTTAGGGTTATAGATGGACTATTACGGAGAGCATGGGAGAGCCCTGATGGGAAAGAAGTTACCATGCGGTTGCTGATACCCAGGTGCCGAGTACCAAAAGTACTTCGGGAAGTGCACGAGGGAATATCCAGAGAGCACTTTAGCAGAAATAAGACCTTGGCTAGAGTACGGGAACGATTTTACTGGGTAAATAGCTGTCAGGATGTAGAGGCTTGGTGCCGCAGTTGCAAGGTTTGTGCGAATGTGGCTGCCAAGAGGTCACCTACAGGGAGTGGTGACCGAATGAAGGCTAGATATGACCGCAATGCCAGTTCGGCGAGATTCAAGGTGGGGGACTTAGTTTGGCTGTATAACCCACAGCGGAGTGAAGAAGGATTCTCGAAGCCTCGCTCACCTTGGGAAGGACCGTATTCTGTCATCACTAGGATCAACGACGTTGTTTATAGGATTCAACGTAGAAAGAAGTCCAAGATGAAGATCGTGCACCTGGACAGGTTGGCAAAGTATGCTGGGGTATCTGAATTGCCTGACCGGGACGTTCAGGCTTAAGGAGGGGGCAGTGTTATGTGCTGCCCTCTAACAGAGAGGAGAGTTGTAATTACTCCCTGGCCAGAAGTGTGGGCCAACTGGCGAACCACCATTTAGTAGTGCCTAAGAAAATTATAGAGAATTCCAGTATATTTCTGGAAAGTTCTACAATGATATTCTGGACATTCCAAGTGGGTATATAAAGAGGTGAAGCCAGCAGATGGAAGAGGAGTACAGTACAGTTTAGTGAAGGATAAACAGTTCAGTTTAGTATCCAGTACAGTTCTGGGTAATCTGTGGTTCTGGTTACAGAGGCAGTTTGTAGAAGAAGAGTTCAGTTGAGTGAAGTAGGCAATACAGAGTTTTAGGTTAGATAAAGTTGTCAAGTTTAAGAAGAAAAGTACATAGTGTTTTAAAAGTAGTGAATTCATATTAGATTAAGTTATTATTAGTTGTGTGATTTTTAAGTATTTACTAGTGTAATTTTAGTGATTAAATAAATCAGTGGTTTGTGAAAATTCTTGTTGCAAGTTATTCGAATCCACGGAGTGTTTACTGAAAACTGTAAGCACGTAACAATATATTTGATATATTTATATTAGCTTTATCAAGATATTCTTCAAAAGTTGAATTTGGATTTCGTAAATTGTTTATTGTATTACTTGCTACATTAAAAAAAAAAAAAATTAAAGTCAGTTGCATGGATCTCACGTCCCTAGTACTAGAATTTGAAATCCTGTTTGCATTAATGACCCTCCATGCAGCCCTAGCTTTGTTATCTGCTTTTTCGATAAATACGGTGTTTGCTTTTTTGCTTCACTTATCGCATGACGATATTTATATCTATAGGTCTTTACCGTTTCAACCAGCCTAGGTGTCCTAAATTTTTTTTGCAAATCAATTAAAAATCTTAAATTTTCCCTCATGACCCTAACATCCTGATTGAACCACTGTATTTGATTTTTAGATTTTGAATTTATTTGCTTTCTTACCTCTGGAAATGAAATGTTTCTAAGAAAAGAATTTACTTTATTATCAGCAGCCACATTTGCATATATGAATTCCCCAGTTTCTCTTTCAAGTAGCTGGTACATTTTAAATTTACCTTGAGTAGTGATTTTTCTATAAATGATAACTTTATTATTATTCCTATTCCTTAAATTACTTATATCTACTCTTATATCTATCGTCAAATGATCTGCTTGTAAAGGATCATATACACTTGTGACACAGTCTAAAACATTACTAAATAATAAAGATATTATCAATACATGCATCGAGTCTTGTATTTTCATGAATCATCTGAACAAAACCATATGAGTTTACAAGGTCTAAGAATGTATGTTTTCTTGAACACTTTTTATTAAAATGTATGTTAAAATCTCCATTAATAATAATTGTTGATATTAAAAACTTTGTCAAACTCTGAGGTCATAACATTTAAAAAGATATTAAAATCTCCTTCAGGGGGTCGCTAAACAGTAAGAATGATGAAGTTCAAATCAGTAAGTTCTACTGCAGAAAGTTCACTGGTCGTTTCTATTGAGAGTATTCCTAAATCATTTTTGGGTTTATATTTGAGATTATTTTTACAGAATTTTACTATGCCACCATGTATATGTTGACTTCTAGTATAAAAAGTTGCAGTAGAGTAGCTGTTGAGGCAGAGACTTTCTATTTCGTTTTTAGATAAGAAATGTTCACTAAAGCACAGGCAGGACATCATAATTATGATTTCTTGTTTACATTATTGCCTCATATTCTCTAACTTTGTTTCGTAATGAGCATATGTTCAAGTAAACAATATTTAGTGATGGATATTTGACGATATAAAAGCTTACCACTTTCCTCGTCTTAAAATGTTTTATTCAGGTTAAGTTCTTTATCATCGCTTTTACATATTGGAAATGCATGAGTGATGCGTATGGATACTATTTCTTTAAATGCTTTTTTATTTTATTTCGGTTTGCCACTGAGCCAGTTTCCCTGGTTGTTTAAAAATGTGTTTCTTGTGTTTCCCACTTTTGTTCATGGTTGTCATCCTGATTGTTTTTTGGGAAGGTGTATCTGCAGAAGACAACACCTTTGGGTCAGAAATTAGGAGTATAAGCATTAAGGTGGAAGTTAAACTGACGAAAAATATTTTTATTCTAATTCTGTATTCAAATAGCGGATGAAGGTTACCTTTGGTTGTCTTGAATACACACACAAAATTTCGAATGAAAAAAATATATCTTCAGCGCCCCAAACTGTTTGAAATATAAAAAATAATGGAATTTTGGAAAATTAAATTTGACATTATATTGTAATACTTTTGCTTATTTTATATGAAAATAACACCACACCATGTAGAGATGACTGCTAATTCATTTCCACCCCTACCCTTCCTAACTACCCTACCAATCCTTATTAATTATTGTTCTTAATTGTCTTTGCATGCTTTATATTCAACCTTTATATGAAAGCTAGGCATTAAATTGCAGTATTTCAGTCTTACACTTATAAACCCCTCTCTAACTGTAGCACCACATACAGAAGTCGATGCTTGTTACCACTATCACACACCTCATTTCATTTTCAACTCCTTTTTGAACTTTTCTTACCTTAATAATTCTCCTTATACTGAGTTCTGTTATTTCTCTTCTTGCATCCGTTATCATACTAAGAAGAATATTCTCAGGATGGACAAAATATCTATTACTCTGAATACCAGGGTCAATGATGATTGCCTTTAATTTGTCTGTTAAATACCAGGAAAGCTTAATTATGTTTAGCGTCGGCTTTGCACGAGTGTTTTGATTTAATTTTAAACCATATTGGACCAATATATTCTGTCAATTATCGAATATTGGTTGATGGGCTTCTAGTGCTAACATATAATCATAAGATACGATTGGCAGTTGTAAGCCATCTTGCATGTGACAACTTTCCAAGATTTTTCCTCGACAAATCTAACGAGCAATTTCCATTAGATATAGGTACATACTTAATAAATACTTTTGATCAGCCCTTAAATCTTTTTTATCAATATTTGTTCAATTTGCAGTAAATTCGCTTAAATTTAACTACCAGAAGATTCTCACAATATTACAGTTTGTTATGTCCTTACAATTTTCAGTAAACACTTTGTGGATTCCAAATAACTTGCAACAAGAATTTTCACAAACCACTGATTTATTTAATCACTAAAATTACACTAGCAAATACTTAAAAATCACACAACTAATAATAACTTAATCTAATATAATTTCACTACTTTTAAAACACTAAGCACTTTACTTTCCTTCTTAAACTTGTCAACTCTTGTTTAACCTAAAAACTCTCTTGTCTGTTTACTTCACTAAACTGCATACTTCACTCAACTGGACTGTTCTTCTACAAACTGTCTCTGTAACCAGAACCACAGATTACCCAGAACTGAACTGGATACTAAACTGAACTGTTCCTTATACCTCACTAAACTGTACTGTTCTGTTCCCCCATCTGCTGGCTTCACCTCTTTATATACCCACTTGGAATGTCCAGAATATCATTGTAGAACTTTCCACAAATATACTGGAATTCTCTAGAATTTTCTTAGGCACTACTAAATGGTGGTTCGCCAGTTGGCCCACAGATGGCGCCACCCTTCTGGCCAGGGAGTAATTACAACTCTCCTCTCTGTTAGAGGGCAGCACATAACACTGCCCCCTCCTTAAGCCTGAACGTCCCGGTCAGGCATTTCAGATACCCCAGTATACTTTGCCAACCTGTCCAGGTGCACGATCTTCATCTTGGACTTCTTTCTACGTTGAATCCTATAAACAACGTCGTTGATCCGAGTGATGACAGAATACGGTCCTTCCCAAGGTGAGCGAGGCTTCGAGAATCCTTCTTCACTCCGCTGTGGGTTATACAGCCAAACCGAGTCCCCCACCTTGAATCCTGCTGAACTGGCATTGCGGTCATATCTAGCCTTCATTCGATCACCACTCCCTGTAGGTGACCTCTTGGCAGCCACATTTGCACAAACCTTGCAACTGCGACACCAAGCCTCTACATCCTGACAGCTATTTACCCAGTAAAATCGCTCCCGTACTCTAGCCAAAGTCTTATTTCTGCTAAAGTGCTCTCTGGATATTCCCTCGTGCACTTCCCGAAGTACTTTTGGTACTCGGCACCTGGGTATCAGCAACCGCATGGTAACTTCTTTCCCATCCGGGCTCTCCCATGCTCTTCGTAATAGGCCATCTATAACCCTAAGTGAATCCCATTGCGCCCATAAAGCCTTCAGTCCAACACTTGTACTGGAAACGTCCTTCCATTCCGGGCGGATTCCTTTTTCTTTCGCCTTCAACATTGGTCCAATTTCATCGTCGTTCAGTTGTTCCTCTCTTAGAACTTTCTTTGACCAGTCCTTCGGAACCTCTATCTTAACTGCCTTCACTTCTGCTATATCCTGCTGCGTTTTTACATTCTCGGCATTCACTTCCTTAGGGCTCCTCTGGCGACAGTACCTCTTGACATGCCCCAATTTGCCGCAATTATAACAGCGGATTACTTTTATCGGACCTCCAGCACTTCGCTGCTGCTTCGGCTCCTGTTTCGGCGGTTGCGGTTCCTGTTTCAGCTCCGGTCGCGAACTTAATTCGTTTAGTAATTGTGCGACCATTTTCTGTATGTCTGTTAACATAACAATCAATCTCATCTTATCAGAGCGACCTTCCTCTTTCTTTGCAGTGTTTACTTCCCCAGGATTCCGTTCTCGACACTGCCGCATCATATGTCCTGGTTTGCTGCACTGATAACACCGAATCACCTTCCTTGGCTGTCCTTCGCTCTGTTCTCTTTCCTGCTTCCTTGGAGCATCTGGTTTGTTCATCAACTGGCTTATCATTTTGTGCAGGTCAGCCATCAAAGATTCCATATTTGACTTTTCTAAATGGTTCTCTTCTTCTACTTTCATGGCTCGTACTCTTGGATGTAGAGTCTCTTCATAAGCGGCCTCAACTTCGAGGGCATGGATCAAGGCTTCGCTACCAGTCTTAGCTCGAGATAATCTAAGGACTCGCCTGATCTCCTCGTCTCTTATGCCATCAATGAAAGTATCAACTGTTAACTGTTCCTGGAATTCTTTGGGTGCATCCGGGTAAGCCAGGTATGTCAGTCGCTCAACAGCTGCTTCAAAATCTTGTAAACTTTCACCAGCCTTTTGTGTGCGTGATTTGAGCTGAGTCCTGTATACTTGGGCGAGGTGTTGGTCGCCATATCTTAGATCTAGTGCAGCTTCCAAAACTTTAAAATCCCGTTGCTGCGTCACTGGGATACTCTGAAGCAACTCTGAGGCTTGGCCCCTTAATGCTAGCACCAATGCCATAGCTTTGTCTTCATTGCTCCAATTGTTTGCGTATGCCGCTGCCTCAAATTGTCTTTTATAGGTTGACCAAGAAGTTTGACCATCAAAGGAAGGCGGTTGTAATCGAGGACCTGATGATGATAATACCAGCTGGCCTCCTTGTTCTCTTAACAGTCGCTTAAGTCGCTCTACCTCTCCTTCAACTGCACGAAATTTTCCTTCTATATCGGTAACTTTCCCTTCGACGCCAGTAACTTTTCCTTTGACTTCAGTTACTTCCTCTTCAACCTTATTTACTTTTCCTTTGACATCACTCACTTCTTCTTCGACAGCAGTCACTTTTCCTTCGACACCAGTCACTTTTTGTTCAACTTTATCTACTTTTTCCTTGACCTCATTAGTGGCTGACAGGATAGCATCTTGTTGCCCTTGTATAATTTTCCTTAATTCTTCTTTCTCTTCTAGACGTCGTTTTTCTTGTTCTTCTTTTTCTTCCCGACGTTGTCTTTCTTGTTCTTCTTTTTCTTCCAGACGTCGTCTTTCTTGTTCTTCTTTTTCCTCCTGACGGCGTCTTTCTTGTTCTTCTTTTTCTTCTAGTTTTTCTTTCTGACGTCGTCTTTCTTGTTCTTCTTGACGCCTTTCTTGTTCTTCTTTCTCCTCTTGGCGTCGTTTCTCTTGCTCTTCCTTTTCTTCTTGACGTCGTTTCTCTTGTTCCTCTTTTTCCTCTAGCATCATTTTTCTAAATGCGGCGAACATGTCTTGCATTTGTTTTTCAGCAGCCATGCTTCTTGTTTCCATTCAAAAACTAACAAACAACACTAACAAGCCTTATTTAAAGTCTATGCCAGGTACAAGTCAAATATTTTCTCACACTAACACAAATTAGTCTTGTCTAATTACTTCCCAGTTCAACTCACTTCACTATCTCCAGTGGTTTCCAAATAGAACACTATGGAACTTCGTCGAATTCTTCAGAAATTCTGTTGCAATTCCGCTTCTGACACCAATTGTAACGTGTTTACAATTTTCAGTAAACACTTTGTGGATTCCAAATAACTTGCAACAAGAATTTTCACAAACCACTGATTTATTTAATCACTAAAATTACACTAGCAAATACTTAAAAATCACACAACTAATAATAACTTAATCTAATATAATTTCACTACTTTTAAAACACTAAGCACTTTACTTTCCTTCTTAAACTTGTCAACTCTTGTTTAACCTAAAAACTCTCTTGTCTGTTTACTTCACTAAACTGCATACTTCACTCAACTGGACTGTTCTTCTACAAACTGTCTCTGTAACCAGAACCACAGATTACCCAGAACTGAACTGGATACTAAACTGAACTGTTCCTTATACCTCACTAAACTGTACTGTTCTGTTCCCCCATCTGCTGGCTTCACCTCTTTATATACCCACTTGGAATGTCCAGAATATCATTGTAGAACTTTCCACAAATATACTGGAATTCTCTAGAATTTTCTTAGGCACTACTAAATGGTGGTTCGCCAGTTGGCCCACAGATGGCGCCACCCTTCTGGCCAGGGAGTAATTACAACTCTCCTCTCTGTTAGAGGGCAGCACATAACAAGTTGTTTACCAATCGGCCCGGACAATCCTAAAAGTCCAGTTGTTTGGCCATCTAAATGATGTAATAAATGCCATAATGGTAGTTCATTCAAATATAAGAGGCATACTAACCACTGCAAGGGTTTTCCAAAATGTTGTTCTAGGCGTTGAGAACAATACCATCACATCTGATAGCCGATATAATTAGATGCAGGTTCCTGAACCAAAGATATTGCTGTGCGCCTGACGAAAACAGCCAATGGCACATGCCGTGTACCACTGGCAATGAACGTGTTAATGCCACTCCTCGACTTGTTAGAATCTGATAAGGTCTAATAAACCACAAGTACAGTCAAGCTCATAAATTGTCAATCAATCTATATTAGCAGATACTCTAAATATGTCAAATTGTTATATGAAAGCGAATTATAAACAGATGATTGTTTGCATAGTAAAAATAACATAAAATGAAAACTTTGAGGCCATTGGGGCAGCTGAAGATAACATTTTGCGTTAAAATGATATTAATATTTTTTAATAAGGATATTATAAGGCAACTTTTCCGCGCTATTATGATTCAAAAAATTGATTTTAATTTTTAAGTTTCACCCTAATAAGCATCCTCTTTTAGAGCATAATCTAATCCAATTTTAAATGCTTTTGTTCTTGTGCGTTTTAGTTGAAACTCTTCCACAATGACTGTCCTTATCTTTCATGTTTGGTTTTCGATTTAAATATTTAATTATTTTCTCGGCAGTGACTTGTAATTTTACTCTAGATAAGAAAATCCAGATCCATTTTTGTACACCCTCAAAATTCTCATCAGAGCCTCCATCTCCAATTTGCATGGGAGTTTTAGTTTTTTGCTTTTTAAAATGTTGCTAAACGTTGGAGCATTATTTTTATTTTCAACTGCATTCGTTTTTTCATTTAAGTGACTATTTGTTGATAATAAAGGTTGTGAATTTTTGTTGTTACTTTAGAAAAATAGATCAAACTGATAATCCAGATTCTGTTAAGTTTCTCGGTGTTTATTTGGACAGCCAATTACTATGGGAGAGTCATACCGATCACGTATGTAAAAAAATCTCAAGAAACATATACCTACTTCGCAGTTTGACTCATCAGGTATCTACAAAAACCCTTACCACAGCATATCACAGTTTCATTCGCTCCGTTATATCGTACGCTATACTTGTGTGGGGACATGCTAGCTCTACTGCTGATGTGTTCTCCTTACAAAGACGAGCAATAAGAATAATAGCGGGTCTCAAATTCAGAGATGATTGTAAATCCAAATTTATTGAATTAAAAATCTTAACTGTTCCTTGCACATATATTTACCAATGTCTACAGCATATCAAAATGAACTTAGAAACATGTACCAAACGTAATGAAATACATACTTACCGCACACATAACAGAAATGATTTGGATAATACCTACTTAAGATTATGAAAAACCAGAGTTGGTACGACATTCTGGGGCATTCAACTCTACAGTGCCCTACCACTTGAAATAAAACTCCTGCCACAAAGGTCGTTTAAACGCAGAATCAAGCAGTATCTATTAAAAAACGCTTTCTATAACACTGAAGAATTTTTAAACAGCGAATTACATACAATATAGTTATGAAAGCATTTGCGTGTTCATATATTTATTCTATATGTATGTCTTTAAGTAATAACTAAACAAGTCTATAATTGAGAATGTTCCATGCCCACTTTTTATGTCATACTTATTTTAATATGTTTTATTGTATTGTATCCACCATTCACTTCTTACATGTTGTACTGATTTTATAGCTTTTATCTATTTTAATATGTTGTACTGTATTGTGTATACTATTTATTTCTTACATGTATTATTTTCGTTTTGTAGTTTCCCCCTTTTGACATGTGTAAATACTATTTTGTATAATCAGCACCAATAAATTATCTAATCTAATCTAATCTAGAGTCTGTTCAGTTTTCCCTTCCTATGTTTATAATACTTTCCATTATCTGTCTTTGTTTTTCTTCCATATCTGTTAACTTCGCCTACCTACCTATTTTGCTGCCTTAATTTAATTTTATACATCTGCAGCCAGTAAAAGGTTGCATAACCGATTTGCAATAAATGTGCCATAGCATATGCCAAGTAAAATAGTATTTTTGGTATTTTCCATATTGTGATAGTATTGATAGTTGGGGTTAAAAACGCGGCAGTGACTGGGTCAATAAATGAATAAGTCTGGAAAGAGCTGAAAAGTACAACATTCAATTACTCGCAAAAACAAAGAATAGGAACGACAGTCTAAGCGACACCTGATGGTTCGACAGAATCTGATCTACCATCTTCAAGTTCTTGCTGATAGCTACTCGCTACTGCTTCTCGTTACTCAAACTGAACTGACGGTCTTGGTGGTGTGCCCCTTCATATATATATTCTGACCCAGAGTGTGCAAGCACATCTGGCATCTTGTTATAGGTCCTCTGCTATTGGTAGCCTAAGCGAGTTTTTCTTGTTTTTTTTTTATATACACAAATCGAAGGCAGTCCCGGTTTCTTGAAAAGTGAACTAGCTACATTTTAGACAATTTTTAGTACTTAGATAGCAGTTTTTTTTAACAATCAACTATAACAACTATGTATAGTCCAGACAGACAAAACCAATTTAAAAATTGTGCTTTTTCCTATGGACAATTGTATTTAAATATTAAGAATTTTATACTACTCTGTTCAAAATGAAGTTGGAGTTCATTTCCGGTAAAAAAAATAGGGGTGCAATTTGGAAAACAAAGTTGGGGGTGGTTCTTTAGGGGTTGAAAAAACATGATACCTCCCCGTTTGCTGCAGTCGCCAAGGTTTGTCAATACAGTATAACACGGTTTTTGATTAATCTTTTTATCTTTTCAAGTAACGGGTATATACCGGGTGTCAACGGATCATGGTAGACACCCCTTTTTTCCTTATTTTTAAGAATACCAGAATGAAACTTGGTAGATGTATCGTATGACCAAGAAGACACTTTGTGACATAACTGTCATTTTCCCCTACTTCCGGTTTCACCGGAAATGCCCCAACTTATGATTTTTAAATGGAACACCCTGTATATTATTACATTCTTGGAATCCTTGAAAAATTCTGAGTAGGGTGACATTTTGACTCCATGAAAAAAATTTTACTCAAAATTTGTTGGTATATCTAGAAGGCCATAACCAGAAAAAATTGCTTGTAATGGACCGGTGTAATGTCAGAAAAATCAAATCGAGCATAAAAACTTGAAAATGTGTATTTTGTGGGCCATCAAATTTGGCCTGAACAGTTTTTTTTACCAAAACTTAATTTTTTCAAATGGAACCATAATGGTAGAGTACTACCATGAAATAGCGGATGTTCTAAGGAATGGGTGGATGTGCCCAACAGCAATTTTTTCTTATTTTATTTTTTTTTGTTTTTAATTTTGTAATTTTTTTTCATGGAGTCGAAATGTGGCATCACCGTACTCAGAATTTTTCAAGGATGCCAAAAATATAATAATATACAGGGTGTTCCGTTTAAAAATCAAATGTTGGGGTCATTTCCGGTGAAACCGGAAGTGGGAAAAAAATGACAGATGCCACAAAGTGTCTTCTTGGTCATATAATACATCTACCAAGTTTCATTCTGATATTCTTAAAAATAAAGAAAAAAGGGGGGGGGGGGGCCTACCATGATCCGTTGACACTATAAATTACATTTTTCTACTCCCTTATGTAACTTTGCTGTTTTCCGTACAGTCTGTAGAATGGATAAGTGGGCCATTCCAGTTAACTGAACGGATATATTTCATATACGTTCTAGGATGGATATGAAATCGACCAATCACAGTTCGTTATTAAGTACATAGGCAACTATTCGATTTACAAAATTCAAGTTAGTTCGTAAGCTGTCAAAGTAACTGTCAGTGTGTATTCGCGCAGTTTGAGCTAGAAAATAATTTAAAATGAATGATTCCAGTGAAGAATCGATAAACGGTATACCACCTAAAATTTTATTGAAATTATTGTATGCAGACAAAATTTTAGAGATATATTATGACAAAAAAAAAAGTAGCTATGTTATGTGGGGATTGAACCCATGATTTCTTTTTGTTGCATTTCGAAGCGTGCATATAACCGCTAGGCTACTGAAGCTTTTATAAAATGTTTGCAGCTAGAGCATAAGATTTAGCAGAAGCTAAGTTTGTATATTAAAATTTGATTGAAACTATTATTTGTAGTTTTTTCTTAATCCGGTCGTAGAAAAAGTATACTGTACAACTCGAGTGGATTATCCATATAGCACTCGAAAGATTGAGGCACTCCGTCTACGGCGTCGTGCTCAAACTTCTTTCTCGTGCGACATGGCTATCATATCCACTCTTGTTGCACAAACTACTATTACATACCTATACCCTGCATTTGTGCACACTTTTCTAAGATTATTGATAATTTTTAATGCACTAATTATATTACTACTGAGTACTGAACTGTTCCCATTTTTACTGTTATTTTCATTACAGGTGTTCAAGAAGATGCACTTATGGCTGTTTCGACTCTGGTAGAGGTATTAGGTGAAAATTTTATTAAATATATGGATGCCTTTAAACCTTTCCTTTATCTTGGCTTGAAGAATCATCAAGAGTACCAAGTTTGTGGTACAGCTGTAGGCCTAACTGGTGATATATTTAGAGCTCTTAAACTCAAAGTACTACCATACTGTGATGAGATCATGACCCTTCTTCTTGAAAATTTAGGTGATCAATCAGTTCATCGCAGTGTTAAACCTCAGATTTTGTCAGTATTTGGGGATATGGTCCTTAGTATTGGTCCAGAATTCAAGAAATATCTAGACATAGTTTTGTCTACTTTAGCTCAGGCATCTCAAGCCCAGGTAGACCGTAATGATTTTGATATGATAGACTATTTAAATGAATTGCGAGAAGGAGTTCTAGACGCTTATACAGGAATTATACAGGGACTTAAAGGCGACGGTCCAACCCCAAGTCCTGATGTCATGATACTTGAACCACACATACCTTTTATTGTCCAGTTCATAACTGTAGTAGCTCAGGATTCGGAGCATTCTGATGGGACTGTAGCTGTGGCTGCTGGAATAGTTGGTGACCTGTGCACAGCTTTTGGTGCCCCCATGGTTCAATTATTAGATCTAGAACCTATCAATGAGATGCTTGCACAGGGTAGACGTAGCAGGGTAAATAGGACGAAAACTTTGGCTACATGGGCCACTAAGGAGTTACGTAAGCTAAAGGCTGTCAACTCTACTGCTGCTGCAGCTAGCTGGTGAGTATCTCAATACCCTGGAATTCTTCCACAGTTTAACTAATATAGAAGATATAGAGAAACTGTAAATATAACAGTTGTCAGGATAAAATTTTTCATAACGGATTATTTTTCATGATATTTCGTTCATGTACTTCATACATCATCTGTTCAACAGAGCAGGAATCTCCTAAGATAGATAGATGATTTATTGACCAAGAAAAACATACATAAAGTACAACTGGCAAGTCAACAAATGCAATGATTCAAATATTAAAATGAAATAAATAAATATAAATATAAACACCTAAGTAGACAAATAAGTAAATACAAACACATAAGTGGATACAAATGGGTGATAATAATAAATAAAAGAAACACATTAAAAACAGTTGATAAAAACCGATTAATTTGAATACCTGCAATTTCACGTAAGACCTTGCTTAGACACAAACTCATTTATAGAATAGAAACATTCGTTAATAAGGAACTTTTTAGTTTCCAATTTGAATTTGTAATAGTTTGATATATTTTGTAAAGATGTTGGGAGTAAATTATACAAAGTGATACTGCTATAGTCTGGTGATCTTTTAAAAGTAGATGTTGAGTGTCTGGGCACTAACAATGTGTTTACATTCCGAGTATTATAACTATGCTGATCTCCTAGCACAGGAAGGTCAGAAATACAACATTTAACAAATATGACCGACTTCAGAATGAAAATAGATGGAAATGTCAAAAATTTTTCACATCTAAAAGTGTCTTTGCAGCTTTCCCGATAATACAGATTAAAAAGAAGTCTAATTATTTTTTTCTCGTTTATAAAAACTCTATTCCAACCCACAGATTTTCCCCAGGATAATATATTATATGATAAGTGACTGTAAGCAAAAGCATAATACAAACTTACAAGACCTTGTTTATTTAAATATGACTTCATTTGCATTATAGCATAATATGCTTTATTTAAAGATGCAAATCAATATGCGTAGCAAATGAAAGATTTGAATCTAGCCAGGTACCAAGAAGTTTAGCAGTATCTGAGAACAGCATCAGACTGTTTATTGATTGGAAATCCACTTGAGGTACTTTTTTGATGTGAAAGTTCATGTAAACTGTTTTTGAATTGTTCAGAATAAGCCGATTTCTTTGACACCAACTATACATTTCATCAAGTGTTATGTTAATGTTTTCGAGTCCTTACCTAAGACTGTAATATTAGTATCGTCTGCAAACATAGTTACCTTTCCCTTACTAATATATTGAGGAAGGTCATTGGTATAAAGTAAGAATATAAGTGAATACAGATCCCTGAGGAACCCCAAGTGTGACTGGGTATTGACTAGAAATTAGATTTTTTATCTTTACCAACATATACTGGTTTTGTAAATACGATTCTATCCAATCCAAAAGCTGTCCTCTTATACCTAAGCTATTAAGCTTTTTTAATATGTATGGTAAACTGATAGTGTCAAATGCTTTACTTAGGTCAAACATAAGAGTCACCACATACTCTCCCCTATCTAAATTATAATATACATAGTATACAGCTTGCTGTCTCTACTGATTTTTGAGCTCTAATACCATGTTGAGAAACTGTAAGTAAGTGATGTGTTTTCACAAAATCAATAACCAAGTTATATACAACACATTCTAGAATTTTTGCAAATTCAGCCAACAAAGATATCTGTCGATAATTGTCAATATTTGATGTGTCACCTTTTTTAAATAATGGAAATACTAGAGCAATTTTCATTAAATCTGGAAATTTACCGCTCTGCAATGATAATAATGGAAATACTAGAGCAATTTTCATTAAATCTGGAAATTTACCGCTCTGCAATGATAAACTTATGAAACTAGTTAGGGGAGCAATTATGTAATTACTCACAGTTTTTATCAATTTGGAAGAAATACTATCCATCCCACTGCAATTTTTATTTTTCATGTTATTAATTATATTAAGAACATCTAGCTCAGTGACATAATTAACAAAAATTGATCTTAAAGGAGTATTTGTTTTGGCCAAAATGCTCATATATTTTGAGATTGCATACACTAGAAAAATGGCTTGCAAATAATTCAGATAATTCTTGGTTAGACGTTATTATACGATCATTATTCATTATTGAAATGTCATTGTCTGTCCTTGACCTACCTAGTTTTTCATTTATAATTTTTCAAGTCACTTTTACTTTATTAGAAGCTGACTCAATGTTGTTCCTATAAAACCTCCTTTTAGCTATTTTAATTTGTGTTTTGTACTCCTTTTTTAAGTTAATGTATTGTTCCTTAATTGCATTGCAACACAAGGCAGACATATAAAAGTGAAGTTTATTTAGAGTATTTTTAATTTCCCGTAAGTCATTCGAGTACCAATTTGAACCCTCTTGTTTTTTTTTTATTTATTTATTTATTTATTTAGAAACACTGTTCTACAGGTAATTAAACCCAACTACAGAACAGGAGGGTAAGCAAAGAAATAGAACTATAAATATAAGTAGACATAGAAATAAGTAAGTGAATAACAAAGTAAAATGAATAAACATATTAATCATACATAGCAAAAGTAAATTCAAAATTAATACAAGTGAAAGAGAAAAGAATGTGTATTATATTCTTGCATGTAAATAAAGCAACATAGGTACGGAACTATAAATATCTAAACAAAACAAATAGCTATAAAAAAGTGAATGTGCAAAAGAAGAGCAAAAAATAAAATTAAAGAAAAACAAATCATTTACTTAAAATAAAGCGTTTTTAGGTCATTAAGACTGCAACTAAAAATATCTAGGTTATTTCCAGAATTATTGCAATTATTACAAGCTGTATATAGGGGCGAATGCATCAGTGGCGGCCCGTCAGGGATGGCAGGGTAGGCAGTGCCCACCCAATTACATAAGCGTTAGTTAAAAAGGTATAGCATCGCTCAGAAATCGTGAATTCAATCATAATACGTCTACATGCATGTTGGTTATTCACTTCGATCTTACGCCTGTAATGTATATCAAAACGAGACGTACGTCGTGCATGCTTAGGCTATTTACAACCTAGAGTGGGCATGCCATCCCTGAGCAAAACTTGTAATAAACAATATGAATATAGAATAGAATATGTTCACAATTGAAAAGATATCAAACAGGAAAAATAACTAATGTGTTAAAATTGATTAATCAATACTTTATGAATATCAAATGTGATAGCAATTTCTAATTTGATAAATAGGGACAAAAAGAAGTTAAAATACATATCAGCGGTGCCATATAGTTAAGTTACCTATATAACTATAATTTTCTTTTTCTTTGCGTTTTAAGGTATAATGTATTAGAACACATATGGCTCTATATTACCCAAAAAGTTATAAAATAATGTTTAATTTTATTTTAGCAGTTTTAGATGTGAAATTAATATAATATGTAAATGAATAAATGTATAATATTCAAATATGGGACTTCGCGCTCGGTGGGATGTGGACACTGCCACCCTCATCCCTTCCCTTTTCTTTTACAGTGTCGTGATATTTCGCCGAGAATTGTTTCATTTTCGGACGTGTGGAGTCAAGTTAGTATTCGCGAATCTCAAACGTTGGAAATTGTTGTTGCTGTTTTAAAATTGGAAGATGTTGTTATTTGGTTAGGTTTGTGTAATGATTTATTCTCTTGCTGGCCTTGCATGTTATTCAGTAAAAATAGTAATAGTTCGTGAAATTCAACAGGGATAGATAATTTAAAAACATACAAGTTGACTGAAATGGACAGAGGCATCATTGAATATTTTTTGCGTGATTTTTCCGTGGAGAAGTGTCATTATTATTCGGTTCTATCCCCCATCCTGCCCACCCAGAGCTAAAAACCACGAGCCGCCACTGGAATGCATAAGTGTGTTCGTACGAGGTGTCGGGAGATAGTTAAGTTATCCCTAGAGGTTGCTCTGGGAACAATGAAATTTAATTTAGATGTTAATTCTTGACAATCAGTTTTATTAGAATCAGATTTTTTAGTAGAAAATGATTTAGACACTCTTAAAAGTACAGCCCAACATGTATATCAGAGTATAATTCTGTGGTCAGAAAAAAATTGTTTGCAATTAAATAGAGATAAAACAAACTCAATTTTATTTAGAATACGAGGAGATGTTAATAAACTTTGTCTCTTTGAAAATGAAGAACTTGAGTTTACTTGTACTGAGTCAGTTAAGATGTTGGGTATTGTTTTCGACTACAAATTAGTGTGTTTACCACATCTTGACATGTTATGTTGCAAATTGCGTAAAAGCTGCTACGCTCTAAACTATATGGCAAAACATTGTAGCCCACACGTGCTCTTAACATTATATTATGCAAATTTTCATTCGCACTTAAAATATGGAATAGTTAATTGGGGAACAAGTGTTCAAGTAAATAGAGTATTTATACTTCAAAAGTATGCTATAAGGGTAATTGCTGGATTAGACTATCGCCAGTCATGTCGTAATGCCTTTAAGGACTTGAAAATTTTAACGGTTGCGGGAACCTATATTTTAGAAGTGTGTACTTATGTATATAAAAATATTTTACTGTTTTTGGCAAACCAACAGGATCATGGTCATGATACTAGGTTAAGAGGCTTGCTACTACCCAATAACTTCCGCACTACATTTTATCAAAAAAGTTTTTATTACACTGGATGTAAATTTTATAATGCGTTAAACCCCGAAATTAAAAACTCTTCCAATGCTCATACTTTTAAATCGAAATTAAAAGAATATTTGCTGCAAAAGAATTGTTATACCCTTCAAGAATTTTTTTAAAACAAAAACATCCATTTAAAATTTTAAAACTATGCAATTATATTAATATATGTTATGTTTGAAATATTTTATTACCATATGTTTATGTCATTTACATATAAATGTGTGTGTATGTACTTATAAATATAGTTTATGTGTGTGTTTACTTTTAAATGTTATATACCTACTTTTCTTGACTTTTTCTTTTGTTAGTGTATTTTATACATTTAAATGAAAGAAATAAAATATATTATTATTATTATATTATGTATCAGTTTAAAGAGGAATGCTAAAGAAAAATATTTACGCCTATTTTCAAGGCTAATCACAGAGTGTTTAGCAAGCAAACCTGGGTGTGGAAAACCGATAGGTGGATACACACCGTTCGACTTCCAGCTCAGATATTTTAGGAATCAACGTTGAACCGATTTTAAATTATTGATGTGTGTACTGTAATGAGGGGCCCATACAAGAGAAGCATACTCGAGTTTAGATCGTACGAAGGTAAAGTAGAGTAATTTAATAGTATCCGGATTTGTTAAATCACGACAATTTCGCACTATAAATCCGTAAGTCTTATTAGCTTCAAGGACGATGGCATCCAAATGTGCGGCAAAACTAAGTTTTCTATCAAAGATAATGCCAAGATCTCGAAAGGTTGCTGGACGTTTCAAACTGAGATTGTCAAGATTATAATCGAAAATTATCTGTGTGGTTTTCGTCGTGAAAGTCATGACGTTACATTTTTCAGCGTTTAAGGGCAACTTATTTTGCTCACACCAGGCATTTACCTTATCTAAGCTATTTTGAAGACGAAGACAGTCATTGAAAGTATCGACAGTAGTAAATATCTTTAGGTCATCGGCATAAATAAGGCAGTTTACATCAATGACATCTACAATATCATTGATAAAGATATTGAACAGCAATGGTCCGAGTATGGATCCTTGAGGAACTCCTGATGTCGCCAAGTATCCGACAGACTTAAACCCACCCGATACAACATATTGAGTCCTGTTTTGTAAATATGATTTAAAAAGAGTAATTAAAGAATCGGACAAACCAAAAGAACAAAGCTTATGAAGTATCAAGTTATGGTCAAGTCGGTCAAATGCCTTTGAGAAGTCCGTGTAAATTATATCTGTTTGTGATTGCAAATTAATGCTTTCCGCAATAAACTGTGTAACACAAATAAGGTTCATCGCTGTAGAACGGCCTTTCATGAAACCATGCTGAAAAACCGATAGTTTATTGGAGACATAATGGTATATAAATTCATGCAGTAAAATTTCTAAGGTTTTGCAAAAGTTACAAATAATTGAGATTGGCCGAAAGTTACTTATATCGAGTTTATCACCTTTCTTATATATAGGACAAACTTTTGATCGTTTCCACAATTTTGGTATCTCACAGTTCCTTAAACACAAGTTAAAGAGAATTTTTAATGGGTACGCTAACGCATATGCGCAATCCTTCAATAAAAACGCAGGTATTCCGTCGGGGCCAGTCGTCATTTTAGGTTTGATTTTCTTTAAGGCAGCTGTTACTTCATTTTCATCAAATTCCTGTAAATGAATAGTTGAATTAAATCCTTTTTCGTCTAACAACGTATCAGTGAGATCAGACTTAGGCGCGTAAGATTTGCAGAAGAAATCAGCGAATGAATTAATAATGTCTATTGGATCATCAAGTTGCCGCCCGTTATATGACATTTTACTGGAGATATTAGACGATCCTTTCTTATTGTTTATAAACGACCAAAATTTAGTTGGATCATTTTTTATATTGGCTTCGGCCATTTGAACGAACTCCTTATAGGCTATGCAAATGTCAGCTTTGGTTCTAGATCTCAGTGATTTAAATTCATCGAATGCCCATACATCACCATGATTTTTATAAACCTGCCAATATTTGGCCTTTAACTTGATATTATTTATTATCCGAGAATTATACCATGGTGGATACTTTTTTTTATTCACAGCAGGAAATTTCGGTACGCATAGATCAAATATAAAATATAGCTTATCGTAAACATAACTAGTCGCATCTTCCAAATTAGAGAAAGTTTCAAGGGGTTCCCAATCGATGCCGGCAATTAAATTATATAGAGCAGGAAAATTAGCTTTGCGAAAGTTATAACAACGATTATTCTTATTAGTGGGAAAGTTGTTCTTGAAACTGGTACCAGCCTTCCACTGAAGAGAAATATGCAAAGCTGGATGATGACTATCCTCATTTACAAACGGATCGACAGACCGCTCTACCGTTTTCTGTTTATGGTAATAAATGGGCAACTAATATCTAAGCACCAACTTATATTTGTTGAAAATTCTGCATATGCTCCATCAACTACGTCCTTTAAATAAAAATCATTCCAATCCACTTTACTCATGAGGTAAATTAAATGATTTATATTTGACTGTCTTGTATTGCGTATTTGAAATGATGTAGCAATGTGATTATCGCCTTCAGAATCTGATTCTAAATTTAATGAAAAAATATGAGCAAAATGATCGCTTATATTAGGATTCACCACGAAAGATGACTAGTGTTCTGTAGAAATGTTTGTAATAAGGTAGTCTATAGTACTGCTACTTGTCAAGCCATTTATGTTGGTAAAAATGCGTGTTGGACTGGTAGTAGTCGCATGAAGTTGAAATGATTCTAGGATGTCTTTTAATATTTCGGTATGCAAATCATTTTTATTTTCATAATTGATGTTAAAGTCACCTGTTAAGACTGTGTATTTATATTTAATAAAAACATGTTTTAGAGCCGGACATACTCCATTTATAAAAATTTCAATATCACTATTTTCTGGCCTGTATATATTTATTACGGCTATATCAACGTTATTAGTTTTATAGCTTACTCCACACATTTCGACATGGCATTCAAAAGATAGATTTTTTATTGTTGAAATTTCTTCTGCAATTAATTAATTTTTAGCATAAATAGCAGAACCACCCTGTAAGTGAGATATTCTAGAAAAATAGGAAATAAGTTTGTATCCAGGCAGAAAAACATATTCAATATCACGATTACAATACCAGTGTTCGCAAATACATATAATATCAGTTTTATACTGACAGGTAAACACTTCAAGTTCATCTAGTTTGTTATTAAGACATTGTATATTAATATGAATAATTTTTCATAATAAATTTTGAAATCAAATCGACGATAATTACCCCTTTAGAACGATGAGTTGTAAAATTTCTCCTTAAATTTGTAATCAGCAGCTACTAAAATGCACTTATATTTCCCTTCCATAGGCGGTAAAATGTTTACAATAAATTCTTCTTATTTCCAGTTTTATTTACCAGGTAATTTGTTATGTCCTCATCAGTTATATCTTTAAATATTCGATATAGGTAGAGCCACACCCTCTTGTTAGCGCCTTTAAAATTACTTTCTTCATGTTCAGACTGTCCTATGTTTCTTTTATAAGAGTTTTGCATATTTTTCTTGCGAACAACTTGTGTTCAGCCTTCCTTTTTTGAATTATTTGCTTCGACTTTTCCTGGTGACGTGGCTTAAATTCATAATGTCGTTCATAAGAGCGTTTTGTTCGTTTTCCATGATAGATAAATTCTTTTGTTGTGGTGTTAAGTTTGGACTTTTGGAGTTTTCTCCTATGTTCCTACTTTTTTTTTTAATGTCTTCATTAGTTTTAATAAGGGAATTATTCAGAAATTTATTTATTTTTTCCTTTAGATCACTTACTTCCTTTCTGAGTAGTGGGACTTGTGATAGGCCATCACGACAATCTTCACAGAAAAATCTTAATATTCGTTTTTGCAATAGCATGCATTTCAGTTCAGATGTGTATACAGGTCTGAAACAGCTATCACAGAAAACACACACCTTTTGTACTGCATTTACAGCAAGTAATTATATTATTTTTGGAGGGTTAAAATCCTTGGTGTTAAAAGGTTCAAAATCTAAGAAACCCGACTTGATCAAATATATCTAATTAATTATTATAATGTTTATTTTTAATCAACATAACGTCTTGGTTTCCTTCTTATTCTGTCAGTTTTCCTTATTGTTTCATTTTCCTCACCCATGACCTCATTTTCATTAGCACAAAGTTCTTTTTCAGATTTATTTAAATCACACTGGTTATTTCCATTTGTAGGAGGATTACCGCTTAATGATGACTGTGATGTAATATCTTCTTTATTTTTGGGCAACTTTATGAGAAATTTTCGATTTCTTCTCAGCGATCCTTCATCCGTCTTTATTTAATATGGATTAGGTTCAGGCACCTCCCTTCTACGGTGCCATTTCTATTCATATCCTTTTACCCAATAATTTTCACTTAAACTAAATTTACACACTTAGATTTATGTTGTCTGTATCATATAGCTCTTTTCTTATAGCTTTTTCATTTCAAAGGTAAGTAACTCGTAATTTCCGTGCATGTAGTATTTCAGCTGGTGAAGCTCCGCAAGGTAGCTTCATATTTCTATAAGTTAATAAACCTAAATGCCAATCATCAAATTTTTTTAATATGCATTTAACATGTGTCACTATGGTTTTTATAATGAAAAATGTCTATAACGATATGTTCGAATGGTAGTTCTGGCAGTTTTCTCAAAGTCATGAAGTCAGTTTCTTGATTTTTATTCTTAAGACATTCATGACAATTTTCTAATGCTTTTTCAATGTGTTTGGTCACTCACATGAATTTTATTTAACATTTCCTTATATATACTGTAAAGTGTTAATAGAAAATTGCCTTATCGAGCTGTACAATTTATAAATTAAATACTGGCATTTGTAACAAATTATGCATTAAAGTGTTGGGCATTCAAGAGTTGATCACTTTTTTGGTTCTGATAAAGTCTTCAATTTGTTTTTTGCAAGTAATAAGAACATCAAAACAGGACCGTACTTAAAGTATAGTTAGTCATGGAAGACAATTCAGCAAAATTATGTTTAAATTGTTTAGGAGATCTAGAAGATCACAGTTTATGTTATAATTGTGATATTGTAAGAAAATACATAAAAAATGCACCAATACCTTCAGAAACAAAATGCATGCCTCTGCAAAAAAGAAATTTGATGCTAATTTACCGTGATATATCATCCTCCACAGGTTTTTGACAATTTATTATTAGACTTCTTCGAAAATTACTTAGACAATGCATACAAAGATAATAATGAAATCTTATTATAGGTGATTTTAATTTCGATATTAGCAAAGACACGTACTATACAAGTAAATTTAAAAACATATTAAAATGGGTTATACTAAATTATACATACACCAACCAGGTTAACTCAACATTGCTCCACAATAATTGACCTCATAATAACAAATGAGAAGTACATTTAACACCAAAAGTTGGTGATCACTGTATTCTTTCAGTACAATTAAGGGGAAAAATATACGCAGCAATACACTAAAAATTTGTAAAAGATCATTTCAAAAATTACAATGTAAATACATATCATGGATTACTACAGAGAACATACTGGGATATTAATCTAGGAAATGTAAACTAGCCCGCAAATATGTTTATAACTAGAATTACAAATGCACTGGACAAAATTTGCCCCAAAATTTAATTCAAGATACCTGAAACATATGTAACTCATAAATGAATAAATCATAATAAATATGATGAAGGAGAGAGATAACAGATATAGAAGAGCAACTTTCACTAATAACGATATTGAATGTAAAGTGTTAAGAAACAAAGTAACAAGTAGAAATAGAGAATAAAATTATTTAATAGGGTTATCGGCGGCAATAAAAATAACTCACGTCAAATGTGGAAAAACTTGAAAACATTATTACCAAGTAATAGAAAATCAGCAGGAAACGTAGTGAAATTTAACGATTCTGAAAAAACAGACCAATATATGAGATCGCAGTAGAGTTCAGCCGTTACTTTCTAGAAAGCATAAATGATATCACTACAATTATAGTGAAATTTAATGACGACGAATATATGTTAAGTAAAAATTGATACAAAAGGTACACTTGACAAGTTCAATACAATAACTTTAGATGATACGAAAAGGACCATAAAAAACTTAAAAAATACATCTGAAGATGGAGTATGGCATATCAACAAAAATTAGAGACATAAACCAGATAATTGGAAATCGCCTGCTCAATGCCATCAATGAATCATTAATTAGTGGAATCTTCCCATCAGAATGGAAAACCTCTATAATTGTTCCGGTACCCAAAGTGACTAATAATACTATTTTGTGTGAAGAATATAGACCAATAAATACAGTGCCTGTATATAAGAAAACATTAGATTATGCTAAAAGATCAGCTCGTAAATTTCTGTGATAAATATTCTAATCAGTCTGGGTTAGGAACAGCGATAGTAAACGTTAGTGATATATGGTTAAAAGCTTTAGAAGATGGGGAATACATGGTAGCAGTTTTCCTCGACTTTGGTAGAGCACTTGAAACTGTGAATAGAAATTTATTATATAAAAAATTAGGAAAATTGTATATTAGGGATCAAGCATTATACTGGTTTAAATCATATCTTAATAACAAATATCAAAAAGTAAAATTTAATAGTTGCACATCTGATGCTTTAGAAACTAAATATGGAGTACCTTAAGGTACGACCATTTTATTTCTGGTTTATGTTAATGATATAATTGTGTGTGTTAAGTGTAAAATATATATATTTGCAAATGATACAATGATTTACATTACAGGAAAAATAGAGCTGAAATGATTATCTACATTGATTAATTTAGAACAAAATTTTATTTTTGAATGGCTATGTAATAACAGTTTGTGTAAATGTAAATACAGTGAGGTCCATAAGTAAAGGGTAAATTCATTATCTAAGTAATTACCATTTATGAGTAAAATCCTAAAACAAGTCAAAGTTTAACTCTAAAATGACCTTTTTTATGTATAATTTTATACCTCTCCTTCAACCCCCTTGGAATGACTACTTTAAAATTTTTAAATCAAACGAGGGTGCGTGTGATAGCTCATTTGAAGGGGTTTTTTAAATTCTCTATCCAGCTATTAAGATTTTTGAATTTCTCTAATTTTTTATTGAAAAATATATATAAACTCAAACTGGGCGCTCGTAGCTTCTTGACAATAATGGAGGCTTTGCTGAATATTCCACTCGTATCGAATTTTCATTCTAACCTTATTACAGAATATACTATCTAAGTCAAAATATTTGTAAATGTATTGTAAAGGTCATTGATGCATTTTTTAATAAGATGGTTAGGAGTGATAGGTGGTCCTAAAAATGTTCTAGTGACTTTTCAAACTCAGTAATGGCTTTCAAGTTGCTATTATCTATTTTCAAGCCAGATTCACCAATAATGTAGCCAAATAATTTTATTTCATTAATGTCAATTTGATATTTGTTCTTATTCAGTGTAAGGCCATTAGTTTCTAAGATACTTAGTACATTGTTCAATATCGTATCATGTTCCTTTTTATCTTTTGCAAAGATAGTTATGTCATCCATATGTATGAGTACTTAGTCCCTTCAAATTAGGAAAATTTAAAGAAAATTTTCCCCTAGTTATGAGATCTGTACAAGTATTTGAGTTGTCTAAACATGATTTTCACCCCCCGCAGTTCCAAAAAAGGGTTATTTTTGAGAAATATGAATTTTAGAGATTTTCGCATTTTTCTCTATTTTCAGGAAAAACTGCATTTTGGTGAAAAATATCAAGAGAGCAAAGTTGAAGAGCATAAAATTTACTACAAATCTTGTATCTACCTTTTTTTTCGAATTTCGCATAGTTTCGCCGCTAGAGGGTGCGAAAGAAATTTTATATGTATATATATATATATATATATATATATATATATATATATATATATATATATATATATATATATTTTTCCACCAGGGATACAGTCACGGGTTCAAAAAAGACAACTCTTTTTTAAATTCAAGCTTTCGAAACTATTGTTTCTTCCTCAGGAATTCTACAAAAATTTTAACTTATTATAATCAAAATTGTTTAATACAAGTGAAGGGTACTTACTAAATTGAGGTTAAAATTGAAATTGACAAGTCATCAAGACAGAACAAACACAACTATTACAAAATAAATCACACTTGTGAACTACATTTATATTTAATTTAAGTTAACACCAAAAATCTTTAATCCAAAATAGTTTCAGCCACCTCGAAAACTGAACAAGAAACAGTCAACTACGTTATTTCTTATTCCTCCGAAAAACATCGGAATGTGAAATTAAAAAACTGTCAAAAACAAATCTGAAGCAGAGAGAGAGAGAGGGGTCATGTCAACCCCCCTCTCTCTCTGCCTCAGGTCTGTTACCAACAACACACCAAACCCAACAGATCAAAACTTGCTAATTTTCAAATGTATTGTACAGGGTGTTATTTCTGTGACTACCATTGGCATGTGAATGCAACAAATAGTGTATAATATACTGAGGCCTTCAATGTCATTTCTGGCATTCATAGCTTCAGGTTCATTAAAAATATGACACATTTCTAGAAAAGTTCTTTTTTGAACGTTCTTTTCAAAATCCAAAATCTTAACCTCGTTATAGTTGAGGTTATGGTTGAGTGATAAAGCGTGTTTGGCTAACATTGAAGATTCTTTGTTAACCCTCACGTCGCTTCTGTGTGATGTGATCCTATCTTTAATTTTTCTGCTAGTTTGACCAATGTACTTTTTTTCACAATCATTACAAGAGATGCAATATACCACATTTGAATAATTCATCAAGTCGTCTTTGTCTTTCAGTTTAGCAAAAAGATTGTTAATCGTTACCTTATTTTTGAAAGCTAATTTGATGTTAGTAAAACTTGAAAACAACTTCCTAAGTTTAAGCGACAACTGCGCTATGTTCGGTATAGAGAAATAAAAAGAATTGTTAGGAACCTCCTGGTTTTCACCCACCCTCGGCACAACTACGTCAGGGCGTTCATTGACTACATTGTCCCGTGCGACAGTTCTACTGGCTATGATTTTTTTTTTATTAACGCTGGTGGATAACCACACTTCATAAATAAATCAGACAACATTCTTAGGTTACCTGTTACAACCGAGGTATGTGAGGTGTTAATAACCCTGTTTTTCATTCCCACTAATACATTAATCTTTTGTCGTTCCGAGTGAAACGATTCATAATGTAAATATCGTCCAGAAGAACCTGGTTTTGTGTACCATGACGTTATAACCTTATTGTCTACCCTTCTTGTTAGTTGGGTATCCAAAAAGGGGACTCTGCCATTTTCGTCTTCTTCTTCTGTTGTAAATTTTAATTGTTGGTTATAATTATTGAACACTTCTAGTAGGCGTTCTCTACCATTGTTGGGAATGCTAAGGATGATATCATCCACATATTTTTTTATAAAGGGTACCTCAAACTCTAGTTGCAACAGACAATCATTAATCAAGTCGTCCATAACGTACTGTGCGAGTATGGGTGAGACAGGACTCCCCATAGGCATACCTAATGTTTGTTTGTAAATGACCTCGTGCGGTTATCCACCAGCGTTAATAAAAAAAATCATAGCCAGTAGAACTGTCGCACGGGACAATGTAGTCAATGAACGCCCTGACGTAGTTGTGCCGAGGGTGGGTGAAAACCAGGAGGTTCCTAACAATTCTTTTTATTTCTCTATATCGAACATAGCGCAGTTGTCGCTTAAATTTAGGAAGTTGTTTTCAAGTTTTACTAACATCAAATTAGCTTTCAAAAATAAGGTAACGATTAACAATCTTTTTGCTAAACTGAAAGACAAAGACGACTTGATGAATTATTCAAATGTGGTATATTGCATCTCTTGTAATGATTGTGAAAAAAAGTACATTGGTCAAACTAGCAGAAAAATTAAAGATAGGATCACATCACACAGAAGCGACGTGAGGGTTAACAAAGAATCTTCAATGTTAGCCAAACACGCTTTATCACTCAACCATAACCTCAACTATAACGAGGTTAAGATTTTGGATTTTGAAAAGAACGTTCAAAAAAGAACTTTTCTAGAAATGTGTCATATTTTTAATGAACCTGAAGCTATGAATGCCAGAAATGACATTGAAGACTTCAGTATATTATACACTTATTTGTTGCATTCACATGCCAATGGTAGTCACAGAAATAACACCCTGTACAATACATTTGAAAATTAGTAAGTTTTGATCTGTTGGGTTTGGTGTGTTGTTGGTAACAGACCTGAGGCACAGAGAGAGGGGAGGTTGACATGACCCCTCTCTCTCTGCTTCAGATTTGTTTTTGACAGTTTTTTAATTTCACATTCCGATGTTTTTCGGAGGAATAAGAAATAACGTAGTTGACTGTTTCTTGTTCAGTTTTCGAGGTGGTTGAAACTATTTTGGATTAAAGATTTTTGGTGTTAACTTAAATTAAATATAAATGTAGTTCACAAGTGTGATTTATTTTGTAATAGTTGTGTTTGTTCTGTCTTGATGACTTGTCAATTTCAATTTTAACCTCAATTTAGTAAGTACCCTTCACTTGTATTAAACAATTTTGATTATAATAAGTTAAAATTTTTTTAGAATTCCTGAGGAAGAAACAATAAAGTTTCGAAAGCTTGAATTTAAAAAAGAGTTGTCTTTTTTGAACCCGTGACTGTATCCCTGGTGGAAATTAAAAATTTTTGTTTTTAACTTAGACGCTCGTCTAATATTCGTCTCTGTACTTATATATATATATATATATATATATATATATATATATATATATATATATATATATATATATATATATATATATATATATATATATATATATTGTACTGTTCTACTATTATTGAACTTAATAATTTGCAGTACTAATCAAACTTTAACTTGTTTATTTCCAATAGATTAACCAAAAAGATCAAATTAAAATCTCTTACCTTTTGATCCGAAAGTATGCCAAATTGATTTAATGAGCCGGCTAGCTTATCTTTTCCTTCAGGAGCAGGTTCAAATTCAGTTCCTATTTTAAAATGAAATTTTATTAAAGTAAAATTTTTAATCTGATATAAGTAATTTGTAATATATTTTCCTTGATATTTAGATAATTTAGCAGTTTAATAACAGGTTCGAAAGTCTAATACACTATTAAAATTTTAATATACAGTCTTATCCAAAATTAAACACACAAAACCTTCCTTCTTCGTAGCTACACTCTTCTCTTTCCAAATCCAACAATTCTCCTTTCATTAATTCTTCACCTTATCTCGTCCTTATCTCCTCTGCAATTCCTATCCACAATAACACCTCTTCCTTCTTATTTACAGTCTATTTTTACTCTTCTTCGCTGATCTCCACAATTTCTGACTTTAATTCAATTTCAAATTATTAATTTTTTTGTTTATTATTTTTCTTCTTCACTCCCTAATTTTCACTTGTTCTTTTTTTTTTTTAAATTTGTTTTTCCAAGTTTACAACCTCTCTCTTATCTGTTGTTTGTTGTTCTATAACACTAAATATCAAAGTACCCAAAATAAACAAAACAAAACACCTTATGAATTTTCATTAATTTCATTCCAAACATAACCTAACTTAAACCTCCTTGTGTTTCTCCAGGAAAACATTTACCAACTATAAAAATAAAAGTTCCTACTTAAAAGAAATGTCATAATGACTTAAATGTCAGAAATTATTTCAACTACAACTTAATAACTACTACATAGATGTCAGTATCAAACTTACTGTTGACATCAAATAAAAACTTAAAAACTATTAAAACAACAAGTATTAACATTCTAAAACACATACCTTTCGAATCTTTAGCTAATTTAAATAAATTTTGAAAACCATCTAAAGGAAACAAACAAATTCAAACCCTGATTCAGCAAATAACACAAAACATACAATCTTCATAATCTAGATATCAGTGGTATGTTGTTTAACCTTCACAGGCGTTGTGTAGCCCGTCCTTGGGCTAAACAGCGTTTTGCGTGTATCCTATTACATATTGTTATAAGGAACCCCTCCACAAAATTTCAGAAGGGCTTAATAATGACCGGTTCAACGCTTCAAAGATATGGAATTGTTCAATAGAATTTCCATGAGGTAGCGCTCTCGTCAGATACAGATACACGCCATTTAGAACGCGTTCGTTGATTAGCCCATAGCGACATTAGAGATAATACTGTATTGTATTTATTTAGAGGCAATAAATAAGACTCTTCAATGATAGGCAGAATGGCAATTTCATCTTGCAACTTGAAGGACGCTTCACTACCTGAAGACATATTTGTGTTGGACTGGGAATTCGAATGGTCATTATTTTCATTTTCCTCGATCACACTTTCGCTTTCATTTTCGTTGTCCATATCCTGTCTTATCCGTTCATTATTAACTTTCTGCAATTTAGTTACTGGTTTTTTATTTTCTATTTGTTACCAATTCCAGCATTTTTCGCGTTCTTGAATTCATGGCATTAATCTAAAGAATCAATTTAATCAACATTTTAATTTTCCTTAATTTTACATGACAATTATTATTATTAATCAATTTTTATTTACCACTGTTTAATATAATTATTAAATACTATCATTATAACTGTATAATTAACAAAGCGAAAATATTTTTATGTAGCCAAAAATGTGCATGTATCCTAACAAAGAAGAATTATATTAACTTGTTCAATGGTTAAATATCCGAGGGGTAAACCGGTGCCAAAATTCTACACACTAATTCCATTTTGGCATTGTAATACTACTA
Organism: Leptura quadrifasciata; assembly: GCA_963675555.1. Classification (NCBI taxonomy): domain Eukaryota; kingdom Metazoa; phylum Arthropoda; class Insecta; order Coleoptera; family Cerambycidae; genus Leptura; species Leptura quadrifasciata. The sequence continues at coordinate 74,967,824 of OY776676.1, read as the reverse complement.
TAATATCTTAGTAATTTCACAATTCCAGAGTAATACCATGAACATTTCTGTAATACCAACTAATGCAGTAATACCAACTAATATCACAAAAATACGTATTTCCGTATTCTTTGCTAAGAATAACTTTTTATTCGTTATTCTTTTTAAAAAACGTAAATTTTCGGAGATTCATTAATTCGAAATTTTTCAGAAAGGAGGGAGGAGAAATCAAAATTTTGTTTAAAAAATGTGAAAAATTTAGGTAACACTAGGGGGTCTAGTAAGAGGCGCAAACATTCAGTAATTTCGTCATAAATCCCGATTCTTTAAATGGACTAGCTTGGCCCTTTTTTTAATGTGAAATTTGAGGTAAATTTATCACTTTACAATTCCGGGTCAATTTCAAGAAAATCCACCATTTCCTTTTTCTGGTCTGCACTAATATATCCCACCCGCTTATCCGCTGATTGCTGGTACATTATAATATTCAGTCTTGTAATTTAATCAACACATATAACAGCTGATTACTGACATTAGTGTTTTCTAGGGGTTGCAAGTTCATTTGGTTGCACAAAAAAGTGTTGCCACATTTGCCATACGACATTTTCACGTGTGCGAAAAACAAATCTCGGTTGATGTTCGAAAATACCACCTCAGAACTATAAGGAAATTTTTTAAACGAGTCGGGTGCCTAGTATTTTGCATGCGACAAATATCGATTGAGCTCGAAAATATGACCCCTGTTCTTATACCATTTAACGCAAGCGACCCGCACAAAGTCTATATTCACAACTTGGACATATGCTTTGAAGGATTATTAGGTGCTGACTTCATGGAATACTACGAATGTAGAATAGATTTCAAAAGCAGGCAACTAATTACAAATTTTAAAATGGTCCCCATCTTCAAAGTAACTGAGGATTCACCAACACCCGGCATCAACAAAATCCGACAAAATTATAATTTTAGTCAAAATAATATCCAAATTGACGGTCGCACTGAAAAGGTTTATAAACTAAAGTGCAACCTTAGAAACACTGACGCTATACTGTCGGCGCAGGAAAACCAAAAGGTTCGTTTGCCTAATGCTCTTGTTAGGGTAAACGAAAATTGAGAATTTTTGACAATAATCAATGCAAATGCCATTCCGAAAATTATCAATTTTTCTGATCTAAAATTAGAATAATTGCAAGAATTTAAGTCGATTTTTAATTTAAATGTTCAAAATTCCGACTTTGCACATACAGACCGACAGATCATCTGAAATTATGAATCAGTTACGTTTAGATTATTTAAACCATGAGGAAAGTGAACTAATCACCTAACTTTGCCTAGACTTTTCTGAAATATTTTACCTGGAAGGAGACAATTTAACGTTCACTAACGAAATTAAACATTCAACCGACACTAATAATTCCAAACCGGTATTTACGAAATCTTTTATTATTATCGAAACGAAATCTTATCGCTACCCTCAATGCCATAAACAAGAAGTCAAAGCACAAGTTTCTAAAATGCTGAACCAAGGTATAATCAGACCTTCAATTTCTCCCTGGTCATCTGCCGTTTGGGTTGTACCCAAAAAATTCGATGCCCCTGACAAACAAAAATGGCGAGTCGTAGTAGATTACAGAAAATTAAACGAATTGACTATTGACGATAAATACCCTCTCCCGAATATTTCTGACCTTTTAGAGCAACTAGGCAAATGTTAATATTTTACCATGCTAGACTTGGCTTCCGGTTTTCACCAAATAGAAATAGACGCGAAAGACATTCGAGAGACTGCTTTCACCGTCGAAAACGGTCATTTTGAATTCATTAGAATGCCATTCGGTTTAAAAAATGCTCCATCAACGGTTCAAAGAGTGATGGATAACATTTTGCTAGGAATCCAGAATGGACGTTATGGACGACATTATTATGTACTCTCCTACTATTCACAAACATATTTCCCGACTGACAGAAGTATTCAAACGCTTAAGGAAAGTTAACCTCAAAATTCAACCCGACAAGTGCGAATTTCTACGCAAAGAAGTCGCTTATCTAGGACATCTTATAACAAAAGACGATGTTAAGCCAAATCCCACTAAAGTAGAAGCCATTTTAAACTTTCCTCATCCCAAAAATCAAAAGGACATTAAATCTTTCTTAGGTTTAGCAGAATACTATAGATGCTTTATTCCAAATTTCTCTAAGATTTCGAAGCCCCCTGACCAAGCTACTACAAAAAGACACTCCCTTTAACATTGACAATGACTGTATGAATTCGTTCGAAAACCTAAAGCAAACATTGACGACGACTCCGATACTAATATATCCTAATTTTGATGAGCCTTTCTTCCTAATTACCGACGTGAGCGCATTCGCCACTGGATCGGTACTCTATCAGGGAAATATAGGCAAAGATCTACCAATTGCATACTCTTCCCGAACCTTATGCGGTGCAGAAACAAAGTATTCCACCATAGAAAGGGAATTATTGGCCATAATATGGTCAGTAAAGCACTTTAGACCATATTTATTCGGTAGAAAGCTCAAACTAGTCACCGACCACTTACCTGGTTATTCTCAATAAGAGACCCAGGAAGCAGACTTGCCCGTTGGCGACTCAAACTGGAGTAATAAGATTACGAAATCGTTTACAAACCCGGAAAAATCAATAAAAATACCGATGCCCTCTCTAGAATCAAAATTAACCACTTTTCCAAATGTTCTAAATTCCATTCCGCCGCGAACGAGAACACAGACGATGACGGAAATTGACGGAAATTCAGACAATGACGATGAAATCACGAACGAACAAATAATTCAAGAATTTAACACTTTCACCCAACTATACAAGACCAAATCTTTAATTGACTACTCTAAAATTCAAATCTCGAACAAACAACTCTTGGACCGAGAAAATAAACACATCATAACTTTCTTTCAACAAAATAACTTAAGAGATCTTCATTACCAAATTATTGACGACATTTTCGAGGAAAACCCCGAATTTTACGACAAAATAAGTATCCTCTCCAGTAGATTGGTTAGACATAGGAAATAGTATATCATTCCTCTACCCTTTGACCCTGAATCCGTAATAGAACATTTGTTCTTATAACCTGGGAACCAGCAACTTTTTTTACCAAAAGCGCAAGAGCTGCAATTTTTTTCTAAGCTTTATTCGGCATTCCAAGTGAGGGAATGGACCATCAGCTTGCGCACTTCCGAGAAGTTTAGCTGTAGTAGCCTCCCATGCACACATTGCAAATAATTTTTAAAAATCTGTCTTGACACAATAATGACACAATAACATTTTCTAGTCACTTTACCGCACTGGCACTGTGAGGCATGTTGGTGTAGTGGTAAAGGTTTTGCGTCGTAATACTAACGACATAACCCCGATAGCGGACTACGTCCAACGCATCTCTCAAAACTTCTACTCGTTTAAGCTGGACGATAGTCCGCAATAGATAAAATTTTAAAATCAACTAATGAAAGAAACGAAACTGAGGGTATATTTCTAGATTTATCGAAAGCTTTCGACGCATTAGATCATGGTCGATTAATGGCCAAATTAGAAAGACTTGGTACAAGAGGTGTAGCTTATAATATTATAAAATCATATTTAACGGATAGGTTGCAAAAAGTTGAAGCAGTCAATTTAAATGGACAAAATTTTAGTTCTGAATGGAGATCTGTGCATCGCGGAATACCTCGGGCTCAGTGTTGGGGCCGCTGCTGTTCATAATCTATGTAAATGACTTACCTGATGTCATTCCAGAGGCAGTGATAGCATTTGCTGATGATACCTCTGCCATTTTATCTGCAAAAATTACTGAGGACCTAGAAAATAAAATATTACATTCTGTCAACTTATTAAACATCTGGTATGATCAAAATTTACTCACCTTAAATTTGGAAAAAAACTGAGGTAATGCAGTTTCACTCATCATATGAAGCGGCAGAAGAAATCAATATAAAAACTGATAAAATGGTACTCAAAGATGCGAAAACAGTAATATTCCTTGGCTTACATCTTGACTCAAGATTAACTTGAAAGAAACATATTGAAGAACTAGCCCCAAAGCTAAGCTCATTATGTTACCAACTCCGCACTTTACGAGACAACATCAACATAAATATGTGTTTAAATGTATATCAGTTTTATTTCCAATCAACTATAAAATATGGAATTATTTTTTGGGGAAACTCTGTGAAGGTAAAGAGAATACTAGTTCTACAAAAAAAGTGTATACGTAACATATTTAGTCTAAATAGAATAGACTCTTGTAAACCATATTTTAAAAACTATAGCATACTAGCTAACCTTGATGTCTCTCTACATCTTTGAGTGTACAGTGTTCTACAAAAAAAAAAACTACACACTTTTTGAACAATACAAACAAACACATTTGCATCAAACTCGCCACAGAGATATTCTAGTGCCGTATAACACCAGTCTCACGCAAGTTCAAAAAGGTGTAACAACCTCTGTGATTAAAGTATATAATCACTTGCCGGGCGCACTGAAAATACTACCTTTATATACTTTAAAAGATTTTAAACAAATTTTAATAAAAAAATGTTATTATACATTGAATGAATATTTTTCTGACTGTGAATTTTAATGTGTTCTTGTGTCTACTTTTTTATTTTCTAAAATATCTGTTAGTTAAGGTGTTTTATATTTATTACTGCAGATTGCATTTTCTTGTTTTGACGTGTTTTATACCTTGTATGGTTTTTAATGAATAAAGCTTATTATTATTATGATGGACTTAAGCCGTGCACTTTCTCTTCTTCTTCATAATTCGAACCTCCTCTAATCTCCACACGTGTTTAAGTTCTATGGCCAAATTCTGATATTTGTTTCTCTTTTCCATCTCCGTTTTCTGCAGGTTGCTGGTTAGGGGGCATCCAATATCAATAATAGTGGCCTTCTTGTCTTTCTTTTTGATCGCCAGGATGTCAGGGCGGTTGTGAACCAAGGTTCTATCAGACTGTATTGGTCTATCCCAGTAAAGCAATGTTTCCTCGTCTTCTAAAACAGCTTGAGGTGTATATTTATAGAAGGGCTGTGGATTAGTGATGAGTCCTAAGTTAAGTGCCAATTCTCTATGGATGATTTTCGCCACCTCGTTGTGCCTTCCCAAATACATTCCCGTAGCCAAAGCGGGGCAGCCTCCAGTGACATGTTCGATAGTTTCACCCGCTGCCTTACACTTTCTACACACATCGATCACTCCGGGGACTTTAAGAATGTATTTCTCATAATTCCTAGTACGGATAATGCTATCCTGAATGGCTGTTATGAATCCCTCAGTTTCTGGGTGTAATATTCCTTCCTTAAGCCATAGGAGCGAGGTCTCCTTGTCGATCTCTGGATTGTTTAAGGCATTGGGATATTTTCCATGGAGTACCTTGTTCTGCCATACTGTTTGAATATCCTCATTCGTTCGGATCATTGTTGTGTTGTCGATCTTTGAGGTTTAACGGTGTATATCTGTTGTCATTTTCCACTATTTTTCGAATGAGGACCCTGTCTGAATTGTAGAAATAGAGGCGCATGTTCTTCTCTTGCGATCCATTCTGATATCATCGCTGAAGGTTTTGACATTGGCTACTAGCGCCTTCAATTGTCTTGGATTCTCAGCGTATAGCTTGATGTCATCCATAAATAGTAAATGGCTGAGCCTCGAGCTTGGTTGCTTGGGATCTATTCGGAAACCGTAGGTGGTGTCATTCAATATTGCTGAGAGGGGATTGAGAGCGAGGCAAAACCATAATGGACTCAGCGAATCCCCCTGGTATATACCTCTTCTAATCTTGATGTTCGAGATAGTGCTTCCTCCAATTCTTGTCTGGGTTTCCCAAGTCGCCATTGCATATGTTAGTAGCCGAACGATGGTGGGGCTAACTTTGTATACTTCTAGCACTTTTATTAGCCAGTCGTGAGGTACAGAGTTGAATGCCTTTTTGTAGTCTATGTAGGCCATACTGATGTTTCGACGCTTTACTTCAGCTTGTTTGATGGTTACTGCATCTATTGTTCCTTGCATCCAAGTGATCTCTTTATGCATCCCCGCTGCTCTGGGCCAATTATATTGTTCATCTCACAGTGTTCATTGATTTGCCTATGTATCAATGACGTGAGAAGTTTGTAGATCGCAGACAAGCAGGTGATTGGCCTGTAGTTTTTCGGGTCTTTCAGATCTCCTTTTTTGGGCAGAAGGTAAGTTACTCCTCGACCTAAAAATTCAGGAAATCTTGTTAGATCTTCTTTGTTGAATGCTCGGGCAAACTGTGGAATTAGGGCTGGGAATGATTTCAACCAGAAGTTCTGTATGTTGTCTGATCCAGGTGCTTTCCAGCTTGAAGTGTTTTTTATGCATTCTTCGACATCTGCAGGAGTAATATTAGTATCTGGCATATCTGGAAGATCATTTGCATTGCGCTCTGCTGTTTGGAGCCATATAGCTGCTTGATTGAATCTCGCAGGGTTTGACCATATTCCCTGCCAGAATTGACCGAAGCGATTGTGGTCAATTTTCTCGGGTTCTGTATTGCCTTGGTTGTTGCTTTCCAGATTGCGATAGAAGATCTTCTGGTTACTAGAGAATAAATTATTTTGCTCCTTGTGCTTCATAGTCTCGTTGTATCGCCGTAGTCTCGCTCCCTTAACTTTACTTTTCTGTCTAGCATCATCGTAGTAATTCGTGAGGGTTTCTTTCCTATTATTTGTTTCGTTGAACTATGGATGGTTTAAGTCTATTTGTTGTTTTCGGCATATTTTACGAATTTTGCTCTTGACTTTATTGCTCTTATTGCCACCTAAGTACTCTTTGATAATGTTTGCCTCAGTTCTTAGCAGATCTATTTGCCTTTCGAGTCGCATCTTCCAGGCCGGCTTTCTTTGTTTCTGAATATTTCTATTTTGTTCATAAATTTGAAGTTTCTGGCCATTCAATTCTATGACAGTGGCAGCTCCTGCATATAAAGCTGTATGTACAAATGTTAAATCAGGATCCAGTTGTTCCTCCATCCTCAATTTCAATTCGATATCCACAGATTTTATATACCGTTGTGTATCCTTATTGATTTTTAGCCTCGGTATTATTGGTCTGGTGAGAGGGTTCGAGTCGCTAAATAGCAGTAGATTGCTCAGTAGTTTCTGCCGTATCTTTCCTACTTCTTCCCCGTTATTTTGATTATGGGGCTCTTCCTCATGAGGTGCATTGTCATCCACCGGTCTTTGTGGTATGTCTTCAATTTGTTGGCGTATTTCTTCGTTATGTATTTGGGCTCCTGCTTCCCTACGCAGGGTATCTATTTCAAGCTGTGTTAGGTATTTCCTTTTAATGATTATGTTCTTTCTATCCGCTAAGTTCTGTTCGGAGATGTTCATTCCAGGGTGAGTTCTTGAAAATTCGGTGAAAAGTTTTTGTCTCCATCCAGGCAGAGGATCGTCTCTGCATTCATTAACGAGCAAGTATGTTCGTATGACATCCTTATTCATTTCATTGCTCCATTTTATTCTTCCGGCTATTTCGTTCCTCCTGGGAGCAGCCCGTTCGGTTCTACGACTTGGGTGCTGTCCAAGTGGTGGGTTTGGCTGTCCTTCAATGCCTGGTGGTGGTAATTCTCCTCTTTCGTTATGTTCGTTGTTATTATGGGCTGTAGCTTGTTGATTGACAGGTGCCCGCCTCCTCAGCACTCTGCCACTGGCGTCCCGCATGCTGTCACGTCCAGCGCCAGCTCCAGACGTGCCCTGGCGCTCCTCAGGCAGCGGCTCGTTTTGTTTCCTATTTCTCGTCTCCATCTTCATGGGTGTGCCAGTTTTTGCTCCACGGGGAAGTGTTTAATTTATTCCCTACCCTCCTGCCGAAGCGGTGTGAGCATTCCCCTATTTGCAAGGGGACGCGCCCGATAGAGGAACTGGCAAATCCCCACAGGGTTTATTATTATTATTATTAACAAGACACATAACACAAATTAAACAGCATAATGCCCCATTTTGCATCAAATACCCCTTACCGTACCAGACGTTACCGATTTTCCGGCAACCTTTGTAGCCAAGTTTCACCAACTATAACTTCCGCTTACCCTATCCACCTTTACTAATATTTCATAACTTTGTCTATCTTTAAATCTTTCCTGTCACCCTCTTCCATTCTGTTTGTATCCTTTTTGTCGCGTTTGTTTTTCTCATTTTCTGTTTGTACAATTTTGTTTCCAAATTCGTTTCCATCAAAATTTCAAATAAATTATAACTTTCTTGGAATCCAAATTTTTAAAATCACAGTTTAGGCCAGCCTATGCACAGCCCAATGTTACACACCCCGCCGAAGGCTCCTCGTTTTAATTTGAGGTACTAGCGTCAACTGCGAAATTAAAAAGTGTTTTGTGCGAGAGCCCTAAATGTAGTATAGTTTTTAAGTTTTGTTAAATCTGTTTTTTGGAAATGTTTTAATTGTATTACCTATTTTTTATTTGTTCATTGTACAAAAGGAGTTTAGGTTTAGTTGTTCATAAATTATTGTTTCCAACCCAGACCTGTTCCGTCCGACCATGCAACCCACCTCCGCGTCAGCGCGGTGGTTGTACGGTCGGCCCAGGGGCAGATCCTGGCTAGGCAACTGTTCTGTACCATTTAATTCTAATAAATCTATTTTGCTTGCTTGCTTGTATCGTGATACTGAGATCGCAAGCTAGATTCCAAGCACAGGTAAACATTTTTTACTTTTTTTACATTATAATATTTAAAAAAATTATTAAATATTAAATAAATAAAAAAATGGGCCCAGAAGCCAGCGACCTTTTATGATATAAGGGAATGGACCATCAGCTTGAGCACTTGCGAGGGGTTTACCTGCAGTAGCGTCCAACATATATAAAAAAATTATAAAAAAACTAATACAACAATAGCTGAGACTTAGTCGACATTAAACATAATATTTTTAGTCGCAAACTCCTCTATAAAGTCCTTATTTTACTATAAGGAACGTGACCAGACTGCAACCAACAGCTAGTCTCCGGGCTATGTGCCCCGCCGAGCACTGAATTACAAGTTACAAGTCTGGCATGTTAAGTGTAATAATTGCATATTACCATCAAAATGCTAATGCTTCGATTGCAACAAGCACCAGCCGAAAGACTGATCCTACTTAAAGGAGCTCTCTTGCCAGCCGTCACACACCACTTGCAGACTGCAGTTTCCAACTGTTGGCTCTCGTCAGTGCAAGGTAGGCATGCGACGACCGGCACGAGGATCCTTTGACTATTTGGTACATCCCGGTATTTTTACAATAGTGACATGTAAAATAGTCAGCAGGCGCCATCTAGCGGTCCAGTGTCTGTTGCAATCGAAAAATAAATAGCCTGACTGGGCTTAGCATAGTTGAAATGTGCTTTTAGAGGGCGGAATATTAAACATAATATTTTTAGTCGCAAACTCCTCTATAAAGTCCTTATTTACTATAAGGAACGTAACCAGACTGCAACCAACAGCTACTCTCCGGACTATGTGCCCCACCGAGCGCTGAATTACAAGTTACAAGTATAATAATAATAATGCTTTTATTAAACATTAAAATTTACAATGGCAAAGCTCAGATGTAATATCTACTCCTCCACTTAACCGACTAACCTAGCCTAATAGATTTGTTTTCGTAAAAACAAACCTGCCTTTTCTCAATAATATAAAATGAAAAATGTGACTAATAGTTCTATAGAAATAAGAAAAACATATTTTAAAACAAAATAAAAACAATTCAAATTCAATAACAAAGGTGACAGCTTCAATATAAAAAATAATTTGTTAAAATTATAATACAAACTAAAGCATTAATCTAGAAAAACTGTAAAAATTACTCATTACAATCTAGTACCTTTTTCAAAAATAATTTGCCCAACTTTTTGATTTCCTCTGGTAGCTTGTTATACAGTTGAAATACATTATAAATAAAAAATGTTCTTTGATATATGGCAGTGTAGTGTAGTAGTGGAGATATGACATGTGTATGCCTAACATTTATATTATGCATATCTGTGCGAAATCTACTTTTGTTATAAAGATGTATTATATATATATTAAAAAATTTATTCAGTTTCATCTTCTGATTCATCTTCCTCAAAATCATTGCCCTTCTCATAATCGCTACAGTCGATGTCAATCCTCGACATTTCTTCCTCTTCATCTGTAGACATGCATACAGATAATGTATTACTAGATATTCAAAATAATTACTTAAGAAATTTTTTGTTAGAATATGAATTATAAAAATGTTTACGTTACAATTGTTTGAAATATTATTATTATTTTTTTATATACATCTATTTAACTTCGCCCTATTTCTGCTACTGAGGCCTAACACCGACACCTATAGACGAGCTCCTCCAACCAGCAATTTTGCCGAACCTCTTCTCTTAAGAAGAATAGGGATCTTTTACTTGCCTAACATTGAATAGACAAGGGTCCGACGGCTTTACATCCCCTCCGAAGGATGGTATATCCCCTATACAACCCTCGCCTTATGGTTGTACAGCTTTCGCGCATACACTGATATACAAGCCTCTGGAAGATGTGTGAGGCCAGGACGCGGTCTTCGTTGGGACAGTCACCCATGCAGCTACTAACCGCGCCCGACGTCGCTTTACATCGCATATCGAAGTATGGACATAGTAAAGACACACCTACATTTGCCCCTTTTGAAATATTATTTATTATTACCTTTTTGTATCCAATTTATTATATCGTCCACTTATGTGTTTGTATTTACTTATTTGTCTACTTATGTGTTTATATTTATATTTATTTATTTGATTCATTGCAGTTGTACTTTATGTATGTTTTTCTTGGTCAATAAATTATCTATCTATTATCTATAAAATTCAATTTCTGGAATTGTAAGATATCAGAATAAAAATTTTAAAAAATCAATAATTTCCACTTAAATAATTAAATGTTAGTAGAGCTTTATATTATTAAAATTCTAATCTGCGCTATTTTTTGGCTCATCCTCAATAGTGATATTTTCAAGTGAAGAGGGCAGCTGTTCACCCTCGAATTATTTAAAAAGAACCTTCCCAGTCGTAATCTGTTGGATGTAATCTCGTCAGAGTGTGACGATAAAGTGTGCCCAAATATTTGCAATATACTTTGTCCCCAGTAAATGTTGGTATAGCTCGGTTTTGCAGGACGGCAGAGCTGATCCGTTGATCTCACTTTTCGGTAAACGGGATATGTCGTCGTGTAACTCATTAAATTAGCTGTTACTGTACCAAATTTCAGCTTTTGTGGCATCAGTTTACTCGACGCATATTTTTCACATATTTACATGGAAAGCTAAAGCATAATCCCCCACTCTAAAGTTGGCTGATTATGTTTTTTAGTTACTTTTCAACATTGTGAACGTGTCGACTAAGTCTCTGCTTTTGTTGTATCAGTTTCTTTTTATAATTATTTTACGTGTGTGGGACGTTACTGCAGCTAAACCCCTCGCAAGTGCGCAAGCTGATAGTCCATTCTCTTATATCAAAAAAGGTCGCTGGCTCCCAGGTCCATTTTTTACTTTATTTAATATTTAATAATTTTTTTTAATGTTATAATGTAAAAAAGAAGTAAAAAATGTTTACCTCCACCGGGGGTCGATCCCGCAATCTCCGTGTTATGAGGCAAAACCTTCTCCACTACACCATCATGCCTCACTGTATCAGCGCGGTAAAGTAACTAGAAGACATTATCGTGTCATTATTGTGTCAGATCGATTTTTTTTTAAAATTATTTGACATGTGTGCATGGGAGGCTGCTACAGCGAAACTCCTCGGAAGTACGCAAGCTGATGGTCCATTCCCTTATTTGGAATGCCGAATGAAGCTTAGAAAAAAATTCCAGCTCTTGCGCTTTTGGTCATCAAAAAAGGTCGCTGGCTCCCAGGTTATTAGCAATATACAACAATCAAAATGAATTAGATCTTTCTAAAACTTACCATGTCAAAAATAACTTAGACCTCCCCATACTCGAAATCCTGCCATTTATCTTTGCAGAAAAGGACCTAAAACTAATCATCTATCAAAACCTAGTACAAACACCTGACGAAGACCAAAGACGACCGATCATTCTTGACCAAAACCATACTGGCAAAAACAACCTACATCACGGAATAAATGAAACAATGTTCTTAACAACCCTTTACTAATAATAATAATATTTCTTTATTTCAAGGAATGTTTTACAATTTATATTTACAATAAAAGTTAGAAACAAAATGAAATAATGTCACGATAACTAATTAATAGTGATATCCATATATTAATTAGAGAAATATTCTCCAATGGTATATGGTTCTAAAGTAATCAAAAAATGTTTAATGGATTTTTTATATTTTGAATTATTTTTAAATTTTGTGGTAAACTATTTTATAATAATAATAATAATCATTTATTCATGTCAGTACAAAAAATGTTTACACAAGTCAACTGGTATAAAAGAATAAGATGAAACAAGCAAATTTAAAAAAGAAAAAAACTTACTTGATAAAACAAATAAAAACAATACACATAAAGATGTGTTAACACACAGATAAAATAGGAATAAAAACATGAAAAGAAATTTACATGGTAAAATCACTAAATGTTTCGGAAATGTTCCTGAAAGTATTCTTCAAAGCTATAGAAGGCTTTCCTTTGAAGGTAATGTTTGATTATATGTTTGAACTTTAAAAAATCTAAATTTCTGATCCTGTCAGGTAACTTATTATAAAATTTTATGCAGTAATAGCCTGCGCCGTTTCTGGTTTTTGCTAGTCTAAGAAAATTATGCTTTATGTTACTTCCAAGTCGAGTAGGATAAGTGTGTAAATCACCCTGGCTATCAAATTTGTGCAAATTACGTTTAATGTACAGGAGGCATTCGAGTATGTAAGCCGACGGCATAGTAAGTATGTTAAAATTTTTAACAACTTTCTCGACAATCATCTCTGTAGTTTAAACCTGCTATAATTCTCAGGCATTTACGTTGCAGGCTAAAAATCTGTTTACTATGAGGTGAGTGTCCCCAGTTCAAAATAGAATAGGTCATGGTAGAGTGAAAAATGCCATGGTAAGCAGTAATAAGAACTTGATTTGAAACGGTATTAGTCAAATTTCGTAGTAAAAACATTTTCTTTGATAATGTTTTAGATAAATTTATAACATGTTTATCCCAGCAGAGTGTTGGGTCGATGTACACTCCCAGGAATTTCACTACATTATCACTGGTGTTCTGGTTTACATTTGTATGACGAAGAGTAAATATCATAGTTTGTGTTTTGTCTTGATTTAGTGTCAAATTATTGGCTAGGAACCACTGTCTAATGTTCGATTGTGTACTCGTAACACTCTCGGTAAGTTGATTAGGGTCACTGTCAAAATTAAGAGCTGTGGTGTCATCAGCAAATAAAATAAATGAAGTATTATCATCACAATTTGCCAAATCATTTATAAATATGATAAACAGTAGTGGACCAAGAACGGAACCCTGCGGAACACCATGTTTTAACTTGGTTAGCTGCGAATCATTATTATTGTAAGACACATATTGGCATCTGTCTGTTAGATAAGATTGAATCAGTGATATACTACTGTGGCCAAAATTATAGTGATATAGCTTATCCAAGAGAATGTTGTGAGATATACAATCGAAAGCTTTAGTTAGGTCATAAAAGGTTCTAGTGGTTATGTTACGTAATTCAAAATTTTGCATGATAATCTGTGTCAAATTACTTATCGCCAAAGTTGTTGAGAGCTTGTTTCTATAGCCAAATTGACTGCAACGAAATAAATTGTTTTCCTCGAAAAAGTACGTCATTTGATTTTTCAAGACCGTTTCAAAAATCTTAGCCAAAATCAGCCGAGGAGCCCTTCTTGAAGATGGGCATAACCTTTGATAATTTAAGAACTGCTGGAAAATTGTTCGCCCTGATACATTGATTGATTAAATTTGTCAAGGGATACAATATGATGTTTTTTATTGATTTTATTATTTGCACATTGATATTGTATGCATCTTTGCTATTGCTGTTTTTTAAGTTGGTGATAATATCTCTTATTTCATTGTAAGAGACTTCACGGAATTTAAAAGAAATACTGGGACTTACATTGGGGAGGAAATCGGTGAATGACATTGTGGATGTGGTTGAAGGAAGATCCTGTATTAATTTGGTTGCAATGTTCGAAAAATAGGAACTGAAGTCGTTGGCATTTATGGAATGACTTATTTCAGTCCGAAAATTGCAATTATTGTTTTTTATAATACCCCACATAGCCACTTGTGCATTTTTAGAATTTTTTATGTAGTTATCATTGGCTGTTTTCTTAGCCTTAAGAATTTCAGTACGATATTTGCTGCGATAGGAATTAACTGTATCTTTGGATAAAAGAAAAGGGTCTCTCTTGTTTACATCAATGAGAAAATTTAGTTGATTTCGCATTTTCCACAAGTTCTCATTGAACCAACTAGCTTTTTTTTGTTTTAAAGTTTTCGAGCATTTTAGATTTAGTCGGTAGGAAATATCAATGGCATCTAATAACATTTCAAGAAATAGATCGAATTTAGTGTTGACATCTAGATCCGACTTATTGATAAAGTTCCAATTGACTTGTTCAATTTTGTGATACAGGTTAAACAGCCCATTATCTGTTATTGGTCTATAGTTAATTCTAACGTTTTTTACTTTCTTTTTATAGTCACGTAATTCAAAACTATAATTTAATCCCCATATAATATGGGTTTCTCCCTGTTAAACTTAACCTATGCACAGGATAATTAATATTAAGTGAATCACATATTTCAGAAAACCCACATGTCCAAGGATGTTAGTTTTGAGAAAAACAAAAAAACCGTTTTATGCAAAACCAGGTCATGCAATTGGAAATATACATTTAGGGTTTGTTGAAACCATATGGATACAATAGAAATCTTACAAAAATTTGAAAATAAAGCCTCTGCTGCAACAAGAAAAAAATAAAATGGCGATTGGACGTCTGGTTTCTAAAATACACGTTTATTTTTGCAGAACTTTTCCCTTTATTTATTTTTATTTATTAACAAATATTTTTAATAGGTACATTAGTGAGTGAACATTTAATATTCATGCACTTCTTCTTCTTCTCCGCCCACTGTTGGCCAGGAAAATATTTCTTGATATAAATTTCTTATCAGTTCTTCTTGGTCGTGAGTAAATCGCTCAAATTTTTTTATGGATATCATTTTTTTAGCACTAATTGGTAACTTGATGTCTGGATATGCAACTTCATCGGGAAAAGAAGTGATTTGTGTAGAATTACTAATTTTAAATTCATGTTCAGTGAAACCGTCAATGTAGTCCCGGGCAAGGACATAACCGTTTTTGTCTTCTGTATGAGTAAACTGCATAGAAGTTGAGATATTAAAAGATACTTTTTGATCTTTTGGTACGCCTCTACCGTAGGAAGCTGTAGACAAGCAGTTTCTTTTATAAAATTGGGGCCACCATTTTTTGTAATTTTTCAACATGCTGTTTTCTTCATCCATTAGGTAAACAGAAAAATTTCCTTTGGAGCTTGACGTGATGACTAATTCAGCATATTCTTTCATTAAAAAAATTCTGTCATTTTTCCTTATCTTCTTTTTAACCACAGCGAAGTCCCTATCACATGGCATAAAGGAATGTCCTCTTATTGGAAAATACTGATTAATAGTCTTCAAACGCCCAAGATCTACTAACACCCTACACATCCTTACAACGCTGTGATTTTTGTTCTGCCCACCGCAACCGTCAGAAAAAATATTGAAATGTTTAATATTTTCAGGAATTTCTCGCCTTATGTAGTCCATAATAAATGAACAAACCTCATTATGCCTTTTTTTGCCCAAACCTTCGTGATAGATGTAGAAAAACGTTTTACCAGTTTTTAAATTGTGTATATTAAAGACATTTACTGTGAGCTGGTGTAAGTAAAATGTATCCTGGACGGGAATCGAAGGAAGAGAAAGATTTTGCATGTAGTCAATGCATATTCCTCCAACCGCTGAATCGGTCCGGCATAAATCTTCAATTACGTTCATTTTCGTGAAAAACTTTTTCGCTCTTCTTTGATGCACTACCTTCTCAGCAACAGCAACCCTTTTTGCAGCATCATTTAAAGACTTCGACTTAATCTTGTTGCTAAGCTCTTCGCACGTACAGCATGTGTCCACTTGGGGCCTCCCAAAGGATAAACTAAATTTATCTCGAAAAATTTGTCTATAGAAACTGTATTTTACAGAACATTCTGGGTATTTCTCAAGAAGTTGGTGCATTTTCCTTATATCCAGTTTTTCACTCAAATATTGGTAGTCACGATTACTATAATGAGCTGATTTGACAGGAAAAGATCTAATATGTTCATCTATCAATCTTATGACTTCTCCAGATTTTGCATTTCCAGAAGTTTGTTTTCCTCGTTTGTCATGAGGAGATTTTCCTAGAGAAAGTAGATTAGACAAACGCCGCACACGCTCAAGAGTAATGGCATATATACTAATAAATGTGGTCTTACATACTTTGAACTTGCCAGAACTGGACGATGCATTATACTTGAAAGTATGCGACTTAGGTTTAGCATCCTCTGGATTTACTCGAGGACGTTTTCTTGTTACTGGATTACATTCTATCAAGGCCTGCAGATACGCATCTTGTTCATTTTTGGTGTTAAAATCATAAAACTTTTTGAACATTTCAGCTCGATCACCTTCGGGTATTTTTGAGAAACACTTTGCCTTGCACCTAAAAATATATCAACAAATTAATTAGTTTGCAAAATTGAGGTTAAAAATTAGTACAACTTACCCACAGTTTTGTCGTTGAACTCGAGCACTTACTACATTTCCTTTGTAGTTTGTATATTCCTCACCTTTAACCCTTGCTTTTTTTATTACTTCGCACTTATAAACGACACTTTTAACACCTTTTTTTCGTTTCATTTTCACATTTTCGTGTGCCACGTCGTGTGTCTTCCTCGGACGACGACATTTTGATAAACTGAAATACTTATAACAAGATGTACGACACTGTTATTCGCCGCTGTCAACGCCGTCTAGCGGAATATTTTAGAAACCACACATGTCCGGGACATCTGGTGTTTCTCAAATAAATGAATATTTTCATTATGTACTGTAGACAAAGCAAACAGTGGACTTGAGTGGTTTCTCTCTAAAAGATAGATCTATGCAAAAGAAGTCGATTTCTGGTAAAAACACCATATGTACAAAATGTGGACATGTGAGCTTTCTGAAATATGTGATTCAAGTGTTCTAGTTGGATAGTTATGATTTACATTAGTTACCACGAATATTTCCTTATTATTGAATACAAACATTAATGTTGCATAGATATAAAGAGCTATCACTGTTAATATTCTATTATTTTTAAAAACAGTTCTGCAGGATTTAGTATACTTCATTTTATACATGTGTCTTAAGACTCTTTTTTGCATTATGAAAATTTTGTTTATATTCGTATTACTACCCCAGAAAATTATTCCAAACTTGGCTGCCGATTCAAAATTTATGAAATAAATTTTCTTTAATGACTTTTTAATTAAATAATTATACTATAACATATGTTATACAGTTTTGGGCACAAATAATCTATATGGGCTGACATATCTAAATGCTCATCTATCGGTATTCCTAAAAATTTAACATTTTTTGATAACTGTATGCTTTCATCATTAATGTTTATTTTATTTGGTGTTTCAGATTGAAGTTGTTTTGTTCTAAATAACACAATATTTGTTTTTTCTACATTCAATAAAATATCATTTTTAGAATACCACATCCTTGCTTCAGAAAATAAATCGTTATTTTCGTTTATGAGCTGAGGAAAATCTTCAGCTACGATTAATACATTAGAATCATCAGCTTAGTTGGTAATGTGATGATTGCTGGCCTTTATTATATTAATTAGATCATTCATATATATTAAAAACAAAATAGATCCGGTAATACTGCCTTGCGGAATGCCTATGGAGTTTGATTTTATTTCAGATTTGTATTTCTTGCCATCTTTTTCTATTACAACTCTTTGACTTCGGCTAGATAAATATGATTTGAACCAATTTAATGCATTCCCTCTGATACCATACATTTCTAGTTTAATTAATAAATTGTCATGATTTAAACAGTCATAAGCTTTTGACAAATCTAAAAATGTTCCAAGGGAGATATTGTTTTTTTTTCAAGAGAATCTAATATATATTGCGTAAATTGAAAAACTGCTGTTTCTATTGATTTACCTTTTATACTGCCGTGTTTATGAGAAATGCCTCTCTGAATAGAAGTAAAAATTTCACAATGGCCAGATAACTTTTAAAGTTCATAGCATTACCATTTTCAATAAAATGTTTTTGAAACAAAACTTTCTTGAAATTATTTTTTGAAACATGTTTAATTAGGGACGTTAGGGTATATATTTATTAAATTATACTATTATTTGCAGATAGGGTACTGCTGACCTTTCATGATGTTGGTTTAGAACACCTTATCTGCAGTTGAGGTGTTTTTCTGTAACATTACATCTGCAATAAGGATTTTTTTTAAGATGCAATAATTTTGTAATAATTTTAATTTTAAATTGAATGATCAAGGCAAATGAACAAAATTAAACTTTGACAAATTTTATTGCAAAAAGTTCTATGAATGATATGTACCTACCGATTTAGAAATAAAGAGAAAATAAATGAATAGTTTAAATTTTGAGAAAGGATATAATATTTTAACAATCAATATTTTCAGTTAAGTATACTGATTCATCAGACATCGGTAGCTCCGCCCAAAAATGTCTCCAATTTTCAGGCATCAAAGGACATAATTTCTTTAAGATATCCTCCTCCTTTGATTTACTAATGCCTCTGCAGAGTTCTCGTGAGTTTGGTCCAACCATGTTTTTGAGATATTTTGCTGTTAAAAAATTTAGCTCTATATATGGCGAATCATATTCGTATGAATACCACATATTAAAGCTGCCTCTGACGAAACTTAATTTTACAATTTCATAAGATACGGTCTTGGTGAAAGCTTCTTAAGCTTTGCTAATGAACAATTATTTTTCCAGTCTTTAAAGTCGCTTAGTTCCATTGCTAGAACCTTCACATTTTTCATCTTTACTTGTTCAATGGTGCTTTGACAGCCATTGAAGTCGTATAAATACTTTTCCACCACCCCCATTTGAAGTCGAATCATATGAGTTCAATGACTGTTCCACCTGGTGGTGGAAACTGTCAGCCGACATAAATGTATGACCTGACTCAAAATAGTAAATCTCTATGATGTTTGTAGTAATTTTCACTGAATTAATTAGATATGCAAGAAGAGAAAACAATGCCCAGTTTTTGTTTTGCCCAGCACAATTATCGAGCCAAATTTTAATAGGTAACACATCACGTTGGCTAAGAAAATACTTGTGG
Organism: Leptura quadrifasciata; assembly: GCA_963675555.1. Lineage (NCBI taxonomy): Eukaryota > Metazoa > Arthropoda > Insecta > Coleoptera > Cerambycidae > Leptura > Leptura quadrifasciata. The sequence continues at coordinate 74,948,390 of OY776676.1, read as the reverse complement.
AACACGCTACATATATCCTCCTTTTTGCGCCCAGCTAATCCTTCGTGCCATATTACAGCAGCTGTACCCAAATGTAATAAAAATGCTGGTTGGCTTAATCATTCGTTTGTACTCTATGAAAATTATATCAATTCATTACATTATAATTATTGCTAGGAAGCATCAAATTAGTCTACATACATAAACATTTTAATGACTGCGCAGTATGTTGACCTGTACTGTTAAAATCCACAATTTGATTACATATACATTTATTTATAATTACGAAATATGTTAACATCTATGCTTGACTATGTATAATTATTATGAAATATTCTAATATCTAAATCAGCTAAGTATAAACCCTTACACAAATATTTTTGCTTTTTCCCAACTCCAACAAAGCACTCGTTAAACACGATTATTCTTTGTGTAAATAGTACCTAAAAAATAATTCTTTTTCATGTTAATTGTTAAAACTAGACATTTCATATATACCTGTTTGAAAGTGTCGATGCGAGGCAGCATTATTACCTTTTGAAGATCTGCTGACACACATATATTCATAGTTGTCCATTCTGTACTCTGCACCTTCTTTATATATTTTCCTTGCTTCTTTGGCCTTTTTAATATAATGGTTCCATTTTTTGCAAGAATCGCAATTATCTAACTCCATGTTGTTTTCGCAATAATTGTTATCATGTTGCTTCAATATTTCACATTGCTCACATTCCTCATGGCCCAACGTCGTGAATGATATATTAATATTAACTTTTGCGAATGCTCTATATGTATAATAGGAGCAATCAATATTTCTATGCTTTTCAATAAAATCTTTGTGCATCTGCACTACAGTAATATCAGATGGAAGATATTTACGGTGTGGCGCATGTTCTCTACGATAAAGGGAGATGCATGGATGGAATGAATTAACATGTTTTTCTAACAATGCTTTGTCAACAGTTCTTCGATTAGAATGCTTCTCTCTTTCATCTTTAACTGTCAAAGACGACGAATTTTTAGTGGATAATAATATTGATGTTTTGATAATTGTGTTATTATTTTTGGTATACCCAAGGGTTGTTAAGAAAAATGTACGGCATACAGGAATCAAAGACCCATTTTTATCTCTCAGCAAAAAATTATTTGAGTTGTTTCTTTTTAGTTTGGTCTCAGATGAAATTTCAATGGTTCTGCATTTTACACCCGTTTGTCCAATGCTTTCCTTTACAAACATATGTCTTTCTGTCCATGATAAATTCCAATATTCTTCATTGAGCTCTTGCCTTTGCATCTGGTCAATCTTCATACATGCTGTACGTGGAGGCAACACATGATGGGTAGAGCGCAATTTATCGACTATTTTTTGTTTTTTTGCACTTCTTGATTCGTTGCATTTCTTTCTCTTCCGCAAATCACCCTTTTTTGTGCATAACATACTTCGGTCGTCATTTTTCCCAGTGTCTTCTTCTTTTTCAATTAAAATTCCCTCCCCAAACACCTCTCCTATGTCTTGACTTTCGCAAGTATCCTTGTTGACAGAGTTATCTTCCTCTCTTTCTAATGTATCCTTAAATGCTCCAAAATCTTCAATTTGTATCGACTCAATAACCACTTCTCGGTTATCTTCCAGGTCAACATTTTCGGTAAGTAATTCCGCACGCCTACTCGACAAAATTCCGCATTACCACCTGATACAGTACTGGCAGCCTCTTCGGAATTATTGTTTGATGATGAATTTATGATATTATTTAGACTTTTATTTTCAACTTGATTATACACAACTACATTTTGCAAAGGCAAAATATCATGAATAATAATTTTTGGGGACGAATCGTTATTGATATTGTTTAATGATCGTTGTGGTGACAAATTAGCGACATCAGTAAGAATTTTTTCTTGAGCCCCATTATTTTCAAATGCATTTTGCAACATCAAAGTAACATTATTAACTTGTTCGCAGGGGCGAGCGTAGGTGCGTCTTTACTATGTACATACTTCGGCATGCGATGTAAAGCAACGAAAGGCGCAGTTAGTACTTGGATGGGTGACCATTCCAACGGAAACCGCGTTCTCGCCTCACACATCTTCCAGCGGCTTGTATATCAGTGTATGCGCGGAAGCTATACAACCTTAGGCGAGGGTTATATAGGAGATATACCATCCTTCGGAGGGGATGTAAAGCCGTCGGTCCCTTGTCTATTAAATGTTAGGCAAATAAAAGATCCATACTCTTCTTAAGGGAAGAGGTTCGGCAAAATTCCTGGTTGGGGGTAGCTCGTCTACAGGCGTCGGTGTTAGGCCTCAGTAGCGGAAATAAGCCGACGTTAAATAAATGTATAAAAAAAAAAAACTTGTTCCCAAGAGTCTTTGTTGTTGCGGTCAAAAATCATATCCTGTGGATTAAAATTTTGAAGAAAATCAACGAAATCATGAGACGATTCTGAAATTGAATCAGTAGTGTTAATACGTGTTGAAGTTAATTTTATCATTTCCAGGATTTTCTTGCCTCGTGACATTCTGAAACTAGAAATAAAAAAAAGTAGATAAATCGATAAAGAACAAAAAGAGAAGATGTAAGAGCATTTATTACTAAGTTAGTCAACAATTAATAATTGGTGTTATTTTTTAAAATGTGTTATCTAATAATATATTTAAGGTGGGCATATTCAAGAGAGAGAGGAAATATTTATTTTTTTATACATATATTGGTAAAAAAAGGTACAGGACTATCTAATTCTATGACAGATGTAAGGATATGAATTTTCACTCAATAATTTCAGTTGTTTGCAAAATAGTTAGATTTAATTTTAAAAATTATGTCAATCTTCGTGTTTCCTAAATATAAATCTAACTATTTTGCATATGTTTGAAATTATTGAGTGAAAATTTATAACATTACTTTTGTTATTTATAGTTCTACTTAGATAGCCTTACAGTTTATTTGCAATATGTGTTTTAGAATAATAAGTTATGGTCAAAAACAGTAAATATTTCCCTATCGGATCTCTCTCTCCCTCTCTTGGATATGGCAACCTTAAGGTATTTTTGTACACTTTCATAACATCTAATTTACCATCTTAGTAAGCGATAATACCATGTAAAAATTAAAGAAAACTAATAATTCTAGAATCAAAAAAATGTAAATTATTTAACGGCCCAACTACCAATGATAATTGGTGGGAAAAATAACGTAAATACTGTTGCTCAAATATGGTCGACGTGATCTGGCAACTTAGAAATGACTTTTAAAAACAAAAACAATAAATTTACTTTTAGAAAAGATATATTAACAATAATAAAGAAATACACAAAGTTTTTCGTAAAAATATGTATGGTAGTCAATGTGTTTTAAAAAATGCATGTATTTAATTTTTTTGCCTTTAGGAAGATCTAAATTTCAAGAACTTGATGAACATAATTAATAACTATTTTTGAAACATATTGTATTATATAATTATAAAATTCAGTTAAATATAAAAAGTAAATACCACACTTACCTAATTGAAATAGTCACAATAAAATAACAGTTATTACTTTTAAAAATTTGTCCACTAAGAAAGACTACATGTGCAAATCAAAGTCTAACACTCTGCATAAACAACAAAAACGAACTGATTGCACCACAAACCACCTACTAAAATTGTACTAATTTGAAATATAAATGCTTAAGTACAGTGTGAACAAGCTAACACGCATGCGTTCTAAGGTGAGGCATTTTACATTATCACAACCTACAAATTTAATGTTGGTTGAGGTGTTTTACTTTCATAGTTGTAGATAGGGCAGTCTTACATCACAATCTGTCAAGTTTTTCACTTGAGGTCAAGATATATTTATACATAATTACCACAGGAAGAGAAGATAAGGCGTTTTTGCTTCACATTTAGGTAGAGAATTGCGTATTCTTTTATATGACACACATATCTTGATTTTGACAAAAATTGTAATTAAGGCGTTTTTCGTTAACACGGCAGTATATAACCATGTTGGTTTTGGTTTATGAGCTGACAGGTTGTTAAAAAAAACTTACTACTCTGTCACACATGGCCATTTCAAACAATTTTGAAAAAGATGGTAATATGCTTATTGGTATGTGGTTTTCTAAAAGTTCTGGATCACCTTTTTTATATAAGGTTTAATTAGGGGCAATTTGAGTTGATCAGGAAATATATAATATTTAAATGAATTATTAATAATGAAGCATACTGGTTTGACCATAAATCTTGTACAAAATTTTATGATGCTGTTGAAAATCTCGTCTTCACCACTAGTATATTTATTTTTTAATCTGTTTAATCAATTAATTCATTTTCACTTATAGGTTTTACAAACATTGACTGTTGGTTCTGTACAATATTGCAATTGAATTGAATTTGGTTAGCTTTGTTTAATAAATGAGGTATAATATTTAATAAAAGTTATTGTAGTCATCCGCAATTTTAGAAGGGCAGCCTGCAACTTGAATTTCGTTTTTGTGATTTTTGCCAGTTATTTCATCATGAATACTCCACATGCATTTGGTTTTGTTATCAGACATTTTAATTCTATCTTTATACATTTTTGATCTTTCCTTGGCTAGTAAGGTGTTGTATGTTTTCTTTGTTAAGTTATAACTCTCTGTATAGTTCGATCATTTTTTGACATTTTTTTAGTGTGTAAATTCTGTTTGCTCTATAAATTCTGTCTGTGTTAGATGGTAATAAGGTACCTATAAGTTTGCGATTTGTGACCTGATCATTGCATTCAAGTGTTCCTAAGTGATCATTTATGTGGATTCAAGTAAAACTTAGTATTTGATGCATAATTTGAAGTATTAAGTGCAAATTATATACTGTGAATAGATAAATTATACACCCTTTCCTTCCGTGTCCAACAAAAATTCCACCAAAAAACTACCTAGTAAATTTTTACTATTTAGTACGAGTGCTAAGAGCATATTGTGGTACTTAATAATGGAATGTGTTACTTGTAAAAGTAAATCTGGTGAGCCTACTTTATTATGCGACAGTTGTCAAATTCCGCACATAGAGAATGTTCAGGACTTAATGCCAGTGATCAGAAGGTAAAAGGATCCTTAAATTTTATTGTGAGGACTGTCAAAATGGTGTCAAGCTTATTCCAAAACTCCTTGCTAAAATAGCTAATAAATTGAAAAACGTAGGCGAGTCTGGTAAAACGAACGTTTGTCCAATTGAGGAGAAAGAGGAGCTGATATATGAAATGTTGGAGAGACAGAATCCTGCCTCTAACATAATCGTATTTCAGGTGAATGAGTCAAAGATGAAATCTCAACAAGATCGTGATGCTGAAGATGATAAAGCAGTGGCGGCTATACTAAATAACTGTAATATAGACAAAAGCAACCTAAACATGTTTAGATTAGGAAAATTTGCACCAAATAAGATTAGACCTATCAAAGTTATCATAAAATCACCGGAAGATGTTTATTCTCAAAAATAAACAACTGATCACAATCCCAAGTATTAAAATATATGGGGATCAAACTAAAGCACAGCGTGATTATTTTAATTTCATCAAAGCAAAAGTTCAAAAGCTAATTGAAAATGGAGACACAAAAAAACAATTAAATTGATAAATAACACACCAACAATTATTGATATACAGGTCCCAAAAACCTTTGTAAATTCTAGCATATTATTAAACTCGGATATAATTTGGAGATATGGAAATAAGACTCGAAAATTACAATCATATCCGTTGTGATGCAACAAGTAGGCATATGGGAGGTATCATATTGTATATAAAAAATAATTATAGCTTTTCCACATTTAAAGAATTCAAGTTACAGGATAATTATTGGTGTAAAGTAGTAAAAATTGATTTTATAAGTTCAGTATATATTGTTGGATGTCTCTACCATTCTCCATCAAGTTCACTTCAAAATTTATAGAAGATTTTGAAGCAGTTTGTAATATTCTATTCTCTGCAAATTATCGTTGTGTTCTGGCTGGTGATTTTAATATAGACTTATTGGGTACTTCATTTTATAGTGAGAAAATCAAAAATCTTTTACCAATGTATGGAAACAACCAATGTACAACAAAACCTACTTGTGTTACTGTCAATAGTAAGACATTAGTGGATTATGTGTAACTAATCGAACTGATATACTAACGGATGTACATGATTGGCCAAAAATAACCTACCATGCTGTAATTTCAGTTCATTTATGCAACAGTGCTTACCTAAATGAAGTCATAAGCAAATTTAGGAAATTAAGTATTGAAAAGGGGTGAGCGTAGGTGCGTCTTTACTATGTACATACTTCGGTATGCGATGTAAAGCAACGACAGGCGCAGTTAGTACTTGGATGGGTGACCATTCCAACGGAAACCGCGTTCTCGCCTCACACATCTTCCAGCGGCTTGTATATCAGTGTATGCGCGGAAGCTATACAACCTTAGGCGAGGGTTGTATATGAGATATATCATCCTTCGGAGGGGATGTAAAGCCGTCGGTCCCTTGTCTATTAAATGTTAGGCAAGTAAAAGATCCCTACTCTTCTTAAGGGAGAGGTTCGGCAAAATTCCTGGTGGGGGATAGCTCGTCTACAGGCGTCGGTCTCAGGCCTCAGTAGCGGAAATAGGCCGACGTTAAATAAATGTATAAAAAAAAAGTATTGAAAAATTAAATAGAATAAAAACTAGTCTCATAATGCTTAACTTTAATTTAGACTCTATTGATGTTTATATTATTTACCAGGATATTTTAGAAAAGTGTGAAACTGTGATTAATAGTAAGTAAAGTAAATAGTAAATTGCCGTGATTCAATTATGAGATGGTTGATAAAATTAGAAATAGGGATAGGGCATGCATAAAGTGCTCTAGAAATGATTTCTGTTGGCACCTTAATTTGAAAATGTATTGACCATCAGAATACATTTCCAACACCTCATAAATAACAAAAATTGAGGTTGTCAAAAAACCGTCCTTTGCAGGGGGTGGATAGGGTGAAATTAATGAAAAACACCCCAAAAATTTTTATTGCGCAGTTTGATCAGATAAAATAGATGGAAGCTCAGAAAAAATTATTCATTAAAAAAACTAATTTAAGATACTTAAAATATGTTTTTCCGACATGTGTTTAAATGGGAACGCCGCCGAGAAAAGTGCTGTTTACTCAAAACTTCTAATGTTGCAATTTCTGATTTTCATTCAACTCGTATTATCTCCGAAATTAGTAAATCTTTCAAAAAATACTCTTGAAATAAAGATTATGGGCCGCTCTTTCAGGATGCTGCCGGTTTTTAGTTTTTTCAAATCAAAGCAGCGGTTACTGAGAAAATGAATATTTTGATTGCCGATGCATGTAAGCGGAAAGCAGAATGCGCTGGCCACCGAGACCCCACTCAATTCACTTCTCCAATAAGAAGCCTATATCGGGATCGCTATTATTGTTCCAAAATACAATTGGTATATTATTTGAATCAGCATGTTGCATGTATAATAATAATTCGAATTTAGCTATTTCTTGCAATACAATTTTAAAAAGTGCGTATTTTTCAGTATTTCATATTATTGACGATATTTTTTACTTCCACGTTCAGTGGAAGTATAGTAACACAAACAATTTTTTTTTTTTTAAATAGGCTTAAAATGTCATGAGACGTCGAAAACAATTTCTTGTAACTTTTTTTGTGCGCACGTTTACTTTGGAACCGTTTATGATATTGACTTGAAATATGGTACACTTATGTATTATAACGAGATCTGGAACTAGGTTGATTATATTTTGATCTAATTCCGTTCAAGGGTTCGGGGGTAAATAAGCAAAGCAACCAGATAAGAGTCCATAAACTTGCAATTTAGAGCATGTACGAAAAATCAAGATCTCGAATAGTTTGTATACAAGAACGAAGCGTCTCAAAAAAGTTTTTTGCCGTTAGCTACCCCCTCTACCGCCCCCACCCTATTATTAAAGGGAGTAAAAATTAAATTGGGATTTACTGTGTGTACGAGAACCAAGAGGCTTTAAAATTTTTTGGGCATTAGCCACCCCCGCCCTATTATTAAAGGGGTAAAAAATGACATTGGGATTTAGTGTGTAGCCACCCCCTCTACCACCCCCATTGCCACCGCCGCCCTATTATTACAGAGAATAAAAAATTAAATGGGATTTAGTGTGTATAAAACTTGGATACAAAATCTATATGTGGAACTAGTAATTTCTTGGGCAGCAGTTTTATCTATAGTGTTTCTCTTAACTTGTGTAGTGCAGTACGATAAAGTAAATCATAGATAACCCAGCTACTCTTCTACCTCAACAGTGCCATTTATTTATCCATTCTGCATATAACAAAGGTCAACTAGCAATTTTTTTGTCTAAATACTATTATGAATATTCTATGAGTAATAATGTTACCAAATTTGGTACATCTGATGGATTTAATGATATATACGAATACAAAACTAATTATGTGTGTGACGATCAGTATTTGTGTTAATCGCATGAAGAAGCAGACACCAGAATATTATTGCATCTTTTATCTACTAAAAATGAAGGATTATCTCAGATAATAATAGACTGCAAAGAAACCGATGTTTTGGTGTTACTGGTGCATTTCAAAAATGAACTTCTGAAATCTGGTTGAGAGTAGGGACAAATGATTCTAGACGTTTCATTGCAGTTCATAATATAGAGATGGGCAACCAATTATTGCACACTCTTCCTGCGTTTCATGCGATGACAGGTTCCAACACTACAAGCCAGTTTGTATGTATGAGCAAAAAATATGTTGGGCGACGTTTGCAAAGAATTATTAAAGAATGTATGAATGACCCAATTAAGCGAAGATGTATTTAGAGACATGGAGTCATTTGCAATATGTTTATATAGTAAAAATGAAGTAGTTAAGGACACTAATCAACTATGAGGCCTTTTAGCATAGTCCCGAACTATAAATAAGCTTTTACAGACCGAGGATAGTCTAAGACAACATTGCCTTAGGTTAACTACCAAACACAGATCTGGTTAAACTGTTGACGGGCGGTTTTATACATAAAAGTTAAACTGTAGTATAAGTTGAAGCTTAATCATAGGTTTAATTTGAAGTTTAAACGTAGGAAGTTTTATAGATGTTTGTTACTGTGATAGACTTGTTTAGTTTTTACGCCAGATGGTACTGGTATATCTGCTATCTCATCGGTTCATCAGAGCTACTGATAGACAAAATAATAACAGAATCCAGGTAGTCCAAGTGTCAGCATTTTATATTAGAGGTTAAGTTCTCCTTGTGTCATGCATGACATGAGTTAATTTAGTACAATCATAATCTAAAAATGAAGTCATCCCAATATTCAATATGATTAGGTCTTGCTCTAAAGACTCTCAAACGGCGTGGTGCTTCTACAATTTGAAATAAAGTCCTCATCTTCGTCACTTATTAACTCCTGAAAAGCATCAAATAAGTCCATTTTGTATTTTTATTTTTGTGTGAAGAAGTTAGGTTATAAATTGAAAACCTCAACATGTCAGTCGAGCAGCAGGTCTGTGACAGCCATATTTCTCAAAATATCAAACTGCGCATGATTAAATCTTCAGACTGAAGTTTAAACTATACCCAATCCACCGATTAGAATAGAATAGAATTTTATTGCATAACAGTGACAAAAAATTTTACAATTATTTATGTTTGTTACATATCCAAGTTCTACAGGAAAAAATACATGTTAAAAAGAAATGTAAAAATGCTTTAAAAAACTACTACTATAGTCTAGTATACTTTAACTTGACGTGAGTATGTATGAGTTAATATTTCCGTACGATTTCATTTTCTCTTGTACACAAAGATCCAGAAATATTGTCCACGTAGACAATGTTTCTGGACTATTGCTTTAACTTTGTGTGCAATATGGGAGAAAATGAAATCGTACGGAAACATTAACTCATACATACACACGCCAAGTTAAAGTATATTAGACTATACTACTAATTACAAGAATACTGGCTAAAAGAATACTAGTTAAAAGTTGTCTCGTTCACTTCCTCTAAGGTATAAGGTTCTGCAGATATTAAGAAGTTTTTTATATTATTCTTGAAGACATTTGTAGATGTAGTATTTTTCAAATGGTTGGGCAAAAAATTATAAAATTGCAGACATTTATAAAAACACCCTTTTTCCAAAACTGTAGTGTTGTATATTGGATAAGAGAGAATATCTTTGTGTCTTGTTGCATAATTATGATCTCTGATATTGTCTTCAAATTCAATCATGTGCTTGTGAATAAAACAAAGACATTCATAAACAAATAGAGCTGGAGCTGTTAATAGTTTTAATGCTTTGAAGTGTTGACGACATGATTCAGTTACTTTTAGACTGGTTAAGATTCATAGTGCCCTCTTTGAACTATGAATATTTCTTGAATATGAGAACCACCCCAGAATATTATGCCATATGACATTAAACTATAAAACTGTCCATAATAGGCTTTAAGAAGAGTATTATGATTCACTACCTTCTTCAGTTCTTTTAAAACGTAACAAACGAAACTTAGTCTACCGCAGAGCACTTGTACATGGTACTTCCAGTCCATATGTACATCAATAGTCACTCCTAAAAATTTTGTGGTTTCAGTGTAGTTAATGGTTGCATTGTTTATGTCTATTTCCTTCGGGTATTCAGTTTTGTTTCTATTATGTTTAAATAAGATACAATTTGTTTTATCGCTATTTAATATCAACAAATTTTTTTTAAATCACCCTGATATTCTTTGCATCACATCAGTTACTTTAGTTTTTATACTATCATAATCTTTTTCAAAAATTAAAATATTTGTGTCATCAGCATAAGTAGTTATATAAACTCAGTTATTGTTTAGATATTGCTGCAAATCGTTAATGTACAATAGAAAAAGTATTGGCCCAAGCACACTGTCCCGCGGCACACCAAGTAAGACCCTTTGAGTACTTGAGTAATAGTTCGATGAATTTGATGTAACATACACTTTCTGATTTCTCTCATTAAGGTAGGAACTGAACCAATTATGAGCTTTTCCTCGTATACCTAACTTATTCAATTTCTTGTTCTTGTAAAAAGAAGAAAATTCCATGCATAGCATTCTGTAAGTGTATGACACAACCATTAACTTGTCAGAATAGTACTCAGCTTGCCAAAGAAATTTGTAGTGATGAAGAAATCTCTTCAGACATATCAGATACCGAATAATATTGTTTTTTATTTCTCTTCATTATAATATTCAGAACTTTTAATAGAGCATTTATAAAAAAATAAGCTTTTACTATATTTAAAAATCGACCTGAGTAACCAATTTATTATCGATTGCTTTTTAATGATTTTATCGAATTTATTCTAACCTTTACACACTCAATATAACCACAGATCTACAGATTATTACAACTATATTACAACTGGAACCAATTAATAAAGCGTGAATAATTATATTTCTTTAGAAATATTGTATTGGTTTCTATCAGCAAGCTGTTTTACGTCTCGAACGTGAATGTGTAGTAAACGTATCGCATCCCGCTTGCGTGAATCTGCAATCTAAATATTCATTTGCTCCGTAACCGCTGCTTCAATTTGAAAAAATAAAAAACTGGCAGCATCCTGAAAGAGCGGCCCATAATTTTTATTTTGGAGTATTTTTAGAAAAAATTACTAATTTCGGAGATGATGCGAGTAGAACAAAAATCAGAAATTGCAACATTACAAGTTTTGAGTAAACGGCACTTTTCTCGGCGGCATTCCCATTTAAACACATGTAAATCTAAACGAGAAATAAATTATTTTAAGTATCTCATTAATTACAGATACAGAATTTTTTTTAGGAGGTTCAATCCATTTCAGAGGATCAAATTTTGCAACAAAAATATTTAGCATGTTTTTCATTAATTTCACCCCATCCACCCCTTGCACGGGACGATTTTTGGACAAGCTCAATTTTTGTTGTCTATGAGGTATTAGAAATGAGTTATGATGGTCAGTACATTTTAAAATTAAGGTGCCAACAGAATGACACATTCTGAGGGCCCGGGCACTCTACTATTACAAAGAATTCAAAATGTGTAGAGATAGTGAAAAACAAAATAAATGGCAACTTTTTAAGGAACATAGAAATAGTGTAGTTAATCTATTAAAACTGAAAAAGAAACAGTATTATTTTGATAAAATAGACAGGTTTAAAAACAATCCAAAAGAAATGGTGGAAAACTTAAAAACAATTAGTAAACAATAATAGTCGAGACACTCCAAATCGTATCAGTTTTGGAACGGGTGACGGGCAGAAAGTTCTCAATAACAACCTTGAGATTGTATGTAGATTTAATGAATATTTTGTTGAAAGTATTGAAAATACTGTTCAAAGTATCAATAGTTCTGAACCTTGGTCTAACTTGAACAATAATTTATATTTGAAATTTGAAAACTTTGAAATGCTTTCTATGCACGCTTTGCGAAAAATAGTTAGTTGTTTGGATAGCAAATTTTCTTTATATGAAACACTAAACTGTAGAATTGTTAAAGAAGTTTTTGAAGCTATTGGTTATGTTATGTTAAAGTTAATAAATACGTCTCTTAATACTGGTAAAATTCCAAACATATTAAAAATTAGTACAGTTATTCCTATTCAGAAAGTAGCTAACACCACGTCCGATTAATACTTTACCTCCACTAGAAAAGCTTATAGAAATAGCTGTATATGACCAATTATTGCACCATGTTTCTGTGAATTCAATTTTAATAAATAATCAATCCAGTTTTCGTAAAAAATACTCGTGTGAAGAAGCATTACAAATTACATTATGCAATATCAAAACTAGTTTAGATGACAATATGTTGTTGCTGTGTTTTTGGGCTTAAAAAGAGCCTTTGAAACAATCGACCAAAGGATATTGCTTTCTAAGTTAGATCAATATGGTATTGGCGGTAAGGTGCTTGATCGGATTAGTGACTATTTGCAAGATCGCAAACAGAGGTTACGTTTTAATGGTAAAATATGAAATGAAATTCATAATGATATTAGGATTCCGCAAGGTAGTGTGTTAGGCCCCCTTCTGTTTTTATTATATATAAACGATATTGAACTTTATGTAGAATGTGGATTCATTAATCTCTTTGCCGATGACATTTTAATAGCCTGCCATGATGGACCTGGAGATAGCTATCCAAAAAATGAATAATACAATCTTAGTAAATATGAATAGATATTTAAGTATTAATAAATTAAAATTAAATGTGGCCAAAACAAAGGCAGTGATATTTTCCACAAAATATAAATATGGTTTTAGATAGATAGATAGAACTTTATTGAATTAGGAAACCTAATATACATGTAAAATTAAATTACAATTAATATCACATTACTAATTGTAAACAATAATTGTATAAAACATAAATTTTAAAATATTCTTAAGTGTGCTAGTTTTAATATTCTAAAGAATTAAATAAACTACATAATAAATAGGTAATTATATTTTATCACATCCTATTTGCTCTTAATAAATTTCTTTAATTTGTTTTTGAAACTATTTAAAGTTATACATTCTTTAACAGAATCTGGTAGTTCATTAAACTTATGGAAACCTTTAAAGATCAACGAATTCATAGTGCTGCGATAATGAGTTTTTGAAATATAAATATTATTTATACCCCGAGTATTATACGTGTGCACATCTTTGTTGAAAGTAATATATTGCTGAAAATAATCTGGAACCATATAATTTACAATCTTAAACACAAAAATCATGGTGAAATAGTACAATCTGTTTTCCACAGAAAACCAATTAAGAGAGTTTAACATTGATTTGATTGGGGTAAGACGACTTGTTTTTAGAATTACTCTCATTCCACGATTGTGCAGTTTTTGCAAAATATTTAATTTATTAAGATTAAATAAGAATAAAATAGATGCACAGTAATCAAAATGAGGCTGAATAATACAATTATAAACCATGATTTTAGTTTCTATTGATAAATTTTGAGATATTCGGCTGAAGAAATAAAGTTTTTTTCCTACTTTTTTATAAATGTAGTCAAAGTGACTATCAAAACTCAATAAATTATCAAGTTGAAATCCCAAATATTTTACTGTAGATACGATCTCAATTTGTTCATCATTAATTTTCAGTTTTATATTGTCAATATCTAGAAAACCGTATTTATATTTCGTGGTAAATATCATCGCTTTTGTCTTTGCAACATTTAATTTTAGCTTATTAATACATAAATATCTGTTTACGTTAACTAAAATTGCATTCATTTTTTGGATGGCTGCCTCCAAGTTAACATCACTACATGTTATTAAAGTGTCGTCAGCAAAAAGGTTAAGGAATTCACATTCTACAAACAGTTCAATATCATTAATATATAATAGATATAGGAGAGGGCCTAAAACACTACCCTGCTGAATTCCAAAATTGTTATCTATTTCATCTGATATTTTATCATTATAACGGACTCTTTGTTTGCGATATTGTAAATAATCACTAATCCAATCAAGAACTTTACCACCAATACCATATTGTTCTAACTTTGATAACAAAATCTTTCTGTCTATTGTCTCAAAGGCTCTCTTTAAATCCAAAAATACAGTAATAACATATTTGTTGTTATCTAAGCTAGCTTTAATGTTGCATAATGTGATTTGTAATGCTGTTTCACATGAGTATTTTTTACGGAAACCCGATTGGTTATTTATTAATATTGAATTTAAGGTAACATGGTGCAATAATTGTTCATGTACAGCTATTTCTATAAGTTTTTCTGTTGGTGGCAAAGTGTTAATTGGGCGAAACTCTTCAGCTTTTGTGGTGTTAGCAACTTTCTGAATCGGGATAACAGTGCTACTTTTTAATATGCTCGGAATTTTACCGATACTAAGAGATGTATTTATCAAATTTAGTATAACATGACCAATTGTTTCAAAAATTTCTTTAACCATTCTACAGTTTAATACTTCATGCAAAGAAAATTTGTTGTCTAAACTGTTAACTATTTTTTTTAAATCTTGGATAGAAAGCATTTCGAAGGTTTCAAATTTTAAATACAAATTATTGTTTAAAATACACCAAGTTTCATCACTATTAATACTTTGAACAATATTTCCAATACTTTCAACAAAATACTCATTAAAACTATGTGCAATCTCTGAGATGTCATTGCAAACTTTCTGTCCATCTCCAGTTCCAAAACTTATACAATTTGGGTTATCTTGACTGTGATTTGAGACGAGCTTTTTTAAAGTTTTCCACATTTGTCTTGGATTGTTTTTAAACCTATCTATTTTATCAAAATAATATTGGTTCTTTTTTTGTTTTAAAAGGTTAACTACACCATTCCTATGTTCCTTAAAGAGTTGCCATTTATTTTGTTTCTCATTACCAGTACACCTTTGGAACTCCTTGTAAGCCCGATCCCGATTTCTAATTTTATCTGACACCTCGTAATCGAACCAGGGTAATTTACATTTAAAATGACATATTTCTATAGGAGCAATATTATTAATAACAGTTTCACACTTTTCCAAAATTTCCTGATAAATGAGATTAACATCGATAGAGTTTAAGTTAAAGTTAAGTATTATTAAACTAGTTTTTATTTTATTAACATTTTCTATACTTAATTTCCTAATTTTTTTTATTGTTTCACTTGAGTTAGCACTGTTGCTTAAGTTTACTGAAATAATAGAATGATCAGTTATTTTAGGACAATCATGAACATCTGTCAATATATCACAACGGTTAGTCAGCACATAATCAACTAATGACTTACTATTGTCAGTAACACGAGTAGGTTTTGTTACACATTGTTTGATACCATACATTGTAAACAGGTTTTTAATTTTCTCTCCATAGAATGAAGTAGCCAACAAGTCAATATTAAAATCGCCAGCCAACACACTATGATAGTTTGTAGAAAATAAAACATCACAAAATGTCTCAAAATCTTCAATAAATTCTGAATGAGAACTTGATGGGGAATGATATAGGCATCCAATTATATATACTGAGCTTATGAAATCAATTTTTAATACCTTACACCAGTAGTTATTTTGTAACCCGAATGTTTTAAACATGGAAAAATTATAATTGCTTTTTATATACAAAACGACGCCACCTGTATGTCTACTCGTTGAGTCACAGCGGACATGATTGTAGTTTTCAAGTTTTATTTCAATATCTTCTACATCAGCTGTTGTTCTAGTTTCACTGAGTAAAATTACCTTGGGATTATAACAAGTTATGCTTTCTTGGATTTGATCTCGATTTTTTAGAATGCTTTGAGCATTAAGATAGATTATATCAGAGTTCAAAAGTATATTATGGCTTACAGCTAGTTTTTTGGATCCTGTTTATCTACTATGGTTGGTCTGTTGTTAATAAATTTAATTGTCCTCTTATTATCCCCATTATTAATTAATGTTTGAAGTTTAGTTTTGATGGCATTAAAATAATCTCGCTGTGTTTTTGTTTGATCTCCATAAATTCTAACGCTTGGAATTGTGTTCAGTTGTTTATTCTTAAGGATGAACTTAGCATCTTCTGGCGACTTAAAGATAATTTTTATAGGCCTAATCTTATTTGGTACAAATTTTCCTAATCTAAACATTTTCATATTAGTTTTGTCGACATTAAAGTTTTTTAGTATACCATCAATTGCTTTACCATCTTCAGCATCTCGCTCTTGTTGTAATTTCAACTTTGACTCATTCACATGAAAAACAATGTTCGAGGCACGATTCTTTCTCTCTAACATTTCACAAATAACATCCTCTTTATCCTCTATAGAACCAGAGTTCTTATTTCCAGACTCCACTACATTTTTCAATCTGTTGATTTCTGCTTCCAAATTATCAATTTTAACAAGGAGTTTTGGAATAAGTCTGACTCCGTTTTGACAATCCTCGCAATAAAATCTGAGACTCCTTTTACCTTTAAGATCCATTACCTTCAATTCACTGGCATTAAGACCTGAGCATTCCCTATGTGTGGCTCTTTGGCAACTATCACATGGTATAATAGGCTCACCAGATTTAATTTTACAAGAAACACATTCCATATTTTGTTGAGAAAAAGTACTTAGCACCCGTACTAAAGATAATAAGACTATTATAAGTGAACCACCTTAATAGTTTTTGTAGTGATTAAATTTTAAAGTTTTTGTGTGATAAGAAATCACCTTTTTGTTGACACTATGCTAGTTTATATAGATAAGTTTATTTAAATAATCACGTAATTAATGACTTGTTGCACAAACTGTCTATCTCAATGTATTCAGATGACCTATAGTTACACTATCACCAGATTTTCAAGTATTAAAACAAATTAATTCCTTGTCTATACACAGCCAGTCTTTTATTGATAGATAACATCAATTTGAATATTAATGGGGAACAAATTGAGATTGCCTCTATAGTAAAATATTTGGGATTTCAACTGAATAATTTATTGAACTTCGACAGCCATTTTGTTTATATTTATAAAAAAGATATCAAAGAAACTTTATTTCTTTAGCCGAATATCGCAAAATTTTTCAACTGAAACTAAAATTACAGTTTATAATACCATTATCTAGCCACATTTTGATTATTGTGCATCTATATTATACTTATTTAATCTTAACAAATTAAATGCGCTGCAAAAACTTCAAAATCGTGGAATGAGGAAAATTTTAAGAACAAGCCGCCTTACTCCAATAATCTCAATGTTGGACACTCTTAATTGGTTTTCAGTGGAATAAATATGTATTATTTTACCATGATTTTTGTATATAACATTGTAAATCATATGGCTCCTGAATATTTTCAGAATTACGTAACTTTCAACAGAGATATTCATACATATAATATTTGGGGTACTAACAATATTTATATTTCAAGAACCAATAGTCGAAACGCTATGAATTCGTTGTATTTTAAAGGTTTCCACAAATTTAATGAATTGCCGGAATCTATAAAAAATTCTATAGCTTTAAACGCTTTCAAAAGCAAATTAAAAGAATTTACTAAGAGTAGCTAGAATATATAATTAAATGAAAGAAAATAAACACTGCTAATCATGCAACTTTTAAAATATTTATTATATTTAGGTTAAGCATTTATATATTTTTTAATATTTGTCTGTGTTTTTGTATTTAATATTATTGTATATTAGGTTTCTTAATTCTAATAAAGATCTATCTATTTTAATAACACTACAAACAATGTATCTAACTGATTTTTGCATTCTTTTATTTCAGGATTTGTTGAATCACTACAATTTTTATTTTTTCTATTTACGCAGCACCTATGTTAATGGAAAATCATTGAAACTCCGAGAACACCTTTCGAGAGAATTAATGTCGACCTATTCGAATTTCCTACATGAATTATGCTCCAACTATCCGCGACAAACTTAAAATTCACACAAGCCTATGTAATACCGGATAAAAGCGCAAAATCAATCGTAAACACCCTATTGTTATATTTTCAACATAACGGTGCCCCACTGAGGATTCACTGTTATTACGTTGATGAATTCGACAACAACTTACTAAAAGATCTCTGTACCCTCTACGACATAAAACCAAGATATTCTAGTGTAGGACATCGCCAATAAATAATAATAATTTCTTTATTTAGCTAATGAAAGCTATACAATTCCACATACATCATTCTTGCATCTTATTATAGTATATATAGTATAGTATATATAGTAGATACATAAACAAAATAGATAAAATAAATAAAATATAATAAGAACTAGATGAACTAGAATAGATGAAATTCATGACGGAAAAGAAACAAATAGAAAATATAAATTATTAAGTGGCAAAACCTTAGTGCCATTTACATAGAATATAATAAAGTACTGTACAACACAATATAATAAAAATACATACAATACATAATAAAATACAAATATACACTTACATGATTTATATACACACCCACACCTTATCTGTTTCATACAGGTAACGCTCTTATATATTTAACACACAGATTTGAAAAACGGTTAATAGATATGTTGGAATGTTTTATGTGATTTGGTAACTATTATATTCTTTAATACCTTTACAAAACAACGATTTATTGGTTACTGATGAATAATGCCTATTTACATAAAAACCATTTATTTGACGAGTGTTGTATAGTAAATACGGCCAAAATTGAAACTGGTCAGTTTTAAAGCACAAGACTGTGCGTACTGAACTTGATATTTTGTCCTATATATTTGGCAATGGTATTGAGATTCGAACGGTAGTTGAAACTGTGCAGGCGAGCCCGAGACTGGCAATGTAATCAGCCTGAATGAACCATCTACGACTGCACTGGTTTAAAGGTAATAAAACGGACAGGCCTACTAGCACAAAAAAACTCGTAAATCGTTTCTTTATCTTGGAACGTGGAAGGCTAATATCGTGCTGTCTATGTGCCAGTGCAGCGCATAAATACTTATTATAATATCAAGCGTAGGAGTTTAGTTAGTTACTGTTCATATTTATAAATATTTACTACTGTATAAAAGGTAAAATATTTTAATTATTTACTAATTTACTATGGCTTTCTGGAGACCATTTGAAACAGGATAATATAATAACGCCCGAAAATCTTATCATTTTCTTATGACAAGCATTTCTATTTACCTCCGCCCATGTACAATAAAGAGATACCGACTGTTTGTGCCGGCTTTTAGTTTTTATACGGTTTCAATTCCAATCCAATACTTTAATCATGCATGTCTCCAACATATGTTAATTTATTATAAAAATAGTTCGGTAATAATCCGTTTTTTACTTTATGGATAAATTGGAGAGTTCTCAGCAGAATTCTTTGTCTTACAGTCATAAATCCTAATGCCTCAAACATATGTATTGGAGTATACCTATTGCATTTTAATATTACCCTCATTGCCTTATTTTGCATTTTTTGCAACATTTGAAGTTCATTGTTATTTAAGAAGAGCAAAATAGTTGAGCAATATTCAAGGTGTGGTGCGATTATAGTTTTGTAGGCTGTTAACCTAGAAAACATCGATAGATTCTTGGATATTCTCCTTAGGTAATTGACTTTTTTTCCCACTTTTTTAACAATATATTCAGCATTTTAACGGTTCTATAGAACGCTTTCATGCTACCTTAGCCAAAATGATCAGAATTCACAAAACCGAAATGAACACCCTTTTACCATATTACCGTATGCAGTAATATGCTACAATAATTCAGTTAATAAAATGCACGGTTTTACGTCATACGAACTGATTTTTGGACACACAGCTAATAGACCACCCAAAACCCTGTACAACCAAAAAGACCTGATAACTAAATATGTTAGGGATTTAAATAATAGGATATCTCACTATTACCAAATTGCACGCAGTCAGACTGAAGCACAAAAACAAAAAGCTAAAGTCAGATTCAACAGAAATATCCCGGAAGATCGCCCCACGTATAACGTTGGAGACGAAGTATATGTAAAAGAATCCCAAATCAAAAGTAAGTCACAAAACAAATTCAACAGCCCTTTTGAGATCAAAGAAATTTTCCAAAATTCTGCCACTTTGTTAAATCCTGAGACAAACCAAACAACTGAAGTAAATTTCGATAGAATGAAACCAATAATAATAATAATAATAAATGTTCTTTATTGGAAAAATCCAAAGGGCTATCGACCGAAGTCCTTCTGCCCATGTATTAGTACATTATTTACATAGTTTTTATGATTAATTATTAGATAAGTACTATTTGTGACATGTATATGATTATATATATAGTTATATATATATATATAAAAAAAAAAAAACAAATATATATATCTATGGCTTATGTTGTTTTCTAAACCAGTTGCTGCATCTTCTCAATTAAGGTGTGTTCAGGTGTCTTGAATTTAGGTCTAATATTACGGTTTTGTGTTGTGCAGTATTCTTCAATTTTTTGGAAGTTGTGTTGTGCATTGGCGAATTTTGTTTGTAGCTTAGTGAGACGTTGTCGGATTGGTTCTATTTTTGTTTTTTGGTATAATACGGTGTTCGATATATTATGTAGGGGATTACGTGGATGGCGTAATTTGGTAATACTCCTAAGGGCCGTCCTTTCTGCCACCTCCAAATTCTTTTTTGCTTGTGGTCCACTGTTAAGGTAGAGTATGTATCCATATTCCAATATGGGTCTACAGATACTTTTGTAAATCTTTGCTGATGTTGTTGTGGTTATACCATCATTTTTATAAGTTAAAGCTCGGAAGTGTTTAGCTCTTGTATTTATCTTTTTCTTTGTGAGGGCAGTGTGTTGATTAAAATTAAGCTTGTGGTCTATTTGAATTCCGAGGTAAATAGCTGAAGTTTTAAGAGCTATTATTTGATTAGCAATCGTTACTGTGGGAGACCTTGGTTTGGGAATATGATTGAAAATAATGAGTTGAGATTTCACAGGGTTAGGTTTAAGTCTCCATATATTGAACCAGTTTTCTCTGTCTGCTATCAGTTGTTGGATTGTGTTGCGGAGGTTGGAATTGTGAAATATTAAGGCGGTGTCATCAGCGAATTGTAGCATGTAGGTACTCTTATTAAAATATCTTGGGTCCAGATGACTGTAACTATATATGTCATGGCAATAAATATTGTATAAAATAGGAGAGGGCGGTGATCCTTGTGGGACCCCCTGTTCTGGTACGAAATGTTCAGAATAACTGTTGTTTATTTTAATTTGCAATTGTCGCAGATCTAGAAAGCTCATGAATGAAACCATATACTGAAGATTAAAATTTATTTTCAGGTTTCTCCTGCTGTTCAGATCAGCATTTGCTCAATACAAAATAACACCAATAAACAATACTATCGGTGTTTACTATCACAAAGACACAGACACTGTCATTTCATGCAAGAAATGGACGTTACTCGTACATAAAAATATATCAACCTTTAAGACAGCCCTTGACAGAAACCACAAAATTTTACAGACAATCCTTACCACCCTTGACCCAGCATACCAAAACATGAACAAGTTCGCGAGTGAGGTTAAAACACATTTAGGCCACGTAGAACAAATCTCAAAATCCATGCAAACTAAATTTGACGAAATACATCTCGACATAAAACACTACAAACGCGGAATCTTAAACGGAATTGGTACAATATTCAAAGCAATTACCGGAAATTTAGACGCTGAGGACGGTAAATACTACTCTAACTGTATCAATAAACTAAACCAAGACGAACATCAGATAGAAAACCTGATCAAAAATCAAATATCAGTTACAAATTCAGTCATTAAAAATTTCAACAAAGACATAAAAGAAATCGAATGCGCAATCTTACACATTACGTATAACGTATGAGCAGTTGAAACAAAATTAAAATTTTTGGAAATTTCCGAACAACTCATGGCGAGCTACCTATTTATAGAAGACAACCTCAACGATATTTTTTCGCGTGACTCAAAGTAATTCACAAGTTTAACATTAACCCCCAAGATTTGGTAAATTCATTGCAGGAAATTTCACAGAACCTATAAAAGAACAATTTGCCACTCCCAATTAAACTATCAAAAATTGCACATTATTTAGATATTATTGAATTAAAAGCTTTCCAAATGAATTCAAAATTAGTATTTGTATTAGATACACCCCTAGTAGACCCTCAAACGTACTCTGTTTTCCAATTATACCTCATTCCTATCTTAGATAGTAGAACTGGTCTGTATCATATTTTGTCAACTTCTCAAAAATATATCGCTAGAGATGATGATTCTTTGATGTACATACCCATCGCTGACCTTGAGAGAATGCAAGCAGTGGCGCTTTTAGGTCATGAGACGCCTTCGTGCAGAGCATTTTTGGCGCCCTTTTTTGGGGAGGGGCAAAGGGTACGACGGTTTAAAAAAAATGTGAGTAAGGACGTGTCTATTTTATTATTATAAAAAATCAACAAACCGCTCAGTTGAAATACTATACAAAATTAGTTTTTTGACGCCCCATGGCCTAGTGCACCTTCGTGCGTAGCACGAAATGGCTCCCCGTTAGACGCGGCCCTGAATGCAAGCCACTCCATACCAATCATATCCATTGTTTGCATATCCCATTGACAACAACACCATATGCGAAGCCTGCCTTTTCAAGGATCTAGAAACCCTACCAGGAAACTGTCGGACGTCATCTATCATCAGCCAAGGGTAGAACATCCAAAAACTGGATGAAAACGTGTGGATGGTCATCAATACAGAATCACTACAAATTACTATCGATTGCCCGAAGGAGACCTCAAAAACCGACACCATCTTCAAAAACTCTATAATTAAATTACAACCAAATTGCTACGCCTTCATAGGCATCATGAAGATCCAAGCTAACACAGACGAAATGACCGACGTGAAGAACGATGCTTATCCCATACAAATCTCGTTCGAGTGTTGCAACTAGGTTCCGGACAAAGTTGGAGTGCCCAATCTGAAGCCACTAAAACTAAATGATCTGAACACCGAAGACCTTGAAATCACCAGACACCAATTAGACCAGTATTCAAAAGACTTAGACGACCTAATCAAGGAACCTTTCGTCACGAAACATATTTCTTGGTTTACTTATCTTACCATTGTGCTAATTTTCGGACTCTTATTTTCGTATATATTCTGTAAGTGTAAAGCAAGAAGATAAAGACTAGTCATCAACGTTTCCACGACTCCTCCATCTCCACCGAGGCCTAGTAAACCCCTCAGAACACTTGCTAGCCTATTTCACCAATGAAGATGACTCCCACTAAGAAGAGAGGACGAAGAAGGTGACGACCTCGAACTTGACTAACCCAGACTGTTTGTGCCTTTTACTGACTTTTTGTACCAAGGCTCCTCCAGTGAATTTTTATTTCATTTCATCATTTATTTAATGTATTTTATTATGTCTACTTTTGTTAGTTTCAATTTACTAACATTTTAACATGCTTTTCGTAACACGATGAAGCTAATACGCTTGCATCTTACGCCTAGCATTTTTACATTTTATGCTTTTACATATTACGCTTTTTATATTTTTACATTATATATTTTTATATTTTACAATCTTACAATTTCACCATTTTACATTACTTTACATTTTTGAATTTTTGTTAAATCATAAATTTTGTTCAACAAAAGTTGCTGTATAAAACAACTTAAGTGGGAAGTTTTTATATGAAAATATACCCTGTATCTCTGAATTAGATAAGATTGTATTCTTGCAAAACTGCACAATAATAATAATAATCTTTATTAACCATTTATGATACTTTACAGTATATATGGCAAATCATTTTAAAAAGAAAATTCATATATATATACTCTATACTCTATATACTCTCTATATACTCTATACTCTATATACTCTAAGGAGTAGGCAGGTTGAGGCCTTAGAGACGGATCGCAGTGAGATTGTGAATGATCCATGCTTTGATGGAAGTCTGAAGGACGTATTTTCTGCTTGAAAAACTTAAAAAAATTAAAAAAAAATAGGAAAAAGAAAAAATTAATTTTCTTTTTCCTCAACCTTTTCTTAAATTCTAAATAATAATATTACGTTCACAAAATTTTTAGGGTTCAACGTGACTGTTTCAGACGGAGAATAATGAATAAATCATACTTACTGTCGTTTATGCTTAACTGCGGCTCTGATGGTATCAATTGGAAGACGTCGTAACACTATAAATCTAACACTGTCTGTTTCACACTCTCTTAAAATTAAATCTGAAAGGGAATTTTGTTAGAAAACACAACTAAAAGACAATATAAAGTTCAAAATATATATATTAAATCTTTAAAAAAAATTTATGTTTTTACAACAACTTCTTCAGAGAAAATGTTAACAAACAATGGTCTGACCCGTGTACAACACATGGTGAGGAACGGGACGATTCATACGGTACCAACTACCATCCAATATGCAGTTTAATAAGCTAACGATGCACAAAAAGATTCAAGAAAAGTTTCATGTAACTGAAATTTTGGTGGGCTTAT
The DNA here is from genome assembly GCA_963675555.1 of Leptura quadrifasciata. Taxonomy (NCBI): domain Eukaryota; kingdom Metazoa; phylum Arthropoda; class Insecta; order Coleoptera; family Cerambycidae; genus Leptura; species Leptura quadrifasciata. Next base: position 74,923,473 of record OY776676.1, on the reverse strand, counting down.
GCTTGCCTGTCTTATAAACGTATTTATTAATTCACATAAATTTTGGTCGCTCCTCGGAGCTTAAAATTGCTTGAAGCGTTTCTACTTCGTTTGTATTATGCAATAACAAATTTTACGTTCAGGCAAGGCAGATCCCATGCACGTGTGAGTACATGGTATAGATACTTTTTTTACTCCGAATCACTGAGGAACCGGTTTAGGGCAAATCCCATCAAAATACATCATTTGATGATGGGGGTCCCATGTCGCTAAGGGCTATTTTCGCTATAACTTCCGATATACTTTGAATAGTCGTTGGACTAACTTGTCCTCATATTCAATACCTCGTAAGAGTTGCAGTGCTTGACAACGTGGATTCGTAAAAGGGTTTTTAATCTTGGAAATTTTGAAGTTCAAGTCCAATTTTAGTATACTTTCTAAAATTGGGTGGTCGGGGCGACATTACGTCCCTGTGCAGCGACATTCACTACACTTTCCAAATTAACGCTCCTTGAATAGTTAGCGAAAATTTGGCATAAAAAACGCTCCGAAGAGCAAAAATATATTTCCAAGAATTAAAAACCTCCTCCACGGCGTTTTTACGTGAAGCACGCTTTTCTTACGAAATATTTCCTAAGTCGGATTTTGTTACAACGTCGAAAAGTATATCGGGGTTATAGCGTTCTTTAACAAGATCTGGGGAGTAGGCAGATTGAGACCCCGGAATCGAACCAGTTCCACGAACTCCTAGCATTACTTTCTTTGACAATTTTTACTTGACTCACTTTTTCTCTTGAAAATGGCTCCAAAACGGGAGCCGAAACGTCGAGACATTAACAATCTCAGACGCGGTTCAACCCGAGAACCTAGTATTTTTCATATATATATATATATATGTACGTAAGGTACTTTGCTACCTCCAAAACAGATACTGGCTATACTTTGTCACCTCATATATAACGTTGCCACCTCCGTTTTCGGAGGTGGCAACGTTTTGCACAGTTTTTAAAGCATTTAGATGACATTAGAAACCTATGTTTAAATTTTCGTGTGGAGATGAAAAGACACCTTTTATATCCACAAATTAAATTTTTAGTTCAACTGTATATCAATGGCGCTGCTGTCGTTTTCATTTGTACAACAGCCAATACGATGTTACCTCCGGCTATATATGTTGCTCTTTAGATCACAGAGGATACGATATCACCTCCAAATATCGGCAACATCGCGATGAATGCCGGGATAAATTCAACACAACAGAAATATACCTGCGTAGCGTTGTGCCGGAATGGGCATTATTAAAATATCCTATAGAAATGTATCAGGTTTAAAAAATTACAGTATACCGGGTTGGGGAGTGCCCATAATGCTTACATCATAATACAAATAAAATTTCGTCTACATCATGCATGATGCATTTCCTCTATACTACGACGGCTAGTTTTTTTGGTTCATTGACAAAAATTATGCGCTTGAACAGGAATTACGCTACTAGTACTTGGAATGTTTACCAGAGAACAAATATGAGCAAAAAAATGCGTTTTTTAAATTGCTTCTTGTAAGCGTATTTGAGTATCCATGAAATATGTTATATTTCGACTTAAATGTAATTTTAGTTTTTTACGTCCGGTATTTGCGATTAAATAATTTAGTAAAATTCAATTATTATACTATTTTATGAATTTTTAATTGCAATATAGAAAATTTCCCAAGAAAAAAGCTAAAATGTAATTTTTCATAGTATATTTTCTTAGCTTTAAGACAACGCAGTATATTTTGTTCTTGTTTAGGTAAATTACTGTTTTTGGGCCCTTAAATTTCTTGATCGTGAATTTCCAAGTCGCAAAACATGTAAGAACTTGGGAACTTTTCTTTTATATGAAACAATGAATACGCATTCAATACATAAAAATATAGGAAATCTGTTCACATTGTTGCCATTATTACACAGGTAAGTTTCAATAAAACTCAGCGGCTTCTATCAGAAAATTTCCGTAATCTCGATTTATAGTATTTTATGAAAGTAAAGCTATAGAAAGATATTATTCCTTTAATATGGAACTAACGGGATATAGAATCGTTTAAAAAATGTAAATAACACATAATAGTATAGGCCACGACAGCTTCAAAGTCCTTTATAAATGATTTCTGTTTGCACTTCGATATTAACAGCTAAAACCTATTTCAAATGATTCCTTAGCTTCTAAAATATCAAAATCTGAAGGTCGTCAACATGTCGTCCTGTACGAGGTGGCTACAGGGGATTAAATGCAAAATTTATTAAAATTGAAACCGAAGTTTACCAAAGGTCCTGATGACATTCCAGCATTTATTGTTTGTGACTGTGCCTATGCTCTAGCGGAACCTCTCACTATATTGTTTAATCTAACGTTGCGTACTTGTGTTATTCCTAATAAATAAAAGTTTTAGAAATTGCGTTACATGACATATTGTACCCGCACGTTCAGGGTCAGATTTCTATTCATCAACATGGCTTCATGCGTAATCGATCAACGACAACAAATCTATTTTGCATCACTCAATTTATTGCTCGGTATCTTGATATGAATATTCAAGTGGATGTAATTTATACAGATTTTCCAAAGCTCTTGAACGGTTAGATCATGGTATCTTACTTCAAAAGCTTGAAAAAGTTGGATTGTCTCTACCACTGATTGACCTATTTAAATCATATTTATCTAATAGAACTCAGTTCGTTGAATGTCGCGGATTTAGGTCAAAAGAGTTTTCTGTATCTTCAGGAGTGCCTCAAGGCTCAATTCTTGGTCCACTTCTCTTCGTAATATTCATCAATGATATTGTGGAGAACCTTGATGTACATTTTTTATTGTACGCTGACGACATAAAAATATTCTGCTCAATAAATAATATTTCTGACTGCCTAAAATTGCAAAATAATCTTAATACATTAGATGAATGGTGTGTATCAAATAATCTCCCCCTGAATGCTGCAAAGTGCAATATAGTAACTTTCTCTCGAAAAATTTCACCTATTTGCTTCAATTATATCTTGGACAATGTCACCTTAAATCGGTTGGACTCGATTAAAGATCTAGGGGTTACATTTGATAACAAGTTATCATTCACCCTGCGTGTAAATGAAATTACTAAGATCGGCTACAAAAATCTAGGTTTTGTTATAAGGAACTCTCAAGGTTTCACCGACATACAGGTATTAATGCTACTTTTTAATGCATTTGTGAAATCTAAACTTGAGTATGCTGCTATAATATGGCAACCAGGTTATAACGTTCATGCTGAAAGCTTGGAGAATATTCAACGGCGTTTTTTAAAGTTTTTATCTTTTAAAATGGATGGCCAGTACCCTCATGTTGGAATACCTCAGTAGAACTTATTAAACAGATTTTCTGTATTGAGTTTGCAAGACCGTCGAAAAACGCAGTCCTTGATTTTTCTAAATAAATTAATAAATAACAAAATTGGTTGTCCTCATCTTTTAGAGCAACTTAACTTCCATATTCCTAGAGTCGAGACTCGTCGCTGGTGTACATTTTATCTGAGTACTCCGCGGTCAAACGTTACAATTTTCCCCCCTTTTCTTTATGTGTGAAAACTGCAATAACCTGCAGGACAGTCTGGATATATTCAATTGTAATTACAGGTCTTTAAAAAAAGTGTATTTATCGAATTAATTGTATTGTGAATTGTGTTTATTTTTTATTTACTTGTTGCCAATGCTGTTTGGACATTTCGTGATTATTTATTCTCTATTTGTATATTTATAATAATTATTGTTGTATGTTCCCATCCGTTAATTGGTTTGAGTACTGTTGGATGGTGTAAAAATAAAATAAAAACACCCTAAAAATTCTTCTCCTATTTTAAACTACAAAACACGAAAATTATTGTGTTAAACCACGATATGCCTAAGAGCAACGGGAACTTTAGAAAAAATATTATACAATTCCCAAAGCATGGAGTTAAATGGACGACGTTTACGTTTAAAGTGCGCTGGTGAAAAACATCTTATTGCATAGGCAACGTTTTCTTTTACCACCGCTCTGGCTACTTTATTCTTAACGTGATCAAAAATACTCATTAATAACGTTATAAATTGGAGTTTCAGGATCCTAAGCCTTTTTTTACTTTTTTGTTCCGATCGCTCTAATTTTTCAATAACTTTTTTAAGAGCGCCCGCACCAGATCCTTTAAGGTTGACTGTCATTTGTATTTGAGCTGCACGAGGTATTTTAAGGCACAGTATTGCCTGTTCTCGCAATAAATAGGTAATTGCTCATTTGACTGTTATGTGAATAATAGAAACTGAGCTTGTATAAACACACATAATGTTATGTAGTTTGTTTGAACAAATCATTAAAATTCTTACATTTTATTATACGTTTCGAGTTTTCGCAGAGGAGTATAATGCATTTGATCGGCATTTCTAAAACTGTATATATCACTCGTGGAAGAAAAAAAATTCATATCATTGTGTTAGTGATCAAATTAAGCAACTTTTGAAGTGTCTGTCTGTCCGTCCCTCACGTTTCTTGTAAGCATGATAACGTGAGGAGGACACATCTGATTTGAACAAAGTTTTAACAGTTAGTTAGTGCTGCTAGTGAAGGAAACCTATTGTTTAAAAAAAATTGCTCAGTAAACATAAAAAATATGAAATATTTTATGAAAATAACTATACACAATGTGGTGGAGTATTGTAACATTTGATAAGATTATACAGACACGAAAATAATATATAATATAGGTACTGACGAACGTATCGCCAATCAAGACAGTATCATTAGGAGATAATTAAAATTGGAAATATAGCAAATAGCAATTATACCTAAAAAATAACATACAAAAATGTGAAAAATTATATTATGGAATGTTGAACAAATATATAAAAAATTCAAATAATATGTTTGCTCAAGTTATATTATACTTGTTCAATCTGAATCCGAGGACTCTTAAACTATTTCGGAAGTAAGACCAGTTTCCTTAGTGTTGGGGTTTTTACAACATGGTTTTTGTCCCATACACTTGTAGGATCCGATGCATGGTAATGTCTTCTTCGTACAGGAGCATTGCAGACCACTACAACCTATAAAATTTTGCTGAAATAGTTTAGGAGTTTCGAAATATAATAATCAATAAACCTTGTTTACAGTTACATGTAGATAAAGAAAATGTGATTTAATCGGCATTGATGATTTAGTACTGAGAACAGGCGTAATTTTATTATCAATAATTTTCCATCCTATCTGAACTAGTACTACTTAAGGTGATAATTTCCAAGAGAGAAAGGTCCGATAGGGAAATATTTACTGTTTTTGATCATAACTTTTTATTCTAACACACATATTGCAAACAAACTATAAGACTACCTAAGTAGAACTATAACAAGAGTAGTCTTGTAAATTTTCACTCAATAATTTCAGTTATTTGCGAAATAGTTAGATTTAATTTTAAAAACCATGTCAATTTCCGTATTTCCTAAATGTAAATCTAACTATTTCGCATATGTTTGAAATTATTGAGTGAAAATTTCTAACATTACTCTTGTTATAGTTCTACTTATAGTCTTATAGTTTATTTGCAATATGTGTTTTAGAATAGGAAGTTATGGCCAAAAACAGTAAATATTTCCTTATCGGACCACTCTCTCTCTCTCTCTTGGATATTCTCACCTTAAAGCACCTATATCCATATGTCCATATAAATTTTCTAAAATACGAATGATGAAAAATTTTGAAAGTTCTTAAAGTTCACACACTACCTTAGATCTTAATAACTAGTAAAATAGAGCAGCAAATTTAAAATAATTACTCCACCGGGAATAAAAGGTTTTAAATTATTTCAACACCAACAAACACTAAGACAATGCCCAGGCAGGAATAAATTTATCTCAGAGTACAAAAATATCCGCGTATATGCAATAATATATGAAAATATCAAATAATACATCAGTACTGTGTGATCGTACAGGCGATACCAGACATTAAAAGACCACGCGCAATGAGGAAACAAACAAAAGTCGGCCTTAAAAGATCTTGTGCGGGCGCTCTTACAAAAAATATTAAAAAATTACAGAGCGATCGGAACAAAAAAGTAAAAAAAGGTTTAGCGTTCTGAAATTCCAAAAATCAATATATTGTTTTCAAAGTTTTAACTTAGTACTTTCTTCATAAAAAATCATTGTTGAAATTACACTCACGCTTTAAATGAGAATGTGTAAAAGAAATGTAGGTACGTAATTAAATGTTCTACAAAATTATGTGGGAAATTTTTTTACTTTTCCAACCGCTTTTTCGCATTAAATGAAAAACTAACATATGTATATCTAAAAATTGTATAAAAATCACTTATCAAGAAAACTATACATTTTCTCGAAAAATCACAAAGAGCAAAAATGCTTAGATCGACGTTTTCAATAAACAGATAAAACAGAAATCAGTCATATTTCATGCATTATCACGGAAAAACGAATATTACATAAATTAAAAATCGATGGTACTTATTTCGAAAACTATGCAATTTATCAAAATACGCCAAAGAAAGAAAAGTGTTTAAATCAACATTTTCTACAATAAGGTAAAGAAACATTCATAAATTTTCCACTTATCTTTCCGCGATTGTACTGGAAAGACACGTGAAATTTTATAAATTTCATTCATCATTTCATCATATGAAAATTGGGCATTTTTTGAAGAATAATGGGGAACAAAATGTGTTTAGATAGATGTTCTCTACGAGAGAACAATGGAAAAACTGCTACATTTTAAATACCGCCATTCCAGAAAAGCGCGTGAAAATGTCTTGAAAATTTTGTACTCTTTCGATAAATATCAAAGAATGAAAAGTATGTAGTTTGATGCTTTGCAGTAGAAAAACAATTAAAAATATTCATTTTTGAAGTATTTTTATGCAGTTACATTAAAATGATATATATGGGCAAATCCATTTAACTTAGAAGTTTGTAGTAAAAAATAATAAAAAATCGATTTTTAATTTTTTTATTAAGCATTTTTTGAATTGACGTTATTCTTAGTCATTGTGCACTATAGTCAAACATGATAGAAGTAATTTTACAGTTTTTAGAAACACGTGTTGCATTTTCTTCAGAACTTAAATCAATAATTAATTTTTTAGCAGTTCTTCTCTATATCAACAGCTTCAATTCGAAATAAATCTCTGTCGTTCTGGTTAATATTGTTTTTAACCTTTAAATGAGGTATTTTTCAAATTTTTATTCTTGAAAAGCGTGTGGAAATTGTCGCGGTTTTTCAGTTGTTTTCTTATAGAAAGCGTGGATTTATATAAAACAAGACAGTTTTGATGCAATTTTCACTAAATTTTTATTTTCACAGAACTTATTAAAACCTTATTAACATTTTGCTTTAATATTCTAACAAAATATTTATTATGTAAAACAACACTACATGTCTGTTTTTACATGTGTTTTTAAATTTCTCTGTCTCTATTGTGAACTTGTGTGTGTGATTTTTTTCAAATGTCTACCAGGAAAGATAAAATAATGCAACTAATAAAAGAGGCTAACTGTAAATATCTCATGCTGTATTTAGCTGTAATTAAATATATTTCTTTGTTTTTCAGTGAAGCGTAGTATAATTTAAAACAGATTGTGACTGGTAAATTAAATCCAGTAGATTTAAATCAACAAATAGTGGTGGAACCTTATATTTTTATCTCGGAATCGGTCGGAACTTCATAGCCTTTTTAATTCCAAATTTAGTTGCATAGAGGCTTGTATTTTTATTTTCCTGGTGTGACAAGTACAACCGGAGATATTCTTTTAAAAAATCAAAGAAAACCGTGCTTCAACAGATAAATTGTTCAAAAAAACATGTTCCGCATTTTCCAAAAATTTCATTTAATATGTAATTTGAAATATTAGGCTTTAAGGTTTTAATAGTACTATCGACAAGAAATGTGTATGAAAACAAATACTTTAATAAAGAATATATAGCGACAGGCTATAGGAATCTGAAATATTTAATGTAGACTAAAGTTTATTAAGTGCAATATGTTTACGTAATTATCAATAATCATGAAAAAGGACAAAAGTACAAGTTCGACATTGTACAATACTCCGTAAAAAATTGCATGCAGAAAACCATTTAATGCCGATATGGTTACGATGAAAAGCTTATCTTTTATATTATTTTTGTCTGGTTTACTTGACTGCTATGATATCTACTTGATACCGATTTATTTACATTTTTGTAGCAAGAACAATTAATGATAATGAGAATTAAAATCCCGCTAATTCTGCGGAAATTAATTCAAATTGTACAAAGAAGAATTTAGGCACTTTATTATATTCGTACAGACTATATTATGCATTACTTCTCTCTTGTCACAACCAGATGTTAGTACCTGCTTTTCTATTGCGGTCCTTTTATACTAAACACTGACCCTTTTAAACACTCGTTGAGGGAAATAATACAGAACTTTAGTACTTTAGTATTCTGTTTGTTAATTGATAATTTTTGATATAGATTTTTTTGATACTTCATTATAATTTCCGGATAGTTTCTATGTACGCTCCATTTTGGCTTTGCAGGTTCTATGCTGGGTTTTTCTAGATTTTTATAGGTGCGACGCTAAACTCGACTACACTCAACCAATTCATTTAAAACTTATCAATATAATAATAATTAATGTAAAAAGCATTTGAACAACATTGACTTGATTATTAATTTAATTTTTAATTTGATTCCCGGGGCATATTGAGATGAGAAGTGGGCCACATTGAGTAAATATATTTGTTTGTCATAATGTTATAAGTATTTTGATATTGATGACATCACGGAAAGTAGTAGGGATACCAACATTGAGTTTTAAGTGACGAACAGTACTGAAGTGAGAAATTTGGAAATTGCATAGCTAGCACTATAAAAATAAAAAGCAAGCCGCGCACTGAACAAATTAGAGTCAGTTTTCCTTGAAGTTAAGTCTTTTGATAAAGTTGTTAAATATTATTAAGTTAATATAAACAGTAATAAAATGGCCTTAATAACACGTTTAAAATTTTGTAGGAAAAGCAAAAGCAGAGTAAAAAAAAGTTCTCGTTGCAGATTCTGTAATGAAGAGGTAATTTCGAAAAATTATTTGAGACATCTGCAAAGACATCACGGTTCAGAAAACGAAGTACAGAATATATTAAGTGTCCTACAAATAGTTAGGAAAGACGTCGCGCGCTTTTATGATTGAGAACCGCAGTAAACTTCGATCTCCTTATAGCTGGTACAGTAGTACGACCAAGTCGAAGCATCAGTAATAAAAATGCGTGAGATTATTATCCATGTTCATACTGCAAAGGGATGTTTTTAAAAACATACGTGAAACGCCATGCGTTTAAAAAAAATCAAATTGCACAGCATCAAGTAGCAACCATATCTCCATTATTTATCATTATTCTCAATTATTTTCTACTTGTTACTTTTTTAACCTTTCCTCCAAGTTTTTAGTCCATTAATTTTTAAATTATAGACTGAAGTATGGCAGTTCTAACCACTACTTACTTTGATATTAATACCTAATTTGTTTACATACTTATTTTTATATATGACTACTCTTAACTATGAATGTATAGTCCAAGTAAGGACTTCTCTGCACTCAAAAAACGCAACAAAAACTTTACGACATAATTATATCGCCGCGGGCCATGCGCCATGCCTGTAATCAAACGACCAGACGCACATTAAAAACCTATAAAGGTAAGCGAGTCAATTTGCGAACAGCAGTATAGTTGAGGTAATCAGCTCCCGAGAAATAAAAAAGGCAACAGAAACTTTACGACCTCATTAAAATACCGGTACTCTTTGTACTGCTGTTCGCATATTGACTCGCTTACCTTTATAGGTTTCTAATGTACGTCAAGTCGTTTCATGACAGACATGGCGTCATGGCCCGCAGCGATATAATTATGTCGTGAAGTTTTTGTTGCGTTTATTGAGTGCAGGGAAGCCCTTACTTAAACTGTACAAAGAGTATCGGTATTTTAAAGAGGTCGTAAAGTTTTTGATGCGTTTTTTATTTGTCGGGAACTGATTACTTCAACTTTCTTTTCTTTAATCATCCGTTAGATCTGGATATGGTGACAAACGTGAAAATGTATATTATCTTCTAATATCATTAACTTTATTTTCTTTTTATTTGGTGTATGCTTGTACAATGCACATAATATATATGCATGCAATTTTCATTGTACCAGCATCTTGCTCTATTTTACTGTAAATTTAATACTGCATATTATGATTCACACATATTTTGTTATTTTATATTTTTATATGCTTATAACCTATAACTACTTGTTTGTTTTATACAACATTATACATAATTTGGCTTTCATATATACACTTTTGTAGCTTAGTGGTGAATAAAGTATTATTAATATTATTATCATTATTATAATATGTTATAGGTAGGTATAACTTTCTCAATAGGAGTATTTCATTTTTACTTTCCCATATACATAGTATATAACAAAAGTATGGCGATCGTGCAAAAATTCGAGTTTGAGTTTTTGATGGATTTACACGTTTTCAAATCCCTTGAACCAACAAAAGTGGTTTTTAAAAAATGTCTGTCTGTCGTCCCACCTAGAGCCCAAATTGCTGCATCGAGTTTTGCCTGTGTATTCAAGACGGCTACACCTCGAGGCGAGATCGCAAAATCGATCCTAGCTCAAATATGGGGGGGGTGAACCCCTAAAAACAGGGGAAAAAATAGAAAATAATTTATTTCTCTAAAACTGCTCTAACGATTTTGATTAAATTTGGTACATGGACACTCCCCTACTACCGATATGAAATGACATGACCAGTTGCTCTTAAAGGAAGCTGTGGGGGAGGGTTGAGTTTTAAATAATTTCATATATTTTTTTTAAAGGGATCTAACAATTTTAATCAAATTGAACACATGAATACTGACTTAGTAGTAGCATAAGGTAACATGGCCGGTTGTACCTAAGAAATGTAGAGAGGGAGTTGCGGGGGGGGGCAAGGAGGAATTAAATGCGGTTCTAACGATTTTGATTAAATTTGGCATATGGACACTCCCCTAATACCGGTTTGAAATGACATGACCAGTTGCTCCTAGAAAATACAGGGAGAGAAGCTGTGGGGCGATCTACTCCTAAATGGGAAAGTTTGTTCGAGTTGTCGCGGATTGATTTTTAAACTATAAAACATATTTTGATTGATTGATTGATTGATTGATTGATTGGTTGATAAATAATATTTAATACACTCATTATGTTTACTCAAAGAATACGATTCCTAGGTTTAAATTCAAATTCTCTATAATAAGTTAATAAGCGGATAAAATAGTCCCTATTAGTGATACACATGAAATTCTAGTGCTTGCTTTCAATAGTAAATTGGTTTATTTGGTGGCTCATTAGTGCAAGGAAGTTTAATATATTTGCTATTATGAGGGATATGAACAAATATTTTAAGTAAAAGTTATAGAAACATACTTTGTTGCCTATTTTTAAAATATACAGTGGGTTTATTTAAAGCGAGACAGCTTGAATAACGACTTTTTAAAATAACATACCCGGTTTACATCACATTTCAGCGTAAAATTTTACGTTTAGTATTAATGTTTGTTTTGAGAGATTTATAAGATTGTCAAAAATATGAAAATTTACGCAAAAACAATGCGCCATAAATGTCACTAAAATACCTTGTTAATAATAGCTAAGAGGAACTATTTGGTAAGTGCAAACATAGGGGTGAACTGAAATATCTGAGTAAAGCAAAAGTTTATTTTTACGTACAGGTGATTTTATACAGGGGCATTAACTTGCCAACCTCTATATTATATCTAATGCTTCATTTTTTCCAAAGGAACACCCTGTATATTTTTTCGCCATTTTGCACAACTATTTTGTTTCTTTAATAATAATTAGTTAATATGATATTTCTCTAAAACTGATAGTTTTTGAAATATTTTCATTTTAATTGATTAACTTAAAAATAATTGCGCCTATTCCACTAGTAAATTATGGCTTTGCCGTCATTTAGTAATTGTAATAATTTAAATAATTACAGTATATAAAAATAATAACGATAGCTAGAAAAAATGTATAAACAATTTCTTAAGTGACGAATGTTCCAAATGTATTATGTATTTTTCCTAGTTACCGTTGCTCTTATATTTGAATATTTTAATTATTTAAATTATTTTCCAGCTTTAAAATCGAATTAAAAAATATAATTCTGAATCATGTTCATTTGGTTTTCATTTTCAGTACTAAAATCTGCATTTACTATAATACAATAAAGCCATAGCTTTCTTGTGAACAAAGAAAAACACAATTATTTTTAAATTATCGGTTAAACTGAAAATATCTCAAAAACTATTAGTTTTGGAGACTAATATCATAAAGGACAATATATTCGTGCATAGTGGGATAATGTACTTGTTGTTCTATTTGTAAAAACGATATTCTAGATATTTGTAGGTTTCCAAATTAACGCCCCCGTATAAAATTCCTTGTAGATCCATCGTCCACTACATTTCAACTATCCCTTATCTTTGCCCTTACCAAATATTTTCTCTTAACTGTTATTAACAAAATATTTTGTAGCATTTGTGGTGCATTGTTGTTCTGTAAATTTTCATACCTTTTGCAATAACTTGGCGACGCCACAGCATTTTCAAAACGAAAATTAATGCTGAACGTAGTTTTACGCTGAAATGGTGTGAAAATATACGAGATATCGTCTAAATATTAACTGTGGTGTTCTATTTATATTCTTTTCTCTTTTTTAGAGTTTTTACCATATAGATCTAAAAAAATATCACATCAGAATTTACAAAAACACAATTATTCAGAATAATGAAAAAATAGCCTCTGCGTCTATGATGTTTATGTCAAAGGAATAGCCAGAAGCTACTTCTTGCCAACTAATATGAATTATAACGAGAAAAATAAATGTAATATACATATATCGTTGACGTTTAAGACACTAAATCTGTTTCGAAACAGATTAGAGGAAATTCTTATGGGCTGTGTATGTTAAACATAGCCGTAAGATTTTATTTATATTATATCCATAGCTACTTATTATTTACACATAACTGTTGATATTTTATTCTAAACATCAAACCTTAATACCATTTAAAATCAGTTACATTATATTTCAAATATTATTAGATGAAAAAAAAATCTCACAACGTAAGAGTTCAATATTTTCTGAAATATTGATTGATCAGAACAGTAATTCTTTATTTTCACCCAATTTCATTCCAAAATTCGAAAAAAATGTTTTTAAAGGCCTTCCAAACCACCTGAATGAGTCTTTTAAATCTTAGACATCTACATAGATTTCTCTGAGTGAAAGACTAGGGGACATAGATTCAGACTTTAATTTAGTTTGAATAATAAAATATTTGCCAAAAACTGTGTTTAAAATGTACATTTCCTGCCTACTAAGAAGTTATAAAATTATGACCATCGTTTTCCAGAAACTTACAAATTCAAATGTGGGTTCGATAATGTTTATATGTTAACAACTACAGATAATGGCGTTACGTTTTGACCTCCGAAAATTTGGCAACATTGCTAGAGGTATTAACGATGCTTCAGTTTCTACTCATATATATGTATTGGAGGTCAGTTCGTATCTCTTGTATCCTGTATATATGATTACAAAAAAAATTATAAATCTTTTCCCCTCTTTTGAGTTTCGTATTCTGGGGGTCCCCCTAATCACAAATATATAAAATTTATAGCAATATATGCACGGGATAACATGGAGGTCAGGTCGTCCTATCTATGTGCCGGAGGTGACAACTTAACTAGCATCAATATAAATATATATATATATATATATATAAAGAAGAAGATACACTACGTGTGTTTAATTTTGGTTATATATATATATATATATATAACCAAAATTAAACACACATAGTGTATCTTCTATATATATATATATATATATTGGCTACCATTCATGATTTGTAAGGTACAATTCAATGCAGGTCGGGGTATTTGCCCGCTGAGTAGTTGTTTCCTGCAAATCATATGTAATATCATATATATATATATATATATATATATATATATATATACATCCCAATATCTTTAGAGCGTCCTTTCATGAAACTTGAATAGAGCGCCCGAAACAGTATATAGGAATTGCTGCTTTCAATTTAACCTCAAATGAGAGTCCATTCATTTCGTCGCGTATATAGCGTCCGCTAATATACGGGTACTTTCACAGCAGAATCTTTAAAGCGTCCGTTTTTAATATATCTGTTTAATAATCTGTCAATTTAGCGCCCGACAGCGTTGCCAGGTTTAGCAGTTAAGAGAAGGCGTGGGAGATGCGTATATAATAATGTTCCTGCTACTGTAGCTACATCCAAGCGTCCTTAGATAACATCAGGATATTTAAACCTGTTGAATTACTTATGTTAGTATTGTATCAATTTAGTTTCTTATCTTAAAATGTGTGTGTTGCTTTGACAAGAATAAAAAAAAATTATTAATTGTCAAATGAGAGTGTAACTTTTTGATTTAAAATAAAAATATAAATGAAGATCATTTATTTACTGGATTTCTCGTGGAGTTTTCATCAAAACCTATTTGGGAAATAATAAATATTATTTAGAATTAATCGATTGGCATAAGAAGCAAAAAACTTCCAGGTAAGAAATATTAATTTCATTTAAATAAACAACTCCGTATGTGACAGTTGTTACAAAGGGTCTACACGTAGTAAGGAATCTAGCATTCAAAAAGACGCCTCTAAAATGCCGAACCCTGAACTCGCGGGTATAAAATTAAAAAAATATGAATATTATCCAGATTTTTAAGATTGCGAAATTGCAAAAAAATAATAAATTCGAAAAAAATTTGGACCTTAAATATTTCAATATCTTTCGTTTACATTGCATTTACGAACTTATTTATAAAGATTTTTTAATAATTCTTGCATCAATCGAAAGGTTAATGTTTGTAGTTTCATACAAGTGTAATAGAGATACATTATTTTAATTATAAACAACACTATAAATTGTTTAAATATGTGCTCGAAAAGTGTAGTGTAATTTTCGGTATCAAGGGACTTTTGTTATTATTGCAGATAGATGTGTAGTTATTCGAGACGAAATACGTAGAATAGACCAACAAACATTTTTTATTAAAACAATGTTTTAATTCGGTGAATAATTTAGGAGATATGATTTTTTTAAGATGAAGCGCATTGTTTTGGTCTACCGCGCGCGCGGTCTTGTCTCTGTAGACATCGGCCTTCACAAAAAGAACCTATTATGCACGCCAAACCGGCCTTAGCACAACTGCAGTTTCCAATACAATTTTGGAATTGCTTGCATTTAAAAAATATGTTTCCAGGCGTTACATTTGGACGGACACTTTTTGTCATCAGTCTTGGTACTAATATATTGTTCTTCGAAACCCAACTAAAATCTTTAGGGTTGGAAAGCACAGGATTGACGACACTTGCTGTCTGCCAAATAATTATTTAGAAGGCAACTCTAAGAATGTGCTGGTGAAATGAGTCTTCAATTGGTGGCAAATTTCGAATATCCGATTTACAAGTATGAAATAAATGAGTTCGCAAATTGTCCAAATTACCAATGAAAAACGGTCTACCATATAAGACTTTAAAATATCGTGTAGAGTTTTCAAATTCAGCAACATCAAATGAATTGCCGAGTGAGAAATTCAATATTGACTGTGACTTAGGATCAAAACTGACCGTATCGCAACCACTTAAGTTGTAAGTACATAGAAAAAAGTTGTCCAAATTAATTTCTGATATATTCTGCCTAGTCGACAGTTTTTGTATTATGCAGTGAATAGGTATATACAGATCAAATCTATGTATCCACAACTCATTAATGTTTATTCTAGTAGCATAGTATAGTGCCATCACAAAAATGTCTGTATCAGTAGCTTGTATTATTACCTTTTTGTAATTCAAATTTAATAGGTACTGAACTATTGCAAATATTCTATCTGCTTCGCTGTGATTTGAAAAGTGTAAGTCTGTTACAATTTTACTTCATGGAGGAAATTGTTGTACTGGCACTATCTTCGGCCATCCCTGTCGTCATAACAGAAACGTTAGTAGGTAGACTACTATAATCTGTGTAGAATTTTTCGGAAATATACTTCAATAAACGATATCATGCATGTTCTTCACCTGTCAGACTAGAATTAATAAACAATGCGAACGGCAAATGCACACTGACAAATCGCGTACCCGAGGCCACGCTTATAGTTATTTTTATGGTGAGTTAGTACTACGGCCGCGCGCTCTACATTTTTTTTTTTTTTTTTTTTTACAAGGAGTGGAAACCCTCATGGGCTCCCAACCTAAGTTGGGTCAGTGTCAGACTCTTACTGACTAAAACCCCTCCCCACAGGGTCGTCTGTAACACTCCGAGGGCACTGCAGCCTCTTGGGTTTATTGTGCACTCCCTGTTCCGATTTACACTGCCCATTTTAATACTCCTGTGCCACTGACAAGGTGATACAGGTCTACGAATGAGCGAGTTTTAACGCTTTGCGGGTCTGTTTGTGTTTGCCCATAAATATTATATCTTCTGCGGGCCAGTGCCTCACATTCATATATGATATGGTCTACTGTCTCTGGTACCTTGCCACATAATCTGCAGTCATGGTCGCCATCGAACTTGCCAATTCTATGCAGGTACTTCTTAACAGGAAAATGTCCCGTCAAGAGGCCTGTTAAAATTCTCAACTGTAGCCTGTTCTTTGGGAGCAGTTCTGCAGTTTGTTTTGGGCATGGTCCTTCAATAAGTGTTTTCCCATGTCGATTACCTATGTTCCTCCAGTAATCATTGTGTTTATTCCTGACCCAGTCTTTAATTACCCCTCTAGCTGAGCATTTGGTAATGCCCAGCACGGGTTCTGGGCCATAGAATTTGTTAGCTGCTCCTTGTCTAGCAAGTTCATCAGCTTTTTCGTTGCCGTCTATTCTGGTGTGTCCCGGCACCCAGAGTAGTTTAACTCTGTTCTGCTCACCCAGAACTTCGAGCTCTTTATGGCAGTCCCATACCAGTCTGGAGGACACTTTGTTAGAGGCTAATGCCTTTAGTGCCGCCTGACTGTCAGATGCAATGCAGATCTGCTGGTTCACATATCGTCGTTTAACATTCTCACGTATACACTCAAGTATAGCCAGAATTTCTGTTTGAAATACAGTGGCGTGAAGTCCAAGAGAAAGGCTTATACTTGCCCTCGGTCTCACTCCATGTATTCCTGCTCCAGCTCCTGATTCCATCCTGGACCCGTCAGTATACCAGGCCAGGCCTTTGCGTAGTAACTCAGGAGCTCCTGTTGACCAATCCCCTCTCTCTCCGATAGAGATACTGAAGGGCTTGTTAAATGTGATTTTTGGGACCATGTAGTCTGACCTCATGCGCAATAGAGGATCTACTACAATGTTGATTATCCTCATATGTCCTGACTCCCCTGTGTGGAGAGCCACATCACGTGAGTTTTGCACCCTGTATGCCCCCATTCTTGCCTCTCCCTGAATCACTACGCTGAGTGGGGGGAGGTCCAATAGGGTCTCCATGGCTGCTGTGGGGGTGCTTTTCATGGCACCCGTGATTCCCAAGCAAGCCAGTCTCTACCCGGCTTAGCTTGTTGGCTGCAGTTATTTGAGTGGCTTTAGGCCACCAAACTAAGGCAGCATATGTAATGGAGGGTCTTATTACGCTGGTATAGAGCCAATGCACCATACCAGGCTTGAGCCCCCATGTTTTGCCATATAATCGTCGACATGTGGCCAATATGGCCACCGATTTATGTGTTACCCTGTCTAGATGTTGGTTCCAGGTAAGTTTAGAGTCTATGATAACTCTAAGATACTTTATCTCCCCCGACATCCTCAGTATTGTACCTTGAAGAACCAGAGGACCCAATCCCTCCAGGTTTCTCCTTCTAGTAAATGGAACGATATTGGTCTTTGAGGGACTTATTCTCAGCCCCTCTTCATCGGTCCATTTCTTAACCATATTCAGGGCCCTTTGTAAACGGTCCCTAACTATGTTGTTAAACTTTCCTCTTGATATGATGACTATATCTTCAGCATACCCCTGAGCTTCAAACCCCTCATTGGTAAGTAACACTAATAGGTCGTTAACTACCAGGTTCCATAGCAATGGAGATAACACACCCCCCTGCGGGCAACCCCCTGCAACTGAGGCACCTAAAGTTTCACCCATCATGGTAGTAAATACCATCCTGCCCTTGAGCATGCAGCCAACCCACCTGCAGCAGGTGTCCTCAACGCCACGCTCTCTTGCAGTTCTGATGATGGAGTTGAAGGAGGTGTTGTCAAATGCCCCCTCTATGTCGAGAAAGGCACCCAGTGCCACCTCCTTATGTTCCAACGTCTTTTCCACCCTTCTAATTAAATGGTGAAGTGCCGTTTCTGTGGACATGCCTGCTCTGTATGCATATTGGTCTTGATGTAGTGGGCTTCAAACCAATACATCATCCCTGATATGTCTGTCAAGCATTTTTTCCATCGTCTTAAGTTGGAATGACATAAGACTTATAGGTCTTAAGGACTTGGCGTGAGTGTGGGAGTTTCTCCCCGCCTTTGGTATGAATACCACCTTAACTGGTTTCCAAATTTTTGGTATACAGCCCAGCGCAAGGCTGGCTCTATAGAGCATACATAGCTTTGATGCTAGCAAGTCTAAACCTTGCTGAAGCATTATTGGCCAAATTCCGTCATATCCCGGAGATTTGTACGGTTCAAACGAGTTTATTGCCCATCTGATTTTCGATTGATCAATCACCTTTTTAGACACTGCCCAGTCCACCCTGGTGACTCTGTTACCAGTTGTCTCCAGTTCCGTTCCTAGCCATTCCTCTGGTGATTTTTCAATTATTGTGGAACCAGGAAAGTGCACGAGGAGAAATTCCTCCATTGTTTCTTTACCTGTTTCGGTATATTTCCCTCTCAGTTAAGAGAGAGTTTACTACGCACCGATTGTCCTTTGAAAGAATTCTCTGGAGTCTGGCACATTCCGAGATACACTCGATGCTCTCGCAATGTTTCCTCCAGGCGTCTCTCTTGGCCTTCCTCAATGCTCGGTTGTACTCAGTCAAAGAGGACCTGTAATCATCCCAATTTGCTGATCTTTTTGCAATATTAAATTTCTTTCTCACTTCCTTCCTCCTTGTGGCAAGGTCATTGTTCCACCAGGGCACGTTCCTAGTGGATTTCCTTACCACTAGAGGGCAGTTGTTCTCATATGTGGAGATTATTGCGTTCTGTATTTGTTCCGCAACTAACTCCACGTCCTCCTCATTTTTAACAGTGTTCATAACCCTGGTAAGTGCCTGGGCAAGGTCTACTTTGTAACCTTCCCAGTCCGTCCTATGTGGGTTATGATGTGTTTCAGTCACACGGTCCATACCCGTTATATTAAATCGTATGTGTCTGTGGTCTGAACAACTCTCCTCCTCAGACACATGCCAGTCGCTAACTAGGTTACACGTGTACGTTGTACCTATTGTTATATCTATCACTTCTTGCCTTTGTGTAGTTACAAAGGTCGGAGTATTACCTACATTTGCTAGGTCATTGTTCCACCAGGGCACGTTCCTAGTGGATTTCCTTACCACTAGAGGGCAGTTGTTCTCATATGCGGAGATTATTGCGTTCTGTATTTGTTCCGCAACTAACTCCACATCCTCCTCATTTTTAACAGTGTTCATAACCCTGATAAGTGCCTGGGCAAGGTCTACTTTGTAACCTTCCCAGTCCGTCCTACGTGGGTTATGATGTGTTTCAGTCACACGGTCCATACCCGTTATATTAAATCGTATGTGTCTGTGGTCTGAACAACTCTCCTCCTCGAGACACATGCCAGTCGCTAACTAGGTTACACGTGTACGTTGTACCTATTGTTATATCTATCACTTCTTGCCTTTGTGTAGTTACAAAGGTCGGAGTATTACCTACATTTGCTATGTCTAAATTATATTCCATAATAAATTCAAAAATTGACACCTCTGATATTGGTGTTCGTACTTCCCCAGATCGTGTGATGTGCGTTTGCATCGCACCCGATGATGACCTGAGATCCTCTTCCTCTACAGCTCCTCACCAGTTCCTCCGCAGCTCTGGTTGGTGGTGGCTCAGGGTCATCATATGGAAGGTACGCAGAGGCCAGTATAAACTCTCTCGGCACACCCCCACACGAAGCCCTGATTTTGACTGCCGCTAGATCCCTAGAACAGAAATCAATTAGTGACATTATTTTACAGTTATTTTTAACTAATATGCACGCTCTGGGAATTGCAGCGGTTCTACAACAAATAAGTTCACCGCCAACTCCCTTCAAGCCACTTACCTGTCCCTTGTGAATCCAAGATTCCTAGATCAGCGCCACATCACACCCCTGCATAACTTTAGCAAGGACCGCCGTGGCCGCCTTGCTATGATGCAGGTTTATCTGCACCACCTTCAGCATCTGGATTGAGGTCTCCTCTTTCCTTCTCCTGAAGTTTCCTGAAGGATACCCTCCCCAGGCCAAGATAGGGCTTGAAGTCCAAACCTTCAAGCACCTGGACCGACTTTTCGTCTAAGGAGTAGGCCAGCGTTTGCCCCTTCTCCTCGACTCTGCGGCTCATCAGTAGCCATTTCTCCGTGTTCAAGCCTGCATTTTGCTTCTTGAGACGATCCCTGACCACTTTCTCCTCCACTGGCTCGGGAGCCCAGAAGAGGAACTTAGGACGCTTTGGGAGGTCTTTGGTATTGACAGCGGTCACTGTCACCCCCTCCTCCAGCCTCCTCATCCCCCGAACTGTGTTCCCAAGCCAGTTTTCCGTAGAGGGGTCCGCGCATGTGATGCTGAGCACCCCCCCTTCGTATCTTGGGAACCGCGGAGACGCCCCCCCGTGAGGAATGGCATCTATTGCCTCCACCAGTTTTTTCTGGATCAGGTCTGACTGCTCCTGATCCAGTAAGGTGTCAGGATGGTTGACATGAATTACAGCCATCCTGATACCTGTGATCGCATCCCTGTAGGAGTGAGTCTGTGCAGTAGCACCTCTCACCCTTTTGGGGTCTGGTTTCCTGGGAGACTCCGACATTGGCCTCTTAGAGGATTTTGCCGGAGCTGCTCCCAGATTCTTTGTTGGCTTTGGTCACCGTGGCTTCTCCACCGTCCACGTCCCCGCAGCCATTTTCTCCGCTTTCGTGAGCTTCTTTCTTTGAGCTCCCGAAAGTCTTTTTGTGTTAGAGTCGTTACCTGCCAAGTCTGCCTGGGCTACTTGGCTGGTGCTTGCTCTCACGGTCACAGTACAGTCCATTGCTTCCTGTACTGTAGGTTTAGAGGTCCCACTCCCTGAGGAGGCTGCCTCTGTGTTTGTCTTTGTGCGTCGGTCCTCCATATTTGTTCACACGAGTGAGGGGGAAAGGATGGTCCACACGCACGGAGCCCCCTGCGTATGTGCAAGGCATTAATACAGCGGGGTGCGCCATGTGCCCCGAGGTTAGTCGCTGTCGGCCGGACACCCCCCCCCCCACCATGCACCCTTCAGCGCGCACAATACCTTGGGATTGGGGAAGTTTTTATAGCGGTACTTCATCCACGCGGTCCAGGCAATTAAGCCAAGACCCCCGTGCCCCCTGGACTGGTATACCCCCGACCTAGATCGGAGGGTCGTTGTCGCCCCAGGCGGTTTACGGTGTGTGTCACGAGCTGGTCCGCGACGTGGCTTTAGCTGGGCATGGACTGGGCTGTTAACCCTACCTCCCAGCAGTATGACCGACGTTAACCCTACTCCTTGCGGAGTCTGGCCATTCTCCTATCCACCACCTCAGAGACGCGCCTGGTAGGTTGCTCAACCTTCCCTATGGGCAGGGCGCTCTACATTTAAAAAATCATATCTCCTAAATTATTCAGCGATTTAATAAAAAATGTTCGTTAGTCTATTCTACGTATTATGTGTCAAATAACTACACATCTATCTGCAATAATAACAGAAGTAACTCGATGCCGAAAATTACACTACACTTTACGAACACTTATGCCGTATCTCCAATTTTTTCTAAATTTGTTCCATCTTACCTTCTCTTTATCGAAAATTATATTAATTTAAAATAAAGGGGAGGACAAGAGATCTAACGGCTAGCCGATCTGTTGAGGAGAGCTGGGTTCGTGGGTTCTATTTAGAGGTTCAGAGGTTAAACCAGAGATTCCTCTTAATTATCCAGCCATACCAATTTGTCTTATGACCTAAAAGGGTATGGGTTTAAAAAGATGGAGTTTTTAGGCGCCACCCGCAAAAATAAAGGTTTGAAGATCCCTTTTTAAGTCATAAAACAGATCAATGCGGGTTGATCCAAAAGAAATGCCTGGCAATAAATCACAAGTAAATTAATGATAAAAAATGTTTAATTTATTTTCAAATAGAATTTTCGAATTTGTCATATACTAAATTATATAAAGTTGTGTGAAAAATAGTAATTATAATAAAATTATACAAAGAAAAAAAAATTATTAGTGAAACAGTGATGAATGTAAAATTTATTGAATAGTCATAAAAAATTGAAAAGTGAATCTCACTACCTTTTACATGGATAGGGTGAGGCTCCTAGGACGCCTTGGAAATGTCTCTAGCTGTTGCCCCCGAGACCCCGTTGCGAAAGATGCCAGGTACCTATTTTCTACCGCTAAAGTTCTGGGTATTCACGGAAAATTCTGGACAAAACTTAATAGTTGAGGTGGGTAGAGATATGCTCCAGTCTATGAATGGTCTGCGGTGCTGCTGATAAAGGCTATGCATGCCTCTATCCCGACGTTTGGGAATAATTTAAACAAATTGGTGAAATTTGAGTTGAAACTTTTCTAGTCTTCATAAACTTCGTGAAATAATTCATTAAATATATTGTGATATAATTCGTAACATTTGTTTAGTTACATTAATTTTTACTCTCGAAATTTATTCTTAATTTCGAAATTTCTACTAAAATTTCGGCAGAACTCTCTTCTCTTGTTAGTGACTCGGATGTACGCTGATAGATCAAAATTACATTTATTAAAATATAGATTACTATCTCGCACGAGATTATCAACTTTTCACTGCCATATCAGAAAGCAAAATGGAGTAAGTCGAACATCTCTGTCCCAAGAAACCTCCTATAGTGGTCACTTTCCACTAAATTTCCGGTCAGGTTGTAACCAAAAATATATTAAATAAATAAATTCCCTAATCAACGGAAAATAAGTATCTACTTTTCTTGATCTAGATAAGATATTGACTACTCCTTAACAAATAAACAATTACTAATTACGGCATGATTGAAAATTATTTATATTTTAAATGAATTTAAGAAGTGTAAAAGCAGAATATAATTGGCATTGAAACTAAAAAAGTTTATATGTTCGACATTCATTCCTAATACTCTGTTATGATCTTTTATGAATTTAGTTATTTCGCTTTATCAACTTAGCGTTTGTGAATGAACGTCGGTGACATATACATAGTAAAATACTGAATTCTGTTGGTAGCATATATCTAAGTATTTTAATATTATCATATTAACACTAACAGCTGATGGCCAAATGTATCTAAAATGATATTAGTTGTATTAAATATAAATAAATAAATTGAAACCAATGTATAATATTTACAATAGCAAAAAGATAAGTAACAATTGCCTCTCAACAAGGTAGGCTAAGACTAAATGAATGATATTAATTGCTTTATTAAATGGTTAAAATTATGTAAACACAGGTAACCTAATATTTCAGTGTCATAATTAATTTTCTATAATAATTAAGTATCCTTAAACTAAGTTGGTCTTGCATAAGGGAATCTCGTGGTCCACAGGTAGGAACACTGCCAATAACTACAACATACAAAGAAAATTTTAGTAAAATTATAAATATTGTTATACAAAGGTAAATATGAACAGAATATTAGTGATTAACAATATAAAAGGTTTAAATTAACTCAGGATGACTAATATCCTATTAGTGGTGTGCATGTCTGCATACAGGGTTTATCAAAATTATGCTATCTTTGTGTGTTATTGATATAAATACGAAAAAATCGTAGCTTGAGCGCTACAAATTTAAGTTAAGTGCATATAAGCATTTTGGAGTCCATTTGTACTAAAAAACATCGTAAAAATACCGTATTTTACATTTAAAATGTGAAAAGTCATATTTTATTTTTAGAATATCAAACACGTGGTGCAAATACATATAATTATTACCGTATTTCTCATTTGCATAATAATTTTAGGCAGAAATTTCCGGAGGTTACAGTCTCATATGAAGTTTACAGAAAAATTGTTTCCAAGGATATGAACATTCCTTTTACGCATTTAGGAAATGAGGAATGCGAAAAATGCGAGTGTTTCAATCTTCATGATAAAGACCATAATAAAGAGACTTTACAATTAAATACGGAATGTAACAGTTGTGTGGAATGGTGTAAACATATTAACAAAGGGAAGATGTCAAGACATCATTACAGAATAGATTCAGAAAAAAAAAGAAACGATTTAAATCAATTATTTTATTCAGCTGACATGCAAAATGTTACCAAGGCTTCTCATGTTCCAACGTGCTTTGTTTACTCCTCGGATAATTGCCTTCAATGAATTATTTGTTCTTTTAGGAGATATTAAACACAACGCCCCATTTGTTATTCTATGGCACGAGGCGATCGCTGGCAGAAAAAAGAACACTTAGTCAGTGCCTTTCTGCCATTCATCAGTTTTTTATCTTTGCCAGACAGAAGATATGTTACAATTTGGGCAGACAACTGCAGTGGACAACTGTGGATGTTCAAAACTGAATTACATACTCTTAATCATAGTTATAACACTAGGTGGAACAGTAATCTTCTACAGAATACCTTTTTTTTATAAAACACATTCACAGAGGTTTATCTTTTATATTGTACCTAAACTTTATAATATAGATTTATAGATAAGATATAAAAAACATTAAAAATAAAATAAAACTAAAGTTGAACTAAAAAATTTCGTACATGTAAATTATCCCCAATTTGCTAGGATATTTGAATAGCCTATACCTAGCTGTCATAATCTTACTCATTTGATTTCTTTAAACTATTATGTATTAGGTATATATATTTTTATTATTACTATATTACATATTTTTAAATTTTGCAAAACACACAAGCTTTCTAAGCTTAGATGATTCGCAAATTTTCAATACTTCTCTTCGTAAACGAAATAGAATAAAATGATTTGATTTGATTTGAATTTAGATACGGCAATCATAATAAGCACCGTAGCATAATGGAGGTCCTATGCACCCTGTGGACGTTCTAATAAATGCAATTTCGCAATGTGTAGGCGCTCTAATGATAGCAGCAGCCAGCTAAAACACAGGGCGCTCTACTGATTGCAAAGTGTTTCTGACATTTTCTGCCTCGCTAAAATACTCGAAAACTCATATTTTAATATAAAACGACAAAATTTACAAATACAAGGTGTTAGTTATGGAAGTGAAAGAAAAAGTCGTGGAATACGTATATCGCGAATCGACGCGGCGCTCCCTCGTGTTAAAAGCCTCGAACCAGACATATACGGTTATCGATTTATCTACGTATATTTCGTCGGCAAAATAGCGTCTGGCGAAATTTTGCCAAAGGGTAAGAGAGGGTACCAGAAGTCATCTGACAAAGTTTTACATGGGATGTGCATAGAGCGTCTGTATATGGACGCCATATGCTCCCGGACGCTCTATTAAATGCAATTTCATAATGTATGGATGCTCTAATGGTAGACGGATGTGTATATATATATATATATATTGTTATTATACATGATTTGCAGGAAACAACTACTCAGCGGGCAAGTACCCCGACCTGCATTGAATTACACCTTACAAATCATGAAAAATTGGTAGCCAATGTCACTTGTCAACTCCCTGACCAGACATAGACCGGTTTCGAACTTATTAGTTCTCCTCAGTATGCCATAGGTCATGGAGCAGACAAATGACAGTGGCCAACCTGCTAGTCTTATACAGACTAATGTAAATGGTATAGTGGTGAGAGGTAATTGAATCCTCTCATGTGGTCTAATGCTACTATACACCAGACATCATAGATGTCTCCGTGGTGCATAGCGACTTGCCATTTTGCAAATACCTTTTCCTTTTTTCTATATATATATATTTTTGATTTACCTGCCACCTTATTGAAATGTCAAAATCATCTTTATGCAGATGATATCGAATTGTACTTGTCCTCCCCATATCAGGAAATCCAAACATCTTTTGATTATGTAAACAGGGATTTACAGAACATTTTTACTTATTCTGAACAGCATGGATTGCGTATAAACCCCAATAAGACAGTAGCTATATGTATAGGGTCAGAACGGCAAAAGCTTGAGATTGAAACAAAATATAACTTGAATATCAAATAATGCAAATATTAAGTGGGTTGCCTTTGCAAAAAATCTAGGTGTAGTTATGGATGGAAATTTATCATTTAATGACCACATTGAACATATCTTTATAACATCCATGTATAAATTGAAAACACTATATTCATTAAAAACCAATTAAATCAGAATATCAAGCTAAAACTAGTAAAAACATTAAATATCCTCAACTAGATTATTGTTCATCTGTTTATTATAATTTTCTACCACAGTATAATAAAAATAAGTTGCAAAGAATACAGAATGCATGCATGCGTTTTGTTTGTTGCATTCCATACATGGCACATATGACTCCCTATATTCGAGAATTAAATGAATTAAATGTAGAACACCATATGCAATATCTAATCACAATGTTTCTGTATAAATTAATTAAGAATAAGATACCCCACTATCTATTTAAACTGATTCAAAGAAGATCGAATACACATGATGTGAATGTAAGAATAGATACATTTACAATTCCTCAACATCATACAAATACATTTAAAGGATGTTTTTCTTATATAGCACCAATGTACCTGAATAAAGCTATATCCAACTTAGATTTGTCCCTACCCTAGTTCAAAAGTAAATTGAAGATAATGTTAAATAATTAGCCCTATCGGAATTTTCGGTTGTAGACTCATTTGTAAACGTATCTATTTATGTATATTTTATGTTAATAGTCAGTGTATATTTATATTAATTTATTTACATTTAGGTTTCATGTCTATTCATAGGTTTGTAATAGGTTGTATGTTTATAATTTTAGATTAGAATGTCCTGTCCTCAATCTTTTTAGGAGAGGTGGAAGAAAACTTTGCTAACCTCATCCCTTTGTGTAAAGTATGTATTTTTTTCATTTGCACAATAAACAGTATTATTATTATTTTATATATATATATATATATACTTACCTCTCACCACTACACCATTTACATTAGTCTGTATAAGACTAGCAGGTTGGCCACTGTCATTTGTCTATTCCACGACCTGTGGCATACTGAGGAGAACTAATAAGTTCGAAACCGGTCTATGTCTGGTCGGGGAATTGACAAATGACATTGGCTACCAAATGATTTGTAAGGTATAATTCAATGCAGGTCGGGGTATTTGCCCGCTGAGTAGTTGTTTCCTGCAAATCATTTATAATAACAATATATATATATATATATATATATATACATCCTTCTATCAAACCTGAAGCAATACATAATCCGTACCATCCTGAAGCACCAGTTTAT
Source organism: Leptura quadrifasciata (assembly GCA_963675555.1). NCBI lineage: Eukaryota > Metazoa > Arthropoda > Insecta > Coleoptera > Cerambycidae > Leptura > Leptura quadrifasciata. The sequence continues at coordinate 74,895,791 of OY776676.1, read as the reverse complement.
AGAATAGATAGAGGAAAAGTGATGACATAGTCGGGTGTATATTTGTTATGGTACAACCGATTCTGTAAGATATATAGTGATATCTTAAAAAATAAATATCAGAGTATATTTACACATAAGCCGCACTATCCTGAAGCATGCATATTTTTAGTACCATCCTGAAGATAAATATACAATAATAGGCAGTTGTACGGTTCTTTCTGAAGCATAACCATGTTGCCGTACTTAATACTGCTGTTGCGTTAACTTATTTACAGTTTTAAGCACAATACCATATGATTTCATATTTTGTTACCAATGGAAACATAATGATTTAACTTAAGAAGTAGAAAACGGCCATTAAAATAAAACTTTATTATGTGGACCTAACTTTACTTATTTTTGAACTCATATTTTATATTTGACGTTATCATCAATGTAATCATACCTAATATACCTATTTGTTAAGATATAGGTATTACTATTTATTTATAATAAAACATTTGAATTTGAATTTTCAATACAAACTGACTGTATTTGTTTAATCATTTTGATTTATTTCACATACAGTTGAAGCTAACGTTGAAACAAAAGATTGCTGACAAGCATAAGTAGGAAGGAATCGATACATTCTTAGAACTATATATTATACAAAACTGACTAACTTAATATATTACATATATTTTGGGCTTATTTCAACACTCCCTTGCAAATACCTGCAATATTTAAAAAAAACAATATACACAGATAAAACAATAAAGTGTAGGTAATATAATATGAAATAATTATGGTGTATCTTTTTCGTTCTCTTTGACAACACTATTTTTTTTCATTTTTTCACTAAACCTGTCACCACAAACAACACTTTTAGAAAATGTAGGTATTTTCTTCGACAAAAGTTGGAGAAGGACTGACTACTGGCTATTTTCAAGAAATAATAATAATAATAATAATACACTTTATTCAGCCACTAATGAAATTTTACATAATATATATATATATATATATATATATATATATATATTGAGGCGAAGTTCAGCTATGCACACACGGTGCACATCTGTTCTTCCACTTAACCCGAAAAAAAAGTAGCAGATTACAAGTATTTGTATAAAAATAATAGAATACGATAGCGTGAAAAAATTAATAATAACTTAATTACCAAATTGACCAAAATATAAACAATTTGTTATTTTCTGTTTGTTTTTTAACGAAAGCATATGTGTAATTTAAATTAATCTTAAAATTAAAGCCTATATACCATCATGACGTCTAAGCGTTACTGGGAAGTTAAACGTTTATCTTTAAATCTCTTTTTAAAATTACTGAGTGAAACGGATTTGAGGGATGCTGTAAGAGAGTTATAGAAATTCGCGATGTTATAACTATAAGACCCTTGAAACAGTGCAGTTCTATGAAAAGATGGGGTCAAATTGCCCTTAAACCTAATATTTAAATTATGAACATCAGTCCGAAATCTAATTTTACGGTAGAGGTTTGGGGGAGTGCGATTTAAAATATTTTTCATATATAGGGCACCCCGATGTCAGAGAGGCACATTTTCATATTTAACCATAAGGTTTCTTTCAGTTTGTGACTAACAGGACTTTGTCTTGTGATACCATATATAAACCTTAGACAATAATTTTGGATCTTTTGTATGCCTTGAGCTGTAGCAGCTTTAAACACGGACCATAAACTGTGTCACCATAATTGAAAATAGACAAAACCAAAGATTGACGTAACGTTATTTTAAGCTTAGTGTTGAGAATATGTCTGGAATTATACAAAATTTTTAACCTTGAGATGGCTTTCTTTATGCAATTTGATATGTGTTTATTAAATCTAAGATCTGAATCTACAGTTAACCCTAATACTTTCGTCTCGTCCTTTACTGGTATATAATCATTATTGATATTAATATCTTGTAAGTGACGTGATCTGTCAATTTGCCTGCCAAGAAACATTACTGCACGCTTGATAGGATTTAATCTGAGAGAATGCTCTAGAGATTTTATAAAATATTTCTAAATCATTATTAATTATTGGGCAACTATTCTGGAGGTCATTTGGGTCAAAACTATAGAACAATTGGGTCATCTGCATACATTTGTATTCTGCATTATTTAAAAATGTTGGAAAAGATGATGTGTAAATAGTAAACAGAACTGGTCCCAATACAGAGCCCTGAGGCACTCCGCATGAAATGTCTATAGGACTGGAATATTTATTTTTGAGAACCACCATTTGTTGTCTCCCAGTTAAATAATGATTCATAAAATTTACTGCAGTCGCGTCAAATCCAAAAAATTTTAAAATCTGTATTAAAATGTTATGTTCAATAGTGTCGAAAGTTTTTGAGTAGTCGAGCAACACCAAAATGGAACATAAACCAGAATCAATTGAGCTAAAGAGATGATCTGTAATACTTAACATGTTTGTAGCACAACTGTGCCCCTTCCTAGATCCTGACTGCTCATCTGAAAGTATTTTATTTTTACTTAAGTGATCGGTAATTAGAGCCTTAACTATATATCCAATAATTTTTGATAAAACTTGTAAAATGCTTATCAGTCTCAAATCTTGAAAATGTTTGGGATTATTGATTTTAGGAAGGGGGATAACATGAGTCATTTTCCATACCATAGTATAAACCTAATTTATTAAACAGAAATCTAAAATATGGCAAATATATTTCAAAATAAAGGGACAGCATAAATGAATGAAATCAATATGTATTCCGTCTGACTAAACAGCTTTGGACTTAATTTTAAATAAGTATTTATATATCTCAATTTCAGTGACAGATTTGAACTCAAGAGTAGAAGTTATGTTTTGTTTTACATCATTATAGTAGTCAAGGCCTTTAAACGTGTTATTTCTTGGAATAGAGTTTATAAAATAATTATTTATTATGTCTACATGTGCCAAGTCAGAGGGAATATTTGCTATCTGTTTTTTATTGTATATATTATGTTGCTTTAATTTTTCCGGGTAGCATTCATATCATTCTCTGAAAATCTCAAGAAACCCTTTTTTTCTCTTCTTATAGAGCTTGTTGTAAGTTTTTTAGATTTTTATAATTTTGCCAATTTTGAGGGGTTTTGTTTATATTTTTGCGATGTTTTGTTTTTAATTTTAATATTTTATAATATATCATCAGTAATCCATGGTTGATATCGTTTTTTAAAAACACAAGTTTTAAGAGGTGCATGTAAATCCATTAAAATTGTGATATACTCATTAAAAAAATTTACTTTAGAGTCTACATTATCTAAATCGTAAATATTATCCCATGGTATAGACTGCAAATGCGCATAGAGCTGATGCTTATCAATAGTTTTTATATTTCTATAAGTAATTGGTGTCCCTCCACCACTCGTCGGCTCGCCACTATTAATATGAACATAAACTAATTCATGATCAGCAATATCAGACACTGAAGTAGAATCACATTCGGAATAATTTAAATCTTCTGATATGAGAATAATATCTATTAAAGTTTAGCTTTTGCTAGTTATTCTTTTGAAAGTGGTAATTATTCGTTTCAAGCCCAAACTCTCTAATATTATAAAAATTTAAAACATTTGGAGAATCTAGGTCTAATAAATTTACGTTGAAACCCCAAGACAAATCCACGTAACCTTTTTGACGTCCGGGCTCGGCTAAGTCATTACTTAATAGATAACAGAGTTAGGAATTCCTATCGGCATCTTTATATAGTGCAACAAAATTTTCAATTTCTTACAAAGTGGTCAATAACTTTATTGACCTGACCATCTGGTGAGCATAAAAACTTAAACACATTTCAGTTACACCTCGGGAAACCATATAAAACATTAAATTTAAGCAACTTGTATCTCAATACCTATCTATAGGCCTTACGAAAAAGCGGCATACTTTGAAAAATTAATATTTTTTACTCATTTACGGATTCTAATACTTTCCATATTAGAAAAATATTATACACCCTGTTTATAGCCATATAGACAAGGTACCATCAGTTAAGTAACATATAAAAAATTTGAATAACACTTTTACTTTGTGAGAAAAATGTTAAATTTACTAATATTATCAAGGTCCATTTGTTAATGATGTATAAAATAATTGAAATGCAACACTACATAGTTTTTGAAGAAAAAAATTAATATTTAATTATTATTATTAAGGCCGAATGAGCATTTTACTTTTTTCCTCTTACGGACCCCTTGTATGTTAAGACTAAGTAATAATGCTTTGAAGAGCAATGCTTAATTATTATATTAAATTGTATTACACTGTAATATTAAGTACCTATATTATATTACATTATTATGTTTTATATTCCGTCAACCTGGAACCGTCCCGTTTTCTTTTTAAACATTTCGATCACTGATTCTTTACTTAAAAATAAACACATTATCATTTAAACGGATCCCAATGATCCCATCAAACATAGTTGCCAGAACTACCTGCTTCAAGTTAGTACGTAATATCATCAAATGTATATGAGCATACTCAAAGTAGAATAAACAGCGCCACCCTAGCTTAAGGACAAGTCTTGCATTAAAACGACGGACCTGAAGCAGTATACATCATGTTGTGTCTAGAATGTGATACGTTGCTTTGCAATAAAAATTAGCACCAAAGAAAATGCACCGTGACCCTTTCCGATAAAGAAATAAGATCAACTATCTCTCTCTCGTACATCAAAATATCAAGGGATGACTGTCCTGAAGCAAATATACGCTTCAGGTTCGTTACGCTGCATCAGGATGATGCATACAGGTACCTACTTCTGCTTCAGGTTTGTATGATTTCCCTCTATATATATATATATATAAACTAAACACAATATTTCTCCCAGCACTCTGACCCTTCTAGAACATTGTCTGTCCAACACCTATTTTCTCTTTCAAGGCAACTATTACAAACAAGTGAGAGGAGCTCCAATGGGATCACCTCTGTCCCCTGTCATAGCCAACATCTACATGGACAACTTCGAAACCCAAACCCTGAATTCATCCGAACTGAAGCCTACTTGCTGGCTAAGATACGTAGATGACATCTTCGTTATCTGGCCACATGGTAGAGATTCTCTAAACAACTTTCTGTCTCACATTAATCATATACACCCTCAGATCCAGTTCACTATTGAAATCGAAAACAATTGTTCTCTCCCTTTCCTAGACGTCCTCATTACAAAACAAAACAACAATCAACTCTCCTACTCTGTGTATAGAAAACCAACCCACACCAACCGTTACCTTAACTCAAAATCACACCACCATCCATCACAAATAAATTCCGTTGTCAACACTCTTGTAACCAGATCCCTCAGACTAACAGACAATCACAACAGACAATCCAAACTACAAACATTACAAGAAGCACTTCTACAAAACGGTTACGACAAAGGACATATAACGCGATCCATACACAAAGCACAAAATCCTTCCCAAACTGATCAGACAGAAACTCCTCCTCAGCAAAAAGCTTTCCTACCTTACATCAAAGGTGTCACAGACAAAATTTCAAAAATCCTGAAATCCAATAACAAAAACCATATTCACAACACACCAAACAATTTCCAATTTAATCAGAACCCCAAAAGACCAAATACCTAATGATTCCCACGGTGTATACGAAATACCTTGCTCAAACTGTCCCCAAACCTACATTGGACAAACCAACAGACGGATTAACAATAGAATATATGAACATCGTCTTGCAGTTAGAAAATCCGATCCCACATCATCACTTGCCCAACACCGCCTTCTAACAGGCCATAATATAGACTTCGATAACACCAAAACCATAGCACCATCATTTTTCCAGAAACCGCGAATCATCCGCGAAGCAATTGAGATTGAAAAACGTCCCAATTGTCTAAACAAAAGGGATGACGGTCATCGTCTTCCAGTCGCTTGGAAATCATTGATCTCCAGGCTAGCCCCACAATATTCATCCACACCTCATAATCCTGATAGCAGCCGTTCTGCTCTGATGCCTCCATCAACAGACTCTCAACCCCCCACCACTTTCCCATCCACAGACAGCTTTCGTATAAATAACACTTCGTCCGATACTGCCAGCGAGTTCGCTCTAAGGAGTAGGCAGGTTGAGGCCTTAGAGACGGATCGCGGTGTGATCTGGGGAGTAGGCAGATTGAGACCCCGGAATCGAACCAGTTCCACGAACTCCTAGCATTATTTTCTTTGACAATTTTTACTTGACTCACTTTTTCTCTTGAAAATGGCTCCAAAACGGGAGCCGAAACGTCGAGACATTAACAATCTCAGACGCGGTTCAACCCGAGAACCTAGTATTTTTCATACCAACGACCGCGGAAGCTTCTCGGAACATATATATATATATATATAATACGAACGACCGCGGAAGCTTCTCGGAAGGATCCGAACCTAGTATCCGTGATTCGAATCAATTTTCAGATATATATCAAGACTCGACCAGTATGACGGCTATTAGAATCACATCTTAACAAACTATATGTATTAATATTATATAATAATAGTTCTACTCGCTTAATAAAATTATTGATGATACTCGGTTTTGTAATTAGTTTTTTGGCTATCTTGTTTTTTATCAACAATCGTTGGTACGTTATTAATATATTTAATGACTTTATTATTATCACCTTTACTCTTTAATTCATCTAGTTTAGTTATCACATTTTTATAAAATTCTTGCTGTATTTTTGTTTTATCTCCAAATACGTGAATATTTGTCACTTTATTTCTGTTTTTAATAATTATGATAGCGCAGCCTTGGTCCGGTAGGACTACTTTCACAACTCTAGTTTTACCTTCACTATATTTACCCAGTCTAAACATCTTTACATTATTTACCACAGTTCCCGTTAATTCAATAATCTCTCTAACTATCATAATATCATCTTCAATTCTTTCCTTACAGTTCGATTTACCAGACTCAGCAATATTCAACATAATAACATTTGAAGCCCTAATTTGTCTTTTATTCAGCTCCTGAATAAGTTCTTCATTTGACACAATATTATCATAATTTTGATTTAGATTAGAAATTTGACCAGAGGTAAGTTTATCAGCTAATGTCTTCATTTCATCTAACTGGTTTTGAAACTCGTTGATTTTTTTAATCAATAATGGGACTTACCGAAGCCCTTGCTCACACTCAAGACAAATAAACAATAGCCGTCTATTTTTTATCTGTAGACGTCTTATTTCAGTTACAGATATATCTCCACATTTTTCACATAGCTGACTCATACAACTGTCACACTGAAATAGCTGACAATTATCCTCATTGTTCAAATGTGCTTTTAGAGGGCGGAATATTAAACATAATATTTTTAGTCGCAAACTCCTCTATAAATCCTTATTTTACTATAAGGAACCTAACCAGACTGCAACCAACAGCTACTTTCCGGGCTATGTGCCCCGCCGAGCGCTGAATTACAAGTTACAAGCCTGGCGCGTTAAGTGTAATAATTGCATATTACCATCAAAACGCTAATGCTTCGATTGCAACAAACACCAGCCGAAAGACTGATCCTACTTAAAGGAGCTCCCTTGCCAGTCGTCACACACCACTTGCAGACTGCAGTTTCGAGCTGTTGGCTCTCGTCAGTGCAAGGTAGGTATGCGACGACCGACATGAGAATCCTTTGACTATAGTACATCCCGGTATTTTTACAATAGCGACATGTAAAACAGCCAGCAGGCACCATCTGGCGGTCCAGTGTCTGTTGCAATCGAAAAATAAATAGCCTGACTTGGCTTAGCATAGTTCAAATGTGCTTTTAGAGGGCGGAATATTAAACATAATATTTTTAGTCGCAAACTCCTCTATAAATCCTTATTTTACTATAAGGAACCTAACCAGACTGCAACCAACAGCTACTCTCCGGGCTATGTGCCCCGCCGAGCGCTGAATTACAAGTTACAAGCCTGGCGCGTTAAGTGTAATAATTGCATATTACCATCAAAACGCTAATGCTTCGATTGCAACAAACACCAGCCGAAAGACTGATCCTACTTAAAGGAGCTCCCTTGCCAGTCGTCACACACCACTTGCAGACTGCAGTTTCGAGCTGTTGGCTCTCGTCAGTGCAAGGTAGGTATGCGACGACCGACATGAGAATCCTTTGACTATAGTACATCCCGGTATTTTTACAATAGCGACATGTAAAACAGCCAGCAGGCACCATCTGGCGGTCCAGTGTCTGTTGCAATCGAAAAATAAATAGCCTGACTTGGCTTAGCATAGTTCAAATGTGCTTTTAGAGGGCGGAATATTAAACATAATATTTTTAGTCGCAAACTCCTCTATAAATCCTTATTTTACTATAAGGAACCTAACCAGACTGCAACCAACAGCTACTCTCCGGGCTATGTGCCCCGCCGAGCGCTGAATTACAAGTTACAAGCCTGGCGCGTTAAGTGTAATAATTGCATATTACCATCAAAACGCTAATGCTTCGATTGCAACAAACACCAGCCGAAAGACTGATCCTACTTAAAGGAGCTCCCTTGCCAGTCGTCACACACCACTTGCAGACTGCAGTTTCGAGCTGTTGGCTCTCGTCAGTGCAAGGTAGGTATGCGACGACCGACATGAGAATCCTTTGACTATAGTACATCCCGGTATTTTTACAATAGCGACATGTAAAACAGCCAGCAGGCACCATCTGGCGGTCCAGTGTCTGTTGCAATCGAAAAATAAATAGCCTGACTTGGCTTAGCATAGTTCAAATGTGCTTTTAGAGGGCGGAATATTAAACATAATATTTTTAGTCGCAAACTCCTCTATAAATCCTTATTTTACTATAAGGAACCTAACCAGACTGCAACCAACAGCTACTCTCCGGGCTATGTGCCCCGCCGAGCGCTGAATTACAAGTTACAAGCCTGGCGCGTTAAGTGTAATAATTGCATATTACCATCAAAACGCTAATGCTTCGATTGCAACAAACACCAGCCGAAAGACTGATCCTACTTAAAGGAGCTCCCTTGCCAGTCGTCACACACCACTTGCAGACTGCAGTTTCGAGCTGTTGGCTCTCGTCAGTGCAAGGTAGGTATGCGACGACCGACATGAGAATCCTTTGACTATAGTACATCCCGGTATTTTTACAATAGCGACATGTAAAACAGCCAGCAGGCACCATCTGGCGGTCCAGTGTCTGTTGCAATCGAAAAATAAATAGCCTGACTTGGCTTAGCATAGTTCAAATGTGCTTTTAGAGGGCGGAATATTAAACATAATATTTTTAGTCGCAAACTCCTCTATAAATCCTTATTTTACTATAAGGAACCTAACCAGACTGCAACCAACAGCTACTCTCCGGGCTATGTGCCCCGCCGAGCGCTGAATTACAAGTTACAAGCCTGGCGCGTTAAGTGTAATAATTGCATATTACCATCAAAACGCTAATGCTTCGATTGCAACAAACACCAGCCGAAAGACTGATCCTACTTAAAGGAGCTCCCTTGCCAGTCGTCACACACCACTTGCAGACTGCAGTTTCGAGCTGTTGGCTCTCGTCAGTGCAAGGTAGGTATGCGACGACCGACATGAGAATCCTTTGACTATAGTACATCCCGGTATTTTTACAATAGCGACATGTAAAACAGCCAGCAGGCACCATCTGGCGGTCCAGTGTCTGTTGCAATCGAAAAATAAATAGCCTGACTTGGCTTAGCATAGTTCAAATGTGCTTTTAGAGGGCGGAATATTAAACATAATATTTTTAGTCGCAAACTCCTCTATAAATCCTTATTTTACTATAAGGAACCTAACCAGACTGCAACCAACAGCTACTCTCCGGGCTATGTGCCCCGCCGAGCGCTGAATTACAAGTTACAAGCCTGGCGCGTTAAGTGTAATAATTGCATATTACCATCAAAACGCTAATGCTTCGATTGCAACAAACACCAGCCGAAAGACTGATCCTACTTAAAGGAGCTCCCTTGCCAGTCGTCACACACCACTTGCAGACTGCAGTTTCGAGCTGTTGGCTCTCGTCAGTGCAAGGTAGGTATGCGACGACCGACATGAGAATCCTTTGACTATAGTACATCCCGGTATTTTTACAATAGCGACATGTAAAACAGCCAGCAGGCACCATCTGGCGGTCCAGTGTCTGTTGCAATCGAAAAATAAATAGCCTGACTTGGCTTAGCATAGTTCAAATGTGCTTTTAGAGGGCGGAATATTAAACATAATATTTTTAGTCGCAAACTCCTCTATAAATCCTTATTTTACTATAAGGAACCTAACCAGACTGCAACCAACAGCTACTCTCCGGGCTATGTGCCCCGCCGAGCGCTGAATTACAAGTTACAAGCCTGGCGCGTTAAGTGTAATAATTGCATATTACCATCAAAACGCTAATGCTTTGATTGCAACAAACACCAGCCGAAAGACTGATCCTACTTAAAGGAGCTCCCTTGCCAGTCGTCACACACCACTTGCAGACTGCAGTTTCGAGCTGTTGGCTCTCGTCAGTGCAAGGTAGGTATGCGACGACCGACATGAGAATCCTTTGACTATAGTACATCCCGGTATTTTTACAATAGCGACATGTAAAACAGCCAGCAGGCACCATCTGGCGGTCCAGTGTCTGTTGCAATCGAAAAATAAATAGCCTGACTTGGCTTAGCATAGTTCAAATGTGCTTTTAGAGGGCGGAATATTAAACATAATATTTTTAGTCGCAAACTCCTCTATAAATCCTTATTTTACTATAAGGAACCTAACCAGACTGCAACCAACAGCTACTCTCCGGGCTATGTGCCCCGCCGAGCGCTGAATTACAAGTTACAAGCCTTGCACTGACGAGAGCCAACAGCTCGAAACTGCAGTCTGCAAGTGGTGTGTGACGACTGGCAAGGGAGCTCCTTTAAGTAGGATCAGTCTTTCGGCTGGTGTTTGTTGCAATCGAAGCATTAGCGTTTTGATGGTAATATGCAATTATTACACTTAACGCGCCAGGCTTGTAACTTGTAATTCAGCGCTCGGCGGGGCACATAGCCCGGAGAGTAGCTGTTGGTTGCAGTCTGGTTAGGTTCCTTATAGTAAAATAAGGATTTATAGAGGAGTTTGCGACTAAAAATATTATGTTTAATATTCCGCCCTCTAAAAGCACATTTGAACTATGCTAAGCCAAGTCAGGCTATTTATTTTTCGATTGCAACAGACACTGGACCGCCAGATGGTGCCTGCTGGCTGTTTTACATGTCGCTATTGTAAAAATACCGGGATGTACTATAGTCAAAGGATTCTCATGTCGGTCGTCGCATACCTACCTTGCACTGACGAGAGCCAACAGCTCGAAACTGCAGTCTGCAAGTGGTGTGTGACGACTGGCAAGGGAGCTCCTTTAAGTAGGATCAGTCTTTCGGCTGGTGTTTGTTGCAATCGAAGCATTAGCGTTTTGATGGTAATATGCAATTATTACACTTAACGCGCCAGGCTTGTAACTTGTAATTCAGCGCTCGGCGGGGCACATAGCCCGGAGAGTAGCTGTTGGTTGCAGTCTGGTTAGGTTCCTTATAGTAAAATAAGGATTTATAGAGGAGTTTGCGACTAAAAATATTATGTTTAATTATCCTCATTATTTTCACAATATATATATATATATATATATATATATATATATATATATATATATTATTTAATGGTAGATGGAAGCTCAAATTTTACATTTTAAGAACAACTGGTTTTTATTTAAATAATATCAGCGTGCAACAGCGCACGGATTACTATTAAATCCACGAAAAACCAAAGCTATCATATTAGGAAAAAGGAAACAAATATCTCTAGTAAAAAATCATGTAAACATCTTATTAAGAAATGAACCATTAAACTTCGATGAAAAAGCAAAAAATCTTGGCATAGTCTTTGATCAGTCTCTGAGATTTAAACATCATGTTTCAAATTTGATATCTAGTGCATACTATAAGTTAAGGTTGCTATTTCCTCATAGGCATGTGCTGAACAAGAGCGTCAAAGCAATGTTATGCAATTCGATCATTCTTTCTAGTTTTAACTACTGTGACTCCCTTTATGGCCCGTGTTTAGATAACTTTGACATGAGAAGGATTCAAAAGGTCCAAAACAGTTGCTTAAGATTTATCTTTGGTATTAGAAAATATGAGAGAATATCCCATAAGCTTGCAGATTTAAAATGGCTAAATATGGCAAATAGACGCAAACTACATGCAGCTTGTCGATACCACAAAATAATCAGCAACAAATCCCCTAACTATTTATATAATAAAATTTCATTTAGAACTGATGTTCACAACATAAATATTAGCTTTAAGGGTGCGATAATACCGCCCCAGCATAATTTAGAGTTTTTTAAGCGCTGTTTCACCTACTCTATTTCAAATACTTACAATAATATTTCAGATTCAATAAAAGCGCTAAAGTTATCAAAGTTTAAATCTGCTTATATGAAGCAACTAATGAACGAACAACAATTTCTTACACAAATGACGCTATAATTTACAGTATTTTACAACTAAAATTTTATATAATATCTGATACATGCTGTATGTGTGCTTCATTGTATACATATAAATTACTTGCTCTTAGGATAGCTAATATAATTTGTAATTGAGTATTGTATATTGATATATTTCCAGGGTTAAGTGGAAGAGCAGAAACTTATAATAGTTATCTGAACTTCGCCCTATTTCTATTTGTAATTACTTTTTGTATACTGAATGAAATTAGAATAATAAAGACATTATTATTATTATTACATAATATATCTTTAAAATAGTCTGTTTTTTTATTTTTGTTTTTTTTAACACTGGAATTAAATTGATTAAACTAAATTAAAAATGATGAGTTAGGAATTCTTCCATTGAATAATAAGAGCCTAAGCCTAAATGCCTTATCTAGCAGATGTGCATTTAACTTGTTCAAATTTACGATAATACCAAACATGCCTATAAAGTGATTGTAACAGGTGACACCCCGGTATATATGAGAATCTTGTCCTAGTCTCAAACGAGAAAAGGGTAGGCGTAAGTTATGTTTTTGTCTGGTGTTGTAATTATGAAACATGCATAAAAAAGCTTCTATCCCAATTTTTTGTCACAAAGTAATTCAAGCTAAAAAACAGGTATCACTTTTTGCAGATCTCAGTACCCTCAGTTTAAAGATAATTTCAAAGCAGCTAATAAGGAATATCGGCATATTTTATCGGATTTTTATTAAAAACGTAACGATAAGTTGGTTATGTTTTCTAAAATTAAGAGTAAGACCATGTGGAATATACTAAATAATACTATAGGAAAATCAAAAAATGGTATGGAAATAGAAGAAAATGGAAAATGGCCTTGAGAGGGTGTTGCTCATGATTGGTTCGTATCATATTTGTCAAATAGATATCAGCAGGTTTGTATTGAAAATGTTGTATCGGGCTTAGAAACTGTCAGCGTTGGAATATCTCAAGGGTCTATTCTAGGGCCCACACTTATTATTATTTCTATTAACGATATGTTGAAATTTATTCAACATCCATCATGTTTGATAGTGTCTTATGCCGATGGTCAAACATTTTAATAAAATCTAATACCCTAGCTGATGCATTCCTATATATATATATATATAGATATAGGAATGTTCAATCTCTTAAAGGCTTCCCTACAAGACACATTATACCCAAGATCATTGGCATATTTGACGCTTGTAGTTGGAGATAGAAATAAGAGCAATATTAGACTGTACTGTTCTAAAAATCATGCAAGTTGTTTTACTTTGACACACAATTTTTTTTTTTTTTGAGTCCACAGCATTACTTTATCATAAATTATTTTTACACAGTGTTCAGCATCAGCTAGGGTATTAGATTTGCTGACCATCGGCATAAGACACTATCAAACATGATGGATGTTGAATAAATTTCAACATATCGTTAATAGAAATAATAATAAGTGTGGGCCCTAGAATAGACCCTTGAGATATTCCAACGCTGACAGTTTCTAAGCCCGATACAACATTTTCAATACAAACCTGCTGATATCTATTTGACAAATATGATACGAACCAATCATGAGCAACACCCTCTCAAGGCCATTTTCCATTTTCTTCTATTTCCATACCATTTTTTGATTTTCCTATAGTATTATTTAGTATATTCCACATAGTCTTACTCTTAATTTTAGAAAACATAACCAACTTATCGTTACGTTTTTTATAAAAATCCGATAAAATATGTCGATATTCCTTATTAGCTGCTTTGAAATTATCTTTAAACTGAGGGTACTGAGATCTGCAAAAAGTGATACCTGTTTTTTAGCTTGAATTACTTTGTGACAAAAAATTGGGATAGAAGCTTTTTTATGCATGTTTCATAATTACAACACCAGACAAAAACATAACTTACGCCTACCCTTTTCTCGTTTGAGACTAGGACAAGATTCTCATATATACCGGGGTGTCACCTGTTACAATCACTTTATAGGCATGTTTGGTATTATCGTAAATTTGAACAAGTTAAATGCACATCTGCTAGATAAGGCATTTAGGCTTAGGCTCTTATTATTCAATGGAAGAATTCCTAACTCATCATTTTTAATTTAGTTTAATCAATTTAATTCCAGTGTTAAAAAAAACAAAAATAAAAAAACAGACTATTTTAAAGATATATTATGTAATAATAATAATAATGTCTTTATTATTCTAATTTCATTCAGTATACAAAAAGTAATTACAAATAGAAATAGGGCGAAGTTCAGATAACTATTAAAAGTTTCTGCTCTTCCACTTAGCCCTGGAAATATATCAATATACAATACTCAATTACAAATTATATTAGCTATCCTAAGAGCAAGTAATTTATATGTATACAATGAAGCACACATACAGCATGTATCAGATATTATATAAAATTTTAGTTGTAAAATACTGTAAATTATAGCGTCATTTGTGTAAGAAATTGTTGTTCGTTCATTAGTTGCTTCATATAAGCAGATTTAAACTTTGATAACTTTAGCGCTTTTATTGAATCTGAAATATTATTGTAAGTATTTGAAATAGAGTAGGTGAAACAGCGCTTAAAAAACTCTAAATTATGCTGGGGCGGTATTATCGCACCCTTAAAGCTAATATTTATGTTGTGAACATCAGTTCTAAATGAAATTTTATTATATAAATAGTTAGGGGATTTGTTGCTGATTATTTTGTGGTATCGACAAGCTGCATGTAGTTTGCGTCTATTTGCCATATTTAGCCATTTTAAATCTGCAAGCTTGTGGGATATTCTCTCATATTTTCTAATACCAAAGATAAATCTTAAGCAACTGTTTTGGACCTTTTGAATCCTTCTAATGTCAAAGTTATCTAAACACGGGCCATAAAGGGAGTCACAGTAGTTAAAACTAGAAAGAATGATCGAATTGCATAACATTGCTTTGACGCTCTTGTTCAGCACATGCCTATGAGGAAATAGCAACCTTAACTTACAGTATGCACTAGATATCAAATTTGAAACATGATGTTTAAATCTCAGAGACTGATCAAAGACTATGCCAAGATTTTTTGCTTTTTCATCCAAGTTTAATGGTTCATTTCTTAATAAGATGTTTACATGATTTTTTACTAGAGATATTTGTTTCCTTTTTCCTAATATGATAGCTTTGGTTTTTCGTGGATTTAATAGTAATCCGTGCGCTGTTGCACGCTGATATTATTTAAATAAAAACCAGTTGTTCTTAAAATGTAAAATTTGAGCTTCCATCTACCATTAAATAATATATATATATATATATATATATATATATATATATATATATATATATATATATATATATATATATATTATTTAAATAAAAACCAGTTGTTCTTAAAATGTAAAATTTGAGCTTCCATCTACCATTAAATAATATATATATATATATCTGGTCTGGTCGATAGCCGAGTGGGTTAAGGCGCGAGGTGGCAATCGCGATTAATCACACGGACGTCGCACCACCGGGTTCGAATCCTGGCTCCGGTACTGGCACTGCCGGAGGAAATGGTTGTATGTCCGCGTTTTTTCAATGTGTAACCCCCTTCCGCACAAGCCCTGGCTTCTGGAATTGGGGGTTGTCTAATTTCTGTGGTGTTATTCATTATATATATATATATATATATATTATTTAATGGTAGATGGAAGCTCAAATTTTACATTTTAAGAACAACTGGTTTTTATTTAAATAATATCAGTGTAATTAATTTATTACCAATATAATATGAATACATCTCATTCACATAAAAAGTGTATAAAGTAAAAAGTGTTTTCACTAGATAGAAGATATTTATTCCCCTTGAAATTCAACAGGACCGGGCTTAAAATAATAAGCCTATTCTGAATAAATATGAAGATCTGTGTGAAATGTGAAAATAATGAGGATAATTGTCAGCTATTTCAGTGTGACAGTTGTATGAGTCAGCTATGTGAAAAATGTGGAGATATATCTGTAACTGAAATAAGACGTCTACAGATAAAAAATAGACGGCTATTGTTTATTTGTCTTGAGTGTGAGCAAGGGCTTCGGTAAGTCCCATTATTGATTAAAAAAATCAACGAGTTTCAAAACCAGTTAGATGAAATGAAGACATTAGCTGATAAACTTACCTCTGGTCAAATTTCTAATCTAAATCAAAATTATGATAATATTGTGTCAAATGAAGAACTTATTCAGGAGCTGAATCAAAGACAAATTAGGGCTTCAAATGTTATTATGTTGAATATTGCTGAGTCTGGTAAATCGAACTGTAAGGAAAGAATTGAAGATGATATTATGATAGTTAGAGAGATTATTGAATTAACGGGAACTGTGGTAAATAATGTAAAGATGTTTAGACTGGGTAAATATAGTGAAGGTAAAACTAGAGTTGTGAAAGTAGTCCTACCGGACCAAGGCTGCGCTATCAATATTATTAAAAACAGAAATAAAGTGACAAATATTCACGTATTTGGAGATAAAACAAAAGATGTTTACATGATTTTTTACTAGAGATATTTGTTTCCTTTTTCCAAATATGATAGCTTTGGTTTTTCGTGGATTTAATAGTAATCCGTGCGCTGTTGCACGCTTGTCAACATTTGCAAGATCTGTGGTTATTTCTTTATTTGCAATATCTGCATTAGCTGGTTTAAAATGTTTATATATCTGAAAGTCATCGGCATAGGCATGTGATGAACAGTGTTTCACTGCTGCAGGAAATCGAAAGGTATATAAAGTAAACAAGAGAGGTCCCAGTATACTCCCCTGTGCTACGCCTCTGTTTATAGTTCGATAACGAGAGATCGATCTACCAATGACGACAGCTTGCGATCTATCAGTAAGAAAGTTCGTTATGAGAGTGACAGAATCAGCATTTAAACCGATGTATTTTAAAATTGAAATGAGCACAGAATGATTAATCGTGTCAAACGCTTTTGAGAAGTCTAGGAGTACCAGCATCGAGAGTTTGTTCTGATCAGTTGCGGTAATAATGTCATCGGCGATATTTAACAACTCTGTATTACAACTATGACCGGGCCGAAAACCCGATTGAGTTAAAGGTAAAATGTTGTGGAGATTTAAATACTCACGAAGCTGGGTCTCCATGATCTTCTCAATAACTTTTGACAAACATGGTAAAATACTAATTGGTCTAAGATCAGAAAGTTCAGTGGGTGGGTTTACTTTTGGAAGTGCCATAACGTGAGCTTTTTTCCATTGTTTAGGGAATACGTAAGCAAAAATTTATCACATGGGTAATAAAAGGCAGCAGAAATGGTATACATGATTTTAAAACAAAAACTGTTATTTCGTCACAACCCGCGGCTTTAGTTTTTATACCGTTAATTATTTTTAGCACATCAATTTCTGAGACCGTTTTAAAACTGAAAGAACTATTATGCAATAATGTATTTGTAGAGTAGAAATCTGTGAGGTTTCTAAAATTAATATTTAGCACAGGAATGCTGTCAATAAAGTAGTTATTTATTTCATTACAGTCTGTGGAATTTCCAAGAGAATTACTTTCTTTGCAATTAAAATTTAGACGCTTAATATCATCCCAAATTTTGTTTTTATTATTAATAGATTGATGTTCAATGTAAGCTTTTTTCTCAGATTTTATTGCAGAATTTGTCATGTTATGTAGAGTTTTATATTGGTTATGGTCATGTTCACTTTTTGTTTGTTTATATTTTTGCAATGCTTGATCTCTTAATAACATCATGTGCTTAAGATTTTCTGTGATCCAGGGAGAAGGTTTTTTGGTAAATCTAGAGGTTTTTAAAGGGGCGTGAATATCTAACAATATAATTAAATTATCTGTCAATAATTTTACTTTATCATCTATGTCTGCCAGATCATATATATTTTTCCATGGAATTGATTGTAAATCATATTCAAATTGTTTTAAATCTATTTATCTTAAAGGCCTATATGTTCTGAAAGTGTGTACAGGTTTAGGTTTAATGATTGACAGCTCGATGCAAACTAAACTATGGTCAGATATATCACTAGAGTCTATTACATTACAACTTGTAATAATATGTTGATTATCTGTAATGACAAGATCAATTAATGAACTTGAATTTTTATTAACATGAGTAGGTTTAGACAGAATTTGTGTTAAACCCAATTCTACTAATAATGTACTTAGGTCATTAGACGACCATTTGTCATAGTTTAGAAAGTCAATGTTAAAGTCACCTAAGCACACCATACAATTTGAATTTAACATAGCTTGAGAAAAGGAATTTTCTAGATGATTCAAAAAGTCCCCATGATACAGTTTAGGTGGTTTATAGACAACACCAAATGAGATTATTTGCTTATTTATACATACTTCAATCCATAGCTGCTCTATTTCTTTACTACTTTCTAATTGGTTAAATTTTAAATGTTTTTTTAAATAAAAAGTAACTCCTCCACCACACCCTTGGCGATTACAACGAATTAAATTATAAGTCAGGTATACTTACACTGGACGACGGGTTATTTTCTGCTAACCATGTTTCAGTAACTGCTACTATATCATACTTTTGTGCAATTTAAAATTATCAAAATTTGCAACTAATGAGCGAACATTAAGATGACAACAGCTGAGTTTACTCATGACGTTGGTTACATAATAAAAGTAGTTGAAAAAAAACTGTTCCTGTAAAAAGAAAATTAATTTGTTAATTTAATACAATTGCTTCAGTATATAGAAAATGTGTAGGTGAATGTTTGATATCTCTAGATATAGTAAAGGCCCTTTTGGTACGCCTACTGTTATGGGTTTTATTTGTGACTTTAAGGTGTTTCCTGATTGGTCTGTTTCAACAGTACATGGCAGTCTCTTATTCAGATATGATTTCATCAGTATTAGGGGTACTCCTCGGATTCCATAAATTTCCATTTTTTAAATTAATATACCGTGGTCAACACTATCAAAAGCTTTAGATAGATCTAAGCACATTGCTAAAGTATATTGCTGATTGTTAAGTGAATCTAAATCTTCTAGGGAGTCAATTGGGTTAACTAACACCAAACTTTTCATGTAACCCCGCAAAAAGAAATCCATAGGGGTGATATCTGGGCTCCTTGTGGGCCAAGAAATGTAGCCACCACGACCTATTAAACGGCGTGGATATTCGGTGTCCAAAAACTGTCGTACCTCAATACTAAACTGCGGGGGGGTTCCATCGTGCATAAACCACATTCTCCTTAACATGCCCAAGGGTAAATATTCAAAAAGTTGGTCCCTGAGAAAGGTCAAATATGTTTGACCAGTCGGCCCCGCTGGTAAACAATAGGGCCCTATAAGTTGGTCATTATTAGCAAATACAGTGAGAACATACAGTTGGTGTGTATCTCCTTGTTAAAGGCTTGATTTTGGTGGTTTAAAAGTAAAAATATTTCTCAAATTGTACATCAAATTATTGTGTAAAGTGCAAGTGATCCAGTGAACACTTTAAAAACACTCTCAAGGAAGTTAAATTGAAGCAAATTTCAATAAACAATTATATCCCTATTATTAAATAGAATAAATAGGTTTACCAGTTTCATAAAAAAGTTATTGACAAAAACTAGGGACAACACCTTATTTGCAAGATAATAAAAACTAGTCTTACTTTATAATGTGATGGTCTGAACTTAAATAAAAAATAAATAAATATACGAATAAAAAGCAAAATGGTAAAAAAGTGTTCTAAATGTGATGCTGAGGATCAGAAAGAAACATATAATTGTGAGAATTGCAAGAAAATATTATGTAGGAGATGCAGCGAATTATCTGAAACGGAAATTAGATGTATTAGCTTGAAAAAACGAAGATTAACTTTCTTTTGTAAAGATTGTGAAAACGGGGTAATGCGCATACCAGATATATTGAAACAGCTGGAATTTTTGCAAAAGGAAGTAGTAGAACTTAAAGAAGCGTTAAAAACCGAAACGGAAAATAATATGGAAATTAAGCAAAACGGTGATTATGAAGATATGATTTCAGAAATGATTGATAGACAACGAAGAGCTTCAAATATAATGGTAGCCAATATTATAAAGCCTTTAGGAAATTCTCAGGATGAGAGGAGTGAAACAGATAAAAAGAGCATTAAGGATATACTCAAGAACATCAGTATAGATACTACCGACATAAAAGTATATCGCATAGGGAAATTCAATCCTGGAAAAGACAGATTAGTTAAAGTTGTCTTAAATAGTTCAAATGAGGCACTGACGGTTCTAAAAAATAAAAGAAATATACATATTCCAAGCATTCGCATTTTCTCAGATCAAACCAAACAACAGCGGGATTTCTATCGATCAATAAAAAAGCAGTTAGATGACCTCAAAGCTAGTGGTGATGACACAAAAACAATAAAATACATCAATAATAAGCTAGTTATTGTTACAAACCATTCCAATAATTTAAACTAGGTACATATCCTAATATACAATTTAACAGTGATATTATTTATTTGAATATACAAAGCATTTTACCCCATATACCAGATATTTGTGTAAATATTAAATGCTACAACCCTGCCTTAATACTACTAAGTGAATCTAGAACTACTCCAGACATAGATGATTTTGAATTGATATTGTCCAACTACACAGCAGTTCGATGCGACTCAAGCTCACGCCATACAGGCGGAGTATTATTATATATTAGAGATGATATTTTATTTTCGGTACATAGAGAATACGTATTGGAAGGTCAGTTATGGTGTAAATTTATAAAAGTGAAATACCTTGGTTTTGATTGACAAATTGGATGTCTATATCGCTCTCCAAATTTTAGTACTGCTACATTTCTGGATAAATTAGAAAATATCTGTGAGGACGTATTTTGCAATAGTGACAATATTCGTAGCATATTAGTAGGTGACTTTAATTTGAACTATTTAAGCAATGAATTCTATACAAAAAAAATTAAAGATTTATTCAATATCTATGGTATTACTCAAAATGTAAAAAGATCTACAAGGTGTACTAATACCAGTAACACCTTGATTGATTTTGTCTTAAGCAATTTCGATAATATTAATACATGTGTACATGATGAGCCAAAAATATCTGATCATTCAACTATTTCAATAAACATTACTAATATATCGGGTACTATGAAGGTAGCTACTAGAAGTTCTAATGAACAATTCTTTAAAGTAATTAGAAGTCTTACAGAAAATAACTTACACTCAAACCTTAGTTTAATTGATAGTAATTTTTTGCTTAATAATACAGATGTAAATTTAATATATGAAAACCTATTAAATAATGTTGAATCTATTTTAAAAAATATAGCTCCATTAAAAACGGTGAAATTTAAAATTTGCGATTTACCATGGTATGATCATGAAATTAGACTAAAAAGTAAACAAAGGGACAAAGCATACAAAAAATTCAAGAAAGAAGTAGTGGATAAGGAAATAAATTGGGAAGCTTTCAAAAAATTACGTAATGAGGTAGTAAATTTAATGAAAATCAAAAAACAACATTATTATTATGAAAAAATAGACACTCATAGAAATGATCCATATGCAATGTGGCAAACCCTAAAAAAACTTATTAATCCGAAGATTTATCACAACAATTACACTAATGGTATTGAATTTGAAATAGATGATCAGATTGTCAATGTAAGAGATGAAACTGTTATTGCTGAATATTTCAATAATTATTTTATAGGTAGTATAGAGGAAATTGTGAATAGTATTGATTATCTAACTTATAAAAGTACAAATAATAGGGCATTTAATATCGATAAATTTGAACATTTTAATTTGATTAACTTTAGAGATCTTCCAAAAATTGTAAATTCATTAGACAACAAAAGCTATGAAGTGTTAAGTAGCAAATTAATAAAAGAAACATTTGAAGTTATTGGTCATGTCTGGTTACACTTCATAAATACGTCTTTGGAAATGGGGACTTTTCCAATAAGCCTCAAAACAAGTACAGTAACTCCGATACAAAAAATTAAAAATACCAATAAATCCTGGGAATTCAGACCAATTAACACCCTACCTAGTGCAGAGAAAATGTTAGAATTAGCAGTTTATTATCAGTTA
This sequence comes from Leptura quadrifasciata, assembly GCA_963675555.1. Taxonomy (NCBI): domain Eukaryota; kingdom Metazoa; phylum Arthropoda; class Insecta; order Coleoptera; family Cerambycidae; genus Leptura; species Leptura quadrifasciata. The sequence goes on along the minus strand of OY776676.1, from coordinate 74,873,272 downwards.
ATTGATCATTTTACCAAAAATAACTTGTTTTTTATAAACCAGTCTGGTTTTCGGGCGAATCACTCTTGTGAATCTGCCTTACAATTAACTTTAACTAAGTGGAAGTAAAGTATGATATAGATAGATAGATATTTATTAGTTCTCGAAAAAAATACCCTTACGGTGTAGAACATGTCTAACATTTACAAATATAAAGCATAATAGTGTATAAAACGTAATAAATGTATAAAACATAATAAATATTACATATACAACAACTACATTAAAGTTACAGTTATAATAATAAAATGCAATATGCCTAATTGGCGCAGAAATGAGGATCACTATAAAATTCTCCAATGCTGTAGTAGGCCTTCTTTATTAAGACGTTATACAGTATTGTTTTTAACTTTTCTACTGGATGATTTCTGATAGGAATTGGTAATTTATTATAGATCTTTATTATGGAAAATTTCACATTTTTTTGCAAGTAAGTATATTTCATTCTGTCACTAATCAAGTCAGACTTATTTCTGGTGTTGTGGCTGTGCTGCCTATCACAGTTCTCAAGAAGGTCCCTGTTATTACAGATAAATATCACAGATTCATAAATGTAAATGCATGGTAGGGTAAGTATTTTGTTATTTCTAAAGTATATTTTACAGGATTCGCGATTTTGTAATTTATAGATATTTCTTATACACCTCTTTTGTAATGTAAAGATACGTAACATATCTGGAGAATTAGCCCAGAAGATGATTCCATATCTTATTCTGGATTGTATATAAGAGTGGTAAGCAATTAGGGCTGATTTGGCATTAGTCATGTTTGAAATCACTTTCAGTGCATAACAGTATCGTGCTAAGCAGCTGGCAAGCGTTTCAATATGGCATCGCCAATCTAAGCGAGAATTAATGTGAATCCCCAAGAATTTCACACTGTTTACAGTAGTGATCTGTTTATTCCCATTAGAAACTATCAACTCATTATTTTTCAGACCGTAATCAAATTATATTAATTGGGTTTTATTTGTGTTAAGTAAAAGATTATTTGCAGCAAACCAACTTTCTAGTGTTTCAAGTGTAGAAAAAATATTTTGATCGAGATTTATCGTTGATTGGTCATTAAAAATTAAAGAAGTGTCATCGGCAAATTGAATCACATCCTCATTAATAGCGCAAGAGAGATTGTTGGTGTAGATAAGGTAAAGGAGGGGGCCCAGTACAGAACCTTGAGGAACACCCCTTTTAACAGTGATGCTCTCTGATCTTATGAGTACTCCATCCTTATCACGTTCAACCACTCTCTGTACCCTATTTCGAAGATACGACTCCATTAATTGCAGCGATACCCCTCTTACCCCATAACATTCCAGTTTGTTTAGTAATATTGAATAATCAACACTGTCAAATGCTTTAGATAAATCTAAACACATTAGAAATGTAGTTTGACACTTATTTTGTGAGTCAATAATTTTACACAGAGCTTGATATATAGCGGTGATTGTTGATTTATTTTTCCTAAACCCATGTTGTGTTGGGGATAAAACATTAAAGTGATTAAAAAAACATATATTAATCTGCTGTAAATAATTCTTTCAAATATTTTGCTGATGTTTGATAGCAATGCAATTTGCCTATAATTGGAGATCAGATTTTTATCTCCTTTTTTGTATAAAGCGATTATTTCTGCTACTTTTAACCTATCTGGAAAATAACCTGTATCAAAGGTTAGGTTTATAATATGTACTAAAGGTGGAGTTATTTCAGAGGCTATCACTTTGAGGAGTTTTACAGGTATTTCATCCTCGCCAACTGAATGTGTGTTCTTGAGTGACATAATTTCATTATATACTTCATTAAAGTTAGTAGGAAATAAAATTAATGAGTTGATATTTCTTTGAATATTGTACAGTGCATAATTTTCATTTTTAACAATTAAATCTGGACACTGATTACTAAAAAAAGTATTCACATTGTTGAGAATGTCTTTGGGGTCTTTATGTTCGCCTTTCAAATTAATAAGAATAGAATTTCTATCAGTTACATGTTTGCCTGTATAATCTTTTACCAGTTGCCATACTGCTTTACTTTTATTCTGCGCATTTTGTATATAATTCATGTTAGACAGTTTCTTTGCTTCTCTGACTACCTTCTTAAGAATGCTGCAATATAAGTTGTAATGGTCACAAGTAACTAAACCTTGTTCTTTTTGTTTAAATGGATGTCGTTTTCTTTTACTAGATATTCTAATACCCTTTGTAATCCAACTGTTTGATCTTTTATTGTTAACAAGTTTTTTATTAAAGATTATTGACATTAAACTAATTAATTTATTAACAAATATGTTGTAAGCTTCATTTGACACATTTAAGTTAAAGACTTCAGACCAATTTTCAGTTTGTAGTTCATATTTGAAATTTAGCATTTTTGTATCTGAAAATACTCTTCTAAACAGTTTATCATTGCAAATTTTATTTGGTGTCGTTTTAATGTATATGGTTTGACCATAGTGGTCGGAGATAGCTGTTGGCAAAGTTTGACTGATAAACGGTAAAATAGTATTAAAATTTACAAATATATTGTCTAAGAGGGTACTCGATTTTTTTGTGATTCTGGTTGGCAGAAAAATAGTCTGATCCAGATTAAATGACAAAAGAATATCGTGAAAAGTTTTTGTGTGATTATTGAGATTTAGTAAATTGATGTTAAAATCACCACATAGGATCAACTTATATTTATGATAATTGTCTGTGAAATAATTTAACATGCAGATTAATGAGTTAAAAAAAGTATTAATATCGGCAGTTGGTGGTCTATATATACATATTATTACTATTTTACTGGTCCCGCTTACAGCATTTGAGGATTCTATATGTCCTTCTACATTTTTTTGTTTCAATTTAATATCTTCTGCGAAGTCAGATGTTTTCTTTACAAATACACAGGACCCACCATGAGTAGTAGATTCTCTTGCGTATGAAGATACCATTTTGTAATTTTCCATGGATATTGTGTGGATTTCATTTGGTAATAACCAGTGCTCTGTGAGACATATTATATCAAGGGGCTGTTCAAGACTGTTTATTATTATTTCAAGTTCAAGTAATTTATGTCTCAGAGATTGTATATTTTGGTGTAATAAATAAATACCAGTATGTTCTGCAATACTGTCAGGTTTTTGTCCATCATACCTGTTTAGTGAGGCAGGAGTAATTCTCTGAAAATTTTTTAGTCCGCGTGAATCATATGGTCGAACAATTGTCTTTTTTGGCCATACTTGACCACAAAACACTTTGTCTTCGTCTATTTTGTTCACCGCCAATTTGAAAGCTGCAATTTCATTTGAAAATGTTTTAAGCTTATAACACTGTAGGACATTGACATCATAGTCCTTGAGGTAATTTGTGACATCTTCTACTGTAGTTTCGGGTTCCAATCTAGATATAAATATCCAACTAAGTGGATTAACTGCTTTCAATTTAGTCAAGTCTTCATTTTCTCCAATAATTGTTTTTTGGGTGAATCTTTTCCGCTGTCTGGGTAAAGTAAATCCATCGTTATCGTTTTCAGTTATTTTAGGGTTATCTGTATTATTATTGTTCTGGGCAAATTCCTTATTCTGCTCTGTTGGAGCAGTTTTGCTTGTGTCTGGTTTTGTGCTTCTTGTGACGCTGGGTTCTAGGTTAATTATTTTATTCATAATTTGCACTTGTTTATTTTGTAACTCTTGTAGATTTGTTTGTTTTGATGTTCCTGGTTGGTCATTTTTTGTCATAAAGTTGTTTTGATGTTTTTTAACTGAAATAATTTCCTTATCTCTTGTGATTTTTTCTTCTAATTGGTTTTTTAGATTTGGTTTTGGTTTATCACATTCCCTCATGGATTCAAATTTATTTAATTTTACTTTGAGTGCGTTTAAGTCTTCTAATAATAAGGGAAATTTTACAGTTGCGGTATTTCTGGATTTAGAACGTGCTTTTGAAACCATAGATAGAAGTATATTAATTGACAAACTTAAAAGTTATGGTATTGGAGGTAGTGTATTAAATTGGATAAAGGACTATTTGACTGAGAGATACCAGGTAACTAAAATTGGTAATGCAACTTCATCACGAAAAATCAATAATTTCGGAGTACCGCAGGGGAGTGTCATTGGGCCTTTGTTATTTTTAATATATATTAATGATATTGATGAATGCCATGATAGTGATTTTATAAACTTATTTGCAGATGACACACTTTTATCAGTCAGTAATAACAGCCTAGACGTAGCAATTAACAAAATGAATACCTACTTCACTTAGAAGAATAATGGTATATCTAAACAAAAATAAATTGAAAATAAATATACAAAAAACAAAATCAATGGTCATAACTACTAGGTATAAATATAACAGTATTGACTTTAACACAGTCAAACTGTATATGAATAATACAGAAATTGAAGTAGTTACTGAATTTAAGTACATGGGATGTTACTTGGACAATAATTTAGTATTTACCACACACTTTGACTACATATATAAAAAAATTTCAAAAAAACTATTTTTTTTTTTCAAGAGTTGCATCCACTTTGTCAGTTGAAACAAGCATTACTGTATACAACACAATAATTCAACCTCATTTTGACTACTGCGCCAGTTTACTGTACTCGCTAGGGTCTAACAAATTATCAGTTTTGCAAAAATTACAAAACAGAGGGATGAGAATAATTTTGAAGTGTAACAGATATGTCCCAATAAGATTTATGTTGGCCTCTCTTCAGTGGTTATCAGTTACGGATAGACTATACTACTTTTCCATGATTTTTATATTTAAAATTAAAAATAAATTGTTACCCCCTTATTGTGATCAATTTATAACTTATAACAATGAAGTACATAACTATGACACGAGAACTAACAATAATTTTTATATAAACAGGCAGAATCTTTCACAAACTATGAATGGATTGTTTTATAAAGGTCTTAATGAATTTAACAAACTTCCAACGAATATAAAAAAAACAAATAATCTACCAGAATTTAAAAGAACTATTCTAAAATATATCAAAAATTAAATTTAATTTTATAATTCAAGTATTATTATATTGCTAGGCATGGTGTTTTGTGTAGATTGGTCTCACTATAATATTATTGTACTTTACCTATTTTAGGATCTTTCTTTTGTTTATTAATAAGTATCTAGTCGCACTCTTATGAAACTTCTGTATGTAAATTGATACTACTATTATCGAACTATAGATATTTGTTTGCATGTTACCTACTTTAAACTGTTCTGTTAAATAAATACAGTATTTATTTATTTATTATTCATTATTATTAGTTTTATGGTTATGAGATTTATGTAGATAAATTAGTATTAATGTTAACAAGCCATATAACAATAGATCTATATATTAGGATTGTCCTACTTACCAATAAATTATTAAAGATTGTATAGGCCTGCCCAAATGTTTACTGAAAATCGTCACTGACCTAAATAGCTGAAGAGTGTGTGGGTTTTCCTGAGCCCAAACATGGCTATTCCTGGAATTAAAAATCCCCTCTCTTGTAAATGAAGCCTCATCTGGCCATAAAATATTTCTTGTGAACTGAGGATCTTGTCGAGTGAATTCCAGAAGCCATTCACAAAACTCCTGACGACGTGCAAAGTCTCCTGACTCTAGGACATGTTCCTTTCTTATGTGTTATGGGGTAAAAACGATTCTCGCGTATAATACGCCACACCATAGTCTTGAGTTAACCCCAACCGATGACTAATAACACGGGTATTTATTGAAGAGTCTTGTTCTAGTAACTCTAGACTACTACATGTTCTATGTGGCCTGGTAAACAAGACCTGATGTCACAAACTTGTTGCACTGCACTTAAAATTGTTCTCATAGGTTGGCTCCAATGAGGAAATTTTCTCCCGTACAGCTCCGTGCAAGTCTCATTCATTGTACCCTAGGTTGATATCATGTTGCAGTACTCTTGCGGCGTGAACTCTGGCATAATCGATTTTTGCGAATACAGTTTAAAATTTAACATAAATGTGAAATGCTCTAAACGGAAGTCGAAGAGACACAACTGAATGCATGCCGCACTGACCGTAGACAACTAAACAGCTGGTGACTACCTGCAAAACAAACAAGCGGCACGTGTGAACATTTTACAGTGTCGAGATAGCAGAACTCCGCCGTTCAGTAGCTTATCTTTGCAGGTTTTAATGCAAAACAATATAATAAATTACCTTGGATCGCTTTAAAATTTTACAGAGGCTTTCCCACATAAAAGACTAGTATACCATTTTATTTTCCGCATATTTACATAAATCACTGTATATAATTTTTTTATTATTTTTTTTTTCAGATCATGTGTGGCCAGCTGTATTATGACAGAAGAAAATCTTGCAAAGTTGTGGTCAACACCATCATTATTGGATCTACGTGTATGCATATAACCAAAATTTTATGAACATTTAGTTTTTCACTGAAATGTCCTTGGCCAGATTTACTGGGCAAATTGCTAACAAGTCATATTTACTTTCCCTGAAATAATGTTATTAATATTATTATCTTGAGCAATACTTCTTGGCATATTTACACCATAAAACTGGCCAATTAGTTGACATGGTATTGTCTCCAATACTTTTCGGTTTTCGGGATGCCGAATGTGTGAGCTGCGTATGAACTCTGCAAACTGTGAGTGCTAACTGTAGCTAATGAACGCTTGTGAATAGTGTCTGTTTTTGTTTGCGTCTTAGGGCGCTGGCTCAAGACTGAAGAGTCAAGTGATGCCGTCTCCTCTGTCACTTGGTGTGCCCTTAACTAACTGATCTTTGTTTAGTAAATGTAACCTGATTAAAATAAAGCATTTTCTCTTTCACATATCGAATTTAATGATAAGCAATTATTTTTTAAAAACATATACAAAACACAACAAATCCATTTTTTTTAATATAGCATATATTTAGGAACTAGATCTGGTGACACTAGTGGTATTGATTTTTCTTTCTTTTTCTGACATATATAGTATGTCCGCAGATGAGGTACCACAGTCTTGTAAGTTTTGTTATTTTTTATTTGCTGAGAAAAAGTCATTCTTTATAAAAAGTTTTGCTTGTCTTAGGATGTCATAAAAAATTGTCGAACTTGAGATAAATTTTACAAAATTAGAAAATACGAAATCGACTAAGCAAACTACCTTTTTTATATTTTTAATGAAAACTTTTCAATGATGAAGAAAAGCCTAAATACGGCGTTTAGTAGCAAAATAAAAACGGCTTTTCAGGAAAAATAACATTTTCAACCAATTTGAACACCTAGTAGTACACATTTTTCTAATCTTTTTCTGAATTCTTCATACATAGATGAATGCACATCTTCATTTATGGTTGCAACAGCTGCACAATTTTTTGCTTTAGTAAATCTACGTCTTCGAAATGTTTTTTGAAACGAGGTTTTTCCTTATTTTGCAACTACAACGAAGCAGTTGCAAAATAAGGAAGAACCTCTTCAAAAAAAAATTCGAAGACGTAGATTTATTAGCTTTCCTTCATAATTGAAAAAACTTTGTTAAATAACATTATGACTGGTGTCGAGAGGTAAGAGCACTTGTCTCTCTCCCAAAAGTCCTGGGTTCGATTCCCGGTCGTGGCAGTAGAAAATACTGTGAGAGGGATTTTTCCACTATACACAGATATTGGGTGTGTGTCCCTTGTCTCTAAATGTGTAGCCCCTCCCACACAAGGCTCTTCTAGAGCCTTCCGGGATAAAGGTGGTCATAATTACCTGTGGTGTTAGTTATTTATTATTTATGTAAAAAAAGGTAGTTTGCTTAAAACAGATATCTTATTTAATTTTTAGGATACTCCGTATAAGTTATTCAACGCAGTAGCTCAGTCAGCTGAGTGCGCTGTGGCAAATTCATATTGGTCAGACACTGCTGTGTTCTGTGTTCGATTCTCGACACGGACACTGCTAGTGTCTAGGTAATGGATGTTGTCCGCGTTTTTTCAACCCCCATTCCATTCAGCCCTTGGCTTTGGATTTGGAGGTTGTTTACTATATGTGGTGTATTTATGTTATTTTATCTTAAGTTTAACAATTGTTTATGATTTCTTAAGACAAGGAAAACTTTTCATAAAGAATTATTTTTTATCGAAAAATGAAAAATAATAAAATTTATAAAAGTGCGGCACCTCATTCGAGGACACACTGTATATTAAAAAACCGAACGAATTTTTCTCAACTTAATACAGGGATTTATTACTGCGGCAATAATATTAATTCAATGTATTTTTTATATTATGAAACCATGTCTAAAAGAAATACAAATGTATTGATACGATTGTAAAATTGTTATAAAGTTTCAGATATTATTTTAAAATATGTAGGTAATACATATTGTTATTAAAAAAAAAACAAATGTAGCATCCCACGAAAAAATTAATAATGATTTCAGTATTATGATCATTGCAATTGATTCGATTTTTTTTTATAAAAGTTACACTTTAGAATGTTTCATGCTCATGAAAAAATTGTATTTGGAAATTTCAAATAAATAAAGTAAAACTAATTTCATTAAATATCAATTTGAACATTTATTTCATTTACTATTAGCTCAATAGGGGTTTTTTGTGTTTTGTGTTTTATTATTATCATTTTGATATATAGAAGAAGGCTAAGTCACAAACTGGTTAATTAAAAATAGCGTAACTATAATTAATATACAGTATGTCCACTTACAATGAACCTCAAGAGTCCGGCATAAAAGTTTGTCATAAATGATGGATTAAAAAGAATGGCCATTATTTTTTGTTTTGACATATAAATGAAGTTAATTGCATCCATGTGATTTGCAATAAAATTATATTTGCCATTATCAATTTAATTTATATTTTTTCTAGAGAAGTCGTCGGTAATTATTTTTTAAGCTATGTATAATACCATGATCCATAGACTGCAGTTTGGAACTTGTATTAGCTGGCATGGAATTTAATGTAATCCAAATTTTTGATATTGTCACGAGCTGAAATACGGCGCTTGCACCATGTGTCACGCCCTGCGCGACGGGGGTTAGCAGGGACGTCCACGGATATCGCCAGCATCACCCTGTAGAGGGTAAGTGCCGACGATAGCCACTTTACTCGCTTGGCATGTCGAGAGGGTAAATTACGTTACTAAGTGAACACACAAATAAAACATAGTGGTAACATGACAGATTGAACATTTATTATAACAGAACAAAACCAAACAATGAAATTAACATAATAAAATTTACTACTTACATTACAGCGGATTTACCCACCCTGAGGCATGGCCTCTGGGAGGGAGTTGCCCCACGCACCACCTAGGCCTGCTTCTCTAAAAAACCCAGACGACAACTGACTAACTCATTTACTTTTTCCCTTTCCTTTCCCGGTACTTGCACTCTCAGCATTTCTGCAACTAGCGGGCCGTGTGCACCGTTGCTGAGTTTGCTGGATTCCCACGGTACATGGTAACCATCAACTTGGTTTACTTTAAGATATCGGATTAAATTAATTTTGTAACTAAATCGTTTCCTGAATAAAATCATATACCGGGTGGTCCAAATAATTGTCTAGGTACTGCGTGACAATATCTGTCCACATATAGTAAGATTTTTCGTTTTTTATGAGGTAATTCATCATTCCATTCCTGTCATTCGTTAAAATCTCAGAGGTCATGTAAGTTTTTTTATAAATTCATCAATAAATTACAATCGTACACCATTCTTGAAACATCTTGGTTTTTTCTCTGTCCTAATAAATTTGCTATATTAACTAAGGCTGCTTCTGCAGCAATTCTTCCATTGCTGATATTATACCGTTCAATCCGGCTTCTAACTTTACATTCAGGATGTTCTAACAATTTACTGTCGAGATTTTCAGTTTTTACGTGCAACATTGTTACTTTGCTGAGAAAACCATTTCAAAAGGTTCTGATAAACTTCAAAATTAGTAGGTTTCTTATTTCCTTTCACATTTTCTTTTTACTTTTTCATAGCTATCCTCTTTCTTGCTTTTTCTTTCGAATTGTGACGATCTAAAATTAAGTATAGTCATGGTTTAATATCATTTACATTATTACCGTTGATTTACTTAGTTCTATTTCGATATAAATTTCACTTTGTTTTGCACTTTTTTTAAGTCATTTAACAATGTTATATTTACTTATAATCGTAGGTGATTTACGTGTTTCAATCATGTTCATTATAATTTGTAAGGATCAGTGTCTGCACAATCAGCTGTTCGACATTGACTGATAGTAGTGATGAGATCATTTGAATGAAAAATAATTGGTCATCTGATTCTTAAAATATTCAGAATCATTCGATTAAAGAAGCATCCGGATGATGAATAATTGGTAAGCGGTCGAGCGATAAGCAAATTCTTGAATACACAAATACAACTAACAACTACGATTGTTAAATTTGATATCCGATTTGGTCGACATGGGCGACAATATGATGCATATGAGGACTATAGATCTATTTCGATTATGTTTAGTACACGTTTATTTATAAAATGAAAAGAATAAATGATTACAATTGCATATTTAAATTCGATCGTTGCATGACCGTAGCGGCCCATAGCCTTTCCCCTTTTCTCACCATACCACAATTTCATTCAGGCCAGGATTTAAGTGTTCAAAATATTCCATCACTTGATTTTCATATAAATAAATATTGACTATTGAGTATTATTTAATAATGTCGAAAACAAATATCAAATGCTCTAAACAATATGCAAAATAAAAAAAGTACTGGCTTTAGATAATATTGCAATAAAGGCATTTAAATATAAATATATCCGAATTCATGATATCCGTTATGTTTTAGTTTCAATATATCTATTAAATTATTAATATTCCTGACAAACTAAAACATGCATTAATAATACCACCTCATAAAAAAGGTGAACCAGAACTAATATAAAATTACAGACCAGTAGCTCTATTATGTTGCTTTTCAAAACTATTTGGGGAAAATTGTTCATAACAGGATTATGAACTTGTCAACGATTATTAGACTATTATTATCAGATTATCAACATTGATTCAGAGGTGTACGCTCTACAAATATAGCTGCTTTTGAGTTTACAAGTTTTGTATATAATGCAATTCACAAAAAAGAGTTAGTTCTTAATTTGTTCTTCGACCTAACGTGTGCTTTCGACTGCATTTTAGCAAATTATATGTCTAGAAAAATTCAAGCATTAGGTATTAGAGGATCCTTAAATAAGTGGATTATCTTATTCTTGTCAAACAGAAAAATCTCATTAAAATTAGGTAATACCATTTCAAATACTACCTACAACCTCAATCTCAATATTCTTCTAGGGAGTGTACTTTCTCCTCTAGTTTTTATATTATTCATCAATGATTTGGAATCTCACATTACTAATGAAGTAAATATATTTCTAACAATCTACTGTCTTACTTTTTCACCTGGTGCTCATCTAACAAACTAATCAGTATTTCTAAAACTAAATATATATTTCACAACAGAACTACGGAACTACAAAATATCACATTTCAGCTTAGCAACACCAACTAACACTACAATAGAGAGTCGCAAACACTAAATTCTCCAATCTTCACATGTCTGTGATACCACAGCAAAAATATCTCGCACTAACTTTTTTGTTGGCGGTCATGCTTTTTGTTAAATTCAAATTGAAATTTGACATCAAATTTTTAAAGGACTTTTTTGCTGTCCATGTAATACAAGTCCTTAAAAAAGCAACAATACCCTTGACAGCAATTTTGGTGGTCAGATCAAACTGCCATGTCCAACTTCCAGAAATTCCGAAATAAACTGGTTCCGGTGCCATGATTGTGGGCTATTCTAGAGCACCTTTAATAGCCCTCCCTGTCGTTGGTCTCTGCTTGTTATGTGATACATGTCTCCGGTCGCTGTCGTTTGCATTGAGAGAGCACCTTAAACGTGGTTTTTTGAAGCCTAATTAAAACTTAAAATACTTGACAGCAATTTTCCACGTTGTGGTTTTAACCCATTAATCTCTACATTGACCCCTATATTATCCTTGTGTTTTAATTTAAAAAATTCTAAATAACCAAATTCATAACCGTCATTAGCTTTAATTATGTAAATAAAACATTTACATTTTTACATTTAGCAAGTTGCTATATAATTATCCACACAGAATACATGAATAATTAGATTAATAACATACAATACTATACACCTACAATACTTCACAAAACACTTTGTGCACCTAGGTGAATTAACACCTGTATGTGGAAGTAACAATATGATTGTATACGGATCTGATACAAGAGAAGAATTCAGAATTTATGCATATGAGTAATAACATTGATTATAATAGTTTAAAGGAGCAATTCAAGGTGATTTTTCAATGTTGTGTAGCGATTATTAATGTGTTAACCTTATTCTAAGAGTTTTAATGAATTCATCATATAAATTATCAGTTATATATTTTTTACAAGTATTACAAAAATTTTTAAAACTTCTTAAAAGTCTGATCTTTAATGGGATTAAATTGTAAAACTTTGGACTTAAATAGGTAACAAATCTTTTATTTACATTTTTAGAACTACTAGGAATTTTGATATGTTCTTCTGCCGTACTTCATGTATTATATATATTGTTAACAAATGCTTTCAGTTCATCCTTTTTATGTGTATAGATACAAACGTTTAAGATATACAGTGAACATATGTTGAGAATTTCATTTGTGTAAAGCAATTTAGTTGGATAGTCTCGCTTTTTATTATACATAATTTTTAAGATGCTGTTCTGGATCACGTTTAATTTTTTTAGTGATCTTGTATATAGACCACACCAAACTAATATACCATACCAGAAAAGCGACTCCACAAAGGCTTTACAAATCAAAATTAGAATATTTCTATTTAAAATATCTTTAAGCTGATAGAATTTGAAAATAAGCTTTCTGACTCGGTTTGTTAAATAGTCAATATGCTGTGTGCATTTTAAATGTTTATCCATTATGATTCCTAAGTACTTTATTTCATCAACTTCTTTAATGTTTTGTTGTAAATTTTTTATTTCTATTGAGTTATAATCCGGACGATTATGATTAGTTACTGAAAATGCAATATAATTGATTTTTTTGACATTTAGTGAAAGTTGATATTTATCAAGCTATTTTTTAATTATTTGAATTCCCTCATTTACATTTTCTTTAGCGGCATTCCAGGTTGTACCATTGAATAAGGCCACGGTATCATCTGCATATGAAAAAACTTTAGCATTTATGTCTAGTTTCAATAAAGAATTTATGTAGATAACAAATAGGATTGGCCCCAGAACTGTGCCCTGTGGCACCTCAATCTTTATGATGCTAGCATCACTTAAGTTGTTCTTAATTCTGACACGTTGAATACGATTAGTTAAGTAGTTCTTGAAAACGTCTGATACAATGCCACGAACTCCATAATGTGATAACACAGCAAGCAGCTTCTCGTGATTCGCCGTATCAAACGCTTTCGCTAAATCCAGAAAGACTCCAATGCATTTTTTATTTTTATCCAGACTATTTGTTATTTCTTTTGTTACCTCAAACATTGCATCGCACGTTCCCATACCTTCGATAAAGCCAAACTGATTTTTATGCAGGACATTATTTGTTTTTAAAAATTCCGTTAGACGTTCCTTTAAACATTTTTCGAATATCTTTGAAAAATTGCTTATCAAACTTATGGGTCGATAATTAGATATTAAAGTTTTATCTCCAGATTTATGTAACTTTCAGACAATATTTATGTATGGGTGTTATGATAGAGATTTTAAATTGTTGCGGGACAATACCAGTTTTAAAACTTAAGTTAATAATATGGACTAGTGGGCTTAAAATATAGGAGTGTATTAATTTAAGTATTTTTGTTGTAACTCCATCGATTCCAGGCGCACTTTGATTTTTTTAAACTATTTATATGTTTTATTATTTCATTTTCTGTGACTGGAGTGAGAAACATTGAATTTGATATGTTTTCTAGACTATGGCAAAAATATTCAGGTTCTGAAATAATACTAAGCATATTACTTCCAATGTTAGCGAAATAGTCGTTACAGTAATCAGCCATTTGTTTAGTATTATCAAAAGGCTTACCTCATTATCAACAAGATTTATTTCTATCTTTTTTTATCAAGATTGTTATTTGTAGCTTCTGAAATGATTTCATAATTTTTTTTAAGGTTTTTTTGATTTTGTAATACTTGGTTTTTGTAATAGTTATTTTTAGATTTTTTCAATAGCGTATTTAAATAATTCCTATAAGTCTTGTATTCCTTTTCCAGGTCTTCAGAGTAGCTTTCCAGCAATCTTTTCTTTAATTTATCACGTTCTTTTATTGAGGTTATAAGACCCTCAGAGATCCATGGTTTAATTTTTTAATTTTTTTTATTTAATTTCCCAATATTTGACGTAGATTGGTTAATGAGATTAGAAAAAAATATCTGTAAATTTGTTTGTTGCTATTTGCACGCCGTTACTATTTAGTACATCCTGCCAACATTGGTGCTTAAACAGGTTTTTTAGCTTATTAAAATTAGCTTTTGCGATTACTTGGAAGTCGTTGGATTTTTCATCAGTGCTTTTGTTATCAAAATTTAAGTTTATAGCTACTGGATAATGATCTGTTATGTTACAATTTAAAATATATGATAAACATTTTATGTTTCTAATATTGTGCTTTATTTTCAAGAACATGTGATCGAGACAGCTAGAACTCTCATTAGTTACGCGAGTGGGAGACTGAATGTAAGCTTTAAACCCATGTTTGGCTAAAGTTGATAAATATTCGTTAACTATATTATCATTTTTATTTAATATATTGATGTTAATGTCACCTACAATGATTTGAACTTGGCTATCTTCTTCCGGTTGCTCCAAATATGAGTCAATTTCGTTTATAAAGGATATTTCATTAGTTGGGTTTGGTCTATATAAAGCAATTATATTATAATGTATATTTCCAATGTTAAATTTTAATATACCAAGGGTAACACCACTTATTACTAACTTGGTCTTTGTAAATAGACCATTAATATTCGATCTGATAAACATTAAGACACCATCATTTTTATTATAGTCAGCCTCGTTATAATATGTGGTGTATCCAGGAATTTCAAAATAATCTTTGGATTCTATTTGAAAGCATTTACTCAAAATAGTTATGTCACAGATATTTAAGTTGTAAGTTTCAATCGCGGCAATTAGTTCATGAAAATTTCTTCTTGCACTGCGTATGTTCAGGCGTAGCACACTAAGCAATTTTTTTGTTGTTTCCGTGACTGCACTAAAAAAAATATTTCACCTTTAATTACTCACTCCCTTGCCACCCCCTGATAAGGCCGATTTTTTTTTATAAATTTTTTTTGTTTTTTTTACGATCTTTTGGGAGGGGATTAGAAAAACATGTTTTATCTTTTGTCATGTAAATGAAACATAAATAAATATTTTGCCATTAATTCGCCCCCCCCCCCCCCCTCATCCCTAAATAGGGTCAAAAAATTATTTCGCAATTTTTTTTTATGTTCTTTTATTATAAGCTTGTTTGTATTAGAAAAACATGTTTGTATTTTAATATGTAGTTCTTACATATAAGACACTATTGACCTTTAAAATCACACCTTAATTCTGTCAACCAAGAACGGTTATAACTGAGCAAACAAAACAACCACATATTTCATATTAAAGTTTCTCTGGTTGGCAAATAGCTTATTTAAGGATAAAGAGCACTTGTATTCGATTCGACTACAATTCAAAGTTAAATCCTGAATTTACTTGAAAATATTAATTCCATTTTGCTTAACTGCAATTGTAATCATATTGAAGTCTATTTTGTATCTTTATATCCATGTACAGGTGTGATTCTTGATTCTCGAGTCAATCTTTGAGTAAATTTTAGTCATAATCGACTCTTAAGAAAAATGGAATAAATTTTGATGGACTTCGATTGAGGTCTATTTTGAGTTAACTTAACATTAATGTGCTACAATATGTAGCCATATGGCTACCTCTATGTTGAACAGTATTGCTATCTTGTAAACCATAACAGTTACAAAATTGGTTAAGCGGGAAAAAAGTTTTGTATTTGTAATTCCAATGACATGGGTTATGAAAATTGAAAATATTCTGATTGATTCCAGAGATACAGTAAAATCTGAAATAGCTCGTTTTCTTTCTTTTACTTAGTGCTGTTATTATGATACATATTAAATAGATTTATAGGGATATTTTAATGTGCATTAACTTTGCTATAGAATAGAATACACTTTATTTCAAAAAATTTAGTCTTACACAGATCTAAAAAGATGGGCATTATATTTGAAGTTAAGATTAAAATGAGCAATAGCTACAATTACACAATTAAATGGATGTATATCACATGACAGTATCTAACATTAAACACTTTACATATGAAACATACGGTAAAAACACAAATATAAAAAATATTACACAATTGCACAGATGTGTAAATGGATGAAACTTTCGGTTTGAGACAAGTCTTACCTCTTTTATAGTGTTTTCCGTTTTTAAAGCAATGGCAAACAATTCTTCGAGGCTTTTTGACTCTTCTTCCTCACATAATCTGTCAAGCACTTTACTTGGAGACAATCCAGTGACAAATTTGTCCTTGAGTACTTTCAGTAGATCCGCTCCAAAGTTACAAAGCGTTGATGTTCCTCATACTTTCGCGTACCATTCGGATACATTCATAGATCCTTGGGTGAGGTTGTAAAATTTTATTCGTTCTCTCCATATACTCTTCATTGTTGAAAATTGAGTCTTTAATAACTCAGTGAGCTGGATGAATGTCTTGTTTTGCGGAGCTATCGGAAATGACAAGTCTTTTAAGAGTTTAAATGTCCCTTGGCTGATAGAGCTCAGTAGTACCGCAACTTTGATCTTTTCATCGTTAACTTGATTAACCACGAAATGCTGTTCTAATCTCTCTGAGTAAATTTCCCATCTACGTCTGAATTAAATTCGTAAAACTTTGGCACTGGTCCCGCCATTTTGCGTAAGTAACACGTGTTTGTTGAAGTTTCCAGTTTCCAATTCTAATTTCAGTATTACCATTTAATATCCTCGCCGCCAACTTGTAATGAATGGTGGTCGGTGGAATCAAAGGCCAAGACTTTTCGATGACTTTTCTTTATTACGAATATCG
This sequence comes from Leptura quadrifasciata, assembly GCA_963675555.1. NCBI lineage: Eukaryota > Metazoa > Arthropoda > Insecta > Coleoptera > Cerambycidae > Leptura > Leptura quadrifasciata. Next base: position 74,856,100 of record OY776676.1, on the reverse strand, counting down.
CAGATTCACTGGGTTAGGTACAATCATGCTCACTAACGTGCCTTTTGGTTGCAGACATCAACCGGACTGACTCGCTTGTATTGAGGAAGTACTTGTATGCGCATGTGCGACATTTGTACAATTTGATGACAAAAAGTTGTCTTTTAATGGCAATTTCCTTTTTCTCAATGAGTATCTCCAAATCCTCAAAAAAAAAATACACAAAACCACATGCAATAAATTCTTTCAAGCGTGGGGGTGTTCTGGGTCAAAAAAGCTTTGATAACATATCTCTTCACTTCCAAGTAAATCGCCGTCCCTTTACTTTCAGGGATTTTCTCCTTCATCAATTCGATGACTTTCAATGAACAGATTCTCTCTGCTGCTCCAAAATTCATTTTATCCTCGGCTCTCAAATCGGTCATTGTTAGTAAATGTTGGTCTTTTGAAAACTGGTTGATTAGGTACTGGAGATGACTTCTACTGACAAAGTAGTTTCCTATTTGTAGAGTAATGTTTGTTTTAAGAAGTCTAGTTCGTAATTTTATTAAAATATGGACCGAATCTTGTATATAACATATGTCTTTATGTTCTGGGCCATCATAATCGATTTGAAACCATTTCCAATTATTTAAGTGAGGCTTTGATGAAGGCTCAGATGAAGACTGAGTTAAAGTTAAATCTCTGCAGATTTTTAATTTTCTGTTTTTGTGAAGTGAAGTGGACTCGGAAGTTGGACTGTTTAGCGGAAGTACAGAGTTAAGTCTCATCACCCTTAATAATCTAGGGTCCCCATCAGCAGAAAATCCAGCCACTTTTATGCCAAATTCATCCAACTTTTTAATCATAACTACCCATCTACTCCTTACATCTTGACAAGTAAATGTACTGTCTGTCCCAAATACCATTAAACAATAAGCTGGTGCATTTTCAGAGAGTGGTTGTGCCGTAATGACGTATGCGTAATGGGACTTTTTTCCACTAATAAAATATTCCTGGATTTTTTCGCTGAAGATGCTACAAATGTATTTGTGATAGGCATTCCTTTGTCTAAGGGGAGAACGAATCCAACTACCTTGTTTCCATTGGGGTCATACTCAACTTTACCTGTGGAAAAATACAGTAGTTAATGTATAGCTGACTATGTAGGTAGCTTAAAATACTTTACCTGAAATGCGAGTAGCGTCTTCGCTTATCCATACGACCTTCTTCAAATTTCTGTCAATAATAAATTGGTGTAGGCCCTCGTAGTCGAAAGCCCCTTCTTCTGATAATTTTCTTTCCTTTTTTGCGAATCTATTCAATGCAGATATAGAAGGTAAAATATTTTTCAGATTGCCTTGAAGGGTTTCATACAATAGCCTACCACCTACGTAAAAAAGGTACAGTGCAAATTTTTTGATGTTCGTCAGGTACCTATTTTTATTATTTGTTTTTAATTCATTATTTGTGGATATTTTACATAACATCTCAAGTAAGCTATTAATTTCTTTACTTGTTTCTTCATTATTCACCGACTTATTTACACCATCCTCAGCCTCTGTGTTTTCACGTCGATTTTCACTCAAATTTTCTACAAGTTCCTTTATGAGATCTGGTTGCTCGTTCCAATTATCATTTCTTACATTCATAATCTTCGTTATGATAGGGTAAAAATTAGTTATGAGTTGTTGTCCTTTTTCTTTTTTCTCTCCGTCTTCTGGTACACTTTTTACGCAGATAGCGTTTTTTTTTCTCCAAATAGAAGTTTTTTTTAGAGACTGAGTTGGAGATACGTATTCATGGCAGGACTCGCGGCAGGATTTATTCGTCTCCAGAATAGTCCTACTGTTGCAAAAATCCTCCACAGGTTTCTCATCTAGTGCTTGTTCTGTAACAATACTTTCATTGCTCGTTCCAGCATCAGTCTTATTACTGAGTATAATACTGAGACAATATTTATGTTTCGACTACAACTAGAATTTATACGAGAACATGAACTAGTGGCTATGCTGGAATGTTCGCTCGAGTCTCGGCTCGAGCTCAAGTCATTTTCTTGACGGAAAGAATTATTTAATTCGAGATTTAATTTTTTTTCTTGGGTTTTAAAAAAGTTTCGAATAGTCTTTAAGTTTTGTGGTCGTTTTGTCATATTCAAGGTGGTATTTTATCCAACTTGTGAATCCCTTAAATGCCTCAAAAAATGTCTGTGGAAGTTTGAATAAATCCATCTTGCCTGGCAATTGATATTCTTTGCCCTTTTTGCAATTCTGATTTTCTCTTGACAAAAACATTGGACGACTGACACTAACTTGGAATTTCCTTCCCATTTGGTATTAACCTCGACGTCATTAATTTTTTCTTTGTAATGCATCCACTCATCGTTACTTTTACATTTGCTTTTTATGAAATTTGTCAGTGATTTTAGGATTGCACGGTTTTCACCAGTAATATCTATTGAGCTTCTTTGAAGTGATGTTTGTTCCGTAGTAGCATCTGTAAAGGTACCAGAATTAGGTGATTTTGAGGGTGCCTTTTCTGCAGCATTGTTTGCCTTTGTAGAATTATCCTGTCGCTGAATCGGTTGATCGGGCAAGTTGGACAAGCATGATTTATAATAATTGACAATCATGGAGATAATCTTCTTATTCAAAGAAAGAATGGTATAGGCGGAGGGTTTATCTTTAAAAATGCCATAATACATTTGGTATTGCTCTGGGGGAATAATTGAATGCAAGGTGGTTCATGCAAAATTTTCAATTTCTTTTAAATCATCATTAGTGATGTTTGCTAAATATTTCTCATGTATATAATTGTTAATCTTCAGCATATTTCGTAAATCTTCAGGAATAATTATTTTTAAAGCTCTCTCTACTCTTGTAAAAACATCGGGATCGAGATCAGGCTGGACCTCCGACTCGATATTAGCTATTCCAGCCATTTTCTAGCGAGTTTTCAGGGCTATTTTTATCTGGAATTAATAAGCAAGTTGACACAGCAACAGCATAGTCACCACCGATAAATATCTAAAACTGTTTGCACTACGCGCTCGACTACACGTGTTTTATTGAACTTTGTTTTGATTTCAGTCGGATGTTATGGCTATTTAGTCAAGTTAATGCGTAATATCTTATTACGCATTCGAGCACGCATGCGTAAGATGACGTACGTATTATAATTGTGCAAGACTTCCTCGGAATTCCTTCAGAGTTCCTTGGAGTTCCTTCAGAATTCCTCGGAGGTCCTCCAGAGTTCTCGGAGTTCCACCAGAGTTCTCGGAGTTCCATCAGAGTTCCTCCGAGTTCCCCTAGAATTCCTGTAGTTTGTACAATAGATTTCCCCAGCGGTTACCCCCTCGACATATACTAACTTTCTGTGCATCTAGACTTTCTGCCATCTTGCCAAATAACTTACCGTACTAAAATTTTTCATCTCTTTATGGCCACCATCAACTTTATTCTTTTAAATGCGGACCTGCCTTTTTATTTAGCATTTGAAATTATAAATTCAAAGGTATGTCACACTTAACACAAAAATTAAGCGGTAAGAAGAGTGCTTTATCGCTTAACAGCTTATTTTATGAACAATATAATGTATTACCTAACATGGTTAATCCAGTCCTGCTGTTAGCTCAATATTATTTACTTTTTTCTTCTAAGGTGCTTTGAAGACCAATGAACCTTTAAGGTGGTCATTGGTCATCTCACTCGCTTTGCTTAAATATTTTAGATTATTTTGTGTGAGGTTTTATAAATAAACAAAATATACTACCAAAATGAACTATTTCAGATTTTGCCATATACCTCCGGAACCAATTGGAATATTTATTTTATATGAACTGTTATGGTTTGTGATGGCAATACTGTTCAGTATTAGAAGTATACATATAATTTTTTTTGTTATCACAATGATAAACAAATTATATAAAGAAATATTTAAGTTAGTTAAATGTCCAGTCAAAAATTTAAATTTTCCACACTGAATTATGAATTTAAAATACATTGTATGAAATGGAGTTGCATGGTTCTGGTAACAAACTAATGGCAAAATATTTTTGTTTCATTTATATGATAACAGATAAAATATGTTTTTCTAATGCACACAAGCCTCCAAAAGATCGTAAAAACCAAAAAATTTCTCCAAAAAAATGTTTGGCTTTATTAGAGGTGAGGGTGGTAAAGAATTAGTGGCAAAACATTTTTTGTGTTTTATTAAAGCTAATTACTGGTTATGAATTTGGTTATTTTGAAAAAATTTTAATTAAAACATGGTGTGAATATAAGAATTATTGGGGTAAAACCACAACATAAAAAATTGCTGTCAAATGTTTTAAGTTTTAGTTAAGAGCCGCATAAGTATTTTTAGAGTAAGACCATTGGTTCTGATAGTACACCTTCTGCAAAAAACAGCTTGCTTTTGACGACCTTGCAAATCAAGTTTATGCATACTAAACCTTTCGGCGACACAAAAAATTGCTATCAATATCTTAGCTTCATAAAAACAATGTTTAAGCAATATGTAGATTTTTTAAGAAAAAAGCTCCACATACCATCATGATACAGGACCCGTTTTTTCGGAATTTCTGGAAGTTGGGCCTGACCATCAAAATTACTGTGAAGGGTATTGTTGGATTTTTCAAGACATCTCCATGTATCATATGGACAGCAAAAAAGTCCTTTAAAATTCCGATGTCAAATTTCAATTTAATTTTAACATGTTGACACGTAGTTGGCCTTCCATCAGCTTAAGCCCACCACGAGTGATTCCACTTGGCAGATGGAATTATGGTACGAAATTATATGTAGCTTATACAGATTCGGAAATTGTAGTTCGTTATATATAAATGTGTGACGGCGCAGGTAAACCACGCCTTATTGTGAATCAACGCCGGAGGGATTTGGTACATGTTCTGCGCCACGAGGTCTTAGTTTTGATGCGATTGGCCAATCCATATCTGCTTACTTTTATAATAAGAGGAGGTTACCTGCACCACGAGGTGCGTTCAAGAATTATGGGGGAACTGGGGGCGTGGCCGATATTTCCTATATCACCAACTTCATTTTCCGAATCTGTATATGTAACTAGTTCATACTGGGCTTCTGTGGCAAGTCCATTTAATACCTGGATGGAGCCAGGAAAGAAACAAGTTTAAAATCAGATGGATTTATTTAGACAATAAACAACATTCAAGTTTTCATTTAAAACTGTTTTTAGTAGCATATATATAATTTAAAAAAAATTTATTTATATTTCTTGAAATATTGTTCCACACATAAGGCGAGTTTTTCTACAAAAATTGAGCAAAAATCTTGTTTCTCGATACCATTTTTCACTTGTACAAACACAGTAAGGTTTAGTTGGTCGTGCTTTTTTTTTTCAGTTGGAGGTACAGTCTCCAGATAATGAAAACTTTAAAGATTTATAGCCTTGTTGTCAGTCTTAGGGATTTTGCCTCCAATTAAATGGGCTGTAATTTTTTCCCTGAATTTCAATATTCTTATTTTTGCTTTGGTTGCTTTTTGATATAATAAAAATAGGCATTATGAATGTACATTTCTATGATATGTAAAGCCCTTAGGCCACCCAATTGTTTTTCACAATGCGGAGTAATAGGATACATTTGATACGACCGATCTATACCAGACATACCTCTATTATCATCCTTGATACATTTGGCTTTTTTATTTCTTACCATGCCTAATTTGAAATTCAACAGATTTGACTTTATCCATATTTGATATGGTCAAAAAGTTTCTTTTACCTTTCCATTTACACACAACAACTGATTCATGCCCTCCCCATGACATTTCACCTTTTTAAAGGCTTTTATTAAACTGGCATGTTTGTTTGTTAGTTAGCTTGTTTAGGTGAAATCTTGCAATCAAAATTTCGATTAGTTCTAATTAAGCTAGAGCTTTGAAATTTTGCAGGTGTATAAGTCCGGTGACAATACACTTTAACATTTTCATATAACAAGATGGGGGACGACTTTACTGTTTATGATCCGATTCGACTCAAAATCGATACCTGGGGGTTTTCGAGATCGCCAATGAATTCTTGGGCAAAATTTAGGAATTCAAAATGCCGGACAATTTTTGTCATTTATGGTCCAAATCCATCAAAATCTATATCTGGGGGTTTTCGGGTTCGCCGACTACGAATTTCTAGTCAAAAATTTAGTTCAAGATGGCAGACGACTTTACCATTTAAGATTCAATCCAACTCAAAATCGATATCTTGGGATATTCTAATACTGCCCTCAGTAGCAAAAAGACCGTAACACTGTCAGCCATACTTTGGAGTAAAAAGCATAAAACTGTTTTTCCATAAGCCGCCAAGAAAAGTTCAATTTGCATGAAAGTTTTGACGTTAATATTTGAAAATAAATTATATTTATTATTTAAAGTAATTTTTAGTTAGTTTTATTGACATTATTGATTTATATTCTTTATAAGACCTTCTAGCTACATATTACCTTGCACAGTAATTGAGGTTTAAGTAACAAAAAGACCGTAAGAGCTTGATTCAAATCGTTACGGTCTTTTATTTACTTATATTTAAATTGGAAAAGATATTTCAGTAGTTTAAAAACAGTAATAAATTCTGTTTGATGATGAATGATTATTAAATAAACGAATTAATTAATTAATACCTACTTTTATTAACTAAATTAGTCTTTTCTAATCACATAATAGAAAAAAAATAGGAAATAACAAATAATAAGATAATTATTATATAACTCAGAATCAAATAATATTATTCTAACGAAACATTCAAATCTGCTACGGCTTCATTGGCAGGTAGGTCAGTCCAAAATTTTCTCCAATTTAGTGGCATCAAAGGACAAATTTTATTAATAATAGTGCCCTTTTTTGCCTGTGAAATTCCTCTAGGCAATTTTCTAGGAGCAGATTTATCTTTTATTCCATGCTTCATTGCTTGAGCTGTAATGAAATTTAGTTCATAAGGAGCGCCTTCATAATCTTTGAAATATTTGATGGTGTTTTTTCCCCTCGTAGCGCAAACCATAACCATGTTCTTTATATATGGCCGCGGAACAATTTTTTTTAGTTTATTTTGTGAACTGTAATCCTTCCAGTCATAGAAATCGGATATTTGCATGCTTTTTACGTCAACCTTGCCTGAATTTGCTTGCTGTACTGCTTCCTCAAAATCGCCGAAGTCACGTATGTCTCCTTTATACTTCATACTTTGCTCAATTTGATGGTGAAAGCTATCCGCGCTCATAAACGTGTGACCGCTCTCAAAATATTTAATCCAAATTTTGTTCGCGGCAATTTCAGTAGAATTAATAATATAAATTAAAAAACTGTAAAAAGTCCAGTTCTTATTTTGTCCAGAGCAGTTGTCAAGCCACAAGGTTATTACTTCAGCATCTCTGTTTTTTAAGAAAAAAGCATATAAACTGCTTATTATATCTTCTTTCTTTCTGCCAGCTATTCCTTCGTACCATATTACAGCCAGTGGTTTTAGGTGACTTTGTTGAACACCCACAGAAACGAAGCTCTCATTAAATAGAACAATTCTAGGTGTGAACAAGACAACTTTATACTGCTCCATTCGAGGGAGCATTATAACTTTTTGAAGATCTCCAGAGAAACATACGTCTTTCTTGCTATCCCTTGTACAATCTGCATCCATTTTATAAAGAGACCTGGATTTCTTAGCCCTAGCTAAGTGGTCATTATAAGTACCGCAGATTTCACAGTTGAGATCAATATTTTTATAATGTTTGTGAAATTTAAAAGCACCGTATACCTCGCACTGCTCATTCCCTAATTTTGTGAACGAAATTTTCATTTCTTTCAAGACATTCCTATATACATCATAGGAACATTGAGCTTCTGGATTTTTTTTCTTATAATCTGCCCACATAAAGTTCACGGAGATATCAGACGGCAAGTACCTTCTGTTGGGTGCATGCTCCCTTCTGTAATGTGAAATGGATGGATGGAAGGATTCTGTGTATTCTTATTTTGGCCTTGTCGAATTTTTTAGAGGAACCTTTCTTCCCTAAAATACAAAAATTTACAAAATTAAAAATAATATGTATATGAAGAAAAAATTACCCCTCATGTCAGGCTTGGAAACCAAATAATTTTCTGAATTTTTCAAAGCGTTCTGGACTACTGTGTCGTTATTTGATTTGAAGCCTAAGGTAGTTAAGAAGAAAGGTTTGCATGTCTGAAGGCTTGCTCCATCTTCATTTTTCAGAAAATAACAGTATGTATTTTTTCTTCCTGAATTTTCAACATTCTTCTTGGGGGTTTGATACTGGGTGTTGGCTAAAATAAACTGCCTTTGTTCCGTCCAATTCATTTCCCAAAACCGTTCATTTATTTGAAGGCGTCTGTTTTCAGAAATTTTATTCTGACACTGCCTTATACATTTTTCTGAGCATGCAATTGGTTTAACTACATACTGCTTTTTCTTTTCTTCACGTTTCTTCTTCTTTCTTTCTGCTTTTGGTGTATCGTAGGTCTGTCTTTTTCTAGGATTACCTTTTTTTGTTAATGGAAGATTTGATTCATATGGATCCACAGAAGAACTCGTTTCTGTCTGAGTATCGTTTGATTTATTTTGATCCACTGAAAATGCTCTTTCTGTTTCAGTTTCGTCTTTATCTGTACCTTCAATATCAATATTTTCGGTATCGGTATTTGGTGGTATTATAATAATGTTTTCGGTCATTATTATATCATCAATTATTATAGTTTCAGTTTGTTCTGTTTGTAGACAAATTGGGTTTGGTAAATAAATAAATTTGTTTACTGATTCAATATCTATGATGTCCGCTGAACAGTTGGTGTTATTGCCATAATTATCGTCATCATATTTTTCACGTGAACCTTAAACAATATGCTCGACAATATGTATACATAGGTTGTTTTTTAATTTAATTCTAAAATTATTTCAACTATAACAAAAAAAATCCAAGATATGTTATTTTTTATTTTATTGTTGAACTAAGTGTCTTATAAAGTTAAATGAATCAAAATGCAATAAAGTAAATGTTGACGCAATTGGATAAGTACCGACTTGAAAATATACCTAGTTGAAATTTTAAAACGGTTCCATGTCATGCTTCTGAAATATTGACTTTATTATTTTTATTTGTTGATAAACTAGTTTATGGATTAAAATTGTGATGCACATCGTGATGTATAGGGTGAGTCATCATAAATTCACTCCCTAACTTAGGTATTTATGAACGAATTTAAAAAAATTAAAAACCGAATGGTAGGGATTCGTTTAAAACTATTAGCAAGCAAGTACTTTGAAAAAATTATGTCTTCGAAATTATGAAAATTGCGAACTTTAACTAATTTTTTAAGATGGAACACACTGTATTTTGTAAGAAAATCGGATTCGCCATTTTTTTCTTATTTCAGAAATATACATTTTTACATATTTATCTTTCTTAATTTTGAGATATTGCCTAAACAAATATTTTATTATTATTATTATTTCACAAAATTGTTTCCAGAACAATTGAACTCCAGTATGCCTTGATGTCTGAGAAAAGATCTAAAATTTGGTTTTAATTTTTTTTAAATAAGTTCATAAATAACGAAGTTAAAAGGGGTAAATTTATGGTAACTCACTTTGTACATTGTAAAACTATATACAGATCAATAAATAAATAGATACATAGATCTCACATTCTTGTGCAAGATATCTATTTTACTAAAACGTAAATTTTTAGTTCATAATAAACACCGAATAAACAAGGTTTATTTCCGATTTTCAATGTCTCAAAAAAAAGCCTAACTTTCAAAAGAAATAAATCACTGCTAAAATTAATTTGTGCTTACCTGGAGAGGAAATTTTATTTGGTTCTTCCAACGCTATTCTCTGATTTTCACCCGAAAAACCGGCACTATTAGCATTATAATCACATTCATTTCGGGAAGTGAATGCCATAGAAACAATATTCAGTGTACGTGTGCTCACGTTTTTAGCCATTGTATTCAAATCCAAATAAAAACATTCACTAAAATAATATTAAAACTTTATGCCTCAGCCGAAAACAAGCAACGAATTGTGACCGCATGAAGTAGTAAACAACTGATAAGGCAGGCGGTTTCTAAGAAAGAAGACCGTAACAACATTTTTTATTGATGTTGCGGCCTTTTTGTTACGAATTTAATGGTTACGGTTTTCTTGCTTCCTGGAAGAATGACGTAGTCAAGTTACGGTCTATTTTATTTCAAGTTTTTTACCATTAAATGCTATTTTACGGCTTTTAGGCTTCGTTAGAACGTGAATAACATTATTACCAACATAAATATCTAAATAACAAAAAATCTCAAAAAAATCAAGTTACGGCCTTTTTGCTACTGAGGGCAGAATAGTAGGGTGAATCGGGATTTTCAATTCATAGTCCTCAAATTGAAGAATTTTTTTTTTCCCAATCGACTAAGTCGGGTCTCGGCATTACGTTCCACAGATCTGGGGGTCGAGAGGGGAGAGGGGACCATTTAAAAATGTGGGAAATCGGTTTTTCGTCAATAAGTGTGTTGATTCCACAAAAAAATATATACTTCACAAAAATTAAGAACTTGACAAAACACGTAATTTGGTTCTCGGCCTCATCGACGTCGGACCATAATTTACGAGATATCGCGAATTAACGTTGCAGGAAAGAAAATTTTTCAATTAATTTCTCCTCGGCTCGACATGCACGTAGGACTTTTATTATATTTTTCATACAAGGGTAAGGTCACCCATTTGAAGAGGCTAGGGGTGGTGGGACAATTAGGAGGGGAGGGAGGTAGGGCAAATTTCTTTTAAACTCTGATAACTCATGACCGGAGAGGTGGATTGCAAAAAATCAAAGTGACATTCCTTCAGTTTTTCACATAGAACTCATTAAAATTGGCAGAAATTGATTTTTAAAAATTATGATTGTACCTTGTACCTATATGTACCAGTGTCTGATTCATGTAAAAAAAATGAGAAATCATCTGAAAGCAGAAGTCACATATACACTCTTATGAAACCAGTAATAGAGATAATTTAAACATAAACTTTCATCGATTAAATAGACCTAGAGATGGCACTAGCTACTTAAGTTTACAGTTTTATAATGCTTTACCATCAGAAATAGTCATTAAATGCAACCAAGTTCAAAATGATCATAAAAAAATATTTACTGAACAATGCTTTTTATAGTACAAAAGAATTTTTAGATAGTAACTTTTCTACAATTTAAACTCTATATGTATATTCATGCAGTAGTCTAGGTTAATACATGTTAAATTTGCTTCATTTGTTATGTTAGATCTTTTTCTTAAATAATGTGTGTCATCATGTTTAGTTTTGTGTTTTATACATTTTATATTTTTACAATTTATTTTAACTTTATAGTATAGAAATTGACGTGTGCAAACACCTATGTGTATTTTAACACCAATAAATAATTGAATTGAATTGAATTTTGCGAAAAACCCGCGGCTGCCGCGCGAACGAAGTTTTGATTTTTTTTTCAAAAAATGTTTGTCATGAAGGGGGAATAATTTTTATGTCAATCGATGACTTTATATTTTATCTTCAATTTCCGCCCAACTAGCCGCAATCTGATAATTATTAAGGGAGAGTGCAAAGTTTTTGCTATATAGCAGGAGAACATAGGGGAGGGGGCGGTTCTAGCAGGGCTCAAAACAGAGGGCAAACAGTTTTTTTTATTCATCCACTTTTTAATTTTGCCTTATCCGTATCTTGCCCGCCCGCGTAAGTTACAATTAAAACAACGAATGGAAACAGTCGATAGAGTCAGTCGACAGAGCGACGAGCAGCCTGGGGCGGAGCTTACTCTTTCCACTTCCTCTCTCTCCTGTCATTAATAGAGAGCCACTTGAGGACCAGATAGAATCGCTTTTTCCTAATATTCTAACAAATAGCAATCTGGCACGCTCTTTTTGCAGAATTACTGGTATATGGTTAAGCATCCATTTACAGTTTTGGAATGTACGGAAAGAAATTTGTCAAAGTGCTGGTCTTTGCCGTGTTTGTTGGTAGTTGCAGTCCGGCACTTGAAACTAAAATTTGAGAATGCTATTTGTTATGAATCATCAACTCTACTGTCGCGTGCTGGATGTGAACCTCGCTGTACTTTTCTGGACTGGACGTGGAAGTATAGTAAGGCAAAAGAAAAATATTTTTTTTTTATTGAAATAGGCTTAAAATGTTATGATTTTAAAGAGTGTAAAAAAATTCCTGTCTGTCGATCTGTCTATCTGTCAGTGACTTTTTTATGCGCATGTTTACTCTGGAACCATTTATGATATTAACTTGAAATCTGGCGCTCTAAAATTTTTTTGGCATTAGCTGCCTCCTCTACCACCCCCATTGCCACCCCCCACCCTATTATTAAAAAATTAAATTGGGATTTAGTGTGTGTATGAGAACCAAGGGCCTCTAAAATGTAATTTAGCATTAGTTACCCCCTTTACCACAGTAGAGTTGACGATTCATAATAAATGGTATTCTCACATTTTAGTTTCAAGTGCCGGACTGTAACTATCAACAAACACGGCAATGGGAAGACCAGAATTTTGACAAACTTCTATCCGTTTACATTCCAAAACTGTAAATGGATGCTTAACCATATACCAGTAATTCTGCAAAAAGAGCGTGTCAGATTGCTATTTGTTAGAATATTAGGAAAAAGTGATTCTATCTGGTCATTAAGTGACTCTCAATTAATGACAGGAGAATTATAACAATCGGAGGAAGTGCACGCGTGAGTGAATCAGACAGGAGACAGAGAGAGAGAGAGAGAAGTGGAGAGAGTCAGCCCGCTCCGGCTGCTTTGCGTTACTATACTTCCACTGGACGTGGAAGTAAAAGAAAAAAAAATTGTTTTTTTTTGTTGAAATAAGCTTAAAATGTCATGATTTTAAAGAGCGAACAAAAAATTTACTGTCTGTCGGTCTATCTATCTGTCTAACTTTTTTGTGCACACGTTTACTCCGAAACCGTTTATGATATTGACTTGAAATCTGGTATACTTATGTATTGTAACGAGATCTGGAACTAGATTATATTTTGATCTAATTCCGTTGAAGGGTTCGGGGTAAATGGGGTAGATAGGCAAAACAAGCAGGTAAGAGTCCATAAAATTGCAATTTACGGCATGTACCAAAAGTCAAGGTCTCAAAAAATTTTTTTGGCATTAGTGACCCCCCCCCTCATTATCACCCCCAAATCCACCCCCACAGTATTATGAAATGGAGTAAAAAAAATTAAAATATGATTTAGTGTGTATACAAGAACGAAATGTCCCAAAAAATTTTTTTGGCGTTAGCTACCACTCTACCACCCACATTGCCACCCCCACCCTATTATTAAAGAGAGTAAAAAATTAAATTGGGATTTAGTGTGTGTATGAGAACCGAGAGGGCCTCTAAAATTTATTTTGGCATTAATTATCCCCTCTACCACAGTAGAATTGACAGACTTCTTTCCGTTTACATTCCAAAACTGTATATGGATGCTTAATCATATACCAGTAATTCTGCAAAAAGAGCATGCCAGATTGCTATGTTAAAATATTAGGAAAAAGCGATTCTATCTGATCCTCAAGTAACTCTCAATTAATTACTGGACAATTATGACAATTGGGGTAAGTGCACGCGTGTGTGAATCAGACAGGCTGCTCGTCGCTCCGTCGACTGACTCGATCGCCTGTTTCCATTCTTTTTTTTAATTAATTGTAACTCGCGTGGGCGGGCAATATACGGACAGGGCAAAATTAAAAAGTGGGTGAATAAAAATAAAGCTGTGAGCCCTGCTAGAACCCCTTACTCTTCTCCGTTCTCCCGCAATACAGCAAAAACTGCACTCTCCTCTCTCCCTTAATAATTATCGGATTGAAGGAAATTGAAGATAAAATATAACGCCATCGATTGACATAAAAATTATTCCTCCCACCCCTTCCTTTCATGACAAAAACATTTTTTGAAAAAACGGTCAAAACTTCTTTCGCGCGCCAGCCGCGTGTTTTTTGTGAAAGTCGATTTCTACCAATATCATTGAGTTCTACGTGAAAAACTAAAGGAATGTCACTTTGATTTTTTGCAATCAACCTATCCGGTCACGAGTTATCGGGGTTTAAAAGAAATTTTCCCTCCCTCCCCTACTAATTGTCCCACCACCTCGAGCCTCCGGCTTCTTAAAATGGGTGACTTTACCCTTCTATGAAAAATATGATAAAAGTCTTACATGCATGTCGAGCCGAGGAAAAATTAATAAATTTTTTTTTCCTGTAACGTTAATTCGCAAAATCTCGCTAAATAATGGTCCGATGTCGATGAGGCCGAGAACCATAATTACGTGTTTTGTCAAGTTCTTTACTTTTGAGAAATATATATATTTTTTTGTGGAATCAACTCGCTTATTGACGAAAAACCGGTTTCCCGTATTTTTAAATGTACCCCCCCCCCCATGTCTTGACTCTCAGCTCTGTGGAACATAAGTGGGGAAACAATGCCGAGACCCTACTTAGTCGATTGGGAGAAAAAAATTCTTTCATTTGAGGACTACGAATTGAGGATCTTTTTTCTGCCCGACTCACTCCACTTTAGGTCGCGGATTATGAATTTTTATCCATAGTTAGGTTTCCAGGCTCTTTTCCACGTTGATAGTTCGAATACTTGACGTTTTGACCATCTTGCCATGGTCTTCTTTTTCTCTTCAGAAGAACTCAACTCAACAAATCTTTTCGTGGTCTTCTGATTCTTCTGAAACGAAGAAGAAGACCACGGCAAGATGGTCGAAACATCAAGTATTCAAAACTATCAACGCAGAAAAGAGCCCAGAAACCTAACCATGGATCATCAGCTCCGCGAAAGCCTTAGAACCAAAATATGAATTTTTAGTCAAAATTCAAAATGGCGACGCCAATATGGCTGACGACTTTTGTCATTTATATCAAAATCGATGTCTGGGGATTTTCGGGGTCGCGAATTACGAATTTCTAGTCAAAAATTTAGTTCAAGATGGCGGACGACTTTACCGTTTATGATCCAATTCGTCTCAAAATCGATGTCTGGGGATTACAGCATATTAAAAGATTAAAAAGTAAAAAATAAAATTATATAAAAATTATTAAAAAAAAAAGCTTTTATCTAAAAAGTATTAAATAAACTTTGAATTAAATCAAACCCATCATTTTGTTATATTGTATAATTTTTTTTTATGATATAAAAGCTTGTCACGAGCGATCTCCTTTACACAGGAAAATTTCGCAACAAGGTTTTATATCATAAAAAATAATAATAATGTAACCAAATGATAGGTTTGATTTATTTCAAAGTTTATTTTCTACTTTTTAGAGCATTTAAATAAAAGCTTTTTTTTAAATATTTTTTAATCTTAATTTTTTACCAAAAGATTTCCTTTTCTGTTATTTCTAAGAGTCCTGCAGGGATATATTTTCCTATAGTGAGGTGTTTTATTAGCGACACAGAATTATAAAAATTATCTGTATACAGGGTGATTTACCTAAACATGCGGAAAATTATTCAGTGGGTTGTCCCCACCAGAAGGAGTTAAAAAAATAAGAAATAAAGAAATTTGGAAAAAAATTACTTATTTTTTTTTTGTATAAGTGCGCCTATGACTAACCAATCTGATGTAATATAGTGCAACGAAATCACTTCCTTTCTTATGTGGTATCGGTAAAAACGATTCTCGCGTATAGGGTACTTATTGAAGGGTCTTGTTCTAGTAATTCTAAAACTTCTTCGTCTACTTCAACAGGACGATTTACTACAAGTTCTCTGTCGCCTGGTAAACAAAACCCGGTATCACGAACTCTTTGCACTGCATTTAAAATTTTTCTCATTAGATTTGCGCCTGTGGGGAAATTTTCTCCCGTATTTTCGTACAGCCCCTGCAAGACTTTCATTCATTGCACTATAGGTTAATATCATGTCGCAGTACTCTTGCGATGTGAAGTCTGGCATAATCGATGTTTGCGAATACAGTTTAAAATTTAACAAAAATGGGAAATGCTCTAAACGGAAGTCGAAGAGTCACTGAACTGAACAGTGAATGCGTGGCGCACTGACCATAGACAACTAAGACAGCTGATATTACCTGCTAAACAAACAAGCGACACGTGTGTGAACACGTCGAGATAGCATAACTCACCGTTCAGAAGTGTATCTTTGCAGGTTTTAATGCAAAAAAATATAATAAATTACCTCGGATCGCTTAAAAATTTTACAGAGGCTTTCCCACATAACAAACAGACTTGTATACCATTTTATTTTCCGCATGTTTACATAAACCACCCTGTATACTATTTAGCATTTGTCTAAGTAGTCTTTCAACAACACAAAAAATACAGCTGAGGAGTGGCCCATTTCACTTGGTTTTTCGTACTTACCACAGTATATTTTGATTCACATAACTCGTAAAATTGGATACATACTTATCTTTTTTGTTTTTGGTATATTGATGAAAGAATAGTCTTCCATATCACAGTACTATTGTTTCGTCAATACACAAACTTCTGTTTGGAATATATTTTTCACGCATTATATTATTGAAGTGGCTCAGCACTGGTCTTATTTTATACAGTCTATCATTACTCTCACGAGCATTGTCAGCAATATGTAGCTAACGTAAAATCAAATGAAACCTGTTACGGCTCATAATAGAACTCCCAACGTGCATTTTGTATAGAATTTCAGTATTCCAATAGTGTTCAATATTTGGAAATGTGCAAGATCTTTGTGTAGTAGCAAACCAAGAAAAACCTTAATTTCTGTATTGTCGACATCCCTCCGTGTAAATTGTAAGGACCTTCTTATTGGTCCCACTCTTCCAATTTTTTTATTTTCGTTTGCACGAAAAGGCGTCTCAAAAAAACGTCCGTGAAAAAAAATCTGCAAGATTTCCAATTGTTAAATTTTTGGAGTCAAATTCGAAATCGACCTTTTCAAACAAATCAAACTGAGGTGGTGCGTGGTTGGTTTTACACCAAGAATTAATTTGCTTAGTAGTTATAGGTTGTTCCTGAGTGGTTTCAGGTTCACTTTCCGATGAATGTTCACTCATATTTGAGCTTGAATGTGACGGTAAATAATTTTGGTCAGCATCCGATTACCCAACAGAAAAATTCCCAGTCTGAACTGCTCATATCTGCGTACTCTTCCAAGAGATCTGTTTTACATATTATCACACTCTACATTGTGCAGAAGCGACTAATATTTTATTACCAAGGACTATCGAAGTGATGCAGTATGATAAGAAAACAGTAGAAGGGTAAATACGAGATATCTCGTAGTTGGCACCTGAAAATATTTTTTCTTTCAGGATGCCAATTATGACATAATTCAGGTGATATTTTTTTCAAAAAGATGGTCAGGTTTGGCATAGAAATATTTTATATTTTCCCAGTACTAAAGTAGTTTCTAGACCGTGGCTTCTTGGGTTGAACTTGAGATATTCCATCTGATAGTCAACATGTTAACAAGAAACATGACCGCCCTGCGCTATGACCCCTGCACTTTTTAAAAAAATATTGCGAGACATTTTCAGAGCGCATTTCCTGAATCGCTGCAGGTTTATGGAAATTAAAAAACATATTTGGTACCAACAGCAACACGAAAAACAATAATATAGGTTTTTTTTTTATTTTGTATATAAGTATAAATACTGAAATTCAAAAAGTAAATCTGTAGAAACCTAGATTATTGTTCCATTTATCTTGGTACCAAATAGCTCATCGTAATTTCCATAAACAACTGAATCAGAATGCATTTAGAATTTTCAGTTTTCTCAGATTTTCCGAATTTCCCAAGCCTGTAGCAGTATAGAAACTCCGCTCTGAAAATTCCATTTTAAAATAGAATAGAATATCATTTTATTAGTTCCTTGTATAACATACACAATACCCTATCGGGTGTAGAACATGTCAAAACATTAGAAAATTCCTACATAAAAAATTAAAGTTAAAAAAATACTAGGTAAGTGTAAGAAGCTATGAGTAACAGATTAAAAAATTAAGAATAAAATCAAACAACAAGAAACAATAGAAAACTCAGGTATAACTGACAATAAAAACTATTGGTTACAATAGGATTCATCTAAAGGTGGTTATATAAGACATTGATTCTGTGGTGTTTATATTATATTATATTATGTGGCAGTTTGTTATAAATTTTAATTACAGAATATTCAACATTTCTTTGTATGAATGAATAATTCTTTTTAGTAGTTGATAATAATGTTTTATTTCTGGTGTCATATTTGTGCTCTAAGGATTTAAATAAATGATGGATGTTCTCTTTTGCAAAAATTGATGATTCATAGATATACAAACTTGCAAGCATTAGAATGCCTCTGTTTCTGAATATCATTCTACAACTGTCTGAGTAACAGATTAAAAAATTAAGAATAAAATCAAACAACAAGAAACAATAGAAAACTCAGGTATAATTGACAATAAAAACTATTGGTTACAATAGGATTCATCTAAAGGTGGTTATATAAGACATTGATTATCGTAGCAGCTTATTAGTGCATCAGAGAAATATTCATCCATTGTGTAATAAGCCCTTTTTACCAATATTTGTTTAAGTTTCCGTTTCATTACTTCTGTGTGGAGATTCTTTATATTATTAGTCTGGTGGATAGCCGAGTGGGTTAAGGCGCGAGGTGGCAATCGCGATTAATCACACGGACATCGCACCACCGGGTTCGAATCCTGGCTCCGGCACTGGCATTGTTGGAGGAAATGGTTGTATGTCCGCGTTTTTTCAATGTGTAATCCCCTTCCGCACAAGCCCTGGCTTCTGGAATTGGGGGTTGTCTAATTTCTGTGGTGTTTATATTATATTATATTATGTGGCAGTTTGTTATAAATTTTAATTACAGAATATTCAACATTTCTTTGTATGAATGAATAATTCTTTTTAGTGGTTGATAATAATGTTTTATTTCTGGTGTCATATTTGTGCTCTAAGGATTTAAATAAATGATGGATGTTCTCTTTTGCAAAAATTGATGATTCATAGATATACAAACTTGCAAGCATTAGAATGCCTCTGTTTCTGAATATCATTCTACAACTGTCTGTGGGTTTCATATCAAATATTAACCGTAGTCATCTTTTCTGAGTTTTAAATATCGCAACTGCAGCTGTAGAATTTGCCCAAAATATAATTCTATATCTGACTCACGACTGTACATATGCATGATACGCACTGAGGGCAGCTTCCACATTTACGAAATGTGCCACTACTCTAAGTGCATAGCAGTACTGAGACATATTAACAGTCAGACCCTCAACATGGAGTTTCGAGTCTAACCTTGAGTCTAGAGTGATTCCTAAAAATTTTACCGAGTTGCTATTTGAGATATTGACATTATTATAACTATCGTTTCATCATTTTGAGGTAAATAAGAGAATTTAATTATTTGTGTTTTATTAACATTTACTTTGAGATTGTTATTTGTGAACCAATCTTGCAAAGTAGTTACTGCATCAAGAATATCTTTTTTTATACCATTGCCAGAGTCTTGGCTGAAGATTATGCATGTGTCTATACATATATATATATATATATATGATGTTGTTTTTTAGGTTTTCGCGGGTGTTAAATGAAGTGTTGTTATACTTCCGAGTGCTCTCCCGCGTCGATGGTGCTGCTCCTCGTTCAGTTCGAGCAACGAGGAGCAGCAGTAGGCAGCTTTCAGCGAGAACCTGAAGATAGCAGATGAGATTCTGCCGAAACGTCGTTTAGACAACCGTAACTCCTGGAGGAGTCGACCATCGACGCGGGAGAGCACCCGGAAGTACAACAACACTTCGTATATATATATATATATATATATATCGCAATAGAGAGAGAGAGAGAACGAGCAAAGGCTCGAGAATTGAGCCCTGCGGTACACCTCTTTGGATTAGCTCTTTACATGATTTTATTTGGGTTCCAATTATCATCCCTTTCCACCAGTTGTTGATATTTGTTTGTTAAGTAGGACTTTATTAGCTCTAACGTTGTTCCTCTTGTTCCAAAAATCTCTAGAATATCGTGCTCAACGCTATCAAACGCCTTAGACAGGTCAAGTCATACCGCAATAGGTCTGTCTACAAAAAAATTAATGTAATTAAAAGTAGTGAACAATAAAGAGTTTTACCCAATAATCACAATATTAGAACTGTGGTTGAAAAAATTTAATCAGAACAATGGCCATAGAAATTACTTGCTTTATTTCAGTAAGATAAACACATACGATGTCAGATGCTTGCAAGTTCGGCAGGCGCCAGATCATCTGTACGCCGCGTTAGATTTATTCTGTGTCGTTACTGTCATTCTCGTTAAAACAAAGTTTGAACTCACGGAAGTAACAGTGCCTTTACTATTTAGAACATCAAATAGAGTTTGTTTATTGTTGTCAAATGTGGATTCCAAATGTAGATGTGATTATGATATTCGATTTTCTTTCAAAGCACAGATAAATACGACTATGACGAATATCATGACAGTTGCAAAATTAACTATATCACTATAGCAACACCTAGAGTATCGCAGCGTATATCGCATTGCAAGCATGTGACATCACTCGCACCAAGGGAGCGTTTTCTAGCCTCGACGTGTTGAGGTAATTTCTATTACAAATAACGCCAAAAGTAAATGACTATATTTTAAAAAACTTTATAGGGGTTTATAACACCCATAAATCTATCATTTCCAATTAAAAACTAAATTTTATGGACAGACCTATTGTGTCTTTATTACAGTTTAACAAGTCAAGTATTAATTTTAATGCTTTATATATTGTCACTATGGTAGTCTTTCTCTTTCTAAACCTGTTTTGAATTTCTGATATTAAATTATTTTCTTCCACATACTTTAATTACTCTATTGTAAATGATTTTCTCAAATATTTTAGTTATATTTGGTAAGAGTGCAATAGGACAATAATTTTGCCAGTCAGTTTTATCACCCTTTTTTTATATATAGCCTTAATGTCAGCGTTTTTTAACTTTTCTGGAAAAATTCTGTTGGAAAGCATTAACTTTATAATATGAGCCAGTGGAAAACAGATAATGTCTGCGACATATTTTAGTAGCTTTACAGAGACCTCATCTTCTCCAACAAATTTTTTATTATTTAGAGACATAATTATATTAAATACCTCTTGGGGACTAGAGGGCTGTAGAAATAGGAATTTTTTTAATCCAGAGTAAAGTTTTCTTCCATATAACTATTTTTATTATGTATAAGACTGGACACTGGTTAACAAATTTCTTATTGACTTGAACATCCTTAGATTGTACATGTTGTATGTTCTTTAAAATGGATTCAGAATTCATGTTATCCTTACCTGTATATTTTTTGACGTCCCAAACAGCTTTGCCTTTATTCTGAGCAGATTCCACATAGTACTTATATGGTAGGGTTTTTGCAGGTATAATTACATTTTTTAAAATTTTTGCATAACTTGTAAAATTCTCTAGAAATCTAATTTGCTAACACTTCTTTGTAAAGAAAACTTTTTCTCTTTGAAGAGATTTTTATAATGTTGGTTACTCACAGTTTACTATTATTTTTATGTGTTTTTGTGTTTTTTAGAGGAAAATTTAATTTTAGGGCACAGTTTATGATGCTGTCAAAGTTATTATAGGCACGATTTGTGTCATTTTCCTGGAATACAGCACCCCAAGTCTCGTTTTGCATCATATGTTTAAAACTATTTAATTTATTTAGAGAGTATATTCTTTTTTTAAACGGATTTTTTTGCAGGCTGATTTTAGATGTTTCAAAATTTAAGATTTGCTCTTCGTGATCTACTAGTGCCGATGTTATAACCTGCCTTCCTTTTTCATGATCAAAGTTTATACAGATGTTATCGATAAGAGATTTAGATTTTTTTGTAAACCTTGTGGCCGTAGTTATTGTCGGATGCATATTGAACGATAAGAGAAGGTTTAGAAAGCTGTCGGAATATTCATTTTTGTCCAAACGATTTATATTGAAATCTCGACACAAAACAATATTATATTTAGGATATTTATCACCACAGAAGGTTAGAGTCTCTGTTAATTTATTAGAAAAAAGATGAAAGTCATGTTTAATAAGAGATGGTATTCTAGATTACTGTTTTATTAGACTTCTCTACAAAAGGCCGTGACCAGTTTATATTCTTCCAAATGCATTGCTTTTATTTCTTTGGTACACCAGTGCTCGGTGAAACATACCACATCTGAATGTTTATCCAGGGATGAGAAATATTTCACATTCTAGAATCTTATTTTTTAGGCATTGGATGTTTTGGTGAAAGATACACATTTTATTTTTTCTCGTGTTATGTTTTTCTTCCCTTGAGTCTTGTTTGGTCTGTGATTTATCTGGATAGATACATTATGGAGAGTATTATATAGTGAATTACTGTTTCTTAGGTGGGTAGAATGTTCTTGGAATCCATTGAAAAAAAGTAAGTAGCTTGAGCAACAGTGTCTTGAGAGTTGAAGTCCTTATCATTAATAACATCTCATATATGAAATTTTTCATAGTATAGTTTAAAGTCAAAACGACGATAACACACACCTTTAGGCCAAAAGGATGGATTGTAGAAATTAGTTTTAAATTTAAAATGAGCAGCTACAAAGCATTTAAATTTTCCTAACATTGGTTGTACAGTTTTGACTAAAAGTTCTTCTGTTTCGTCACCTGTTTTAGTTTTTAAATATGCCTTTATGTTATCTTCTGTTACATCTCTAATTACTCTATAAAGATAGATCCATACCCTCGGATTTAAACCTTTAAAGTTCCCACTCTCGTCTTCTGATTTTCCTATATTTCTTTTATAAGTGTTTTTATTCCTCTGAACTATTTTTCAGTTCTCATTTGATGTATTGTTTTCTTTAATTTCAGACTGAGGTTGATTTAGGTGAATTATGTCATTCATTATCATTCGTTGTTCATTCTCCATAGCAGATCTTGTTTTGATAAAACGTTCATAGTTTGGGTTCTTTCTTCAAAGTATTTCTTTATATTTAGTACTTCAGAATATTGTTTGGGTGCCACTGGATCTTCTTTATTTATTGGGGTTATATATTTGTAGTTTTTGCGGAGGAGAGTTTTTGTGTTCAATAACTTTACTAGGGTTTGATATTGAATCAGCTAAAAGGCTCACTTCAGTCTTTAAATTAAATATTTCCTTTGTGAGGACTTTGAAATTATTTTCAACTGATACTTGTACTTTTTTCATAACATTATCTAGTGGTTCTACATTCGGTGTTTTTGCAGATTACTAATTTCCATTTCAAGGTTTCCAATTTTTTCCTTAAGCAATTTATTATTTTCTTTCAATTTTTTATTTATTTCTTTCAACAATTCATTTTCCAAATACATAGATTTCTCTGGTGATGCATCATTTAGGTTTGCTTAACCATTTTGATCATCAGTTTTATAATTTTGAATTTCTTCTGACTACCTTTGATTTTCACAACTTTTTTTGTTTTTTTTTTTTCGTAGAACAAGCACTATGAAATACAGTGTTACAATTTTCATACTTGACTTTTTTGTTTACTGCTGGCTTTTTGCAAAAACCACAGATCACACTTATACTTGTATCTTCATTCATTATAGATTAGGTACAGATAAATAGATTTTACAAGCAATTTATTTTATGCAGAAATATATGTTAATAAAACTCATTAATAATAGACCTCTAGTTCGTTTTACTTTTTGATTTTTGATTTGTTTATAACTTACATAATAAAATTTAAAACCAAGGAAAATAAATCTATAGGTACATAGATTATTGTTTTCTTTATCTTCGTACCAAAATATTTATTCTTAATTTTCATAAACAACCAAGTAAGATAGGATATGCTGAGATTTCAACAACGTCTGGGTTCTTAAGTTTTTTAGTTATTTGTTCTATTCAGGATTTTAAATATATAGTACCTGCTAGATTTAAAGTTTTTGTAAAGTTTCTATTTGTATTTGCTATTAACGTTTCATATTGTGCAGTCTTACATGAAATAAAGTTATTATTGCACAGACAAAATGAAAAGATTTTATACGCTACAAAATAATTTTAAGGTGGGCATATCCAAGAGAGAGAGGTCCGCCTATTTTTGGCTATAACTTTTTCTTAATACATACATTGTTAAAATAAAATATAAGCCTACCTAAGTAGAACTATGACAGATGTAGTGATATGTAGTGAATAATTTGCAAAATTAGTTCATTTAAAACTACAAATTATAAAGATTAGCACTAATTTTTAATTTAAATTTACTGATTTTGCAAACAACTGAAATTATTAAGTGGAAATTCATATCACTACACCTGTCATAGTTCCACTTAGGCAGGCTTAACTTTATTTTATCAATATATGTATTAAAAAAAAGTTATAGCCAAAAATAATAAATATTTTCTTATCGGATCTCTCTCTCTTGGATATATATGCCCACCTTAAAAATTAATATTACACATTTACAAAGTAAATAAATAATTTAACGTAATAGAAACTGCATTATAAAAATAAAGATTAATGAACAAAAACGTCAAGTATAAAAATAGGTGTATCATATAAAGGACCCCGCACAGAAACACGTGATTTGAGATTCCGGTGAAAATGGTCGAAATTGAGATATGTTGTAGTTCAGACCTTCCTGATGAAAAGTTCAAATGAGACCAAGGCTCGAAAACCTTTTATTTTGGAGTTACAGCAAGGGCAAAAGTTGAAAATTCGTAAATTCTGAGATTTGAGATCCTGGTGAAAATGGTCGAAATTGATATACGTTGTAGTTCAGGCCTTCCTGATGAAAATTTCAAATGGAACTCAAATGGAACCAAGACTCAAAAACCTTTTGTTTTGGAATTACAGCAAGGGCAAAAGCCAAAAATTCATAAATTCGTGAAGATATTTTATTTTTAATTTCTCTTTCATTTCTAACTTCAAACATTGAATATGACTAGAGTTCCTGAACTCGATGATCATAGCATATGCGCAACGGAAATTCCATTTTCATATAATCTTATTTGCGCATGTCCTGCATATCTAGTAGCCGTCGCACTTGGTAATTTTAAATTCAAGTTGCGTTATGATGTTAATATCGCATTATTATTATCTAGTACCATATATATATATAAATATACATTTTTGATTTTTGAAGATTTGTCATGAATTTACGAATTTTTGACCTTGCTGTAACTCCAAAATAAAAGGTTTTCGAGCCTTGGACCCATTTGAACTTTTCATCAGGAAGGTCTGTCTGAATTGCAACATATCTCATTTTGACTTTTGACCTTGCTGTAACTCCAAAATAAAAAAATCCTCGAGCCTTGGTCCCATTTGAACTTTTCATCAGGAAGGTCTGAACTGCAACATATCTCAATTTCGACCGTTTTCTCCGGGATCCCAAATCCCAGAATGTACGAATTTTCGAATTTTGCCCTTGCTTTAACTCCAAAATAAAAGGTTTTCGAGCCTTGGTCTCATTTGAACTTTTCATTAGGAATGTCTGAACTACAACATATCTCAATTTCAACCATTTTCACCAAAATCCCAAATCACGTGTTTCTGTGTGGTGTCCTTTAGTGTGTTTTTAATGTTAGAGCCATTATCGGCAACCACTGTTATAATTTTATTTGCAATGTCCCATTCTTTTAATTTTGTGGTTATAAAATTTGCAATAAACTATGAGTAGTAACTTTAATACTGGATGGTCCTGGTACAGCACCTCCATCATTTTCTGATTAAATACTGATTTCATTATTATTATTATTGCTAACACCATACAGTCCTGGTACTGCTGTGTCATTATTTTCCCTTTCTGGGTCAATTATCACAAAGACTTTCATTAGACAAAATAAGAGTAAATAATAATTAAAACGTCGAAAAGCAACTAAACGAAAAAATCTCAGTTTTCGACAGTATTATGTTACAATGTACCAAGTTGTATTTACAACTCCCACTGCATTTACCTAAGGAATAACAATTATCGGCATCAAGTACTTCTGACGCATTCGAATCGAGCCATTGTAGGTTGTAAGATAATAAGAAAAGTAATTGAGGTCAAGTAGTCCAGTATCAAGTAACATCACCAATACTAACTAGCCGATGCATGATTGATATACGACTGTACAATTTAAGACAAGGAATGATTATCCGAATGATCATCGGATTATTTAAATCATTTGGTTATAGAAAATCATCCGATTTTCCCATCGCTAACTGATAGGATTGGTTCACAGTATTGCCAATCTAACAGTTCAAATACCGCTGACACGTTCAGAATGTTGCCTCTGGTATTCACAGAAAAAATAGCTCCCGACTATTTATTTTGTCTTCCATTGTTATGTATTTTAAATTGGACAAGACAATCGTTATGACTTAAAAAAGAACTATTTTTCATATACCCCAATACTTAGAAGATAAACAAAAAATTAACAGTAGCTTCATATTTATAACTAAAAATGTTACATATGAATTGCACTGATAGAAAGGTACAGAGACGGCCTTGTCTGCGAATTTGATGGCCAAGTTCAATTTGCACTTTTATGGGGAGGATATATAGATGGGGGAATTAAATCACCAAATATTATCTATTTCAAACATTCTGTGACTGTATGTCATATCTTGCCCCTTACCAAATTATGAATTTTCAAAATAGAAACATATTAATTGTTTGGTTTTCGGAAAATATAAAATTATCGTTAAAAAGTCGGCAATCTAGGAAAAGCCGCTATGTTTTGGCTGGTTTTGATCTGCCACCACTATCAGAGATAAATTCCGCAATGAATAGTGGGATTTCGCCACACTTGGCAACCAATTGATTGCCGCATTTATGGCATTCTTAGTATAAAAAAAAGTAATAGCTAATGCTGGCCAACCAGGTTATTGGGAGAAGTTTTTTGTTTCCCAACTAGTTCGTTAATAACCAGACACTTTTGAAATAATATATACAAAATGAAACTCTTTTTAATTGACAGTTCGTTATTTGCAGAAAAAATAGCACACGTCTTATGGCATTCTAGTTCGTTACTTTTGAGCTTGGTTCATTTTAGCTGAAATATTGCTATAATTGGGTTCGTAATGACCATGCTGGACTGTATATTACTTACATTTACTTTTGACCCTTTGGGGTAATTGGTACTGATTTATTGAATTGAATAGATTTGTGTCTTGGCTTTCCAATGAATTGTTTTAAAATTTCTAATTGCTGAATTTTATCCTCAGGAGATAAAGAAAATGTGTTTGATATTCTTTATGAGAGTTGTTTATAAGGCCCATTTGTGCCTTGCATGATTGGTTGTGTGTAAAATTGAACCGTTGCTATAACAGAGTAACTAATATAACAACGGCTCCAGCAGAGGGTGGTGTTAAACATATTAATTAAAAGAATCTGTGATTTGAGAAGGTTTCTGCAGTTGCCAAAAAGTCATAATTCCATTAGTAATTTAATTAAAGCTATTAAGAATTAAGAAACCTTCTCAATATTAATAATTATAATTACACAATTGTAATTATAAATTCCTTGTATGTGTGATATTTTGTTATGGACGCGGATAAACAGAGTGCAACAGTTTTAATAACTAGTCTAACAGTTTCCTTAAATTATTTGTAGTTGCAGTCTTTTTATTCTAATTCGTAATGTGTTAAAGGCTGTATGAATATTTAGAATGTAAGATGTATGCTAGATGTATCGCATGTAAGTTCGCTTGTACAGTTTTTGAATTATTTTTTATATTATAGCTGTGAAAATTTCAATAAAGCCTAAATTATTTTATTATCCTTAGGATAATCCCACTTTTTTATATATACATGATACATATTATAAAGCATTAGATTTATGTTATAGCAAGACTCCCTTTTATTAAGCATTATTCTTAATATAATAGTATAAAATCAAGAATAGTACTCAGTCCTTATCTCAGATTCAAAACCTTCACATTTTATGACTTTTCAAGACCAAAAATATTTTAACCAGCTTTGGATAATGTTGAGATAGAGTTAAAAAAAAATGATCTCACAATAAAAAATCGGTTTCATACTCTAATAGAAAGGTTATTTTTGATATTTTAGCAAAAAAATTCATATTTAAAAATTGCTTGCATTCCCGTTCACATTTTCCTTAAATTAGGGTATGCTGTGGAAAATCTGAATTTTGTAAGTGTAACAATAAATGACAGTTTTACTTTGCAGTCATGTTGAAAAATAAAAAAAATATAACCATAAATTCAAATTAATTCTACATCAAAACCTAGAGATATATTATTTATTTGTAAATAATAAGGAAATATGAAAATACGGTTTTTCATTTGCATTGCGGATTACTATTTTTTTTTTTTTTCTAAAATTATGCTTGCTTATTTTGTCATACTAAATTTTAGTTAATCATATTTATCTAATTTATGCATACAAAAACGTGAAAAATGTTAGTTATTGAACATAATCATCGATATACAGTCTGTCTATTTTACGAGGGCCACACCAAATATCTCGCTAAATATCTATTGTAGATGAATAGAATAAAGTTTTAGAAACAGTTATCTTATTCGAAATCCATAGCCTATTTTGTGAGCTATATTACAAAAACCTGAAAAATAGGAAAACCACAAACAGTTATAGCTTCCTTATTTGAGGAAATACGAAAAAAGTTATAGAAATGAAAGTTGATGGAAAAGACAATAAGAATAATGTGTATCAAAAAATTCGAAAAACGCAGTTGGCTTTGAAATACGCTCTTGTGCAAAAATGAAAAGAACAAATCTCAAAGTAGGCCATGACACCATTAATTCCGTTTTTTTTCTCTTTCCAACGATATAAAACATGTCACAAAGATTTTAACTGATAGTGTCAATATTTAATATTTTACCAAAACCGCAATTCATATCACTATAATTATAATTCAGTAATTATTTATTACAATTTAATACAAACAAATATCTCATAAATAAAAATATAAGTACAAAATGAACATCCAAAAAAACGAAAAACTATGTTTAACAGTACTACCTACCATACTGAAAAAAAAAATGTGTGTATTTATTTTTCTAACTACAAATGCTCAAATTGTGCACCATGCATTCTAATACACAAACGTGCTCTACTAATCACTTCACGCATTTCATTTTGGAGCATTTCAGGAGTAATTACCTCACATGCGTTTCTAATTCTGGCTTTGATGTCCTCAATATTTTCAGGGGCAGTTTGAAAAAAGGAGGCTTATGAGGTCAAATAATTAAAGAAAGAAAGTTAGTGCCTTATTCCTAAAAAAGAAGCAACAATGCAGCTACGAACACGTCTTTCGGAGTTATTGCGTAGCGTAGCTTAGCGAATATATCTTCGAGCTGAGCAAAACTATTAAAGGTAGGAAAGTACAGTACAGTAATTATTTGACCTCATAAGCCCTCCATCTCCATGTATTTGCCAGGTGGAAATAGAGCAGTACACATAGGGCTCCTCGTACTGACTACTCTTTGAGGCCCAAAATGTGGCACATGGGGTATGAAAGTGCAAATGGAGTATACTGTGTACTGTACTTTCCTACCTTTAATGGTTTTGCTCAACAACATATATTCGCTAAGCTACGCCACGCTGATGAGGAGCAATAACTCCGAAACACGTGTCCGTAGCTGCATTGTTACTTCTTTTTGAGGAATAAGGCACTAACTTTCTTTCTGCAGTTTGAGATACCTTGTCCTTAATGCAACCCCAGACGAAAAAATCCAAGGGAATAATACTGGTGATCGAACTGGCCATAGAAAATATGAATAATTTAATCTTTCTGCCACTGTTAATTCATAAAAAAATCTTGAAATTCGTTTTGCAGAAAATTAAGGTATCTACCAGGCACGAGCGTAGATGCGACTTTACTTGTACATACTTCGATATGCGATGTAAAGCAACATTAGGAGCGGTTAGTACTTGGATGGGCGACCGTTTCAAAGAAGACCGTGTCCTCGCCTCACATATCTTCAGGCGGCTTGTATATCAGTGTATGCGCGGAAGCTATGCAACCTTAGGTGTGGGTTGTGTAGGTGATATACCATCCTTCGGAGGGGATGTAAAGCCGTCGATCCCTTGTCTATTAAATGTTAGGCAAGTAAAAGATCTTCTTAAGGGAAGAGGTTCGGTAAAATTCCTGGTTGAGGGTAGCTCGTCTACAGGCGTCGGTGATAGGCCTCAGTAGCGGAAATAGACCAACGTTAAATAAATGGCCATCGTAAAAATAAGGTCCAATTACTTTGGTCCCTAAAAGACCCACCCAAGCATCGTAGAAAGTCTTTCTTGGAAAGCAGTCTCTCTGCATCAATGTGTCCAGTTATAATGCATATTTCTATTGAAAAATCCATTATTAGAAAAATTTGATTCATCCGACTAAAGAATTTTGCTACATATCAGCGGGTCATTCCTTTTTTTATTTAACGACCATCTATAAAATCTTCTCTCCTCGACATATCTCCTTCATTTAAATGTTGAACTTTCCTCATTTTGTAGCATCGAAATCCTTTTTTTTTAAATAGTTTTCTTGCACTATCTTTTTTTATGCGACAGTTTCTCTGAATTTGTTTCAAAAAGGTTTCTTCATTTTGGTTAACATAATTCAATACTCTATTCACTTTTCTTACATTATCCACAACATGCCCTAGCCTTATTATCTTTTTTGAAAATGAACCGTGCGTTTGTAGATTTTGAATTAACTTCTTAAATATAGTTCGATTTGGCTGCGGAGCATCTGGAAGTCTATCTCCGTAAACTGTGACTGCCATCACAGTGTCAAAATTCCACTGACAATAAATGCTAATCATATCGAACTTGCTACTTTTGGTGTACACCAAAATAGGCGGGTTCGATAATTTTCAATTTTTGCTTATATCAATAGAATCCATGAAGAAAAATAACCCTATAAGATTTAAAAATTAAATTTCCAAAAATAACGGTTTTACTGATATCTGAAACGTACCTGTGCGCGAGGCTATGCACTGGGACATCAGCTACCAGACAGCACTGAGCGCTCCGCTAGCTAATATATGGTAGACGTTATTACTCTTCACAGTAAAGTGGATTAGTAAACAAAATGCCAACAATAAAGTGGTATTTTGTACCCCAGTGTACTAATACGTCAACTAAAACTCCTCTTAAAATTTTGTTACACTCCTCATTATATACCTAGGCGCCACTTCGCTTCGCTGGTCATTGGTCGTGCTTGGTTCGCTTCGCTGCTCATTCGTCGTGTTTGGTTGACCGTGACTTACTACGGTGCTGGTACGTGGCAATACCAGTCTCCACTTGTTACTAAGTCGATACCCATCCTCTCTGTTAAAGTTTTTCATAATTTCCAGTGATTCCCTAATAATTCGCGGATATTAGCGCGTATTCCTGTCTAATATATTGACGTCCTCGTAGTCGATTTTATGGTTCTCGTTATTATGGACATGTTCTGCTATCGCCGACCTATCCGTGTATCCAAATCTGGTATTCCCCGGTGTTCTTTGATTCTGCACTGGATACTCCGTCCTGTTTGTCCGATGTAGCTCTTACCACATGTGCACTTTAACTGATAAACACCTTTTGATAACAGTTTGGGGACAGGGTCTTTGACTGAGGGAAGCATCTGCTGTATTTTCTTCACTGTTCGAAACCGTACACCTACTTTCTTTTTGAATAAAATCTTCTTCAACCTATCTGTGACTCCCGCGATGTAGGGTTGGCATGCATATGTTGTTGGTTGTTGCTGTTCTTCTTCTGTAGTTCTCCTCTGGTTATTTACTACTCGTTGTATATTGCTTTGACTGTATCCGTTCTTCTCTAAAGCTTGTTGGACATTCTGTAGTTCCTCGGGTTTGTTCTCGTCGTCACATATTGTGTTGGCTCTGTGGACCAAGGTTCTAATTAACGCTCTCTTTTGTTGTGGATGGTGGTGAGATGTCGCATGTAGGTAACGATCGGTGTGCGTTTTCTTTCTGTAGACACCATGGGCCAGCTTGGATTTGGATACACGGATAGGTCGGCAATAGCAGAACATGTCCATAATAACGAGAACCATAGAATCGACTACGAGGACGTCAATATATTAGACAGGAATACGCGCTATTGTCCGCGAATTATTAGGGAATCATTGGAAATTATGAAAAACGTGAACAACTTTAACAGAGAGGATGGGTATCGACTTAGTAACACGTGGAGACTGGTATTGCCACGTACCAGCACCGTAGTAAGTCACGGTCAACCAAACACGACGAATGAGCAGCGAAGCGAACCAAGCGCGACCAATGACCAGCGAAGCGAAGCGGCGCCTAGGTATATAACGAGGAGTGTAACACAACAGATTCAGTCTTTAGAATCCTTCTGAAGAAGCTGACAGGATGATCAGCGAAACGTCAAGTCAAGTTCGACGACCACGGCAAGACCCGGAAGAATCTACTTCATTAGACAACGGCCGTGAAAACCTGCATTCTGCTAGGAGAGATGTAAAAGAAGTTTCTCCGACAAAGGCTTTCTACTGCTATGAGGATCATTTTGATGTAAATAACTATCTCGTTAAATATTTAAGTAATTACCTATAGTTTTGCTCTTTTTGCATACAGTTGGAGAAAGACATGGAAAACTATATGGAATTTAAATTCAGCAATGTCAGAAATGTCAAAAAAATTTTAGAGGCCCTTCGTTCTCGTATCTATACACACTAAATCCCAATTTAATTTTTTACTCCCTTTAATAATAGGATGGGGGGGTAGCTGACGCCAAAAAATGTTTTTAAGACGTTTTGTTCTTGAATACAATCTAAATCACATTTTAATTTTTTTACTCCCTTTCATAATAGTGTGGGTGCTAGTGGGAGGTGGCTGGTGCCAAAAAAAATTTTGAGACCTTGACTTTTCGTACATGCTTTAAATTGCAATTTTATGGACTCTTAGCTGCTTGTGTCGCCTATTTACCCCATTTACCACTGAACCCTTCGACAGAATTAGATCAAAATACAATCTAGTTCCAGATCTCGTTATAATACATAAGTGTACTAAATTTCAAGTCAGTATCATAAACGGTTCCAGAGTAAATGTGTGCACAAAAAAGTTACAGACAGAATTTTTTTTCGCTCAAATTTAAAATCTCGACGTTTCATGGCATTTTAAGTCAATTTCAACAACAAAATATTTTTTTTTGAGTTACTATATTTCCACTGGACATGAAAGTAATATGCTACAAGTAAGTACTTGCCGTATTACGTTACCGCCGTTGCTTTGAGGTTGATTTATGTGGTAAATTCTGGAAATCGACTTTTAGTGGGGTGGATTGAGATTTTCAATTCGTAGTCCTCAAATTGAAAATTTTTTTTTCCCAATTGACTAAATCGGGCCTCGGCATTGTTTCCCCACTTACGTTCCACAGATCTGAGGGTCGAGAGGGAGGTAGGGGACCATTAAAAAATACGGGAAACCGGTTTTTAGTCAATAAGTCGGCAGGTGCTGATTCCACAAAAAAATATATACTTATTTTTTTATTTATTTAACATCGGCCTATTTCCGTTACTGAGGCCTGTAGACGAGCCACCCCCAACCAGGAATTTTGCCGAACCTCTTCCCTTAAGAAGAGGAGGGATCTTTTACTTGCCTAACATTTAATAGACAAGGTACCGACGGCTTTACATCCCCTCCGAAGGATGGTATATCTCCTATACAACCCTCGCCTAAGGTTGTATAGCTTACACGCATACACTGATATACAAACCGCTGGAAGATGTGTAAGGCGAGGAGGCGGTCTTCGTTGGAACGGTCACCCATCCAACTACTAACTACGCCTGACGTATATATACTTATCAAAAATGAAGAACTTGACAAAACACGTAATTTTGGTTCTCGGCCTCATTGACCTCGGACCATTATTTAGCGAGATATCGCGAATTAACGTTACAGGAAAGAGAATTTTATTAATTCTTTCTCGACTCGACATGCACGTAGGACTTTTATCATATTTTCCATAGAAGGGTAAATTCACCCAATTTAAGAGGCTGGGGGTGGTGGAACAATTAGTAGGGGAGGGAGAGAGGTAGTGCAAATTTCTTTTAAACTCCGACCGTGACCGGAGAGAATCAAAGTGACATCTTCAGTTTTTCACGTAGAACTCAATAAAATTGGCAGAAATCGACTTTTGCAAAAAACACGCGGCTTGCGCGCTAAAGCAGTTATGATCTTTTTTTCAAAAAATGTTTTTATCATGAAGGGAAGAGGTGGGGGTAATCATTTTTATGTAAATCAATGGCTTTATATTTTATCTTCAATTTCCGCCCAACTAGACCGCAATCCGATAATTATTAAGGGAGAGAGGAGAATACAAAGTTTTTGCGGGAGAACGGAGAGGAGTGGGGGTTCTAGCAGGGCTCAAAATAGAAGGCAAACAGTTTTTTTATTCATCCAATTTTTTATTTTGCCCTGTCCGTATCTTGCCTGCCCGCTTGAGTGACAATTAAAAAAACGAATGGAAACAGGCGATCGAGTCAGTCGACGGAGCGACAAGCAGCCGGGGGTGAAGCTTACTCTCTCCACTACTCTCTTTCCTGTTTGATTCACTCACGCGTGCGTACATTACTACGATTGTCATAATTCTCCTGTCATTAATTGAGAGTCGCTTGAGAACCAGATGGAATCACTTTTTCCTAATATTCTAACAAATAGCAATCTGGTACGCTCTTTTTGCAGAATTACTGGTATATGGTTAAGCATCCATTTACAGTTTTGGAATATAAACGGAAAGAAGTTTATCAAAGTGCTGGTCTTTCCATTGCCTTGTTTGTTGATAGTTGCAGTCCGGCACTTGAAACTAAAATGTGAGAATGCCATTTGTTATGAATCATCAACTCTACTGTTGCCCGTGGGATGTGAACCTCGCTGTACTTTTACTTCCACGTTCAGTGGAAGTATAGTAACCCAAAAAAATTTTTTTTTTTTTATTGAAATAGGCTTAAAATGTTATGATTTTAAAGAGTGAAAAAAAATTCCTATCTGTCTATCTGTCAGTGACTTTTTTATGCGCATGTTTACTCTGGAACCATTTATGATATTAACTTGAAATCTGGCGCTCTAAAATTTTTTTGGCATTAGCTACCTCCTCTACAACCCCTATTGCCATCCCCACCCTATTATTAAAGAAAGTAAAAATTTAAATTGGGATTTAGTGTGTGTATGAGAATCAAGGGCCTTTAAAATGTAATTTAGCATTAGTTACCCCCTTTACCACAGTAGAGTTGACGATTCATAACAAATGGTATTCTCACATTTTAGTTTCAAGTGCCGGACTGTAACTATCAACAAACACGGCAATGGGAAGACCAGAATTTTGACAAACTATCCTTTACATTCCAAAACTGTAAATGGATGCTTAACCATATACCAGTAATTCTGCAAAAAGAGCATGTCAGATTGCTATTTGTTAGAATATTAGGAAAAAGTGATTCTATCTGGTCATTAAGTGACTCTCAATTAATGACAGGAGAATTATAACAATCGGAGGAAGTGCACGCGTGAGTGAATCAGACAGGAGACAGAGAGAGATAGAAGTGGAGAGAGTCAGTCCCATCTGGCTGCTTGTCGCTCCGTCGACTGACTCGATCGTCTTGTTTCCATTCGTTTTTTTAATTGTAACTTGTGCGGGTGGGCAAGATACGGACAGGAATAAATTAAAAAGTGGATGAATAAAAAGAAAACTGTTTTCCCTCTGTTTTGAGCCCTGCTAGAGCCCCCCACTCCTCTCCATTCCCCCACTATACAGCAAAAACGGCACTCTCCTCTCTCCCTTAATAATTATCGGATTGTGGTCTAGTTGGGCGGAAATTGAAGATAGAATATAAAGCCATCGATTGACATAAAAATTATTTCCCCCACCCCTTCCCTTCGTGACAAAAACATTTTTTGAAAAAAAGGTCAAAATTTCTTTCACACGCTAGCCGCGTGTTTTTCGCAGAAGTACCAATTACTGCCAATTTTGTTGAGTTCTATGTGACGAACTGAAGAAATGTTACTTTGATTTTTTGCGATCCACTCTCTGGTCACGAGTTATCGGTGTTTAAAAGAAATTTTCCCTACCTCCCTCCCTCCCCTACTAATTGTCCCACCACCCTGTCGGGATGTGCGAACTAATTAGGCCTTTTGGTAGTGAATTGCAGCTTTATTTTTGAGAGAACTGAAACAATTTTGGACTTGGGAAAATAGCTTAAAAAATAGACTTATATGTTTACTAGGTGAAGTATAAAATATGAATCTCCTTTGTTGGACGTTACAAACAGTTTTGTAGAACCAACTGCCCCCCTGCTTTGTCACATAGCGTTATTAGTTTTGATCAATAATACGTAAAACATGACATAATGAGCTCCAATGAAATTAAAGAAAAATGAGTGCTAATGCTTGCTTACAACGCGCCAGCTAGTTGCGAAACCAGGGAGTCAGCAGAAATCTAATATCATGTATTACAACTAATTCTACATAAAAGAGTATCTAAACAAGTGTGAAGAAAAATAAATCAAATAAAACATCAGCGAAACTGAATCGTTAGAACTACATATTATATATACCAGGGTGCTTGCTTCTTAACAACCCCCAGCCTCCGGCCTCTTAAAACGAGTGACGTCAATTCGCGATATCTCGCTGAATAATGGTCCGACGTCGATGAGACCAAAATTACGTATTTTGTCAAGTTCTTCATTTTTGATAAGTATATATAAAACCGGTTTCCCGTATTTTTAAGTGGTCCCTTCTCCCCCCCTCCGATCTGTGGAACGTAGGTAGGGAACAATGCCGAGACCCGACTTAGTCGATTGGGAAAAAAAATTCTTCAATTTGAGGACTACGCATTGAGAGGAACTTTTTTCTGCCTGATCCACATTAATCCAATTAGAAAACTTTGTGAGCTTCGCCATTATCACGGAACTTTAATTTGACAATTGCAAGCGCTGCAATATTTTTTTCTCATTTTTTTTTTGCACATATGCGTTTTGTTGACTATTTAACTTTGCATCTGCCAGGAAAAATATTTTTTTCTTTTATGACCGAACTAGCCTATTACTGATGTAAAACTTGTCCTAGAACTCGAGAACGCAATGCACAACAGTGACAATCTGTCAAATTTGTTAATAACCGTATACATTGTTTTTCACTAATATGGCATAGCTGATTTTTACGACTTAATGATACGAATTGTGGTTTTTGTAACATATAAATATTGACACTATCAGTTAAAATTTATGTGACATGTCTTATATCGTATCAAATGTGCTTTTAGAAGGCGGAATATTAAAATATAATATTTTTAGTCGCAAACTCCTCTATAAAATCCTTATTTTACTATAAGGAATGTAACCAGACTGCAACCAACACTCTCCGGGCTATGTGCTCCGCCGAGCGCTGAATTACAAGTTACAAGTCTGGCGCGTTAAGTGTAATAATTGCATATTACCATCAAAACGCTAATGCTTCGATTGCAACAAACACCAGCCAAAAGACTGATCCTACTTAAAGGAGCTCTCGTGCCAGTCGTCACACACCACTTGCAGACTGCAGTTTCGAGCTGTTGGCTCTCGTCAGTGTAAGGTAGGCATGTGACGACCGACACGAGGATCACTTGACTATTTAGTACATTTCGGTATCTTTGGAATAGCGACATGTAAAATAGTTAGCAGGGGCCATCTAGCGGTACAGTGTCGGTTGCAATCGAAAAATAAATAGCCTAACTGGACTTGGCATAGTTCAAATGTGCTTTTAGAGGGCGGAATATTAATAAATAATATTTTTAGTCGCAAACTCCTCTATAAAATCCTTATTTTGCTATAAGGAATGTAACCAGGCTGCAACCAACAGCTACTCACCAGCCGAAAGACTGACCCGAGAGCTCCCTTAAGTAGGATCAGTCTTTCGGCTGATGTTTGTTGCAATTGAAGCATTAGCGTTTTGATGGTAATATGCAATTATTACACTTAACGCGCCAGGCTTATAATTTGTAATTCAGCGCCCGGCTGGTGTTTGTTGCAATCGAAGCATTAGCATTTTGATGGTAATATGCAATTATTACACTTAACGCGCCAGGCTTGTAATTTGTAATTCAGCGCTCGGCGGAGCACATAGCCCGGAGGGTAGCTGGAGAGTCTGGTTACAGTCCTTATAGTAAAATAAGGGTTTTATAGAGGAGTTTGCAACTAAAAATATTTTTTTTGTAATGTCTCATATCGTTGGAAAGAGAAAAAATAAGCGGAATTAATGGTGTCATGACCTACTCTGAGATTTGTTCTTTTCATTTTTGCACAAGAGCGTATCTCAAAGCCAACTGCGTTTTTCGAATTTTTTGATACACATTATTTCTATTGTCAACTTTCATCTCTTTAACTTTTTTCGTATCTCCTCAAATAAGGAAGCTATGACCGTTTGTGGTTTTCCTATTTTTCAGGTTTTTGTAATATATCTCACAAAGTAGGCTATGGATTTCAAATTACTTTTTACTGAAATAGAGCTCTCAAAAAATGGGATGATTGTTTCTAAAACTTTATTCTTCTACAATTTATTGCGAGATATTTGGTGTGACTCTTATAAAATAGACAGACATAGGCATAGAGAGTGTATTTAGTTATCGATCATTAACCCTTTAACTGTTATGAACTAGTAGCTCGCAAAAATTTTGCGACTTCTTACTGCTCTAGACGAGTATTTCACTTGTCTGCATTCCTTTAATTAAATACCAATTCAGAGATATCTCGGACATGATTTATAGCTTATATAGGAACCAAATTTTTAAATTTACAATGTACAAAGGTCACATTCAAGGTGACTCATTCACAAATTGATCAAGTGTGTAACCCATCGGTTCGCAACTGTCATTTGACCTCATATTTAAATGAGTTGTTTGTGTAAAAAAAGAAAACAAACTGATTCACACATATCTTTCCAATAAAGAATTAGTAGAATTGTTATTAGAAAGTGATGAGTTGGTAGGTGAACCAAGGGAGTCATTTCATATGCGTGAAAAACTTTCAAATACCTACCAATTTGGATGGTAAAATATACGAGGATCGCAGCAAAATTAAAATTACTTTGACCCTTGTAGCCCAGTAACTATAAACATTGGATCCAAGACTTGAATAAAGGGTTGATGAATCGCCTTTCATGTTGTGTGGGGTGGTAAAGTAATCATAAATCCAAGATTGTAAAAACCGGAAGTTTGAGCTTGCGCCGCCATATTAGAAAAATAATTTTATAAAACATTAACACATTCGCGGCTTTATCCGCCTGTGCCACCGACCACTTACATGACCAGTTAACACACTTTTTTTTAAAGAAAAAACTGGTCACATTTAGGGTAGTTTTTGTTGTTTTATACAGTTTTATAGTAATGGTGCAGTATTTTAATTTGCTTTAGACCATTATTACATACAAATAATGAGTTCACAAGATGAAGCAGGGCCATCGCAGCCAATGCGGCACACTTGCAAAGAACTGGCCATGATATATTTGCCCAAATTAAATAAAACTATTATAATGACAACCACGCTGTTGTCTACGATTGTGAAAACTCTACGCACATAGCTAGCAAGTGGTGTCTTGTGTGTGATTATCAGTGCATTTTTGAAATTTCAAATATAACCAGCATCCAGAACCCAGGGACATCCCCCTTCTTATCTCAACACCATCAAAATAGGTAGGCAAATATTCGTTAATTGCATTTATTTTCATTTTCATATTCATTTCTTATATATTGTTTTACTTTCTGCAGAGAACCAGTTTGCTATTTAAAAAAAAAATTATTAGTCTAAAATTATCATATTACATAATGGTCCTTCACCCCTAGATGTCTTTTATTTAAATAATTTTGCTATAAGTATTAATATTATTTAGATTTTTCTTTTATTAATTCACTAATAACTGTGTCTTAGCAATGACTCTTATATCTTCACTTTTAAATTTTTTTTGGTAATACTCGCCTTCCAAGAACTTTGTTCAGGTTTGTACTTAGGTTAAGATATCCATTCCGCTTTAGCTATTTTCCAGGCAAACATAGATGTTTGCCTAGAAAATAGCTAAGGTTAAAAGGTCAAAACATTTACATACTATAGAAATTAATCGTATTATTGAATTATTACAAACAGTTTGAGCAGCACAAAAAGTCATTCACAATTTATCCAATGATATGAAACTAATAGTCCAATAAAGGGGACTTTTAAATGTCCATTCGTACTCAAGCGTCTGTAGTCAAAAAGTAGAAATTGATGGGCAGGGGTTGTAAAAAAATATTTAAGGGTTGAAATCGTGATGTCAAAAACGGAAAAATTTTCGAAAAAAAGTTTTAGACAAAAGTTGTAGAGAAAAAAATTCTGTGTAAAAAAGCCACTTAACTTTTTTTTTCTATAAGTGACCGGCGAGCCGTGAAATTCGATTAAAGTTTTTAAACGATTTACACAGTCAAATACACAGCTGGCGCGTATGCCTTCTCCTCGCCGTCGCTTTTTTGACAGAACACAATGACATATCGTCTGCAGATCTCTCAAATTGAAGTACTAAACAGGGTGATATTTTGAAAAATGACACGAAATGTTGCTGCAGTAAGGCATTTTAATGAAATTTTTCTTATAACTCCTTAACGGATAGAGATATCGAGATAATATTTGGCACGTAGGTTGTAATACAGATCTGGGATGGAATTCGAATGAATCTGCTGATGGAAGGTGGATATAAGTCCCACATATGTTA
Source organism: Leptura quadrifasciata (assembly GCA_963675555.1). NCBI lineage: Eukaryota > Metazoa > Arthropoda > Insecta > Coleoptera > Cerambycidae > Leptura > Leptura quadrifasciata. The sequence continues at coordinate 74,815,412 of OY776676.1, read as the reverse complement.
TCACAAACATGAAAAATCCTTATAACTCGCAAACGGGTAGACATATCATTCATATTTGAGACGTAGGTGTTACTATTGAAGAGAGACGGAACCCAAATGATCCTGCTGAGTGATTGGATTCATATCGGGTCAGTTTGGGTTCCACTGTTTCTTACGGTGTTTCTAAGACTTTTTTAAAGTATTGTGATTTCAGTTATTCTGATGGTTTTCATGGGAAAAAATCGATCGATTGGATTCATCAGGTCAGTTTGTGTCACACAGCTTCTTAAAGTGTTTTTGGCTTTCTTTTATGCTCAGTAAAGGGGAATTATAATTGTTCACTCGTAATCCATGACTCAATTCTTGCCCAAAAGTTTAAAAATGCGTTTGTATAATAGACACAAAATTACGTTCAGTGATATTTTCATCTAAGAATATTAATTAGTATTAGAATGCTTTTGTAGTTATTATAAAAAAGACTTCTCGAAAATCGGACGTAAAATACGTAAAACTTAAAAGAAGTAGCGGAGGAGAGTATATTATTAGTTCAAGCATACCGCCCAGATATCTCTACAAATTGTATATCGATGTACATTTAGTTTAGTTTAGTAGGTATACATAGTAGTTTAGTTTAGCAATTGTATCAATTTTGCGACTCTTTAAATGGATTCTGCGTTATCGCTTCTATTTTTTATGAACCCGTTCCTAAAGATAGATAATAGTAAAAAGAACAGTGATAATAATTTTTAGAAATAATTGTTTTTCATTGAATATAACAAATATTATTAAGCAAATTAATATAATGTGAATTTAGTGAACACAAATGAGCATATTTAAAAGAGTACAAACAGATTTAAGAAATCAAGTATGGTCTGAAAAAATAATGTTTGTGTGGTATAAATTGTTGATCGGTTTAACGCCTGAACCCGAAAATTTATGTTTATCAAGAAACCCGGTAGGGTTTCGCAGCTAATTTTAGAGAGGAACATGACCTTATTCATATACAGCAAGATACTGCTTTCTGCGCCATCTGGATATTTCTTTTCTTTTATATAAAGAACATGATCATTTAACATTGATAATTACATACGAAATGAGTTGTTTATTGTTTCATCTTTCAAATAAATACATTTATATAACTTGTTATCTTATTACGGCATTGCCATGGATGTTTGAATTTTCAGATCTGTCATTTCCATTATACTAAACAGAAATACTCCTTCAAAAACGGAAGTATGACGTCGACGGATACGGAAGTCGCTTAATTTAATCCTGTGACAGTGATATTTATGAATAACGTGAATATAGACACAAACAAACTAGTATAAAAACATAACGTAATTTTTTTAAAAAGACATAATGAAGTTAGGTGCGAGTGGATTCTCTAACCTAAAAATCGAATATTTAAGTTGGATTTTTGCAAGCACCCCCAAGGGCGGACGGGGTAGCATTTTCCACTATACCGTCCATGAAGAATCGATTACGACGGTTATCGAATCGATCCGATCACACCCGAAGGCGTTACTCATCGTTTTGTCAACGACTGGGGGAATTGAAAAACCGAAACAATTTTCAGGGGAGTTCACACGTGTGAAAGCTAGGATTTTAAGCAAAAATCCGAACTTCGCACGAACATTTCCGAAGACACATAAAGGGACGGGAAGTGTCGTTATCGATTAAGTCCACCACTAGAAATCGATTCCGAGCATTGCCGAGTCGATCCGACCAACAGTTCCGGGAAAAATTGTGCTGTGGCCAAACTGAAGGTCAGAAATAAGTAAAACGTTACTAAAGGACAACTAGGACCTCGACGCACCTTTTGCACCACTTTTGACCGACAGCACAACTTTTGACCAGGATACTTAGTGACTGAAAAAGAAGTTAAAGGCAACGCGACCCCTCGTTTTCGAGTAACTTGAAGTCATAGAATCGATTGCCACGAGTTTTAGTTCGATCCGACCAACCGTTCCGGGAAAAAGTGTACTGTAAATAAACTAAAGGTCAGAAATAAGTAAAATGTTACTAGAGGATAACTAGGACCTTGATACACCTTTTGCACCACTTTTGATCGACCACCCAAATTTTGACGGGGATCAAGAAACCCGGTTGGGTTTCGCAGCTAATTTTCTCTCACTCTCATACTAGAGCGAAACGGATATTGCATGTGAACGATCTATCTTTATGATGTCTGAAGGACTTTTATTTCTACTTTAAAAAGTTAGAAAAATAAATTAAAAAAAAAATTGGAAAAATAAAAAATAAATTTTTCTTTTTCCTCTAGTCTATTTTTATTTCAAAAATGAATATTTACGTTCACAAAATTTTTAGGGTTCAACACGACTGTTTCAGACGGAGAATAATATAAAAAATCATACCTACTGTCGTTTATGCTTAACTGCTGCTTTGATGGTATCAGTTGGACGTCTTAACACTATAAACCTAACACTGGATGTACCACACTTTCTTAAAATTAAACCTGAAAGGGAATTTTGTTAGAAAACACAACTAAAAGACAATATAAAGTTCAAAAATGTATATATTAAATCTTTAAAAAAATTATGTTTTTACAACAACTTTTATTTCAAGAAAAATGTTTAACAAACACTAGTCTGGCCCGTGTACAACACATGGTGAGGAACGGAACGATTTATACTGTACCAACTACCATCCAATATGCGGTTTTATAAGCTAACGATGTACAAAAAGATTCAAGAAAAGTTTAATGTAACTGAAATTTTAGTGGGTTTTTGCTTGCCTGTCTTATAAACGTATTATTTAATTCACATGAATTTTGGTCGCTCCTCAGAGCTTAAAATTGCTTGAAGCGCTACTACTTCGATTGTATTCTACAATAACAACTTTTTACGTTCAGGCAAGGCGGATCCCATGCACGTATGAGTTTGACTCCGAATCACTGAGGAACCGGTTTAGGGCAAACCCCGTCAAAACTCATCATTTCCCCGTCAAAACCGACTGCTAGGAAATGATGGGGGTCCCATGTCGCTAAGGGCTATTTTCGCTATAACTTCCGATATACTTTGAATAGTCGTTGGACTAACTTGTCCTCATATTCAATACCTCGTATACGTGGATTCGTAAAAGGGTTTTTAATCTTGAAAATTTCGAAGTTAAAGTCAAATTTTATTATACTTTCTAAATTTAGGTGGTCGGGGCGACATTACGTCCCTGTGCAGCGACATTTGCTACACTTTCTAAATTAACGCTCCTGAAGGAGTTATTGAAAATTTTGCATAAAAAACGCTCCGAAGATTACAAGTATTAAAAACCTCTTCCACGGCGTTTTTACGTGAAGCACGCTTTTCGTACGAAGTATTTCCTAAGTCGGATTTTGTTACAACGTCGAAAAGTATATCGGGGTTATAGAGTGTTCTTTAACATCCCCCTTCTTTCCGTGAATCCTTTTGTGCAACGCTTGGTAAAATTGGTTTTTGAAAAGAAAATGGATCTTTGGATGGAGTCTCCCATGTGTTGTATTCGGTTATATTTCAGACCGGCCTATCTGAACATAACGTATTTTGCAAATTTAAATTGAACATATATCGATGCATAGCATTCGATTGAATATTGAACATTGGTTTTCAAAATGGCATAAAAAAAAGAAAAAATCGAAAATCCTCAGATTTTCGATGACACAACACAAACACTTTCGACGCACTTATCTTTCTTAGTGTTCTCCCACTAATGCTGGCTTGCGTCTGCTCCTCCTCGTGTCTATGCCTCGTCGATCACCTTCGGTGTCGAACTGCCTTCTGGAACAGCTTAGGTGGTCCTCGGACTGCTTGGCTCCAGCTATACAATGGCTCTGCTCATTTATATGAAACAATATAAAACAAAATTTTAGTAAATTGTATTGTTTAATGGGCTCATGCTTTATCCCGTCTGGGCATAAAGAGGAATCTGCGACCGATATCACATCATTGTCTTTGAGAATAGGAACACTGAATTTTGTTGACTTATATTGATTGAAATGGTTTCCGTGTAGTTACAAAAAATTCTCCTTCTTGGGAGAAATCTGCGACCGATATCACATCGTCGTCTTTGAGAATATGAACATTGAATTTTGTTAACTTATGCTGATTGAAATGGTTTCCGTTTTTATTAAAATCTCTTCTTGGGAGAAATCTGCGACAGAATCTGCATCCGTCGGATCGTTGCATCTGCCCATCCAGCAGACGTGGCGGCATCTCGCCCTTGAGTTGCTAGACTCGTCTGAATCGCGCTCTTGCGTCAGAGTTGTCGTCTTTCCATGCCGTGCCAATGGAACATTTGTTTGGATCCTTTGGGTCGGACTCTGCTTACAGGTGAATGTTTAATAACATTTGAGGACTTTGAAAAAAATATATAAAAAATACCAACTCTGCTGGACACGGTCAGAGTTGCTGTAGTGAATTTGGAAGATTTGTATGGACGATACAATATCCTCAATAAAAATGACTTGAAAAAAATGCATAAAAAATACCAACTCTTGCCAGACACGACAAGAAGTTGGTATGAAAATTTTGATATAAAATAAACCTAGCACTAAGTTAAAACTTAGCCTAGGTTGAAAAATATTATAAAAATATAATAGAATCTCCAGAATTTGACTCTGAATCAGAAAGGGAAGCATCTTGTGGCAGTGCATGTATTTGTACAACCGTTTGCTCCGGCGGTGGAGGTTCTGTGGAATCGTCTGAGAATGGGGAATCATTTCCATCGAGTGATGTTTTGCCTGGACTAGCATTTTCTTCATCGGAAGATTCGATTTCCAAATTGTGCTCCTCTGGCGGGGCTGGTCTCAAATCATTTACATGGACTCTAGTAGTTACGTTTCCCTTCTGAACGAGACATACTTCGTCTGAAAACTTCTTTAAAATTCTGGTTGGGCCTGACCAAGACGGCGTGAAGGTATGTACCTTCCTTTTTCTCTTACTCATGACTTTATCTCCAACTTTGGACACGACTGGAGTGACGGCCTCTTTCGGCGCGTATTTCTGCTTATAATTTTGCTGAGCCTCACGGGTTTCCTTAACTCGCTCGTATCGTGGAAGCGTTTGTTGCTTGGCTCTTTCTTGCCTCCAGGCGTACAAATCCCATTCGCCTCTTTCGGCTGGTTCATATCCTAACACTATCATGCTAGGTGTTTGATTTGTAGCGGCGTTCCTACGATTGCCATTTCTTTCACAAAACGTGATGTACCATTCGGAATTGAAATGACCTCCATTGTCTGAAATTATGACTCGAGGGACTCCGAATCTTGCTACTATCTCTTCGTCAATAAATTTGGCTATCGTTCTGCCATCGACCTGAATGTATGCCTTTGCCTCTATCCAGTTGCTAAATACGTCTTCAACGATAATCATATATCGATTCTCGGCGTCTTTGGTCCTCTGCAGTGGGCCAGTTACGTCGATGCTCAAAGTTTCAAATGCATTCTGCAGTGCATGACTTCTAAGTGGAGCATTAGGTTGAGCTTGCCGTGTTTTTACTGATTGGCATATCAGACAGTCGTTTATATATTTGCCGACGATCCTGGCCATATTATTAAAATAGTAACGTTTTGCAATTTTCCTAAGAGTCTCGTCTCTTCCTGGATGACATGCTTCATCTCGGTCATGATAATGGTAAATCAATTCCTTAATTTTCCTCTTTGGAACTATCAACTTAAAATTTCGATCGCAGTCTTTCAAAAGTACATCGTCTTGTACGTGAAAATTTTTCATAAAAATAAGATCCGCTTCGGAACGTTGTTCCTGTTGAAATAGATCATTCCAACGGCGGATCTTGTCTTGGATATCCCACGACCTCGATTGGGCCTGTACGATATCTTCGTATATTTCTGAATGCGTTAAAACAGAAATACGTTCTGGACACTTGTAATTTGGTAGGAACATTCTTTCCGACTGAGAAAATCTGCTAATAAATTCTCTTTGCCTGGACAGTGTTCAATTTTGAATGCATATTCTTGCAATAATAATGACCATCGTGTGAATTTAGTTTTGTCGTCTTTGTGCTTGTTCAACCAAAGTAACGCTCTGTTGTCCGTCTTCACCAAGAACGGTTTATCTGCTAAGTACATCTTGTACTTTTTAACATAGTTCACCACCGCCAAGCATTCCAGCTCGTTAATGTGGTAACGTCTCTTTGCTGGCGATAACGTGTTGCTTGTATACGAAATAATATGTTTTTCGCCGTTGTCGCCTAATTGATATAATACGGCCAAAAGACCTTGTAGGGATGCATCGGTTTGTAAAATGAACTGACGTGAAAAATCCGGCCGATGGAGTTCCAGCGGTCCGGATAATAAATCTTTTAATAATAATAATAATAACAGCTCTTTATTGGTAAAATGCAGAGAAAATACTAATTGGCCATCGACCGAAGTCCTTCAGCCAGTGTTTTACAATTGCGTGTGTAATTATTATTTTTAGTAAGAAATAGATACATATTATATTGTAAAAAAAATGTAATATATTCTAATACATGTATGCAGTATTTATTTTTATTGTTGCAGTGCGTTTTCTTCATGTATTGTTTTTAAAATTTCCTGAAGTGTGTTTTCAGGATATTTGAATCTGGAATATCTTCCGGGAGTCCTGGGTCTTGATAGAAACAGTGTTTGCATTAGTTCCAAGTTGTGTCTGTGGGTTGCAAATTTGGTGGACAATGTTTTTAATCTTTCCATTATCCGTTGTATCTTGGTTTTATTGTACAATAGCTCATTAGATGGATTGTGAAGGGGATTTGTAGGGTGTCGTATTTTTGTAATTATTCTGAGAGCAGATGTTTCTGCTACTTTAATGTTTTTTAGCGCTGGTCTTCGGCAGTTCAGATATAGAATATGGGCGTATTCTAGCATGGGCCTACAAATTGACTTGTATATCTTACTTGCAGTCAATGTACTTATGCCTTTGTTTTTGTTTGTTAGATATCTAAAATGTTTTGCTCTTGATGTTATTCTTTTTTTGATCTGTTTTGTATGAAGATTGAAGTTCAGTTTCTTGTCCAAGTGGAAACCAAGGTATTTTACAGATGTTAGTGGTTGTAATTGGTGGTTTGAGATTGAGACTGGGGGGGGAAGTGTTATTGGGAGTATGATTGAAAATTAGGAACTGGGATTTTGTTGGATTGGGTTGTAGTCTCCATGTGTTAAACCAAGTCTATATGTTATCCATTAAAGTTTGCAGTTTTACCACAGTGGTTGTCATGTTTCCATTATGTGCCACAAGAGCTGTGTCATCGGCATATTGTAATATATATGCTTTTGGATCATTAGGTCCTGTGGTTGTTAAGATGTCGTGACAGTAAATATTGTATAATATTGGTGAGAGGGGGGATCCTTGGGGTACTCCTTGTTCCGCGGTAAATTCTTGTGAGTAGCTGTCGTTTACTTTTATCTGTAATTGCCTGTTTTCTAGGAAAGTTTTAACAATATGAATTAAGTAGTCAGGTATTTCCAAGTTTTTCAGTTTAAACAATAATCCCATATGCCAGACACTATCGAAAGCTTTTTTTATGTCGAGAAAGATTGCAGCTGATTTCAAATTTACCTGTTTGGCTGTTTGTACGTTCGAGGTTAAGATTGTTAGCGGGTGAACTGTTGAACTTTTTTCTTTGAAACCGAATTGCAATGCCGGTATTTTTTCTTTAATTAATTCATTCAGTCTGGTTCTTATTATCTTTTCAAATAGTTTACCCAATACTGGTAAAAGTGTTATGGGTCTATAATTGGCTGGGTTTTTGTGGTTAGTGTTTGGTTTAGGTATCGTTATTATCTGGCCTTTTTTCCAGTCATCATGAAAATAACTGTTATTCATGCAGTTTTCAAATATTTTTAATATATATTTGTGAATTTCATGATGTAATTTTTTCAATATTAACCATGGTACATTGTCGTAACCGGGGGAGGTGTTTTTTTGGGAGTGTAATGCCTTAAAATATTCATCTTCATTCAACTGGTGTTCCTCATGATTGAAGTCTGTATGAAAGTATTCATTGTACCACTCATTTACGGTATGGTAGTTTTGTTCGCAGAAGTTAATATTTTGCTCCTGCTTATATGCATTTTTGAACTGTTGAGAAAATATTTCTGCTTTCTCTGTGTCATCATCGTATTCAACTCCATTTTGTTCAAGAGATGGGATGGACTTTTTATTTTTGTACTTAGATAGTCTGTTAATTTGCTGGTAATAATTTTTTCCTTGAAGTTTGTTGATTTCCTGACACGTTTCCAGCCATTTGTGTGTTTTGTATTGTACTATCATATTGTGGATATTTTTGTAATAAAAGGTGGTAGTTCGTGAGTGTAATACGATACCTTCAGTTTCGGGGTGTTATTGGCGATTGAATTTTTTAGAGTGTTGTTGAAATTTGAAATGAGTTCTGGGCATATCTCACTGTTTTTATTATTGTTTATGAATGTTTTCATATCTGTGTTAACTTTGTCCATATTACATTTCGAGTATTTGTATTTAGCTATGGGTTTCTCAAGATCTGCCGTTTTGTTTAAATCAAACTCTATTTTGATTGATAAATGGTCTGATCCCACGTCTGGGATCAATTCAACATCTTCTATATTATTGGTAATATTATTAGTATGTAGCACTAAGTCGGGAGTTGAGTCCGGATTGTTTGGCATGATAAACGTTGGTGGTGTGTCAACTTTTACGAAGTGTGAGTTCTTCAAGAAGTTATTAAGTTGTTTTCTCTTAGTTCGATTAATGTTGAAGTCTCCGATAATCATAGCATATTTATACTGAATAGCCTTGGAAAATATGTTTTCTTCGATATTTGACGACGGATGTATATATATTAAAAATATATGCAATTTGTCGTCTTGGAATGGTATGGTGAAGTGTAGTGCATTGTTAAGAGGATTGTTTGTGGTGCATTTGCTTTTCCCATTTTCAAGTTAGGATGTACTTGTACTAAACTTCCGCCTCGGATATTATTATTGACGATATTACCATCACATCGCAGGATATGCCAATTTCGGTAATTAGTGTTTGCATCTGGTTTTGTTTTAGATTCCACGAATAGGGCACAATTAATATTATGATTTTCAATTGTATGGTTAATAATGTGTTTCGTAGGGGTGTAACTATTTACATTTTTGTATAGAATATTAACTAGATGAGAATTTGAACATTATTATCTCCTAGTATCGGTTCTGTGGGTGATGCTGCATCTGTTGAATCCATGTCAAACATGAGAATATAAATTCTGTTGCCCGAGAAAAATTACACGGAGGTGTCAATGTTCTGTTATGAATCTTTTCCTCAGTTTTAATAACAGTTCTTCTCTGTTGGTATTTTTGGGTTTGTTTAGTTTGTTTATATAAGTATTTATTATTATGTCATGTATTGTAACAGCGTTGTGAATTTTTGTGTTTTTCTTCTGAGAATCTGTGATTTCGTTAGATTTTTTGTTTAAGTGCTTGATTGGAATGTTTGGGTTTCCTTCTATTGGTTTAGTGGGTCGTTTGGAGCATTTAAATGACCATGCTTGATGATCTTCTGCTCCACATGCATTACATTTAGGGGGCAGACTACTTTTACATTTGTTAGTGCTATGTTTTTCACCACACTTTGTACATTTTGGGGGTGTCGAGCAATTTTCTGATGTGTGTGTAAATTCTAGGCATTTGCTGCAGGGTAAAGGTGCTGGTGGTGGGGGTGTGCTGGGATATATTGAATAATGTCTGCATTTATAAAAGAGGCCATCATTCAGTAATTTTTCATATGCAGAGATTGATGTGGTTATTATCCTTATATAGAAACTAGGTTTGTTAGTGACTTTTGCAATTATTATTTTGCAGTATCTATGTTCTATGCCCTGCTCTAGATGTGTTTGCTGATTTGATCATCACTAATTTCTAGTTCAACCGATGCTATAACAGGAAAACGATTTCTGAATCGCATTTGATTTTTGTGGTGAGTTAACTGATGAATTGGTCTCTGTAAAATCCGTAATTAGTTCTTGTGTTTTGAGTTTCTTCAATGAATTGTTTTGGGAGTGTTTGATTTTAATAAAAAACCTTTTTTGGTTTTTAAAATAATATCATTAAGTATTTGTAGGTCTTTCATTTGCCCAAACGTCTGCCATTTGGATCCTAATTTGTGTGGATTTGGTGTTAATATAAAATAAATTATTGTAAGGTTTTTGTTTCATTTCATGCATTCTTGCTGAGTAATTGTTGTTTTTTGTAAGATTTTTATTAAGTGTTTGGTTTTTGTTTGGCTGATCACTTTTTGTAGCATTCCCCTTATCTGAAGTTCCAATGATAACAGTATTGATTTCTTCCCTTGTTAGTGTTTTTGTCTTTTTTTTTTGAAATTGATGGCGAATCCAAGTACCTTTTTTTTTCTTTCTCACTGTGTTCCAGCCCTCCTGAACTTTTACGCTTTCTTCAGTGTCCATTTCACTTTCGTCGCACATTTTTTAATACAATTAATCTGAACAGTAATAATATCAACCTATCTGCTTGACTGCCACTGTTAGACTGTAAATCTTTTAATTTTCTGAAAGCTTCATCGCATGCATGGTTCCAATGAAAACGATTTTCCTTCGAAAAAAGTTTCGTTAGCGGCTTCGTGATCATTGCAACATTTGGTAGATATTCTCTTACCCAGTTGCAAAGTCCTAAGAAACTTTGAAGCTGCTTTTTGGTGGCTGGAACAGGATAATTTTGGATTTGTAATACATGTTTTTCCAATGGTCGAGAAGTATCAGTTCTAATTGTGTGGCCTAAATATTGGATTTCATTCGTCGCTATTACACACTTTTCCGGTGACACTTTTAGATTGTGCAAACGTAGTCTTTCGAAGACTAACCTCAGGTGGGACATATGCTCCTTCACGTTTACGCTGTAAACGATTATATCATCTGAGTAGATTTTACAGAAATGGTGCAGGTAACCCGTCAAAACGTCCTTTGCCATGAATTTCTGAAAGGTACAGGGAGCTGTCTTGAGGCCGAAAGGCATGACATTAAATCTGTAAGCTGCCCCATCAGGAGTGGTAAAAGTTGAGAAATCTTTTGGTGCTTCATCGAGCGGTATTTGCCAATATCCACTCTTTAGATCCAACACAGTAAAAATTTTAGAATTTCCTAAATCTTTAATATTAATCTTTCTTGCCTGATCGTTTTATTATCACGGGTGGTGAACTATATTGGGCAGTGCTAGGTTCGATGACGCCAGCTTTCAACATCTCTTCGATTTGGTCGTACATAATTTTCTTAGTACTCGGAAACATCGGATATGGTCTGATATTGAAGGGTTTTGTATCTTTCACGATAATTTTGTGTTTAACAGTCACTGTGGTTGCTTGAGTCGGTTCCGCAGTGAACAGATCGACAAATTCTTCGAACAGCGGCCGTAGAAATTTGTCTTTAACAACAAGCTCTTCAGGAAGTTTTGCCTGCTGTCTCTCCCTCTGAGAAGCTTGATTCCAGAAGACGGTAATACGCTCTTCCGTGCCGGCATATAGGCATTTTCGGCCATAATCATATGCGACATTGTTCATGTATAAGAATAGTGATCCTAATATTACTGTTTCATTCAAATTTTCGATTACTTGAAAATCAATTTCAAAAGAGGTGCCTGAAATTTTTACATTTAATTTTGTCGTGCCAAGAGAGTCCACCATTCGATCTCCGCACGCCATAGCAAATGATCGACGTGTCGTGAGATTTTTAAAATTATCCAACATCTTCGGATGGATAACGTTTCGTGTCGAGCCTGAATCAATCAGAGCGTCGACCACATGTTCATTTATTTGAACTTTTATACGAGGCAAAGGGAACTCTTCGCTCATATAATTTATCGATTCCCGTGTCTTATGCATGGGAGTGTCGTAGTGGTCATGAGTATTAGAAAAGTTTAATGGACATTGCTGCCGCCTTGGTTCGGCCGTTGTGCCGGGGATCTTGCAGATTGACCCTGGCCTGGGTCTCTGGCCCCTTGAAAGTTTCCTGGTCCTCTATTACGATGCGGGTTATTGGGACATTGACTATGGAAGTGCCACTGCACTGTGTCTGTGCAGTATCGGCACGGGGTTACCGGTCGGTCGGGTACTCGGAATTTCCCCGATCGCCATTAAAATTGTTTGTCCTACGGTCAGGTACTCCGAAATTCGCTGAACCGCGCGAAAAATTATTCATAAAAATAGGACGACCAGGTGCCTGGACCGTCCTGACGAGAGACATCCTCTCGGAAATGCACCCTCGGTACTATCGGAGTTGGGCTTCCATTGCTCCTTATACTTGAATTTTGTGGACTGATGTGTCCCGGCTCTTGATAGTAAGACGCGCGGGACAGACGTTGATCAATAATCTGGATTAGCGACGTCTGTTCGTCAGCTGAATCCCGCTAGACGTTAGTAGATAGATAGATAAATAAATAGATAATTCAATTTATTTCAAAACAGTTTTGGTTTAACAAGTTTGAAACAAGTCAGAATACAGCTAAAAGACATAAAATGGAGTAAAATGAAAGTATAAATATAATACAATAAACATGACACAAAATAAAATATAAGTGTAGTGCAACAAAAAAAAGTAAAATATATTTAAAATAATCTTAGCATATATAAGAATCTGCAACAGCATTCGAATACTCACAATCTTGACGATCAATAATATAACAGACAGGTATGTCTAGGGTATACAGGTGGCAACAATTTATGGCTTTAGGTGAGTAATAGAAATTCGCCAATTGTGTATGGTTCAATATCACAGATATACTTGAACAACTCAGTTTTAAAATATTTAAAGTTCTTTATATTTTTTATGCGTTCGGGCAGATGGTTATAAAAATATATACAATAGTAGTAGCTTCCTTTTTCAGTTAGGGTTAACGAATGCAAAGGATAGTTGTAATTAATTTTCCCTCTAGTGTTGTATTTGTGGTTAATTAAGTCAATATTAAATTTTTTAGGATGTTTCTTTAGAAAGATTATGCAATGAAATAGATACACACCTATGACCGTTAGCAACTCATGCTGCCGAAATACTCCTCTGCAACTTTCTGAAAAATTCATTTTCAGCATTATGCGAATTGCTTTTTTCTGAATTTTAAATATTTGCTGTATATCTGATGAACTCCCCCAAAAAAGTATGCCAAATTTTAGTACAGAGTAAAAGTATCCATAGTAAACTAATTTAACTGTTTTATAATCCATGTATTTGGTTAGAACTCGAAGTGCATAACAGGCAGATGATAATTTAATAGAAGTATGTTCAATATGGTAATTCCATTTTAAGCAGGAATCTATATAAATACCTAAAAGTTTTGTACAGTTGGTTGTATTGATCTGGGTGTTTTTTAAATTTATCTTATCAGGAAAATCAGATTTATTATGAGAGGTTCTAAAAAAGATACATTGAGTTTTATCAGTGTTTAAGGTAAGGTTGTTATTTGAGTACCACGTATCTATTTGCCCGAATTGTTCATCACTAGGAGTAATTATTGACGGTATACTTTTTCCTCTAATTAATACATTGTTATCATCGGCATAGCTTATCATTGTGTTTTGTGTATTATCTAATGCAATAGGCAAATCGTTAACAAAAATTACGAATAACAGTGGTCCAAGGATACTCCCCTGAGGAACACCCAAGCTAGTATATACCCTGCTTGAATAGACCTCCGAGGAACCATCTCTTAAAACCACTCTTTGGGACCTATCCGTAAGGTAGGATTTCAGCCAAGATAAAGCCACTCCTCTAACACCATACTTAAACAGTTTTTCTATTAGAATGTCGTGATTGCAAACAATCAAAAGCCTTGGAGAGGTCAAGAAACAAGCAACAAGTAAGTTCCCCACTCTCCAAGGCAGTCAGTATTGTTTCTGTAAATTCGAATATAGCAGTCTCAATTGATTTGTCCTTAAGAAACCCGTGCTGGAATAGAGAGAACAGCTTACAAGTATTAAAAAATCGAATCAGTCTTGTGGAATATACTTTTTCAAAAAATTTCGAAAACGACGACAGCAGACTTATAGGCCTATAATTTTCAATTAAATCAAAGTCCCCCTTTTTGTGCACTGGTATTACAATAGAATTTTTTAGTTTACTCGGATATTTGCCCTCCTTCAATGAGGTATTAATAATATCTGCTAAAGGAGAAGCGAGGTATGTTATGCATTTTTTTATTAAGAAAAGAGGTACTAGATCTTCCCCACAACATTTTTTGTTTTTAAAATTATTTGCTATTAGGTGCAGTTCTTCTTCATTTACAGGTTCTAGATATATGGATTTTGCATTGAAATTAATTTTGTGTGAGTTACAATTTTGGTAGTTATTTTGAAAAATGTTATATGCCGAATTCGCAAAATGTTGATTGAATTCTTCAGCTAGTTTTTCCCTGTCTCCCTGAGGAATATTTGCCCTTGAATTATTGTCATTTGTCAGCTCGTTAACGATTTGCCAAGTAACTTTTGATTTATTATCTGCCAAGTTTAATCTGGTCTGGTATGAGTGAACTTTTGAGTGTTTCAGTAATTTATTATAGTGACTTTTTATGTTTTTGTATTGTGCTTCACATTCTGTAGAATGTTTTGATAGCATACTAAACAGGTTTAGTTTTTCTTTGCATTTTTCTATTTCTTGCGAATATTGACGTTGATTCTTTGTTTTTATATAGAATTTTTTTATTGGAAAGTAAACAAAAAAATAATGCATAAATATGTTTATAAAGGTTTCCCATTTGGTATCCACATCTTCGACATCAAATACTTGTTCCCATGTTTCTAAGTTTAAGGCTTGGGAAAATAAATCTATATTGTTGTCACTAAAATTTCTTTTTAGAACATAAGTTACTTGTTCATTTTTTTTGAGCGATTTTAGCCCTACATATTGTGCAAAATGATCAGAAATATGAGAGTCAATTAGTTGTATCGAAAAGGAGACATCACGGTTTTTTATAATGTTATCTAAGCATATTTTTGATCTTTTTGTTACTCTAGTATAGTCTTTAATGGTTGGAATTATATCATATGTTTTTAACAAATTTGAGAACTCAACTTTGTATTTACTTTCACCCAACAAATCTATGTTAAAATCCCTGCAATTATTAACTTAGAGTTCTCATTATAAATTATTTGACATATGTGATCAAATATATGTAAAAACCTATTGAGATCTCCATCAGGAGGTCTATATATAACTACTATAACACATTTTATGTTACTATATAGGTTATATTAGAAATATACTATGATATATAATATTATCGAGATAGGCTTAACCTTCTCAAACATATTGTATTACATACTGCGTAACAGCTCTTCTCAATAACCGCTCACGCTGCATGAGCATTGTATTTCAATTCTCAGTAATTCTGATTGTGCTGAATCAGCAACACTGTTTCCTTTGTTCTCAAAACATTATAAATATTACCAACAACCTTTTTGTAATCAGTCTTATACTCACTTTCGAATAAACCTCATCTAAATTATTATTGTATTTTTCTAAAGAGTCAACGTAGACTCCAGTGTAACAAATAAAGTTCCTTTTTAAAAAGTTATTCAAACAATCCACTATCTAACATTGGCGCAGTCGTGGCGGATCTGAAAAACACGCACATTTCGGGAGCCTAACCAGTAGCAAACATATCCGAGGGAACAAGGAGTCCATCTGAAAAAGGTGCCTAACCGGACGAAAAGAGCTTCTGGAACAAGGAGAACTTCTTAGCTGTGGTGGTGGATCCCAATCCTTTGTTCAGAAGAACCTACATGCTCAAAAGCAAAAGAAGCAAAACAATAATAATTATCAAGAAATACAAGTAACAAAGCAACATTTCAAATCAACACGATTCAACAATTAGCAAGTAAGAATTTCATCCCGTCCCATCGTTGGTGTTTTCGGCATCAAAGGCAACCCTGTGGAAGGAACACCCAGTGACGCCCCTGGCAGAGAGAGACCTTTGGTGAAGCTAAGCTCACGAAGTCGCATTCAACCGGACCACGAGGAATGAAAAATTTAGGGTAAGTCATTTTTGAATCATCTCGCAATTATTGATTTTCAACGACAAAATTTTACATTATATTTTATCGAAATACATTGCATTGCTACATACAGTTCTAATATCTAAAATAGTAATTTTATTTAAACTTGAAACAAAATATCTTGATTATAATTTGTGTGACCTATATAAATAACCGTAATCATACACTGTTCCTATCGTAACATTATTTTATGGTAACATCATATACTCTTTAAGTGCGAATTTATCTAATTAACTGTAATCACGTATCATTGTTATCTTAGCATTTTTATCGTAATATAATATTGCATACCACATAAAAGGTTAAAGTTAAGGCCGTAAGACAAAGCTTATGTTCTACAATACAATATTTAAAGTGCATATCCTTTACAGTAAAATATAAAATTATCAGAGTTATACTATTTCCAAACTCAAAACGCTTTCTAAACCAAACGCGTTTTTCAAATTAATCTAGCTATTCTATAATATAAATTTTAAATATTACAGAATAAATTCTTGGACATTTCATATAAAAATTTCTTATTAAACACCAGTAGCGTACTAACTTAAATTGGAAAAAGGCGTTTTAAGTTATTTAATTATCTGAATATTATAAATAAAATGGCTACCGCTACAAATTCCAATGTAAACAACTCAATCACTACAAATGCTAACAATTCAATCGCTGCAAACGAAACCATAAATATTGAACCTTATAGGTTAAGCGAAATATTTTCCATAGTGCCCGAATTTGACGGCAACCCCATATTCTTGCAAACATTTATTTCAGCCTGTATAACCGCTCAGGGGATCGCTGTTGATGATCAGCGCGTCTTATTAACGCTTCACATAAAAAATAAATTACGCGGAAAAGCCGCAGAATTAATAAATTCCCGAAACCCTGCTACATGAGCAGAAATAAAAAATTTGCTCGAATCACATTTTGGTGACTCTCGTGACTTGACAGCCTTGATACAAGACTTGCAAACAATTCGTCAATTACCTAACGAAACAGCTTTAATATTTGTGTCCAGGTTACAAACACATAATGCAAAAATGCACGCGGCAATACAAAAACAAAGTTTAACTTTAGAGGAAAAAACCGCGCAATCCACTTTAATAGAAAATATGACGTTAACTACTCTACTCACTGGACTCGAACCAAAATTAGGTCAAATTATTAGGGCTGGTAACCCCGACAATATGCTAGATGCAATAAATCGCATCAAACGAGAATTACAACTATCGTATTTCGAATCCCAAAAATTTGGAAATAGAACTTTAAACAAAAATCCCGTTCAAAATCAGCAAAGACGCCCAAATCTCCCACCATTTTGTACATTTTGTAGAAGAAATGGGCACCATGTTAACGAATGCCGCACAAGGCAAAACTATCAGTCTCCATCTCCCAACTTTACACCAAATGCTTATTCTAATCAAGCACAGCCTCCAAGGCCACATTTCCAGAGTGCATCTAACCATAGACCACAAAACTTTCAAAATTTCTCTAATCAGCAACACAATTATTCTCAACAGAACAGGCCCTCAGCTATCAGGCCAAATCCCAACTTCCACCAGCAGAGACCTTCTGCCATACAACCGAACCCGAATTTTAATCGATTCAATCAACAAAAGACACATCACCTAAATCAAGAATCTTATGATAACTACACTGATAGCCCAAACCAATATGAAAATTATCCTGTAAATTATTCTACCAATTATTCTCCCAATTATTCTAACGAAAATGATTATGATTACGATTTTGGAACCCAACAATGTGAGAATTATACTGCTAATTCTCAACCCCAACAGTACGAGAATTATACTGCTAATTCTCAACCTCAACAGCACGAGGATTATACTGCTAATCCTCCGGATTTTTGCATAGGCCCGGAGTATTCCACGAGTACTCCAACACAACAAACGGACGAATTAGACCAAATTTCTCGCCAAGTCCAAGCGATAACCCTCAAAGACAATTCCGACCCACATTCGAATCCTCAAGAGCAATGTTTCATGTAAATTCACCATCTAACCCTCCATTTCAAGTAAGTTCGGCAAACCTGTATTTCATGAAAGACCCAACAAATAAATTTAATATTCTAATCAATTTAGGTGCAGATATTTCCATTTTCAAACCCAAAGCAACAGGAAATTATAATCAAAGACGTCCCGAAAATTTAAATATACAAGCAATAGGACAAAAAATTAATATCACTGAATCTGTTCTCATACCATTCAATTCTAACGACCCATATGAAGTTTATGTACACGATTTAGATACAGACTTTGATGGCTTCGTAGGTAGTGACTTTCTAGAACATTACGAATGCATTATAGATTTCAAAAATAATCAACTAATCACCAATTTTAAAAATATACCATTATTTAAAGTTAACGATTATTTACCTTTTCAACCAGTTACAAATTCAAACAAAAAAATTAATCATCACATTTCAGACAACATCATTAATCAAAATCTTAATTTTTTCGAACCAGACACTGAAGAAATATTTGAATTTTATTGTGACACTGACGCTATACCGCTAGCTCAGGAACAAGAAAAAATACACTTACCTAACATCATTACAAAGACAAACATACAAAACGAATTTTTCGAGACAACGTCTGACGAAAATTATCAAAATTCAGACTCCAGTCAAATAGACAAAGGTTCTAAACTTTTAGACATGTCCTGTGAAAACAAACATCAAAATTCTACTTTTGCCGAATCACGTATCAAAAAAATATTTAAAAGCAAAGTACAAGAAACAGAAAAAACTTCAAATGCAACCCCTAACGTTAACCCATAAAAAACAAACCTTTCGAAAACAAAATCATGCCGTATAGATAAATCTAAAGTGGTAAAGTCAAATTTAAACATTTCAAAAAATAATTCGAAACGAGTAAAACCAAAAGCATTAAACAGAAAAATTTCTATTTCGCAAACATTATTTAAAATTGGTAATAAAATACTCAGGAAATGGAAAATTCGAAAAACAAACAAGGTAAAGAATAATTCAAGAAATACGCATACAATCCTGCGTAATCAAAACAAAAGAAAAATCTATACACCCCACACAATCAGGAAAATGTAGCGACAAAACTCATTTCTATCACCTGTAAAAACAATACCAAAAATTGTAGAATTTTCTAACTTAAAATTTGAACCAGTCCAGAAATTCAAATCTATATTTAAACTTAATTGATAACGATAATACCGATTCTCGTCTCAACCGTATGCCGACCCTGCGAAATAAAACACACAAAACATACACTGACACGTACAAAAAAATTGACAAATTCACACAGCTTACACTGTCCTACACAAGATTACAAAATCAATCGTAAACATTTTTATGTTATAATTCCAACACTATATTCGTGATACGATAATCATGTAAGAGAAACATTTACATTTTTTCATTCCCTGACCAACTTCTTAAATAAAAGGAAATTATTTTCTCATAACATTTACATATAATTATTATCCGAAACGTACATCACCCTAATTCTGTCAAGTAGTAACCATTTCACGAATTTAATTTCGAACAATTATTCCTTCAAGAATCTCATTTATAATTTTCCGAATAATTCCATCAGTCAATCTCTTCATTATCTCGGAAATATAATGCGCATAGACTTATGACAATTATTTATGTACGCATTATAAACTAATAAGTGAATTACCTTATTCTTATATTGACAACTCCATATCAAATGAACACGCGGTAACTACCCATCTTCAACGCTACTCCAGAAATTGAAATTCTGTAAGTTTAATTTTCCCACTCAGAAAAATTTGTCACGCAAGAAAAATATCCGGAAATTTTCTAACATTCAGATAATTCAGTCCACCCTATGAAACTCAATCTTAAAGCCCTATGTAATCAAGAGAAATGAATACTTAATTAAATATGATATTAACAATAAATGACAGTAATAAAATCGATAATAATTCATTTTTCTCAACCCACACATTATTCTAGCAATACTATTCTACGCTGTTTCACAACAGCAACCCCTCATGGTTATTTTCCAAGAGTACAACCCTGTTAAAACTATTCCACATATGAATAGCAACTATTGTGACATACATTCGAAACGAAATATTAAAATATTGCGATAATACATTATAAATATGATTATTATCCTAATAAGTTATATAGCCGACTACATGACGATCATACAGGAAACTAAATACATGATTGGTACACTATTTTACCAAATAGCGTGTATTAATTAGCGTCCGAGACCAAAACAAAAGAAATGTTAAAAATCGTTTCGATAACCACATTTCAAAAATTGACCAAATACCAAACTGACAATAACACCTATTTCTAAAAATAATCTCAGATGACAAAATAAATTGCAAAACAATTTAATGATAACGGTACTTTCAAAAAGTAATGTTCTTTTCAAAATTAATCATTTCAATCAACTCGAAAACCTAATTAAAAACCAAATATCTGTTACAACTTCAGTAATCAAAAATTTCAACGCAACTATTCAAAAATTGCAAGTTGATGAGGAAACTTTCAATAAGCATATTAAAGAAATTGAAACCTCAATTTTAGACATGACTAAAGACATAGAAAACGTCCATGCAAAACTGAAATTTATCGAAATCTGCGAACAACTTATGGCAAGTTATTTATTTATCGAGGATAACCTAAATGACATCCTAAATTCCATCACTTTCGCGAGGCTTAAAATAATTCACACGTCAATTATAAACCCAAAGGATTTAGTAAATTCTCTACAGGAAATTTCGCAAAACCTACAAAGGAACAATTTACCGCTTCCAATCAAACTATCAAAGGTTGCACAATACTTAGACATTATAGAACTAAAAGCTTTTCAAACAAATTCGGATCTAATATTCGTGTTAGACATACCTCTGGTAGACCCTCAAACATATTCAGTATTTCAATTGTACCCTATTCCTATTTTGGATAATAGAACTGGTTTATATCATGTATTATCAACTTCTCAAAAATATATCGCGAGAGATGATGATTCATTAATGTACATACCTATCTCGAACCTTGAAGAATGCAAACCACTTTATTTCAACACCAAATTATGTCCAAATTTATTTGCATGTCCTATTGACAACAATGCCATATGCGAAGCCCGTCTCTTCAAGAACCTCAAAACTCTGCCAGGAAACTGCCAGACGTCATTTATCATCAGCCAAGGCTACAACGTCCAAAAAATAGACGAAAACACATGGTTAGTTATTAACGCAGAACCTTTACAAACAACCATCAACTGTCCAGAAAGAAATTCAAAAACTGAAGTCATCTACAAAAATTCAATAGTAAAATTACAACCAAATTGTTACGCCTTCATAGGCATCGCAAAAATGCACGCCAGTACCAATGAAGTAACCGACGTAAAAGACGACACTCATCCAATCCAAATTCCATTTGAATGTTTTAAACATATTCCAGACAAAATCCGAGTTCCAAATCTTAAACCACTAAAATTAAACAATCTCAACACGGAAGACCTCGAAGTTGCCAAATACAAGTTGGACCAATATTCCAGGGATTTAGATGATTTGATCAACGAACCCTTTATAACAAAACACATATCCTGGTTCACCTATTTTATCATTGTGCTAATATTTGGACTGTTATTTCTGTACCTATTTTGTAAGTGCAGAACAAAAAGACGAAGACTAGCCATCGATGTTTCTGCATCACCCCCATCTCCACCGAGGCCTAGCAAACCCTACAGGACATTTGCTAACCTATTTCCTTCACGAAGACGACCTACCTTAAGAAGAGAAGACAACGAAGTCGAAGACATAGAACTTACCTAAAAACAAACTGTTTTGTGCCTTTTTACTGACTTTTAGTGCTAGACTCTTCAGTGAATTTTATTTCATTTGTTTAATCATTATATTTCATTATTTTTCTATCCTTTGTTAATTTCAATTTTATTAACATTTTTACATCACTTTCATTTAAACTTACCATACTTATATTTTATGTTTTTATAGTAAAGCTATATTTTAACCTTGTGAATATTTTATCCCATTTTACAATTCAAACCTAGTATGTTTGTATTTTACGCTTTCTTGCCAAAGCTATATTTTAACTCTAACATTTTTATGTTATTTTATTTTTATGAATCAAGCTTATTGTGCTTGCATTTCATATTTTAGACGCTAAGGTTATATTCTGTATTTTAAACCTTACGATTTAACATTTTTGTACTCTTTATATTTTTCCAAATTGCACCATTACCTTTTATATACATTTTATATTCATTTCAAAAGTTGCTGCATAAAACACCAACTTTTTTTATAAGGGGGAAGCTGTTATATTAGAAATATACTATGATATATAATATTATCGAGACAGGCTTAACCTTCTCAAACATATCGTATTACATACTGCGTAACAGCTCTTCTCAATAACCGCTCACGCTGCATGAGCATTGTATTTCAATTCTCAGTAATTCTGATTGTGCTGAATCAGCAACACTGTTTCCTTTGTTCTCAAAACATTATAAATATTACCAACAACCTTTTTGTAGTCAGTCTTATACTCACTTTCGAATAAACCTCATCTAAATTATTATTGTATTTTTCTAAAGAGTCAACGTAGACTCCAGTGTAACAAATAAAGTTCCTTTTTAAAAAGTTATTCAAACAATCCACTATCTAACATATACTTTCAGCCGCTGCACATTCGAGAGTAAAATCTTCACTTAATTGGCAGATATCTCTTCTCTCCTCGCTAACAATGTTTATTTGACTGTATAATGCAGTACCGCCATGTTGCCCTTCCTTTCTACTTTGGCTTGCTATAAGTTTATAGCCCCTTATAGAGATTTTATTTATTAGCGTTTGGTTGAGCCAATGTTCAGTTAAGCACAAGAAATCTGCAGGATAGTTTTTCATTAATTCTTCGATCTCATCCACTGAATTATTTAGACATCTAACATTTTGATGGAGAATACTGAGGCAAGAATTGAATTTATAGTTCAGGTTATTTCCTTGTGGTGTAACATGATTAGTTCCTACTTCTGTGAAGTTTGCATTTGGAGCCTGGTCTGCTGTCTTTGGGCTAAAAAAGTTCTTCTTAGATCATATTCTCTTAATGACACTCCTGTCCTCCAGTAATCAACATTGTAAACTTTGTTGAATAGTTCCTCAGTTGGAAGTTCTATACAGAATGCGGAATTATTTCCTAGAGTGTTGATTTTTTTGACAGAGATATGCTCATACTGTTGAAAATTTTTTAGGTCCTTTAAATATTCCTTCATATCCTCTTCTGTAACATCTCTTCCTATTATTCTACCTACGTATATATATTTACGATGCACAGCACCGATAATTTTTTCGGACTTGCCCTCGATTTGACCTGTGGCAAATTTAGTTGCTGAAGTGGTAGGTTTTTGTATAGATCTCTTTTGCCTTTGTACGACTTTGGTGAATCCTTCCGTCATCATTATCAGATTTATTTGGCAGGTTTTGGGAACTGGAGGTTCTTATCTTTTACTAAATTTATAACATCTTGCATAATTTTTGTTTGTACTTGTTCCAGCTGTGTGGTCTTTCCATTAGAACTGTGATTGGTTTCATGCTCAACCTTTTTTTGAACTTGCTTTTTATATTTATTATCATTACTAGACACATTTATTTTGTCTGAATTTTTTTCTATTAGTGTGTTTTTATTTACATGTGATTTGTTTTTATCATCCTTTTTATCATTTAATAATTCAATTATTTGTTCTTGGTATATTATAATATTTCTTAATTCTGTTTCAACAACATTTTTTTCTTCTAGTAGACGTTTTAAATAATTTACCTCTAATTGAACTTCACCATAAGATTCTGTAGTTATTTCCTGGTCCTGTGAGTTTGATTGTGTACAAGTTTTTTTGCAACAAGCAACAGTTCCCCTTCCTGTTACTTCTAATCCAATAACCCTTGTTGCGCAAGAGTTATGATACACTTTATTGCATGTAGTGCATTTAACTCCACGAGCAGCTACACTTTTGCAGAAAGAACACTGACTTTTACCACTTTCATCACTTTTACTTTCAGAGAGCTCAGGCACAGCTGTTTGCCCTGCAGCCATCTTGCCAATCAGTAGCTGTTGCTATTAACATTTCTGTAGATGAAATTAGGTTGCTTCTCAAGCGTGACCTAATTTCTGGACGCAGTTGGTCCATGATGATCCGAGCTCTGATGGCTTCGGATTTGAAGGGATCAATACGATCGAAAAGGCAGGTCTTTGTGATGAACACTGCCGTGTTGTCTAAAGACGTTTGCTTCGTGGCATACAGTTGAGCAATAGCTCGTGACTGTATGTCGGGAGAATTAAATCTCGTAAGGAATCTTTCCTTGAATAAGGCGTACGAAGTGGTCAACGTCCGAAACTGTTCGGACCATCGTTGAGCTTCGCCCTTGAGTTGGCCGGTCATGTTATGGAGGCGAACATAGTCGTGGCTTATGCGAGCTCTGTCGAAATATTCCTCCATAATTTTTATAAAAGCTTCTGGATCTTCATGATCAAGCCCATGGAACGTCACGTTCGGACATCTTTGTCTCTCATGGGGCGTACAGGTCGACACGTTCTGTATCGCCTGCACGAAGCCCTCTGCCATTTTCAGAAACATACTTTCCATCGAATTAGCATTTTGTGGCTGTGAAGCAGATAAATTTTGATTATTTCCCTCCGAAAACAGTCTTTGTGGTTCTATCCCTCTAGAACCGTCGTCGACGAACGGTGGCTGGCTCGTAAAATTCCCTCCTCGGAGTCTTCCGCCATGAAGGAGAATGGATTAGTTGGGTTTGGGGACGGCATGGTCCCTGTTCGGGCGCCATGTGAACGATCCATCTTTATGATGTCTGAAGGACTTTTATTTCTACTTTAAAAAGTTAGAAAAAAAAATAAAAAAAAAAATAGGAAAAAGAAAAAATAAATTTTTCTTTTTTCTCTAGTCTATTTTTATTTCAAAAATGAAAATTTACGTTCACAAAATTTTTAGGGTTCAACACGACTGTTTCAGACGGAGAATAATATAAAAAATCATACTTACTGTCGTTTATGCTTAACTGCTGCTTTGATGGTATCAATTGGACGTCGTAACACTATAAACCTAACACTGGATGTACCACACTTTCTTAAAATTAAACCTGAAAGGGAATTTTGTTAGAAAAAACAACTAAAAGACAATATAAAGTTCAAAAATGTATATATTAAATCTTTAAAAAGTTATGTTTTTACAACAACTTTTATTTCAAGAAAAAGGTTTAACAAACACTAGTCTGGCCCGTGTACAACACATGGTGAGGAATGGAACGATTTATACTGTACCAACTACCATCCAATATGCGGTTTTATAAGCTAACGATGCACAAAAAGATTCAAGAAAAGTTTAATGTAACTGAAATTTTGGTGTGCTTTTGCTCGCCTGTCTTATAAACGTATTATTTAATTCACATGAATTTTGGTCGCTCCTCAGAGCTTAAAATTGCTTGAAGCGCTACTACTTCGGTTGTATTCTACAATAACAACTTTTTACGTTCAGGCAAGGCGGATCCCATGCACGTATGAGTACATGGTAATAATACTTTTTTGACTCCGAATCACTGAGGAACCGGTTTAGGGCAAACCCCGTCAAAACTCATCATTTCCCCGTCAAAACCGACTGCTAGGAAATGATGGGGGTCCCATGTCGCTAAGGGCTATTTTCGCTATAACTTCTGATATACTTTGAATAGTCGTTGGACTAACTTGTCCTCATATTCAATACCTCGTAAGAGTTGCAGTGCTTGACAACGTGGATTCGTAAAAGGGTTTTTAATCTTGAAAATTTCGAAGTTAAAGTCAAATTTTATTATACTTTCTAAATTTAGGTGGTCAGGGCGACATTACGTCCCTGTGCAGCGACATTTGCTACACTTTCTAAATTAACGCTCCTGAAGGAGTTATTGAAAATTTTGCATAAAAAACGCTCCGAAGATTACAAGTATTAAAAACCTCTTCCACGGCGTTTTTACGTGAAGCACGCTTTTCGTACGAAGTATTTCCTAAGTCGGATTTTGTTACAACGTCGAAAAGTATATCGGGGTTATAGCGTGTTCTTTAACACTTTCTGCGCCATCTGGATATTTATTTTCTTCTATAAATAGAACATAATCATTTAACATTGATAATTACATGCTAAATGAGTTGTTTATCGTTTTATTTTTTCATTTATTTTTTTTAAATGGCATTCGGGCGGTTGACCCACAGCCAAGCACTAAAAACAGGCCGGGATGTTGTCACCTGTGAAGGATGTTACGCATCGCGAAAAGGACGCCAACCAACATACAGAAAGTGAAGCAGACAGATATACCGCCGGCCAAGACAGGTCTATAATTCTTAGACGAAAACTAAAGAAACGAACCAACAGGGCACAGGAAAGCGCGTCGAACGCCAGTGTTGAGAGCGTTAAGCTGGCACCCGGTCGCTTAGAAAGTAACCACAAAAAAAGTAAGACCTGTTTAAGGTGAACTTGTCATCTTATTGTGGCATTGATGTTTGAATTTTGAGCTCTGTCATTCCAGTTATAAAAATGTACTAGGTGGAAGTGGCGTCGGTCGACGGATATTTATTTATTTATTCTTTACAGCAAATTACATAATAACTTGTATAATACGTCAACAGAGGAAAAAAAACATATATGCCGATAAGGGCATTATGTTACACAAACATTTAGTTAAAATATAAAATATCAATATCTACAATGTCTTATGCAAAGTAAGTATAATTAGGAAGGAATTTTGTGGGCTTTCCACTGAGAGTGCAGCTTGATTAAAATTCATCCCTGAGATATTCATCCAGACTATAGTAAGCCTTTTCTAAAAGAAATTTCCTAATATCTTTCTTAAATGTTTGCAGGTTGAGATTTTTATACGACTTTGGCAATTTATTGTAGCATTTTATGCCTATATACTCACAATATGTTTGGCCAACCGCAAGACGACTGAATGGCAGTTGAATCAAGTCATTGTTTCTTGTGTGGTGGTTATGCAGTTGATTTCTGTGTATAAGTGTGTGTTCATGTTTTTTAATATTCTCTAATAAGAGATATATGTATAAGCCGGGTATGGTTAGAATTCCTAATTTCTTAAATTCATGCTTGCATGTTTGTAAGGGATGCAGTTTTTGAATACATCTGATTATTTTCTTTTGAATTATAAAAATTCTTTCCCAGCCACTTGCTCCTCCCCAGTGTATCAACCCATATGATACTACTGATTGGAAAAGACCATTGTAAGCAAGCATTAGGACACTATTACTAACCGTGTTATGAATTTGTCTTATTAAAAAGCACACGGAACTTAATTTTTTACAGAGATGCTGTATGTGATCGGACCACGTCAGTTTATTGTCTACGTAAACTCCCAAGAATTTGGTATTGTATACTTGACAAATCGATTTGTTATTTATTTTTAATAGTTTACTACTGTCCGTGGATATGTTCTTTGGACAGAATTCAATGAAATTTGATTTATTGATATTTAATAAAAGTCCGTTTTGTTCGCACCAATCACACATTTCATTAATCATATTTTGTGCCATTTGTAGTGTTAAAGTTGTATTTTTACTTGTTACTATCATGCTTGTGTCATCTGCATAGACAACATTTTTACCTGATTTATTGCATTGGACAGGTAGATCGTTTATGAAACAGCAAAATAAAATAGGGGATAATATCGAGCCTTGGGGGGTGCCGGTTTTTATTTCTTTTTCACTCGAGATATGAGTTCCTAAGCTGACTACCTGTGATCTGTCAGAGAGGAAGGATTCTATCCAACTGTTGGCTGGTCCTCGAATACCCATGTTACTGAACTTTTCTACCAATAACTTGTGGTCCACCATGTCGAACGCTCTGCTTAAGTCGAAAAAGACCCCTATCGTGGCTTCTTTTTCGTTTAACGAGTTTGTAACATATTTGAGTAGCTCATTTAGCGCCGTCATAGTGGATCTGTTTTTCCTAAAGCCATATTGACTGTTGGATAATATTGAGTTACTCTCAAGAAAATTATATAGCCGAGTATAAAAGCAGCTTTCAAATATTTTTGCAATTTGATTTTGCAGGGATATCGGTCTATATTGTTGTATATCTTCTCTATCACCTTTATTTTTATATATCGGCACTATTTTAGATAATTTAAGTGAACTGGGATATGAAAGTTAAATCGCTTATGGATAAATTTGTGGATAAATAAATGCAAGTGAATGTTTCTTTCCTTTTATAAAAAAAACAATCATTTAACATTGGTAATTACGTGCAAAATGAGTTGTTTATCATTTTATCTTTCAAATAAATACCTGTCTTTAATTTGTCATCTTGTTACGGCATTGCCATTACTGATGTTTGGATTTTGAGATCTGTCAAAATAATACGAAGTATTGAAGTATTAATCACGTGTGCAATTTTAAAAACATCCAAAATAACAAATTTGTAATTATCTGATGTAAAAAATGGAAATGTTTAATCACAGAAACACATTGAGGGTCGTGTCGGATTACGTGGCGGATAGATTGTGAAACAGATGTTTTCTAAGTATTACACATATTGTTTTACAGATTTTTAGCGGATCGTCGGTAAAGTTTACGTTTGTACCGGACATTTAAATAAGTGCGTGAATAAGCTCTTTTTACATTCGGATTTCTTTTTCATTGTCAATACGGATAAAGAATTTATGTGCAGAGAATTAATGAAAACAGATGTCAAAATTATATATATTGTACTTTACTACTACTTGCAGTGCTTTTCTCCTTCGTTTGTTAGAAATAATTTATAAGTTTGTCTATATTCAAATTTCACGGTTCTTTTACATAATTTATCTTAATAGCTAATTGTGAAACCACGAACTGTTCCATAATGAAAAAATAAGTGAAATCAACCGCCCCCCCCCCCCCCTCAGCACACACACTTTCAATGTATAATACTACAAACTAATTTTCTATGTGGCTTCCTCGCACCCCCTGACCATCCATCATGCGTTTATCTTTTTGTCTATATACTTCATGATGAGCAACATAACTTGTGTTTAAACCAAATTGGAACACAATAACAAGACAAAATAGAAATTCAAGTAAAGTAATCAATTATTTAAATACGTTTCGAAAATACACTCTTTTTCCAACAAGTCCCGTGTTAGATTCCAGCTGTGAAATCCAGCTTCAGATTTTTTGTTGTATTGTCATAAAAACAATGTTGAAACATTAACTGTACCTACATGATTTCGAGAATTTATAACCTGCAATATTTTGCTTTTGGTTATCATTAAGTATTTAAAAAATGTATTTCACAATAAATTAGGTTTAAAAGAATTTCAAATTTATTTTTACTGTTACACAAATAAAGACTGTTTCCAAATTCCCATTTGTACCCCCACCAAATTTCTCCTACAGTTTCTTAAGACCGTTATGTTCATTTGCAATATAAAAACAATCCATGAAAAACGAGCCTTCGTAGGTGAACAAATAATAAATAAATAAATAAACACCACAGAAATTAGACAACCCCCAATTCCAGAAGCCAGGGCTTGTGCGGAAGGGGGTTACACATTGAAAAAACGCGGACATACAACCATTTCCTCCGACAGTGCCAGTGCCGAAGCCAGGATTCGAACCCGGTGGTGCGACGTCCGTGTGATTAATCGCGATTGCCACCTCGCGCCTTAACCCACTCGGCTATCGACCAGAAATCGTTTATTACATTGAATTTCAAATTTATTTTACTGTCACATAAATAAAGATTGTTTCCCAAATTCCCAGCTGTACCCCAAGAAATTTTTCCCAGTTTCCTGGCGCCCTTATATACATTTGCCATACAAAAATAATCCGTGAAAAACAAACATTTAAAAATAAATTTAAAATTCAATATAATAAACGATTTGTTCACCTATGAAGGCTCGTTTGTCACGAATTATTTTTATATGGCAAATGTACATAAGGGTCTTAAGAAACTGTGGGAAAAATTTGGTGGGGGTACAAATGGGAATTTGGAAAAAATCTTTATTTGTATAACTGTAAAAGTAAATTTGAAATTCAATGTAATAAACGATTTGTTCACTTATGAAGGCTCGTTTGTCACGGATTATTTTTCTGTGACAAATATACATAAGGGTCCCAGGAAACTGTGGAAAAAATTTGGTGGGGGTACAAATGGAAATTTGGGAAAAATCATTATTTATATGACAGTAAAAATAAATTTGAATTTCAATATAATGTCTACGAACGGCGGTGGCGGCGGCTTGTTGGAGAGCCGGGCCCGTTTCCGCCCCGTACGATGCCGGCTGTGGTTGTATTGGTGACGTGTCATGTTCTAATTCCAATTCCGGAAGTGGCTGTGAGGTTGGTTGCATAGGGCCCGAAGTGGCCCGGGGCGAAGCCGGGGGGTCGTGGCTTGTCCTCGTCTGTAGGGCTAGGTGCTGCAGGAGTATTTCGGTGGTGTTCGTTAGCTGTTGCAACGCTTTCGTGAGTGCCTGTGTTACTGCATCAGCTTGGCTTGTGTTCCTCCCACTTGGGGTGAGAGCAGGGGTAGCAGGCATCATTAATGGCAGTGGCTGTACTCCTTGAAGGCTTCTGGTTGTAGAGTCCGTGGTTGCAGTAGGTAGGCGTTGGCTAGTAGATGGTGTGAGGAAGGGCTGTGCTTCTTGTCCCCTTCCTAGGTTTGGATATGTGCTAGGGCTAGGGGCAGCCCCCTGGCTAGCCGGGGCTGAATCCCATTGACCGGTGAAAAATCGTCGGGCCGCGACGTTGGGCGACAAGGGGTCCACCGTTTCCCTTACCAGACCTGACTCCTCTTGACCAGTGAGAAATTGACGGGCCGCGACGTTGGGCGACAAGGGGTTCACCATTTCCCTTACCAGACCTGACTCCTCTTGACCAGTGAGAAATTGACGGGCCGCGACGTTGGGCGACAAGGGGTTCACCATTTCCCTTACCAGACCTGAGTCCTCTTGATTAGTTGAGAGAGCGTCCGGGACCTGGGGCGACCGGCTCTGTGTTTGTGGTGAGTCTACCTGGCTAGATGGGACGCCGTCCCTCTGCCTAGATCGACTCCTGGTGTTCATAACGATTTCTTTTATAGTACACTAACACCCACTTCACTTTTCACCACTACTGTGCACTCCAAACTACTAATTAGGCAGGTTGTGGAATAAAATAAATATTTACTATAATATAATGCAGTCTTCAGGTAGACGGTGTCAAAGGCAGGCGCGAACTGATCGATGTTTACTGGAGGATGGTCACGAACGAACTGATGATGTTTACTCGATGCTGGCTGCGAACGGACTGATCTGTACTCGAGGATGGTTGCGGACGAACTGATGCAGGGCTAGCGGGCGTGCGCATATTTATAGTTTCCCGGCGGTGTGACGTAGCACGGGCTTTGCCGGTCGCGAGCTGTTGCGCTGCAGGGCCTCGCCGCGTGGCTATTTTGTGCTATGTGTTGGGGCTGTTTTGCCCTATATCTTTTTTGGTGTTTTTCGTACCGAGCTGTACGATATGTCAAATTAAAGGTCTTTTCCGGTAGTTTCTGAAAATAACTGTGAATGCGCGTACTTTAATGTTTATGAAGTTATAGTGAGTTTTATGTGGAAAAAGTAATTTTGGTCCCCGATTTTTCGCGGTTTTTTCACTCATCTGCCGATGACAATAATAAACGATTTGTTCACCTATGAAGGCTCGTTTGTCACGAATTATTTTTGTATGGCAAATGTACATAAGGGTCTTAAGAAATTGTAGGAAAAAAAAATTTGGTGGGGTACAAATGGGAATTTGGAAAAACTCTTTATTTGTATAGCAGAAGAAATAAATATGAAATTCAATGTAATAAACGATTTGTTGGGGGCGAGCGTAGGTGCGTCTTTACTATGTACATACTTCGGTATGCGATGTAAAGCAACGACAGGCGCAGTTAGTACTTGGATGGTGACCATTCCAACGGAAACCGCGTTCTCGCCTCACACATCTTCCAGCGGCTTGTATATCAGTGTTTGCGCGGAAGCTATACAACCTTAGGTGAGGGTTGTATAGGAGATATACCATCCTTCGGAGGGGATGTAAAGCCGTCGGTCCATTGTCTATTAAATGTTAGGCAAGTAAAAGATCCCTACTCTTCTTAAGGGAAGAGGTTCGGCAAAATTCCTGGTTGGGGTAGCTCGTCTACAGGCGTCGGTGTTAGGCCTCAGTAGCGGAAATAGGCCGACGTTAAATAAATGTATAAAAAAAAAAAACGATTTGTTCACTTATGAAGGCTCGTTTGTCACGGATTATTTTTGTGTGACAAATATATATATAAGGGTCCCAGGAAACTGGAAAAAAATTGTTGGGGGTACAAATGGGAATTTGGGAAGAATCGTTATTTATATGACAGTAAAAATAAATTTGAAATTCAATATAATAAACGATTTGTTCACCTATGAAGGCTCGTTTGTCACGAATTATTTTTGTATGGCAAATGTACATAAGAGTCTTAAGAAACTATGGGAAAAATTTGGTGGAAGTACAAATGGGAATTTGGAAAAAATCTTTATTTGTATAACTGTAAAAATAAATTTGAAATTCAATGTAATAAACGATTTGTTCACCTATGAAGGCTCGTTTGTCACGGATTCTTTTTGTATGGCAAATGTACATAAGAGTCTGTTAGAAGTGATTCTGCTTAGGCTCTGTTTAACTAAGAAAACACAAAACACTTCTTCAAGTAAAATTAATATATTGAACAAAAATATAGAATACAAAAACGTGTGTACTGGTTGAATGTTTTACAATGACTGCCCAAAGAAGGGCAACGCGCGCAAACAGGAAATAGAGGGCGTGCATGCGCAGATTCGTCAACTGCCTCAGGAAACAACCGAGGCGCGAATTTCAAAAGTAATGAATCTCTAACACTTCCCCTCGAATCGGTTGTATATTGGCGACTTTACTTTAAAACGCGTAATCCAGCCAACTCCAAGCAATGCTCATGTTTCACCCTGGGCAATCCTTTCGTCAAGAAATCCGCAACCTGATCATCTGTTGAGACGTGAAGTATGCGAAGCTCCTTGCATTTAAGTACATCCCTAATGAAGTGATGCCGGATGTCAATGTGTTTGCTTCTGGCATGGAAGGTTGGGTTTTCTGACAACGTTATGGCACTTCTGTTGTCGCAGAAAATGGTTAAGTTGGTCGCATCCTCAAAACCCAACTCTGTGAGGAACCGTTTCTGAAAAATGGCCTCTTTGGCGCTCTCAGAGAGCGCCATATATTCAGCTTCTGTCGTTGGGAGGGCAACAGTTCGCTGTTTCCGAGAGTCCCAGGATATTGGCCCGCCATTGAGCATGAATACATACCCGGTATAAGACCTTCTGTCTTCGAGACTGCTTCCCCAATCGGCATCTGCATACCCTTTTATCGGACCTGAGTTAGAGCCATAGGTCAGTCCCACATCGGTGGATCCCTTTAGGTAGCGCAGCACTCTTTTGGCAGCCTTCCAGTGAGCGGTGCCAAAACAATTGTTAAACTGCCCTAAGAAGCTCACGGCATATGAGATGTCGGGGCGTGTAGTTGTAGCTGGATAAGTTAACGCTCCAACCAACTCGCGATACGGAAGCTTCAAGTCTTCTTGAGACTGGATCTCGTTCTTTGTCAACTTCATACTCGGATCAGCAGGGGTAGCGACAGGATTGCACTCTGTCATGTTGAAACGAGAAAGTAAATCGCGAACATATCCCCGTTGATGCATCTTTACCTGCCCATTTGTCAGTTCGAACTCTATCCCGAGACAGTGTTTAACGCTTCCAAGATTCTTAATTTCAAAGTTGGCAGCAAGTCCCTTGATTAGTTCTGCTGTCGTCTTCTTGTCATGTGAAGCAATTAGGATATCGTCGACATATGTTGCAATGAGAGTTATATTTTCATTCGACCCGATGTAGAATAGACAGGGGTCCGACTTTGATGGAGTGGCTCCCAAGCTCTTCATTGTTTCATCCAATTTTGTGTACCAACTCCTTCCAGCCTGACGTAATCCGTAAAGGGATTTCTGAAGTAGACAGACCTTATCTCCTCTACGTAGATCCCTCATCATCGTTTTTGCTTTAGCCCCAATTTGACTGTGACCTTCTGAACTGATGATATCCTGTAGAGTATCCTGTAAGTTCTTAGGTGGCTCCATGTAAATCTCCTCTTCTAGATGCCCATTCAAATAAGCCGTTTCAACATCGAGCTGTTTAATCGTCATCCCATAACGAGCTGCAAGTGATGCCACAAGGCGGATAGAGCTAATCCTAGCCACTGGGGCAAACGTCTCTATAAAATGAACACCCGGTTGCTGGCTGAACCCTTGGGCGACTAGACGTGCCTTTCGTTTTTCAAGTACACCATCTGGCCGGAACTTGTTTCTCAGGACCATTCGACTTCCAATGACTTTATGTCCTTTAGGTCGATCGACGAGTGTCCAAGTCCCATTCTTTAGGATGGACTTTATTTCCTCTGCTATGGCTTGACGCCATTCACTCGCATCAGAACCGCTCATGGCTTCCTTTATAGGAATTTCAGAAAGGAAGGTCTGTTCTGCTTTTTCGGCGACATCAGTTTGATTGACGACATTATGCTGCTTTCTCGGTCTTCCCCTCGAACCAGACCTAACAATCCTGGGTCGTCCAGGACCTCGGCGTTGGGCTTCTTCATTTATGTCTTGATCAAAGACTTCATCACCGTGAGAGTCCTGTAGAGTAACTTTATCGGAACTGGTTATATTTAATTCCAGGGCATTAGCTCCGACTGAGTTCTCGAAACCAATGAAGTCCTTGTCATCTTCGGAATGTATAGACTCTGGGTTCTCGAAACCAAGGAAGTCGTCGTCATCATCGGAGTGCGCAGACTCTCGATCATCTTCCGAGGCAGATCTCGGTGGAAATTCGAATTCCACAAATTGTTGGAGTTGTGAGTCATCGCCTGACACGTCCATCTCTGGATCAACTTTGACATCTGTCATCGTGCTAGGAATTATGTCCTCCATGAATTTCACGTCGCGTGATATCAACACTTGATGTTTCTTTGGTGACCAAACGCGGTACGCCTTGGATTCGTTTCCGTAGCCAAGAAAGATACCTTCCTGTCCGCGAGTGTCAAATTTAACTCTTCCAGGACTTCTGTCGAGGTAATATACTTTGCTGCCGAACACTCTAATGGTAGACACGTCGGGGATACTGCCTGTCCACACTTCGTGAGGTGTTCTCCCATTCAGGCTCTTCGCAGGTAAGCGATTTCGAAGGTAATTCGCAGTGTTAACTGCCTCAGCCCAGAACGTATTGGGTAGATTCGATTCCTTCAGGAGACATTTGGCCATGCTGATAAGCGTGCGATTTTTCCTCTCCGCCGTACCATTCTGTTCTGGGTTGTGGGGAACGGTCAGTCTTCTGGTGATTCCTCGTTTCTTTAAATAATCATCGAACTCTTTGCTCGTGTATTCCCGGCCGTTGTCGGACTGTAAACATTTGACTGTCTGACCTCTTTGGTTTTCAACGAGGGCAATGTACTCAGTGGTGGCCTCGAAAACCTCAGCTTTTGACTTTAGGAATCTTATCTCGCACCATTTGGAACAATCGTCGATAAATTCTATAAAGTATTTTGCTCCCGCCATAGATGCTGTCCTCATTGGTCCGCAAACATCTGTGTGCACCACCTCCAGGATCTTGGTATGCCGGTTTGACTTGTTGGGGAATGGAATCCTCGTCATTTTTCCCTGCAGACATACATCACAGTGCAAGCTTCCGGTCGTGCCCGTCAGCTGTACGCCTTTGATGACACCTTTATGAACAGCGTCCACTATGTCCCGCACATTTGCATGTCCCAAACGTCTGTAAAAGTTCTAGGGATACTTTGACGTCCTTCGAGGAATACGCGATAGCACGCGCGTCTTCTTGGCCGAATTCGCGCACATAATATAAATCGTCGACTCTGACAGCGTCCAACACCACGCTTCCGTTGGAGTCTTGAATGGGGGCGCCATCTTTTCGGAAACTGACGTCGAATCCGCGATCTTGCTGACCGATAAGTGGTTGGTTCTTAGGTCCGAACGCATTGTCCAAAGTCACGTATCTTTTGTTTCCACGAGTATTTGCGATAAAATGCACTTTTCCTTCTCCCACTGTATCGGCGGTCGCGCTATTTGCGAGGTTTAGCGTACCGCATCTTGAATTGTTAATTTCGAGAAAATTTTCCACATCGTTGCACAAATGTGTTGACGCGCCACTGTCTAGACACCACTTCCGGTTCGGATCGTTCATCTCTCGCGTCGAAACGTTTAAACACACGTCGCCCGTGTACTGTGCACTTTCTTTTCTTGATTTGCTTCGACACTCGTTCGCCTTATGTCCCGGTTTTTTACACTTATAACATCGAAGAATGTTATTTTTTCGCTTTCCGTCGTCACTTCTGTCCATTTCCGGTTTGGATCTCCGGTCCTGCCAATCGCAACCATTTCGTTTCTTCGCCATCATGGCGCCCGACGAACCGTTTCGTGTTTCGCTCTTTCGGGCGTCGCTTTCCTCGATAATTTTTATACGAAGCGCCTCGGGCGTAGGCAACTCATCTCGCGATTCGATGGCACATCGGAAATTTTCAAAAGTCGCGGGCAAACTGTACAACAATAAAATCGCCAATAAATCTGCGTTGATTTCCACACCCATGTCGTTCAGCTTGTCCACTGAATCGAAGAAGCAATTTAGATGTGCGCGAACATCGCTTCCGTCCGCCATCTTTTGTAGGGTTAGCTTCTTTAATAATGTCGCCTTTCTCGCCGGACCCTTAGATTGATACACTTCTTCCAGCTTTTGCCACATTTCCCACGAAGTCGCACAGTTTTTAACTTGCTTAAGTTCACTTGAACTTATTGCCAAATTATGTCAGATAGGGCTTTTGAGTCATTCGTCTGCCATGCACGCATATTCGCCGCGTTCGCGTTATTTTCGCTCGGCTCGGGTTTTACGAGCGCCCCACTCGCGTAATCCCATAAATCGCCTTTAATTAATATGGCCTGCATCTGTACACTCGCGGAGTACATGGCGACGTTTTTAGAACATTCACGCACGTGTTTTCTTTGTTCAATAAATCACACAATTTTTCTTATACACGCGAGTCTGGGCCCATAACCTGTTAGAAGTGATTCTGCTTAGGCTCTGTTTAACTAAGAAAACACAAAACACTTCTTCAAGTAAAATTAATATATTGAACAAAAATATAGAATACAAAAACGTGTGTACTGGTTGAATGTTTCACAATGACTGCCCAAAGAAGGGCAACGCGCGCAAACAGGAAATAGAGGGCGTGCATGCGCAGATTCGTCAACTGCCTCAGGAAACAACCGAGGCGCGAATTTCAAAAGTAATGAATCTCTAACAGAGTCTTAAGAAACTGTAGGAAAAATTTGGTGGGGGTACAAATGGGAATTTGGAAAAAATCTTTATTTTTATAACAGTCGAAATAAATATGAAATTCAATGTAATAAACAATTTGTTCACATATGAAGGCTCGTTTGCCACTGATTACTTTCTTTTTGTATGGCAAATGTACATAAGAGTCTTAAGAAACTGTAGGAAAAATTTGGTGGGGGTACAAATGGGAATTTGGAAAAAATCTTTATTTTTATAACAGTAGAAATAAATATGAAATTCAATGTAATAAACAATTTGTTCACATATGAAGGCTCGTTTGCCACTGATTATTTTTGTATGGCAAATGTACATAAGGGTCTTAAGAAACTGTGGGAAAAATTTGTTGGGGTACAACTGGGAATTTGGGAAAATATCTTTATTTATATGACAGTAAAAATAAATTTGAAATTCAATGTAATAAACAATTTACTCGCGTATGAAGGCTCGTCTGTCACGGATTACTTTTGTATGGCAAATCTATATAAGGGTCCCAGGAAACTGTAGGAAAAATTTGGTGGGGTACAGCTGGGAATTTGGGAAACAATCTTTATTTATTTGACAGTAAAATAAATTTGAAATTCAATGTAATAGACGCTTTGTTCGCCTCGTTCGTCACGAAGAAATTTTTTTAATATATATATTGACTATGTAATACTATAAGAAAACTTTTATATGGGTAAAATTGGGAATTTATAATAAAGCTGTCTTAGAAATATGGTAAATTTTTTTATAAAAAAATATTTTTTTAAGAAAGCTTTTATTTAAATGCTCTAAAAAGTGGAAAATAAACTTTGAAGTAAATCAAATCCATCATTATGTTACATTATATAATTTTTTTTATGATATAAAAGCTTGTCGCCAGATTTTCCTATGTAAAGGAGATTGTTCGCGACAAGCTTTTATATTATAAACAAATTATATAATGGATCAAAATGATGGATTTGATTTGCTTCAACGTTTATTTTCAACTTCTTAGAGCGTTTAAATAAAAGCTTTTTTTTAAATATTTTTTTACATAATTTTATTTTTTACTATTTAGTCTTTTGATATGCTGCAATCCTCAGATATCGATTTTGAGACGATCGGATCGTAAACGGTAAAGTCGTCCGCCATCTTGAACTAAATTTTTTACTAGAAATTCGTAATCCGCGACCCCGAAAACCCCCAGATATCGATTTTGATCTATTTGAACGTAAATGACAAAAGTTGTAGGCCATATTGGCGCCGCCATTTTGAATTTCTTTATTATGACTGAAAATTCATAATCCGCGACCTAGAAAACCCCCATATATCGATTTTGAGTTGAATCGGATCTTAAACGGTAAAGTCGTCCGCCATCCTGAACATTTTTTTACAGGAAATTCGTCATCGGCGAACCCGTAAACCCCCAGATATCAATATTGATCAATTTGGACCATAAATGACAAAATTCATCCGCCATATTGGCGCCGCCATTTTGAATATCTGAATTTTGACCAAGAATTCATAATTGGGGATCTCGAAAACCCCCAGATATCGATTTTGAGTCGAATCGGATCGTAAACGGTAAAGTCGTCCGCCATCTTGTTTTTTTCTTATATGAAGATGTTAAAGTATATTGTCACGAGACTTATACATGTGCAAAATTTCAAAGCCGTAACGTAATGTGATAGTGCACGTATGTCGTAGCGTCTTACACGCTCTACACTGGTGGGATAGAATATCCTCTACGTCAACATTTGTGGATATATCTTCACCTTAA
This sequence comes from Leptura quadrifasciata, assembly GCA_963675555.1. Taxonomy (NCBI): domain Eukaryota; kingdom Metazoa; phylum Arthropoda; class Insecta; order Coleoptera; family Cerambycidae; genus Leptura; species Leptura quadrifasciata. The sequence goes on along the minus strand of OY776676.1, from coordinate 74,776,253 downwards.
TGGAAATTGATATCTATTTTTGTGAGAAAAAAAAATTATATTTTGTAGGAGGCGTTTTTTTGAGGAAGGTGGTAGGTGACGAGGATTATGCAACCACCCCCAGAGGTTGTTTTCACCCATCAAGGGGGTGGAAATTTTTTTCCAGCTATAACTGAAAAACAGCATAATAAATCTGTTTATTAAAGTGTTATTATATACAGGGTTACTGGTAATTCGATACATTCCTTTGGAGATGTGATGGGGCATGAGCTAAGGAGTAAATCTAGCCCTAACATACATTGTGCAAAACTCAATAGTTTTTGAGATATTTCAATTTTTTTGTTTTTCTCAAAAAAAGTAGATCTTAATGTCTTAAAAGTTAATTTCCGAAAAATCTACTTGACATTTTTAAAATTTTTTTTACTGGATTACTTGTCCAATATTATAGATATCCGTTTCCGGAAACATTTCGATCATGTGAACATTTAAAATAAAAACTTGTAAAAAAATTTTTTTTTAAATCAGATGAAATTTACCTATTAGGTTTTTTTTCAAAAAAATATTAATGTAGCACGCATACAAATTATTATAAAAACTTCCTTATTTCAATAGCTATCTAACTAGGTAGAAATGTTTAATGTACCCTTGATAGTTCTAATAAAAAATTAGTAAAGATAATGCTGGTGGCGGAATTTATTAAACGACTAATCGTTCATTTTCATTTAAGTCAGTCAGTCCTTGACTTTGACGTTTGTGCATATATGTCATTAACTGACATTCTTATCTCCGTGTCCCTTAAGTTTGTTGGTCTTGTTAAATTAGTTATCGAAGATTTTGATTTTGCTCGTAGTTGTTGTTATTAGTTGTTGTTATTGTATTTTCTGTGCCATGGCCGCGTATGCCAACGCAGAATATGCTGATATCTTGTTTGTCTATGGATACTGTGGCGGCAACGCTGCTGAAGCTCGCCGAGAATATGGTCTTTGGTACCCGAACCGCCGCTTACCAAATGCACGTGAAATGTAAGTGACGCTGGTGCTCCTCCCGTTTATGAATCAGAGGATGAGGAAGAAATATTGAGGTATTTTGAGGAAGACCCAACTATTTGAACTAATAAAGTCGCAAGACTAACCGGAGCGTCACAATGGAAAGTTTGGTCTACGGTATGTAGAGTTGGATGTCATCCTTACCACTATACCCCTGTCCAAGGCTTGGAGGAAGATGATCCTGGAAGGAGAGTGGAATTCTGCCGCTTTATGTTAAATTCAGATGCAGAAAGTGCAAATTTTTTAACAAGTATTTTATGGACGGACGAGTCGAAATTTAATCGCGAGGGTATAACAAATTTCCACAACCTACATTATTGGGCAGAGGAAAATCCCAAGTTAACACATGAAACTAGTTTCCAAATGAAGTTTTCTATTAATGTGTGGAAGGGAGTCATTGGCCACTATTTAATAGGGCCACACTTTCTTCCTCAAAATTTAAAGGGGGAAATCTATGAAATTTTTTTAAGAAATGATCTGGCGGTGATTTTAGAAGACATTCCTCTCGCCGTCAGACAGAGAATGGTGTTTCAGAACGACGGTTGTCCAGCACATTATCGGCTGACAGTACGACAGTTACTTGATCAACGTTTCCCTAACCGTTGGATTGGAAGAGCGGGCCCAATACCTTGGCCAGTGCGAAGCCCTGACTTAACACCCTTTGATTATTACGTATGGGGTCATATGAAGGAGATGGTCTATGCCACACCAATCAATACTATAGAAAACCTTAGACAAAGGATAGTCGATGCTGCCCAACACATAAGGCATAATCTGACAACCAGAGTAACAAGGACGGAAATAAGAAGACGCTGCCGTGTCTGTATACGGAATAGGGGCTCCCATTTTGAGCAAGACATAAAAAATAAAGTACAACTTTGAAATTAATGAAGAATTAAACTCTACTTTTACAATGTTTTTTACTGTTTATCTAAAAGTAAAATTCGTACTACTTGTGTTATTTTTACTAGCATTTTCTTAGAACTATTAAGGGTACATTGAACATTTGTACCTAGTTAGATAGCTATTGAAATAAGGAAGTTTTTATAATAATTTGTATGCATGCTACATTAATATTTTTTTGAAAAAACCTAATAGGTAAATTTCATAGCTGATTTAAAAAAAAAAAAAATTTTTAGTTTTTATTTCAGATGTTCACATGATCGAAATGTTTCCAGATATTTTTCATTCCAAACGGATATCTATAATATTGGACAAGTAATCCAGTAAAAAAAAAATTTTAAATGTCAAATAGATTTTTCGAAAATTAACCTTTAGGACATTAAGATCTACTTTTTGAGAAAAACAAAAAAAATTAAATATCAAAAACTATTGAGTTTTGCATAATATATGTTAAGGCTAAATTTACTTCTTAGATCATGCCCCATCACATCTCCAAAGGAATGTATCGAATTACCAGTAACCCTGTATATATATATATATATTGATTTTCCACCCCCTTGAAGGGCGAAAACAACCCCCGGGGCAGGTTACACAACCCTGGCCACCTACCACATTCCTCAAAGAAATGCTTCTAAAAAATATAATACTTTCCCCAAAAAAATATAATATTTTACCCCTTTGAAGGGTGAAAACATCCCCCGGGGGTGGTTACACAACCCTGGTCACCTACAAACTTCATCAAAGAAACACCTCCTATAAAATATAAATTTTGTTCTCATAAAAACAAATATCAATTTGTCACCCCCTACAAGGGTTGGTAGCCTGGGGCAGGGGTGGCTGAGGTCAAATCCCTCGAGGGAACTTCCGTTCTACTTGAGGGAACAACAATTAGTCGAAAAACTGTGGAAAATAAACGGGTTTACGGAAAAGTGGAATTTAGGGGTAGTTTTTGGCCAATTTGAGGGGGTTGCCGAGGTGAAAAAATTGGTTTGACCACGGGAATTGATTCAGCACCCTCGAAAACGTAGGGGGGACATTGTCTAGTCCAAGGCGCAAACATTTCGTAATTTCGTCATAAATCCCGACTCTTTAAATGGACAACTATTAATCGAAACTCATAATTGTATTGGAAAATAAAAACATTTTAAATGTTAAAATCGCAAACAAAACATAAAACATCATTCGCCTCATGACGTTTGTCGTTCTCACTCTAGACACACTCTGTTATGCTTCTCTCTCTGGCGGTGAGTAGAGGGCATACGCGCCAGCTGTGTATTTGACTGTGTAAATCGTTCAAAAACTTTAATCGAATTTCACGGCTCGCCGGTCACTTATAGAAAAAAAAAGTTAAGTAGCTTTTTTACACAGAATTTTTTTCTCTACAACTTTTGTCTAAAACTTTTTTTCGAAAATTTTTCCGTTTTTGACATATCGCGATTTCAACCCTTAAATATTTTTTTTACAACCCCTGCCCATCAATTTCTACTTTTTGACTACGGACGCTTGATGTACATCTTAAAACTAATTTCTGGTAAAAAAATCAGCCATGGAGTACGAATGGACATTTAAAAGTCCCCTTTATTGGACTATAAAGGAGATATTCAAGGATCTTTTAGTAATAATCATAAAATAGTTTTTAATTATCCATACACCTCAAATATGAAATAATAATAATAATATTTATTCAAGAAACCAAAACAGGTGTAGAACAAGTTAATTAATGGTAGAGTATAATACAACATATTTATAATATAGGAACAAACATACATATAATAACTAAGAGTAAAAAACATGAATTAAAATTTGTAGTTCAAAAACTCTGAGAAAGAATAAAATGCCATAGCAATTAAAAAATCGTAAAGCGTTTTTTTAAAGACATTGAGAGGTATGTCTTTGTAATTGTTTGGTAGATTATTATAAGTTCTTATTAACTGAGACTCAACATTTCTTTGAACGTTAGAAGAGGCCGTCTTTGGCAAGCATAACGTATTATTACGTGTTGCATACATATGATCCACCACTTTATATTTATTTAAAAAATCAATGTTTTTCCTTGAAAACCGCACTGCACGTTTCTCTTTTCTTTAGATGGAAAATGCTTCTTACACAGTCCTTTTGGAGTCTGAAGATTCTGGCAGCTTCAACAGAGTTGCCCCAGAGTATAATCCCATATCTTATTCTGGACTGGATGTAGGCATAGTAAGAGGTTATTGCAGCTTCTTGACTCACAGATCTTGATATAGTTCGTAACGCATATGTAAAGGAACTGATTTTTGTAGCAAGATACTCTATGTGATGTTTCCAGCTTAACTGTGAATCAATCACAATTCCCAAAAATTTTGTACAGTCACTTGACGTTAATAATTCATTATTGTAGTTCACGACTAGTGAAGGCTCCTTCCTAAAACTGAATTTTAATAGGCAAGTTTTGTTTATATTTAGTTGTAAGTTATTCATTGTATACCAGTCGTTCAGAATGTCACCGACATTGAAATCTCAGTTTCTAACTCCTCATTAGTTTCAGCTCTGATGACTAGCGAATTGTCATCAGCAAATAAATTTACAAGATATTTGATAATTTTGGTAGATAATTTATATAGAGGAGAAATAAAATTGGGCCTAAAATGGATCCTTGAGGCACACCTTTTTTGACTAATTTCCAGTTTGAGCAAATATACTTTCCATCATCCACCGCAACAATACACTGTGTTCTGTCCTCTAAATATGACTTCAAAATATTGTATATGTTTCCTCGGAAACCCATAATTTCCAGTTTTTGTAGGAGACAATGATGATCTATGCTATCGAATGCTTTAGACAGATCCAGAAAGAAAGCAGCAACTTTATCTTTACTGCTAATTTCATCTAGAATCTCACAAATTCCTATGTATATTGCTCTAACCGTTGACCTTCCTTTTATGTAAGCACTTTGCTTGTCTGATATTATATTATATTATTCTGTAAAATTTACGATACAGTTCAATAGAGCTTTTCAAATATTTAGCAATTATGAAAATTAGAGCTATAGGTCGATAATTGGTGATGTTATTTTTATTTCCTTTCTTATGCACTGGCTTGATAACTTTACGTTTTAAATCATCAGGAAATATACCGAGACTGAAGCACATGCTAATTATCTGTGATAAGGGTAGACATAATTCTTCAGTGCAATATTTTAATAATTTTGTAGGCACCTCATCAACTCCCACAGCTGCTGTATCTTTTAGGGAGTGAATTATGTTGTATATTTCAACAGGTGTTGTTTCATACAAGACCATTGAATATTTATTTCTAAGCACATGCTTAAAATTATTATTCAAATTTTTATTGACATTAATCGCATACATTGATGTAGTAATCATTTATTTCATCAGAATTTCTTTTTTACTTTTTTGGTCATCACTCTGCCGTATATATCATCTATATTAAAATAGTTGTTTTGTTTATTTCTCCCAGTTATGTCTTTCACTAATTTCCATGTTGCTTTCACTTTATTATTCGAATTTAGAATATAGTTAGAATAAGAGTATTATTTTGCTTCACTAAATTTCTTTCTAAGATCTGCCTTATATTGTTTATAAGCTCCACTGTCACATGTCCTTCCAGCATCCCTTCATACAATTGCCTTTTAATCCTGCTCCTTGTTCTTAAATCTTCATTCATCCAGGCATTCTTCGGAGTTTTCCTGTCGTATAGTTTTTTGGGGTATAACTCATCAAGTATATGTAAGAACTGCTTTAAAAATTTAGAGGTATTTAAATTTGGGTTATTTTTAATGATAATTTGATCCCAGTTAAGTTCTTTTATTTTTTCCTTAACTTGTGGTAGCTTTCCATCTTGGATTATCCTACACACTAATTTATTACTAATTATTTTTTGTTTACAGTCACTAGGTATCTGTATCATTTATACCAAAATGATCTGAAAGACCAATTTTTTATTATCATACTTTCATAGTCATATGGAACGCCGTTTTACTACTTAATCAAAAAGATTATAAAGTATCATAAAATTCATGAAACATTTTAATGTTAGTCTTTAATATGTTTGTTTAAATATTAATGTTTCTTTCATTCTTACTTCATGTTTAAACTTTTTAAACTAAAAATTTTATTTAATAAAATTATACTTTCAGGATTTTTCTTGATTAAAATGTTTGTTGAAAAATTATCGCCAAACATTAAAACGTTTTTTACATTAAAATTTTATTTAGAATTTAACGTTTTGGTGGTTTTGACCGATGAAAGTTGAGTTAACCCCTATAGATTATTATTATGTTAGTGGATGTATAATTATTGCTATAATTAATAAAATGGCAGAACGTCCACGTCATGTGCCCGTTTTAAGAAGAATTAAAAGCACTATACTACAAATTGGACGTCTCTTAGAAAATGAAAAATATGGAGAAAGTAAACAGTTAATCAATAATTGCCTTGTTAATTTGAACAGAATAAGACGCACAATTCATGTTAATAAATATAGTGAAATTAAATCTTCTTTGGAAAATCTTATTCTTTATTGTGAAGACGAATCTACTCAAAGAAATAGTGATGAGTGTGAATATTTTGCTGAACGATATAAATCAGGAAGTATAAGAACTGTAAGTGCTATTATTTAGGCTGTTTGTTAAAGCTTTATAACCATTTTAGAAAAAGGACGCCCGGCAGTCATTATAGCAAGGGAACAGTTGGTGTTTTGTCGAAATGAAGGATATACTGCAGCAAAAATTGCAAAGTTATTACATTGTTCTAAAGCAGTGATCTATTGTAGATGTTATGAAGAAGACATAAAATTCAGGGGCGAATATTGTCATTTAAGCGACAATGAATTACGTCAAAAGATAGGCGACTTTACGAAGACCTATCCACGAAGCGGAAGTGAGGTTTGTTTTTTTTTCTATTTATTTTCATTGGCACTTTAGAAACTGTGGTTTCTGAAGAAACATCACAGGTCTTACTGAACTGCCCTTAATATATCACACATCTACTCAAACGTTTTACTTTTACGTATTTCATATCGTGGAAATGTTCTTTCTTGTTAGGAACACTTGTTGAATATTCTGTTCATAATGAGTACTATATACTACTATACACTATAGAGTGTATTGGTAATTTCCCAACCGTAAAAGAGATGGTTAAATTAAAGAAAAGTTGTACAGTTTTAAGTTCGTTAAGTTATCGTCCTTAGATTTGAAAAATATTCGGTTCAGTTTCAGATACCCTGAAAATGTTAAAATCGTCATTTTTAATTATTGCAAATGATGATAGAAATTGGGAAAGAAATTTGTTGGCAAAAGTTTAATGATGTTTGGTTGGGCCTATTTAAAATTCTCAAATTTACGTTTTTATCACTTTGATGGTAGGCGTCGCGACAGCCAACTTTTGTTTTTCATATACACATACTTTTTTTAAATAAAATTGTATTGGCAGCATCACATTTAACACCTAACGGTAAAAATTTCATTTTTAGCGCATTGGTGCTGGGCGTCGCGACGTCTAACGACAAGAATTTCATTTCAGTCGAATGAATGCTTCATATTGTTATGTGCTGCCCTCTAACAAGGAAAGATGTGATTAAGTTCATGTTCAAAGTTTTCCTCAGAAGCTTAGTTACTTCCCTGACTAGTAGGGTGGCGCCGTCTATGAGCCAATTGACGAACAATCATCTATTACATGGTAGAAAACTATGGAGAATTCTAGAAAAGAGTTCTAGAAGGATTCCAAGTGTGTATATAAAGAGGTGACTCCAGCAGATGGGGGAACAGTTCAGTTGAGTGAAGTATGCAGTTCAGTGAAGTAAACAGACAAGAGAGTTTTTAGGTTAGACAAGAGTTGACAAGTTTAAGAAGAAAAGTAAAGTGCTTAGTGTTTTAAAAGTTTAGTAAAATTATATTAGATTAAGTTATTATTAGTTGTATGATTTTTAAGTATTTGCTAGTGTAATTTTAGTGATTAAATAAATCAGTGGTTTGTGAAAATTCTTGTTGCAAGTTATTTAAACCCACGGAGTGTTTACTGAAAAGTGTAAGCACGTAACAATTGGTGTCGGAAGCGGAATTGCAACAGAATTTCTGAAGAATTCGACGAAGTTCCATAGTGTTCTATTCGGAAACCACTGGAGATAGTGCAGTGAGTCGAACTGGAAAGAAATATAGACTTTAAATAAGACTTGTTAGTGTTGTTCGTTAAGTTTTGAATGGAAACAAGAAGCATGGCTGCTGAAAAACAAATGCAAGACATGTTAGCTGCATTTAGCAAAATGATGCTAGAAGAGCAAGAGAAACGACGTCAAGAAGATAAAGAAGAACAAGAAAAACGACGTCTAGAAGAGAAAGAAGAACAAGAAAAGCGGCGTCTAGAAGAGAAAAAAGAACAAGAAAGAAAACGTCAGGAAGAAAAAGATGAACTAAGAAAAATGATGCTAGATCAGGAAGAGCGACGTGAAGAAGAATTAAGGAAAATTATACAGGGGCAACAAGATGTTATCCTTTCAGCCACTGAAGACCTCAAAAGCAAAATTGAAGAGGATATAGGTAACATAAAGTCTGAAGTAAGTGAAATCAAAGGAAAAGTTACTGGCGTCGAAGAAAAAGTTACTGGTGTCGAAGAAAAAGTTACGGGCGTCGAAGGGAAAGTTACCGATATAGAAGGAAAATTTCATGCAGTTGAAGGAGAGGTAGAGCGACTTAAACGACTGTTAAGAGAACAAGGAGGCCAGCTGGTATTATCATCGTCAGGTCCTCGATTACAACCGCCTTCCTTTGATGGTCAAACCTCTTGGTCAACCTATAAAAGACAATTTGAGGCAGCGGCATACGCAAACAATTGGAGTAATGAAGACAAAGCTATGGCATTGGTGCTAGCATTAAGGGGCCAAGCCTCAGAGTTGCTTCAGAGTATCCCAGTGATGCAGCAACGGGATTTTAAAGTTTTGGAAGCTGCACCAACACCTCGCCCAAGTATACAGGACTCAGCTCAAATCACGCACACAAAAGGCTGGGGAAAGTTTACAAGATTTTGAAGCAGCTGTTGAGCGACTGACATACCTGGCTTACCCGGATGCACCCAAAGAATTCCAGGAACAATTAACAGTTGGTACTTTCATCGATGGCATAAGAGATGAGGAGATCAGGCGATTCCTTAGATTATCCCGAGATAAGACTGGTAGTGAAGCCTTGATCCATGCCCTCGAGGTTGAAGCCGCTTACAAAGAGACTGCACGTCCGAGAGTACGAACCATGAAGGTAGAAGAAGAGGACCGTTTAGAAAAATCAAATATGGAATCTTTGATGGCTGATATGCACAAAATGATAAGCCAGTTGCTGACAAAACCAGATGCTCCAACGAAGCAGGAAAGAGAACAGAGCGAAGGACAGCCAAGGAAGGTGATTCGGTGTTATCAGTGCAGCAAACCAGGACATATGATGCGGCAGTGTCGAGAACGGAATCCTGGGGAAGTAAACACTGCAAAGAAAGAGGAAGTTCGCTCTGATAAGATGAGATTGATTGTTATGTTAACAGACATACAGAAAATGGTCGCACAATTACTAAACGAATTAAGTTCGCGACCGAAGCTGAAACAGGAACCGCAACCGCCGAAACAGGAGCCGAAGCAGCAGCGAAGTGCTGGAGGTCTGACAAAAGGAATCTGCTGTTATAATTGCGGCAAATTGGGGCATGACAAGAGGTACTGTCGCCAGAGGAGCCCTAAGGAAGTTAATGCCAAGAATATAAAGAAGCAGCAGGATGTAGCAGAAGTGAAGGCAGTTAAGATAGAGGTTCCAGATGATTGGACAAAGGAAGTTCTAAGACGAGAACAAATGGATGACAGCGTAATTGGTCCTATATTAAGGGCAAAAGAAAAAGGAACGCGACCGGAATGGAAGGATGTTTCGGACAAAAGTGTGGAGCTGAAGGCATTGTGGGCGCAATGGGATTCCCTTAGGGTTATAGATGGACTATTACGGAGAGCATGGGAGAGCCCGGATGGGAAAGAAGTTACCATGCGGTTGCTGATACCCAGGTGCCGAGTACCAAAAGTACTTCGGGAAGTGCACGAGGGAATATCCAGAGAGCACTTTAGCAGAAATAAGACTTTGGCTAGAGTACGGGAGCGATTTTACTGGGTAAATAGCTGTCAGGATGTAGAGGCTTGGTGTCGCAGTTGCAAGGTTTGTGCGAATGTGGCTGCCAAGAGGTCACCTACAGGGAGTGGTGATCGAATGAAGGCTAGATATGACCGCAATGCCAGTTCAGCAGGATTCAAGGTGGGGGACTCGGTTTGGCTGTATAACCCACAGCGGAGTGAAGAAGGAATCTCCGAAGCTTCACCCACCCTGGGAAGGACCGTATTCAGTCATCACTCGGATCAATGACGTTGTTTACCGAATTCAACGTAGTAAGAAGTCCAAGATGAAGATCGTGCACTTGGATAGGTTGGCGAAGTATGAAGTATGTTGGGGAATCTGAATTGCCTGACCGGGACGTTCAGGCTTAAGGAGGGGGCAGTGTTATGTGCTGCCCTCTAACAAGGAAAGATGTGATTAAGTTCATGTTCAAAGTTTTCCTCAGAAGCTTAGTTACTTCCCTGACTAGTAGGGTGGCGCCGTCTATGAGCCAATTGACGAACAATCATCTATTACATGGTAGAAAACTATGGAGAATTCTAGAAAAGAGTTCTAGAAGGATTCCAAGTGTGCATATAAAGAGGTGACTCCAGCAGATGGGGGAACAGTTCAGTTGAGTGAAGTATGCAGTTCAGTGAAGTAAACAGACAAGAGAGTTTTTAGGTTAGACAAGAGTTGACAAGTTTAAGAAGAAAAGTAAAGTGCTTAGTGTTTTAAAAGTTTAGTAAAATTATATTAGATTAAGTTATTATTAGTTGTGTGATTTTTAAGTATTTGCTAGTGTAATTTTAGTGATTAAATAAATCAGTGGTTTATGAAAATTCTTGTTGCAAGTTATTTAAACCCACGGAGTGTTTACTGAAAAGTGTAAGCACGTAACAATATTCATTTTCATAAATTTCACGAGATTTCACTGGAAGTAATTCTAACACAATTTCCTTCGCTTTTTCAGATATAATTTGTGGATTCTGCATTTTATACCGTACAAAAAAAATGCGTCAAATTTTTTTTGTTTACATTAAACAATCTGGTTACTATGATCGCATGGTAACTAAAATTCGAAGGTCACTATTTTCGAGAAGTATTTGCTCTGATCAAAAATTTTAATATATGTTTTAGGGATCTCTAACAAAAAAATATTGTTTGTAACAAGTACCTAAATCAGTTTCTTGGGACTCATCAACTATTGCAACAGTTAACAATTTGTGCCAGAAAACATGATTTTAGGTACTGTCGTGCGCAAAAAAAAATCGGACAAGCCTTATAACGTATTTTTGCTAAAATCTAGTTGTGTACATCTAACTTTAATTTTTGTGACATTGTCATTTTCGGCTACTCATTAAATAGAGACAGATTGACATTAGAAAAAAATAGTTGTTTTTTTTGCTCACGACAGTACTTATTACAAAAATAACTAGTTTGGGACTCATCAACTACGATTCGTCTCAAAAAACATGACTAGGTACTTGTTACAAAAATTAATATTTTATCAAAACGTACTCCAACTACTTTATATTTTTTATTGAAAAATGTAACAAGTTTGGCATACATTTTTATTTGAAGACAAAACAATAAGAAATAGGTAACAAACAATGATAGATAGAATTACCAGCTACGAATGAAAGTTTCAAAGCGTTGGCGTCTCGACGCCCGGCACCAATGTGCTAAAAATGAAAACTTATCATTTGATATTTAATAGGATGTTGCCAATTCAATTTTTTTTTTAAAGCATAGGCGTCCATAAAAGAATAAGTTGGGCATCGCATAAATTTTAAAAGTTATAAACAGAATCTTAAATAGGCATCAACCTACACAACTTTTATGTAAATATTTTTTTCTAAATCTCATCATTTGTGAATTATTAGCAAAATTTAAAAATGGCGATTTTCGAGATAACTCTGTCCTCTGAAACTACTGAAAAGGTATCTTATCGAGATTTAAAATTCACCGCCTTTCTTTAATTTCACCGATTTTTTCTCCTAAGGTTTAGAAATTACCAGTACAATCCAATTGAAATAGAGTCGTTAAACATCGCTAACTATTTACATTCTTGAAACTGTTTCAGATGATGTGTGGTCTTCTAAAAAGTCAAGGATTTTATGTACAGAGAAAACGAGTTCGTGAAATCTTATGTGCAGTTAATCCTGAAGAAACAGCTGTTCGTTGGGGAAATACTGTTCAGAGAAGAACATACTCGGTACCAACACCCAATTCTTTATGGCATATGGATGCACATTTAAAATTATCTAGGTAATATAATTACATTATTTCTGCTGTTCAGATACATTACTACTGTTCACTCCAAAAAATCAAGCTTACTTGATTGCATTATTTGCAGATGGGGATTCGTAACACATGCGTGCATTGACGGTTATTCAAGAATGATTACATATGCCAAGTGTACCACATCAATTACTGCAGAAACTGTCTTGAAAATATTTGTGCTTAGTGTTAGAGAATATGGAATACCATCTAGAGTAAGATCAGATCATGGATATGAAAACATTTTCGTAGCCTTACTGCTAAATTGTCTCAGAGAACTTGGAAGGGGAAGTTATATAACAGGCCGTTCAGTTCATAATCAAAGAATTGAAAGGCTTTGGCGCGACATACATACTCAGGTTTTATCTATGTTCTATGAATTATTCTACAGTTTTGAAAATGATGGATATTTAGATATAGAAAACGAAATGCATATTTTTGTATTGCAGTATATGTTCTTAGACATAATAAATAACGCTTTAAATACGTTTATTAACGCTTGGAATCATCATCATATCAAAACTGTTTAAGAGTGCGTTTGCATGCCCCCAGTCAATCGGGGCAAGTAATCGAATTACACTGTCCTATCGATAACACAGAAGCCCAGTAATCTAGGTGATGTACAGGACCGTACCAATTGTAATCGCGAGGCGATTTTTGTTTATGTATGTACCAGTCACAGACAAAACCTCGGTGACACAGAGAACATCTTGAAGTGTTGTGGGTTGCACGTATTTAGTTGGCATAAAAGACATAACATAACTTGTTTATTTACATCGTACTACCCTCTGCCTCTACGCAGATGACACCGCCATCCTTACCACCTCCGTAAGCCCTGCCGTCATGACAAACCTACTACAACAACAAACGGACGCCACAATAACTTACTACGAAGACTGGGGACTGACTACCAACCTGACAAAAACACAAGCTATTTATTTTGGCAAAAAACAGAAAACTGTATCTACTACATTAACCCTACAAGGACACAACATCCCCTGGCAAGAGGACATCACATATCTTGGTGTTACTCTAGACAGAAAATCATATCTAAAAAAACATGTCTCAAACGTCACAGGGAAATGCTGGCGGCGTACCTCACCCCTATTCCCTATCCTTAAAAATTCCCCATCCCACGTAGCTATTCTAATCTATAAATCCTACCTCCGTCCCATCCTTACCTATGCTTCTCCTATCTGGTATCCCCTAATTGCTCCTTACCTTCAATCCCAGCTACAAACAGTTCAAAATAAAATTTTAAAAATCTCACTACATTTACCTTCTCGAACACGTAATTCCGACCTCCACAATATTACAGGCACACCAATGCTTTCTAATTTCATTCTTAAAAGGCTGCTGCGAAATTTTGCAAACACTTTAGTCTCCTCTCACAATCCCACCCTCCTAGATCCCCTCACTCCCAAATTTTACTCCGCTCCCAAATACCCATCCCTAAATTATATCTTCACCACTTAAGAAAATGTACTTGTTGTTGAAAAAAAGAAAAAATACAAAAAAAATAAAAAAACCAAAAAATAATAAACCAAAAAAAAATTATTAAATAAAATATAAAGTAAACCAAAAAAAAACATAAAACACACACAAAACAAAAAAGTACACTATTATTATACTACTATGCCCTTCAGGCCGAATCTGAAAAGAGCCATTTTTAATATAGATTCGTTTAGTTCAAAAGATGCCACTATACCATACCAAGTACAAACATAAGATCCTAACACTAAATTACACTAATACAATACATCCAAACTCACACATGCCATCACAATCAAACTCTCTTTTCATCTCACACACCAGCCAGCCATGAGCACGATACGACATTAACAGATCAACCTGCGGCAAGCACCTATCGGGTGGAAAGCCGACGTACCCCCGCAAAAGAGGACAAATACTTACAATGGTTTATTTACATTACATATGATACTGAAGCTCTCAAGGCTAAGTAGTCTGTGTTCTGTGTTTCATTCAATTTCAATTTACGGTCATTTTAGGGACTCTACATACCGACCGCAATATACATTGAAGTTATATTTTGTGTAAATGTCAAATTGTGCTTGCATATATTTCTGAGGCTATAATACGTACGTTTCTTTTTGTTATCCACTGAATTTCTCAAATGAGTAGTGCCTTTGTGAATATAATAATAATTAATGAAACGAAAACGGCATAGCCTAAAAATTCACATATGCTTGTACAGAGGTCTCAGATAACGCGTTACTCGATTTTCTTGGTTTTGGATATGAAATTTGAGCGAAATTGAAATAAATGCAAAACATCTGTAATTTAGCCTAATCATCAGGGAATAACCTCACAATTTGCAAAAAAAATGCGACACGGGATATCTTTTCACTTTATGTCCAGCTTTCATCATAAATGCTCACATAGAGCAATAGTTTGGGAGGCCAGGGGTGATATGTTCGATAAACATTTATAATTGATCATCATTGAAAGTAAGGATGCTGCTGTGAAATGTCAGCGAGCTATAATAGCTAAATACATACTGTTTGTTTCTTAGCGATTGGACTAATATTTTAAGTTAAAAATGCATTTTTTATATTTTTCTTTTTAGATTTACTGATAAAAGAAAGTACTTTTCATTATTGGTTATTGTGATCAGCTAAGATTAGGATGTCACAAGTTCACATAAAAAGAAGTCAACTAGGGAGAACATAAAACGAGGGAAAACATTGAAAGAAATTATTAATGGTTTTTTTTTTTTTTTGGCATTACGACATGTCGATACAGCCAGGTGCTTAATAATATTTAATGCCTTTCAGTTTGTTAATGTACCTACCACTCAATCTAATTTACTCTAATATCTACCGTGTAATGACAAGAATACAATCAGGATCAAAAACGGGGACACTCTTTTCTCGCCCAGGGGTCTATCAGGGCATTATAAAAAAAAGCAAACACAAAGAGTACGACCACGGAAAAGAAGGAACATTTAACGATTGGTAAAAAACAAAGGAGATTATATCTAACCTACGCTAAATATCGATTTTAATGTTTTTAAGAAATTCTAAAAGTGTGTCATAGACACTTTTTTTATTTAGCGCTAACAGATGGCAAAGATTGTAAGGATGGTTAACATTTTGTTTGTGTAATTTTTTGTGAAGGAGATCGCTTTCCGATTTGTATTTTAAACATTCAAAGAATATATGGTCCAAATCTGCAGTGACATTACATGTCTCACATATATCCGAGTCTACAATTCCTATTTTCTTAAGGTGCGCCGAGTAGCATCCGTGTCCGAATTTTAGTCTACTTATTGTTGTAATGTCTTTTCTGGTGTAACTTAAATCTTTGTACCAGTAAACGGTGGGAATATTTGGTTGAATAAGTGCATACCGTGTAAGAGTTGTTATACCATATTCTTTCCATAAGGTAGACCATGCATTTTTACTTTTATTTTCAAGTAAGCTTATACACTCTTGAACGTGTAAACCATTGTTCAATAATTCTCCCTCATAAATACTTTTTTTTGCTATGATATCTACCTCTTCATTATGTTCTAAGCCCGTATGCGCCTTTACCCAAACAAATTTGACAAACCTTCCACTTTGTTTTAAATTATTTACAAGCATTTTAATTCTAGCGATGCAGGGATTAATACTGTTACGGTTAGTAACTTGGGTATAACCGATAGTTAGAAGAACAGAAATTATTAATGGTAATAAAATTGAAATTGAACTTGGAGATCATTGGAAATCGTATTTGTGGGAATCCATTAAAAAGTCAGCAAGGAAGAGTACAGGCTTGCATTAGAAAGAATTCAAGTTGATGAAGGTCATAATGCCTGGACCAAAGTTTATGTAGATGGTGGATGGAGTCATCACTCTTATGGTCACAACTCTGGTCACGATTATAACGCATCATCTGGTACAGTAAGTATTTTGATTCATTTTGACTATATATCTTTTGGTGCTTTTTAATTGTGAAATCTATAAGCAATACATTAAATCTGATATCGACATACCAACATAAAAATAATGCACCATCGAAAATTCACGAAAATTGAGTGATTTAAAATGTTATTATGAACGGTTAAGGGTTCTGGGATTGGTTGGGAGGGTGGTCAATAAAAATTATTAAACCACAGTACTTAGGTCCCATTGGGCCCTTTATACATCCTCCCTGTAGGTAGACCCTCGCCTAGGCCTCCAACCAACCTAATCTTGCAAAATAGGTAGTGATGCTGCCTAGGGGCATCTCCCTTATATCGGTCAAAGTAGGCCAAGCATACATATTAAACCGTCTCACCTTCTTGTTCACAACCTCTACAGAGAGGTGTTTCGCCTAATCTCATACTATGTACATCTTTTCTTAATGGACAGTGTCCAGTCTGGATTCCCGTTGTAAAACGTAGGTTCCTTCTGGACATTGTGTTACGTTTGATCTTGTCTTGGCAAGCATAAGTACAGAATTTTGCATTTGTTTTGAAAATTAAAATGAAAATTCAATTATCAATAACATTTTTGTTAATTATATTTTGTTTAGTCGAGTAAATTTAGTCGTAACGTTCCTTGTAATTTAAAAATTTTATTAATCACATATTCAACACTAGTTCACATTAAATATAGAAAAGGATATAATTGTCATTTTAATTCACACAGTAAATAGCTTGCATTGTTTGTTATTATTTATATTTCAAATCCATTTTTATTAATTAGCGAGAAACCTTATGTACTTTTCTTTACTTTATTTGTCGTGACGGGGTTCGACTACTAAACATTCAACTACTGGGAAGTCGTACTCTAGTTATCAATAACTTGTAGTTTACACAAGGTATAGCTTTCACTGGCATGTTTGGCTCTGAAACGAATAAGCGAACATTAGTTTGGTACATAATAAACAAGAAGTATCCTACCTGTACATTGTTCATTCCTAATATTGAATTAGGTTTGTATTGTGCTAAATAATGGGGTATATGTTGTCTAGTTATGTAGTTTCTTTGTCATGTCCGGAGTACCTGGAACATCGAAACATGTAGGCAACTAAGAAAAACATAACCACAACAGGCTACGATACTGTAATGTCAGGTTAATTAACATATTAATTGAGTACTTACTGTAGTATTCATTACTATACAATTTTTATGGTTTATTCCTTGTGTTGTTCAGTTCTATTGAAGGTTATAAGTTTCGTTGTGAGACTGTCAAATTGCTTGCTAAGTGTATTCAATTAGTTATGGCTGTGCGGCACATGCACCATGGAGTCAGTTCTGTTCTGATCAGTTCCTTTGATATCATTTACATTAGAGATTGTTTCTATAATTGTTTTCTAGTATATTCTCAATTTCATTTCCTTTTTCATTAAACGAGTAGTAATTTCATAATTCATTGTGGGTTGAATAGTTTGTTTAGTTATTCTTATTTTGTAAAGTTCAGATCTCGATGTGGTTTAGTTTATGAATCGAACAGTACTCACATCGGTCAGTCTAGCGCTTGCGCTTGGATTTGGAAGTTACATGTTGGGTTGGTGGTGTAACTTCTCTCTCTTTTCATGTTGGATGTTTGAGCATTGTAGACGCTAAATTTTCCGATACGCTGTGCTGGCAGAAGAAAGTTATCCAAATTTATCTTGGGAATGGTGTGCCGTCGCCATATTATTTACTTGTTTTTTGGGATTAGTTTTCTGCTGGAAATATTATCAGCTCTTGCTGGATGGAAACGCGTAGTTGGGAAATACCCTATTTGACGGGTAAGTTTACACGTGTTCATGTCCATTTTAGGTATTAATAGTATTTTGTGGTTCACTTCTAAGCGGTTTATGATGAGTCTACTACGTTCCGAGATGTTTTAATGTTTTATTCACACTGGTTTTATTGGGTTAGCCTTCTTGTGGTATATATTATAATATATAGAATATTACCGATTATGGTTATGTTACGTCACATCGATGGAACGCTGAGAGGAGGGTCTACTATAGTTGACGAGATTCAGTATAGATAACGTTGTGAAGAGTTCAAGTTCTAACTACATGGTTACCTCACTCATCAGGATTTTGTTGCAATGGTTTCACTGGTTTCACGTCGTAATCACGAGTACTTACCTTACGACACTGGAAGCTTAAGGTAAGTTTCTGTTTATTTTTTTTTAAATTTGTACAATTCAATTTGGTAAGTTTGATTTTAACTATACTGTGAATTTTCACTTCACATTTTAATGACTATGAGTCTGGGTATATTGTAAAAAGGGGAATTAATTAAGGACGTGATGTAAACTACATGCAATTGCATTTGGTGAATATTATTTGGTTATTCTAATTATAATTTACTGTTTTGGTTTCTAAACTAGAAAACTATTTTGTACATTTTGTTTATAGACGCTTCAAATTAACGTACCTTCTTCATAGAATTTATTGGAACATTTGTGTTCAAATTTCATTCATATAACTTGTAGATAGACTTATGTGTGTATATATTGTTAAAAATTTATTATTGACTTGAGATCTCTGACTGTCTTGGAATAAAACCGTCTTTTTAGAACTTGATAGCGACTTATTATTTTGTTAAATGAAGCACTTGGTAATTTAGTTTACTTATTGATTTAAACATTTAATAATTATTTACCCTGACTTAGGTACAACTTTAGGCCCGTTCACTTGTGAACGTGGAACCCCAAACCTGAGAGGACGAGTACTAGCCGAGGTGTGGTAGGGTTAGAAGTCTTATCAAAAAGCTGGTGGTTAAGAACTTTAGCCCCAGTTAAACGTAACAGTTCTTAGTCCAGTTTAAAACCTAACAATTGCCAGGTAGGTCATTGCTGTACTCTTGTTGGAATATTTTAGTAGTTCCCTAGCAAGCTGTCAGCTGTTTGTTTCATCCCACAACTTCTTGAATTCATTGTGGGTGTTCTCTTTAATTATTTGTATTATCGCTATGATAGGTAACAGACTGGCCAGGCCTGGCCCAAAGATACTTTGGACCGCTGCCTTCTTGGCCAATCTGTCGGCAACTTTGTTTCCACTACACTGTGCATGTCCTTTCACCCAGCATACCAGAAGCGACATTCCCATACTGCTCCTGTAGTAATTTTG
The DNA here is from genome assembly GCA_963675555.1 of Leptura quadrifasciata. Taxonomy (NCBI): domain Eukaryota; kingdom Metazoa; phylum Arthropoda; class Insecta; order Coleoptera; family Cerambycidae; genus Leptura; species Leptura quadrifasciata. The sequence goes on along the minus strand of OY776676.1, from coordinate 74,756,879 downwards.
TAACTTCTCAGGGCTAGTAATGATTGTCTGCAATCTGTGTAGTTCCTAATTGTTTTGCCCGTAGTTTGTCTACGGACAATCCCTTTTGTAGTTATGGTTATGCCGGCCAGTTTCTTATGTTTGATATAATGTAGTTTTTTGCTCCTTTATGCTTTCGATTTTTAGTTTTATTTTATTGAATATTATTTTCAGGTTACACCGATAGAAATTGGGAACACTGAAAAACGTAAACAGACGTAAAACAACAAAACCAGACAATCTACTAAAAACTACCTATATTAGGATTGAAGTGTACTGAGTCTGATGCTATGAAATATGGTAAAATTAAAGAAGCATTTGCTCTGCAACAGTTTGTTGCACTGAAACCCCAGGCAAAAATTCAAAAAGCAGTCATATTCATTTACGAAAAATACGAATATTTGGCTGCCTCCTGATGGTTAGTTTACAAGTGTTATAAAAATATTATTATATACAGATTTACTAAATGAATAATTCTAAAGCATACCGGTTGGAGCAATAGTGCACTCGAGTTAGAGTCAACCAAGACGATTGTACAGGACTGAGTTCCATTTTTTTCATGGAGCCTCTTTCTAGACTCTTTTCACTTCTATATTATTATTGACTATTTTCCAACCATTGGAACGTAGTGATTTCTTTTGTTGAAATAATGCTATCTGCAGATGCATGTTAAAAAAATTGCTACAGTCGGCATTATGGATTTTAAGAAATTTTTTTGTAAATATCAGTTACGAGTCATTTGCGTGATGTTTTTGAAAAATTTTCACTTCCAAAAAATATGCAATTCCCAAAAATCGGTTTTCAAGTTGGAACTATTGAATTAAATTTTCTCAATTTTTTCAAATGGAACACTATATTTTTCAACTATATAATGTAGGAGCGAAAAATCAAATTTTTTTTTGTATATACATCTCTATGGCTATTTCTAAACATTTTCGATTTATTGAGCAATAAATTCAAGAATAAGCTTTAAAAAATTATAAATTCTTTTAAATAATTGAACAGAAAAAATTATAATGAGTGCTCCACATGTTGCCCATTTTGATTGATGCACATCTGTACGCGTATTTGTAATGAAGTTTCTACTGTTCTACATTCCAAAATGTGACGAAAAGAATAACATTGCTCTTTGATCGATCACACCGGGAGTTTTAAAAACCGTTCATTTCAGAGACGCATAAGAGATGTGTCAATCAAAAAGAGCAATATGTGGAGCACTTTTTGTAATTTCTTCTGCTCAATTATTTGAAAAAACTTCTAAAGAATAAACTTATTTATTCTTAAATATTGTACTTATTGCTCAATAAATTGAAAATGGTTACAAATAGCCATAGAGATATACATAAAAATAATGTTAGTTTTTCATTCCTACATCATATGACCGAAAAATATACAGGGTATTTCATTTGAAAAAATTGAGAAAATTCAATTCAAAAGTTCTAAATTAAAAAAGAATTTTTGGCCACCCAGGGAAGTGAAAATTATTCTGTACTGATTTTTTAAAAATGCATTTGTTTGCAGATGACATTATTTCAGCAAAAAAAAACACTACATTCAAATGGTTGGGAGATAGTCAATAATAATACAGGAATGAAAGTAGCCTAGAAAGAGTCTTCTCTAAAAATGTAAGTACTGATATTTATAGCTTTCTATTAAAAACAAATGGCAATTGGCCCTGTACAATCGTCGTGGTTGACCCTGAATATTCAAATTAAATTTTCAAATACGTACTTTTTTCATCCCGATTCTTTGATTTGTATAGAGACTAATCAAAACATACTTACATAAATCAAGTTATATATCAAGTTCTTTATTTACAGGTCTTGTAGGTGCTAATGCAATAATAGAAATTAAATGTTTATATAAGGTTCATAAATCTGGCAATTCCGTGGAAGAAGTTGCTAAAACAGATAAAACTTTATGTGTAAATGTAACCAATGGGAAAATTAAATTAAAGAGAAATCATAATTATTATTACCAGGTGAAATATAATTTTATAGTAGGTATTGTAGAGGAAAACGATAAATGAAAACGGTCACAGACGTAGTGGGGAATAGAGAGGGTAGTGGCTATGCATAACGCATAGCTGTTTGTATCACATCATGTTTTACGTCTTTTATGTCGCGTGCATTAGAATGAGAGAGAAGGTCAGGCTTGCGTTGTTTGCCAACTAGCACGAACGACATGTGAGATATGGTATTTCAGAGGCGGACTTAGTTTACTTTCATATACGGCGGAGTGTACGGGTGTAAGTGCAATTAATACATTAATACATTAGTTTATATTTGTCTTTTTGCTGGTATGTAACTTATTTATTACAAAAATGAGTTGATCAAGTGATTGTGAGTGTGAAAGTGACAGTTATAGTGATTTCAGTGATAAAGAAAATAAAATTCCAAATGAGTTTCAAGGGAGAAAAAAACGGCATTTAAGCAGTGACGGGAAACAAATTTGTTTAAATGTGTATAATACTCTTTTACAGCGACAAACTAATGACTTTAACTTGCGTGATTTAGATATATTAAGGGAAACAGAATCTTTAACCTACGTTCCCTATTCCACATTGTACAAACTAGTGAAAACAGGTGTTACCGAAAGAAAGCAACATTGCGACGCTGGTATATCAAAAATTTTAGATCCATCAATAGCAAAACTTTTAAAAAATGTAATGTATGATGCATATCAGAAAAATGAAATCCCGACTGTTGACGTGGTAGACAGAAAACTAAAGGAAATGGATTGTCCTTTGAAATATACGACAAGAACTTTAAGGAACTGGCTGAAAAAAATTGGATTTAAATTTAAAACAATTAATAAACGCGTGGCGATTATGGAAAGCAGACGAATAGTGGATTGGCGACATTCATATCTAGAGGAGATTAAAAAGTTCAGAAGGGAAAATAGAACAATTTATTACCTAGATGAAACTTGGTATGACACTCACGATACCGTAAAAAAAGGATGAACTGATGGAACTAAAAAATGTCTACCACAGTCATTGCCTCCAAATAAGGGGACTCGATTGGTTATATTACACTGTGGATCAGGTGATGGATGGGTAGATAATGCATTGAAACTATGCGGGAAAAACATGGAAGAGTGTAACGTGGATTATCACAAGAATATGGAGGGAGTAATTTTTGAAAAATGGTTTGAAAATACTCTAATTCCAAAATTAAAGCCAAATAGTGTTATTTTTCTTGACAATGCGAAGTACCATTCAAGAGAATTATATAAAATTCCTAATGAGAGTTCGACTAAATTGGAGTTGCAAATTTTTTTAACGGATCACGACCTATATTATATGGACAGTTATACTAAAGCAGAATTGTTGGAAGTCCTTCATACGAAAACATTTGAGAAGAATTATGTTATAGACAGTATAGCTGAAAGATTTGGCCACAAAGTTTTAAGATTACCACCATATTATTGTATTTTCAACCCAATAGAATTGATTTGGGGAAAATTGAAAAAAAATATCAGAAAAGGAAATACTTTTCCAAAATTCGACAAAAAAGTGATAAGAGTTAATTAAAAACGAAGTGTCCAAAATTACCAAGGAAGATTGGGAAAAGAAAATTGCCAAAGTGATTAGAATTGAGGATGATTATTTGAAACTTTGTGAATTTAATAAAAATGGGGAAAATAAATTCATTATAAATTTAGAAGAGGGGGAGAACGCACAGGATTCTGAGGAAGAAGTGATTGTGATGACTTGTAATTGAAGAAGTGGTAGTGATATATATAAGTTTATTATTTGTGTCCGTTTTTGTGTTCAATGATAGTGATCGTGATATCAAGCTTATTATTTATGTCATTTTGTGTGTTCGTAAGTATTTTAATCTATTTTTATTTATTTAAAGAATTCAATTATATTTAATTTTATTTATTTGGAGAATACATATTTTATTTACGAAAATTTACTATTTCGAGTTTTGTTTCTGTTTTTAGAGGTTTATTGTTATTTTTTAATTTATTTTGAGAATACCTATATATTTTTTTACTGTTACTATTTTAAGTTTTTTTTGTTTTTAGATGTTTATTGTTATTTTTTTTATTTATTTTGAGGATACCTATATATTTTTTTACTGTTACTATTTTAAATTTTTTTTGTTTTTAGAGGTTTAGTTTTATTTTTTTGTATAATTTTCTTTATCCTGTACTAATATTCTTTACCCATCCTATCATGGCAAGATATGCTCATACCTCCCCGTGGTTCTTGCTAGGTAGTAACAATTTACTCAAATATTAAGTGAACTAGGATACTGTAACTACTGTATAGTCAGTAGTGTAAATTGTTGCCAGCTAAACTGAGCCCACACAACAAAAGCCAACGCAATTTTCTTATGGAAAAGTGACTTCCGTTAAATTGGTTGAATTTTTGATATGTTGTGTATCCTATCTCTGTATCAAATGCATCAATGTCTCAGATTTGTTTAATAACACCTAAACAGTATAATTGATTGTCTTATCATATCATATGACGTCATAGCAGGTCATGTCGTGTCACAGAACCTCATAGTGGTCACTTTGAATTTTATTGTGATCTGAGCACCTAGAAGTAAGAGAAAAGAATGTTATTTAAATCGTGATGTTCTATGACACGATATTACATGCTATGACGTCATATGACGTGACGACGTTTGAGATTATATGATGTAATATTTCAATAAATAAACCATGACAGTTATGAGGTGTTTTCAAACCACTGTGAGACCCTAGAAGCAAAAAAAGAGTACTGATTTAACCCAGACCCATACACCTCAAATAAACAATAATTCTTACTTTAGCAAGCTTTATCTCAAGACTGTGAAAGTTTGTCAATTTGTGCCAATTGAGACATTTGATCAGAGAGATGGGATACACAACATATCAAAATTTCAACCAATTTAACGCAAGTCACTTTTCCTTAAGAAAATTGCGTGGTCCTTTAAAAGCGTAAACAGACATACGTACACAATATAGTTAAGTCCGGGCCTGCCTTCTTAGCGTCTCACCTCGCACCCCCCCTCTCAATTTCCTCTTTCCTGCACTATACATCAGGAGCATTTGATAATATGACTGTGTCAGATCCAAGGGCAGTTAAATATATAGCAAATAAAGACTTATGTTTTTTCGTAATATATATATAAATGACCAACAACCCCTTTATATTGAAGTTATTCTTAAAGATAAAAAGTTATGGGAAAATGTGATGTTACCTAAATTGAAAGAATTTTATGAAAACCATAATATGCTGGAAGCAATTGCAAATAGGAATATAAAGTTCAAATCCGATCCATTTACTACCTAGAATTTTGGAAATGGGTATGGAATCCATAAACTAACTGTAAATGTATAAGTACATACGTTTTGAATATATGTTGTAGGTCTTACATTCAGCACAATGCCAACTAAATACAAAATAACCCACCGACAAAGAAACTTATATATTTAATCCATCTGCAAAACAATACAGTTTCCTGTCTATTACAGTCCAGATGTAGGAGAGGAGATATAAGTGAAGTCAGCGAATGAAATGATAAAAACCAAAATTCTTCATGGGACTCTCTAAAAGAAAACATATACGGGCATCATTGGAAACACATTTATAGTTTATGATTTTCTCTTTCCTTATTATTCTCTTTTTTGATAGTAATTAATTACGGGGACGTTCGGGGACAATCGGTGTATGCAAACAATCTATTATGGCAAATAATCTATTATGGCTTATTCAGATCTCTACTTATTTTATTTCATTTGTGTTTTTTATTATGTATGTGCTTCAAGTTTTTTTCATTGATCCTGCTGCTTCCTATGTTCTCTTGTTTAGTTTAGTTGACCATAGTTACTAAATCCTTTATTAACTCTATTCCTGTTTATTATCTACAAGATGTCCCGTTAAAAAAGAGAGCCAGTATCCTATTTCTCTGCCGTATTGCAATCAGATATGCCATGCTGAAAAGGGGGACAATTAGAATGATACATGTGTTGCAAAATGTCTCTTAACACACTATCAATATTTGAAAAAGAAAGTGGAAACATTTCAGTATTTTCCTATAATTGGTGTGGCTAGGTATAGGGGAGCTTGCACCTTTCTTCTATTCGTTTATAACATGCCTGTAAAGAACTGGATTCACATGCAGGTCACAGTAATAATAAGAGGACGTTTTACTAACTATGGTATATTAAGGACTCTATTGGCACTTAGATTATCGTGCTTTGGCTCTAATTTTGAGAAATGTTTTTGAAAAGGGAGCATTCCGAGTCAAACAATGACTGGCAGCAGGATTACGAACGCAAACTTGAAATGATCAAATCCAAAGTAGTGGAGGCAGCCATAAAAAGACTGAAAAGTAGTAAAGAGGTTGCGATTGAAGCTGATGGGGAAACAGCTTTGGAGAGGCTATCAGACGTGGCATGCAACAAAGATTAATTAGACTAATAATGCGTCACAGACAATCTCCCACCATATTGGGTTATGAAAAAGAATAAAGTGGAAACATTAAACTATCTTGCAATTGGTGCGGATAGGGCCAGGTGTAGGGGTGGTGGAGCCTGCGCCTCGATAAATCAAAGACAGAGCCGTTACATCTTTTAATATTGAAGCTGAAATATAATAACCCTAGGAAAGCAATTTTGCTTGATAAAACTTGTTCAATATTTCAAATATAGTGAAAATTATTTATCATTCCAATGTTTTCTTTGTTTTTTTTTTTTTTTTTTTTAGGTGATTTGGACGAACTTTACGGAAAAGTGTAAATGGAAACATTATTTTTTAAAATTTCAATGAAATGGCAATTTATAGAGGTTTTCTACTGGCAAACATGACATGGAAGAAGTAAATATTGATTTAGATTTATTACATTGTTGTGATATGTACAAATATGAAATATTGTATACCTAGTTTAATTATTGTAGTATCTTTCTGTAACTTTCTTGGCGTTCATAGAAAAAAATATTGGTATAATTTGATATAAGTATATTATATATTTCATTTTAAAGACCTTAGCGCATAAATTAGATCCCCACTTAATTTCGGAGTGCGTGAACGATTGCGCGGGACACAATGAGAGACACATGGAAAGGGAAGAAAAAGTCGCGTGTGTTTTCAGGTGTCCAGTTAAAACCTACTTACTTAAATTCGTATTTATGATTAATAAATATTAACTTCTAATAACTTAGTGCATAGTGTAAAGCTTCTGAATAAACAATTAAATTATATATATGTGTGTGTGTGTAGAACAATCAGGAATAATTCAACTTAAATTGGAATTCACGATGTAAGTAAAAACTATCTATAAAAAATAGCTTCAAGTAACAAACATAACAAAATATAGCTTGAATAATAATATGTACGTATTTAGAACACCAAGAAATGTACAGATATTATTCATGTTTGCGTGTAATAATGTTTATAGTTATTTAATAAAGAGGAAATTAGTGTTGCCATGTAGAAACTTTTCTGTACTCCCTTAATAAGTATCAGCACTACAATGGAAAATAAAACAATTACCTTTGAGCATTTCCCATTTCAAAAACAATGTTTTAGTATTCTATGATCTAAGAGTGCTATTTTAATTGTCATTTTTGAGGACTAAAGTACAGAAAGTGGGTTCTGCCCCTTGAGGAGTATAAGAGATCTGTACTTTATTCCTTGAAAATGATTATTACAATAGCAATAGCGCACTGTTAGACTGTGGAGTGCAAAAAATTAAATAATTTGTACGAATATACCACAAAGTGAAAGTGCTTTTTAATTCCTCCTGTAATTAATCCTTCACACTCAAGTGATAAAAAATGCACTTTGTCCCTTGGTATAATTATTGTACAGTATGTATAGTAATGGTATTTTTAATAGCAGTGTCACCAACAAGATAGTTACTGAAAATGTGTGAACAAAAATAAATTAGAACTATTTTGCAGACATCAGTTTTACTAAAATCGACAATCGTACATAATTTTTTTTTTTTTTTTAATCATTCATTTAAAGTCGGCCTATTTCCGCTACCAAGGCCAATCACCGACGCCAGGGGATAAGCTCATCAGTGTCTGTGTAGGCACTGGGACCCCTAACCTGGAAATTTTGCCAAACCCCCACAGTTTGTCGTGGGGTAGGGATTTTTAACGTGCTCACATCGTAGATACACGGAACCTACAGTTTTACATCTCTTTCGAAAGATGGTGACGCGAGCAGATCGGCTCATCCGCTATATCTCACCGACTTGCTGTGACCCGGTTTTGAACCCGGGCCATTTGCATGGAAGAACACGCCACTGTCCATCCCACCACTAAGCCGACAATCGTACATAATTTATAACCTTAATTCCTTCCAAGATTTAATATACCTATTATTCACATATTAATTCAGGAATTGTGCAGTAAGTTACTTGAATGAAATTGTATTGTTCTAATATAATGAATACAACTAGTGCATCTTTTTCAATTTTTTTATTATAAAATGTTTTAATCATAAAAACATAGTAACTACTCGGTAACTACCTACTTTTCTTCAGAGAAACAAGGAAAAAATAAAAATATATATAAATAGCCATTACTTCATTTGGACAGATTTTTTCGTATTATGGTAGAGATCAAACTACTGTTAATCTTAATAAATAAAAAGTACCCAAAAATATAGGTATAATTTTAATGATAATGTCGTTTCTTAACATCCAAATAATTAAACCAAGTTTTAAGCTTTATTTCAACACTGTAAATGAAAATTTATGAGCCCGACCCTGCTTTACCGTACGTGAAGCAATGCCATCGCTATGCTGCTGCCATCTAGCCCAACTATTTTACACGAAATTTAGCAATTTCGTATTCGACATTAAACTTTAATATAAGCAAATATTATGCAGACTTTTCACTTTTTTTCATGTTATTTTATTTTATACTACATCGTATTATATTTTATTTGAATATTTAAGTCCCATTGTAGAATATAAAATAATGTATGGTGAATTTGCCACGAATGAATGGTACGTTCGCGTTGAATGATCGAGGAGGAGAAAATTTTGAAAACTTAATTTTAACTAGGATTACAATATAAAATGTAATATGTCCTTGTCTTAAGTTTGCTAGTTTACATAATGAAATCAATTCTGAATTCTGTTGGCTCGTTTTTGAGATGAATGTAAAATGAGAATGAGGATATTTTATTCACCATTTGGCCTTGGTAACGCACCCTTAAAGACACACGCCCCGACAATTATGGTTAAATGAAATGTTAACCAATATGCACTCAAATTACACTGCAACTAATGAAGTATTTCACCAACAGTCGGTTCATTTAAAAGAACATATTGTTACGTGTTTACAGTTTTCAGTAAACACTCCGTGGATTCGAATAACTTGCAACAAGAATTTTCACAAACCACTGATTTATTTAATCACTAAAATTACACTAGTAAATACTTAAAAATCACACAACTAATAATAACTTAATCTAATATGAATTCACTACTTTTAAAACACTATGTACTTTTCTTCCTAAACTTGACAACTTTATCTAACCTAAAAACTCTGTATTGCCTACTTCACTCAACTGAACTCTTCTTCTACAAACTGTCTCTGTAACCAGAACTGTACTGGATACTAAACTGAACTGTTCCTTATACTTCACTAAACTGTACTGTTCCCCCATCTGCTGGCTTCACCTCTTTATATACCCACTTGGAATGTCCAGATTATCATTCCATAATTTTCTGGAACCCTACAGAGTTTTCTCTCATGTGACAGATGACTGTTCGTCAATTGGCTCATAGATGGCGCCACCCTACTAGTCAGGGAGTAACGGAATAACAGAAAGATGTGATTAAGATCACATCTTTCCTCGTTAGAGGGCAGCACATAACAATATCAATCAAATGTTTGGAAAATTACAGGATAACGTGATAGCTGCTGAAGAAGAATATGTATCTCGCTTCACTGCTGTGTTCGCCCTAACTGAGGAACAAAAAATAGTACTTGCCCAAATAAAGGAGTGAGAACTAACTCTAATTATTCTTTTCTCACTAGATTCTACTTCTCTATTTTATTTTAACTTTACACATTCTTCAAAAAATAAAAGAGTAGTTCGTATAAATATCTATTCTAAACTTCTATTCTTCTGTTATTATCCACATATATCATGGTAATCTACTATTTTCAATTTGCTTTTTAGCCCAATAAAATGGGAAAATTTGGATGAAACAATTCAGAGCGGGCTGAAATTTTGGGAACGGGCTTATTTTGTGGTACTTTTTAACACATTAAAAGTCCCCATCCGTAGACGCTGGCGGAGGGGGGAAATAGGTAAAAGAAAATGGTTTTTCGCAAAAAATTCGGAAAGTATCAATTTTACTGTAAAATACATACACATGAAAATTATAGGTATTAAAAATCCACACAATTTCGTACGACCTATTGGAGCCGAGATAGATTTTTTGAAATTTTGACAGTTTTACGACACAACGGAAACGCGCGCGTTCTTCATTAATATCTCAAAAATGGTTGTTTGGATCGCAAAATGTTTCAAATGAAAGTTGTAGAGAATTCAATTATGAACAATTTCCTTTTGTTTTTCATTTCCATTCAATCAATATTTGCAGATATATGAATTTTTAAACATCTTTATAGCGCGCTATCAGAACACTTGTTTCATGATAAAATCGATAAAAACTCGAAAACGATAGATCGTACGCATATAGTGTATCTAATGGAAGTTAAAGAGAATCAAATTTTGAATTTGTTGGTGTATGTACCAAATCGTTTTGATAATTTCTTTTTTATTATAAATTTCCTGCAAGAACTGTGCATAATAATTTTTAAAAAATTGGTCATGTTTGAAGTACAAAAAAGTACATTTAATAATATTTTTTCACTTTTTGAAGTATCAGAAGTTACTCTGTGAGCATTTCTGAGTCGTTTCATACTGGGCTCATATTTTAAAAAAAATTATGCACAGTTCTTGTAATAAAAACTTAATTTATAAAAAAAAAATTTTTGCTCATGGCTTTAAACAGCTGTAACTCGTGAACCGTTCATCGTATGAAGGTGACTTGGAGCTCATTTTACAGACAATTTAATTCTCTTCAAAATACCTTTAGTGTTATTATTGCCTAAAGCCAATCAAAGAATAGCTATTTGTCTAAATGCACTTGAAAATGACAATTTTTGAAGTTTGTCTCTTTTATCTCCATTCACTTGTTAACAAAACGATTTTGTACATACACCAACATATTCAAAATATTATTCTCTTTGACTTTGATTAGATACACTATATGCGTGTCAACTATCGTTTTCGAGTTTTTATCGACTTTATCATGAAACAAATGTTCTGATAGTGTGCTATAAAGATCTTTAAAAATTCATATCTCTGCCAATATTGATCGAATGCAAATGAAAAATAAAAGGAAATTGTTCATAATCGAATTCTATACAACTTTCCTTTTGAAACATTTTGCGATCCGAACGACCATTTTTGAGATTTTAGCGAGGAACGCGCGCGTTTCAGTTGCGTCGCAAAAATGTCAAAATTTCAAAAAAAAACTTGGTTCCAATAGGTCGTACAAAGTTAAAAAAAAAACGAAATTGTGCGATTACCTACAATTTTCATGTGTACGTATTTTACAGTAAAATTGATACTTTCCGAGTTCTTTGCGAAAAACCTCCCCCCCCCCTCTCCAACGGCGTCTACGGGTGGGGACTTTTAATATGTTAAAAAGTACCACAACATAAGCCCGTTCTGAATTATTTCATCCAAATTGACATTTGGTCCCATTTTATTGGGCTATTTTAAATTGTTTTCAGTGAGTATCAACACACAAAATGCCTTATGCATATCTTGTGTCTTTAGTAAAATTTCAAAAAATGTTCACAAATTTAGTTCTTTAATATTTTCTATGCTAATTGAAACGATTTCATGACAGTTTAAAGGACAATTTTTTTGGAGTTTGTCAATTGGTTCGATACTGACTTCAAAAGCCGCGAGCTAAAGAAGCGTTTTCTGCGACTTGCGTCAAGGTGTCTTTGTCCCAAAAATTGTCAATTTCAATATTTAGCTTTGAGCGATCATCCAACAAAGTTTACCCATAATTAGACCACCTGAAATCTTTTTTTGACAGATTTAAAACATGAAATTCTCTTATTTTTTATTTTGTCAAAGCCCTGGTATTAAATTTTGTTCAACGTAGTCCCATGCCATTTTGAGTATCTTTTAGAGAGAGATTCGTAAAGGTTTCAACTTATAACAAATTAGTTTCGCTTTCTGGAAAAAATATTTAATTTTAATTTAACTGGCTTATATTTAGTCAATAGTTAATGATAATTCAGTGGTACAGAAATTAAACAATGTGCAATTTTTCAAAAGCAGTCGATACTTATATCCCTAACGATTTTGAGCTATATTTTTGGATGTTTGAAATCTGTACACATTGTGTAATAAAAATCATTTCTTTTCATATGAGCAGCCGTTTTGCACTAGTATAATCATAATATGCACCGTTTTAACACCTTGTATCTGTAATGTCGGAGGTTTATGATAGAATAGAATAGAATAGAATATATTTCTCTCTTTTTCACACAATGTGTATACAGTCGTCAAAATAAATCTAGTAGCATACAAATGTACTAAGTTATATATATATATATAAAAAAAAAACAAGAAAACAATGTATATAATAAAAACAGTTAAGTAAATAACATACAACAATTTAATAAATAACATGCATAAGTAAAACACAAACAAATCTATAACATAAAAAAAAAAAACTGGCTAGGCTAGAAGTCAGATAGATAATGAATTGCAATACTGAAAGTATTCTTCACTACTATAAAAACAATTTTTAAGTAATAATGTCCTAACATTTTTTTTGAAACTTTTTATACCTATATTTTCATTTTGTAAATGTCGTGGCAAAGCATTATAAAATTTACTGGACATATATAAAAAGGAGTTTTTTGTCTTTGTCAAGCGTACACTTCAGGCATAAGCTTTTCTTCTCTCTAGTATTATAACCGTGAACATCCTCCTGAGTTAGAATAGAACCTAGCATAATTCTATTTTTAATGTACAGCAAACAATAATAAATAAAACATGAAGGTAGAGTCATAATACACATATCCTTAAAAAAAGGTCTACAAGAGTCAGTAGGCTTGGCTTTAGCTAAAACACGTATTGCTCTCTTTTGTAATATGAAGACCTGTTGAGCATGACAAGTATTACCCCACAGAATAATAGCATACACCATTACACTATGAAAAATAGAAAAATATGAAATCTGTAAATAATTAGCGCTAAGTTCACTTTGTAATTGCCTTAGAAGAAATATTATAGTTGATAGTCGCTTACACAGTTCATTAGTATGATGTGCAAAAGTTAAAGAACTATCAAGAAAGACACCTAATGACTTTACAGGATTGTTATTTACATTAGAAGGTACCACTGTAAAGTCAAGTGTATTAGTTTTATCCAAGTTCAAACTTAGGAAGTTGCTAGAACACCATTTTTGTAACAGATTTTCAGAACGTTCAATGTCATTTATTATTTCATTTGAAGATTTACTTTTAAATAACAAAGTTGTATCATCAGCATAGGCAACTGGAAGAATGTTATCGTCAATATTTAAGAAGAAATCATTGACATAAATAATAAAAAGAACAGGTCCTAAAACCGATCCTTGAGGAACACCAAATTTAACATACTTCTGGTTAGATACTATATTATTCCATTTAACAAGCTGAGATCTGTTATATAAATATGATGCAAAAAGATTTAGTGTAATGTCTCGTACACCATAGTATTCAAGTTTTGTCAATAAAATATTATGTTCAATAGTGTCAAAAGCCTTTGACAAGTCATAGAATTTTGCTGTACAAAATTCTTTCTTCTCAAAAGCTTCAAAAACATTTTCAATAATTTCACAAAGTGCCAGTACCGTTGATTTGTCAGATCTGTAGCCAAATTGAGACTTGCTAATATATTTATTCTTTTCAAAATAATCTATTAATCGATTTTTAATAACTAGTTCAAATATTTTTCCAATAACAGGTATTACTGAAATTGGTCGAAAACTAGATGGTTCATTATATTCCCCTTTCTTATAGATAGGAGTTATTAATGAAATCTTTAGAGCTTCTGGAAAAATACCATTGACAATACAACAATTAATCAGATCTGTAATATGTTCAAGCAGCGTATCACCCACTAACTTTATGAGCTCATTACTTAAACCATAAATGTCCTTGGATCTTGAGTTTTTTAATTTATTAATAATATTTCGAATCTCCTCACAGCTAACTGGAGACAGAAAGAAAGAATAATTAGGATTAGGAAATATTGTTAGACTGTTCAGATAATTAGTGCTACTCATATTTTTAAATTTAGACATAATATCCTCAATGACATCAGTGTAGTAATCAGCAAATTGATTAGGAGTTAAATCATTTGATCTCATTGGTTGCATATTCTTACGTTTATTGTTTATTATTTTCCAGGCAGCCTTCTGTTTATTTGAACTTTTATTTATATAGTTATCATTACTTCTCAATTTGACTTTATTTATTTCTGCTTTATATTCTGCTTTTAGTCGTTTGTAGACATTCATTGAATCTATATTGCCACTAGCAACAGCTACCGTTTGAACAGCGTCAAGAGTATTTTTCAAATTTATTAGCCGATTATCAAATTGTACAGTGGATTTCTTCATATTATTTTTAATATATACCTTCTTTAGTTGAAAACACTCATTATATGTATTAGACAATATATGTAAGAGATAATTAGCTTTGTCATTTGGACAATGTAACTGAAAAAAATTAAACCAATTAAATACTTCAAGCTTATTGGCAAATTTTGTTATATTAGTTTTCGTCATGGGTCTGCAAAAAACAAAATCATTACTTTCAATCATCGGTATTGTAATCATGGACATTATGGCCTTATGATCAGAAAGATGAGGTTCAATTACTTTACATTTGATCTTGTGAGATAAATTACTAAATACATTGTCGATTTTAGTACTCGAGTTTACAGTTACTCTGGTATCATCATAAACCATTTCTAAAAGGTTATAGGATAGAAACAAATTTCTATAGGCAAGTACATTTTGACAATTCATATTAAAATTAATGTTAAAATCCCCTAATAGTACAATATGTTTATTTAAGGAAAACTGGTCAAGAACTTGATTCAGTAAGCTAAAATATAAATTTGAATCACCAAGTGGTGATCTATAGGTGCATAACAGTACAATTTTTTCCTTAATTAATTCTGTACAGGCAAATTCTGCATGTTGTTCAATACAGTAATTTCTTATGTTGCAGTGGGTATTCATTACGGACTCAAAATCATTGTTTTTGTATATGGCAATACCACCATGTCGAAAATGTTCACGGCTATAATATGATACTAATTGAAAATTAGTAATATTTAAATTTTTTATTTCCATTTCAGAAGTCCACGTCTCAGTAAAACATAGAAAATCAACCCTCTTTTGTGACAAAAAATACTCAATTTCGTTTACCTTATTTTTTAAACACTGTATATTGATATAAAAAATTTTAAGCGTATCAATACCTTCAGTACCCAATTCATCATCAACATTAAATTCTAGGACATTACATTCATCTGGGATAGTCTTGGATATAAAAAATGTTTTTGATTATTTTTATCAACAACTTGCTCATCAAGACTAATATTTTCTTGTAATTCAATCACTTCACTGCCAACCACATTGGAATTTCCATTGTCTACCACTTCTGCGATGTCATTTCCTTTTGATTGTTGATGTGAAACAGGTGATTCACATCTTTTTATAAAAATCAATGATTTCTTCAGACTGCACTGCCTGCTGCTGACAAGATTATACAAGTCATTGCAAATAACACCATTATTAATAGAATAATTTTCTTTATTTATTTAGATGTTTATATTCACCTTATTTTTTTTCATGTGGAAATTCTGATACAAATTCGTTTCCAGTTTTTAAAGCCCTGTAATACACGGTAAGATGATTCAGCATGTTAATCATTTGATACCAAATGATGCACTAAATTGTGCATAAAGATGGAAAACTAAAATTCCCCTGGAGCAAATTTTTTGAAAGAAAAAAAAACTTGGAATAGTTAAGCAACTGATTTAAAATATATAAAAACAAAGGGACCCATTGTGAAAACGTTGCCTGGTATACAAGATTTGGTAAAAAAATATAAAAATGTTAATTTTAAATCTTAAATCTTTATTTCTTGATCAAAGTTACATGACATAAGAGTAGTTTAAGTGCTGTCAGCCAATTTACATTTGTGATTTTATTATCAATTTTTTTTTATAATGCTTGATATTGGTGACTGCAATATAGTCCAATCAATCTGTCTGAGCCCCTATGTTAAATGGTCACTAATTGTAAACAGCAAAAAAAAATTTGAGCATATAGAAAATAAAATTTCAAGAAACTTACACTTTTTGCTCTCAAAATGGCGGCTGCTAACATAACCTAAAAAATTTCAATTAAATATTTTTTCCACAAAACGTCTTCGATTGGTCTTGGTAGTCATCCCTTAAAGTTTGGCATGGGTCCCATGCTCCATTAGTTATAACTTAAGTGTAAGTGGCGGGTAGTTCTAATGTATGTAAGCGTTCAAGGGGTTTTTACCCAAAAATAAAAAGAAAAATGTAATTTCCACAAATTTATTCCGCAACTTAGTACACAAAGGTAAAGTATTAACTGACTATATTAAGCTATCGCGCACCTTGGATCGAGTTACTCGCTCGGTCACCTGCGGGCCAACCGCGAACGCCCAGCTGTTGTTGATATGTTGGAGACGTTGGAGGGAGTACATGAGACCCTTGTAGAGGGTAGGGGAATGTATTGCTAACATGTATTAGAACATGTATGTACAATAGGGCGATGACGAGCACCACTCAAATTGGTAAAAGAAATTTTTATGCTTATATTACAAGAACCTGTAACGAAATATAAAAAGCATGACAATTCCTCCCTGGTTAAATTTCTAATAAATGTTTTCAAATAGTAGAAAGCTGAGGACTGGTTCATCGTAAGATCATCTTTATCAGTTTCAAGGCACTGCATCACTTTCTTGGGAGTTGGTGATTGTTCAATTAATATCCCATTTAATTTGTCGACAGTTAATGTACTCTAAAAGCTTTCAAAACTTAATGGGATACCATCTTTCATGGCCTTTATAAAATCAATAATTGGTTTTGAAATCATAACATTGTGGGCAATCGTTTCAATTTGATCCTTAATTTCCTCACTTTTGGGGTTATTAAAAAAATTGTTGGTAATAAAAAATTCTTCTAGTAGCGTTTGCTCATATGGTTCTAGAATGTGAAAAGACGATTATGCTTTTTTTAGCAACTCCCTTTCGCCATAAGTTATGAAAAACATAAAATCCTCCTTAATAACTTCCTTTGGAACCTGGAAATCCATGTTTCCAATTAGCAAGTAAGTGCTTCTAGCAATAAAATTTGGAATTGTTTTTGTTAACTTCATCATGTGCGTTAACGTTTTTCCTAATGTAAATTTTTTAATATATTTACTTTTTCTGTGAAGTTCCAAGTGTGGCACTAATATAGTTTCACCGTAAAAAAAATTATTTTTGCATCCCTGCAAAATAAAATATTTGTTAATATAACAAAACGTAAACATTAAACTTTGTATTTTAATCACTAATTTATTGCAACTTGCACCTTTTCAAACAAACGAATAGAAAATTAATTAGGCGCATAATATTTATAGATACTATTATGGTCATTACCCTAAATAAGAAAGGAAATTTATATTATGAATATAAGTAGAATAGAATATGTTTATTTACAGAAAGCACATACAATTAAAATAATAATAATAATAATAGCGAGACAACACGCATCCCGTGTCCAATGTGTGATGGACTACATGGCGGCCAATAGGCCTTTCACGCCTAAAGTTCGACGTATAGCCGCCAATTTAAGACGCGCCCATCACACACTCAACGGGGCAGTGCTACAAACCACCAAACAGCACTGCCTCGATAGGATACGGATGCTAGTGGCTTGCAAAAAGCCACTAGTGAGGCGGGCGAGGGGGCTGGCGGAAAATAATCTTTTTCGCCAAAAGCCTTCGCGCTTATTCGAACCGCCTCAGCGTGTTGCCGACAATCCACCGACCGTCAATCAGGTGGAAACTTTCTGGAAAACGTTGTACGAACAGAGGCTTCCGCTCAACAGAGACTCTCCGGCCCTGGCACACTTTGAAGCCTTTTGCCAAAGGCTTCATCTACAACAGGAGGTGTGCCAACCAATAACCCCAGAAGAGGTTCGAAGAGCTCTTGAAGGCTCTAAGAATTTTGCTGCTCCAGGTCCCGATGGGATTAATAACTTTTGGTGGAAAAAGTTAACCAGTACCCACCACCATTTGGCCAGAATTTTTAATTCTTGGCTAAATGGGGAGCAGCAAATTCCTTCTTGGGTTGTTGAGGGGCAGACAGTGCTGATCCCCAAGAACGGAGATTTGTCCAACCCAAAGAACTATAGGCCGATAACCTGTTTAAACGCATGTTACAAGGCGTTCACACGCATCTTGTACATGCGGGTACTCCAAGCAGTTAACCCAGTTTACGAACGGATATATGAGCAACGAGGGTCGAAGAGAGATGTCGCTGGCTGCAAGGAGAACCTGTTGATTGACAGATGTGTCACGCAGGACTCCGTGCAGTATAAGCGGAATCTCTCCATGGCCTGGATCGATTACCGCAAGGCATTTGACATGACATCTCATGAGCTTATTGTACACTTGCTCCGATGTCTTGCGGTCGCCGGTCCCGTAGTGAGATGCATTGAAGATCTGATGCCGCTCTGGAGGACTCGCTTTACCATAACATCTGGTAATGATAGAGTCCAAACAGAGCCGGTAACGTTCAAAAGGGGAGTATTTCAGGGAGATTCCCTCAGCCCCCTTTTGTTTTGCATCTCGCTACTGCCATTATCCGTCTCGCTTCGGAAAACCCGCGGTTACAACTGTGGTACCCCCGGCGACAGGAGGCATAAGGTCACCCATTTGTTTTATATGGATGACCTTAAACTTTATGCCTCCGGAGAAAGGGATCTCCAACAATCCCTTAGGGTGGTACAGGAGTACACGCAGGCTGTCGGTATGCAGTTCGGATTGGACAAATGTGCACTGGTCCATCTCAAGAGAGGACGATGTGGGGACTACGGCGAGGACGCGCAGACGGAAGCATCCTACACCACCTAGATGCCGGAGAGTCGTACACTTACTTGGGTGTCGAGCAACGCTCCACCCAAGAAGTGGGTGTAGTGAAAAACGCTCTCCGCGGCAAGTATCAGCACCGACTCCGACAGATCTGGTCTTCAGAACTGTCGGGGAAGAACAAGGTGTCTGCCACTAATATGCTTGCCGTTCCGATCCTTCTCTACTCCTTTGGAGTAGTGAAGTGGACTCGAGAGGAGCTGCGTCAACTCGATGTAGGAACCCGGAGAAAGATGCACCTCAATAGGAGCCTGCATCCTAAATCGTCCGTTCCACGGTTATATCTCCCACGACATCGGGGAGGCCGTGGACTCTTGAGCTTGGAGAGTCTACACAGCAGGATGGTGCTGGATGGAGCCTGTAAGGTCGTCAGGAGTTCGGATCCCCTCCTCTGCATGGTCCGAGACCATGAAAATGCAGGAGTAGGAGCTTTTCTGTTCAAGGCAGCACGCAGAGTAGCCGATAAACTCGGTCTCATCTTCGACGTTGAGCGGGATAATCCCGACTCTGTTACCGAGTTGGAACCTGCTCGGCGGAAAGCTAAAATGGAAGCTGCAGAACAAACCATCTTTCTGCAGCTTCATTCAGATAAACCACTACATGGTGTCTTCTATAGAAATATAGAAGAACTTGGCTTATCAGAAAGACTCACTTTGCTTTCTTAAGGTCAGCCGGGCTGAAATCTGAGACCGAGGGATGCCAGGATGGTGTATTCAATACCCTCGTCTATCGAAGTCGTGTCATGGGTATGGAGGTCGCTGACGTCAGCTGCAGGGCCTGCCGCAGAGTGCCGGAGACGCTTATGCACTTGTTGTCGGCCTGCCCGACATATGCAGTCTCCGCCTATATCCAAAGGCACGACGGAGCACTACGAGTGCTTTACTACCATCTGAGGCACTCGTATGAGATAGACGAGACACCAGTGCTGCCTTATGCTCCGGGGGATATTGAGTCCGTTGTGGGGAATGAGAGGTGTCTAATTTATTGGAACTACTCGTTTCCCACAGTCAGGCAAATACAGGCAAACAAGCCTGACGTAGTCCTCATAGACCACCAACTCAAGACAATGTTCGTCATAGAGTTCTCGGCTCCCGCGGAGAACAACATTGTCTTGAAGGAGGAAGAAAAGCGGACAAAATATCGAGACCTACTCTTCGAACTCCGCAGACTGTATCCAGACCTGTACTGATTATAGGAGCTCTCGGTGGAACGAGACACACGCTGGTTTCGGAATTGAACATCATACCGGCATGCCGACAATCGGCAGAAGTTCTAGCCGGGAGAATGCAGAAGGCTGTCATTCTTGGTTCATTGCGTCTGCTCAGGGCACACGAGTCACGGAACCAGTGATCACTGACTCTACGGTGTAGAGAGTGGTTACTGGCGCTCCCAGCGTACCCTCTCTGGTATTGGAGGCAGGGAGAAGGACGACTGGTTTTACTTAAAAAAAAAAATAAATAAATAATAATAATAAAAAACAAAACTCTCTGCTGGCTAAAGAGCAAAAAGGATGTGTCAGAAAGGCTCAAGGATGCAAAGAACAACTGATTATCGATGCGGTGGTAATGGAGCAGGCTTACCATAAGTCTCGGAAAATATTTACTGCCTTCATCGACTACAAGAAAGCGTTCGATAGTGTGCCCCTCTCTTGGCTCATTCGTGTGCTGGAGCTATATAAAATGGCTCCTAATTTAGTAGAAATGCTTAAGCACCTGATGTCATCTTGGGAGACTATTTTGTACTTATACCATAATGAAGGATCTATCTACTCCCGTCCTATCCCTATCAATAGAGGCATTTTCCAAGGAGACAGCCTCAGTCCACTATGGTTTTGCCTTGCGATGAATCCATTATCGACACTCCTTAATGGCACCGGCTATGGTTTCCTTGTCAAGGGAGCCGACACTAAACAGTACAGGCTATCCCATTTGATGTACATGGATGACATCAAACTGTACGGAGCAACTGAGAGACATATCACCAGCCTGCTACAACTTACAGAACGATTCTCCAGTGACATCCAGATGTCGTTCGGATTGGACAAGTGCCGTAAACTCAGTGTTGAGGGAGGCCGGATAATTCAGCGAGGGTTTGAATTAATGGACGGTAGCTCTATCGATGGTATGAATTGGGATGAGGCGTGTATAAGTACTTAGGCTTCGAGCAAAAGCGACGCACCCAACACAAGGACATTCACCGCAAAGACACAGAAGTGTACCTCCAAAGAGCTAACGATATCCTCAAATCAAATCTAAACGGGAAAAACCTATTTAAGGCACTTAACACCTTTGCCATTCCGGTTCTAACGTACATATTTGGTGTCATTAAGTGGTCGGAGACTGAGCTGGGGGATATTGAAAGAGCTACACGTAGACTATTAACTAAGTTTCGGGTGCACCACCCGAGATCAGCAATAGAACGGATCACCTTACCCCGTCATGAAGGAGGACGTGGTCTTGTAGACATAAGTAGGCTCTGTAGGAAACAAATAAGTAAGCTCCAAAAATATTTCGCAAAACAGAACAACAACTTGCACCAGGCCATCAGAAAATCAGACAACAGGTACACTCGACTGGACTTACTTCATCACGATGGCAGTGAATTCCAATCGGACGCTACTTACATGCAAGAAAAAAGGCAGGGATGGATATCAAAACCGCTCCATGGTAGATATGCGAGCGTCCTCAATCAGTCATATGTCGACTCTAAATCCTCATGTGGTTGGCTGGGACGAGCTGACCTTTTCGCTGAGACTCAGGGGTTCATGATTTCCATTCAAGACCAAGTTATTGCCACCAAAAACTATCTCAAATATATCATAAGGGCCAATATAGAGGATGACCTGTGTAGAAGATGTCGCCAGCAGTCCGAAACCATACAGCATATAACCGGGGCTTGCCAGATGTTAGCAGCCACTGAATACCTTAATAGACACAACCAAGTAGCGAAAATTGTGCACCAAAGGCTGGCACGGCGACACAACTTAATACAAGAAGAGGTACCTTACTATCAGTATATTCCAAGCGCAGTCATAGAAAACAATACCCACAGACTGTACTGGGACCGTTCTGTGTTGCCGGACCGAACAATCATCCATAACAGGCCAGATATAATCCTGATCAATAAAGTTTTAAAAGAAGCTTACTTGATCGATATAGGGATCCCCAACAGTCACAATATCCTCAACTGTTTTGCTGAAAAAGAAGGGAAATACCAGCGACTTGGGCAAGAGATCCAGCAAATGTGGCATCAAGAAAGTGTGGTGGTAATACCATTAATAATATCGACAACCGGAGTAGTCCCTAAAACACTCATTGCTAACTTAAGTAAACTTGATATTATCGATAAGATTGCAGCCATCCAGAAAGCAGTAATACTCTGCATAACCTCAGTTGTGCGCTCCTTTCTAAATTCTGCCATATAAATGCAATAGTCACAAGTGTCTGGCTTTTGCCGACACTTGTTTGTATACCCACCAGCGGTGGAGATTTAACTGATAATAATAATAATAATAATAATAATAATAATGGTATAATGGTTTAATAAACAAAAAGATAATGACGTCCTATATGTTCTATAAAAATAAAGTATTTAAACTCTAACGTATTGTAAAAAAACAAACTAAAATCACAACTATTCTTTGTAGTGTAATCAAATTAGGATTTCCATGTGAATTGTCTAGTTAGGGCAATGTTTTTGTTTTAATGTGCTAAGAGAGTCAATGTTATATACAGGGTGTTGCATCATGAGAGGGACATAGCTTAATAGGAGGTAGAGAACATCAGTGGTAACCGGAACCTCCCATAGAAATGTCTCATTGGGCCTTCATTACGAAGTTACAGGGTGTTAAATAATTTTTGGCCAAACCTGTTTTTTGTCATAACTTTGACAGGGAATGAAATAACGGATTCATATTTGGTACGGCTAATGTACTAACGAGCCCCAAGAGGTACATGTATTAAAAAATATATATCCAGGTCCGGACTCACTATAATTTATGTTTCTTCTTTGCATCAATAAAACATCACCCTGTATATATTTTTTTGAAATTTCGATACGATATTCGAAAAGAGCAAGAAAAAGCAAACAAAATGGCCTATTTCATTTTTTTGTTACACCTTCGTGGTTATTTAAATACGTTGTTAAATGTGCAAGAAAATGGATTACAGAACCCTATTAAATGAGAGGCACGTGAAATAAATAGTTTTATAACTAAAATTTGCAAAAATTCTATTGAGCCTAGGTGGTCTGGGTGAATCCTAATTCCGGCACGTTTTAAAGGTCCATTATGGTAAAAAACTGTGGTCCTAATAAGTAATCGGGTATGAAATAACAAAATTTTTAATCAATCACAGTAGGCTTGTTCAAAGTGACAGATAATAAAAAGAAACTCCTAAACAGTTGAATTTAATGTGTCAATAATCCGCATTTAGTTAGTGAAAACTTGTGAAAATATTTTAACTATGCCAGTAAAATTTACAAACGTGGAATATGTTGACATAATATTCATCTATGGTTTCTGTAATGGAAATGGTAGGTCGGCGGAAAGAGAATATCGGCTGCGTTTTCCTGGTCGTCGATGCCCTAATCATAAAACCTTTAGTACGGTGTTCCAGTATGCAAGACAACACGGAAAGTTTCCTACTTCTGCAGTTGTGGAGCGTGTTTTACAACAAGGTGTGCAGGAACAAAACAATATTATAAACGTAGTTCAAGAAAACCCAAATATGAGCACTAGGCGAATCAGTTTGGCAACTGGTATTCCTCATTGGCGAGTATGGAGAACCCTAAAAAGAGAATGTTACCATCCATATCATATCCAGCAGGTACAGCGTCTTCAACAAGGCGACGATATCCCCCGCCTGGCATTTTGTCATTGGTTGTCTAACCGTCGCCCAGTCATTTACAGAACCTTATTTACGGATGAGGCACAATTTACAAGGGATGGAGTAAACAATTCACGAAATAATCATAAATGGGCACAGGA
Organism: Leptura quadrifasciata; assembly: GCA_963675555.1. NCBI lineage: Eukaryota > Metazoa > Arthropoda > Insecta > Coleoptera > Cerambycidae > Leptura > Leptura quadrifasciata. The sequence goes on along the minus strand of OY776676.1, from coordinate 74,732,639 downwards.
AAACCCACATGCGGTACGCCAACGCCGTTCGCAACACAGGTTTTCTGTAAATGTTTGGGTCGGACTTGTGAATAGACATTTGATAGGGCCACACTTTTTTGAAGAGAGATTCAATGGTGAAATTTACTTTGATTTTCTTCAAAACATTTTACCGAATATGTTAGAAAATATCGGTATAAGAGGCATGTTGTTTCAGCATGATGGGGCCCCACCACATTTTAACCTTCAAGTAAGAGAACACTTAAACAATGTGTATCCTAATAGATGGATTGGACGCGTGGGTCCACATGAATGGCCACCAAGATCTCCTGATTGTAACCCTTGTGATTACTTTTTATGGGGCCACTTAAAAAACGAGGTTTATAGCATTGAAATTGAAAGTAGACAACATTTAATCCAGTGCATCGTTACAACCTGCGACGAAATACGTAATAATCCAGAAATGATACGTCGAGCAATTGGTGACCTTTCTAAACGCGCAAGAAAATGCACAGAATGTGGGGGAGGACATTTTGAAAATTTACTTTAGTGTCAATTACATTTTATTTTTAAACACATTTAGTTATTGTTTTGTTATTTATTGTTAATTGAATGGAAAATATTTTATTTATTTAGATTTTAGTTTGTTCTCTTTTCCAATTTTTATTAAGTATAAAATGTTGATGATTTTCTTGATCAAAGTAACTGGTTGCTTAGGCCTAAATGGTTTAAATTATCTGTCATTTTATTCTTTGAACAAGCCTACTGTGATTGATTAAAAATTTTGTTATTTCATACCCGATTACTTATTAGGACCACAGTTTTTTTACCAACATGGACCTTTAAAACGTGCCGGAATTAGGATTCACCCAGACCACCTAGGCTCAATAGAATTTTTGCAAATTTTAGTTATACAACTATTTATTTCACGTGCCTCTCATTTAATAGGGTTCTGTAATCCATTTTCTTGCACATTTAACAACGTATTTAAATAACCACGAAGGTGTAACAAAAAAATTAAATAGGCCATTTTGTTTGTTTTTTCTTGCTCTTTTCAAATATCGTATCGAAATTTCAAAAAAATATATACAGGGTAATGTTTTATTGACGCAAAGAAGAAACATAAATTATAGTGAGTCCGGACCTGGATATATTTTTTTTATACATGTACCTCTTGGGGCTCGTTAGTACATTAGCCGTACCAAATATGAATCCGTTATTTCATTCCCTGTCAAAGTTATGACAAAAAACAGGTTTGGCCAAAAATTATTTAACACCCTGTAACTTCGTAATGAAGGCCCAATGAGACATTTCTATGGGAGGTTCCGGTTACCACTGATGTTCTCTACCTCCTATTAAGCTATGTCCCTCTCATGATGCAACACCCTGTATGTGTGAATGAGACACAGGTTGGGAGTATAACTGCTTTATTTTTATATTCTTCAAGTAGATGGTAATACACTGGTCTACACAATTACTACCAACCTAAACGTGTATCATGTATATATGACATCTCCCTTTTTTTTTACTTTTCTTAAAATAATATAACAATTTTCATTTATAATTAAAGTGACTATCCTAACTACTATACTACATTTTAATACAGGTAAGTTTTTCTTTTTGTTTCTCTTTTTAATATTTTTTTTTACCTTTTATTTTTTCTCTTTCACAAAAACCTAAATATTAAATATTTACATTAAAACAAAATATAACTAATATTTAAATCTATCTATTTCTAATAAAATTATCGCCTTTATTGTCTACCATTCTATATGAACGAGAACGATTTGTCACTCATTCTTTCACTTTACCAAAAGTCCATTTTGAATTCAAATGTTTTTTAAATCTAATATTCTGATTAGGTTTCAAATTGCCTAACTTTTTTGTTCCTCTGTTGTAATAAATTTTTTGTTTCTTTTGATTTATTTTACTATTTTTATTAAATCGTCTATAGTTTATATAGTGAGGTTTTAACAATTTATTAGTAACAGGCAACAGATCCCTAAGTTTTCTTGACATTAATAATTCAGATGGAGAATATTTATTATCTACAGGGGTATTTCAATAAGTTAACAATACTAAATTCTATCTAATCTAATCTAATCTAAATCTAAATCTAATGTTTTTTGTAACAATTTTTTAACAGTCTGTTTAGCTCTTTCCACCATATACCATTAGACTGTGGATATCGAGGGCTAGACATTATATGTTTAATATCCCATTCTTCAGCAAAATTTGCAAAATGCGCAGATTTAAATTGTGGCCCTCTGTCACTAATTAACACAGATGGAATACTTAACCTTGCAAATATTGCTTTCAAATGTTTTATTATAGATTCTGAATATGCGTTTTTATCTAGTAAAATTAATTCAGCCCATTTAGTATAATAATCAATTACTAATAAATACATAGTTCTCCCCATATAGAGCACATCATAGGTATATCATGATTTATTAAGGGTTCTTTTCTATTATTATTATGGTAAGTTAAACAAATTTTACAATTAGATATAATGTCCTCTATCTGAGTTATCATGCCAATAAAATGATTGCGTTGCCCTATTTTTACATTTAACCATTCCTAAATGGCAGAAATGAATTTTATTTATTATTTCTAATTTTTTACAATTTGGAACAATTAGTTTATCACCATTATAGAATAATCCTTTATACTCTACAATTGCATCTCGAAATTTGAAGTAATTTCTAATTTCCAATGGAACTTTTGTAATACTTTTTGACCATCCGCTTTTTACAAAATCACTTAATTTTTTAAGACTTGAATGATTATGAGTAGCCTCTTGATATTCTTTTAATTTCTTTTCAGTGAAATTAATTGATAGATCTACAACACATACTTGATTATCTATGTCGAAATTTACGTCAGTATCAGAATTATTTTTGTTTGTTGAATGAGATAATGCATCAGCTATATATAAATCTTTTCCCGGTTTGTAGACTAACTTAAAATTATATTTTTGTAACTGTAAAAGCATTTTTTGTAGTCTAGCTGGACATGATGCTAAAGGTTTGTTATAAATATAAATTAGTGGTTTATGATCCATTTCAACAACAAATTCTCGACCATATACAAACTGAAAATTTTTCGCACCCGAAAAGAATACTCATCATTTCTTTTTCTATTTGTGCAAAACATCTGTGATTCTGTAAGAGATTTTGATGCATAAGCACATGGTAGATTATTTTGCAAAAGTACTGCTTCAAGGTCATCCCTAGACGAGTCAACAGAAATTACTGTATCTTTGTGTATATCAAAGTATTGCAATATGGGTTTTTCGGTAAGTATTCTTTTTAATTCTGTAAACGAGTTTTCATGATTTTCGTCCCAATGAAAAACTGTATCTTTTTTAATTAAATCCCTTAAAGGTGAATTTATTTTAGATAAATTAGGAATGAACCTACCCACATAATTTATCATACCCAAAAATCTTTGAACTCCCTGTTTATCTTGTGCGACTGTCATATTTTTTATGGCTTTAATTTTATTTTCGTCTGGAAGTATCCCCTCACACGTGAGCCTGTGTCCCAAGTATTTTATTTCCTTAACGCCAAATTTACATTTTTTCCTATTAAACGTAATGTTATATTTTTTTGCTTGATTTAAAACTTCTATTAATCTATCATTATGTTCGTTTTTTGTTCGTCCCCATATTAAAATATCGATATACAGTTCAACCCCTTCAATATCAAAAATACATTTCAAACGTTTATGAAAAACTTCTGGCGCTGATTTTATGCCATATGGTAATCGTAAAAAACAATACCTTACCAAAAGGTGTTGCAAAAATACAAAGCTTAGCACTTTCGTCATCTAAAGATATCTGCCAAAACCCCGAATTTGCATCAAGAATACTAAAATATTTTGCTTCAGATAATTTTGAGGTAATTACTTCAAGGGTGGAAAATTGATAATACTCTCTTTTTATTGCCTTATTTAAATCGCGGGGGTCTAAACATAAACGTAAACTACCATCAGTTTTTTCTATCATTACAATCGAATTAACCCAGTCAGTCGGCTCATCTATTTTTTTTATGATCTTACTTTTTTCTAATTCTTTTAATGCATTTTTTAACTTTGTAACTAAAGTTAAGGGAACATTTCTGGGTGAGTGGACAACCGGTTCTACATTTTTTTCTAATTCAATGTGGTATTTTTGTGGCAAGCATCCTATACCTTCAAACAATTTATTGTATGACTTTAGTAACAAACTGTATTCTAAAGAACCGAAATTAATATCTTTAGATTCTATTGATTCAACTTTTTTTTATTAAATTTAACTTTCTACAAGCGTCTAGTCCAAGAAGAGATTGGGAATTAGAACTTACTACAAAAAATTCAAGTAAACACTCTTTATCCTCATGTCGACAATTTAAATTATATTTACCTATTACTGGCAATTTATTATTTGTATACGAAGTCAATTTTAAATATGTAGCATTTAAATCATTACTGTTCATATTTAGTTTTTTAAGAATATTAACAGAAATTATATTAGCCATTGCTCCTGTATCAAACTTAAAATCTAAACAATAATTCTTATTAATTAACAAATTTACATTCCATGACTCTGAATTATTATTGTTTACTTTATGTAGTTGTACAGAGTCGATAAAAAGAAAATTGTTGAACTAATGCTTTCATAGTTTTCTAATTGATCAACACTATGAACATTTTTGCTTTTAAAACACATATTAGAAAAATGATTTGCCAATACACACTGTAAACATTTCTTCCCCATCGCAGGACAGTTATTTTTGAAATAAGTTCTGCCACAACGAGAACATGAAAAATTCTTACCTTGTCTTTGAAGTGCCGTTTTACCTCTCGTAGATCCTTGCGTGCCATGTGTTGTCACTGGATACTGATACCTTGATGTACTGGGCATGCTCCTAGTCGGCTGGTTTTGAAAATGGTTCCTGCTACGTGCCGTTGAGAACGCAACACTTGGCTTAGGTTACACACTCCTTTTCACCGTTTCTACTACTTTATTCGGACTTGACACACCTGACGATATTGTTAAGGATTGTTCACGTGTTTTTTCCACCGTTACACATCTTTTTATAGCATCGTTTAAATCTAGAGAAGGTTCTTCTAATAATTTTATTCTTAACGTCTCATCTCGTAGCCCACAAATTAATACACATTTGGTTAAACTGTCTTTTAAATCACCAAGTTCACATCCATTAGCTATATTTTTTAAATCTGTAGAAAACTGTTCAATAGATTCATCAGACATTTGTTTGCGCGTGATTAATTTAAATCTTTCAGTCCAAATTTTTTTTAGGCAAAAAATGATCTTCGAACTTTTTAAGAACATCACTTAATTTTTTCTCCTCTTCATTAGTAAATAATAATAATAATAATAATATTTATTAATCCAGTAAATCAAATATTTACATACACTGAAGTGGAGTTAAAATAGTAGCATAAAAACATTAAGATAAAATATAAAAATACTAAAATAAAATCAAAAACACATAAACATTAGCGTAAAATTCGAAATTACATCTATATTAATATATTGACTTAAACGCTAGATACACTAATTCATAATAAAAAACTCTATATTATTGTCAAAATACTCACTAATTCTGTAGAACGGATTCATTGCAAGTATATCCCTGAACTTTATTTTAAAATGTTTAGGGGGTAAAGCCTTCAGTTCTGAAGGGATGCGATTATAAATTTTAATTCCCATAACGGCAGGAGCTTAATATTGTCTGAAAGTTATTTGTGGCATTCTACGAATATTCTTTCCTATTATTTGGGTTTTCTACCACATGTACTATTATCCTCTTCAAAATAAATCACCGAATCTACAAAATAATAGGATTATTGGAAAAAAAGCTCTGCGCCCGTGGCGTTTACGCCAAAGGAAAAGTCAGAGGTTATGTTTTGCAAAAAATATAAATCGGAATAAACACAAAAATAATGTATTTTGCTGACGTTTCGGAAAGTAATCTCTTTCCGTTTTCAAAGCTATTTTTTGAAGAACTCTTATTTTGCTGTGTATGTCAAATACACAGCTTTAAGATTCTGTTTATGTTATTTCCATAGATACTTACTACTTACACAGAACATAGAACTGATGATATTTTTTAGATAATGTTTAGTTTGTTAAGTTCTTCTTTTAACATTGGTAGCCAGGTTGTACAAATATCTACAGAACAATTCGATACGCACTTATCTTCATTTAATAAGATTATTGCTGATTCTTTAATTTTTCTTTTTTTGGTATCTGTTTCTTTTGTTAAAATTTTTGCCGAGTCCCAGTTTATTCTATGTCCGTTTTCCCAAGCATGTTCACAAATCTTTGATTTCTGAATTTCATTCTTTCTAATGTAATTCTTGTGCTCATCCAACCTCACACTGAAAGGTCTGGATGACTCACCCACATAACATTTATCACATTCACACGGGATATTGTAAATACAGTTTTTTGAATCCTGCTCCCTGTTTATCGGTTTTGTTTTTGTTAAAATAGATCTTAAAGTGTTCCCCGTTTGAAATATCGTCCTAACATCAAATTTGTCACCTATACGGCGTAGTTTTTCCGATAGTCCGTATACATAAGGAATTATTGCTGTATAATGACGTTCAGGTTTTTGTCGTACCTGATTGTCCCTATTTTCAACATTTATGAAAACTCTATCAACAAAGGCTTCAGGATATTGATTTTGTACTAGAACCTCTTTGATAAATTTTTTCTCGTTATTTAATATTTCATTATTAGATGAAATTATTTTGGCCCTATCGTATAAACATTTTACAACACCCCTTTTAACATTTATTGACTGATTTGAGTTAAAATTTAGATATCTATTAGTATGTGTTGGTTTTCTATAAACGCTTGTTTCAATTGTATTATTTATCCTTCTAATTAAAACATCTAAAAACGGTAGTTCATTCCTACTTTCTACTTCCAATGTGAATTTAATAGACGGTTCCTTACTATTTATATTTTCTAAAAAACTATCTAGTAAATCAACACCATGAGGCCAAATTGCAAAGATGTCGTCAACATATCTCCACCAGACAACCGGTTTGTTTATACAATTTTGAACATGTGTGTTCTCAAAGTTCTCCATAAATATGTTGCTTAAAATTGGTGATAATGCAGACCCCATAGCCATACCAAAATCCTGCTGATAGAACTCATTGTCCAATTGAAAATAGGTTGTTTTTATACACAGTGTTAAGAGTTCCATTATGCTATTTACAGTTAATTTAGTTCTAGTTTCCAAAGTATTATCATTTAGCAACCTGTCTTTAACTATTTTTAATGTTTCATCTACCGGAACATTGGTAAAGAGGCTAACTACATCAAAACTAACCATCAGGTTAGGAGCTTGACTAGTCTTTTGTAGCGAATGCTTTGGAAGAATAAGTTGAGTTTTCCTTGTATTGTAAGAGTGTGGAACTTGATTGTGGTTTCTGTTAAAGTAATTGATTTCGTGTATGAGACATGCCACTTCTAATATATATAAATTAATTACCGTTAGAATTTTCAGCTTCTTGAATAACGGTCGACATGGGTCCCTATAATTAGCTGAAGTTATACATCTTATTATTCTTTTTTGTGTCAGTAACACTTTCTCTGTACATGGTGACGTTCCCCATAACAAGATACCATATCGTATTCGTGATTCTATGTCACTATAATATATATTTATCATGTGGAATCCTTCAAGATAATCTTTCAGATTTTGAAATAGGTAAAATTTTGTTCCTAGGATGGAAACTAATTTAGAGCAATGTTTATGCCAGCTTAAGTCTTCCTCAATATGTATTCCTAAAAATTTTACTACGTTATACCTATCAATATTTTCCTTATTTACTTGAATATTATACACATGTCAATACGTTTTTGATACGGATGAAAATTTACATAGTTTGTTTTAGTTAAGTTAAAAGTAGGTTGTTTCCACAGTACCAGACAAATGCATTATTTAGAACTGAGTTTGTTTTCTGTTCAGTCTCTATTTCATCTGTTCCATTTATCAGAAAATTATTATCATCCACATACATTGTGACATCAGCATCTCGAATATGATAAGGTAAGTCATTTGTATATATAATAAATAAAATAGGTTCTAATATGGAGCCTTGAGGAACCCCTATATTGGATTCTAATATTGTTGACCGAGTTTTTTGATTTATACCATTTATACAAGAGCTAATTTCAACACATTGTTTACGATTTTTAAGATAAGATGCAAACCATTTTAAGGGGGTGCCATGTATTCCATGGTTTTCCAATTTTTCCAATGGAAGGTCGTGATTCACGCAGTCGAATGCTCGACTTAAATCACAGAAAACTCCTATTGGGTACCGTTTATTTTTAAAATATTCAATGATTTTATCATAAAATGACAATATTGCACTAATTGTTGATTTTTTTTATGGAACCCATATTGTGTGTCACTTAAGATATTGTTTTTTTCCAAAAACGGCAATAAACGACTTAGCATGGCATATTCAAAAAGTTTAGCAATAGACGATAAAAGTGCAACAGGCCCCTCTAATTTGCCATATCACTTTTATCGTTTTTTTTGTGGATAGGAGTAACAATAGCAACTTTAAATGCTTCAGGAAAAATACCATTTACCAGAGATTCATTTATGATATGACCTATCGGACCTACTAAAAACTGTCTAAATTCTTTCAAAATCACATTGGAGAACCCACAAATTCCAAAAGATTTCTTATTTTTTAAATTCATAAATAATTGTAAAAGCTCTGATTTGTCAAGTGGACACAAAAACATACTTTTATTTCTTGTTAACTGGTGTGGAAAGCAATAATTCGTTTTTGGTATATTGTTACAAGTTCTATATGGTGCGCTCTCAAAGAAAATATTGAATTGTTTGGAAATTTCAGTTGGATCAGTTATTTTTTTACCATTAATTGTAATTTCATTTATACAGTTGTTCTTTTTTGTATTTTTAACTTCATTTACTATATGCCACATAGTCCTGGATCTATTATTGGAATTACTTATATGATTCAGGAAAAATACCATTTACCAGAGATTCATTTATGATATGACCTATCGGACCTACTAAAAACTGTCTAAATTCTTTCAAAATCACATTGGAGAACCCACAAATTCCAAAAGATTTCTTATTTTTTAAATTCATAAATAATTGTAAAAGCTCTGATTTGTCAAGTGGACACAAAAACATACTTTTATTTCTTGTTAACTGGTGTGGAAAGCAATAATTCGTTTTTGGTATATTGTTACAAGTTCTATATGGTGCGCTCTCAAAGAAAATATTGAATTGTTTGGAAATTTCAGTTGGATCAGTTATTTTTTTACCGTTAATTATAATTTCATTTATACAGTTGTTCTTTTTTGTATTTTTAACTTCATTTACTATATGCCACATAGTCCTGGATCTATTATTGGAATTACTTATATGATTGGAATAATGTCTCTTTTTTGTTATTTTGACTAGACTCTTATAAGCTCTTTTATATTGCTTGTACAGTGGTTTAAATTGTGGATAGTTTTTTTGCAAACAATACAGGTCTTTTATTTTAACGCCTTCTGCTTTAATCTGATATGTTACCCATTTTTTATTTGAATTATGACTAAATTTTTTAAGAGGAAAACAGACATTATAATAGTGACTTAAAATGCTTATTAACTTATTAGTTTTATTATTAATATCTACCTCACTGTATACTTCATCCCACGTTTCAACTGACAAATAATAAGAGAATAATGATTTATTGTCCTCATTAAATGATCTTTTATAATAACAGTTATTACTTTTGGAAATTTCTTCTTCATGTTCCAGTAGAATATATCTATGGTCAGATAAATTAGTATCGTGAATTATTACAGAGTTGTGTTGCGCATTTGTATTGCTGAAAATATTGTCAATTGTATTGGAGGTGCTATTAGTGACCCTTGTCGGTTCTTTAACTAGATGTATTAAACCGTATGATGTCATTAAATCTAATAGCGTGTCACATTCTTTGCATTGTTTATTAAAATGTATGTTCCAGTCACCACATATGAATACTTTTTTTTTACAGTCATAATGCTGTGCTAGTACTTCATCTATAGTTGCATAAAATTTGTTCAAATCTCCCAGTGGAGATCTATAAACGTTGAGAATCAAAATAGACCTACCATTATTTTCACAGCAGCAGCCTGCTATTTCAATATCTTTTTCTGTGTTATACAGGTCAAAGTTGAGTGGCTTTGATGTCATGGATTCTTTAACCCATACTCCCACCCCTCCTTTCCTATATTCCGATCTACAGAATGAGTTTACAAGTTTATAATTTTCGATATATGCAATTTTATTTGGTCAGGTTTCATTACCACTTCACCAAGGCACAAGATATCTGGACGATGTGGTTCCATAATAACCTCCAGTTTGGGTATCTTATTATTTAAACTTTCAATATTAAGATACATTATTTTTAAATTGTCTGTCAACTTTTGAGATTTTTCTTCTTTATTCATACTAGTTGTTGCTATATCTTCATTTCGGGGATTGCCGGTTCCTTTGTTTAAGTTTCGTCCATTGTTATTCGTTCCTTCACTAAAAAAGACTTTGGTCGGATATCTTTCTCATTTTCCTTGATTTTTTGCTTGTGGAGATCAAAGTTAAAATGCTTATACTTAACTCCATTTGGCCAGAACTTTGGGTTATAGAATTCATTTTTTTAGGGCAAAATCGGCAGCTACCATATATTCTTTATATTTTCCGGTTCCTTTGAGCTCTTTGACAATAAGATCTTCACCATTCTCTCCTGTTTTTTCTTTTAGATATTCTATGATGTCCTGTTCTAAAACATCTGGTTCTACTCTATGTAGGTACATCCAAACTTTTGGCTTCACGCCTCTAAATTTTCCATTTGTATCTTGTGCTCGGCCTGTTCTAGATTTATGATATTGTCTAGATTTTCTTCGTTGTATTTGCCAGTCATTGTCCTGTTCTTCGTGGTACTCAGTCTGTTGATCAGTCCTAGTTGGATTTAAATTCTAGAAAGAAACCAGAACCGGATCTCCAGTTTTTGGCCCAAAACAAGAAATCCAGAGTCCAAAACAAGAACCCTAATGAGGAGGAAAATACATGCTGTAAATAATGCCTAACATTGTTCAGCTACAGGGAGCAACTGGGTTCGTTACCTTTTTTCTAAGGGTCCTATTAATTCTGTTGAGACTTCTATACAAATAACCAGGGACACCGACTCACAAAATGGATCGTAGATGCCAGGAAATACACGTTAAAAACCCAGAATTAAAGTCAATTTACAAAGAACAGCAGTGACTGCAGTGAGCAATTTCAAGTGCGTAAAAGAAAATAATTGCGGGGTTAGGACTGATTAATGAAGGCGTAGTGGTGGGCATGCCCCTTACCTAGACCATAAAATTCCACGAGGGGAAGTTTCTCTCCATGCATAAACATCAGAGTTCATCAAGAGCAACACAGAATGGGTGGAGAATAACTTCTGAAAGGCTATGTACATAAATCCCTTGCGGACAATCAAAAAGATTGAAGCTTAAAGTACAGCCAAATTGATCCCAGGCACTATTACCGGTGGTCAGCCGAAAAAAGAAAGATAGGAGCCGCACCCAACAGAAAAAACGCTCTCCAAAAAAACAAATTGTTTCCGCCAACACCATGACCACATCTGGGTCCTAATTCTCGAAATCAGGGAACAGAGTTCTTATGAGATAAATGGCCGTGGTTCTCCTCAAATGCCTAGAACCGTATAATTGAACACAAGTGCACAAGTGGTCATTAAAATTGTCAGATAGTAAGAGAACACGCTTCTCCTGCCATTTTTGAGGAATGGAGTAATCGCATAGGAGAATACCAATGGAGTTTAGCAAGTGTCATTACTACTGTCAAAAAATGCCCTTCTTGATAGAGTTGTGCCTCTTTTAATTTTCGATTTAGCGGGTGTAATCCACGATGCGCATAAAATGTCATCCTTTTTCCATCGCGGTACTGAACGATCTTTCAGCTACTGCTGCTTTTACTTAAATAACCATTTGAAAATTATATGTTTAGAAAATTTCCAATTGTTATCTGGCAACATTGCATCATCTGTTCCCTTAACGTGATTCATCGCCTATGTTCGAGAATACCTATTTCAGAGCCAAGGGGATGTGAACAATCATTTCGGTGATGTGAACGTTCCCATTCTCCTACGCTCGAGAATAAGGACCCAGAAGCCGAATATGACAGAACACAGTACAGAAGTACAGAAACACCTGGTCTCATAACCGTGAGGGATTGATTTTCTTGCAACAATCCAAAAGGTATTTAACAATATCCCCGGTGTCAATAAAATAATTACAGATATAAGTAAACAAATTTGAAAGGATGGCTGATGAAATAATTATTGACAATTACAGAGAAATTCAGGCACGTCTCTGGATAGCCGCAGATACTACAGAATTTCACTCTGAATGTTGGTACGGTGAACAGAAACTGAAAAGTCCCTAAGTGCGGTAGGCAAAACAACAAATTCAATTTAGAAATTACAAGGTTATAATGGCATAACTCCGAATTTACTCTGCACAAAATAAACTTGTAACATTTTCTTTTACGCAGTGAGGTTTTGTATTTTGAAATTGATTATTTTATTTTTAATTTTTTAGTGATTTGGGAAGGTTGCTATACATTTTTAAAGTAATTTTTATTTTTAAAACTTGTAAAAATGTAGTAAATTATCATGGTCGAAAAACATTCATTTGTTTCATTTTACCTACACATCCTCAATCTATTGTTTATGGAACTGTAAAACGTATATATTTATTTAGATAAAATGAGACTCGCTGGTCGCCATTTTGGTTTTCAGATTTTTCACATCCCACTGGTACTTCCAGGAATAAGATGAATCGTTTGACGTTTAATTCATAAAAACCGATCCAGTCATTTAGGCTCTAGCAGATAACGCTTTACTGCGTCGGGTAATTACTAAGCAACAAGCTTTCGGTTCATTATTAGAGAAAATTATAAGGATTTAATAGTGCACGTGGTAAATTCGGTGAGATAATTTTTTGAAATTCTAATAATATGTCAAATCGTGAATGTGACATTTTAAATAAATTATTAAACTGTCAATAATTTTTCGTTGCATAGCAAAATAAGTGATAATCTCCCTAGGGAGATTATCAGTGTAATCCTTTAGTAATTGGATGAATTTTGACATGTGACTAGAAATGAACGGGTTTTATTGGATTTCTATTTCGTCAAAAAATTACCAAGATAATCGGGAATATAGATATAGAGAGGAAATGAATGCATTTCGGTCTTAATCGTTACTACTTCAATGTAAAGACTTAAAACCTTTTGCATTATGTTAAGTTTCGGCAACATATGAAATGTATACCTGTGAAAATTAGTGCACTCATCCTGGGGGGGTTGCAGCCCCCATATTACACCCCCAATTCAATAACTCGCAAAGTTTTCAACGAAATCGGCTAAAATTCGTATCATGGGGATCTTTGGGATCGCTGATTAGGAATTTGAAGTGTAAATTGGAAAATTCAAAATGGCGGACTTTAAGAATTAACTCCTGATTTACGCCGTTTCTATTGATTTTACTGAAAAATATGTAGAGTAAAAAGTGTTTAGAATGCCATTTTGCATAGGAATACACCATTTTGGTAACGCTTTCGCTGCTCCCCCGTGGAAAACCTCCTACACGTGACACGTAACCCTTTCTTTTGAAAAAATTTCTATAAAACCTTTTTTTAAATTATTTGTTATACTTTGATATTATGGTACTAATAAAGATGAAATAATAAACAAATTAACCCTAATCGTTTCAACCCTTTATTGGGGGTGAAAATACGATTTTTCCTAAATTTTTACTCCAGGCATTTTTCATTGAAATCAATAAATACGGCGCAAATCGCGTATTTATATGAATCTTTAAAAACGAAAAAAGTGATTCAAGACAATAAAACGGAAGGGTTCATTGACGGTAGTTCCAAAATTTGTATTCTGATACAAAATGACGTTCTAATCATTTCTTTTCCTTTTGTGTATGGGATAAAAATCAATACTAACGGAAGTATTCGCGTTTTGAAATTGTAATTTTTTGACTACCATGATTATCTACGAGGACAGAACGAAAGGGTTAAGGACTGATATGTTTAACATTATGTATTCTTATGCAAAAAATGTGAATGTTGAAAATTCCCTGACATGTTCAACAACAATACAGAAATTACATATAAGCTCTACGGACATAAAAAAAATGCTTCTCACCCCTTTAGTAGCCAAAAAACATTTTTTTCATAACGAAATTGTGCGCTTTTCCGCCCTTTAAACACGATTTAAACTATTTCTTAAGGATGTATATCCATTATTACTGATAATTTGATGAAAATAGACACTATTAGTAATATTTCCATATTTTCTCGCATCAGTTTGTAGTAAAAATTAGGAAAAATCGTATTTTTTGGGAGGTCACTCTATGTTCACTCCCAGTAAAGGGTTGAAATAATTGGGGTTAATTTTTTTGGTTATTTCAACCTTATTAATCCAATGTTATCAGTATAACAAAAAAATTAAAAAAAGTTTTTATTCACAATTTTTGCAAGAGAAAGGTGAAGCGTAGGAAGGAGGCGAAAGGATTAAATAATGTCGTTACCAAAATGGTGTAGCCTCATGTAATATGGCATTCTAAACATTTTTTTACTGTATAATTTTTCAATAAAATCAACAGAAACGGCGTAAATCAGGAATTCTTAAAGTCCGCTCTTTTAGGTCCACCATTTTCATTTTTCTAATTTTCACTTCAGATTCGTAATCAGCGACCCAAAAACCTTCATGATATGAATTTTAGCAGATTTCGTCGGAAACTTTGCATTGGGGGTGTAGAATGGTGGCTGCAAATCATTTTTCGAACAACCTCGTATAATTTTTGAAAAATATATGCATCCAGAATGTAAAGCTGTTTTCAAAAATGTAAGAACGTACAGAATGGTACATTTAATAAAAGATTTTTAAGGCCAGGAAGTGAGAATATGGCAGAAAAGTCTTGAAAAATTGGAAATAATACCCACCTAATTTCTCCATATAAAATTTCATCCCAAAATCTTTAAAAATGAGAATGTTACAGGGGTGGCCCACTATTCGTTTTTCAGTTAATATATTCGAATTTTACGAATAAATAAATAAATAATGCCATACCGTTCAGTTAGGTTCTAATAGAAAGTTACATCCACTTGGTCAAATATTAATTTAATTATTTATACTATTCGTAGCCAACCTATCTTACAAGATTTATTTAGTAATGAATTATTTTAAAATTTGGCAAAAAAATCTCGAAAAACTAATTAAGTACCTATTTGACTATGGGGATGAAACTTTGTATTAAGACTGGACTTGACATTATTTGTAACTTTCTTCATAAGATATGAATATATTCATTAAAAGATTTTAATTTCCGATCACCCTGTATAGTAAGTCGTAATTTCGATGATGAATAAAAACATTTCAAAATAAGCAGAAGTTTATATGAAGAACAAAACAGCTGTATATGTAAATTTTTTTCCCAAACTAAGGTTTTAAAAAATACCTAAAGGTCACCGCATAGATCTGATATTAAAAATACACACTCCATTACTATTTAAATCCATCATAAACAAGCATATACTCTCATTTAGTTATTAAAGCTAGAGGTACTTTTATCTGATTAGCTGTTCAAGCGGCCAGAGTCTGATGTCATTGCATTGCTACTGTAGACCTGTATTTCTATAAACAAGCGCAAACGTGTTCTTATTCTTGATGTTGGAATTACTACTAGGTACCTATTACTATTCTTATTAGTAATTAAAGCATTTACTCACCTATTTTATTGTTTCTTTGGAGAGAAAATAGAAACACAAGCACAATATTACACACATTACACAACGACGATAACCAGAGCGAAGAACGAAAACGAACCCAGTAGACATTATACCTCTAGTTTCTGTCTGTACTGCGCACGCAGTAAATATCCACTTACACAGCACAAGTATACAGTACCTAAAGCAGTCGCTATATGCAGTGGCGCCCAATTTTCATGTTTGTTGATAATTGAACAAACATTTTTATTCAATAAACATATTAATGTTTCTTGATAATTCTAAATAAAATTTCAATTTAAAAAACTTTTAATGTTTGGTGATAATTTATCAAAAAAAATTTAATCAAGAAAAATCCTGCCAAGTATAATTTTATTAAATAAAATTTTCAGTTTAAACATGAAGTAAGAATGGAAGAAACATTTTAATGACAAAAAATATTTAAACAAACATATCTAACAACTAACATTAAAATGTTTCATGATTTTATGATATTTTATAATCCTTTTGATCAAATAGAAAGACGGTTATTTTATAATGGCGAAAACCCAGAACAAATACAAACATTATAATATTCTTATATTTAATGTTTCTCTTTATTTTTACAATAATTAAATTGTTTGTTAAACAAAATATATATAAGCTTGGTGATATTTGGAAGGGCATTTTACTTTTTAATGTAAAAAAAAAATAAATGAAACATTTTAATGACAAAAAATATTTAAACAAACATATTAAAGACTAACATTAAAATGTTTCATGAATTTTATGATACTTTATAAGCTTTTTGATTAAATAGCAAAACGGCATTCCATATAGCCAGGAGTGTTTATAAAAATGTTATCTATTGTAGTTGACGAAGTTGAACTTATCCTAGTTGGTTCATATACAAAGATTGGTCTCAGATCAAATGTTGCTAGCATGTTCAAGAACAATTTTACATTACTGTTTTTATTCTGTATATCTAGGTTGAAATCTCCACATAAAATAATAGTATATGTACTTGATTTGGTCGCAGATATTAAGATATCTTCAAGGATAGCTATGAATGAGTCGAAATTGCCACTAGGTGGATGATATATATTAATAATTTTCATGTGTAATGATGTTATTTCAACAGCACTACATTCAATTTCTAATTCAAGGCTTTTTTGTTTCAGGTCCGACAGTTCTTTAAACGGGATATTATTTTGCACTAGTATGCAGCTGCCGCCACATTCCGAGGATTGTCTAACAAAACTTGAAGCCATGCGATAACTTTTAATATTTACAAATGGTTCTTTATTGTTGTCAAGCCAATGTTCAGTAAATGCTCATACTTCAATACAATGTGGGATTTCATCCAGGCATAAAGTTATTTCATCAGTTTTATTACAAATACTTTGTATATTTTGGTAGAAAATGTTGAACATAGTTCTCTGCTCATGTTGATGTCTCATCTTTTTATTCTCCTGTGGATCTACTCTAAAAAAGAGACTGGCCTTGAATTTTTGGGTTTATCTTCTTTATTTGTTTCATAATGTCGTTTAAAATCAAACCTTTTGTATCCAACACCTTTTGGCCAAAATTTAGGGTCATAAAATGTATCCTTGTATTTAAACTCAGCTGCCACCATAAAGCGATTAAAATGCATACTTTTCGAAGTTATCTGCTTAACAATTATTTCACTGCCTGGTAGTTTTGTTTTCTTCTTTATAAATTGTCTTATATCCTCTTCAGTTACATCTTTTAATACCCTATACAGATATAGCCAGACTTTCGGACCAGCACCTCTGAATTTTTCATTATTTTCTTCCGATTCTCCTAAGTGTCTTATTTGTTTCTCCCTTTTCTCTGAACAGTTTCCCATTCGCCATTTTCATTACTTTTGCATATTTTTTTTCTTGGCTTGGGTGATGTATTTATATGAATCAAATAATCCATTTTCTCCTTTTGTGCATTTTCCAAGACTTTAGTAAATTGTTTTGGTGTCACTAGCCCGTCGGGGAGAGCGCGAAAAGCCTTCTCGTTCTTGTCCCACCCAATACTGAATTATAACCAAATGAGACCTTGACCATTTATTAACACATTTTTTCACATATGAATCAAAGTTGACGACACTTTCCATTGGTCGAGACTTGAGATATAAGGAAAAAACTGCAAAAAAAAAGGAATTTAGAAATTTGAGTTTTGATCACGTATAACTTTGGAAATAGAACACATAATTTTTTAAAATTATTTTTACAAGTAAACCTTGCTCTTTAATTTGAGGTCTAATTTGTTGCAATAATTAAAAATCTAACATAAAAAAAACTGGCTGTATTTTAAAAGATACACAAATTATCAATGTTTTTTTAATACTTAACTCGTCGTAACTCGCTTATATGTTGAGATATTTGATTGTTCTTGGCACCAAAAAGTGCCAAATTTAATAGGCTACATTTTGTCTCAATTAATGCATGACCTATTTTTTTAAATAAAAGCGCTATAACCCTCAACATACAACTAAGTCGCGTAGCTTTGTCTCTCATTCCCCACTCCCGCGCTCGCCTGAAATCATACTATTGCATATACAGGGTTACTGGTAATTCGATACATTTCTTTGGAGATGTGATGGGGCATGATCTAAGAAGTAAATTTAGCCCTAACATATGTTATGCAAAACTCAATAGTTTTTGAGATATTTAATTTTTTTTGTTTTTCTCAAAAAATAGATCTTAATGTCCTAAAAGTTAATTTTCGAAAAATCTATTTGACATTTTTAATTTTTTTTTACTGGATTACTTGTCCAATATTATAGATATCCGTTTGGAATGAAAAATATCTGGAAACATTTCGATCATGTGAACATCTGAAATAATTTTTTTTTTAAATCAGCTATGAAATTTACCTATTAGGTTTTTTCAAAAAAATATTAACGTAACACGCGTATAAATTATTATAAAAACTTCCTTATTTCAATAGCTATCTAACTAGGTAGAAATGTTCAATGTACCCTTAATAGTTCTAAGAAAATACTAGTAAAAATAACACAAGTAGTACGAATTTTATTTTTAGATAAACAGTAAAAAACATTTTAAAAGTAGGGTTTAATTCTTCATTAATTTCAAAGTTGTACTTTATTTTTTATGTGTCTTATGCTCAAAATGGGAGCCTCTATTCCGTATACAGACGTGGCAGCGTCTTCTTATTTCCGTCCTTGTTACTCTGGTTGTCAGATTATGCCTTATGTGTTGGGCAGCATCGACTATCCTTTGTCTAAGGCTTTCTATAGTATTGACTGGTGTGGCATAGATCATCTCCTTCATATGACCCCATACGTAATAATCAAGGGGTGTTAAGTCAGGGCTTCGCGCTGGCCAAGGTATTGGGCCTGCTCTTCCAATCTAACGGTTAGGGAAACGTTGATCAAGTAACTGTCGTACTGTCAGCCGATAATGTGCTGGACAACCATCGTTCTGAAACATCATTCGCTGTCTGACGGCGAGAGGAACATCTTCTAAAATCACCGCCAGATCATTTCTTAAAAAATTTTCATAGATTTCCCCGTTTAAATTTTGAGGAAGAAAGTGTGGCCCTATTAAATAGTGGCCAATGACTCCCATCCACACATTAATAGAAAACTTCATTTGGAAACTAGTTTCACGTGTTAACTTGGGATTTTCTTCTGCCCAATAATGTTGGTTGTGGAAATTTGTTATACCCTCGCGATTAAATTTCGACTCGTCCGTCCATAAAATACTTGTTAAAAAATTTGCACTTTCTGCATCTGAATTTAACATAAATCGGCAGAATTCCACTCTCATTCCAGGATCATCTTCCTCCAAGCCTTGGACAGGGGTATAGTGGTAAGGATGACATCCAACTCTACGTATCATAGACCAAACTTTCCATTGTGACGCCCCGGCTACTCTTGCGCACTTTATTAGGTGAAATAGTTGGGTCTTCCTCAAAATACCTCAATATTTCTTCCTCATCATCTGGTTCATAAACGGGAGGAGCACCAGCGTCACTTCTTCTACATTTCATGGAGCCAGTTTCAGCGATATTTCGATATGCCATACTGAATACACGTGCATTTGGTAAGCAGCGGTTAGGGTACCAAAGACCATATTCTCGGCGAGCTTCAGCAGCGTTGCCGCCACAGTATCCATAGACAAAAACAAGATATCAGCGTACCTAATAGGTAAATTTCATAACTGATTTTAAAAAAAAATTTTTTACAAGTTTTTATTTTAAATGTTCACATGATCGAAATGTTTTTGGATATTTTTCATTCCAAACGGATATCTATAATATTGGACAAGTAATCCAGTAAAAAAAAATTTAAAAATGTCAAGTAGATTTTTCGGAAATTAACTTTTAAGACATTAAGATCTACTTTTTTGAGAAAAACAAAAAAATTGAAATATTTCAAAAACTATTGAGTTTTGCATAATGTATGTTAGGGCTAGATTTACTCCTTAGCTCATGCCCCATCACATCTCCAAAGGAATGTATCGAATTACCAGTAACCCTGTATATTAGTCATTATTACATTGTCTGGCCTAGTAATTAATAGATTTGTTTATATTCAGATTATAAGAGATTTAGTTGTTTTTGTGGTGTTATTTTATTTTTTATTGGATAGTGGACATTTTATGATAACTGTTGTTTGGTGGTTGTTTCTATAGACTTAAATAAAGCTTAAAGCACATGTCCCTATTGGATAATTATATTTTTAATAAATAGAAAAAGTAAGTAGGTACTTTTTGGTTAATTAAATTATACATTTTCTTTAGTTTATATATTTTGTAGATTAATTTTTATTAATGGAGAAAAATACATGTTTGTTTTGCGGTGCTGCCGAAAGCATCGAAAATTTAATGGTAAAAAACCCAACTGTTACTGGTATCAGGTCTATTATAAATGTGCAAAAGAAAGAAAAGACGAGATTTCATTAATATTTAAAAAATGAAGTCGACCTATTGGCTCACCCTCTTCGATACAGATTTCATTATTCTTGTCGGAAATCTTTTTGTAGTAACGTGAAAAAAAAATGAAAGCGTGCCTTCGTGTAGTTATAATAATGGAGGAAGAGATCAGTTCAACATAAAAAGAGATTATCTGATTTGTGGAAAATCTGGAACATTTAAGAAAAGGCCTTTAGTATCAATTTGTACAGGGACGGGTGCGCAAACTAGAAAAAAAATATTCAAAGCTGTAGTAGCGCGTAGTGATGTCAAAATGCAAGGTAGGCTACACTTTTATTCAGATTTATTTGCAGCTGATGGAAAGTATTGTAAAACTTGTTATGCAAAATATATTAGCGAAAAAAATATTAAAGCTATTCAAACCAAACTGCCGAAGGAAGAAAATCAATTTGAAGTAGCCTTGAGAGCTTTATTTAGGGAACTTACTGTTTTGCAAAAGAAAAAATCTTTATCTTTAACATTTCTGAAAACACGTCTCAATAATATATTTGAAGAAATGACAGATGAAAAGCTAGAATATTATAGCAGCAGAAATTTAAGAAAGAGACTAGAGAAATATTTTGGAAAACAAATGTTGTTTCACGAGCAGAAAGGAAGTACAACAACAGTTCATTCGAGTGATAGTAGATGTAAAACAAATAACGAATGTTTGTTATCAGATACAAGTGAATCAAAAGAAGAACATTTGGTTCACGAGAATAAATTGACAATTCTTCATAAAGCTGCCTGTATTTTAAGAGTAGCTATAGCTGAATATAATGGCGTTAATTAAATTTGTTTCTAACAAACTATGTGAATCGTCCCACTTAATCCCCGAGGGAAGAGATATAGTAATTGCAGGAGGATTTCAAGAAGGCAATACATGTTTTAAGGTAATAATAATAATAATGATAATAATGTTTATTGATCCTCCGAAATGATACATTTATGGATAAGTCAAAGCAAGTGTACAGGATTTAGATATAACATTTTATAAAAAATAAAAACCTATTAGCTATAAAATTAAATATTAAATATACAACACATTAAAATATCTTTTCACATTGAAATAGAAATTATAGAGATACACTATTGATTTGATTTTATGTATCAGAATCGTTTCTGTCATATTGGATTTGAAAAAAATCATTTAGGTTATATAGCGGATTCTTTGTTAATATGCCTTTTAATTTATTTTTATATTTTCGCAGTGATAAATTGCGCCAATCCAAGAGTTGTATAATTTAATGCTGATGTTTCCCGATTTTTTCAGTCTGGTTAATGGAGGGACAATATTCATATTATTACGTGTATCACAGTCATGTACATCTGAGTATGTAGGATAATGCGATGGATGCTGATAAATATTTTTCCATATGTATAATAGGTTTTGATATATGAATGTAGAAAAAACTGTCATTATTTTCAGAGATGTAAATATAGGCTTGGAGCTCCCCTGGAATGTTATCTATGAACAGCTCACTGCTGAGTTTTTGTCATTTTAATATTCGTTCTATATGTACAGGCTTTGACTTGTTTTCTGAATTAGTATCATAGAAAATTATACCATAATAGGATTATAAGTTAATCAGAAGTGATCGTCAAACTAGAGGAGGCGGTGTAGCATTCTACATTAAAAACTGTTTAAAATATAAAATTTTAGATGTCCCTAAGAATAGTCCAGTCGAACAGTTGTGGATTAGTTTTAAAATTGAAGGTAAAACCATGTGTCTTGGCACACTGTATAGGCCACCAAACACAAACTTGTTACAATGCATTGATAACCTTGAAAACGTTGTAGAAAATTTTTTACCTGAATTTGATTACGTTTTATTTGGGGGTGATTTAAATGTGGACATGTTAAACATTAGTACTCCCAGCTATCTTCAATTCTACAATTTTATAAACAAATATAGTCTGTGCCAAGTGATCTCTGAACCTACACGGATCACTGACACGTCGAAAACTCTAATTGATGTTATAGTCTCAAGTGATGCAAATATTATAACTGCCAGTGAAGTTATTCGTATGGATGACATATCTGATCATTGTTTAGTTGCATGTAATTTAAATGTAAAAAGTCCCAAACAACCTGCAATTTTACATACTTACCGCGACTTTTCTCATTTTGATTATGAGTTATTTATGAGGAGCCTTCGTTTAATAGATTTTGATCATATTTTTCAGTTGGATAATGTTGACGAAATCATAAATTTTTGGAATACTAGTATTATTGAAATTTTTGACATATTCGCACCCTTTAAAACAGTTAGAATAACGAAACCACCAGCTCCCTGGCTTACAGAAAATTTAAAAGCTATGATGAAATTAAGAGATAAAGCCAAACTCAAATATAAAAAATCGAAAAGCAATGTAGACTGGCAATATTACAAAGAATTAAGGAATTTTGTCAACATGGCGGTTAAATCTGAACAAAGGGCCTACTTACAATATCAGTTTAAAAAAGACCCAAAAAACTTCTGGAAGGTTTTAAAACATTTAAATATACATTCTCGTAACAATAACTCAGGCAGCTATTTAGCAAATTCTAATGAGTTTAATGATTATTTTGTAAACAAAATTCCTCAAGTTGAGG
Organism: Leptura quadrifasciata; assembly: GCA_963675555.1. NCBI lineage: Eukaryota > Metazoa > Arthropoda > Insecta > Coleoptera > Cerambycidae > Leptura > Leptura quadrifasciata. The sequence continues at coordinate 74,709,280 of OY776676.1, read as the reverse complement.
TTGATGAAGAATTTATTCCCAAGTAGCACAAATTGCTTTTTAAAAACTCTATGACTATCTACTCCACCTTTTTATAAAGCTTAATACTTTATAATTAAGAGTTAACAACCATAGTCCAGTATTAATGAAGTATCTATATACCCAAAATAGGCACAGTTTATACAGCCTCGGTAAACTCTGTAAAAGGTACATAAATGCTTAAAGTAACATTATGGCAACCTCTTTGTTTCGCCTTACCAGCTGTTAAAAATCATGTTATATGACTGCTAAGAAGTTGTTATATAATTGTTGCACGTAAGTTCTTATACAGTAAAAATTCCTCTTAATGTTAGTTACTGTTTGCAGTTATAAAGCATCGATATCACAGTGCCTCTGGCAACTTCAATGTAATAACTTTCCTATGACAAATTATTAGGAAACCGAATGAATATTGCCTGCGAATTAGTGTATGCTGTGGTTGGTAGAAAATAAAATTTGTCATGGGAAGAAAATTTTTCTGTTGAAATATGCTATTCTACTTCGAAATAAATAGACGCGCCTCCAAAATTCCTTGAATTTTATAAGTTGAAAATTATTTTAAAAAATATATTTTTTAATTTTTTTCCATAGAATTGTTTTAAAATGATAAACCACCTATTTTAAACACCCCATAAACGATTGATGTAAATATTTTGCAAGGTTTTCCTTTTCAAGTGATAAAAAGTTAATTATACGTCAAACCGGTAACAATGGCCGTCCTGTCATATTTACTTTTAGAAAATACAATATGGTTCCCTATAAGTATCCAAAGAAGGTCACTACAGAAGCAGTTACAAATTCTTAAAGCAGCACTTTGACTGTGTAAAAGTAGTAGTTAAAGACAAAATCCTCGCACAGGTGAATTTACTTTGATAGAAATCCACATTTTGTGTAATAATTGAATCCATGATAACAACATTTTGTTTTTGAGGGATATGATATTATCACTTTTGTTTGAATTTCAGACCTAACTTTTTATTGATTTTGGTGGATTTTTGTAGTTTGTAGTGAGAAAATGGCTGCATATTTTTTTTTATAATAATAATAGTAATAATAATAACACCACATGTAATTACGACCCCCTTTATCCCGGAAGGCTCTAGAAGAGCTTTGTGTGGGAGAAGGCTATACATTTAGAGACAAAACACCCACCCAATATAGTGAAAAAATTCCTTTCACAGTATTTTCGACTGCCACGACCGGGAATCGAACCCGGAACTTTTGGGTGAGAGGCAAGTGCGCTTACGTTTCTACCATCAGTCATACATAACAAGAAAAATTCGAAAGCAAATCAATGAATATTGGAGGTTATGAAATGGAGTAAGTTTAGCTGTATAAGAGTTCTATAAAGGTGGAAAATTGCAGCTACATAGCTCCAAAACAGAGTTTCAGCTGAATAAATGCTTTATAAAATACTCCTTCTACTATACGTAAAAAGCATTTATAAATAATCTATATTAGGGCTGACGTAAATGGTATTTGGCTTACATAACTACATTGCTGTATAATTTTGCTTTATAAACCTTTAGAACTCAGTGTTATAAAACCTTTATAGAGAAATTGCTAAGCTGTAAAACGGATGTATAAATGTTATATAGGGGTTTATATACCTGTTATAAATATACACGGTGTGTATCTGTATAATAGAGCTTACTAAGCCTCTTATAAATTTAAAAAAAACTGTATAAGATGCTGTAATAAAGAAGCTTTATATTTATACTGTGAAAGCATTTTACCAGCAATCTAATTCCACCGAGTTACTTTATAAGCAGTTTAGTGTTGAATAAAGCTTCAATATAACCAATTTTCTATACAAGTTGCCATAATGTATTATTTATAAAGCTTTAAGTGTAATAAGAGAGTGACAAGTGTTACTTGGGTTGCCAACACTTATGACGGAAAAACGTTTCCTGGTATTGACAGTAATTTCAATTTTCAACCTATTTCCTTTAAAAAAATGGAAGAAACATTTAATACTATTAAGTCTAATGCTCAGGGCTCCGATGATGTCAACCTGAAAATGCTGACCTTAGTTATGCCCTACTTGAGTGAACACTTAACATATATAATTAATAAATGTTTATTAACTGGAACGTTTCCCAGCAGCTGGAAAGAGGCTTATATTATTCCGGTTCCTAAAATTAGCAACCCTTTAAGTACTTCCGATTTTCGCCCAATTAGTATACTGCCCACTATATCTAAAATATTAGAAAAAATTGTATATGAACAGCTATCTCTCTACCTAGATAATAACAATCTTTTACCAGTTACTCAATCAGGATTCCGTAAAGGTTATAGTACAACTACTGCGCTACTACATGTTACCGATGAGCTGTACACTGCCATTGATAATCAGGAAAATTCTTGTCTATTGTTATTTAGATTACAGTAAAGCCTTCGATACTATAGACCACTCTGTTTTGTGTGCTAAGTTGCGATACTTTGGCCTCAGTAACGGTGTTGTACAATTCTTTTTTAACTATCTAGATAACAGAAAGCAAAGGGTGGTTATAGATGGCGTGCGGTCTGATTGTGTTCATGTCAAGAGTGGCGTTCCTCAGGGTAGTGTTTTAGATCCATTGCTTTTCTCCATTTATTATGCCGATTTTTCCAAATTTTTGAAGCACTGTCATTCACATCAATACGCTGACGATTTTCAGTTATATTATAACTTCTCTTTAAATGAAGTTGCCTGGGCTGTAAATAAAATTAACGAGGACTTAGCCTCCATTTGCCTTATTTCCAATGCCCATGGCTTAATTCTCAATGGATCTAAAACTTTACTAGTAGTATTTGGTAGGCACAAAGACACACTTCCAAATAACCCACATTTTAATATTAATTTAAATGGAGTAAGATTAACTCCATCCAATAATTGTAAGAACCTGGGTTTATATTTTGATGATAGTCTTAGGTTTCAGAGTCATGTTAGCCATATCATCAAGAAATCCTATTTCAAACTTAAAGTATTATATATGCACAGAGATAAACTTACCACGGACGTTAAATTAAAACTTTGTGATTCAATCATTCTTAGCTACCTTGGTTATTGCGATGTGGTATACTGGCCGGCGCTCTTAAGTAAGGATAAATTAAGGCTTCAAAGACTACAAAATTATTGCATTAGATATAGCTATAATCTGAGAAAATATGATCATATTTCTGACAGACTCAATGAGTCAAAATGGCTTAACCTAGATGAGCGGTTTAGAGTTCACATGGTCTGTCTTGTTTATAAGATTGACATGTCGAAAACTCCCAAATATCTATATGACAAGTTAGTTGTCATATAGATAGATATTTGGGATACTAGGAATAATTAATATGCTACCTGCAGTGTTATTTGTATGTATATTTCCTCGTCTTTCTTTCTTTGTTACATTTATGTGTGTATACTTGTGTGTATATATATGTATATATATGTGTATACATATATGTATGTATATATATTTATATATATTTGTTACTGATACTTTTTATTCTGTATCAATTATTTAATTTTTATGTACTACTGGAAGTGGTTAAGTGGAAGAGCAACGATGTTGAACTTCGCCACTCCTCTTAAATTTTCATTGTTATAAGTATGTGAAATGTAAATAAAGACACTATTTTTTTTTTTTTTTTTTTTTTACAAAAAACCAGTCACCCTACTCTGTGGCTCCGACCCTCACAGAGGGGAGCTGGTAATACCAATAGCCACTCCCCACGCCCGTGGGGTGAGTGACTACCGGGTCCGCGAATCGTGTGCCCTGAGTAGACGTAATGAACCGAGGATGACAGCCTTCTGCATTCTGCCGGCTAAGATCTCTGCCGAATCTCGGCATGCCGGTATGATCTTTAGTTCTGAAAGCAGCGTCTGTCTCATTCCACCGAGGGCTCCTATAATCAGTACCACTATTTTAACAGAATGGCCTGGATAAAGCCTGCGGAGTTCGAAGAGCAAATCTCGATATTTTGTCCGTTTTTCCTCCTCTTTCAAGACAATGTTGCTCTCAGCGGGAGCCGAGAATTCCACGACATACATTGTCTTGAGTTGGTGGTCGAGGAGTACTATGTCAGGCTTGTTGGCTTGTATTTGCCTGACGGTGGGAAACGAGTAGTTCCAATAAATTAGGCACTTCTCATTCCCCACAACGGACTCAATATCCCCCGGAACGTAAGGCAGCACTGGTGTTTCGTCTATCCCATACGAGTGCCTTAGATGATAGTAAAGCACTCGTAATGCTGCGTTGTGTCTATGAATATAGGCCGAGACTGCGTATGTCGGGCAAGCCGACAGTAAGTGCATTACAGTCTCCGGCGCCCTGCGGCAGGCCCTGCAGCTGACATCAGGGACCTCCATACCCATGACACGACGTCGATAGACGAGAGTGTTAAATACACCATCCTGGCAAGCCATTATGAATCCCTCGGTCTCAGACTTCAGCCCAGCTGACCTTAAGAAGGCGAAGGTCAGCCTTTCGGATAAGCCGAGGTCTTCTATATTTTTATAGAAGATCCCGTGCAATGGCTTATCCTTATGGAGCTGCAGAAGGATGTTGTGTTCTGCAGCTCTAATGTGGGCTTTTAGTCGAACGGGTTCCAACTCGGTGACAGAGTCGGGGTTTACCCGCTCGACGTCGAAGATGAGACCAAGTTCATCGGCTGCTCTCCGTGCTGCCTTAAAGAGAAAAGCTCCTACCTCTGCATTTTCATGGTCTCGGACCATGCAGAGGAGGGGATCTGAACTCCTGATGACCTTACATGCTCCCTCCAGAACCATCCTGCTATGGAGACTCTCCAAGCTCAAGAGTCCACGGCCTCCCCGATGTCGCGGGAGATATAACCGTGGAACGGACGATTTAGGATGCAAGCTCCTATTGAGATGCATCTTCTTGCGGGTTACTACATCGAGTTGACGCAGCTCTTCTCTAGTCCACTTCACTACTCCGAAAGAGTAGAGAAGGATCGGAACGGCAAGCATATTTGTAGCAGACACCTTGTTCTTCCCCGACAGTTCTGAAGACCAGATCTGTCGGAGTAGGTGCTGATACTTGCCGCGGAGAGCGTTTTTCACTACACTCACTTCTTGGGTGGATCGTTGCTCGACACCCAAGTAAGTGTACGACTCTCCGGCATCTAGATGGTGTAAGATGCTTCCGTCCACGAGCTGCGCGTCCTCTCCATAGTCACCGCATCGTCCTCTCTTGAGATGGATCAGTGCGCATTTGTCCAACCCGAACTGCATACCGACAGCCTGCGTATACTCCTGTACCACCCTAAGGGACTGTTGGAGATCCCTCTCTCCAGAGGCATAAAGTTTAAGGTCATCCATATAAAATAGATGGGTGACCTTATGCCTCCTGTCGCCGGGGGTACCGCAGTTGTAGCCACGGGTTTTCCGGAGCGAGACGGATAATGGCAGTAGTGAGATGCAAAACAGAAGGGGGCTGAGGGAATCTCCCTGAAATACTCCTCTTCTGAATGTTACCGACTCTGTTTGGACTCTATCGTTACCCGATGTTATGGTAAAGCGAGTCCTCCAGAGCGGCATCAGTTCTTCAATACATCTCACTACGGGACCGGGTACCACAAGACATCGGAGCAAGTGAACAATGAGCTCATGCGATGTCATGTCGAATGCCTTGCGGTAGTCGATCCAGGCCATAGAGAGGTTCCGCTTATACTGCATGGAGTCCTGCGTGACACATCTGTCAATCAACAGGTTCTCCTTGCAGCCAGCGACACCTCTCTTCGACCCTCGTTGCTCATATATCCGTTCGTAAACCGGTTCAACTGCGTGGAGCACCCGCATGTACAAAATGCGTGTAAACACCTTGTAACATGCGTTTAGACAGGTTATCGGTCTGTAATTCTTTGGGTTGGACAAATCTCCGTTCTTGGGGATCAGCACTGTCCGCCCCTCAACAACCCAAGAAGGGATTTGCTGCTCCCCATTTAACCAGGAATTAAATATTCTGGCCAAATGGTGGTGGGTGCTCGATAACTTTTTCCACCAAAAGTTATTTATCCCATCGGGACCTGGAGCAGCAAAGTTCTTAGAGCCATCAAGAGCCCTACGAACCTCTTCTGGGGTTATTGGTTCGCACACTTCCTGTGGTTGCTGAAGCCTTTGACAAAAGGCTTCAAAGTGTGCAAGGGCAGGAGAATCTCGGTTGAGTGGAGGCCTCTCCTCGTACAGCGTTTTCCAGAAGTTCTTCACCTGATCTGCAGTCGGCGGATTGTCTACAACACGCGGAGGCGGTTGGAAAAGGCGCGAGGGCTTCTCGCGGAACAGTTTATTTTCCGCAAGCCCCCTCGCCCGCCTCTCTAATGACTTTTTGCAAGTCACTAGCATCCGTATCCTGTCGAGACAGTGCTGTTTGGTGGTTCGCAGCACTGCCTCATTGAGTGTGTGATGGACGCGTCTTAAGTTGGCGGCTAATCGACGCACTTTAGGCGTGAACGGCCTGTTGGCCGCCGTATAGTCCATCACACATTGGATACGGGATGCGTGTTGCCTCGCCGACTGGATCTTGGCTTCCATCTTTTGTATGCGCCGCTGCGCTCTCTCCTGTGGGGAAGAGGTATTTCGCCTCTCCACCTGAGACGAGCGTTGAGCAGCGGCATACACGGCACAATTTATGTGCCAGATGTCAGCCTCTTCCGGTAGCGCTGTACGAAGTTCAGCGTCCACTCTGGCCAGGTCTTGTGGCCCGGGGGTTTTCAGATGGTGTAACCCCCTTCTGGTACTGAGGCCCTCTGGTATTGGCGGAACGAGGAGAGCCACGTCCTCAACCGGTGAATGTGGCGGCTCTTCCGCCACCTCATTCACCGGTCCAGGAGCAGCCCTCACGTAGCCCCTACTACGAAGGTGGGATACATAGTCACGCAGATTTTGTGGCGTGAAGGCGCTATGCTCTGGAAGCCTCTCACACCACAGAGCATGCATCCGCGCCATGTACCCCCTTCGCGCGGGCTCACTGCTTTCATAACACTGCAGAAGCTCATCCCTCAGTTCATCCGTCCACTCAAAGCGTCCATGAACATTGCGTAAGTCGTCAACGGGCGGTCTATCCGGTTGGGCCCCACCACCTTGCCCGTATTATTATTATTATAGTATTATTATTTTTTTTTTTTTTTTTTTTTTTTTTTTTTTTTTTTTTTTACAAAGAACCAGTCACCCTACTCTGTGGCTCCGACCCTCACAGAGGGGAGCTGGTAATACCAATAGCCACTCCCCACGCCCGTGGGGTGAGTGACTACCGGGTCCGCGAATCGTGTGCCCTGAGTAGACGTAATGAACCCAGGATGACAGCCTTCTGCATTCTGCCGGCTAAGATCTCTGCCGAATCTCGGCATGCCGGTATGATCTTTAGTTCTGAAAGCAGCGTCTGTCTCATTCCACCGAGGGCTCCTATAATCAGTACCACTATTTTAACAGAATGGCCTGGATAAAGCCTGCGGAGTTCAAAGAGCAAATCTCGATATTTTGTCCGTTTTTCCTCCTCTTTCAAGACAATGTTGCTCTCAGCGGGAGCTGAGAATTCCACGACATACATTGTCTTGAGTTGGTGGTCGAGGAGTACTATGTCAGGCTTGTTGGCTTGTATTTGCCTGACGGTGGGAAACGAGTAGTTCCAATAAATTAGGCACTTCTCATTCCCCACAACGGACTCAATATCCCCCAGAACGTAAGGCAGCACTGGTGTTTCGTCTATCCCATACGAGTGCCTTAGATGATAGTAAAGCACTCGTAATGCTGCGTTGTGTCTATGAATATATGCCGAGACTGCGTAAGTCGGGCAAGCCGACACAGTAAGTGCATTACAGTCTCCGGCGCCCTGCGGCAGGCCCTGCAGCTGACATCAGGGACCTCCATACCCATGACACGACGTCGATAGACGAGAGTGTTAAATACACCATCCTGGCAAGCCATTATGAATCCCTCGGTCTCAGACTTCAGCCCAGCTGACCTTAAGAAGGCGAAGGTCAGCCTTTCGGATAAGCCGAGGTCTTCTATATTTTTATAGAAGATCCCGTGCAATGGCTTATCCTTATGGAGCTGCAGAAGGATGTTGTGTTCTGCAGCTCTAATGTGGGCTTTTAGTCGAACGGGTTCCAACTCGGTGACAGAGTCGGGGTTTACCCGCTCGACGTCGAAGATGAGACCAAGTTCATCGGCTGCTCTGCGTGCTGCCTTAAAGAGAAAAGCTCCTACCTCTGCATTTTCATGGTCTCGGACCATGCAGAGGAGGGGATCCGAACTCCTGATGACCTTACATGCTCCCTCCAGAACCATCCTGCTATGGAGACTCTCCAAGCTCAAGAGTCCACGGCCTCCCCGATGTCGTGGGAGATATAACCGTGGAACGGACGATTTAGGATGCAAGCTCCTATTGAGATGCATCTTCTTGCGGGTTACTACATCGAGTTGACGCAGCTCTTCTCTAGTCCACTTCACTACTCCGAAAGAGTAGAGAAGGGTTGGAACGGCAAGCATATTTGTAGCAGACACCTTGTTCTTCCCCGACAGTTCTGAAGACCAGATCTGTCGGAGTAGGTGCTGATACTTGCCGCGGAGAGCGTTTTTCACTACACTCACTTCTTGGGTGGAGCGTTGCTCGACACCCAAGTAAGTGTACGACTCTCCGGCATCTAGATGGTGTAAGATGCTTCCGTCCACGAGCTGCGCGTCCTCTCCATAGTCACCGCATCGTCCTCTCTTGAGATGGATCAGTGCGCATTTGTCCAACCCGAACTGCATACCGACAGCCTGCGTATACTCCTGTACCATCCTAAGGGACTGTTGGAGATCCCTCTCTCCAGAGGCATAAAGTTTAAGGTCATCCATATAAAATAGATGGGTGACCTTATGCCTCCTGTCGCCGGGGGTACCGCAGTTGTAGCCACGGGTTTTCCGGAGCGAGACGGATAATGGCAGTAGTGAGATGCAAAACAGAAGGGGGCTGAGGGAATCTCCCTGAAATACTCCTCTTCTGAATGTTACCGACTCTGTTTGGACTCTATCGTTACCCGATGTTATGGTAAAGCCAGTCCTCCAGAGTGGCATCAGTTCTTCAATACATCTCACTACGGGACCGGGTACCACAAGACATCGGAGCAAGTGAACAATGAGCTCATGCGATGTCATGTCGAATGCCTTGCGGTAGTCGATCCAGGCCATAGAGAGGTTCCGCTTATACTGCATGGAGTCCTGCGTGACACATCTGTCAATCAACAGGTTCTCCTTGCAGCCAGCGACACCTCTCTTCGACCCTCGTTGCTCATATATCCGTTCGTAAACCGGTTCAACTGCATGGAGCATCCGCATGTACAAAATGCGTGTAAACACCTTGTAACATGCGTTTAGACAGGTTATCGGTCTGTAATTCTTTGGGTTGGACAAATCTCCGTTCTTGGGGATCAGCACTGTCCGCCCCTCAACAACCCAAGAAGGGATTTGTTGCTCCCCATTTAACCAGGAATTAAATATTCTGGCCAAATGGTGGTGGGTGCTCGATAACTTTTTCCACCAAAAGTTATTTATCCCATCAGCACCTGGAGCAGCAAAGTTCTTAGAGCCATCAAGAGCCCTACGAACCTCTTCTGGGGTTATTGGTTCGCACACTTCCTGTGGTTGCAGAAGCCTTTGACAAAAGGCTTCAAAGTGTGCAAGGGCCGGAGAATCTCGGTTGAGTGGAAGCCTCTCCTCGTACAGCGTTTTCCAGAAGTTCTCCACCTGATCTGCAGTCGGCGGATTGTCTACAACACGCGGAGGCGGTTGGAAAAGGCGCGAGGGCTTCTCGCGGAACAGTTTATTTTCCGCAAGCCCCCTCGCCCGCCTCACTAATGACTTTTTGCAAGTCACTAGCATCCGTATCCTGTCGAGACAGTGCTGTTTGATGGTTCGCAGCACTGCCTCATTGAGTGTGTGATGGACGCGTCTTAAGTTGGCGGCCAATCGACGCACTTTAGGCGTGAACGGCCTGTTGGCCGCCATATAGTCCATCACACATTGGATACGGGATGCGTGTTGCCTCGCCGACTGGATCTTGGCTTCCATCTTTTGTATGCGCCGCTGCGCTCTCTCCTGTGGGGAAGAGGTATTTCGCCTCTCCACCTGAGACGAGCGTTGAGCAGCGGCATACACGGCACAATTTATGTGCCAGATGTCAGCCTCTTCTGGTAGCGCTGTACGAAGTTCAGCGTCCACTCTGGCCAGGTCTTGTGGCCCGGGGGTTTTCAGACGGTACTGAGGCCCTCTGGTATTGGCGGAACGAGGAGAGCCACGTCCTCAACCGGTGAATGTGGCGGCTCTTCAGCCACCTCATTCACCGGCCCAGGAGCAGCCCTCACGTAGCCCCTACTACGAAGGTGGGATACATAGTCACGCAGATTTTGTGGCATGAAGGCGCTATGCTCTGGTAGCCTCTCACACCACAGAGCATGCATCCGCGCCATGTACCCCCTCCGCGCGGGCTCACTGCTTTCATAACAATGCAGAAGCTCATCCCTCAGTTCATCTGTCCACTCAAAGCGTCCTTGTTCATTGCGTACGTCGTCAACGGGCGGTCTATCCGGTTGGGCCCCACCACCTTGCCCTTGACCCCTATCCGAACGGGGTCGATCGTGGGGGCCCAGTCTTCGGCCTGCCGGAACCAAAGGTTAGAGCCTGTGGGTGGTTAGCCCTGCAGGCCCACGACCGACACCAGAGGGGAAGATGCTTTCCCCTCCCGGGTGCACTAGGGCTACCGGTTCGGTTTTGCACCCCTAGCTGGAGTAAGTGGTGGCGCTACTCACCAAAGGCTTAATAGATGGAAGTTAGCCCCTCCTGCTTATATAGTATTATTATTATTATTATTATTATTATTATTATTATTATTCATGCAATTACTGAAAAAATTGGTAGAAGGGTGTGAAGGGTTACCAAGTTTTCATAGCCTGACTGGCTGTGATACGACCAGTTCTTTATTTAAAATTGGAAAAAATCTGGCTTGGGAGGTTTATTTTAAAAATTGTTCAGCAAATAATCTACAAGAATTTGCAAGAATGCCAGCCAAAAAGAACATTATTATTGCTAGAAAATTTGTTTGTCAGTTATATAAAAACGAAAATTGCAATGATCATAATGATATTCGATTAAAATTAACAATTAATACGAAAAAACCGGCCCAGGAATTACCTCCCACTGAAGACAGCTTCAGTCTACACGTTCTTAGGTAAAATATTTAAACAATTTCAAAAACTTATTTTTATATATTTATATGGATACAATTTTAGCTGTTACTATCAAACATTAATGTGGATCAATAGTTATGTTGGTCAGGTGGAAAAAAGATCCATTATTGTTTGGATGGATTTAAAACTGTAGTACTCAAAAGTGTGTATGCAAAAAAGAATGCGTGTTTTGTAGTGTGAGTTGTAAATGTATGATGAACTGTCCAAACAAAGAAAATATAGAAAATAACTGTGAATGAGAACAAGAAGAATTTGAAGACATAATTTTAAAAAAAAGTTAATATATAAATAAATAACAAAAACTTATGGTAGGAAAGGAATTGAATATTAATAGGATATATACAGGTATAATATTACATTACGTAGGTGAATTTTTTCGATGATATTTTACACTCATTAAGGCCCTAATTATTTTTGAAACTTTTATTCAAATATTTCAAACTTATTCATCTATTAAATCTTAAATCAAATGTAAATGTAGTTAAATTTCTTAAAGCACACTCATGAATGACGTTTATGTCCATAAAAAAATGTAGAACAATTACTTCTATATTTAAATTTCCTATATACTTTAAATAAATCTCATTATTCAACTTGATTTGTTAGTTTTATCATTTTGCATTAAAGGGTAATTATTTTAAAGCTTTTGTGGGAGACGTTGTTGAATGCGGGAAGGAGATTGGGAGCCGCGCGACTCCGTCACCGTAGCGCGCTTCGTTGTGTTGCGTACCACTTTAGTTTAAAAAACTAGACCCAACATTAATGAAGACAAAATAAAGTATATTAAATTTGGCAGTTTTTGGTGGCAAAGACATTCAAATACCTCAACATATAAGCGAGTTACAATAAGTTAAAACATTTTTAAAAAGTTGATAGTTTGTATGGTTTCTAAAATAACGTAATAAGTTAACGTTATTATTTTTGCGACAAATTATATAAGATAATCATTTTTACTATAAAACTAAAAAATATATATAATTTTACTTCTTTTTGTTTTAAAGCTATTCGCGGTTAATTTTAATTTTCTTATTTTGAATTATTTTTAGATTTTTTATTGTAACTTCGGTCTCTACTAATGGAGAGTGTCGTCAATAGTGAATTATATGTAAAAAAACCTGCTAAATAAAATGGTAAATGTTTTATTTGGTTATACCTCGGTATTAGGTTTGTGAATGATAGACCCAGCTATCCGACGGGCTACACTGTTTTGTGTTCCTTCAGTGAAATCTGTGTTTGTTTTGGAGTCACTGGTTTAGATGTATCTCTTGTTGTTGTTGGTTTTTGTGGTACGGTTTTTTGTTGAACGTTTTTTGAAGGCTTAGTGATATCTGCATTAAGTTTTCTTATATCGTTGATTTCATTTGAAAGATGTAGAACATTGTTTTCTATAAAATTGCTTAATTCACTTTTCAATTCCTCCATTGTATTTTTATCTTGTGCATGTCTTGTATGATTGTCATTTGTTGCTTGTTTTTCTTTTTTTCAAGTTAGTGTTTTTGACATTCAGAAGTTCAATTTTCTCCTTGAGCAGTTTTATATGATTGCATGAGTCCTTATTTATTTCTAATAACAGATTTTCATTTTCCAAATTTGTGGATATTTCTGTTGTAATATTGCTGCATAAGTCGTCGTCTTCTTCAGTTAGAATTTTTTGCGTTTATTCTTCAAAATTTGGTTTTTTACAGCATTTTTTTATTTTTTTCGTAGAGCAACTTGTATGAAAATTTGCTTCACAATTTGTACATTTAACTCTTTAATACTACTGGTCTTTTACAAAAACCACACTGCTTCTCAAAATCACCCTTAACATCGGCCATCTTGAGTCTAGAAAAAAAAAGTAATTGCACGAAGTAGACATTTTCGATCTTTAACTTTAAAAAATGAGAGTGAGCCTGAAAAATTCGACAAACATATATAAAATGATATGTCGACCATTGCTGGAGTCTGGAGTATGGACAAGTGATTTTCTCGAATTTAAACAAAGACACAACATAGAAGTTTCCGAAAGACTAGTTTAAGAGTCCTAACAAAAATTAGACACCCCATAACCAACCCATCCAACGATTATCTCTATAAGATAACACAAATAATACCTATTTCTCCACGCCTACAATCTCTTACGACTAAATTCGCAGAAAAAGAGGAAAACCAAAGAATACTCCAGAATTTACTTTATAAAAAACCATACCCGGAACATGATATTATAGATATTTTAAATGTCAATATTTGATTCTTCTTTTTTTTTTCTTCATTACACATATTGTAAATATATCGATGTTATATTGGCTTTGCTATAAAATTCAAAAAAAAAAAAAACAGTTGATGGCTATTTGAAATGTATTTTTATATTTCAATAAATATTTTCTCTAATTATCCATCAGTCGACGAAGATCAGGAGGACGCACGTTTGTATTAAATTTGATGAATATTTTTATGCTGCTAAAACCATTTATTATGATTTATTTATTTATAAGAACTTAGAAGCCGATGACTCTAATAGATAGATAGATAGATAGAGATTTATTCATTGTAAATACACAATGTTATAATAAAACGTCAACAAAGTCACAGAATACTGTGTAGAAACAAACATAATGTAAAATAGTATAAATCAATACAAACATAATATAAAATAATACAAAACATATATATATATATATATATATATAGAGCAATGGTATGATTCTGAACCAGAAATAGTAATTTGTAAGCACAATCCTGAACCAGCCGGACGGACCTGAACCATATATGTGGTTCAGGTTCGTTTTCCTTTCTTTTTTATTTAGTGGTATCTCACGTAGATAACTGAAACGTTCCTTGACAAACTTAGGATCGGATTCTTTCTTAACATATATATTTGGCGGGAAAAAATGCGCGGGAGAATTAGTTACAGACTAGTTAATGGTGGTTCAGGTTAGTTAGGAAGACGTGTTTTTTAGTTCAGTGTTTGGCTGCATTAGCGGGTGGCGCTGTTTTATATACAGTATATTGACATTCATGTCTTCCTTACTAACCTGAACCAATAGGTTTGGCAATAGTGTATTAATGTCTTTGTACTTATAAGAACGTTTTGGTATCTTTAAACCTATACTAGGATGCAATACGTTGAGAGATTTTATTTATAGTTTTACCATGCGTATCTATGTAACCTGTTGGAATATTTTTATAGGATATGAGACAAAATAAAAATCCAAAGCATTATATTATTTTTATTTGTAGCATTTCGATGATTTGGGATTTATTGGAACTTGCGACATTTAATGTAATTAATTTAATTCAATGCAATGTAATCCTAAAAAATTATAGATCTGTTATGAGACCAAATAAAAATTATTTTAAACTTCCTAAAAGATCAGATGACATAAAAAATACAAATAAAAAGCTTTATAAATTTCTATTTGATCAAAAATTGAGTTACTGAGATTATACGACACAAATATATTCATCCGTTTGAAAAAATTCATAAACTACAACCTTATGTTATCCTGATAAACTCAGAATTATTTTTCTCAGTCCAAGAATGATTTAAGTAAATAATTATAATAATTATTAGTCTTATTTCCGTAAGGTATATAGGTGTGAAGTTTTCTTCTTTTTTATTCATCAATTCTTTAAAAATAATTTATACCCAAAATTGAAATACCAGATCTTTACATTTTTATAAGGTCTAATATAAGGCCAACAATGGAAAATTTTCCAGTTGATAATTTAGCAATATATTAATGGGTTTTTCATATTTATTTTCATATTATCTACGAGATTTAGCTTCTATAATTTTCTAAATGTATATGTATTTTAAGATACTAATTATTGTGAAAAATATGCTTTACTATTATGAGATGTTTGGCATTTGTTACTTTTGAATAGTTTACCACAAATTTGTATGCTATGTAATATGACGTTAAATTGACTTAAGTATACAGGATGATTCACATAAAACTCCCCAGGCAGTTTCCATAATAACGAAAAAGGTATTAAATTTCTGTAAAGGCCAGTCGTTACATATTTTTGGTGGCTTTATTTTGCCGTTCAAATGTTGCCAATGACAGTGGCGTAAGCTACGTCGCGACGCGATGCCGGAAAGAAAATTTTCGATGACTAGGACTTTGAAAGTATAATACTAAAATTTCTTTAATACTAAGTACTTTTTGTAGCATACACTTTCCTGTTAAAATCAGTGATTTTCGAGATAAATCGACATAATATAAAGTCAAATAAGTTTTTTTAATAATTTGTTTTGACTTTTCAATAAAATATGTACATATGTATGTATTTATTTTTAAAGTAAATGTTTAAAACTGTTTCCTCTTTCATGGATACACATGTTAAACCATTACTTTCAATAACGATCTACTGTGGTAACACTCGCATATATATTTTGTTGTATGGGTCTGCCATAACATCGATTGGTTCGGTGCAAATAAAATTTTTTTGATGTCTCCATAAGAAAATATCTAATGCAATTAAGTCAGGTGATCGTATTGGCCACCTGATTACTCCATTAGTTCCTATCCATCTTCTAGGATATGTTCGTTGCAAGTGTCTAAATGTTATTCTTAAATTATGTGCCGGTGCCCCGTCTTGATAAAACCAGATTATGTGCCCATCATGAGGAATGTTTCTTAATAACTTTGGCAGCTCCTCTTGCAAGAACCTCCGATATCTACCACAATTTAACGTTTCACGAAATAGATAAGGTCTGACTATGTATCTGTTCAATACTCCACACTATAAATTTACTTTAAAAAGTGTTTAATTTTTGGTTCTTCGTATCTATATCGGATTATTTTGAGACCAATTCCGAGTGGTCTGTATAGTCACAAGCCCATTACTATGGAAGCGGCTCTCATCGCTCCACGACACATTTTTCAAATAATTTGGATATTTATTATGTAATACTGACAATTCAGCAATAAAATTTATGAAACGCTGAAAATCACCAGGTCGTAAATGATGAACATAATGAACTTTATACGGACGGTACTTATTTTTCTTTAAAATTATTTGACAAGAGGAGTAGGAAATATTTGTTTCAGACGATAATTTCCGTAAAGACATATTCGGATTATTTACAATATTGTCAATTACTAAAGCAGTATTTGCATCATTTGTAGCCGTCAACTGTTTATTATACTTTAACTTTTTAGAACTTCCGTAATTTTTCAAATTATTGGTTAAAGAAATAAAGATTTTATGGTCTGGCTTAGGCAAATTGGGAAAATGCACATGGAGTAACCTTTCGGCTTCATGGGAATTTTTTCTACATTCTCCGTAGATCAAAATCATGATTAATTTGTCTTCGTTGATGTACACAACCATTTCTGAATTACCTTGTAATAACAAACGCATTCAAAAACTTGATACTAACCATTTAAAAAAAAAAAATTATTTTAACACTAGTTGAATTTTTATAATTAGCATATTATTACGCACAATACTATTTTATCTAAGCATATAATTTATACATACCAAGAATCACGTATGACTGCTCGCTTAAAAGAATTTATCAATAACTGAAATATTTTTCGTATTCAAGCTTCTACAAGGAACTTTTCACAAAAATACTTCTGTTCTGTACTGTATTAATAAATTGAGATAAATTATTATTAGTACCTATATTGTGTTAAAATTTGCATCCTGTTTCATGTATATTCTCTAATCCTGCCAAATCAAGGATATAAACACTGCAATTATACTTTTTCACACCGATAAATTTTACTGTGAAGTTATAACAACTTCCATTTTAAACCTTAATGCCATGCGAAGAAAAAATTACCACTTCCTAAATATACTGAATTTTGTAAAAGCAATAAATAATTGTTATTTTGATTAATATTATTTACGTATTAGTTTATGCCAAAAATACCAAAAAGAATTATATTTCAGCATCAATTCCGAAGATATTTTTTTAAGACTTACGGTCATGTTTCAATACACACGCTGTATACTAAATATTAGAAAAGCGGTAAATAATTATATATATTTTTATTAATGCTATTTACGCATTAGTTTACGCCAAAAATACCAAAACCATAAGATAAATATTAAGAGTTGTTAAATATCGGTTTAATCCAATGTAATTTAAAATAAAATCGAAACACCGATATAAAATTTTTATTAAGTACAAGGACTGGATTTTTAAACCAACAATAGTAAATTAATGTAAAGTCTTCTACTAACCGTTGGTTCATTTGTTATATAAATAAAACTAGATCATACAAATATTACAATATATGGGTGTCTCAGATTTGGCGCCGGACTCTAGTGGACCACACAGTGTTATATATTGTGTCCCTTTAAAATTTAAATACCCCAATTTTGTTTTGTTTATGGGTAACATGTGTAACAAAGAACAGCACTTTAACCATTGACTTTTGTTTTATCTTATCGTCTTACTCTATTCTACTATGAAGTTATAACAGCTACCATTTGAAACCTTAATGCCGAACGAAACAAAAAATTTTACCACTTCTTAAATATTACATATTATAAGAGCGGTAAATAAATGCCATTTTTATTAATGTTATTTGTGCATTAGTATATGCTCAAAGTAGAATAAAGTCTTTTAAATTCACAATAATAAATTAAAGTCAAGTCTTCGCTGTCGGCCGCTCGACCACCCAGGCTCTTTAAAATTTAAATACCTAAATGGTCTATGGGAAACATGTGCGGCACTTGACATTTGTTTCACCCTCTTTCCAAAAATGTTACCATGTACAAATTATACCATAACTATCCTACGTGTAAAATTTTATTTATATTTAACATATATTTGTAATCTAATTCAATTTGTGATTGAAATTTTGTAATTGTAAAAATATCGTTAATAAATAAAGAAAAAGGAGGAAAAACGTGATTCAAGAAATAAATTGTTACTAGCTATCGTTAAATTTATATTGAAATGTAATATGGTGAGGGTATTTATTTAGAGTTTTACAGTGCGCATCTTTGTATTATAACCGGTTGGAATATTTTGATGGTATGAGACGAAATAAAAAGACAAATTTATACTTTTCTATTTCTAGTTTTTACACATTTTAGGATTTATTTGCCACAATTAATGTATAATCAATTTAATTTCATCCAATATACCTAGTATGAAAAAGTTAGGCATCTGTTACGAAACCTAATAAAAATGATTTTATACTTTCTGAAATAGTAGATGTAGACTTACTGAAAATATATAACACAAGTATATTTGTTCTTTTGAGAAAGTGAATTAGTGAACTATGTTATGTTATTGTTCCATGGTCTCAGTATGGTTTTTCTCAGTCCAGAAACGACTTATGTAAATAGTTGTAATGATCATTACCTACCCTTACTTCTAAGAGGCATCTTGGAATGAAAGGATAAACAGTCAGAAATTAGGTAGGATTCAAACGGCAAACCCGTGTATAGGTTACTTTCACTTTTTTTTATTCTTCCCGTATCTATACATTTTAAATAAATGCTGGAGATTCCAGTATTATTTTAGTCAAATAATTTGAAATGTATGTAAAGTAAGTATAGGTAACAAACATTGTTGCAAAGAAGTATGTGAAGGCTAAATTTGACCCGTATATTTGTTTAAAAAAAACTTGGCTAAAATTAGGGTTAAAACTAGAGAATTTGTATTTCGTTTGTCGGACCCAAATGCATAGAACAATGTTTCTGTTGCTATTTTAACAGAATATGTATGATTGTTAAAAATAAGAGAACTTTCTAAAAGATATTTTTTGCTTTGTATGTAGAAATATAATATTGTCTGGTGTTTATGTAATATGTTATATGTAAATGTTCCTAGTGATAGCTATTTTTGTAACATACTGTATATCTATAAAGAGTAATTTATTAGCGTGCAAATATTAAAAAAATAAATTGTGCTAAGCTAACAGCATCCCATTCTTCGAATACTGAAAGAATTATTTATAGTTTAAGTTTTTCAAAATGAAGATAACTCCTCAAATTCAAAATTAATTTAATAAGCTCGGCGATACTATTTTTGCACCTGGACGGACGATAACCTGTCCGTTTTATGTTCTATCTAAAATATATTTTATAGAATAATTGAATGCGGGATACTTCACGGATACACTATCAAACAAAAATAATCTTTTAATACTGCCTTAAAGTGTATTTGATTTTCATAATCGGTATATTTTTAGGCACAATGTGAGTTTTTAAGTATATTACTTAAAATTAAGAATTAAATATTTCATTTCTCATTGCTCGCTTAAAAGAATATTTATGAATATTTGGGACTTGTTTCATATATTCTCTAATCCCCCTACAATGCAAAAAGGCTTTAAATAATGCTATACCATTTTTCTTTCTGACAAATTTTAATGTGAATTTATAGCAAGGATTGAGGTTAAAAGTAAGAAATACAGAACTAAACAAATTGACATTTTGACCGAAAATTTCAATAGTCTACTTTTTAGACGCTGACTGTTTTACATGTTGCTATTGTAAAAATACCGGGATGTTACCAAATAGCCAAAGGATCCTCGTGTCAGTCGTCACATGCCTACCTTGCACTGACGAGAACCAACAGCTCGAAACTGCAGTCTGCAAGTGGTGTGTGACGGCTGGCAAGAGAGCTCCTTTAAGTAGGATCAGTCTTTCGGCTGGTGTTTGTTGCAATCGAAGCATTAGCGTTTTGATGGTAATATGCAATTATTACAGTTAACGCGCCAGACTTGTAACTTGTGATTCAGCGCTCGGCGGGGCACATAGCCCGGAGAGTAGCTGTTGGTTGCAGTCTGGTTACGTTCCTTATAGTAAAATAAGGATTTTATAGAGGAGTTTGCGACTAAAAATATTATATTTAATTTTGTTTATGCTTAACATGTATTTTTATTCCAATTCATTCGTGATTGTAATATTCCTCTCTTTATCCTATAACTGAGCACTGCCCCTGTCGGATATCGCAATTAAATAAATGAATAAATAAAAAGAATTAAACATGATTCAAAAAATAAATTATTTAAAAAAATATGTTCCTTAGGTTGGGCATTGTATGTTATTTTACAACTTGTATCTATCTGAACTATTTTTTCAACTTTCCAGACAATACCACAATTCCACATACAGCAATAATTTGGATATATCCACTCCATTATATTCGTTTTCAAAATATTGACGTTTAAAATTTGACTCTTTAATTTTTTTTATCATTGTTTGGTTCTCTCTAAAAAAGTCAACCTTAGGCATAATCAAAAGTCATTCAGAAGTGAAGTTTCCTTTTAAACCAGAACGGAAAATAATACAGTTAAATATAGAGTGAAAAATTAAGATAGAAATATTAAGGGAATTGTTACAAAAAAGTGATGATTATTAGGGGAACCTCCCATATACCTGAAAACAACTTCTAATACATACTCTTTAAACTTTTTAAAAGTAAATATATATACATATACACGATGTTTGGAAATAACATGCAAAAAATTTAACTGTAGATTCTCTGTCGAAAATTAAGACGGGTTCTCCGTATAAAATAACTCTTTTCTGTCCAGCAACAATACCTTAAAAGAGCGTGCCAAAAACGGTTTTTAATTTCTATCTCAAAATAGCGTAATCGGAAAAAAAAGATGAATTTAGACAGTAAAAAAATTTAAACATGAAGACAACGATTGTTGTTTTTAGATATTAAAGCATTTGTTCAAAATGACGACCTCCAACTTGAATACACGTTTGCAACCGTTTCCTAAAATTGCCATACCTGCCTTCTATAAGTAAAACATGTGGAGTTTCGAACTTCATTGGCAGCAGTAAAAATTTTCTCTCTTAAAACTTCGACGCTAGGGACAGATGTCGAGTAAACAATATTTTTCAAGTGGCCACAAAAGTAAAAGTCCAGTGCATTCATATCTGGGGACCGAGGGGCCATTTAATTGTGGCTTCTCGCCCCCTGCCAATCCATCGATTTCTAAATGTTGAGGGTAGCCACTCTTGAACATCTAAAGAATAATGAGGTGGCGCACCATTCTGCATAAACCAATGTGTTTGACGTAATCCAAGAGGTAAATCGTCTATAAGTTGATACAGGTCATTTTATAAAAAGTTTAAATAAGCTGGACCATTTAATCTGTTTGGTAACTCAAAAGGCCCTATTAATTTATTGTCTATAATTCCGGCCCAAATATTTAT
Organism: Leptura quadrifasciata; assembly: GCA_963675555.1. Taxonomy (NCBI): domain Eukaryota; kingdom Metazoa; phylum Arthropoda; class Insecta; order Coleoptera; family Cerambycidae; genus Leptura; species Leptura quadrifasciata. Next base: position 74,687,914 of record OY776676.1, on the reverse strand, counting down.
TGAAAAGTTGTATTGACATCCTCCATTTACAACAGCGTGAGGATTATCGTCCCTCCCTCCATAAATGCTAGTTACGAATATTTAAATCTCCACGTCGAGTAAAGCAGCATTCATCTGTGAATAGTACTGTAAAATGTAATGGCTTCTAAGTATAATTCTACAAAAATCAAGTCTTACTGGAAAGTCACGAGGGAACAGCTCTTGTATTCTCTGTAAATGATAAGGGTAAAGTCCTTGCATTTTCATATTTTCAAAATCCTCCATACTGATGTTTTTGTTGTGTGGAATTGATGAGCAGCCAGTTTAATACTACATTCAGGATGTTCACCAAAATAATGTATTTAATATGTGTGCCTCCATTGCATCTCATATTTGTCTCCGACGATCACAATCATGACTTGTTTTTTTAAAACACCTCCTCTTTTTTAACCTCAAGTGAATATTAGAAAAAGTACGAACGTTTGACACAGTACGTGTAGAGAACTTACGACGATATCGTTCTTTTGCCGCTGAAGCATTTCCTTTACATTCACCATAAATTAAATGTATGTCTGCATATTATTCCTCATTACTAGAACTATGCATTTTAAAATCTGGTTAGAAAAATACTAGTATTAAGTAATAAGAAATGATTACCTTATTATTTCAAAGGCAAGAAACAACGTAATATTGTCAGATTATAATTTGACACCAGCCTACTTTTAGTATTTTACACTAATATAATTTTGCTCATAGCTTTTGATTGATCACTTAGGCAGATGTAATTTAATTTTTTTCCCAAAAACGGTCGATTTTACGAATTTCTTTGAAGAGATGAAAAAGTTTCTAAATTAATCATAATGTTTAGTATTTTTTTAACTTAAGAAAAGAGCAGGCACAAAGATATTTACAAAATTTCTAAAAGGGTAGTAAATTTCACCCCCTCGTGTACATGCTAGGCGGATGACATGATTTCGTTAGATGCCCTTTGATGAGTAACAGAGATGTGCCAAATTTCGTCTTTTTCCGATTACGTTATTTTGAGATATAATTAAAAACCTTTTTTTCTGGCACACCCCTTCAAGGGAGTGTAGCTGGACAGGAAAAGGTTGTTTTGAAAAATTTTATACGAAGAACCCGGTCTAAATTTTCGACAGGCAATCTACAGTTAAATTTTTTGCACGTAATTACGACACCCTGTATATTTAAAATATATATATAATTTTAAACAGCAAAAATTAAAAATAAACCGTATTTATTCTAGCCTTTTACAATTTAAATACCTAAAATTCATCCCCTTCTTTCAGAAAGATACTTACACTTGATAAATATAAAATTTCATTTGTGCGTAAGAAGCATATGCGAGAAGTCCGAGTATTTTATGACCCTTGGCAATACAAACGTAGCAGGTAGCTATCCTATAGTATTTAAAAATGGCAACATTGAAGTGGTTCAGGATGTAACATTCAGCTATATATTACTGTATAAAATGGTTCAGCTTTGTCATATTAACTTATTGGTTCAGGATGATGTCATTAGTGTGTAGATATACACCTATGTTTAGTTATAAAAATATCAAAGTATATTTTACAGAATAGGTTATCCGACCCCCTATATACTCCAATATAAACAAATATTTTTTGTCTATCTCTTCTATAAATAGCTGGTTCAGGATTGTATGAATTGTCTAATGGTTCAGAATTGATAGAAAGATGTATATAAAGTAATACAGAACACTACACAGATAATTCTAAATATTCTTGTATTGAGTAATAGGCTTTGGCGAGTGTAAAATGCTTTACGGCCCCATTTGTAAAGGCACTGTCACATTTTATTTTTAAGTCACTGGCGATTTTATTATACAGTTTTGCTCCCCAATAGTCTAAACCTTGTTGCGTTTTGTTTATTCTATGTAGAGGGATTTGCAGGTCATTTTTAGTTCTTGTGTTATATTTATGAAGCTCGGAGTTTAGAAGATATTTATGCTTATTACTACAGTGTACGTATTTCAATCAATTTAGAATATATAAAGATGGAATCGTAAGTATTGATTGTTCTTTAAAGGCTTCTTTACAGCTGTCTCTATAACCTGGTTGGTATAGTATTCTAATCGCCTTTTTTTGTAGGATCAGTATTCTATGAGCTTCTGTAGCAGTGCCCCAGAATAAAACACCATATGCTGCTACGCTGTGGAAATGTGCGAAGTATGCTGTTCTTGCTGAAAGGTGAGTTGATACTTTTTTTATTGTTGTTATAGTATAAATGGCCTTAGATAGTTTTTTACCTAGTTCTTCTAGGTGCACACTCCAGTTCAGTCTACTATCCATAATCATTCCAAAAAATTTTATATTATCTACTTCAGCATTGTTCTTTGTGGATATTGTTACTACTTGGGTTTTCTTTTCATTTAATAGCAGTTTATTGCTAGTGAACCAAATGTTTGCATTTTTTAGGATTGTTTGATTTGTTTCGATAGCGTTATCTTGCTTTTTGTTAAGAACGAGGTGTCATCTGCATATAAACAAGCTCCGTAAGTTGGCACATTTGGCATTAGGTCATTTGTATATATAATAAATAGTACTGGTCCAAGTACCGACCCCTGGGCTACTCCGTGTTTCATTAGCAGTTTTCTTGATGTTTTATTTTTCCAACTAACTGTCTGGTTGCAATTTGTTATGTATGTTCTCAGAAGATTGTGTGTATTTCCTCTTATTCCATAATAATATAGTTTATCTAGTAAAATTCCATGATCAACTGTATCAAATGCTTTTCTAAGGTCACAGCATATAACGTCTACTTCTTCTTGGTTGTCTAGTGCCTCAGTTACTTTTTCAATTGCTGCCATAAGAGCAGTAATAGTAGATTTCCCCTGTCTATATCCATGTTGATGTTCCGTAAAGAGTTTGGATTTTTCAAAAAAAAATTACAAGCCTCTTCTTTATTATATAAATATAAAATATATATATATATAAATATATATAAATATTTTTGAAATTGCCGGTAATATTGATAGTGGGCGATAGTTGTTAGAGTTATTTATGTCTCCTTTTTTTAGTACAGGTACGATTCTTGCGTGTTTTAGTTCATCCGGAAATATGCCTTCTTTAATAGATCTGTTAATAAGTTTGGTTAATGGGCTTATAATGTCCCCTATTATTTCCTTCAATAGTTTTGTGGAGAAGCCATAGATGTCCTCTGTTTTCTTGTTTTTTATATTTTTTATCACGTCCCTTATTTCTTCTGGAGTGACTTCTTCTATATAGATAGATTTTTCATTATTAATTTTACACTCTTTCAACAGTTGTCCTGGAGATCTCTCTACATTACCTAATTGTTCTATGGCACTTTGTCCAACACTTTGGAAAAATTGATTTAATTCATCGGCTGTTAACAGACTCTCATTCTCTTTGTTAATTTTTTCTGTTTTAGTTTCTGCTTTTATTACGTCGCATATTGCTTTTGTTTTATTACTTGCCTCCTCTATATGTTTAGCATTAGAAATTCGTTTTGTCTCGTTTATCTTTTCAATGTATTGTTTTTTATCCTTTTTATATGCATTTAAAGATTCATCACCTCTTCGTACTTCATATATAGTATTGAGAGCATCTAATTTGTTTTTCATTTCCTTTAGTTCCTCGGTGTACCAATTCAATTTCTTTGCATTAATTTGTATTTTTTAACGGTTACTGGGAAGATGTCATCGAAAATCGCCTTAAGTTGGTAATGGAAGTCGGAAAATGCTTCCTGTGCACTTTTATTTCCTATAATTTCATCCCAATTTGTAGTGGAGATCTTCTTCTTAAACAGGTGAGTATTTATTTCATTTATTTCTCTGTGTTTAATAGATTTGTATGTTTTAGGAACTTTATGATTTAATTTGAGTTCAAGGAGTTGCCCTAGATGATCCGAGATATGGAGATTTATGGTTTTAGCATATAATTCACTTCCTTTTTCGGTTATGTTAGTGAACATGTTATCTATACAGCTTTTACTTATATTTGTTATTCTAGAGGAAATTTATCTTGACCTAGACTTCCAGAACTAAGGTTAATTAAATTTAATGGAGATATTAAAATATTACCTCTTTCATAGATTTCTGAAGCAGTAGTACATAATAATTTTCTACTTTCTAACGTAGAAACATTTTCTCATTTACTTGTCTTTTTAGAAAACCTCCCAAAAAATTTAGAAGACATCCTTTAACTTCCACTAATTATATTGTCACCTACAATTCATTAAAAGTATTCAAATAAACGCTTGCTACCTACTTTCCATTGGAATGAAATTGAAAACTCTCCACGATTAACTACCGAAAACCCTCCTGCACTTAGACATCTTCTAGATACTTTTACGGAAAATATAGCCACACTCAAAAATTTGGAACATCCTGTAGATGAATGGGATTTAATTTAATGCATATACTTTTAAAACTGTTAGACCTACATTAATATCAACACAACATGGAATTACGATAATACCAAGTTTTGAAACTTTAAAAGAATTTGAATGAAGTAGTTTCTTCCAGCACAATCGGACCAGATTATGTCTTCTCTTAATCCTATCTACAACATATTTTCTGTGGAATGGAGACTTCTACGAGCAGAAGCAAGGAGCAGCCATGGGATCACCACTTTCACCTGTGATAGCCAACCTATTCATGGAAGCTTTTTTTGAAGAGGAAGCTATACGTTACAGCGAGAATAAACCAATGTGCTGGCTACGCTACGTAGACGATACGTTCATCATATGGCCACATGGAGAATTATCTTTATCTGTGTTCTTCGAACGTTTGAATAAACAGCATTCCAAGTATCAAATTTACAATGGAAACCGAGCAAGATGGAGCTTTATCTTTCTTAGATGTATTAATGAAAAGGTCACACAATAGCAAGCTGGCCCACGGCGTCTACAGAAAAAAAATACATACCGATCGTTACATGCGACATCTCCACCATCCACAACAGAAGAGAGCGTTAATCAGAACCTTGATCCATAAAGCCAACACAATATGCGAAGACGATAACAAATCCGAGAAACCACAGAATGTCCAACAAGCTTTAGAGAAGAACGGATACAGTCAAAGCAATATACAACGGATAGTAAATAACCAGAGCAGAACAACAGAAGAACAGCAACAACCAACAACGTATGCATGCCTACCCTACGTTGCGGGAGTTACAGATAGGCTGAAGATTTTATTCAAAAAGAAAGTAGGTGTACGGTTTCGAACGGTGAAGAAAATACAGCAGATGCTTCCCTCAATCAAAGACCCTGTTCCCAAACTGTTATCAAAAGGTGTTTAGCAGTTGAAGTGCACATATGGTAAGAGCTACATCGGACAAACAGGACGGAGTATCCACTGCAGAATCAAGGAACATCAGAGGAATACCAGATTTGGATATACCGATAGGTCGGCGATAGCAGAGCATGTCCATAATAACGAGAATCATAAAATCGACTTCGAGGACGTCAATATATTAGATAGGAATACTCGCTATTATCCACAAATCATTAGGGAATCACTGGAAATTATAAAAAGTGAACAACTTTAACAGAGAGGATGGGTATCGACTTAGTAACATGTGGAGACTGGTATTGCCAAGTACCAGCACCGTAGTAAGTCACGGTCAATCAAACACGACGAATGAGCAGAGAAGCGAACCAAGTACGAAGAATGACCAGCGAAGCGAAGCGGCGCCTAGGTATATAACAAGGAGTGTACACAACAAATTCGGTCTTTAGAATCCTTCTGATCAACGAAACGTCAAGTCAAGTTCGACAACCACGGCAAGACCCGGAAGAAACTACTTCATTAGACAATGGCAACCTGCATTCTACTTTAAAAGAATTTATTTCAAAATAGTGTATAGCTTATGAAACTTTCTCATCTACCTCCAGTTCTTTTAATCATCATCCCAAAAATTGTAGCATCGATAGACATAAAAATAATTCACCTCAAAACACATTACGCAACAGTAACTCATTTTTAAGTGCAGCTAAACAAAAAAATAATAATCTTACTTACATATTTTGTAATGCTTGCATTTTTAATAAATAACACAAATTATGGACAGTTTTGGAATGAAAACGAATGCAAGTATTGGCGAGGTTTTGTTTACGATTAGGTCTCTAAATAAAATATTTCGCAAGTATGATAATCACGCAACGGTTTTGGATAAAATCTGCTCAGATATGCCAGTCTGTGACTTTGATATTAGTAAATGGAGTCATATTCACATTAATAACAATCTGGATATGGTTATTAGAAAGAAAATGTAATGGACAAAATAAACAATAAACTAACCATTCGGTCAGTATCAAACACAAATAAAACAATGACCTCAAATGCAAATATTCCTGAAACAAGCACATCAATTAGAACTGACAAACCAATTACGTCTAAAAGCTGCTACGAAATTGGGCAACCACAAAGAGAAATAGTAAATAGAATAATAAATTTGGGACAAGTTGATAATTCCATCAGTAGCAATGCAAATGCTTGCGAATCAGTAAGTCTCTCTTCAAACTATCAATCAAACGATGATATATTTATTCATGTGAAGAACAAGAAAAAAATAGAGAGGAGAGAAGAAAAAATAGAGAAACTGATATGAATAATTGTGAAAGACAATGCAGACTAAAAATATATAAGAATATCTAAAGAATACATTGAAAGTGAGGAGGGTATCAGTGTTAAGTTAAGATACTATACAACTAAAGGTAACAATTGTTATATAAAAGGGTTCGACAAGAAATTTATAGACACTGCATTTGATCCAAAACTGTGGCAAAAAGGGATAATCTTCTACAGATTCGACTTTCAAACAGGTGAATTATAAAAATCGAATGGCAACTGTGAAAATATACATCAAGATGTGGTGGAGGATTTTCACATAGAAAGTACTGTAAAGTCTAATAAGATAATTAAGAATCATGTTAGGGAAAAAGCTAATTATGATTTGTCTCATGTAAATTGTCAAAAGCCAGTCAGCATTCCACTAAATGTAGACCTACCTCGTTTTTGTGTTATCAAAACTGCCATAGTGTGCTAGGTAAAACCTCGGATATATTTGTCAATTGTGGGTCATTAGACAACAAGGATAACATCATTGCACTTACAGAAACATGGCTAAATGACACTACACAATTCTGAATTATTCAACAATTAAATATAATGTTTCAATTCCACTAATGCAACCAGAGGTGATGGAGTTCTCTTAGCTACTAAAAAACACATATATTTTTCAGCAATTAACATTTACTCGATATGTTATACTATCTGCGATGTTAAGTTTATCATTTTGGGTGTCAAAATATGATTAAGGAAATCTGTGATAGACATATTTGTTTCATATGTTCCACCTCAAACTTTTGCAATTGACTATGAAATTCTCTTTGATGCACTTGAATCGTTTTATTTCCTTTATGAGAGCTACCTATTAGTTATTGGTGATTTTAACATATCTGAATATGTTGGCATGCATATAGAGATGCCTATGATAGAAAAGTATTGTCAGTCCAAAATTTTTCAAGTTTTTATAATTTTACTCAGTATAATAATACAACAAATTGCGACAATAGGGTTTTAGATCTAATATTGGCCAATCTAAATTGCGAAGTGTCTAAAGCCCCTGATATTTTTGTATCTGAACATGCTTATCATCCGGCGTTAACGATCACATATTACAACGAGAAACTTATCAATTTTCCCATAACCATAGTATAAAGATGCTTAATGGCACCATGCATTTGCGCACGTTTCTTGAGATTTAAAATTGCGTTCTGGCACCCCAACTTCTTACGACTAGTGAAAGGTAAAGCACGTTTAGTGGAAATAACATTTGGCATAAATGAAATATATATAATTAAATAAATTTTCGGGAAAAATTTAAAAAAACTTGAATTTTAAAACTTAAAATAATAATCTTTATTAGCTTGGCTAAATGACAAAGAAAACAGAAAGTTACATACATAATAACACCACCGTTAATAAATTTGAATAATGACAAAAGACAAACACAATTTAATTTTAACATATTCTGCACACACAGGTTCTTAAATTTAATTAAACTATTACAATTTTTTATAGTATTAGGTAAATTATTGTATAATTTGAGTCCGTTTGTAAATAACTGATTTTCACCATATCTATTATGATTTCGCTCAATATAAAAATGATCATAATTTCACGTGTGATATTTATGAACTTCATATACAAATATGAATTGCAAAACTGCAAAAGGTGTTGAGGCAACATGTGTTATTTAAAAGCTTAAAAAAAAAATATATTCAACATCAAATTTTGTTTAACAGATAATAGATTTAAAGAGTCTAACATAAAATTTATTCGTGTATAAATATCACAATTTAATATTGTTCGTAACGCTAAATTCTGTTTTACATACATAGCATATCGAGTTCATTGTTATAAACTGTAAACAGAATAGTGGGACAATATGTAAAATGCGGAAGAATTATTGTTTTGTATATTAATAATTTTGTCCAAGTACTTAAATTATAATATACTTTTTTTGATATCTTTCTCAAGATATAATTAGCATGATTTGAAAAAGTTAGATTTTGATCTATTATTACTCCCAGGTACTTATACCCTGAAACACGTTCAAGAAGACAATCATCAATTTTAACAGTTATGTCAGGATCGATATTATTGTTATATTTACTGGTCAACAACATGAATTTAGTTTTATCCAAATTAATTTCTAAATTATTTTCATTAGACCAAAATTTTATTTTAGCTAAATCAATATTCAAGTTATTAATAATTTCACCAACATCACCGTTAGTAACATACAACAATACTTCATCAGCAAACAATTGAATATGACAGTGGGATGGGATATTAACAATGGCATTAATGTATTATATAAACAATATAGGACCCAAAACTGATCCTTGGGGCACACTATATATTACTTATACAAATGGGAAAATCTATTAACAACAATATTTACAGAAAGCAAGTTAACATTCATCCCAGGAGACTTTAAAATTGAACTAAAGGACAACAATAAACATTTGTCAGATATTACCATATTACTAAATTCATTTTCCTTCGCAATAATAATTAACGAATATACCAGAATCACACACAACACAAATAGTTGCATAGATAATATATTTACGAATTATAAATATGAATATCAAACAAGTATTTTGCATTCTTTCATTTCAGACCATACTGCACAAAAGATAACTTTTTCATTAAATCAAGTATATGAGAATAAACATACATATCGGAGGTTTTTTTCAGAATATAATAAAAACAATCTCATTTTAAGATTACGGGAACAAACTTGGAGTGAATTGTATCAGTTCGAAAAATATGACATAAACAAACAGTTGAATTATTTTATAAACATTTTTAGTATTATTTTCAATGAAAGTTTTCCATTAACATACTGTGTAAATAGAAAAAATAAAAATTGTAATGATTCAACAAGTCCAGAAATAAATGAATGCAAATATTAGTTAGATATATTGTTTGTAATGTCAAAAAATGATCGAAACTACATAGAGAGTTATAACTTAACAATGGAAAAATACAACTTACTAGCTAAGGAAAGATCAAAAATGTATGAAAATCGAATAAAAATGTCTGACAACAAAAACAAATGCATGTGGAGTATTCATGTATTTCATCATGAATACTGGCAAAAATCACAAAAACGAAATTCAAGTTGCAGGCTGCCCTTCTAAAATCGCGGATGATTACAATGACTTTATTAAATATTATACCTAATTTATTAAACAAAGCTAACCGAATTCAATTTAATTGCAATATTGTACAGAACCAACAGTCAATGTTTGTAAAACCCATAAATGAAAATGAATTAATTGATTTATCAAATAGATTAAAAAATAAATATACTAGTGGCGAAGATGAGATTCCCAACAGCATCATAAAATTTTGTATAAGATTTATAGTAAAACCAGTATGTTTCATTATTAATAATTCATTAAAATATGGCATATTTCCTGATCAATTCAAATTGGCCCTAATTAAACTATTGTTATGTGCTGCCCTCTAACGAGGAAAGATGTGATTAAGTCCCTGTTCAAGATGAAAGGAAACCTGTATGGTGGCGCCATCTATGAGCCAATTGACGAACAGTCATCTAGTACATAGTAGAAAACTATGGAGAATTCTAGAATAGAGTTCTAGAAATTCCAAGTGTGTATATAAAGAGGTGAATCCAGCAGATGGGGGAACAGTTCAGTTGAGTGAAGTATGCAGTTTAGTGAAGTAAACAGACAAGAGAGTTTTTAGGTTAGACAAGAGTTGACAAGTTTAAGAAGAAAAGTAAAGTACATAGTGTTTTAAAAGTAGTGAATTTATATTAGATTAAGTTATTATTAGTTGTGTGATTTTTAAATATTTCCTAGTGTAATTTTAGTGATTAAATAAATCAGTGGTTTGTGAAAATTCTTGTTGCAAGTTATTCGAATCCACAAAGTGTTTACTGAAAATTGTAAGCACGTAACAATTGGTGTCAGAAGCGGAATTGCAACAGAATTTCTGAAGAATTCGACAAAGTTCCATAGTGTTCTATTTGGAAACCACTGGAGATAGTGAAGTGAGTCGAACTGGAAAGTGATATAGACTTTAAATAAGACTTGTTAGTGTTGTTTGTCAGTGTTGTTTGTTAGTTTTTGAATGGAAACAAGAAGCATGGCTGCTGAAAAACAAATGCAAGACACGTTAGCTGCATTTAGCAAAATTATGCTAGAAGAACAAGAGAAACGACGTCAAGAAGATAAAGAAGAACAAGAAAGACGCCGTCAGGAGGAAAAAGAAGAACAAGAAAGACGCCGTCAGGAGGAAAAAGAAGAACAAGAAAGACGACGTCTGGAAGAAAAAGAAGAACAAGAGAAACGTGAAGAAGAAAAGAAAGGAGACGGCAAGAAGAATTGAGAAAAATTATACAGGTGCAACAAGATGCTATCCTGTCAGCCACCAATGAAGTCAAGGAAAAAGTAGATAAAGTTGAACAAAAAGTGACTGGCGTCGAAGGAAAAGTGACTACACTTGAAGAAGGAGTAAGCGATGTCAAAGGAAAAGTAAATAAGGTTGAAGAGGAAGTAACTGAAGTCAAAGGAAAATTTCGTGCAGTTGAAGGAGAGGTAGAGCGACTTAAGCGACTGTTAAGAGAACAAGGCGGCCAGTTGGTATTATCATCGTCAGGTCCTCGATTACAACCGCCTCCCTTTGATGGTCAAACTTCTTGGTCAACCTATAAAAGACAATTTGAGGCAGCGGCATACGCAAACAATTGGAGTAATGAAGACAAAGCTATGGCATTGGTGCTAGCATTAAGGGGCCAAGCCTCAGAGTTGCTTCAAAGTATCCCAGTGACGCAGCAACGTGATTTTAAAGTTTTGGAAGCTGCACTAGATCTAAGATATGGCGACCAACACCTCGCCCAAGTATACAGGACTCAGCTCAAATCACGCACACAAAAGGCTGGGGAAAGTTTACAAGATTTTGAAGCAGCTGTTGAGCGACTGACATACCTGGCTTACCCGGATGCACCCAAAGAATTCCAGGAACAATTAACAGTTGGTACTTTCATTGATGGCATAAGAGACGAAGAGATCAGGCGAGTTCTTAGATTATCTCGAGATAAGACTGGTAGTGAAGCCTTGATCCATGCCCTCGAGGTTGAAGCCGCTTACAAAGAGACTGCACGTCCGAGAGTACGAGCCATGAAGGTAGAAGAAGATGATCATTTAGAAAGATCAAATATGGAATCTTTGATGGCTGACATGCACAAAATGATAAGCCAGTTGATGACCAAATCAGATGCTCCAAGGAAGCAGGAAAGAGAACAGAGCGATGAACAGCCAAGGAAGTTGATTCGTTGTTATAAGTGCGGCAAAACAGGGCATATTAAGCGAAACTGTCGGCAGCGGAGCCCTGAGAGAGTAAATGCCGCAACGACTGAAGAGCCGCAGGAAAACTAAAGATAGCCAGCACCTTGGGGGCTGTGCTGGCTGGTGAACACGGTGCCCCCAGAGAGATACGGGTTTCCCAAATTAGAAGAGTCCCGAGTAGTCTGCTGTTGGATGGTTATGTAAACAAACGGAGATGTATCTTCACTATCGACACAGGTGCCACGTCATCAATAGTGCGACCCGGATTTTTATCAGGAATAAAAGTTGATAAAAGCCAAAATGGATTGGTCGTTCGAACAGCCACAGGAGATAGGGTAAGGGTTCATGGAGAAGTTGACCTAGATCTGCAGTTTGGACGCCTGTGCTTTAGTCATAGGGTTATTTTGGCTGACATCACTGATGATTTCATTTTGGGGCTGGATGTTATGGGAGTATAAGATCAATTTGTACTTGACGTGGTAGAACGAGTCCTAAAGATTGGAAATGAAGTATTTATTTTGTCAACAGCAAATGACTGATTTCAAAAAGTGAGGCTACTGACGGCTCAGACAATCAAGATTCCTGCCCGTTCAGAACAAATAATCGAGGCCACTCTGGAAGGAAGCTCTGGTGGATACCGTGTTGGCCTTGTTGAAAAAGATGATTCAATTAAGACAGAAAACGTAATCTTAGCAAGAACTCTGACCCGGACAAAAGACAAAATTCCAATTAGAGTGGCTAATTTAAATTCCCACTCGGTAACTTTCAAGGAAGGTGAGGCAATAGGATCCTACGAACCAGTCCAGTGGATAGCAAGGTGCGAGGAGCAAGGGGAGAAATGTTCGTCAACCAGCGTAGGCAGGGAAGTTGTGACTTTGTTGAGTTCCCAGTTTGAACACCTATCTGAGGATGAACGTAGAGAGGCATTCAAGTTTTTGGAAAAAGAAAGTACGGTATTTGCCAAAAACACAGACATCCTCACCAAAACTGATATAGTACAGCATCGGATAGACACTGGTGATTCAGCCGCAATCCGCCAACAGCCTAGGAGGTTGCCACTAGCTAAACAGGAAGAAGCTGCTGCGATGGTTCAAAAGATGCTACAAGATGGAGTAATTGAGGAATCAACCAGTCCCTGGTCATCACCGGTAGTTTTAGTTGCCAAGAAGGACGGAACTTTGAGATTTTGTGTCGACTACCGGAAGCTGAATGATGTTACGAAGAAAGACAGCTATCCACTACCACGACTTGACGATACATTAAGTACGCTGGCAGGGTCACGATGGTTTTCAACTCTAGACCTTCGAAGTGGGTATTGGCAGGTGGGACTTCACCCTGACGACAAGGAAAAGACTGCCTTCTCAACAGGTAGTGGTTTATATCAATTCACCGTGATGCCTTTTGGACTTTGCAATGCGCCAGCTACTTTTGAAAGATTGATGGAATTTGTACTCCGAGGACTAACTTGGAAGACGTGCTTAGTTTATCTTGATGACGTAATGGTTATGGGACGAAACTTCAGGGAACATTTGGAAAATCTTCAAGAAGTATTTGGGAGAATCAGAAATGCACACCTAAAGTTGAATCCAAAGAAGTGTCTACTATTCCAAAAAGAAGTGAAATTCCTTGGACATGTCGTATCTTCGGAGGGAATACAGATCTCTGCCGTGCGTGATTAGCCAAGACCTTCAAATGTACACGAATTACGAAGCTTTCTTGGCCTCTGCACTTACTATAGACGTTTTGTGGAAGGATTTGCGGATATAGCAAAGCCACTACACCAGCTAACGGAGGAGAAAGTTAAACATCAGTGGACACCGGAGTGTGAAACATCATGGAAGAAGCTGAAAGCAGCGTTATGCAGTAGTCCTGTGCTAGCATATCCCCAACAAAAGGGCCTCTATATTCTTGACACGGGTGCTAGCAACTCCGCAATTGGATGTGTACTATCTCAAGTCCAAAATGGAGAGGAAAAAGTAATCGAGTATTTCAGTAAGGTACTGTCCAAACCAGAGAGGAATTATTGTGTAACAAGGAAGGAACTATTGGCCATTGTTAAGTCCGTTGACCATTTTCACAAGTACCTCTATGGCCAACATTTCAAAATCAGGACCGACCATGCTGCATTAAAATGGCTACTGCAGCTGAAAACTCCAGAAAATCAACTGGCTCGCTGGATAGAAAGACTGCAGCAATATGACCTCACAATCGAACGCCGACCTGGAAAGTCTCATAAAAATGCAGATGCTCTGTCAAGAAGACCGTGCAAAGATGACTGCAAGCACTGCTATCGGGTTGAAAAAGCACAGGGCACGGTAATAGTAAACACAGTTCAGGTAGATGTTCCAGATGATTGGACAAAGGAAGTTCTAAGACGAGAACAAATGGATGACAGCGTAATTGGTCCTATATTAAGGGCAAAAGAAAAAGGAACGCGACCGGAATGGAAGGATGTTTCGGACAAAAGTGTGGAGCTGAAGGCATTGTGGGCACAATGGGACTCCCTTAAGGTTGTAGATGGACTATTAAAGAGGGCATGGGAAAGTCCAGACGGGAAGGAAATTACCATGCGTCTAGTGATACCCAGCTGTCGGATCCCAAAAGTACTTCAGGAAATACATGATGGAGTGTCTGGGGGACATTTTGGTATGAATAAGACACTGGCTAAAGTACGGGAACGATTTTATTGGATCAATAGCCGTCAAGATGTGGAGGCTTGGTGCCGCAAATGCAAGGCTTGTGCAGCCACCAAAGGGCCACAGACGAAGAGCAGGGGCCAAATGAAGCAATATAACGTCGGAGCTCCTTTTGAGAGGATTGCTATAGATGTAGCGGGCTCATTCCCAGTGACAGATGATGGGAATAAATACATCTTGGTCGCTATGGACTATTTTAGTAAATGGCCGGAAGCCTATGCCATTCCGAATCAGGAAGCAGTTACTGTTGCTCGAGTTCTGGTGGATAACCTTGTATGCCGATTTGGTGTACCCCTGGAGCTACATTCCGATCAAGGGAGAAACTTTGAGTCGGAGGTATTTCAGAAAGTTTGTGAGTTGCTGGGCATTCACAAGACTCGGACAACCCCTTTTCATCCCCAGTCAGATGGAATGGTGGAACGACATAATAAAACCATGAAGGAACATCTTTCTAAAGTAGTTCACAAGAACCAGCGAGATTGGGATCGACATATACCATTTTTCTTAATGGCATACAGGGCTGCCATTCATGAGACTACTAAACAGACACCGGCTCGTGTAATATTTGGGCACGAGATCAGACTGCCATGTGATTTGATGTTTGGTACACCAGATAAGAAGCCACTGTCCGTGGATGACTATGCAGACGAAGTTAGTCAACAGCTGAGGAATGTCCACGAATTGGTTCGAAACCAAGTTAGCATAGCTAGTGACAGAATGAAGGCTCGCTATGACCGGAAGGGAACGTCAGCAGGATTCAAGGAGGGCGATCTGGTTTGGCTATATAACCCACAGCGAAAGAAGGGAAGATCTCCGAAGCTTCACCCACCCTGGGAAGGACCGTATTCAGTCATCACTCGGATCAATGACGTTGTTTACCGAATTCAACGTAGTAAGAAGTCCAAGATGAAGATCGTGCACTTGGACAGGTTGGCGAAGTATGAAGTATGTTGGGGAATCTGAATTGCCTGACCGGGACGTACAGGCTTAAGGAGGGGGCAGTGTTATGTGCTGCCCTCTAACGAGGAAAGATGTGATTAAGTCCCTGTTCAAGATGAAAGGAAACCTGTATGGTGGCGCCATCTATGAGCCAATTGACGAACAGTCATCTAGTACATAGTAGAAAGCTATGGAGAATTCTAGAATAGAGTTCTAGAAATTTCAAATGTGTATATAAAGAGGTGAATCCAGCAGATGGGGGAACAGTTCAGTTGAGTGAAGTATGCAGTTTAGTGAAGTAAACAGACAAGAGAGTTTTTAGGTTAGACAAGAGTTGACAAGTTTAAGAAGAAAAGTAAAGTACATAGTGTTTTAAAAGTAGTGAATTTATATTAGATTAAGTTATTATTAGTTGTGTGATTTTTAAATATTTCCTAGTGTAATTTTAGTGATTAAATAAATCAGTGGTTTGTGAAAATTCTTGTTGCAAGTTATTCGAATCCACAAAGTGTTTACTGAAAATTGTAAGCACGTAACACTATTATACAAAAAAGACGATCCAGAACTTTTAGAAAACCACAGACCGATAAGTATATTACCATCTTTCTCAAAATTGTTTGAAATGGCCATGTGTGACAGAGTAGTAAGTTTTTTAACAACCTGTCAGCTCATAAACCAAAACCAACACGGTTATGTAAGAGGTAAATCAATAGAAACAGCAGTTTTTCAATTTACACAATATACATTAGATTCTCTTGAAAAAAACAATATCTCTCTTGGTATATTTTTAGATTTATCAAAAGCCTATGATTGTTTAAATCATGAATATTTATTAATTAAGTTAGAAATGTATGGCATCAGAGGGAATGCATTAAATTGGTTTAAATCATATTTATCTGGCCGAAGTCAAAGAGTTGTAATAGAAAAAGATGGCAAGAAATACAAATCTGAGATAAAATCAAATTCCAGAGGCATTCCGCAAGGCAGTATTACTGGACCTATTTTGTTTTTAATATATATGAATGATCTAAGCAATATAATAAAGGTCAGTAATCATCACATTACTAACTATGCTGATGATTCTAATTTATTAATCGTAGCTGAAGATTTTCCTCACCTCATAAATGAAAGTAACAATTTATTTTCTGATGCAAGGATGTGGTATTCTAAAAATGATTTTTTATTAAATGTAGAAAAAACAAATATTGTGTTATTTAGAACAAAACAACTTCAATCTGAAACTCCCAATAAAGTAAAAATGAATGATGAAAGCATACAGTTATCAAAAAATGTTAAGTTTTTAGGAATTTTACAAGGCCCATTTTCAGGCATGAACATTTAAAGTTACTTCATGCTGGCCCACAGCATTTGTTGGCCTCACTTGGGGAAAGGTTTTGGCACATCTTTGGAAAGAATATTGCAAGAAAAAGGTACACAATTGTGTGATATGTTTTCGGGTTAAGCCATCTATCGTGTCATGGGAAACTTGCCCGCAACAAGGACACAAGAGCCCCTCCCTTTTACATTACAGGAGTGGACTACGCAGGCCCCTTTTTTTTTATAAAGGATCGAAAGGATCGCGACTATAAAATTTCCAAAGCATACATTTCACTTTTTGTTTGCTTCAGCACAAAGGCTTTGCATCTTGAATTGGAGTCTGATTTATCTACGCCATACTTTTTAGCGGCGTTGAGGAGATTTATCTTAAGGCGAGGCGTTCCACTAAGTATATGGTCGGACAATGGCACTAACTTTGTGGGGGCATCCAATGAGCTAGAAAACATGTCAATTTCTTTTAAACATAAATAATGAAATTAAAGAAAAGTGTGCAGTTGAAGGAATTCAATGGAATTTTATACCCGCTTATTCACCTCACTTCGGCGGCCTCTGGGTGGCTGGAGTGAAATCCACCAAATCTCACTTAAAGCGTACAATGGCTAATGCCAGTCTAACTTTTGAAGAATTTACCACATTGCTAACCCAAGTGGAAGCAATTTTAAACTCTCGGAACCTGTCTCCACTATCCTCAGATCCAGGCGATCTCAATCCTCTTACTCCACATTTTTTAATTGGACGTTCATTAATTTGCCTCCCTGAATCTGATCTCACCGAAACAAAGGAAAATAGCCTAACTAAGTTTTAAAGAATTCAACAATTATTCCAACACTGGCGTCGATGGTATAGAATATATCGGGGAATTGCAGACGCGATGTAAATGGAAAGAAAGCAAGGGACATCTGAATGTTGGTGCAATGGTTTTAATCAAGATAAAGAACCAACCTCCATTAAGCTGGGCCATTGGTAGAGTGCAGAAATTGCATCCTGGTCCTGACGGTACGTCCAGAGTCGCCACCATGATCACTATACAGCGAGCCGTGACGAACTGTATCCGCTTCTCCTTGATGAGTAATTGTGCTGCGTTTGGTGCATCATCCTGAATTAGAGCATATTATCTCTGATTCTTTCATATTTTGAAGGCCCCAACCTTTCAAGGTGGGCGCTAATGTTAAGGATTATTAAATTGATTCTGTTGTTTTTCATAGTAACGAAAATAATAATAATGAAATGTGTCCAAATGTATGTAATTTTTCACTTGTCAAAAAAGTTTATTCTAATTAAACGACTTGATATTTATCCGACAAGACTTTCATTGAAATAAGAAAAGGATACAAGAAGCATTACACAACAATGCCTTTTCCCGAATAACAGTAGACGAGATTTAGAAGGATTTAGTAACAGTACATGCTTAGAAGACAGCTCAGCTAAGGATTGTAAATGATTATTAAACCTTTGTTTAGCAATTTGTGCATCTTCGAGGGCAAAAGAATAATAGATTTGCGTATCGTCAGCGTACATATGTATTTTTGAGTATTTTATGAACTTATGAAATTGCGATGTGTAAATAGTGAAAAGTAAAGGCCCCAGAATAGATCCCTGTGGCACGCCTATCAACACAGTTCTGCTAGTGGAAATAACTCCCTTTAGCCGTATTTGCTGGCTACGCTGTTCTAAATAAGATAACAATAAACTCGTTGCATCATTATTTGCACCACTTGACTTCAGTATTTCAATAAGTATTTCGTGGTCAATGGTATCAAAAACTTTACTGAAGTAAAGCAGTGCCAATGCCGTTGAGTTGCCCTCGTCACTGTGTGGGCGGCAAAATATCGTAGCTATCAAGATATTCTCTGAGTTGCGTTTCCATTACTTTTTCTATAAAGTTTAGAGAGAACCGATAAAACACTTTTATTGGTCTAAGTTCGGCAAAATCTTTTGGAGAAGATTTTAGGAACATGGGTTACAATAGCTTTCTTCCAGGCAGACGGAAACTTTCCCTGTAGTATAACTGAATTAATAATATTAACTAAAAACGGTAACAAATAAGGACAACAACAACATGCGGTAACTGGTATTTAGTTTTTGTAGATATATTTAATAATTTAAGTTCCTGCCACAATTGTTTAGAATTCTTATTATCAGCGATATAACTAAAGTAAGCTCTCTTTTCGTTGGAAATTGCATGTGTTGTTAAGTTGCGCATTTGCTTATAATAGTTCCAATGTTGCTGTAACTTAGTTCTTCTAAAAGTAATTTTTGCTCTATCCCTCAATGTCATCATAAATCTGACATTTTCAGTCAACCAAGGCGCCCTTTTTTTTTGTTATTTTGACAGTTTTTGTTGGCATGTGCTGATCAAATAAAGTTAACAGATGATGATTAAGATAATCGACTTTGGAGTCAACATCACTAATAAAATTTAAAAAAATGTTTTGAAGCGAAAGACCTAAATGTCGTTGAAATTTATCTTCATCGAAGTCCCTAAATGTATATAGAAATGGTTCCACTTTAGGTATCGTATATCTTATAGTGCACTGTACTAATTCATAATCTGATATATTGAGGCCGCCAACATTCGAGGTTAATATACTGTCTGGATCGTTTGTTAAGATTACGTCAATTAATGACACACCAGTATTAGCTATTCAAGTGGGATCTTTCAAAATTTGTTGCATACTAAAAATTTCAAACATAGATAGTAAATACTCGGCACTCGGGTAATCAAGTTGGAGAAGGTCGATGTTTAAGTCGCCAAGGCAGTAAATAGTATCAGATATTTGCAAACAAATACTAATGAACTCTTCTAAAGCATCAACAAAATGTTTAGCGTTCATCTGTGGAGGCCGATAACATACTCCTACAATAACAATTTTTTCATTAAAACGTATAGAAATCCACATTTGTTCAATTACATTTGAAGTATGAATTAAGTTATACTGAAAATTACTTCTCAGATAGAGAGCAACACCCCCGCCTCTAGTTAACCTATCAGCACGCAGTAGAATGTAGCCCACCGATATGAACGGAGTCATTATTTACTGTATTATTGAGCCATGTTTCAGTTAAGTAGAATAAGTAAATATTCGAATTTGTAACCCACACAACAAAATCATATGCAATGTACATACAATGTATATCCATTTTATGGATATGTATATCCACCTGATGGAGCAAGTATATTCATTGTGTGTGTAATGGATATGAAATTGATACACTGCATATACTTTTGTCGCCAACTTTCATATCCATTAAATATACATAAACATATACAATGTACATTCATTAGACATGAAATGTACATCATATATACAATAACATATTTTATGGATATACATTACATATTTTGTATATTTAATGAATATGAAATTTACATACATTTTTGTAGCTTTTTTCATATTCAATGAATGCACCTATATGCGGAATGATCACGGTATATTATCAATTATATAAGAATAACGGGACTACTCACCAAGTGTATATCATGTCCTAGGTTCAAATCCAAATAAAACAAGGAATATTTTAACATAAATATATTTTAAGCATATTTAAAATCAACATTTACAAAAAATAATTAAAATCATTATGTAACTCAGGTTCATATTCATCGACTCTAATAACTTGAGAACTAAATGTAATTAACAACATGGAATTATATGTTTTCTCCTTGACGTGATATTCTGCCTTCTTCTTGAGGGTTCATCATATACAAACAAAAATACTTTATGTACGTTATATATAATTTACGAAACTAGCAAATTCTCTAACCTAAAAAACTGGATTGTTTTAACATCGTTTTTAAGAAATTGGCCTAATAATTTATACCTACCTTATAATCACATGTAATATAAAATTTACAAAAGCAAATAGTATAGCAACCAAGTTCGTATAAAGTCACACACTTTTAACGAAAAATTAAGCCGGCACAAACTGTGTTGTAAAAACGATACGGATTCGACGAACATTCCCTCATGGCATCATGATCTCTTTACTCATGCGCGTCGGTTGATGACATTAATTCACGTACGCGTCACGGTTTGTGGTACGCGCGCAATTTAATTTAAAATATAAGTTTTCGCTAAAATACTTTTATTTAAAATACTTTTCAAATTGAATTAATCTTATCCCTTAATATAATTTTCGATTTACCAAAATGTTAAATAAACGTGTAATCCAAATGTACTAATAAACAGCTTCTATAATTATTGAAAAATGTTAATTTGGTACATTTAGCAGATAACTTTCATACTTTCAACATTTGATATTTGTGTGAGATAAAAAATATTTAAATTATTCGTACTAGGTTCTGTATATGTTATTGAAATATGTGAATATAAATTTTTTGTAAAATTAAAAATATATGAATTTTGTTCATATATTCATCAGATTTTTGTCTTTCAAGATGTTCTAGTCTAGAAATAGTTATGGCTCCTATTGTTTTCAAAAATAATACAAAATTATATACATTAACAGACATATTATGTATATTCATCTATGTATATACGTCCAACAATATACATGGTATATGCCACTGGTGAATATTCAGTAGTTGCATATACATTTCATGTCGTATGTATATTTAAAAATACACGTCTGAATTCCAACATCTTATGTATATGCTATAGACATACATATCCATAAGATGTTGTGTGGGAAGAAAGTTTTGAAACACATTAAATTTAGGAATCAGTGAATGAATATTCAAATGAGCCAATCTTAAAAAAATATGAATCATACTAATATTATCAATATCTAAGAAAAAGAGAAACATAAGAGTATAGAGGCAAAAAATATAACATAAATAACTATTTAAACTACAGTGCCGTTGCAGAAAAGTGTATATAGGGGGTTAATATAAATAAATAAATACAGACAAAATACATGTTTACGTTTCACAATTCAATCAATATAAACATATCAAAATTAGATACAAAAATTAAAAAAAATATTTATATTATAATGATTTATAATTACTGTGTTTTTATTGTTTTTTTCTTACATGAGATTTCTTGTATCACGACAGCGCCTACTTTTTTAATATATTCCGCAAATGATTTCGTGTTCCTATTCTTTGAGGTTTTTGTGACCCTTGCCTAGCCTTTGGAGCGGCCTCACACTGATTGGTACTCGGACTAACTGACCCAGATGTCTGTTTCCCACGAATCGTATTGACTTTATTTATACAACCTGTATCAGCTTCGGCTTCAGAGTTGCTGCCTGAGTTTAAAGAACTGAAATTCTCAGAATTAATGTTCTTAAGATCTGCAAACATGGATGCTTCACCATCAATTATGAGTTTATTTTTTTTTATTTTTCTTTGGAAGTCTTTAGATTTAGATTTTTTCATATATTCTATTAACTGTTTTCTCTCTTCGTAAATGAGGTCATCAGTGAAGTAAATGCCAGTGTTTTTCAGTTTTGATAAACTTTTGAAAATCTCCTCCTTTTTAAGATATAAAATGAGCTTAAGAAATGGGTTTATCTCTAATATGGCTAAGCTGATAGCAGTTATTTATATCTCCTACAGGAATGTATACACATAGATTTTCACGAAGAATTTTAAGAACTGCCTCCAAGACTGGTGTTTCTTCCTTTACCTTTACGCCGAAAATAAGACAGTTATTTTTACGTATTTTTCTTTCCTTTGATAGTAATCTAAATTTCAGTAGCGAATTTTCAGTCTCTAGTTTTTTAATCTTATTTTCAAGTTTTTCAGTTGTAGAATGTAAATCTTTCTTGATACTATTTATATCTTCCTTAATGTATTTGAGAAAAGCAAGAATTTCGGCATTTGTAGGTTCTTTATTACCCATTTTAGAAATCGGCAACAATAAGCTCACATTAACGAACCGCCAATGACCATTTAACAGTGAACTGCTCGTTTTAATAATTCAGAAATAAAGAATATTGAAAATAAGATAACTGTATAAATTATAAATTGCTTAGTACAAGAAATTTATCACCCAGATACTAGATGGCAATTGAACAGCTAGCAGGCAATCTGATATCCAGACCAATAAAAAATAGGCAAAAAATCTCAGCACTGATTGAAATGTCAATATTTACAACAACTTAAAACTGCATTTTACTAGGACTGGTGCGCTGCAAAGTCATACCTTTTATGTTGAACAACGCATGGGTTTACTTAAGACCACTATGCATAATCACAGTTATAACTACACGGTTTAACCACAATAACAAGATAATATTATCACAGGCTATCAATACACGTTCTATTCTATAGATCAATATATAGGACAGACCAATAGACGTATTAGTATAAGAAAGGAAGAACATATGAATGCAGTACGAAAAGAGGAGGAAACATCGTCCCTAGCACAGCATATAAAATGCACAGTACATAAAATAGACTTCGACAACACCAGAACAGTAGCTAATATCGAGCATTATAGATCAAGGATTACCAGAGAGGTCATAGAGATCGAAAAACGATCACAAAATCTTAACAAACGCGATGATATGCAGAGATTACCTAGTTCTTGGAAGCTCGCCCTTGTAGGAAGATACGTAACAGAAAACACACGACGATCCACCGTGGACGAACCAATCACGAGGAGGTACGTTTAAGCATTGACAAATAGTGAATAAACACAGCAACCTGCCTGAAATGGGCCTATCACGAGCAGCTTTCAGTGAGAACCTGAAGATGACAGATGAGATTCTGCCGAAACGTCGTTTATACAACCGTGACTCCTGGAAGAGTCGACCATCGACGCGGGAGAGCACCCGGAAGTACAATAACACTTCATTTAACACCCGCGATAATCTAAAAAACAATATAAGGGTGATTTATCTAAACATGCGGAAAATTATTCAGTGGGTTGTCCCCAGCAAAAGGTTAAAAAAATTAAGAAATAAAAAAATTTCCAAAAAAAATTACCTTATTTCTTTCGTAGAATTGCGCCGCCCATGACTAACCAATCTGATGTAATACGGTGCAACGAAATCACTTCCTTTCTTAGGTAGTATCGGTAAAAACGATTCTCGCATATATGGTACTTATGAAGGGTCTTGTTCTAGTAATTCTAGACCTTCTTCGTCTACTTCAACAGGACGATTTACTACACATTCTCTGTCGCCTGGTAAACAAAACCCGGTGTCATGAACTCGTTGCACTGCACTTAATTTTTTTCTCATTAGGTTTGCGCTGATGGGGAAATCTTCTTCCGTATTTTCGTACAGCCCCTGTAAGACTTTCATTCATTGCACCATAAGTTAATATGTCGTTAATATGTGTTCATGTCGCAGTACTCTTGCGACGTGAACTCTGGCATAATCGATATTTGCGAATACAGTTTAAAATTGAACAAAAATGGGAAATGCTCTAAACGGAAGTCGAAGAATCACTGAACTGAACAGTGAACGCGTGGCGCACTGAACTTGGACAACTAATATAAAGTCGAGGCAAGAATTCAAGCGATGCACGTCACAGATTGATTCTATAAATAAGACAATACTGCTAATAATCATGAAGCCCCATTAAACTGTACTTATTTCTGAAAAATGCTTAATAACTGGGTGTCAAGAATTACTCTTTTTAACGTAATTAATTATTAAAAATTATGTTAGTATTAAAGTTTCTTTAATGAGATCACTCGTGACGTGCATCGCTTGAATTCTTGCCTCGACTATAGCTGGTATTACCTGGCAAACAAACAAGCGACACGTGTGTGAATGCGTCTAGATAGCATAACTCACCCGTTCAGAAGCGTATCTTTGCGGGTTTTAATGCAAAAAAATATAATAAATTACCTCGGATCGCTTTAAAATTTTACAGAGACTTTCCCACATAACCGACTTGTATACCGTTTTATTTTCCGCATGTTTACATAAATCACCCTGTATATGTTAGATTTTGGATTGCTTGATAATCTTTTTTAAAACTTTATTACACTTATATGAGAGTCAGTACTGACTCTGTTACAAAAAGGTTGTTAGTAATATTTATACTGTTTTGAGAACAAAGGAAACAGTGTTGCTGATTCAGCACAATCAGATTTACTTAGAATTGAAATGCTATGCTCATGTAGCGTGAGCGGTTATTGAGAAGAGCTGTTACGCAATATGTAATGTGATACTACTGGGAAAGTGAAGCCTGTCTCAGTAACATTGTGTATCATGATATATTTTTAATATAACAGCTTCCCCCTTATAAAAAGAAGTTGATGTTTCATGCAGCAACTTTTGAAATAAATATAAAATGTGATAAAAGGTAATAGTGCAATTTGGAAAATGTAAAAGAGTATAAAATGTAATGTTTAAAATACAGAATATAAGTTTAGCGCCCAAAGTATGAAATGCAAGCACAATAAGCTTGATTCATAAAATAACATAAAAATGTTAAAAGTTAAAATATAGCTTTAGCCAAGCAAGCGTAAAATACAAACATACTAAGTTTGTTGTAGAATGGGATAATATAAAAAATATTCCCCAGGTTAAAATATGGCTTTACCGTGAAAGCCTAAAATGTAAGCATAATAAGTTTAAATGAAAATGGCGTAAAAATGTTAATAAAATTGAGATTAACAAGGATAGAAAAATAATGAAATATAATGATTAAATGAATGAAATAAAATTCACTGAAGAGTCCAGGACTAAAAGTCAGTAAAAGGCACAAAACAGTTTGTCTTTAGGTGAGTTCTATGTCTTCGGCTGCATCGTCTTCTCTTCTTAATGTAGGTCGTCTTCGTGAAGGGAATAGGCTAGCAAATGTCCTGGAAGGTTTGCTAGGCCTCGGTGGAGATAGGGTCGATGCAGAAACATCGATTGCTAGTCTTCGTCTTTTCGTTCTGCACTTGCAAAATAGGTGCAGAAATAATAGTCCAACTATTAACACAATGATAAATTTGATGAACTAGGATATGTGCGTTGTTATAAAAGCTCATTGATCAGGTCGTCTAGGTCTTTGGAATATTGGTCCAACTAGTGTGGTAATTTCAAGGTCTTTCGTGTTGAGATTGTTTATTTTAGTGGTTTAAGATTTGGAGCTCGGATTTTGTCTCGAATTTGTTTACAGCATTCGAATGGAATTTGGATTGGATGAGTGTTGTCTTTTACGTCGGTTACTTCGTTGGTACTGGATTTAATTTTTGTGATGCCTATGAAGGCGTAACAATTAGGTTGTGATTTTACTATTGGATTTTGGTAGATGACTTCAGTTTTTGAACTTCTTTCTGGGCAGTTGATGGTTGTTTGTAAAGGTTCTGCGTTGATAACTAACCATGTGTTTTCGTCTATTTTTGGACATTGTATTCTTGGCTGATGATGAATGACGTCTGACAGTTATAAATTTGGACATAATTTGGTGTTGAAATAAAGTGGTTTGCATTCTCAGAGGTTTGAGATAGGTATGTACATTAAAAATCATCATCTCTCGCGATATATTGATAATACATGATATAACCTTTGATAGTTTGATTGGAAGCGGTAAATTGTTCCTTTGTAGGTTTTGCGAAATTTACTAAGTCCTTTGGATTTATAATTGACGTGTGAATTATTTTAAGCCTCGCGAAAGTGAGATGGAATTTAGGATGTCATTTAGGTTATCTTCGATAAATAAGTAACTTGCTATAAGTTGTTCGCAGATTTCAATAAATTTCAGTTTTGCGTGGATATTTTCTATGTCTTTAGTCATGTCTAAAATTTCTTTAATACCTTTATTGAAAGTTTCTTCGTCAACTTGTAATTTTTGAATAGTTGTGTTGAGATTTTAGATTACTGAAGTTGTGATAGATATTTGGGTTTTGATTAGGTTTTCGAGTTGATTGAAATGATTAAGTTTGAAAAGAACATTACTTTCTTTTGAAAGTATTGTTGTCATTAAATTGTTTCGCGATTTATTTTGTCATCTGAGATTATTTTTAGAAATAGGTGTTATCGTCAGTTTGGTATTTGGTCAATTTTTGAAACGTGGTTATCGAAACGATTTTTAACATTTCTTTTTTTTTGTCTTGGACGCTAATTAATACGCGCTATTTTGTAAAATAGTGTACCAATCATGTATTTAGTTTCTTGTATGATCGTCATGTAGTTAATAACTATAATAATAGGTATATAGTTTATTAGGATAATTATTATATTTATAATATATTATCGCAATATTTTAATATTTGTTTTCGAACGTATGTCATAATAGGTGTTATTCATATGTGAAAGAGTTTTAACAAGGTTGTACTTAGCAAACAACCATGAGGAGTAATATGTTGTTGTGAAACACGGCGTATAATAGAATAGTGTTGCTAGAATAATGTGTTATCTGAATGTTAGAAAACTTCAGGATATTTTTAATTGCGTGACAAATTTTTCTAAGTGGGAAAATTATACTTAAAGAATTTCAGTTTCTGGAGTGGCGTTGAAGATGGGTAGTTATATTTTCCGCTTTTTACTACATGATCACATTGGTAGTACCTCTATTTCACACCCGAGTGCAGCACAAATTGAAAGAAAAAGTTTTCTGCAGCGTATTCACCGTATTGTCTATTATCGTTTGGGCAGCCATTACTCTCATTACTCTTTTTGAGCTCGAGTGCGGCAGTTCTTGACCGCGTTTCTTTGTTTTTGTGTCAATTTAACGAGTGTTTTGTGTAAAATAGGCAAGCACCAAGGCCGGGAAAGAAGTCCGGCGACCTTGGAACCAAAACTAAGGCGAATACAGCAGGATTTGATCCATCTTAGAAGGAGGGATAGTCGCTCGCAGTCGGGCGCATCAAGATCCAGATCTCAATCGCCGAGGTCCCGCTCACGGAGAGGTTCTGTGCGTCGATCTGCTTCCCGCTCCCATCATTCGAACTCAAGATCAAGATCCCCTCGGGACGACAGATCTCAGTCAACGGCATCCAGGCCCATAGGTACTGAAAGCAATTTTCTTTCAACCTAGCCCCCCCAGCGGGTGCTAGAGTTCACGGTTTACAAAAATCGTGCATACATTTACACTACAGGCTGAAAGGTATATTTCCAAGCAAGGATTATACTCTAGTGGTTCGTGTATTAAAGTCTAATTTAGCCCAGCAGGCGCTAAATTCTAACAAGCTTGTTCTATGACTGCCAGCAGGCACCACCTGTTGGTTAGTAGCGGTAGCTTAGAAATCGAAAAATAAGTCAATAAAGTCTACTTTAGCCCAGTAGGCGCTTAAAAAAGTGCGCACGCAATGAGAGTGTAAAGTAATACTAGTGAGGTTGGTTAGACTATTCTAAAATTATCAGTTTAAAAACCTATTTAAAAAAAAAAGTAATCTTGTGTCTATTGTAATAAGACTGTTGCATAATGAGTCGAAGCAACAAACCAACTAGATCCACCGAAACAACGGAAACCCAGGATAATTCCAAGGATGAACTTGCCGTCGCCATTTTGGGAGTACTGAATCCAATGAATTTATGAAAAAATTAAGTAGTTTAATAAGTAACGCAGTAAGTACCCAAATTAAGACAGTGCTAAAAAAACAAGATGATATAATAAAATCTCTGGAAAGTAATGTTGAATCTTTGAAAAATGAAAACGAGGTATTAAAATCCCGTACAGAGAGAACAGAGTTGTACTTACGCAGAAATAAGTTGAGAATAATTGGCGTACCCGAAACGTCAACGTCAAAGGAAAACACAGACAAGTAATAATTAAACTATTGCATGATAAATTGAATCTCAAAGAGGTGAAGAATGCAGACTTGGAGAATTGTTACAGAATAGGTGAAAGGAAGGGGGAACGTAAACATCGGACTATTGTGGTAGAATTTACTAGCAAGAAAATAAGAAATCAGGTATACAGAGCAAAAAGGAGTCTAAAGGGACAAAATATTTTAATTAAGGAAGACCTGACAACAAACAGATTGGAACTATATAAAAAAGCTTGTGAAAAATTTCATTATAAAAATGTCTGGACGTCCGAAGGATTTATATTTGTATTATATAATAATAAAATAACAAAAGTTGGATCGGAGGATATGTTGCATAAGTTGCTAATAGGAAAAACAGATGAGGAAATTCAATCCGCCGAGGAAAATGAAGAAGAAATACGATAATATTTCCTTTTTCTTTAAATCTATAAGAACAATAATATTTATAATTTCACATGTAGGTGCATATTTTATTTTTTCTTTTTTTTATTTAATTGCATACTGCATTGGTTAAGGATATCTGTCAATCATTTAAATTTAGGTATATCAAATAATTTAATACACATAAGCCTTATACCGTTCATGTACTTATTAAGTTAGATTATTTATTTAATTCTATATTGCATAATTCATTTGTAAAAACTTTATGTTAATCTTTTGATAAATGTATATGAAATTAATTTGATTATTCAAACAAATATTTTCATTTTTAATTTAAAATAGTTATATATAAAAAGTGTAAAAAAAAATGAAATATATAAACAAATACATGAATTTACGTGAAAATGCATATGAGCCTTAATCCGCCCATGGACTAAATTGTTTGCGATAGGTTAATTATTTGGTTTAACAGATAAAAACCAACCGCACTTTTTACTGCTTATTATTTTGTATCGCAGCATTTCTTTAATTTCGTTTCTGTTTTGAACATAAAAACAATTAATTTATGTATTTATATATTAGTGAAAATAGTAACAATTATATATCACAATCATTAATAGTTGTACATTTGATATTTCACGCAAATACTTAAAACAAAAGTAAAATATGGACCCCTTTATACGAGATTTTGAAAATAATCTTATAGATACATTAGTCTTAGAAGATATAAATAACTGTGATAAAATGATTAATGAAAAACAAAGTTTCAGGGTAATACAGAATAATATTAGGAGTATTGCAAAAAATTTTAATGATTTTGAAATATTAGTAAGTCAGTTTGAAACTGAATTCGATTGTCTGGTTCTAACAGAGACATGGAATATTTTTACGACAGATTTATACCAGCTAGATGGATATGATATAATTTACAATGGTGGTGAGTACAATCAAAACGATGGGGTAATTGTTTTCATAAAAAAATATTTATAATTACGATTATGAAATTATAAAAATTGGAGAAATATCAGTAATAAAATTAACTGTAAAATTACCTAGTAATTTTTTAGTATTAACGTGTATCTATAGGTCTCCCTCTAGCTGTCCATATTCCTTTAATAACAACTTAAAACAATATCTAAGAGAACATACCAACAATAATTTCTATAACATTTTGTTAGGAGATATAAACATTAATATTTTATCTGATAATGACTTTTGTCATGAATACTTAAATATTTTGAACGAGGTAGGTTTTGTGTCAACAATTAATAAGTATACTAGGGTGCAAGAAAATACAGGTTCATGTATTGACCACTTATTTATTAAAAATATAAATACCGACATATTGTCGATAATTCTTAAGACCCATATAACTGATCATTTTACAATAATATTTCAATTAACAACTAAAACAATTGTAGGCCAAAAAAGTCATTACTCAGTAAAGCAAAAAATAGATTATGAAAAGTTAAAGGAGAATATGGAACAGGAAACTTGGGAAGATTTCTATAATTCTAATGACGTGTTTGTATCCGCAAATATACTTGTTAACAAAATTAAAACTTTAACCTATAAAAGTACTCAGGAGATCAAAATTAAATTATGCAAAAAAAGAAGTAAATGGATCACTGACGGATTAGTACATTCAATAAATAAAAGAAACCAACTATACAAAGAATGGCAACGTGATAAAAATAATATTAATTTATACGATAAATTTAAGAAATATAGAAATAAACTCAATAACTTAAACGTAACAAAAAATGAATATTATAAAAGAGAAATAAATTCAAATAAAAACTGTGCCAAACATGTATGGAGAACTATAAACGAGGCCTGTACAAATAAAACAATTAAGAAAACTGAAATTAGAGAGATTATGACAGAAAACAACTTAATAATAACAAATCCTTTGGATATTGCAAACAATTTTGTTGATCACTACACCTCAATGGGGGCTAAATTAGCAAACAACATTTGTAAAATACAAGATTTTAGGGAAAACCAAATCAACTTTGAAAATTCTATTTATTTAAAGGAAACCGACGTCAAAGAAATAAAGACTATTATTTTAAACTTAAAAAAAAACAAAGCCCCTGGCTTAGATAATATACAAGCAGTTACTTTAAAGAACATAGTTGATTTCATCTCCCCGCCTTTATGTTTTTTAATAAATAACATACTTACATCTGGTCTAGTGCCGCCTCAATTTAAGACTGCCGTGATCAAACCATTATATAAAAGTGATGATAAGAAAAAATGTTCGAATAACAGGCCGATTTCTTTAATTTCTACTTTGGCAAAAAAGTTTTCGAAACTGTTTTAAAGAATAGAATAATCAACTATCTTGACAAGTATAATATCTTGTCACCGCGTCAATTTGGATTCAGGGAAGGCAAATCCACGCAAGATGCAATAGAGTTCTTAACATCTAACATATGTAAGACTCTGGATAATGGAAAACCATCTCTTTGCATCTTCGTGGATCTAGCCAAGGCCTTCGATACGGTAAGCCACTCTAAATTATTAGATACCCTAGAAAAAATCGGTGTCCGTGGTATCTGTCATACTCTATTAAAGAATTACTTAACGAATAGGACACAGTGTGTAAGTGTCAATGATACTATGAGTGAATTTAGAACGATTGAGTATGGTGTCCCCAGGGGACAGTTCTCGGGCCAATCCTTTTCAACATATATCTTAACAACTTATTTTCATTACCAATAAAGGGTTCACTCATAAGTTTTGCTGATGACACTGCAGTTTTGTACACGGCGGAAAACTGGGATATACTAATTGACAAGGCACAGAAAGATATAAGAAACATAAAAAACTGCTTTGACTCACGGTTGTTAACAATTAATTTTGAAAAAACCAAATTTTTACCCTTCATCAGTAAAAATAATTTACCTGCTTTTACTTCACTTAAAATAGCTAATGGGAACACTTCAACTGAGATTCAACCTGCAAGACAAATCAAATATCTTGGAATTACCATAGACTGTTTACTAAAGTGGGATGTTCATATCAGTAATTTAATCAAAAAAATTAGAAGTCTGTTAGCAAAATTTAAATACCTAAGAAATTTTATAGACGTTAAAGTATTGCAAACAGTTTATTATGCGTTAGTAGTGTCTCAGTTGAGGTACGGTATAATTGCGGGGGGGGGCATATAACGCACATGTAAAAAATTTGGAAAATATACAAAAATGGTTGTTAAAAATAATATATAGGAAGGAAATGACATACCCTAGTGAGGCTCTGGCCAAAGTTGCTACCGTAAGGCAGCTGTTTGCGCTTACTGTAATGGTAGAACAAAAGAAAAGTAAATCAAAACAGTTAATAGCACACAATTATCCAACAAGGTATAAAGATATGTCTGTCATTGTTGCAAAGGTCGACAAAACTTTTACCCAAAGGTCCTCTTATTTCTTAGGCCCTAGAATTTATAATGAATTAATTCCTGAAATTAAGAAGATTAATTCTTTGCAATTATTTTAAAAAAAAGTTAAATATTGGTTGTTGTCTAAACCTACCTCCTACGCATGCCAGCTAATAGACCTAAAAAATACACTATAATACGTAAAATGTTTTTATCAACACATATGTTATATGTAATACCAAACCATCGTTTTGTTGTACTCACCTCTATAGAAGATTAAATAAATGAAATTAGAATGAAATCATGAGAAATAAATTATAACGTTGAAATAATACATAAAAATGTCTCTTATTGTGCAAATTAGATCATATGTTGTTATTCGTTATTGTAGAATAATTACTCACCACAAACTTTTGTTTTTGTGAGTAAGCTAAACTTTCTTGCACTAAATATATGTATACATATTTATATATTTTTTATAAAGAACATTTTTTAAATTTTTTTTAAAGAAATTGTTAATGTATTTGTTCAATTCTAGGAAAATGTTATATACGCATTCGTTTATCACTCTTATTATATTTTTCGAAATTACATATATGCTATATACCATCATTTATGTATTTGTTATTAATGTTTCTTTGCATTTATATATTCTTTATATACATATAATTGATATAGTGATATATATTTCTTGCAAATACAATTATTATTAATTCTGACAACAACCTTGGTATGTGGCTGCCAGCGCGCGCCACCTCTCGGCTAGTAGAGGTAGTCCGGAAGTTGAAAAATAATTCACTCCTAGCTAGGAAACTACCTTGGAGATTCTTGTATCCCTCAATACACCTTGCCCGACGGGTTGCCTATACGTCAGAAAAGACGCTGTGTATACAGGGAGGCCGATCCTGCAGGCGAGTTTTCTTTCTTGGATAATAATTTGATTATTTTATTTTTATTAGATTTGGAACTTGAAGAACCGGTCTCACACTTGGAACCAGAGTTATTGTTAGCCTTGGTAAAAACAGGAGAGGAACCACTTGCCTTAGGCCCAGATATACATCCCTCAATAGTTGAAATCTGGAAAACCATTCTTCAAAAAGGATTGGAGAAAAAAGGAGAAATTTTGGATAAATGCCCTACGCCAGCTAACCTTCAAATTCTGGCTACGCCAAAACTAAACCCTGAAATAAGAGCGGCTCTCTCTGAAGCCTGTGTTCAGAGAGACGCTAGACTAGTGGAAGTTCAGATATCAATTGGTGGCAGCTTAGCTCTTGTAGGCAGTGAACTAAATTCACTTTTAGCTGAAACGGGGGAGCCTAACGTTCTTCCTGGAATCGAAACTTTGGGAAAAGTTGGACGTTTACTGTGCGATGTTTTTCATACGCAATCAACATCGAGGAGAGCACTCATCGGTGTAAGCCTCAACATGGACAAGAACTTAAAAGAGGCCATCTCAAGTGCCCCTGTTGACACCTGGTTATTTGGAGAGGGATTAGGGGATCGTATTACAAGGTTCAGGGCTTTACAAAAATCTTCTGAAGACCTGAAACACAAACAAAAACTACCAATACCTCAGAGACCAGCTAACGCTCCTCTGAAACAGTCAAGAAATCAGTTAAACTATCGGAGTCTGCCCCGTCAACCTCCACACAATTCTCGGCAGGGCAGACAGTCCCAACAGTCTCGGAACCGAACACACAGCAAGAACTCAACAAGTTACATACACAGGAACAAGGAGTGGAACAGCAGATTTCCAAGACGCCACTAGTAAGCATGCATGCCGGAAGATTGAAATATTTTCAATCACGATGGCGCCAGATTACGACTGACCTAAATATTATTTAGTGGGTTCAGCGTTATAAAATTCCTTTTGCTAGGAAAGTAGTACAAACTTCTGCACCTCGGGAAAGAAATTGGTCTGTAAAGGAATCCCTTGAGCTTTCCAAATGCGTTGATACATTTTTACGGTTAGGCGTAGTTTCTAAATGTATAGCAGTACCAGAACAATTTATTTCCCCATATTTTCTTGTAAATAAACCGGACGATTTCAACCGTTTTATATTGAATTTAAAAGCTCTAAACCAATTCATTGATACTGAACATTTTAAAATGGAACAGTTCAAGAATGCATCAAAGATAGTGGGGCAACTTTTATATGGCGTCTATTGACCTCAAGGACGCATATCTATTAGTCCCTATTCATGAACAATCTAAGATATATTTAAGGTTTATATTCAACGCATGCCTTTTTGAGTTTAATGCAATGCTGTTCGGATTAGCAACGGCGCCATTTGTATTCACAAAAATTATAAAACCCGTAGTTGCCCATATGAGACAAAATGGTTTTATGTCAGTTGTTTATTTAGACGATTTCTTATTGAACTAGGATTTATAATTAACTATCAAAAGAGTAACCTGCGGCCTGCTCAAAGGTGTAGGTTTTTAAGTTTCTTATTAGACTCAAATAAAATGCAGATTGAATTGCCACAAGAAAAAATTAAAAACTTTGCAAAATTGCTAGGATCATTGGTAGCTAGCTGTTCAGCGATAGAATATGGCTGGCTTTATACTAAAATATTAGAAACGGAAAAATATTTAGCCCTAAAGCATAACAATAGTTACGAGGCAGTCATGTCAATTAATCAAAAAATTAAAAAAGACTTGCAATGGTGGGCACAAAACATTAAAAGTGAACACTGCAAAATTAAGAATTCTAACTACGCCTTGGAGATCTTTTCAGATTCTTCTTGTAAGGGATGGGGTATTTTTTGTAATAATGAAAGTTTACAGGGCATATGGTCTAGGGAGGAAGCACAACAACACATTAATTTTTTAGAATTACAAGACGCATTCTTTGGCTTAAAGTGTTTTGCAAAGGATTTACGAGATTGCCAAATATTGCTGCGTGTAGACAATACAACAGCAATTTCTTATATCAATAGAATGGGCGGTATTCAGTTTTCAGTCTTAGCAAATTTGGCTAGAGAAATTTGGCAGTGGTGCGAACGGCGCAAAATTTGGCTTTTTGCATCATACATAGCCTCAAATAAAAATGTAGAAGCTGATTTTGCTTCTAGATCACTAAGAATGGAAACTGAATATGAGCGGAATCCTATGGCGTTCATGAAAATAACACAGGCGTTTAAAAAACCGCAGATTGATTTATTTGCATCCAGAATTAACACTAAATGCAAAAAATATTGTGCCTGGCTAAAGAATCCAGGAGCATATGCATAATAGGAAGGAAGGATAAGTCGGAAATACTTTTTTTTCTATGCATTTCCCCCCTTTTCAATTATCTTAAGAGTACTGCAAAAAATTAGAGAGGACAAGGCCGAAGGTATTCTGGTGGTACCATGTTGGCCTACCCAACCCTGTCGATAGGAACCCACATCCGTTATCGAAAACCCTTTCCCTGGAGGCAGGGTTTTTATCCGCCAGGCCCTTCAACATCAAGGTATGCCATTAGAAGCAGCAGAGGTCGCTCTGAATTCACTTTCCTTTGCCTCAATTAAGCAATACTCCAGCTGGCTAAAAAACTGGTGGAATTTCTGTGCCTCACGCCACATAAACCCATTTGAAAAATCTGTATCAAATAGTCTTAGTTGTTTGAGTTACTATTTTAATAAGGGAAGTTCCTATCAGTCACTCAACACTTTGCGTTCTGCGTTATCCCTGATAATGGGTCCGGAAATTGGCTCCGATCCAATGATAAAAAGACTCCTTAAGGGAGTATACAAAATAAAACCTCCTAAATCGAGATATAGATTTACTTGGGACCCAGCAAGTATGTTGATGCTCTTGGCAAAAATGATCAGCTGTCGTTGGAATTATTGAGTAAAAAGTTACTTACCTTGCTGGCTCTCACGACAGCCCACAGAGTTCAGACGTTTTTCTTGTTCAAAACAACAAATGTTTTACGCAGTGCGGACGAAATCCAGATATTGATACCGGATTCAATAAAGACGTCAAACCCGGATAATTATCAACCTGTTTTGAGACTTCCTCTCTATAAGAAAAATGCTAATATTTGCGTAGCTACAACCCTTTCACATTACATAGAAAGGACATAACAGATTAGACTTAATAATACCTTGTCTTTAAGTTACAAGAAACCATTTAAAAAAGTGTCAAGTCAATCTCTTAGCCGATGGATAAAAGAAACACTTTTCAAAAGTGGAATCAATACTCAAATGTTTAAGGCTCACTCAACCAGGCATGCTAGCACATCGGCAGCTAATAAGGCGGGAGTTAGCTTAGATGAAATTCGAAAAACCGCAGGGTGGTCAGAGAGTTCACTAACATTTGCAAAATTTTATAATCGCCAATTGGCAAATACTAAATGTTTTGCTGAAACTATGTTGAATCTTACTGACTAGGTTTTGTAGCTACTAAACAAATATATTATTGTGTATAAAATACTTGTTAGGTTCAGTGTAATGTAGCAGGATCATGTTACAAGTAATCCATAATAAAGTTTTGTATCTTTAAATTGTGACTGCTTTAAACATCTACCAATGTGATCATGTAGTAAAAAACGGAAAATATAATTAATGATTAAACGAACTTACCTAGTGAAGTTCGATCATAATTATATGACGAGGTTTACGAGTAGTTAAAATATTTAATTTCAAAAGGTATGTTCTGAGATTACGTTTTAATTAAATTCTGAAAAATTTCTTAATGCATATTATTTAATTTTCTGCCCTTACTAATAATTATTATATAGTTAATAGCTGTTATTACTTGTGCATCATAACGAGTACAATGCAATGTTGAGGTGTTGAATATCATGCAATTCTTGTTAAAATGTTTAAGTTCATAAACACACAAGACGTGCTTCAGTGCAAGGGTTCAAGGCACTATTATCAAAGTAGTACTACTATTATGAATTTCTGTGAATTAAATATGTTTCGTTCGTCTGGTCGATAGCCGAGTGGGTTAAGGCACGAGGTGGCAATTGCGATTAATCACACGGACATCGCACCACCGGGTTCGAATCCTGGCTCCGGTACTGGCACTGTCGGAGGAAATGGTTGTATGTCCGCGTTTTTCAATGTGTAACCCTTTTCCGCACAAGCCCTGGCTTCTGGAATTGGGGGTTGTCTAAGTTCTGTGGTGTTATTTATTTATAATTAAGGATTTGTTTTATAGAGTAGAATTTATTACAGAAGAAATTTTTTAGTAATAGAGAAAAAGGAATAAAATTATTTCCATAAGAAGTGTTTTTGATAAATAATTAATCTATGGAGTTAATTGGTTTATCATACAATTATTTTTTAAAGATTTTCTAGTAATGTTAATTTAGAAAAGTTTTAAGGAAATGGGGAATGCTTTTAATGTGGAACTGTTAATTTTAGATAATGATATTCTAAAAGTTACGTTAATTAAAAATTATGAGACAATTTTGAAAATCATTTTTCAATCACTTGCAATTTTGTATAAATTTTTATTTCGCAGGGTCGGCATATGGTTGAGACGAGAATCGGTATTATCGTTATCAATTAAGTTTAAATATAGATTTGAATTTTTGGACTGGTTCAAATTTTAAGTTTGAAAATTCTATCGATCGTATGCGTCTTTCTTGAATTATTCTTTACTTTGTTTGTCTTTCGAACTTTCGATTTCCTGAGTATTTTATTATTAATTTTGAATATTGTTTGCGAAATAAACATTTTTCTGTTTAATGTTTTTGGTTTTGTTTGTTTCGAATTGTTATTGGTCATGTTTGAATTTAAGTTTGCTAATTTAAATTTGTCTGTAGGACATGATTTTGTTTCTGAAAGGTTCATTTTTTGTGGGTTAACCTTAAGGGGTTACATTCGAAATTGTTTTTGTTTCTTGTACCTTACGTTTAGTTATTCTTTTGATACGAGATTTGGTAAAGATGGAATTTTGGTTTTCGTCTTTACAGGAAATGTCTGAAAGTTTAGAACTTTTATCTATTTGACGGGAGTATGTTTGTCTTTGCAGAGGTGTTAGATAAGTGTATTTTTTCATTTTTTCCTGAGCTAGCGGTATAGCTTCAGTGTCACAATAAAATTCAAATATTTGAATATTTCTGCAGTGTCTGGTTCGAAAAAAATAAGATTTTGATTAATGATGTTGCTTGCAATGTGATTATTAATATTTTTGTTTAAATTTGTAACTGGTTGTAACGGTAAATAATCGTTAACTTTAAATACTGGTACATTTTTAAAATTGGTAATTAGTTGCTTATTTTTGAAATCTATAATGCATTCGTAAGGTTTTAGAAAGTCGTTGCCTACGAAACCATCAAAGTCTCTATTTAAATCGTGTACATAAACTTCGTATGGGTCGTTAGAATTGAATGGTATGAGAACATATTCGGTGATGTTAATTTTTTGACCTTGTATATTTGAATTTTCGGGACGTCTTTGATTGTAATTTTCTGTTGCTTTGGGTTTAAAAATGGAAATATCTGCACCTAAATTGATTAGAATATTAAACTTATTTGTTGGGACTTTTGTGAAACACAGGTTTGTCGAACTTACTTGAAATGGAAGGTTAGATGGTGAATTTACATGAAACATTGCTCTTGAGGATTCGAATGTGGGTCGGAATTGCCTTTGAGGTTCATCTCTTGGACTTGGCGAGAAATTTGGTCTAGTTGATCTGTTTGTGTTGGAGTATTCGTGGAATACTCCGGGCCTACGTAAAAATCCGAAGAATTAACAGTATAATCCTCGTATTGCTGAGGCTGAGAATTAGCAGTATAATTCTCGTATTGTTGGGATTGGGAATTAGCAGTATAATTCCCACATTGTCCATTTTCAAAATAGTAGTCATAATTATTTTGAGACTGGTAATCAGGAGAATAATTGGTAGAACAGTTTACGGATTGATTTGCAGAGTACTCTTCGTAATGGTTTGAGTTATCTGTATAATTATCGTAAAATTCTTGGTTTAGGTGATGGGTTTTCTTTGTTGGTTAAGTCTATTAAAATTCGGGTTCGGTTGTATGGCAGAAGGTCTCTGCTGGTGGAAGTTAGGATTTGGCCTGATAGCTGAGGGCCTGTCCTGTTGATTAGGGCAATTTTGGAAGTTCTGTGGTCATTGGTAATGGTTGAGAAAAGAGAGAAAGTGGATATTGTGTGCGGTCGCCTATAATATCAGATCTTTTCTTGTAATAAACAGATCTTTATTTTGGTTTTTTATACCTAAGTGATCACGAAGTGCTCAACTTTTCCACAATTTGATCAGCAGTGCAGTATAGTGGCACGTAAACTGACAATTTGTACTTAACTCCTGCAAACACTGCATAAGAAGCACAAATACTTATCACTCCCAAGGATAAAAAACTGATCTAAAGACTCTAATGTGGAATTGGCAAAGCTTCTGACGGATATGCCGATTCAGAACATGAATCAGATCAAACAAAATTCCTCAACGAATGATCCTTGCGATAAACTGGAGTAGAGGAAGTTAGCCGTAGGTCGGTCTCCCCCCACCACTTCACCTTGGCCTTGACCGCACACCTGTGGTCGTTGTGTCCAAGGTTACGGCGTCCCCTTAGCCCGGCATAACAGTTGCCGTGATCTTGACTTTGACCGTGTCAGTTGGGTTTCGGCTTCAAGGTCGGAGTGTTTCTCTTACTCAGAACGATCACTTGCGGCGACCTTGGGCTTGGCTTGCATAGGTTTCAAGGACGAAGCTTCCGCCTTGCCAAGCAACTTGACCTCTAAAACTATATTTGTTCAATACGTATACAATAAAATGTGGTGGGGTTTGATATTTTGTGACGTAGCATACCTTTTCTATAAATTAGTGAAAGGAGTTAATGTGTGGTCATTCTTAACGTCAATTTCCTTGAGTAAAGAAGCAAAGATGTATTCTAACTACAACTAACCAAATGAAGTCTCATAAAAGAACACTGCAACATAGAACAAATTCATGTGTACGGTTGGCGGATGGTATAGAAATTGTCCGAAGTGCTTTCAAATATAGAATTATAACTTACCGAGTGCACAGTGATAATGAGAAACTTGACTATATTATATTTTTCAACGAAATTAGACATAAAATATTGAATGTACTAGAATAAATACTGTTACTTCATAAAACAATGAAAGTAAACATGGAAACGTTTGCCAGCTACATATTACAAGCACAAGAAATAGCTGAAATTAAATCGTTTAATACTTCTAATAAAATTTTAGATCAAGGTGTGGATTTAGACAACGCCCTCAATACTTTTATAGACGTGATGGTTACGCAAACTACGGAGTTTCAAGAACGTTATTTTATTTGGTCTATTTTTGTCATGGTTTTCCTTTAGAACAGTGCTGAATGTGTGGCTGGTTTTATGTTAACACCTGGGGGGTATTCGTAAAGAGCTTAACCAATTCTATATTGCTTTCTTTAAGGTCTGTTACCTCTTGTTTTAGCTGTCCCATTTCATTTTTAATGAGGTCTTTTACTATGTTGATGAAATTTATTCTAATTTCATCCTGCAGATCTTTATTTGTATCTTCCAACTGAACTATTTTTCAACTTAGCTCAGTATAATTATCTTTACTTAAGTACTTTATTGTAGAATTTAGTTTTGATAGTTCTTCATTTTGGTTTTGCAGCTTCTGGTTTTCTAGTATCAGTTTTTTATTTAATTTCAGACACTTTTCATATTCAAGTTCACATTCTGAACAGAAAAATTTCAGTTTTCTTTTGGTCAGATTCATACATCGGTCTTCGGTAGATGATAATGATGAACATTCACTACATAGTCCTTTTTGGCACAAGTCGCATGCATGTAGGGATTTTGAGTTAGGGGTACTGTAGCAGGAATATACGGTAACATCGCCAATTACACAACTAGCAATTCCATTTGCATAGTGAGGGTTGCTAGCGCATTTATTATACACCCTGATGCCCGCATCTTGTGAGGGATCAGTAATCCAGGCACTGTTTGTCGTGACGTGCCTCTTGTTCGGCTCGCTGACGAGTAGCACGTCAGCGTTATACTCCACCCTATGTTGATACAGGAGGTCCTGGGCTACCCGGCTCCTGTTAAGGTTAATTTGAAGATATAATAATAATAATAATAATAATAATAATAAATCAGTTTATTCTGTAAAATTAGAATAGGCCAGGTGACAATTTGTTGAATTGGTGTAAAACCTGACCTTTGTACGATCATACATCTTTACAAAATACTTAATATATCATCACAAATTAAAAACATATAATGTCTATACAGAAGGGTCGGATAAGTTAAAAATACATATAATGCATATATAGAAAAAATATATATATAAATAAATAAGAACAGAACAAAGTACAGCGGCTAATAATTAATGGTAAGTTGTTCCGATTTTAAGAGTTGAATTATTTTTGCTTTAAAGTTGTTTGGACTCAGTATTTTTAGATCGGATGGTAGTTGGGTAGTTGGTTATATATCTTGGTTGCTTGGTATGTGAAATTCTTCTTGAAATTCTCAGTGTGATGTGCTGGCACTGTTAGTGTAATGTCTCGATTTCTAGTTGCTACTGAGTGCACATCTTCGCGTTTCTCGATTTTGTTTAATAAGTATTCTGTTTTTTTTTTGAGACAATCACATTATGCACCATACAGCATAGATTTAACCACTGTCTTTGTTTCATGTTCAGCCATCCCACTTGCTTGATATATAGACTTATGTGTTCTCTGTAGGGAACATCTTGCGCATACCATATACAGGCGTTTTGAACATTCTGTATCCTGTGTGTGTTTCCTACTTTGAGGGAGGGACCATACACGGAGTCGCAATAATTTAATTTTGACAGTACTAGTGAATCGCTTAGTTTGATTTTGGCATCCTTTGGTAAGTTGACTTTCAAGTGGTACAGACCTCTTAAACTTAAATATGCTGAGCGACACATACTTGACACTTGTTTAGTGAAATTTAATTTGTCATCCATAATAAGGCCGAGATTCCTAACATAATCGCTGAACTTTATCTCATTGTTATTCATCATCAGTTTGCGGCCATTGTTGCGTAACTCGTTTCTGTTTTTTTCACTACCAAAAAGAATTGCATCTGTCTTATTGATAATTAACTGCAATCCATTTTCAAGTGTCCACTGCAAAGTGCTGTTTAGATCATCACT
Organism: Leptura quadrifasciata; assembly: GCA_963675555.1. Lineage (NCBI taxonomy): Eukaryota > Metazoa > Arthropoda > Insecta > Coleoptera > Cerambycidae > Leptura > Leptura quadrifasciata. The sequence goes on along the minus strand of OY776676.1, from coordinate 74,645,571 downwards.
AATTTTTTGGAAAGCTTCATGGCATTTACTCACGTTAAAACTTAACATGAGTTGTAAATCATCTGCATAATAATGAATACAGCAAGATTCAATTTTCTGCTCAAGATCTATAATGAAGACGTTGAAAAGTAAGGGCTCAAGTATAGATCCTTGTGGTACCCCCGATTTAATAGTACACTGTTTTGAAAATATATGTGTGTCTTTCTCGCTAAGCTGAACAGTTTTCTTACGCTCTGTTAGGTAGCTTCTGAACCATTCCCACATTATTCCTCTAACTTCATAGTAGTATAGCTTAGACAGTAATAGCTCATGACTTACACTGTCAAATGCTTTTGACATGTTTAATAGTACGAGCACTGTGATCATGTTATTGTCAGTTGCTGTTATGATATCATCATGTATTTTCAGTAGTGCCGTTGTTGTGCTGTGGTGTTTACGGAAACCTGAATGGGCTTTGAGAAATATATTGTGTGTTTCTAAATAGTCTGTCAATTGTTCATGAACTACTCTTTCCAGAACTTTTGATCCAGGTGGAAGGATACTAATTGGTCTTAAGTCTTTAAGTTCTGTAGAATCTTCTTTTTTTAATGGTGGAATAACTTTTTTTTTCCAGGGAGTAATTTATAATGTGACTAAGTTCATTGTTGCAGTATTGTAAGCATATCTTTATCATATGTATTGTGATACCATTCATTCCTGGAGCATTGGACTTTATGCCGTGCACTATTTTTCCTATTTGTTGGCGATCGACAGGTTTAATGGTAAAGTCTTGGCGTTCTGCTATGTAATTGTCATAGTAATAGCTATATAGCATTTCTTCTGGTGCAGTTTATGAAATGATCATTTATTACATTAGCATTGAAATTTTCACCGGTTGCTATGCCGTTACTTTTATTGTTGCTAACGAAACCCCATTGTCTCATTTTATTCCAAAATGCTTTAGAATTTCATGTTCTGTTTAATCGTATGTTCATAATACTTTTTCTTTTCGACGTTGACGGCTCTGTTAGTCTAGTTTCTGATTTGGCAGTAATATTGCCTATCTACTTCTGTCATTGTTCTTTTATACTTTCGATGGGCATTGTCTCGGTCTCTTAGTATCCATTTTAGGTTGTACGTCATCCAGGGTGCCTTCGTCTTTTTTTTTGCTTTTTGGTATTAGAGGTGCATGAAAGTCAATTAGGGATAAGATACAGGAGTTTAGCCACTTTACTTTGTCATCAGTATTTTCTAGTTGGTATACACGTCCCCAATTCATATTTTTGGCATCTTCAGCGAATTTATCCATTTCGATATTCTTATAATTTCTGCAGAATTTTTGTTCAGTTATCTCCTCTTGGTCAAATTCCAGAAAAGCATATTATATGTCATGGTCAGATAAGTGTGTGATGCATCTTTGGTTTCAGATTCGATTACATTCCACTTTTTTATTTACACATAATATATCAATGAATGACTCGGTATCTGCTGTTATTCGAGTAGGGTGTGTTATGATTTGTTTCAAGTCAAATATGTCTAGCATTGAGATTAGTTGTTCTGTGTTCGTGTTTGTTTGCAGCTTGTTATTATTTAGATCCCCCATGCATATTATGTAATCAAATGCTGTCGATATCTCTGCAAGACTATTTTCTACCTTCTCCAACGATGTTTGCATGCTTGGTCTGTATATCACCCCAGTTGCCATTGCTCTTCCTTTGTGTATACAACGAATCCACAGCTGCCCGATTCCTTCTTCAATTCCAGTTATTTCATTTAAGATTTTGCCTTTTAGTGTTGACTTAGAGTATATGAGTAGCCCACCTCCTCTGCTATGTGTTCTGTCAATTCTAGCTAAGCTGTAGCCTCCTATCTTCAGTGTGTTGTTCAAATCTTCATTGGTGAGCCATGTCTCACTAACAGCTAGTATATCGTAGTTTTCTTTTTCAATTAGTTTTTTGACCCGACATACTTTATTTCTGATGGATCTAATATTTATGTGCGCAACTTTGAGCTTATGTACACCCTCTTTATTTTGCAGCTTTTGTTTGTTCATAATTGCTATAGTGTTGGTGTCTGATAGTCGATATTTTTTTATTTATTATTTAACATTCTCTTATAAAATGGACAGTTTTTATCCACAGCTGTGTGGCCTACATCGATACCCAGGTTGAATTTGCTATTTGCTTTTGTACAATTTATGCATTTTAGAGTTCTAGAATCACAGTCTTTGTAAGTATGGCTTCCTGAGCAATTTGAGCAGCTTAATTCTGATCTACAGTCTTTGGCCAAATGGTTATAACCTTGACATTTATAGCAACGTAGAAGACTTATGTGATCAAACACCCTGCCTCTTGACCAGCGTATGCATAATCGTTCACTTGTTATTAAATTTTTGTGGATTAGAGAATCAGTTTCTATAATGAGTAACTTTTTTAAATTTATTTTCAATTTTTTTCATTATTTTCATATGAAATTCTTCACCTTCGTTTACACTGTTGTGCTTTACTATTTTTTTTATTAAGTGGTGAATATTAGTGCGGAGGATATAGAGGAAAATGACGAAGACACAATAAAAAAAATAGTAAAGCACAACAGTGTAAACGAAGGTGAAGAATTTCATATGAAAATAATGAAAAAAATTGAAAATAAATTTAAAAAAGTTACTCATTATAGAAACTGATTCTCTAATCCACAAAAATTTAATAACAAGTGAACGATTATGCATACGCTGGTCAAGAGGCAGGGTGTTTGATCACATAAGTCTTCTACGTTGCTATAAATGTCAAGGTTATAACCATTTGGCCAAAGACTGTAGATCAGAATTAAGCTGCTCAAATTGCTCAGGAAGCCATACTTACAAAGACTGTGATTCTAGAACTCTAAAATGCATAAATTGTACAAAAGCAAATAGCAAATTCAACCTGGGTATCGATGTAGGCCACACAGCTGTGGATAAAAACTGTCCATTTTATAAGAGAATGTTAAATAATAAATAAAAAAATATCGACTATCAGACACCAACACTATAGCAATTATGAACAAACAAAAGCTGCAAAATAAAGAGGGTGTACATAAGCTCAAAGTTGCGCACATAAATATTAGATCCATCAGAAATAAAGTATGTCGGGTCAAAAAACTAATTGAAAAAGAAAACTACGATATACTAGCTGTTAGTGAGACATGGCTCACCAATGAAGATTTGAACAACACACTGAAGATAGGAGGCTACAGCTTAGCTAGAATTGACAGAACACATAGCAGAGGAGGTGGGCTACTCATATACTCTAAGTCAACACTAAAAGGCAAAATCTTAAATGAAATAACTGGAATTGAAGAAGGAATCGGGCAGCTGTGGATTCGTTGTATACACAAAGGAAGAGCAATGGCAACTGGGGTGATATACAGACCAAGCATGCAAACATCGTTGGAGAAGGTAGAAAATAGTCTTGCAGAGATATCGACAGCATTTGATTACATAATATGCATGGGGGATCTAAATAATAACAAGCTGCAAACAAACACGAACACAGAACAACTAATCTCAATGCTAGACATATTTGACTTGAAACAAATCATAACACACCCTACTCGAATAACAGCAGATACCGAGTCATTCATTGATATATTATGTGTAAATAAAAAAGTGGAATGTAATCGAATCTGGAACCAAAGATGCATCACACACTTATCTGACCATGACATATAATATGCTTTTCTGGAATTTGACCAAGAGGAGATAACTGAACAAAAATTCTGCAGAAATTATAAGAATATCGAAATGGATAAATTCGCTGAAGATGCCAAAAATATGAATTGGGGACGTGTATACCAACTAGAAAATACTGATGACAAAGTAAAGTGGCTAAACTCCTGTATCTTATCCCTAATTGACTTTCATGCACCTCTAATACCAAAAAGCAAAAAAAAAGACGAAGGCACCCTGGATGACGTACAACCTAAAATGGATACTAAGAGACCGAGACAATGCCCATCGAAAGTATAAAAGAACAATGACAGAAGTAGATAGGCAATATTACTGCCAAATCAGAAACTAGACTAACAGAGCCGTCAACGTCGAAAAGAAAAAGTATTATGAACATACGATTAAACAGAACATGAAATTCTAAAGCATTTTGGAATAAAATGAGACAATGGGGTTTCGTTAGCAACAATAAAAGTAACGGCATAGCAACCGGTGAAAATTTCAATGCTAATGTAATAAATGATCATTTCATAAACTGCACCAGAAGAAATGCTATATAGCTATTACTATGACAATTACATAGCAGAACGCCAAGACTTTACCATTAAACCTGTCGATCGCCAACAAATAGGAAAAATAGTGCACGGCATAAAGTCCAATGCTCCAGGAATGAATGGTATCACAATACATATGATAAAGATATGCTTACAATACTGCAACAATGAACTTAGTCACATTATAAATTACTCCCTGGAAAAAAAAAGTTATTCCACCATTAAAAAAAGAAGATTCTACAGAACTTAAAGACTTAAGACCAATTAGTATCCTTCCACCTGGATCAAAAGTTCTGGAAAGAGTAGTTCATGAACAATTGACAGACTATTTAGAAACACACAATATATTTCTCAAAGCCCATTCAGGTTTCCGTAAACACCACAGCACAACAACGGCACTACTGAAAATACATGATGATATCATAACAGCAACTGACAATAACATGATCACAGTGCTCGTACTATTAAACATGTCAAAAGCATTTGACAGTGTAAGTCATGAGCTATTACTGTCTAAGCTATACTACTATGAAGTTAGAGGAATAATGTGGGAATGGTTCAGAAGCTACCTAACAGAGCGTAAGCAAACTGTTCAGCTTAGCGAGAAAGACACACATATATTTTCAAAACAGTGTACTATTAAATCGGGGGTACCACAAGGATCTATACTTGAGCCCTTACTTTTCAACGTCTTCATTATAGATCTTGAGCAGAAAATTGAATCTTGCTGTATTCATTATTATGCAGATGATTTACAACTCATGTTAAGTTTTAACGTGAGTAAATGCCATGAAGCTTTCCAAAAAATTAGTGATGATCTAAACAGCACTTTGCAGTGGACACTTGAAAATGGATTGCAGTTAAATATCAATAAGACAGATGCAATTCTTTTTGGTAGTGAAAAAAACAGAAACGAGTTACGCAACAATGGTCTCAAACTGATGATGAATAACAATGAGATAAAGTTCAGCGATTATGTTAAGAATCTCGGCCTTATTATGGATGACAAATTAAATTTCACTAAACAAGTGTCAAGTATGTGTCGATCAGCATATTTAAGTTTAAGAGGTCTGTACCACTTGAAAGTCAACTTACCAAAGGATGCCAAAATCAAACTAAGCGATTCACTAGTACTGTCAAAATTAAATTATTGCGACTCCGTGTATGGTCCCTCCCTCAAAGTAGGAAACACACACAGGATACAGAATGTTCAAAACGCCTGTATATGGTATGCGCAAGATGTTCCCTACAGATAACACATAAGTCTATATATCAAGCAAGTGGGATGGCTGAACATGAAACAAAGACAGTGGTTACATCTATGCTGTATGGCGCATTTAGTATTTGTTGCATTAGTACAACTCATTAGTTAAATTTTATTTCCGTTTTTTTTAACCTAAATTTGTATAAATCTTCGCTTAATTGAGTTCAGTCAGGTAAAAATAATTATTATGAACTATTGAATATATTGCTCTATATAATGTTCTTTTACTGTACTATTTAATTCAATGAAGCAAAAATGTTATAATTAGAAAAAAATATATAATAATTACATAATGAATTTTTGTAAAATTGGACATATTAATGCTCGTTCGATTTTAGCAGGTTTTCCAGAATTTAAAGAAAATATAATATCAAACAATTATGATATATTTATGGTGTCTGAAACATGGTTGGACAACCGAGTGGATAATGGGGCGGTTGAGTTGCGTGGATACAATCTTTTTAGAGCGGACAGGGGTGGTAATGTAAGAGGAGGTGGAGTATGCATCTACGTAAAGAGTACAATATTTTTTGAAAGAATAGAGGTAAGCCATAGTTTAAATTGCGAACAGATATGGGGTTATATTACAATATCTAAAAAGAAATTTTGCATTGGTGCAATATATCGTCCTCCTAATTCAAATGTAGTTGACTTTTTCGATAATTTAGAGGAAAATTTTTCAAATTTGTTGCCAAGTTGTGACAATTTAATATGTACAGGGGATATAAATATTGATCTTATGGATTTAGAAAACAGTAATACCAGAAAATTCTTAGCGCTTTTGGATATTTATGGATTACTGCAGTTAATTGAAGAACCTACAAGAATTTCTGTAAATAAAATGTCACTTCTTGATGTGATAATATGTGCGGACAGGGACGATATTTCAGCTAGTGGCGTACAGAGTGTGGGTAATTTAAGAACTGATCATGAGTTGATTTATTGTAATTTAACCAAACCTACAATTAAACATCTTCATATTTTTAGAACGTACAGAGATTACAAAAATTTTGATTGTAATGTATTTAGTCGCGATTTAGAAACACTCTCTTTTGAAGAAATTTTTTATATAGATAATATTAATGAAAAAGTTGCATATTTTAATAATTTATTAATATCTTTATTTGATAGGCATGCTCCGTTAAGAACAATTAGATGCGCCAAGCCCAAAGCACCATGGTTAACTGATAATATCAGATCAATGATAAAATTAAGAGAAAAAGCTTTAGCTAGATTTAAACAAACCAGAATCCCTGAGCATTATAATTATTATAAAAGTTTACGTAATCTTACAAACAACGCGATAAAGAATGAGAAGAGAGCATATCTAAATTTTAGAATCAGAACTAATAAAACTAAAACCTTGTGGAGGGATTTGGGCGATTTGAATATCTATTCAAAAAAAAGAAATAAGGATATACCTCAAAATTTATCAGATGTTAATGAGATTAATAATTTTTTCATAAACTCTGCTAAAATGTTAAACACTGGTAATATACAGGAAACAAAATCGTACTATTTGAGCAATTTAAAAACTAATTTTGCACATAAATTTGAATTTATATTAACAAGTAATGAAAACATTTTACAAATTATACGATCTATGTCTAGTGATGCTTTGGGTTATGATAATATAAATTTGACAATGCTAAAATATTGCTGCCCATTTATTGTTCCCTTTATTACACATATAATAAACTATTGTTTATTAAGTAATACATTTCCAGACATTTGGAAAATTGCACTGGTAACTCCCTTACCCAAAGTTGATCCACCTACTGAATATAAGGATTTAAGACCCATAAGTATTTTGTCTCCTTTATCCAAGTTACTTGAGAGGGTGATTTCTGATCAAATAAAAGAACATCTAGAAAGGTATGACATTTTACCACCATTTCAATCAGGCTTCCGATCCAATCACAGTTGTTCTACCGCACTAACACATATAATTGATGACATCTTAAACGCATCAGATGAAAATAAACTAACAGCGTTATTATTATTAGACTACACAAAAGCGTTTGATTGCATAAATCATGAAGTCTGATTAAGTATTTTGCATTATATCGGTTTTGAAAATAATGCTATCCTATTCATTCATAACTATTTACTCAATCGGAGTCAAGTTGTAAAATTAAAGAATAATATATCTCTCGAAGGTATTTTGGATCGTGGAGTGCCACAGGGGTCAATTCTGGGGCCATTACTCTTCTCTGTCTACACGAGTCAGTTGCACAGAGTACTTAAATTTTGTAAGGTACATTGTTACGCCGACGATACTCAATTGTATTATTCTTTTGACTCACAACATATTGACGATGCGAATAATATTATTAATAATGATATTGCTGAACTAATAGCAGCTTCTGTTAATCATAATTTGTGTATAAACCCTAGTAAATCGAAAATAATATTATTTGGCAGGACAGGACAGCGTAATATGTTCCGTAGGGATTTAAATTTAAAAGTTGATGATATTGGTATGGATTGTGTAAACGAAGCAAAAAATTTGGGACTTACTATCGATTCTGATCTAAGATTTAGAGAACATATAAAAAGTTGCATTAGAAAAGCTTTTAGTAATTTAAGAAATATATATGCTAGTAAAGATATGTTGAACAAACGTACTCTCATGGTGCTTTGCAATAGTTTGGTGTTGTCACATCGAAAAGAATACAAAAAATTCAAAATTGTTGTGTTCGCTTAATTTGCAACTTAAATAGAAGAGAGCATATTTCACATAAAATTAAGGAATTAAACTGGCTAAAGATGGAGAATAGAAGATTATTACACGCTTATGTTTGCTTTCAAAAGGTTGTGTCTACCAAGTCGCCGCCTTATTTATATAATAAAATTAGGTTTCGAACAGATATTCACAATTTAAATGTACGAAGAAAATCATTAATAACTCCTCCTGCCCATAAAACTGCGTTATTCGAACGGTCCTTTTCGTACAATATTTGTAAATTATATAACAAATTACCTACTAATATAAAATGTATTACAAAAATTGTTAAATTTAAATACGAACTGCGAAAATTTTTATTAAATAAACAGTAAAAGTTACGTAGTATTAAATACATGAATTGAAAACTGTGGTAATGTAGGCACACTTGTTCATTTGTTTTATGTATATGTAGGCATTTTTTTTCTTTTCTTTTTAATATTCTATAGTTTTTGGCTGGGTTATTTGAACTCTTGTTAGGGTTAAGTGGTAGAACAGGATTTTGTCCTGAACTTCGCCCTTTAAATATATTTTTTCTTTTTATTAATTTTGTAGATCAATTTGCTGAATAAAGTCCATTTATTATTATTATTATTATTATTATTATTATTATTATTATAATGTGATTGTCTCAAAAAAAAACCAGAATACTTATTAAACAAAATCGAGAAACGCGAAGATGTGCACTCAGTAGCAACTAGAAATCGAGACATTACACTAACAGTGCCGGCACATCACACTGAGAATTTCAAGAAGAATTTCACATACCAAGCAACCAAGATATATAACCAACTACCCAACTACCATCCGATCTAAAAATACTGAGTCCAAACAACTTTAAAGCAAAAATAATTCAACTCTTAAAATCGGAACAACTTACCATTAATTATTAGCCGCTGTACTTTGATCTGTTCTTATTTATTTATATATATATTTTTTCTATATATGCATTATATGTATTTTTTAACTTATCCGACCCTTCTGTATAGACATTATATGTTTTTAATTTGTGATGATATATTAAGTATTTTGTAAAGATGTATGACCGTACAAAGGTCAGGTTTTACACCAATTCAACAAATTGTCACCTGGCCTATTCTAATTTTACAGAATAAACTGATTTATTATTATTATTATTATTATATCTTCAAATTAACCTTAACAGGAACCGGGTAGCCCAGGACCACCTGTATCAACATAGGGTGGAGTATAACGCTGACGTGCTACTCGTCAGCGAGCCGAACAAGAGGCACGTCACGACAAACAGTGCCTGGATTACTGATCCCTCACAAGATGCGGGCATCAGGGTGTATAATAAATGCGCTAGCAACCCTCGCTATGCAAATGGAATTGCTAGTTGTGTAATTGGCGATGTTACCGTATATTCCTGCTACAGTACCCCTAACTCAAAATCCCTACATGCATGTGACTTGTGCCAAAAAGGACTATGTAGTGAATGTTCATCATTATCATCTACCGAAGACCGATGTATGAATCTGACCAAAAGAAAACTGAAATTTTTCTGTTCAGAATGTGAACTTGAATATGAAAAGTGTCTGAAATTAAATAAGAAACTGATACTAGAAAACCAGAAGCTGCAAAACCAAAATTAAGAACTATCAAAACTAAATTCTACAATAAAGTAAAGATAATTATACTGAGCTAAGTGGAAAAATAGTTCAGTTGGAAGATACAAATAAAGATCTGCAGGATGAAATTAGAATAAATTTCATCAACATAGTAAAAGACCTCATTAAAAATGAAATGGGACAGCTAAAACAAGAGGTAACAGACCTTAAAGAAAGCAATATAGAATTGGATAAGCTCTTTACGAATACCCCCCCAGGTGTTAACATAAAACCAGCCACACATTCAGCACTGTTCTAAAGGAAAACCATGACAAAAATAGACCAAATAAAATAACGTTCTTGAAACTCCGTAGTTTGCGTAACCATCACGTCTATAAAAGTATTGAGGGCGTTGTCTAAATCCACACCTTGATCTAAAATTTTATTAGAAGTATTAAACGATTTAATTTCAGCTATTTCTTGTGCTTGTAATATGTAGCTGGCAAACGTTTCCATGTTTACTTTCATTGTTTTATGAAGTAACAGTATTTATTCTAGTACATTCAATATTTTATGTCTAATTTCGTTGAAAAATATAATATAGTCAAGTTTCTCATTATCACTGTGCACTCGGTAAGTTATAATTCTATATTTGAAAGCACTTCGGACAATTTCTATACCATCCGCCAACCGTTGCAGTGTTCTTTTATGAGACTTCATTTGGTTAGTTGTAGTTAGAATACATCTTTGCTTCTTTACTCAAGGAAATTGACGTTAAGAATGACCACACATTAACTCCTTTCACTATTTTATAGAAAAGGTATGCTACGTCACAAAATATCAAACCCCACCACATTTTATTGTATACGTATTGAACAAATATAGTTTTAGAGGTCAAGTTGCTTGGCAAGGAGGAAGCTTCGTCCTTGAAACCTATGCAAGCCAGGCCCAAGGTCACCGCAAGTGATCGTTCTGAGTAAGAGAAACACTCCGACCTTGAAGCCGAAACCCAACTGACACGGTCAAAGTCAAGGTCACGGCAACTGTTATGCCGGGCTAAGGGGACGCCGTAACCTTGAACACAACGACCACAGGTGTGCGGTCAAGGCCAAGGTGAAGTGGTGCGGGGAGACCGACCTACGGCTAACTTCCTCTACTAACTGGATTCAGTTTCTCTAAAAGATCTGAAAACTCAAGTGGACACATTGGATAAGGAGTTTGAAGTATTGAAAAACTCCCTATGTGATATACGTGCTGATGTACTTAATTCTCAGGAATCATCCAAAACGTTATCTCGTCGTGACAGTCCCAAGTCTTCTCCAACTAACGGGTCTGCACAGAGTGAAGGTCTCTAATTACAAAAGAAAACTAAATCTTCCCAAAAGTCTAGCATAAACTCAAAACCTTCTCTAACATCTGGCGCCCAAGTTAGGTATAGTAACACCACTCACAATGTCAATGCCATTGTAACTAGAAAGCCAGGAAACTCAAAATTTTCTGCCGCTGTTATTCCCCAAAAAACCGATCTTTGTTGGTAAGGTATCCAATGATGTTTCAGTCGATGATATGCAAGACCGCCTACAGGCTAATTTTAAAAATGAGGAATTTGTCATCAAAGAACTACCTGCAAAATCTGGTGATTATGTTATGTCGGACCTGTGGCCCGAAGACATAGTCATACACAAATTCGAATTTTTTCGACCAAGACCTCACTTTCGTAAGCGCAAGTAACTATTGTCACTTCAGTTCATACTATGCTAATAAAAAGAAATTCACTCATAGCAACAACAAACTCCATAGACATAAAACAAATATAAATTTATTCTTGTTAAATATTCAATGTATTCGTAATAAAACGGACGAATTGCATACTCTATTAGATAGTCTTGCGTATCCTGGTATAGTTTTAATAACGGAGCACTGGCTAAAATTAAACGAACCTATATGTATTACCAATTATTCTGTTTTATCAAAATATAATAGAGTTAATTCTATTCATGGCGGAACATTAATTCTCATAAATAATACACTGCAAGATAGCCTTCCTTTTGTTAATCTTGACAAGTATGATGACGCCCTAGAAGAAAAACAGTTTGAGTTTTCCATTATTTTTTGTAGTGAAATTAACTTATATATTTTGTGTGTATACAGGTCTCCTTTATCGGATGTAAATTTGTTCCTAGGTAAACTCGAATCGCTTTTATTTAACCTACCTGAAAAATCGTCGATTGTATTGGCCGGTGACTTTAATATAGATATCTTAGTAACAAAGATTCAAATGACACTCAAATGCTGATCAACCTGCTATCTTCTATGAATCTTAACATGCATATTAACTCACATACCAGGATCTCCCAATACTCGGCCTCTACAATCGATTATTTTTGTAGCAATTTAAATAAGCAGTGACCTCTGCTGGCTTATCCGACCATGAAGCAGTATACTGTTCAATAAAGTTACATACAAATGTTTTTCGTCAAAAACACAAATTTGGTCGTTATAATAGATTTATACAAAACTGCCTAGAGTTAGACTGTGGGGAACTTCTACAGGAAAATAATCCCTTTGATTATTTTTGTAACCTTTTAATACATGCCTTTAATAAAGCTTTCCCCATTCAAGAAATTAAATTAAAAAGTAAGAAACCATGGATAACTAAAGGTATAAAAATTTCTGCAAAAAATTTGAGATCTCTTCATTACATACGAAAATATACAAGCGAACAGTTCTTTTTTGATTACTATAGGAAGTATCAAAATATTTACAGAAAAGTCATAAAAAAGGAAAAGAAAGTCATTTTAAATCCAAAATTGAACAAGCTGATAATAAGGCAAAAGAGACTTGGACAATCATGAGCTTAGGGGTAAAAGTCAAGTGCAGGTTACGACCTCATTAAATCCTGATGCATTAAACAACTATTATTGCTCAATTGCAGGTACCCTAACGGAAAACATAATTCCTCCAAATGATCCATTGAGTTACATGAATGAAATACATAACTGTAATAACTTACGTTTGTATAATACAAATATAATTGAACGCAAAGAAACTATTAAAGAAATTAAAAATTAAAAATCTACTGGTCTGGACGAAATCTCTGTAAAAATGTTTGAAAATCTACCAGGCGCTGCTCTTCATGTATTAGTTTTGATAATTAATGAATTATTGGAATCAGGAATATTTCCATCTCTTTTAAAAACATCTATTGTGATTCCCCTTTATAAGGATGGGGATTTAGGAGATCCATCTAATTTTCGTCTCATATCGTTAATACCCACATTAGCAAAATTATTGAAAAACTAGTAAAAAAAGAGTTTGAATAGCAGGATATATTGTTGCAAAAGCTCCAATGCTATGGTTTCAGAGGCACTATCTTAAATTGGTTTTGGTCTTATTTGTCAAACCGTAGTCAAGTAGTTAAAAATTTATCGTATTCGAACAAATTAAATATAAATCATGGCGTACCTCAAGGCTCCATTCTTGGACCAATCTTATTTTTTTTAAATGTTAACGACATGACTTAAATTGATATTAATGGAAAGTTTACCTTATTTGCTGATGACAATACTATATTGTGGCACAGTAAAAATGAGAATACTCTCAGGGAACAAATGTGTTCCGACAAAAAAAGGCAAAGATTGGTGTGACTCTAACTTGCTTCCTTTTAATGTCAACAAAACAAACATAATGACCTTCCGTTGTAATATAACAGATATCCCACTGAGTAACCATGTACTTGAAAATATGTCGTGCTCAAAATTCCTTGGATTAAACATCGACTGCAACTTAAGGTTTAAAGAGCATGTTATTAACCTCAGTAATAAACTAGCATCTGGATGCTACGCAGTGAGAGTCATCTCGAATGAATTGGGCTACATGACTGCGAAAAGCGCATACATTGCATTAATTGAATCGCATTTGAGATACGGTATTTCTTTCTGGGGTGTATGCAGTAATTATTTAATACATAGGATTCTTGTAATTCAAAAGCGTGCTGTTCGTTATTTGTGCAAAGCAAGATTCGTGATTCATGCAAACCACTCTATTTGGTACACGGAATTCCATTTTCATTCTAGAAACGGTATGTTTAATTCATAAACATAGAAGTAATGTAAATGGTAATTCTCCCCATTATAGTACTCGTCAAAACAATAACCTTACTATGCCAATTCCAAGTTCCTCCCTGGTCAAAGACTCTACTACTTACAATGGTTATAAGATGTTCAACCATCTATCCAATGGTGTTAAAGATATTAATTCGAATATTCATTTTAGGAAGGCAGTAAAAAATCTTCTCGTTGTAAAGCCTTATCATAATTTAAACGAATTTTATGACAATACATTGTAATGTACTCAAATGGACATATTAACTTTTACGTTCTGTATTATTTCTTGTATTAAAACATAATATTTTTAGTCGCAAACTCCTCCATAAAATCCTTATTTTTACTATAAGGAACGTAACCAGACTGCAACCAACAGCTACTCTCCGGTCTATGTGCCCCGCCGAGCGCTGAATTACAAGTTACAAGCCAGGCGCGTTAAGTGTAATAATTGCATATTACCATCAAAACGCTAATGCTTTGATTGCAACAAACACCAGCCGAAAGACTGATCCTACTTAAAGGAGCTCTCGTGCCAGTCGTCACACACCACTTGCAGACTGCAGTTTCGAGTTGCTGGCTCTCGTCAGTGCAAGGTAGGCATGTGACGACCGACACGAGGATCATTTGATTATTTATTACCTTTCGGTATCTTTGGGATAGCGGCATGTAAAATAGTCAGCAGGCGCCATCTAGCGGTCCAGTGTCTGTTGCAATCGAAAAATAAATAGCCTGACTTAGGCTTAGCATAGTTCAAATGTGTTTTTAGAGGGCGGAATATTAAAACATAATATTTTTAGTCGCAAACTCCTCTATAAAATCCTTATTTTTACTATAAGGAACGTAACCAGACTGCAACCAACAGCTACTCTCCGGGCTATGTGTGCCGCCGAGCGCTGAATTACAAGTTACAAGCCTGGCGCGTTAAGTGTAATAATTGCATATTACCATCAAAACGCTAATGCTTTGATTGCAACGAGAGCTCCTTTAAGTAGGATCAGTCTTTCGGCTGGTGTTTGTTGCAATCAAAGCATTAGCGTTTTGATGGGAATATGCAATTATTACACTTAATGCGCCAGGCTTGTAGCTTGTAATTCAGCGCTCGGCGGGGCACATAGCCCGGAGAGTAGCTGTTGGTTGCAGTCTGGTTACGTTCCTTATAGTAAAAATAAGGATTTTATAAAGGAGTTTGCGACTAAAAATTTTATATTTTAATATTCCGCCCTCAAAAAGCACCTTTGACCTATGCTAAGCCTAAGTCAGGCTATTTATTTTTCGATTGCAACAGACACTGGACCGCTAGATGGCGCCTGCTTACTAGTTTACATGTCGCTATCCCAAAGATACCGAAATGTACTAAATAGTCAAATGATCCTCGTGTCGGTCGTCACATGCCTACCTTGCACTGACGAGAGCCAGCAGCTCGAAACTGCAGTCTGCAAGTAATGTGTGACGACTGGCACGAGAGCTTCTTTAAGTAGGATCAGTCCTTCGGCTGGTGTTTGTTGCAATCAAAGCATTAGCGTTTTGATGGTAATATGCAATTATTACACTTAACGCGCAAGGTTTGTAACTTGTAATTCAGCGCTCGGCGGGGCACATAGCCCGGAGAGTAACTGTTGGTTGCAGTCTGCTTACGTTCCTTATAGTAAAATAAGGATTTTATAGAGGAGTTTGCGACTAAAAATATTATGTTTTAATATTCCGCCCTCTAAAAGCACATTTGAACTATGCTAAGCCTAAGTCAGGCTATTTATTTTTCGATTGCAACAGACACTGGACCGCTAGATGGTGCCTACTGACTATTTTACATGTCGCTATTCCAAAGATACCGAAATGTACTAAATAGTCAAGTGATCCTCGTGTCGGTCGTCACATGCCTACCTTGCACTGACGAGAGCCAACAGCTCGAAACTGCAGTCTGCAAGTGGTGTGTGACGACTGGCACGAGAGCTTCTTTAAGTAGGGTCAGTCCTTCGGCTGGTGTTTGTTGCAATCAAAGCATTAGCGTTTTGATGGTAATATGCAATTATTACACTTAACGCGCAAGGCTTGTAACTTGTAATTCAGCGCTCGGTGGGGCACATAGCCCGGAGAGTAGCTGTTGGTTGCAGTCTGGTTACGTTCCTTATAGTAAAAATAAGGATTATATATATATATATATATATATATATATATGGGAAGATATGATGGGAATTGATAATTTTGCCTTATGCGGCGTTCGTTAAATGGAATATAAAGTATGTCGTTGTTTGAATTAAATAAATAGAAAAATTTGCGACGATTCAAAAATGACACCCTAAATTTTTCATCCTCGTGGTTCGGTTGAATGCGATTTCGTGAGCTTAGCTTCACCAAAGGTCTCTGCCAGGGGCGTCACCAGGTGTTCCTTCCACAGGATTTCCTTTGATGCCGAAGACACCAACGAAGGGACGGGATGAATTTCTTACTTGCTAATTGTTGAATCGTGTGTTGCTTTGAAATGTTGCTTCGTTGATTGTTGAATTATTATTGTTTCTTTACGTTTCTTTGAGAACTTGTAGATTCTTTTCTGAACAAAGTGGATCCACCACGACAGTTAAGGAATTTCTCCTTTTCCCAGGGGCTCTTTTCTTCCGGTTAGGCACCTTTTCCAGATGAACTCCTTGTTCCTTCCGATATGTTTTCCACTGGTTAGGCTCCCGAACTGTGCGTGTCTTTCAGATCCGCCACGACTGCGCCAATGTTAGATTTTGGATTGCTTGATAATCTTTTTAAAAACTTTATCACACTTATATGAGAGTCAGTATTGACTCTGTAGAGAAATAATAATAATTTCGACTGGTTTATTCTAAAGGTGAGTATAAGACTGGTTACAAAAAAGTTGTTAGTAATATTTATAATGTTTTGAGAACAAAGGAAACAGTGTTGCTGATTCAGCACAATCAGAACTACTTAGAATTGAAATACTATGCTCAATATGTAATATGATACTACTGGGAAGGTGAAGCCTGTCTCAGTAATATTGTGTATCATGATATATATATATATATATATATATTGCGATGTATTTGCATATTGGACGATTACGAAGATTGCATGTTTGTGTTATTTGCTGAATCAAGGTTTGAATTTGTTTATTTCCTTTAGATGGTTTTCAAAATTTATTTAAATTAGCTAAAGATCCGAAAGATATGTGTTTTAGAATGTTAATACTTGTTTAGAGTTGTTTTAATAGTTTTAAAGTTTTTATTTGATGTCAACAGTAAGTTTGATACTGACATCTATGTTAGTGGTTATTAAGTTATTGTTGAAATAATTTCTGACATTTAAGTCATTATGACATTTCTTTTAAGTAGTAAATTTTATTTTTATAGTTGGTAAATGTTTTCCTGAGTTATTAAGTTGTTGTTGAAATAATTTCTGACATTTAAGTCATTATGACATTTCTTTTAAGTAGGAAATTTTATTTTATAGTTGGTAAATCTTTTCCTGGAGAAAGACAAGGAGGTTTAAGTTAAGTTATGTTTGGCATGAAATTAATCAAAATTCATATGGTGTTTTGTTTTGTTTATTTTGGATACTTTGATATTTAGTGAGATAGAACAATAAACAACAGATAAAAGAGAGGTTGTAAAATTGGAAAAACAAATTTAAGAAAAAAAAAGAACAAGTGAAAATTAGGGAGTGAAGAAAAAAAAATAATAAACATGGATTAAAAATTTTGAAATTGAATTGAAAGTCAGAAATTGCGGAGATCAGCGAAGAAGAGAAAAATAGATTGTAAATAAGAAGGTAGAGGTGTTATTGTGGTTTGGAGTTGCAGAGGAGATAAGGACGAGATAAGGTGAAGAATTAATGAAAGGAGAATTGTTGGATTTGGAAAGAGAAGTGTGTAGCTACGAAGAAGGAAGGTTTTTGTGTGTTTAATTTTGGACAAGGTCGTATATTAAAATTTAAATAGTGTACTTATTAGACTTTCGAACCTGTTATAAAGCTAAATTATCTAAATATCAAAGAAAATAAATTATTTATATCAGATTAAAAATTTTACTTTAATAAAAATTTCATTTTAAATAGGAACTGAATTTGAACCTGCTCCTGAAGGGAAAGATAAGCCAGCCGGTCCATTAAATATTTTGACATACGTTCGGATCAAAAGGTAAGGGATTTTAATTTGATCTTTTGGTTTTAAAGTTTTTTTTTTATCTATTGGAAATAAACAAGTTAAAGTTTGACTAGTACTGCAAATTATTAAGTTCAATAAAAGTAGAACAGCACATTTGGCGCCCAACGCGTGGCGATTGTAAAATTGTCGATTTGATAAAGTGTGCAGTCTTGGTGAAAGTTTGTGAACTGTTGATTGTGGTACATAGTTTTAAAATTCAATAACAATTTCATTTATTAAGGGTATATAAAGTATTAATTCTTAATTGTGTCGTATTTGTATGAAATTAAGATCAGGAAAACAAACAAAAATGGAGAATAAAAATCAAACACCAGAAACTTCTCAACAAGGTGATACATCCCAACAAACACAAAATGATGATAAATTTATACAATTAATGAACATGATAGCGAACAGATTTGATGAAAATAACAAAAAAATGGACGAAAACAAACAAGACATGAATAATAAATTTGATGAAATCAACAACAAAATGGATAATAAATTTGAAGAAATCAAACAAGATATGAATAAAAAAATGGATGAGAACAATAGGAAATTGGAAACGAGTATAGTAGAGTTACACAATAAAGTGGACGAGAAAATTAAGAAAGTAGAAGAAAAGGTAAAAAAGGTTTATGAAGAGATAAGTGAATTTAAAAAAGAAGTAAGAGTAGAAGTAGAACATGTTATAGTAGATGGTATGAATGAAATAGATATACGCATGAAAAAACAAGAAGATATAATCAAAAAACAATTAAAAGAACAGGATGGCAAGATCGAACAGAATACGAAGATATTGAAGGACACTTACACACCTATATTTAACACATATGCTACACCACATCATACACTGGTAAATCAATTCTATGGTGATTCTAGAATCCACCCAAAAGTATTTTTAGAACGTTTAAGGCAATATCTAAAATCTATAAATTTAAATTTTAATTTAAAACATGAAATTCAAAATTCATTAAAAGGTGAAGCCGAAATTTGGTATCAAATTGTAGAATCTGAATTTGAAACTTTAGAAGAATTTGAAAAGTTATTATTAAAAAAATATTTGTCTGAACATTGTCAGGAAAAAATTCGTTTCAATTTATTTAATGGAAAATATTCAGAAAATAGTGGTATGTCTAGGGAAAATTATGTCATGCGTAAAATGTATAATATTAAATTCTTAGAGCCAAATTTGACAGAAAATGAAATGATTAAATATCTAGCAAGACATTTTTCTGATGACATCCACCAAGTAATCATTACACAACGCATTACGACATTAGATGGTCTGAATGAGTACTTGAGAGTGATCGATGATCTACATATGGGATGGAATAAAAATTATAAATCATTTAATAGAAAAACGTACAACCAAACAGATGGTAATGACCAAAATTTCAACAGACAAAATTATTATGCAAATAGACAACAAAATGGGTATAATAGTAATTATCAGAAAAATTATGACAGTAGAAATTTTAATCAAAATAAAGGTAGAGATTATGACGAAAATAGGAGGTATAACGGTAATGATAATTATAATAAAGAACAGAATAGGTATGATAATAAACGTGATTCAGTAAGATATGCACAGGTAAACAATATAAGTGTCAGATCTGATCAACAGAATGACATGAATAAAATTAAGACGATAGCAGAGGTAAATTCACATTTTCCAAGGGAAAATTTTTAGATAGGGAAGTTTTAATTGATATGACGACATACGGACATGCAAGAATTTATAGGTATTGAGAATGAATCAAATTCAGATAATAATAGAATTAGTAATTTGCCAATCATCAACATTAAAGTTAATGAAATAAATTTAAAAGCATTGCTTGATACGGGATCAGAAATCAGTTTAATAAATGGAAAGATAATAGACAGTAAAAAAGAGTTATATCAAAAAAATTATACTAAGATTTCAAAAATTAAATTATTAAATGCAAATGGTAAGAAATTCACAGAATGCAATAAAATCATAAATTTAGATTTTGAAGTAAAAGAGATACGTTTTAGAGGCGAGTTTGTAATTGTTGACAATTTGAGATTTGATGTCATAATTGGTGAGGATATTTTATCACGACTTAAGGCAAAAATAGATTTTGGGGAAAAGTTCCTAGTTTTAAAAGGTACTGCGGTGAAAATATTTAATAAAAATGAGTTAAACATAGTGGGTTATATAGGTAATTGTAATAATAATAATTTAAATGATTTAAATGATGAAAAATATAAGCCTACATGTGAAATGAATAATTATAAAATGCCTAAAAGATTGGGGATAAATTGTCCTACTAAATATGAAAATCTAGTAAGAAAAGTGTTACAAAATTATATGTCGTTAATAAATTACAAACCGAGAATAGCTAAAAGTTATGTATACAAGTTGATAGTAGATGAAAGTAAACTAAAAATATTTGGAAAAAGAAAACACAAAAACTTCAAGACGAGGAAGAAATTTTGCACTGGAAATAATTGGAACAGGAGCAATAAGAAAAATGCGGAAAGGGACATGAATAGGGAATTTTATACGGAATTATACACTATATACAAACACGGATATATTAACAAAGATAATTTGGATTTGTGGGTTATAATGAAAAATATACTAGTGATAAATAAGCGTGGATATAAATTTGAAATAATATGTAATGACGTAGTAAAGGGTAATGTAAATAAAGATCGTTGTAATTTGATATTTGAGAGCAATGGCAATGGAGACGAGTTGGTCATTATGCCTGCCCTCAGCATTTGATGTTATATTGTGCAGAGATATTTTGTTTGGACCAAGGGAAATGTAGTTTTAAGTGCGGAATAAATAAATAAATAATGAATTATATAAAACGGTCAAGAGTTACCGGAACATATATGAAAATAAGTATGATTATAAATGATAAATGAAAATGTAATACGTGCGGGGACGCGTCAGTTCTCCAAAAAGGTATATGAATGGTGAAGTTACCACATATGTCAATTTTAATTTTAAAATATCCAAGGTCCAAACAAAATGTTTATTCTCATTATGATAGACGTATGCGGGAGTTGACATGGGTTCATATTTGAACGGATTTCCCGAGTTTAATGATATAAAATTTAACAATATTATAATTAAAGTTATTAATTGCATTCCAGTTAAGTCAAATTATTATTAAAAAACGCATTACAAAAAACTCACAAAGGTATATCCCACAAAAAGATGTAATACAAATACGGTTTGTAGAATACTTTCTAAATATTTTAAAACTGTAGGCACTCCTAGAAGAATTTTAGCTGACAATGCGACATATTTTGACGACAGATCAAAGAAATATTTGACAAATTAAAACACACAAAGAAAACACAACAAAACTGATGATAAATACAATATTTTGCAAATACGGCATAATTGAATAAAATTAAACAGTTTTACATAAATAAAAGCTTATAATTTGGGGAGGGAAATGCGATGTATTTGCATATTGGACGATTACGAAGATTGCATGTTTGTGTTATTTGCTGAATCAAGGTTTGAATTTGTTTATTTCCTTTAGATGGTTTTCAAAATTTATTTAAATTAGCTAAAGATCCGAAAGATATGTGTTTTAGAATGTTAATACTTGTTTAGAGTTGTTTTAATAGTTTTAAAGTTTTTATTTGATGTCAACAGTAAGTTTGATACTGACATCTATGTTAGTGGTTATTAAGTTATTGTTGAAATAATTTCTGACATTTAAGTCATTATGACATTTCTTTTAAGTAGTAAATTTTATTTTTATAGTTGGTAAATGTTTTCCTGAGTTATTAAGTTGTTGTTGAAATAATTTCTGACATTTAAGTCATTATGACATTTCTTTTAAGTAGGAAATTTTATTTTATAGTTGGTAAATCTTTTCCTGGAGAAAGACAAGGAGGTTTAAGTTAAGTTATGTTTGGCATGAAATTAATCAAAATTCATATGGTGTTTTGTTTTGTTTATTTTGGATACTTTGATATTTAGTGAGATAGAACAATAAACAACAGATAAAAGAGAGGTTGTAAAATTGGAAAAACAAATTTAAGAAAAAAAAAGAACAACTGAAAATTAGGGAGTGAAGAAAAAAAAAATAAACATGGATTAAGAATTTTGAAATTGAATTGAAAGTCAGAAATTGCGGAGATCAGCGAAGAAGAGAAAAATAGACTGTAAATAAGAAGGTAGAGGTGTTATTGTGGTTTGGAGTTGCAGAGGAGATAAGGACGAGATAAGGTGAAGAATTAATGAAAGGAGAATTGTTGGATTTGGAAAGAGAAGTGTGTAGCTACGAAGAAGGAAGGTTTTTGTGTGTTTAATTTTGGACAAGGTCGTATATTAAATTTTAAATAGTGTACTTATTAGACTTTCGAACCTGTTATAAAGCTAAATTATCTAAATATCAAAGAAAATAAATTATTTATATCAGATTAAAAATTTTACTTTGATAAAAATTTCATTTTAAATAGGAACTGAATTTGAACCTGCTCCTGAAGGGAAAGATAAGCTAGCCGGTCCATTAAATATTTTGACATACGTTCGGATCAAAAGGTTAATTTGATCTTTTGGTTTTAAAGTTTTTTTTTTATCTATTGGAAATAAACAAGTTAAAGTTTGACTAGTACTGCAAATTATTAAGTTCAATAAAAGTAGAACAGCACAATATATATATATATATATATATGCAGTCTTGTTTTACTTTTGTACTTCCGGGTGCTCTCCCGCGTCGATGGTCGACTCCTCCAGGAGTCACGGTTGTCTAAACGACGTTTCGGCAGAATCTCATCTGCCATCTTCAGGTTCTCACTGAAAGCTGCCTCGTTGCTCAGTTCAGTTCGACGGTTGTCTAAACAACGTTTCGGCAGATGAGATTCTCCTGAAACGTCGTTTAGACAACCGTGACTCCTGGAGGAGTCGATCATCGACGCGGGAGAACACCCGGAAGTACAACAACACTTCATTCATTGTGTGTGTGTGTGTGTGTGTGTGTTGTCTAAACGACGTCTCGGCAGAATCTCATCTGCCATCTTCTGATTCTCACTGGAAGCTGCCTACTGCTGCTTCTCGTTGCTCGAGCTGAACTCAGTTCACACTTCATATATATATATATATATATATATATATATGAGACAAATTAAGTCAACTAGAGGAACGATAGATGTTAAAATGCACAAAGGCACGTTTCGTCGCATTCCTCTTGAAACCTAATATTTTTATTAGGATGTGCGCTCTGAATGATATTTTAGTTACCAATTACTAGAAACGCAATAAAGTGTTTATTAAAACAGAGGAGTTCCGCAGCATCGGCAATGTCCAGAGTCATCTGCAGACCGGTTTCGAGCTTTTGGCTCTCATCAGTGCAGAGCAGACCCAGACACTGACCATGCTGCGGTCTCCTGATGTTATATATTGCAAGTAACACCATATCGGCGACCTACAAATAGTACAAATAGGTCCTTCCAACGGCATCTACCACAAACACTTTAAGAAGCCTCGACTAAGGCAAATGTGACAAATAAAGTCAACTAGAGGAACGATAGATGTTAAAATGCACAAAAGCACGTTTCGTCATATTCCTCTTGATACCTAATATTTTTATTAGGATGTGCGCTCTGAATGGTATTTTAGTTACCAATTACTAGAAACGCAATAAAGTGTTTATAGCAGATACCGGTGAAGGTACCCATTATTAAAACAGATGAGTTCCGCAGCATCGGCAATGTCCAAAGTCATCTGCAGACCGGTTTCGTGCTTTTGGCTCTCATCAGTGCAGAGCAGACCAAGACACTGACCATG
This sequence comes from Leptura quadrifasciata, assembly GCA_963675555.1. Taxonomy (NCBI): domain Eukaryota; kingdom Metazoa; phylum Arthropoda; class Insecta; order Coleoptera; family Cerambycidae; genus Leptura; species Leptura quadrifasciata. Next base: position 74,621,743 of record OY776676.1, on the reverse strand, counting down.
CTGCGGTCTCCTGATGTTATATATTGCAAGTAACACCATATCGGCGACCTACAAATCTGCAATGCTATGATTCTAATCGACATTGAGAAGGCTTATGATTCGGTCTGGATCAATGGTTTAATATATAAATTTGCGAATGTTTGTGAATTTCCCATGTATCTTGTAGCACTGATCAAAAATTATTTATTGGGTAGACATGCGGCGGTGTGCATTAACGGGACACTTTCTTCTTTTAAGAGATTGTCAGCTGGAGTCCCACAGGGGGCGATTTTATCGCCTACCCTGTACAATCTTTACTTAGCTGACACACCGACGCATGTCAGCACAAATATTTTACTTTATACGGTCGACACCACAATTTATGCGAGGTCCTTTTATGCAGAAACCGCAGTCAAAAAGATTAAATATCACCTGTTAGAGCTGTTGAAATATAAAAAATGGAAAATTAAAATCAACATCGACAAAACCGAGCTCATCATACTACATAGGAAGTTCACAAACATTTGCACCTTTGATAAACTTAAAATTAACAATATGGTTATAAGGGAGAAGAGTGCGGTTAAGTATCTGGGGGTCACCCTAGACACGAGACTGCGTTTCGGACCCCACATAACGAATATAATAAATAGTACGTATGCTGCCTTAAGTAGACTATATCCATTAGTCAACAAAAGGATCAAATTATCTAAGGACAACAAGTTAACGATCTATAAAGTCATTCTTAAACCAATCCTCACATATGCATGTGCGTCATGGAATACCATTTCTGATGCGCAATGCAATCGCCTACAGAGGACACAAAATAAGATCCTTAGACTACTGACATAGTCGAATAGGTATACACCTATATTACAATTTCACACTGATACTAACACACCACTTATGAAAGATTATATACGCGAGACGGCTGATAAGTTTTTTAAATATAAAGTTCAGAATTCCACACTTACCGCCAATTTAACGAGTATGAGGAGCTTTAACGAAGTTCCTCATACGCACAAGCTCTTGCATGAGGGCCTTCCCTTCTATCATGAAAGATAGTATTAGGAAAGTACAGACAATTGGTTGAGTCCTGTAATGGGGGTATAACCACGTTAGGAGATTTTATTGTTTTATTTTTGATCATGCATAATTAGAATCACATTTATTTTTCAGTTTTATAGAGTCATTTTAACCTCTCCACAATAAAATTGTGAGAGGTTACTAAAATTGGTACAAAAACGAAAATTGAGATAACATCAAATCTTTACGTTTTGAGGTCCTAGGAACCCAAAAAAGTGATTTTTGAAAAATGTCCGTGTGTGTGTATGTGTGTATGTGTGTTAGCACGATAGCGCCGAAACTACTGAACGGATTTGAATCATACTTTGCGTGTGCGTTTCTTTAGTGCCCCAGAAGATCTGAAAAGGTTTTGGTTGAGATCGGATTACGTTTAGTGCCATTTTGACGCAACAAGTTGTTTAATTTATAATTACTTTCAATTTGCAATGGAGCCATTGAAAAGCAGTTAAAATTCTGATTTCAACGATATGTCACACTTCCGCCCTTTCGATTTGGTTTCCGTGCAAAAAATTAAAAACAAAGCAAATATGGCATAGATCACATTTCGCATGATACTAGTAAAATTACTGAAATGCTAATGTTTCATTTAACAAAGACAGCCGCGAGCGATCGGATTGCAATGGGCAAATTTTGACGATTGTCATTGTCATCGTTTGTCATCCGATAACGTTGGTGTCATGTCATGTTAATAAAACTTCGGCATATTTGTAACTTTTAGTGGATTGTCACAAACTTTAAAGGTAGATATAACAATATCATATGCTTTCTGTACCTTCGTTGGTGAATTTATTATAGATTATCACTTTACCAATTTTCAAATTGTTGCTTTACAAATCTGTAGTATTTAGGATAACTAGACTTTCTTAGTCGTTCAAGTGATGTTAAAGTTGTTAATATCCTAATAGTATATTATTCAACGAGCGATAATATAGGTAATAACTCGCATAGATGATTGTAAATTCATTAAGTTGAGGGTTTTTTTAGTGCCCCAGAAGATCTGAAAAGGTTTTGGATAAGTTCGGATTACGTTTAGTGCCATTTTGTCACACAATTTAATGCTCTTTTCGGCTTCAAAGATCCACCGAGTGGGGAGGTTCCAGTCGCTTCCAGTAGCTGCCGATTTTATTTTCACATCAATCCAATTTTAGAATCATATTTATTTTTACTTTATTGACAGGTTTTGTTGAGTTTCCTGCACGTAAAATTATAATTTTGTAAATAGTATTTATTTTTAGAATCATTCCTTTTTATTTAATTAACCTTTTGGATAAATCTAAGTTTAATTTGTCAAAACTGCATAGGATGACAATTGTACCTGAGAAATACTTAATTTTTGTATCAGTCTCATATGGCATTAGATCCGCCGCCTGGCACGATTCGTTTTTATTTGAAAATTTGTATCGAGTCGGGTTTCAAGATTATAAAACTTTGTAAAATGAGATATTGAAATAAATGAAATACAAAAATGACATGTTAAAACACAGTTAAATAAAATAAAAACTTTTTAATGGTAATGGTTAATGGTTGACACGCAAAATCGTGAAGCGTTCCACATTTTTTTTAATTTTTTTTATTTTTTATTTTTAGTTTCTTTTTTTTGTATATAGTTCTCTCAAAATGAGTTTTATTTTATCCAACCTGAGTAATACGCAAAAGGTAATTATAAAAAAATTTGGCAAACAATAAACAGTGCTACAGCTTGTAATACAAAATCAAGTAGATCAGCGATAAATATTAATTTTAATGATGAAAATGGCAAAGAAATCAATAATAATGAAACGAAGCAAATCATGTAAACAGCTACTTCATAAATATTGGAGGAAAAATGGCAGGAAAAATCGATAAAAACACTGAAAACCAGGCCCTTATTTTTGAAGACGAAAATATTTATCCCAACCTATTTCTTCAGCCCACAACAAAAAATGAAATTATATTGATCATTTCCAATTTAAAAAACAAATCGGCTCCAGATCCAGACGGTATATCTAGTGAATTTATAAAATGTATACATCAGCATATAGTTAAACCCTTGGTGCATTTAATAAATTTATCATTTAAAACAGGTGCTTTACCATACCAATGGAAAGAATCTGTTGTTACACCAATTTATAAATCAGGTGATACCACTAACGTAAGTAACTATAGGCCCATATCGGTAATTAATAATTTCGCAAAAATTTTTGAGCAGTGCCTCAAAAATAGATTAATAGATTTTTTTGATAAGTATGATGTGATTACAGACCGACAATTTGGCTTTAGGAAAAACAAAAGTACTGAACATGCTATGCTAGATCTACTATATGAGACAATTTCTAATTTAGACTCGAATAAAAAGTGCTTAGCGGTATTCTTAGATCTGGCTAAAGATTTCGACACTGTGCCACATCACATTCTACTGGAAAGATTGGAACATGTAGGCGTAAGAGGTCTAGCAATAAATATATTTAACAACTATCTCAAAAATCGCACTCAGAAAGTAAAAATTGACAATGTTCTCAGCGAATCGCAGACTATTACTATGGGCGTGCCTCAAGGAACAGTATTGGGCCCAATACTGTTTCTTGTGTATATAAATATCATGGCAAATCTAAAAAATGTTGAAGGTCACCTAACCTCTTATGCGGATGATACGGCTATGGTTTTTATTGCTGATTCTTGGTAAAATGTTTATTCGAAGGCAGAAAGTAGTTTATATATTGCTTATCAATATTTAAATATTAGTTTACTTAGTTTAAATGTAGATAAAAGTAAATTCTTAATATTTACTTTATCAGCTGATGATCAACCGTTCAAGAAATTACTTACTATTCATAAAAAAAATTGTTCACAAGTAAATTGTAACTGCCCACAAATAAAAAAAACGAATAAAATCAAGTATCTTGGAATAATACTAGATCAGCATTTAAGATGGAACGACCATATCGAATATATTACAAAAAAGATTAGAATACTCATACATAAATTTTATTTATTAAAAGGTATATTAAATAGAAATAATTTGTTTATGGTATATGACTCCCTCGTTGCCTCGATTATTGGTTACTTTGTTATTGTTTGGGGGGGATTATTTAAAAATGCATTAAAAAATCTGCAGGTTACACAAAACAGCATATTAAAAATAATATTAAACAAACCCAGACTATATAGCTCTACTCTGCTTTACAAGGATGCAAATGTATTTAACATCAAAAATACCTACGCTTATCACTCTCTATTATGGACTTTTAAATCAATAAATATTTACAGCACTCAAAATTATTCAACTCACACTTATTTAACTCGTTCTGTACAAAACAAACACATTGCTGTACCAATATACAAAAAAACACATATTCAGCGATTTATATTCTATTATGGTCCTAAATTATATAATGTTTTACCACTCAGTTTGAAGAACATAACAAAAATAAATAGATATAAAAAAGAAATAAAACAGTTTATTTCAGAAAACCAAGAAATTATAGAAAATATCTTTAAATATGCCTACATTCTAAAAAAAAAAAAAAAGAACTTCTGTGAATTGTACTACACTTTGATGTACTCTTGATTCTTTAGCACTATATACTTTTTTCAATATTGTTTCCTTTTAAAATAAGCTGTATTAATAAATTGTCTTCTTTTTTTCTCCTATCTTTTTTTATATATATAAATCAATTGTTTATATTAAATTACATTAAAAATACACCTGATTTCGTGGTGACACTACGCAAAACAAACCATTGTGTTTAGGCGTTGGTTTCGCTACAAACGGGTGTTGAAAATATTTATTGCTTTGAATAGAACTATATCTCATATTATCTTATATATTATAAGTATTTTGTATATGTATTTTAGTTATATTTTTTTCAATAAACAATTTAAAAAAAATATATATCGGTGTATTTTTAAATAAATGTATATTCAGTTCTAAAACAGGTTTTTATGAGTATTTTCCTGTATATTAACATACAATTTGAAAAAAAAATTATGGTAGAATTAAATATTTAATTTTTTAACTTTTCGGATCTAAACTTTTAATTTGTCAAAACTATTTAGGATGGCAACCTCATCACATTAATTTGGAAATTTTTATATTTGTCAGCTCAGGCATAACATCTGCCGCCCGAAGCGTTTCATTTCGTCTTGCAAATTTGTAACGCGTCTGGTTATATTTATTATTGTCAAATGAAATAAATGCTGATAAATGAAATGAAAAAAATGAATTGTACATACTTAAAAACAATAAAAAAACTTTTAAATGGAAATGGAAATGGTTTTGCAAACGCCCCGGGTTCAATCACTGGTGTTGTGAACGATCCATGCTTTGATGGAAGTCTGAAGGACGTATTTTCTGCTCGAAAAACTTAGAAAAATAAAAAAAAATAGGAAAAAGAAAAAATTAATTTTCTTTTTCCTCAACCTTTTCTTAATTCTAAATAAAAATATTACGTTCACAAAATTTTTAGGGTTCAAAGTGACTGTTTCAGACGGAGATTAATGGATAAATCATACTTACTGTCGTTTATGCTTAACTGCGGCTCTGATGGTATCAATTGGAAGACGTCGTAACACTATAAATCTAACACTGTCTGTTTTACACTCTCTTAAAATTAAATCTGAAAGGGAATTTTGTTAGAAAACACAAGTAAAAGACAATATAAAGTTCAAAATGTGTATATTAAATCTTTTAAAAAATTATGCTTTTACAACAACTTCTTCAGAGAAAATGTTAACAAACAATGGTCTGACCCGTGTACAACACATGGTGAGGAACGGGACGATTCATACGGTACCAACTACCATCCAATATGCAGTTTGAAAAGCTAACGATGCACAAAAAGATTCAAGGAAAGTTTCATGTAACTGAAATTTTGGTGGGCTTATGCTTGCCTGTCTTATAAAAGTATTTATTAATTCACATAAATTTTGGTCGCTCCTCGGAGCTTAAAATTGCTTGAAGCGTATCTACTTCGTTTGTATTATGCAATAACAAATTTTACGTTCAGGCAAGGCAGATCCCATACGTGTGAGTACATGGTATAGATACTTTTTTGACTCCGAATCACTGAGGAACCGGTTTAGGGCAAACCCCGTCAAAACGCATCATTTCCCCGTCAAATCCGACTGCTATGAAATGATGGGGGTCCCATGTCGCTAAGGGCTATTTTCGCTATAACTTCCGATATACTTTGAATAGTCGTTGGATTAACTTGTCCTCATATTCAATACCTCGTAAGAGTTGCAGTGCTTGACAACGTGGATTCGTAAAAGGGTTTTTAATCTTGGAAATTTGGAAGTTCAAGTCCAATTTTATTATACTTTCTAAAATTGGGTGGTCGGGGCGACATTACGTCCCTGTGCAGCGACATTTACTACACTTACCAAATTAACGCTCCTCGAAGAGTTAGCGAAAATTTGGCATATAAAAAACGCTCCGAAGAGCAAAAATATATTTCCAAGAATTAAAAACCTCCTCCACGGCGTTTTTACGTGAAGCACGCTTTTCTTACGAAGTATTTCCTAAGTCGGATTTTGTTACAACGTCGAAAAGTATATCGGGGTTATAGCGTTCTTTAACAGTGTCACCAGAATTCCTTTTATATACCATTCCTGTTTAATTACTATCATTTTTAAAACTGCATATATAGTTTTACAACCATAATCATTATTAAACTGAAAAATTAAAGAACAGAGCCATTAGACATAATTAAAATGGATTATATTTTTATTCCTGCTCCATAACTGCTACTGGATGTATATCCTCTTGTCGCGGTCTATGACCTGCATCAATAATATTTGTAAGCATTGCGGTGCTAGGATATTTAACTCGTGGCTGATGTCTCGCATATCCTAAGAACCACAATACTCTTGCAACATGTGCACATGAACCAAGTGTTCTGGCTCCAATTTTACAAGTGCAGTAACACCCTAAGATCGGTTCATTATCTTCAACTAAATCTTGTCGTTAGCTTTTTGGATTACATCGTCATCGTGGTATATTTCTGAAATGGGAATAAATCCACACTCTGATTAGACCTGGTTTATTTCCAAGTTCATCGTATTCAAATCTGTCTGAATCCTCTCTTTGTAGTCGACTTGATAAATTCCTACTGTCAGCTTCTTTAAATAATCTAAATTAAATTTGGGAAAAAGGGGTATATGATTTTCAGTTAAATGACCCCATCTTGCATATCTAGTGTGAAGGTTGTCTATTTCAACTCTTGCTTGGCGAACGTTAGGTGTCTGAAATTTCTCTAGCATTATTTGAGCTCGTTCTGCGTTTGCTCCCTCCATAAGTATTGGCTCTCGATATTTATTAAGTATTGCTCCAGCAATCCGATAAAAGTCTCCGATTTTTTTTTTTTAAATATTAATAGCATGGTGCATAGGAAAGATTTTTCAAAAAAATTAAAAACAAATTTTATGTGACCATTACGTGCCTCTACTATCCACCTCATTTTGGTAATCAATCTGGAATCATTAGTTTCGTCGGTATTAAGTTACCGTTCACCACGATCTAGACGTGATTTGCTCTAGACGGCATTTTGTAATTAATACCCATATTTTTAAGAAGCGGCAAAACGTCTGAATAACCACGGTCCACAATAAAAATGTCATCAGTATTGAACCATCTCGAAGCACATTGGCATTCACTTCAAATTCGTTACGGAGCATTGAGGCGTCATTATTACGCGAATCGGAGAAGTGAGGACCATGAATATCTAATATATATCCATCCGGGGCTACAACGAGGGCTAGCTTTATCACTGGATTATCATATGGACTGAATTTGATTGTCTCGGTGCTCCAAAATTGCTACTATTCTGAATACAGGCATAAGTTCCATCTATGTATGCAATCGCCGCACCCAGATCCCGATTAGAGCTATAGAGTTCGTCCGCAAAATCCGTCACATGTCTGTATACAGGGTGTTGCATCATGAGAGGGACATAGCTTAATAGGAGGTAGAGAACATCAGTGGTAACCGGAACCTCCCATAGAAATGTCTCATTGGGCCTTCATTACGAAGTTACAGGGTGTTAAATAATTTTTGGCCAAACTTGTTTTTTGTCATAACTTTGACAGGGAGTGAAATAACGGATTCATATTTGGTACGACTAATGTACTAACGAGCCCCAAGAGGTACATGTATAAAAAAAAATATATCCAGGTCCGGACTCACTATAATTTATGTTTCTTCTTTGCATCAATAAAACATCACCCTGTATATATTTTTTTGAAATTTCGATACGATATTCGAAAAGAGCAAGAAAAAACAAACAAAATGGCCTATTTCATTTTTTTGTTACACCTTCGTGGTTATTTAAATACGTTGTTAAATGTGCAAGAAAATGGATTACAGAACTCTATTAAATGAGAGGCACATGAAATAAATAGTTTTATAACTAAAATTTGCAAAAATTCTATTGAGCCTAGGTGGTCTGGGTGAATCCTAATTCCGGCACGTTTTAAAGGTCCATTTTGGTAAAAAACTGTGGTCCTAATAAGTAATCGGGTATGAAATAACAAAATTTTTAATCAATCACAGTAGGCTTGTTCAAAGAATAAAAGTGACAGATAATTTAAACCATTTAGGCCTAAGCAACCAGTTACTTTGATCAAGAAAATCATCAACATTTTATACTTAATAAAAATTGGAAAAGAGAACAAACTAAAATCTAAATAAATAAAATATTTTCCATTCAATTAACAATAAATAACAAAACAATAACTAAATGTGTTTAAAAATAAAACGTAATTGACACTAAAGTAAATTTACAAAATGTCCTCCCCCACATTCTGTGCATTTTCTTGCGCGTTTAGAAAGGTCACCAATTGCTCGACGTATCATTTCTGGATTATTCCGTATTTCGTCGCAGGTTGTAACGATGCGCTGGATTAAATGTTGTCTACTTTCAATTTCAATGCTATAAACCTCGTTTTTTAAGTGGCCCCATAAAAAGTAATCACAAGGGTTACAATCAGGAGATCTTGGTGGCCATTCATGTGGACCCCCGCGTCCAATCCATCTATTAGGATACACATTGTTTAAGTGTTCTCTTACTTGAAGGTTAAAATGTGTTGGGGCCTCATCATGCTGAAACAATATGCCTCTTATACCGATATTTTCTAACATATTCGGTAAAATGTTTTGAAGAAAATCAAAGTAAATTTCACCATTCAATCTTTCTTCAAAAAAATGTGGCCCTATCAAATGTCTATTCACAAGTCCGACCCAAACATTTACACAAAACCTGTGTTGTGAACGGTGTTGGCGTACCGCATGTGGGTTTCCTGTGCCCATTTATGATTATTTCGTGAATTGTTTACTCCATCCCTTGTAAATTGTGCCTCATCCGTAAATAAGGTTCTGTAAATGTCTGGGCAATGGTTAGACAACCAATGACAAAATGCCAGGCGGGGGATATCGTCGCCTTGTTGAAGACGCTGTACCTGCTGGATATGATATGGATGGTAACGTTCTCTTTTTAGGGTTCTCCATACTCGCCAATGAGGAATACCAGTTGCCAAACTGATTCGTCTAGTGCTCATATTTGGGTTTTCTTGAACTACGTTTATAATATTGTTTTGTTCCTGCACACCTTGTTGTAAAACACGCTCCACAACTGCAGAAGTAGGAAACTTTCCGTGTTGTCTTGCATACTGGAACACCGTACTAAAGGTTTTATGATTAGGGCATCGATGACCAGGAAAACGCAGCCGATATTCTCTTTCCGTCGACCTACCATTTCCATTACAGAAACCATAGATGAATATTATGTCAGCATATTCCACGTTTGTAAATTTTACTGGCATAGTTAAAATATTTTCACAAGTTTTCACTAACTAAATGCGGATTATTGACACATTAAATTACTAACAAACAATTATTCAACTGTTTAGGAGATTTCTTTTTATTATCTGTCACTTTGAACAAGCCTACTGTGATTGATTAAAAATTTTGTTATTTCATACCCGATTACTTATTAGGACCACAGTTTTTTTACCAAAATGGACCTTTAAAACGTGCCGGAATTAGGATTCACCCAGACCACCTAGGCTCAATAGAATTTTTGCAAATTTTAGTTATAAAACTATTTATTTCACGTGCCTCTCATTTAATAGGGTTCTGTAATCCATTTTCTTGCACATTTAACAACGTATTTAAATAACCACGAAGGTGTAACAAAAAAATGAAATAGGCCATTTTGTTTGTTTTTTCTTGCTCTTTTCGAATATCGTATCGAAATTTCAAAAAAATATATACAGGGTGATGTTTTATTGATGCAAAGAAGAAACATAAATTATAGTGAGTCCGGACCTGGATATATTTTTTTTATACATGTACCTCTTGGGGCTCGTTAGTACATTAGCCGTACCAAATATGAATCCGTTATTTCATTCCCTGTCAAAGTTATGATAAAAAACAGGTTTGGCCAAAAATTATTTAACACCCTGTAACTTCGTAATGAAGGCCCAATGAGACATTTCTATGGGAGGTTCCGGTTACCACTGATGTTCTCTACCTCCTATTAAGCTATGTCCCTCTCATGATGCAACACCCTGTATATTGCTCTCTCTTGTAATTGAATTCAATCCTATATTTAGAGGAACAAAATGTACCTTCTTACAGTGGTAATAATAAGACTACAGCTTGTCTGCTCGTGTACCTGAAAATGACTTTCAAAAAATCATCAGATAATCCTTGACCTTGAATAATAACAAATCTCTGTTGCTAATATGTCGATGAATATTTTGGCCAGGTACAGGTACAAGGTCACAATATGTACACAAATCTTGAAATTGTTGGCGTGGATCAGGATCACGTGCTAATTCATCAATCTCGGAATTGACAGTTCTATTACAATTAAGGCATATGCGACAGTTAGCTTCAATATCTCGAGGTGGCAAGTTAACATCTTCACGACGACGAATTGCAATTTGACGCTTGAGCTCATTTTCGTTTCCAGAAATGCTAACCATTGCTAGTGGCTGCAAACCAATGTTACATATATAACAGTTTACTTTTCGCCTAAACATGTCTGGATTTTTAACAACCAAAAGTCAGACGCTTGTTATAGAATTTCTTCTATTGTTAACTAATACAATATCAAGGTTGTAACAAATAAACACACAAGTCGTTATTAAAATGTTTACAAATGTCAAAACATTTAACTTTAGACAGGCTATATAGGCCTACTATTATTTTTTAATGAATTCTAAAATTCAAATAACGTAGAATTTTCGTTTAGACCATAAGATAACCGCTGGAAAAAAGCAAGTGTGTGCTTCTGCAAATATATTTTTACTTGTGAATAATAATGAACCAGTAATAAGTACTACGTACCTAAACGTTAAACTATACTTAAGAAATATTATCATGTTCTTTAATTTTTTAGTTTAATAATAACTATGGTTGTAAAATTATATATGCAGTTTTAAAGATGATAGTAATTAAACAGGAATGGTATATAAAAGAAATTCTGGTGACACCAGTGATCAAACTCGGGGCGTTTCACATGCTAAACGAACAAATTCAAAATTCAAAATAGATCCATTATAATTAACTGGCACAGAACAGTTGCCTAGCCAGGATCTGCCCCGGGGCCGATCATGCGACCACAGCGTTGACGCGGTGGCGGGTTGTAGGATAGAGTGGGACAGTCTGGGTCGGCGAAAACAATAATTGGGAACAACTAAACCTAAACTCCTTTTGTACAATGGACAAATAAAAAATAGGTAATACAATTAAAAAATATCCAAAAAACAGATTTAACAAAACTTAAAAACTACACTACATTTAGGGAACTGTCGCACAAAACACTTTTTAATTTCGTAGTTGACGTTAACACCTCAAATTAAAACCAGGAGCCTTCCGCGAGGTGTGTAACGTCGGGCTCCGCATAGGCTGGCCTAAACTGTGATTTCAAAAATTTGGATTTCAAGAAAGTTATATTTTATGTGAAATTTTGATGGAAACGAATTTAGAAACAAAAATGTACGAAAAGAAAACGAGAAAAACAAATTCAACAAAAAGGGGACAAACAAAAAGGAAGAGGGGGACAGGAAAACTTTAAAGATAGACAAAAGTTTGAAATATTAGTAAAGGTGGATAGGGTAAGCGGAAGTTATAGTTGGTGAAACTTGGCTACAGAATTTGCCAGAAAATCGATAACATCTGGTACGGTAATGGGCGTTTAATTCGAAATGGGAATGCTGTCTAAATTGTGTTATGTGTCTTGTTAGCGAGCTATCGCTCAGCTTGAACGAATAGAAGTTTTGAGAGGTGCGCTGGACGTAGTCCGCTATCGGAGTTATGTCGTGGCAAAGTGCGTATAGATCTCTGAGGAAGGTGTACCTTCCAGAATTTGAAATGAGGCTCATAAATTTGTGCTCAAGCACTTGAAGTTTTTTCATTGTCGTGACCAGTATGCTGTACCATACTGGCGCTGCATATGTGATGGACGGCCTGATTACCATTGTGTGCAACAATTTCTTATTTTGTCTGTTAAGTCTGCTACCCCTAACCATGAGCGGATACAGACTCCTGGAGAGGGAATAGACCGTCCCTATTGTCTCATTTATGTGGGTGTTGAACGTCAGCCTTTGGTCGAGTCTCGCTCCCAAGTACTTCACGCATCCCTTGGTTGGAATTTTGTTTCCCTTGATTGAAATGGGTGTTATGATTTTGTTCTCAGTGAACCGACGTGTGAAGACTATCGCCTTGGTTTTCTCAGCGTTTACCCGAATCTTCCACTGGTCGTAATAAGCCGTGGCGTGAGCCATGTGCGCCTTCAGCAGCATATTTGCTGCTTGTGTGTTATGAGAATGCGTGTACATGGCTGTGTCATCGGCGTACTTGGCCAGCTTCGTATACGGGAACTCTGGGAAGTCGGAGACGTAGAAGTTGTACAACTTCGGCGACAGGTACGATCCTTGTGGAACTCCCGCGCGAATGTCCCGCCGTGTTGACAGTTTATTATTCACTCGAACAAAACTGAGAAATTTGTTGCTACTTTACTGAAACTTTACTAAATAATAAATACAAATACAATACAAATAAAGAAACCGCTGCCCAAGGAATCATTACTCCCACATCCAAATTTTGTATCCACACACTAAATCCCAATGTAATATTTTACTCCCTTTAATAATAGGGTGGGTGTGGCAATGGAGGTGGTAGAGGGTGTGGCTAATGCCAAAATAAATTTTAAAGGCCCTTGGTTCTCGTATACACACTACATCCCAATTTAATTTTTTACTTCCTTTATTAGTAGGGTGGGGGTGGGAATGGAAGTAGTAGAGGGGTTAGCTGACGTCAAAAAATTTTTTTAAGACGTTTTGTTCTTGTGTACACGAAATCACATTTTATTACCACCCCCACACTATTAAGTGTGGGGGTGGTATTGTGAGTGGCAATGGGGGGTGGCTGATGCCAAAAAGAATTTTGAGACCCTGACTTTTCGTACTTGCCCTAAATTGCAATTTTATGAACTCTTACCTGCTTGCTTTGCCTATTTACCCCATTTACCCCCGAACCCTTCAACGGAATTAGATAGAATATAATCTAGTTCCAGATCTCGTTATAACACATAAGTACACCAAATTTCAAGTATCATAAACGGCTCCAGAGTAAACATGCGCACAACAAAAGTTACAGACCGACAAGACAGATTTTTTTTTTCGCTCAAATTTAAAATCTTGACGTTTCGTGATATTTTAAGTCTATTTCAACAAAAAAAATAATATTTTTTTTGCGTTACTATACCACTGGACGTGGAAGTAATATGCCACAAGTAAGTACTTACCGTATCACTTTAGCACCAATCAATCAAAATAACTTTATTTATAGTGCGGGAAAGAGGAAATTGAGAGGGGGGGTGCGAGGTGAGACGCTAAGAAGGCAGGCCCGGACTTAACTATATTGTGTACGTATGTCTGTTTACGCTTTTAAAGGACCACGCAAATTTCTTACGGAAAAGTGACTTGCGTTAAATTGGTTGAAATTTTGATATGTTGTGTATCCCATCTCTCTGATCAAATGTCTCAATTGGCACAAATTGACAAACTTTCACAGTCTTGAGATAAAGCTTGCTAAAGTAAGAATTAGCGTTTATTTGAGGTGTATGGGTCTGGGTTAAATCAGTACTCTTTTTTTGCTTCTAGGGTCTCACAGTGGTTTGAAAACACCTCATAACTGTCATGGTTTATTTATTGAAATATTACATCATATAATCTCAAACGTCGTCACGTCATATGACGTCATAGCATGTAATATCGTGTCATAGAACATCATGATTTAAATAACTTTCTTTTCTCTTACTTCTAGGTGCTCAGATCACAATAAAATTCAAAGTGACCACTATGAGGTTCTGTGACACGACATGACCTGCTATGACGTCATATGATATGATAAGACAATCAATTATACTGTTTAGGTGTTATTAAACAAATCTGAGACATTGATGCATTTGATACAGAGATAGGATACACAACATATCAAAAATTCAACCAATTTAACGGAAGTCACTTTTCCATAAGAAAATTGCGTTGGCTTTTGTTGTGTGGGCTCAGTTTAGCTGGCAACAATTTACACTACTGACTATACAGTAGTTACAGTATCCTAGTTCACTTAATATTTGAGTAAATTGTTACTACCTAGCAAGAACCACGGGGAGGTATGAGCATATCTTGCCATGATAGGATGGGTAAAGAATATTAGTACAGGATAAAGAAAATTATACAAAAAAATAAAACTAAACCTCTAAAAACCAAAAAAAATTAAAATAGTAACAGTAAAAAAATATATAGGTATCCTCAAAATAAATAAAAAAAATAACAATAAACATCTAAAAACAAAAAAAAAACTTAAAATAGTAACAGTAAAAAAATATATAGGTATTCTCAAAATAAATTAAAAAATAACAAAAAACCTCTAAAAACAGAAACAAAACTCGAAATAGTAAATTTTCGTAAATAAAATATGTATTCTCCAAATAAATAAAATTAAATATAATTGAATTCTTTAAATAAATAAAAATAGATTAAAATAGTTACGAACACACAAAATGACATAAATAAAGGATATCACGATCACTATCATTGAACACAAAAACGGACACAAATAATAAACTTATATATATCACTACCACTTCTTCAATCACAAGTCATCACAATCACTTCTTCCTCAGAATCCTGTGCGTTCTCCCCCTCTTCTTCATTTTCAGATGATGAACTATCCTCTTCTAAATTTATAATGAATTTATTTTCCCCATTTTTATTAAATTCACAAAGTTTCAAATACTCATCCTCAATTCTAATCACTTTGGCAATTCTCTTTTCCCAATCTTCCTTGGTAATTTTGGACACTTCGTTTTTAATTAACTCTATCACTTTTTTGTCGAATTTTGGAAAAGTATTTCCTTTTCTGATATTTTTTTTCAATTTTCCCCAAATCAATTCTATTGGGTTGAAAATACAATAATATGGTGGTAATCTTAAAACTTTGTGGCCAAATCTTTCAGCTATACTGTCTATAACATAATTCTTCTCAAATGTTTTCGTATGAAGGACTTCCAACAATTCTGCTTTAGTATAACTGTCCATATAATATAGGTTTTGAAGAGGATAATAGTACATGTGGTAGAAAACCCAAATAATAGGAAAGAATATAGGTCGTGATCCGTTAAAAAAATTTGCAACTCCAATTTAGTCGAACTCTTATTAGGAATTTTATATAATTCTCTTGAATGGTACTTCGCATTGTCAAGAACAATAACACTATTTGGCTTTAATTTTGGAATTAGAGTATTTTCAAACCATTTTTCAAAAATTACTCCCTCCATATTCTTGTGATAATCCACGTTACACTCTTCCATGTTTTTCCCGCATAGTTTCAATGCATTATCTACCCATTCATCACCTGATCCACAGTGTAATATAACCAATCGAGTCCCCTTATTTGGAGGCAATGACTGTGGTAGACATTTTTTTAGTTCCATCAGTCCATCCTTTTTTTACGGTATCGTGAGTGTCATACCAAGTTTCATCTAGGTAATAAATTGTTCTATTTTCCCTTCTGAACTTTTTAATCCCCTCTAGATATGAATGTCGCCAATCCACTATTCGTCTGCTTTCCATAATCGCCACGCGTTTATTAATTGTTTTAAATTTAAATCCAATTGTTTTCAGCCAGTTCCTTAAAGTTCTTGTCGTATATTTCAAAGGACAATCCATTTCCTTTAGTTTTCTGTCTACCACGTCCACAGTCGGGACTTCATTTTTCTAATATGCATCATACATTACATTTTTTAAAAGTTTTGCTATTGATGGATCTAAAATTTTTGATATACCAGCGTCGCAACGTTGCTTTCTTTCGGTAACACCTGTTTTCACTAGTTTGTACAATGTGGAATAGGGAACGTGGGTTAAAGATTCTGTTTCCCTTAATATATCTAAATCACGCAAGTTAAAGTCATTAGTTTGTCGCTGTAAAAGAGTATTATACACATTTAAACAAATTTGTTTCCCGTCACTGCTTAAATGCCGTTTTTTTCTCCCTTGAAACTCATTTGGAATTTTATTTTCTTTATCACTGAAATCACTATAACTGTCACTTTCACACTCACAATCACTCGATCGACTCATTTTTGTAATAAATAAGTTACATACCAGCAAAAAGACAAATATAAACTAATGTATTAATGTATTAATTGCACTTACACCCGTACACTCCGCCGTATATGAAAGTAAACTAAGTCCGCCTCTGAAGTACCATATCTCACATGTCGTTCATGCTAGTTGGCAAACAACACAAGCCTGACCTTCTCTCTCATTCTAATGCACGCGACATAAAAGACGTAAAACATGATGTGATACAAACAGCTATGCGTTATGCATAGCCACTACCCTCTCTATTCCCCACTACGTCTGTGACCGTTTTCATTTATCGTTTTCCTCTACAATACATTACAGAACAAATATCTAACCAGATATCTACCTCGCATTTGACCCTGTAACCAACGCATATTGTTTGTCACGTTCGTGGTAACAGGGTCCAGCGGAGCAGTGCTGGTTTAATTTATAATCTTTGTATCTTGAATACATTTAGTGATGCATTCAAGACACAATCAACACACTCATTCTCCTATTTACAAATAAAATTTAAAATGAGTAATATAATAATTGTACACTACTAAGTAGCTGAAAACAGTTAACAATAAAATTTGATGGTATATCACTTACTTAATTTTGTGCTACTGGTGCGGGTACCAAAGCCTATAATGATGGATCCCGTTGCAAGATTTCCAATGGTGAGCAGAGTTACTGCTGAATCTTTTGTACTCTATAATTTCTTGTCTAAATATAATTTTGATTTTACGATGTACTAGAGATAAATTTATATAACAAACAAAACAAACAAGAACAAATAATACAAAAATGTACAAACATAAACCAAGAGTAATAGGAAAGATTTAACAGTTATGAAATATCAGTACAGATAGGTAGGGGAAGAAGAAGTTATAGTTGGTGAAGGTTTGGCTATAGAGGTTGCCGGAAGATGGGCAGCGTCTGGTAAGGTAAGGTGTGTTTTATTCGAAAGGGGCATTATACTGTCTAATTTGTGTTATATTTTGGGTTAGCGGACTATCACCCAGTTTGAAGGTGTAGAATTTTTGAGATATATTTTGGATGTACTCCGCTATTGGCGTTATGTCGTGGCAGCGTGCATAGAGATCTCTGAGGGAGGCGTACCTGTTGGAATGCGAAATGAGGCGCATAAATTTGTGTTCTAATACTTTCAGTTTGTTCATTGTCGTGGCCGACGTGCTGCACCACACCGGCGCCGCGTATGTGATTGCTGGCCTGATCACCATTGTGTACAATAATTTTTTATTTTGTCTGTTAAGTCTGCTACCCCTGACCATGAGCGGATACAGACTCCTGAACAAGGAGTAGACCGTCCGTATTGTCTCATTAATATGCGTGTTAAGCGTCAGTCTATGATCCAGTCTTACCCCCAAGTACTGCACGCACCTTTTGGTTGGAATTTGGTGTCCCCTGATCGAAATTGGCGTCAGAATTTTGTTCTCAGTGAATCGGTGCGTGAAAACTATCGCCTCTGACTTTTATACGTTTATCCGAATCTTCCACTGACCGTAATAAGCCGTGGCACGAGCCATGTGCGCCTTCAGCAGCATATTAATCGCTTGCGCGTTGTGCGAATGCGCATACATGGCTGTGTCATCGGCGTATTTGGCCAGCTTAGTATTCGGGTACTCCGGAAAATCGGAGACGTAAATATTGTATAACTTTGGTGATAGGCACGATCCTTGTGGGACTCCCACGCGAATATCCCGCCGTGTTGTTAGTTTATTATTCACTCGGACTTGCAGCGATCTACCTGTCAGGAACGAGTGAATAAGTTTAATGATATAAGTCGGAAAGTGATAGTCGTGCATATTGTAGAGTAGACCTGAGATCCAGACGGTATCGAAGGCCTTTTCAATATCGAGGAGCACCATGATGGTGCTCTTTTCGAGGTTGTATTGCACTTTTACATCGTTAACTATCCTAACGACTTGCTGCACCATGCTTCTGCCCTTTCTGAAGCCAAATTGTGACTCATCGTCGATGTGAAGCTCCTCCTGAACAGTATCGAGCCTGACCTTCTCCACCAACTTAGAGGTCGCCGACAGCAACGAGATGGGCCTGTAGCTGCCGGCAAACTTCGCATTCTTGTTTGGCTTCAGGATGGGAATAACCATGATGCATTTCCACTGGCTAGGCCAGTGCTGTAGCCGCAGGATCGCATTATCGATATACGTCAACTGCACAATACCTTTCCTCGGGAGATATTTGAGTAGCTTGTATTCAACGCCGTCTTTACCCGGGGCTTTATTGTTAGGTAAAGTCTTGACAATTTCTGCTATTTCCGAGGGTTTGACCATGACCCTCAGAAACTCACAGAAAATCACTTTAGCACCACTGCTTTGAGGTTCATTTCTTTTCTTTTACTGTTAGGTTCAATTTGTATTTTTTATTTAATAAGGTGTGGTATTAAAAAATAATTTTGCATTAATAACTCATTTCTTAAGTAGAACTCTAATCTTACTATCAATACATAAATTAATCTACCGGCGTACTTTTAATACAAAATTCCGGGCATTTGTTTATATTTTCGCTTCGAATCTTCTGGTAATATTTTCTTAAATTTGAATAAACAATTTAGTGCCTAACAATTTTAAAAATTAATTTGTAAATAATTTGTCTAACTCTTAACATATATATATAAATAATGATGGGGTTTATTAGCATCTAATTCGAGTTAATTTATTGTGTACAATTACAGTCATATAAAATAATTACAGTAACAGTAACTTTAGACGAAAAGCTCATTTTCGGAAAAATTTTATAGTGAGCTGTAAATAATTGGTGTACACGTACCTTTCAGCTCCCCAAACAATTTGTGAAAAGTCCCAAAGATTCCTGTGTATGCATAACGATTGATAGCGGAAAAACGGCCCAAAAAAGTACCTTTTTCGTTTTTTTGCCAATATCTTCTTTCCCATCGATCCTACGGCTATGAAATGTACTCCTAAACCGCATTAGATTGAAAATAACTAATAATGTGAAAAAATATTGTTGGTATATACTAAAACTGGGCTGAGAAAATATTTACTGACAATTCAGACACAAGGGTATAAACCGCCCTTACAAACAAGAAAAATTAATAATTCCCAAACCGCATTAGACTGGAAATAATAACGTGAAATAATATTGTTGGTGTATACTAAAACTGGGCTGAGAAAATATTTACTGGCAACCCAGACACAAGGGTATAAACCGTCCTTAAACACAAGAAAAATTAATAACTCCCAAACCGCATTCGATTGGAAATAACTAATAACGTGAAAAAATATTGTTGGTGTATACTAAAACTGGGCTGAGAAAACATTTACTGGCAACCCAGGCACAAGGGCATAAACCGCCCTTACACACAAGACAAATGAATAACTCCCAAACCGCATTAGATTGGAAATAACTAATAACGTGAAAAAATATTGTTGGTGTATACTAAAACTGAGCTGAGAAAATATTTACTGGCAACCTAGACACAAGGGTATAAACCGCCCTTACAAAAAAGAAAAATCAATAACTCCCAAACCGCATTAGATTGGAAATAACTAATAATGTTAAAAAATATTGTTGAGCTACAGTAAAACTAGGCTGAGGAAATATTTACTGGCAACCCAGACACAAGGGTGTAAACCACCCTTACACACATGAAAAATAAATAACTCCCAAACCGCATTAGATTGGAAATAACTAATAACGTGAAAAAATATTGTTGGTATATACTAAAACTGGGCTGAGAAAATATTTGTTGGCAACCCAGACATAAGAGTATAAACCGCCCCTACATAAAGAAAAATGAATATTTCCCAAACCGCATTAGATTGGAAATAACTATCACACCAAGGGTGGTTTATAGCATTTTGTCTGAGTTAGGAGAAACTTTTCAAAGATGAATTTTCGACGTTATTGGTAATTAACTAACTATTTTCCCATCATAATTTTGGCATATACCAACAATATTTTTTACGTTATTAGTTACTTTCTACTGGAAATTTTAATTATTATTTTTTTATTTAAAGGCGTATTCTTCTGACTGGGTTGCCAGTAATTATTTTCCCAGCATACATATTTTTCGTTATAAATAATTTTCAATCTAGCGCGGTTTGGGTATTATTAATTTTCTTTTTGTTTAAAGGTGGATTATACCGTTGTGTCTGGATTGAAGGTAATTATTTTCTTAGCATAACTTTAGTATATTCCAGCAATACTTTTTACATTATTAGCCAGTTCCAATCTAGTCCCGTTTATGAATTAGTGTGTTAGGGCGGTTTATACCCTTGTGTCTGGGTTGCCAGTAAATATTTTCTCAGCCCAGTTTTAGTATACACCAACAATACTTTTTCACGTTATTAGTTATTTTCAATCTAATGAGGTTTGGGAGTTATTTATTTTTCCTGTGTGTAAGGGCGGTTTATTCATTGTGTCTGGGTTGCCAGTAAATGTTTTCTCAGCCCAGTTTTAGCATACACCTACAATATTTTTTCACGTTATTAGTTATTTCAAATCTAATGCGGTTTGGGAGTTATTTATTTTTCTTGTGTATAAGGCCGGTTTATACCCTTGTGTGTGGGTTGCCAATAAATATTTTCTCAGACTAGTTTTAGTATATACCAACAATACTTTTTTACGTTATTAGTTATTTCCAATCTAATGCTGTTTGAGAGTTATTAATTTTTATTTTGTGTAAGGGCGGTTTAAACCCTTGTGTCTGGATTGCCAGCAAATATTTTCTCAGCCCAGTTTTAGCATACACCGACAATATTTTTTCACTTTATTAGTTATTTCCAATCTAATGCGGTTTGGGAATTATTAATTTTTCTTGTGTGTAAGGGTGGTTTATACCCTTGTGTCGGGGTTGACAGTAAAAATTTTCTCAGCCCAGTTTTAGTATATGCCAATAGTATTTTTCTACGTTATTAGTTATTTCCAGTCTAATGCGGTTTGAGAATTATTAATTGCATGTAAGGGCGGTTTATACCCTTGTGTCTGGGTTGCCAGTAAAAATTTTCTAAGCCCAGTTCTAACATACACCTGCAATATTTTTTCACGTTATTAGTTATTGCCAATCTAATGCAGTTTGGGAGTTATTAATTTTTCTTGTTTGTAAGGGCGGTTCATACCCTTGTGTCTGGGTTGCCAGTAAGTATTTTCTCAGCTCAGTTTTAGCATACACCTACAATATTTTTTCACGTTATTAGTTATTTCCAATCTAATGCGGTTTGGGAGTTATTTATTTTTCTTGTGTGTAAGGGCGGTTTATACCCTTGTGTCTGGGTTGCCAGTAAGTATTTTCTCAGCTCAGTTTTAACATACAGCTATAATATTTTTTCACGTTATTAGTTATTTCCAATCTAATGCGTTTTGGGAATTACTAATTTTTCTTGTGTGTAAGGGCGGTTTATACCCTTGTGTGTGGGTTGCCAGTAAATATTTTGTCAGCCTAGTTTTAGTATATACTAACAGTATTCTTTTACGTTATTAGTTATTTCTAATCTAATGCGGTTTGAGAATTATTAATTTTTCTTTCATGTAAGGGCGGTTTATAGGTTTATACCGTTATTCTGTTACATGGCCTATGTCCATTTAACAGTTTTATATAAAAAACTAGTGTTTGGTTATATTTAGCACGATCTGTGTAACATTTTCGATTTAGTTTTTGTAAGTGAAACTGTTTTCAAGTAACAGAATTTTACTTGTATAACTGCTAAACCATTTCACATTGTTTATGTACAGATTTTATACCTCAGGAACTTGGCCTTTGTACACTATTATGTATTTCCGTTCTACACAGCATCCCAGGAAACAATTAACAATCTGTCTACAAAATTTAGTTGCATCAAATATCTATTTTTCAATTTTTATATTTTTGTTTACTATGTACTACTACTATGTATGTACTACTATGTAGGTATGTTTACATAGGTATGGCGATTTTCCTTACCTTCTCTCGTTGCTATATATAGTATATCCTATAAGATGTAATATATTCACTGAGTTATCAATACGTTTTACTATTTATTTACATCTGTTCATATTTGTGGTTATGTATTGTATTTACGAATTGTGAGGCAAAGGCTGTGGTAGGAAGTACCTAATAAAAACTTTTATTATAGATTCCTTTTATCGATCATATGCCACTAATTTAGTTGTGAGTACGGGAATCTACAAGGCAAATTGTTGCGCTTAACTCAACCATTGACAGATGGCCATACTTGTACTATTTTTATATTTTATAGCTTTCAATTTAAATAATAGGGAATTAGATTTCTCACATTTTTTGGTAGCGTTATTTTCCAGTAAGCTGGACAAAAAAGTTTACCTTATCAGTCAAACTCACCAGGAAATCATTTGCTTGCAGCCTTTGTACTGATTCAAACGTATATAATTTTTAACTGTGGACTTCAGTAATTTATATTACAATTTTTATATCCCAGTTAACAAGTGTTTAATATACAGTCTATGAAATCAGCTTTTAACTCGCTTAAATTTTGTACATGCATTCATGCTTAGATATTTACATGCTTACATGCTTATATTCTTAGATATTTAAATTCTGAGATACTTCTTTTACATTCCTGCATAGTTTTTGCACAGTTTTTCTTTCATAGATAAAATTTCGTTATCTTTTCATTAAACCACATAGTTGGTTAATTTTCCTACAACATTTACCCCATTTCATTGAGAGACGTAAATTGCCAAGGAAACTTTAGAATTCATTCTTGTAACAAGAGACAATTGTGGGCCTGGATTGCTGTCCCAGAACCAGTCACCACAACCATAATCAATCTAGGATACTGGTATAAATTTGTTATATATATATATATATATATATATATATATATTGCTATTGCTATGTATTTGCATATTGGACGATTACGAAGAGTGCATTTTGTATTATTTGCTGAATCAGGGTTTGAATTTGTTTGTTTCCTTTAGATGGTTTTCAAAATTTCTTTAAATTAGCTAAAGATCCGAAAGGTATGTGTTTTAGAATGTTAATACTTGTTTAGAGTTGTTTTAATAGTTTTAAAGTTTTTATTTGATGTCAACAGTAAGTTTGATACTGACATCTATGTTAGTATAGTTCAAATGTGATTTTAGAGGGCGGAATATTAAACATAATATTTTTAGTCGCAAACTCCTCTATAAATCCTTATTTTACTATAAGGAAAGTAACCAGACTGCAACCAAAGTTACAAATCTGGCGCGTTAAGTGTAATAATTGCATATTACCATCAAAACGCTAATGCTTCGATTGCAACAAACACCAGGCGAAATACTAATCCTACTTAAAGGAGCTCTCTTGCCAGTCGTCACACACCACTTGCAGACTGCAGTTTCCAGCTGTTGGCTCTCGTCAGTGCAAGGTAGGTATGCGACGACCGACATGAGAATACTTTGACTATAGTACATCCCGGTATTTTTACAATAGCGACATGTAAAACAGCCAGCAGGCGCCATCTAGCGGTCCAGTGTCTGTTGCAATCGAAAAATTAATAGCCTGACTTGGCTTAGCATAGTTCAAATGTGCTTTTAGAGGGCGGAATATTAAACATAATATTTTAATATTCCGAATATTAAACACAATATTTTAACATTCCGCCCTCTAAAAGCACATTTGAACTATGCTAAGCCAAGTCAGGCTATTTATTTCTCGATTGCAACAGACACTGGACCGCTAGATGGCGCCTGCTGGCTGTTTTACATGTCGCTATTGTAAAAATACCGGGATGTACTATAGTCAAAGGATTCTCATGTCGGTCGTCGCATACCTACCTTGCACTGACGAGAGCGAACAGCTCGAAACTGCAGTTTGCAAGTAGTGTGTGACGACTGACAAGGGAGCTCCTTTAAGTAGGATCAGTCTTTCGGCTGGTGTTTGTTGCAATCGAAGCATTAGCGTTTTGATGGTAATATGCAATTATTACACTTAACGCGCTAGATTTGTAACTTTGTTTGCAGTCTGGTTATTTTCCTTATAGTAAAATAAGGATTTATAGAGGAGTTTGTGACTAAAAATATTATGTTTAATATTCCGCCCTCGAAAAGCACATTTGAACTATGCTAAGCCAAGTCAGGCTATTTATTTTTCGATTGCAACAGACACTGGACCGCTAGATGGCGCCTGCTGGCTGTTTTACATGTCGCTATTGTAAAAATACCGGGATGTACTATAGTCAAAGGATTCTCATGTCGGTCGTCGCATACCTACCTTCCACTGACGAGAGCCAACAGCTCGAAACTGCAGTCTGCAAGTGGTGTGTGACGACTGGCAAGGGAGCTCCTTTAAGTAGGATCAGTCTTTTGGCTGGTGTTTGTTGCAATCGAAGCATTAGCGTTTTGATGGTAATATGCAATTATTACGCTTAACGCGCCAGATTTGTAACTTTGGTTGCAGCCTGGTTACTTTCCTTATAGTAAAATAAGGATTTATAGAGGAGTTTGCGACTAAAAATATTATGTTTAATCTATGTTAGTAGTTATTAAGTTGTAGTTGAAATAATTTCTGACATTTAAGTCATTATGACATTTCTTTTAAGTAGGAAATTTTATTTTTATAGTGGGTAAATGTTTTCCTGGAGAAAGACAAGGAGGTTTAAGTTAGGTTATGTTTGGAATGAAATTAATCAAAATTCATATGGTGTTTTGTTTTGTTTATTTTGAGTACTTTGACATTTAGTGATATAGATCAACAAACAACAGATAAAAGAGAAGTTGTAAAATTGGAAAAACAAATTTAAGAAAAAAAAGAACAAGTGAAAATTAGGGAGTGAAGAAGAAAAATAATAAACAAGAATTAATAATTTGAAATTGAATTGAAAAGTCAGAAATTGTGGAGATCGGCGAAGAAGAGGAAAAATAGACTGTAAATAAGAAGGTAGAGGTGTTATTGTGGATAGGAATTGCAGAGGAGATAAGGACGATATAAGGTGGAGAATTAATGAAAGGAGAATTGTTGGATTTGGAAAGAGAAGAGTGTAGCTACGAAGAAGGAAGGTTTTTTGTGTGTTTAAGTTTGGGCAAGGTTGTATATTAAAATTTAAATAGTGTATTAGACTTTCGAGCCTGTTATAAAACTGCTAAATTATCTAAATATCAAGGAAAATAAATTACTTATATCAGATTAAAAATTTTACTTTAATAAAATTTCATGTTAAAACAGGAACTGATTTTGAACCTGCTCCTGAAGGAAAAGATAAGCTAGCCGGCCCAGTAAATAAATTTGACATCCTTTCGGATCAAAAGGTAAGAGATTTTAATTTGATCCTTTTGGTTTTAAAGTTTTTTTTCTTTTGGGTTTATCTATTGGAAATAAACAAGTCAAAATTTGATTAGTACTGCAAATTATTAAGTTCAATAAAAGTAAAACAGTATATATATATTATATATTTTTATTTCAATTTGTCTTTCAAACCGATTTGTCTATTATTCATGTAATATATTTTAACATTCATTTTAAACAATCTTTTAATTTCTCTTTTTGTCTATTATTCATGTAATATATTTTAACATTCATTTTAAACAATCTTTTAATTTCTCTTACCAACAATTCCAGTCTGATTTATAGTAGACTGGTTATTCGAGAATTTTACTTATTTTACTATAGATGGTGCCCAATTTAACATCAATTTTTCTTTGTCTCCTTTTCTCGAACTAAACAGAAATCTGACGATTATGCTATACATATCGAAAATGGTAAGTTTCTCCACTCTTACTCTTACTCTGGACCCACGGCTCTCTGCTCCGACTTAAACCAGCTAGTCGTCCGCATATGTTGCCTCAATTCTTTCTCAAAAATAAATAACAAGGGAAAGGAGGTAACAATGCCTGGGTTGCCAGTAAATATTTTCCCAGCCCAGCTTTAGCATACACCTACAATATTTTTTCACGTTATTAGTTATTGCCAGTCTAATGCGGTTTGGGCGTTACTAATTTTTCTTGTGTATAAGGGCGGTTTATACCCTTGTGTCTGGGTTGCCAGTAAATATTTTCTCAGCCCAGTTTTAGTATACAACAACAATACTTTTTCACGTTATTAGTTATTTTCAATCTAATGCGGTTTGGGAGTTATTTATTTTTCTTGTGTGTAAGGGCGGTTTATTCATTGTGTCTGGGTTGCCAGTAAATGTTTTCTCAGCTCAGTTTTAGTATACACCAACAATATTTTTTCACGTTATTAGTTATTTTCAATCTAATGCGTTTTGGGAGTTATTAATTTTTCCGTTGTGTAAGGGCGGTTTATACCCTTGTGTCTGGGTTGCCAGTAACTATTTTCTCAGCCCAGCTTTAGCATATACCGACAATATTTTTTTCACCTTATTAGTTATTTCCAATCTAATGCGGTTTGGGAATTATTAATTTTTCTTGTGTGTAAGGGCGGTTTATACCCTTGTGTGTGGGTTGTTAGTAAAAATTTTCTCAGACTAGTTTTAGTATATACCAACAGTATTTTTTTGCGTTATTAGTTATTTCCAATTTAATGCGGTTTGAGAGTTATTAATTTCTCTTTTGTGTAAGGGCGGTTTAAACTCATGTGTCTGGGTTGCCAGTAAATATTTTCTCAGCCCAGTTTTAGCATACACCGACAATATTTTTTTCACCTTATTAGTCATTTCCAATCTAATGCGGTTTGGGAATTATTAATTTTTCTTGTGTGTAAGGGCGGTTTATACCCCTGTGTGTGGGTTGCTAGTAAATATTTTCTCAGACTAGTTTTAGCATATACCAACAGTAATTTTTTGCGTTATTAGTTATTTCCAATCTAATGCGGTGTGAGAATTATTAATTTTTCTTGCATATAAGGGCGGTTTATACCCTTGTGTCTGGGTTGCCAGTAAATATTTTCTCAGCCCAGTTTTAGTATACACCAACAATACTTTTTCACGTTATTAGTTATTTTCAATCTAATGCGGTTTGGGAGTTATTTATTTTTCTTGTGTGTAAGGGCGGTTTATTCATTGTGTCTGGGTTGCCAGTAAATGTTTTCTCAGACTAGTTTTAGTATATACCAACAGTATTTTTTTACGTTATTAGTTATTTCCAATTTAATGCGGTTTGAGAGTTATTAATTTTTCTTTTGTGTAAGGGCGGTTTATACCCTTGTGTCTGGGTTGACAGTAAATATTTTCTCAGCCCAGTCTTAGTATATACTAACAATACTTTTCACGTTATTAGTTATTTCCAATCTAATGCGGTTTGGGAGTTACTAATTTTTCTTGTGTGTAAGGGCGGTTTATTCATTGTGTCTGGGTTGCCAGTAAATGTTTTCTCAGACTAGTTTTAGTATATACCAACAGTATTTTTTTACGTTATTAGTTATTTCCAATTTAATGCGGTTTGAGAGTTATTAATTTTTCTTTTGTGTAAGGGCGGTTTAAACCCTTGTGTCTGGGTTGCCAGTAAATATTTTCTCAGCCCAGTTTTAGCATACACCGACAATATCTTTTTCACCTTATTAGTCATTTCCAATCTAATGCGGTTTGGGAATTATTAATTTTTCTTGTGTGTAAGGGCGGTTTATACCCTTGTGTGTGGGTTGCTAGTAAATATTTTCTCAGACTAGTTTTAGTATATACTGTCTACGAACGGCGGTGGCGGCGGCTTGTTGGAGTGCCGGGCCCGTTTCCGCCCCGTACGATGCCGGCTGTGGTTGTATGGGTGATGTGTCATGTTGTAATTCCAATTCCGGAAGTGGCTGTGAGGTTGGTTGCATAGGGCCCGAAGTGGCCCGGGGCGAAGCCGGGGGGTCGTGGCTTGTCCTCGTCTGTAGGGCTAGGTGCTGCAGGAGTATTTCGGTGGTGTTCGTTAGCTGTTGCACCGCTTCTGTGAGTGCCTGCGTTAGCTGTTGCACCGCTTTCGTGAGTGCACGTGTTACTGCATCAGCTTGGCTTGTGTTCCACCCACTTGGGGTGAGAGCAGGGGTAGCAGGCATCATTAATGGCAGTGGCTGTACTCCTTGAAGGCTTCTGGTTGTGGAGTCCGTGGTTGCAGTAGGTAGGCGTTGGCTAGTGGATGGTGTGAGGAAGGGCTGTGCTTCTTGTCCCCTTCCTAGGTTTGGATATGTACTAGGGCTAGGGGCAGCCCCCTGGCTGGCCGGGGCTGAATCCCATTGACCGGTGAAAAATCGTCGGGCCGCGACGTTGGGCGACAAGGGGTCCACCGTTTCCCTTACCAGACCTGAATCCTCTTGACCAGTGAGAAATTGACGGGCCGCGACGTTGGGCGACAAGGGGTTCACCATTTCCCTTACCAGACCTGACTCCTCTTGACCAGTGAGAAATTGACGGGCCGCGACGTTGGGCGACAAGGGGTTCACCATTTCCCTTACCAGACCTGAATCCTCTTGACCAGTGAGAAATTGACGGGCCGCGACGTTGGGCGACAAGGGGGTCACCATTTCCCTTACCAGACCTGAGTCCTCTTGATTAGTTGAGAGAGCGTCCGGGACCTGGGGCGAACGGCTCTGTGTTGGCTCGGAATCTACCTGGCTAGATGGGAGGCCGTCCCTCTGCCTAGATCGACTCCTGGTGTTCATAACGATTTCTTTTATAGTACACTAACACCCACTTCACTTCTCACCACTACTGTGCACTCCAAACTACTAATTAGGCAGGTTGTGGAATAAAATAAATATTTACTATAATATAATACAGTCCTCAGGTAGAGGTGTCAAAGGCAGGCGCGAACTGATTGATGTTTACTCGATGCTGGCTGCGAGCGGACTGATCTGATCGATGTTTACTGGAGGATGGTCACGAACGAACTGATGCAGGGCTAGCGGGCGTGCGCATATTTATAGTTTCCCGGCGGTGTGACGTAGCACGGGCTTTGCCGGTCGCGAGCTGTTGCGCTGCAGGGCCTCGCCGCGTGGCTATTTTGTGCTATGTGTTGGGGCTGTTTTGCCCTATATCTTTTTTGGTGTTTATCGTACCGAGCTGTACGATACGTCAAATTAAAGGTCTTCTCCTGTAGTTTCTGAAAATAACTTTGTGAATGCGCGTACTTTAATGTTTATGAAGTTATAGTGAGTTTTATGTGGAAAAAATAATTTTGGTCCCCGATTTTTCGCGGTTTTTTCACTCATCTGCCGATGACAATACCAACAGTATTTTTTTTGCGTTATTAATAATAATAATAATAATAATAATAATGGGAGTTTGCCAGTTCTTCTATCGGGCGCGGCCCTTTGCGAATAAGGGATACTCGGCGACCCGTCGCAGGGTCAATGGGTAAGGAGGAAACTCCTCGTGGAACAAAAACTGGTACACCCATGAAAATGGAGAGAAATACAAGAAATGTCATAGAGCCGCTGCCTGGGGAGCGCCAGGGCACGTCTGGAGCTGGCGCTGGACGTGACAGCATGCGGGACGCCGGTGGCAGAGTGCTGAGGAGGCGGGCACCTGTCAATCAACAAGCTACAGCCCATGACAACAACAATAACAACAACGAACAGAACGAAGATGGAGAATTACCACCACCAGGCATAGTAGGACAGCCAAACCCACCACTTGGACAGCGCCCAGGTCGTAGAACCGAACGGGCTGCTCCCAGGAGGAATGAAATAGCCGGGAGAATAAAATGGAGCAATGAAATGAATAAGGATGTCATACGCACATACTTGCTCGTTAATGAATGCAGAGACGATCCTTTGCCTGGATGGAGACAAAAACTATTCGCCGAATATTCAAGAACTCACCCTGAAATGAACATCTCCGAACAAAATCTGGCCGATAGAAAGAACATAATTATTAAAAGAAAATACCTAACACAGCTTGAAATAGATGCCCTGCGTAGAGAGGCAGGGTCCCAAATACACAACGAAGAAATACGCCAACAAAATGAAGACATACCACAAAGGAGATCAGTGGATGGCAATACACCTCATGAGGAAGAAAATAACGAAGAAGAAGCAGGAAGGATACGCCAGAAGCTACTGAGCAATTTACTGCTATTTCGCGACTCGAACCCTCTCATCAGACCAATAATACCGAGGCTAAAAATCAACAAAGATACACAACGATACATAAAATCTGTAGATGCCGAATTGAAGTTGAGGATGGAGGAACAACTGGATCCTGAACTAACTTCTATACATACAGCTTTATATGCAGGAGCTGCTACTGTCATAGAACTGAATGGCCAGAAACTTCAAATTCAGAAACAAAATAGGAATATCCAGAAACAAAGAAAGCCGGCCTGGAAGATACGACTCGAAACGCAAATAGATCTACTAAGAACTGAAGCGAACATTATCAGAGAGCACTTAGATGGCAATAACAGCAATAAAGTCAAAAGCAAAATTCGTAAAATATGCCGAAAACGACAAATAGACTTAAACGATCCACAGGTCAACGAAACCCTCACGAACTACTACGACGATGCTAGACAGAAAAGTAAAGTTAAGGGAGCGAGACTGCGGCGATACAATGAGGCTACGAAGCGCAAGCAGCAAAATTATTTATTCTCTAGTAACCAGAAGATCTTCTATCGCAATCTGGAAAGTAACAACCAAGGCAATACAGAACCCGAGAAAATTGATCACAATCGCTTCGGGCAATTCTGGCAGGGGATATGGTCAAACCCTGCGAGATTCAACCAAGCAGCTACGTGGCTCCAAACAGCAGAACGCATTGCGAGTGATCTTCCAGATATGCCAGATACTAATATTACACCTGCGGATGTCGAAGAGTGCATAAAAAATACTTCAAGCTGGAAAGCGCCTGGACCAGACAACATACAGAACTTTTGGCTAAAGTCATTCCCAGCCCTATTTCCACAGTTTGCTCGGGCATTCAACAAAATCCTTGAAGATCCAACAAGATTTCCTGAATTTTTAGGTCGAGGAGTAACTTCTTCCAAAAAAAGGAGATCTGAAAGACCCGAAAAACTACAGGCCAATTACCTGCTTGTCTGCGATCTACAAACTTCTCACGTCATTGATACATAGGCAAATCAATGAACACTGTGAGATAAACAATATAATAGGCCCAGAACAGCGGGGATGTGTAAAGAGATCACTTGGATGCAAAGAGCAGCTAACTATAGATGCGATAACCATCAAACAAGCTGAAGTAAAACGCCGAAACATCAGTATGGCCTACATAGACTACAAAAAGGCATTCGACTCGGTACCTCACGACTGGCTTATAAAAGTGCTAGAAGTATACAAAGTTAGCCCCACCATCATTCGGCTACTAACTTATGCAATGACGACTTGGGAAACCCAGACAAGAATTGGAGGAAGCACTATCTCGAACATCAAGATTAGAAGAGGTATATACCAGGGTGATTCACTGAGTCCATTATGGTTTTGCCTCGCTCTCAATCCGCTCTCAGCAATATTGAATGACACCACTTACGGTTTCCGAATAGATCCCAAACAACTAAGCTCGAGGCTCAGCCATTTACTATTTATGGATGACATCAAGCTATATGCTGAGAATCCAAGACAGTTGAAGGCGCTAGTAGCCAATGTCAAAACCTTCAGCGATGATATCAGTATGGAGTTTGGTCTGGAGAAGTGTGCCGAAATACATGTCACAAAGGGAAAATTAACGCAGCAGCCGGAGAATATCCGTGACTTTGAGCAAATGCTGCCAGAAGAAACTTACAAGTACCTTGGAATTCTGCAGAATAGAAGGATAGACCACACCCAGCTAAAGAAGGAGTTCAGGGAAAAATACAAACAACGTTTAAATAAGCTCCTGAATACTAAACTCAACGCTAGAAGCATGATAACAGCGATCAATACATATGCTGTCCCTAGTTTGGCATACTCATTCGGAATACTAAAGTACTCGGATACAGACCTGGAAGACCTAGATAGAATGACGAGAACTACACTTACAAAGTTTCGAATGCATCACCCAAAGAGCGCAGTTGAAAGACTATACATGCCAAGAACACAAGGCGGCAGGGGATTAAGCAGCGTTCAGAAGATGTGCCGAACGCAAGAGAAGAACATGCGCCTCTATTTCTACAATTCAGACAGGGTCCTCATTCGGAAAATAGTGGAAAGTGATAACAGATATACACCGCTAAACCTCAAAGATCGACAACACGAGATAATGATCCGAACGAACGAGGATATTCAAACAGCATGGCAGGACAAGGTACTCCACGGAAAGTATCCCAATGCCTTAAACAATCCGGAGATCGACAAGGAAACATCGCTCCTATGGCTTAAGGAAGGAATGTTACACCCAGAAACTGAGGGATTCATAACAGCCATTCAGGATAGCATTATCCGTACTAGAAATTATGAGAAGTACATTCTTAAAGTCCCCGGTGTGAACGATGTGTGTAGAAAGTGTAAGGCAGCGGGTGAAACTATCGAACATGTCACTGGAGGCTGTCCTGCTTTGGCTACGGGAATGTATTTGGGAAGGCACAACGAGGTGGCGAAAATCATCCATAGAGAAATGGCACTTAACTTAGGACTCATTACTAATCCACCGCCCTTCTATAAATACACACCTCAAGCTGTTTTAGAAAACGAGGAAACATTGCTGTACTGGGATAGACCAATACAGTCTGATAGAACCTTGGATCACAACCGCCCTGACATCCTGGTGATCAAAAAGAAAGACAAGAAGGCCACTATAATTGATATTGGATGCCCCCTAACCAACAACCTGCAGAAAACGGAGATGGAAAAGAGAAACAAATATCAGAATTTGGCCATAGAACTTAAACACGTGTGGAGATTAGAGGAGGTTCGAATTATCCCGGTCATAATTTCGGCTATAGGCGTGGTGACGAAGAAGTTCTTGAGTTATTTGGAGCAACTTAATCTACCTAAAGGCCTCGTGAAGATTATCCAGAGGACGGTGATTCTCCAGACATGCCATATTACCAGAAAGTTTTTGAACGATGAAGGATAGAAAACCGAAATATCCACCGGATTAATGGGACGTGATGAATTTCATCCCCGTTAACCGAGCCGATCCCCAACAGCAATGGGCCCGGGACAGGCCCGGGTCCCCACAGAGCCGAACCCCAACGGCGCGCGCGAGGGTTCGGTGAATTTTTTCCGGCTTCGGCCGAGAAAGTGCACGGCTTAAGTCCATAATAATAATAATAGATAAGCAGGAGGGGCTGACTTCCATCTATCAAGCCTTTGGTGAGTAGCGCCACCACTTACTCCAGCTGGGGTGCAAAACCGAACCGGCAGCCCTAGTGCACCCGGGAGGGGAAAGCGTCTTCCCCTCTGGTGTCGGTCGTGGGCCTGCTGGGTTAACCACCCACAGGCCCTATACTTTGGTTCCGGCAGGCCGAAGACAGGGCCCCCACGATCGACCCCGTGCGGATAGGGGTCAAGGGCAAGGTGGTGGGGCCCAACCGGACGGACCGCCCGTTGACGAAATTGGCAATGTCCAAGGACGCTTTGAGTGGACAGATGAACTGAGGGATGAACTTCTGCATTGCTATGAAAGCAGTGAGTCCGCACGGAGGGGATACATGGCGCGGATGCATGCTCTGTGGTGTGAGAGGCTACCAGAGCATAGCGCCTTCACGCCACAAAATCTGCGTGACTATGTATCCCACCTTCGTAGTAGGGGCTACGTGAGGGCTGCTCCTGGACCGGTGAATGAGGTGGCCGAAGAGCCGCCACAATCACCGGTTGAGGACGTAGCACTCCTCGTTCCGCCAATACCAGAGGGCCTCAGTACCAGAAGGGGGTTACACCATCTGAAAACCCCCGGGCCACAAGACCTGGCCAGAGTGGACGCTGAACTTCGTACAGCGCTACCAGAAGAGGCTGACATCTGGCACATAAATTGTGCCGTGTATGCCGCTGCTCAACGCTCTTCTCAGGTGGAGAGGCGAAATACCTCTTCCCCGCAGGAGAGAGCGCAGCGGCGGATACAAAAGATGGAAGCCAAGATCCGGTCGGCGAGGCAACACGCATCCCGTATCCAATGTGTGATGGACTATATGGCGGCCAACAGGCCGTTCACGCCTAAAGTGCGTCGATTAGCCGCCAACCTAAGACGCGTCCATCACACACTCAATGAGGCAGTGCTGCGAACCACCAAACAGCACTGTCTCGACAGGATACGGATGCTAGTGACTTGTAAAAAATCACTAGTGAGGCGGGCGAGAGAGCTTGCGGAAAATAAACTGTTCCGCGAGAAGCCCTCGCGCCTTTTCCAACCGCCTCCGCGTGTTGTAGACAATCCGCCGACTGCAGATCAGGTGGAGAACTTCTGGAAAACGCTATACGAGGAGAGGCTTCCACTCAACCGAGATTCTCCTGCCCTTGCACACTTTGAAGCCTTTTGTCAAAGGCTTCAGCAACCACAGGAAGTGTGCGAACCAATAACCCCAGAAGAGGTTCGTAGGGCTCTTGAGGGCTCTAAGAACTTTGCTGCTCCAGGTCCCGATGGGATAAATAACTTTTGGTGGAAAAAGTTATCGAGCACCCACCACCATTTGGCCAGAATTTTTAATTCCTGGTTAAATGGGGAGCAGCAAATCCCTTCTTGGGTTGTTGAGGGGCGGACAGTGCTGATCTCCAAGAACGGAGATTTGTCCAACCCAAAGAACTACAGACCGATAACCTGTCTAAACGCATGCTACAAGGTGTTTACACGCATTTTGTACATGCGGGTGCTCCACGCAGTTGAACCGGTTTACGAACGGATATATGAGCAACGAGGGTCGAAGAGAGGTGTCGCTGGCTGCAAGGAAAACCTGTTGATCGACAGATGTGTCACGCAGGACTCCATGCAGTATAAGCGGAACCTCTCTATGGCCTGGATCGACTACCGCAAGTCATTTGACATGACATCGCATGAGCTCATTGTTCACTTGCTCCGATGTCTTGTGGTACCCGGTCCTGTAGTGAGATGTATTGAAGAACTGATGCCGCTCTGGAGGACTCGCTTTACCATAACAACGGGTAATGATAGAGTCCAAACAGAGTCGGTGACATTCAGAAGAGGAGTATTTCAGGGAGATTCCCTCAGCCCCCTTCTGTTTTGCATCTCACTACTGCCATTATCTGTCTCGCTCCGGAAAACCCGTGGCTACAACTGCGGTACCCCCGGCGACAGGAGGCATAAGGTCACCCATCTATTTTATATGGATGACCTTAAACTTTATGCCTCTGGAGAGGGGGATCTCCAACAGTCCCTTAGGGTGGTACAGGAGTACACGCAGGCTGTCGGTATGCAGTTCGGGTTGGACAAATGCGCACTGATACATCTCAAGAGAGGACGATGCGGTGACTATGGAGAGGACGCGCAGCTCGTGGACGGAAGCATCTTACACCATCTAGATGCCGGAGAGTCGTACACTTACTTGGGTGTCGAGCAACGCTCCACCCAAGAAGTGAGTGTAGTGAAAAACGCTCTCCGCGGCAAGTATCAGCACCTACTCCGACAGATCTGGTCTTCAGAACTGTCGGGGAAGAACAAGGTGTCTGCTACAAATATGCTTGCCGTTCCGATCCTTCTCTACTCTTTCGGAGTAGTGAAGTGGACTAGAGAAGAGCTGCGTCAACTCGATGTAGTAACCCGCAAGAAGATGCATCTCAATAGGAGCTTGCATCCTAAATCGTCCGTTCCACGGTTATATCTACCACGACATCGGGGAGGCCGTGGACTCTTGAGCTTGGAGAGTCTCCATAGCAGGATGGTTCTGGATGGAGCATGTAAGGTCATCAGGAGTTCGGATCCCCTCCTCTGCATGGTCCGAGACCATGAAAATGCAGAGGTAGCAGCTTTTCTCTTTAAGGCAGCACGGAGAGCAGCCGATGAACTTGGTCTCATCTTCGACGTCGAGCGGGTAAACCCCGACTCTGTCACCGAGTTGGAACCCGTTCGACTAAAAGCCCACATTAGAGCTGCAGAACACAACATCCTTCTGCAGCTCCATAAGGATAAGCCATTGCGCGGGATCTTCTATAAAAATATAGAAGACCTCGGCTTATCCGAAAGGCTGACCTTCGCCTTCTTAAGGTCAGCTGGGCTGAAGTCTGAGACCGAGGGATTCATAATGGCTTGCCAGGATGGTGTATTTAACACTCTCATCTATCGACGTCGTGTCATGGGTATGGAGGTCCCTGATGTCAGCTGCAGGGCCTGCCGCAGGGCGCCGGAGACTGTAATGCACTTACTGTCGGCTTGCCCGACATACGCAGTCTCGGCCTATATTCATAGACACAACGCAGCATTACGAGTGCTTTACTATCATCTAAGGCACTCGTATGGGATATACGAAACACCAGTGCTGCCTTACGTTCCGGGGGATATTGAGTCCGTTGTGGGGAATGAGAAGTGTCTAATTTATTGGAACTGCTCGTTTCCCACCGTCAGGCAAATACAAGCCAACAAGCCTGACATAGTACTCCTCGACCACCAACTCAAGACAATGTATGTCGTGGAATTCTCAGCTCCCGCTGAGAGCAACATTGTCTTGAAAGAGGAGGAAAAACGGACAAAATATCGAGATTTGCTCTTCGAACTCCGCAGGCTTTATCCAGGCCATTCTGTTAAAATAGTGGTACTGATTATAGGAGCCCTCGGTGGAATGAGACAGACGCTGCTTTCAGAACTAAAGACCATACCGTCATGCCGAGATTCGGCAGAGATCTTAGCCGGCAGAATGCAGAAGGCTGTCATCCTCGGTTCATTACGTCTACTCAGGGCACACGATTCGCGGACCCGGTAGTCACTCACCCCACGGGCGTGGGGAGTGGCTATTGGTATTACCAGCTCCCCTCTGTGAGGGTCGGAGCCACAGAGTAGGGTGACTGGTTTTTTGTAAAAAAATAATAATAATAATAATAATAATAATAATAATAATAAATAAGCATGCCGTGTATGCCGCTGCTCAACGCTCGTCTCAGGTGGAGAGGCGAAATACCTCTTCCCCACAGGAGAGAGCGCAGCGGCGCATACAAAAGATGGAAGCCAAGATCCAGTCGGCGAGGCAACACGCATCCCGTATCCAATGTGTGATGGACTATATGGCGGCCAACAGGCCGTTCACGCCTAAAGTGCGTCGATTAGCCGCCAACTTAAGACGCGTCCATCACACACTCAATGAGGCAGTGCTGCGAACCACCAAACAGCACTGTCTCGACAGGATACGGATGCTAGTGACTTGCAAAAAGTCATTAGTGAGGCGGGCGAGGGGGCTTGCGGAAAATAAACTGTTCCGCGAGAAGCCCTCGCGCCTTTTCCAACCGCCTCCGCGTGTTGTAGACAATCCGCCGACTGCAGATCAGGTGGAGAACTTCTGGAAAACGCTGTACGAGGAGAGGCTTCCACTCAACCGAGATTCTCCTGCCCTTGCACACTTTGAAGCCTTTTGTCAAAGGCTTCAGCAACCACAGGAAGTGTGCGAACCAATAACCCCAGAAGAGGTTCGTAGGGCTCTTGAGGGCTCTAAGAACTTTGCTGCTCCAGGTCCCGATGGGATAAATAACTTTTGGTGGAAAAAGTTATCGAGCACCCACCACCATTTGGCCAGAATTTTTAATTCCTGGTTAAATGGGGAGCAGCAAATCCCTTCTTGGGTTGTTGAGGGGCGGACAGTGCTGATCTCCAAGAACGGAGATTTGTCCAACCCAAAGAACTACAGACCGATAACCTGTCTAAACGCATGCTACAAGGTGTTTACACGCATTTTGTACATGCGGGTGCTCCACGCAGTTGAACCGGTTTACGAACGGATATATGAGCAACGAGGGTCGAAGAGAGGTGTCGCTGGCTGCAAGGAAAACCTGTTGATCGACAGATGTGTCACGCAGGACTCCATGCAGTATAAGCGGAACCTCTCTATGGCCTGGATCGACTACCGCAAGTCATTTGACATGACATCGCATGAGCTCATTGTTCACTTGCTCCGATGTCTTGTGGTACCCGGTCCTGTAGTGAGATGTATTGAAGAACTGATGCCGCTCTGGAGGACTCGCTTTACCATAACAACGGGTAATGATAGAGTCCAAACAGAGTCGGTGACATTCAGAAGAGGAGTATTTCAGGGAGATTCCCTCAGCCCCCTTCTGTTTTGCATCTCACTACTGCCATTATCCGTCTCGCTCCGGAAAACCCGTGGCTACAACTGCGGTACCCCCGGCGACAGGAGGCATAAGGTCACCCATCTATTTTATATGGATGACCTTAAACTTTATGCCTCTGGAGAGGGGGATCTCCAACAGTCCCTTAGGGTGGTACAGGAGTACACGCAGGCTGTCGGTATGCAGTTCGGGTTGGACAAATGCGCACTGATCCATCTCAAGAGAGGACGATGCGGTGACTATGGAGAGGACGCGCAGCTCGTGGACGGAAGCATCTTACACCATCTAGATGCCGGAGAGTCGTACACTTACTTGGGTGTCGAGCAACGCTCCACCCAAGAAGTGAGTGTAGTGAAAAACGCTCTCCGCGGCAAGTATCAGCACCTACTCCGACAGGTCTGGTCTTCAGAACTGTCGGGGAAGAACAAGGTGTCTGCTACAAATATGCTTGCCGTTCCGATCCTTCTCTACTCTTTCGGAGTAGTGAAGTGGACTAGAGAAGAGCTGCGTCAACTCGATGTAGTAACCCGCAAGAAGATGCATCTCAATAGGAGCTTGCATCCTAAATCGTCCGTTCCACGGTTATATCTACCACGACATCGGGGAGGCCGTGGACTCTTGAGCTTGGAGAGTCTCCATAGCAGGATGGTTCTGGATGGAGCATGTAAGGTCATCAGGAGTTCGGATCCCCTCCTCTGCATGGTCCGAGACCATGAAAATGCAGAGGTAGCAGCTTTTCTCTTTAAGGCAGCACGGAGAGCAGCCGATGAACTTGGTCTCATCTTCGACGTCGAGCGGGTAAACCCCGACTCTGTCACCGAGTTGGAACCCGTTCGACTAAAAGCCCACATTAGAGCTGCAGAACACAACATCTTTCTGCAGCTCCATAAGGATAAGCCATTGCGCGGGATCTTCTATAAAAATATAGAAGACCTCGGCTTATCCGAAAGGCTGACCTTCGCCTTCTTAAGGTCAGCTGGGCTGAAGTCTGAGACCGAGGGATTCATAATGGCTTGCCAGGATGGTGTATTTAACACTCTCATCTATCGACGTCGTGTCATGGGTATGGAGGTCCCTGATGTCAGCTGCAGGGCCTGCCGCAGGGCGCCGGAGACTGTAATGCACTTACTGTCGGCTTGCCCGACATACGCAGTCTCGGCCTATATTCATAGACACAACGCAGCATTACGAGTGCTTTACTATCATCTAAGGCACTCGTATGGGATATACGAAACACCAGTGCTGCCTTACGTTCCGGGGGATATTGAGTCCGTTGTGGGGAATGAGAAGTGTCTAATTTATTGGAACTGCTCGTTTCCCACCGTCAGGCAAATACAAGCCAACAAGCCTGACATAGTACTCCTCGACCACCAACTCAAGACAATGTATGTCGTGGAATTCTCAGCTCCCGCTGAGAGCAACATTGTCTTGAAAGAGGAGGAAAAACGGACAAAATATCGAGATTTGCTCTTCGAACTCCGCAGGCTTTATCCAGGCCATTCTGTTAAAATAGTGGTACTGATTATAGGAGCCCTCGGTGGAATGAGACAGACGCTGCTTTCAGAACTAAAGACCATACCGTCATGCCGAGATTCGGCAGAGATCTTAGCCGGCAGAATGCAGAAGGCTGTCATCCTCGGTTCATTACGTCTACTCAGGGCACACGATTCGCGGACCCGGTAGTCACTCACCCCACGGGCGTGGGGAGTGGCTATTGGTATTACCAGCTCCCCTCTGTGAGGGTCGGAGCCACAGAGTAGGGTGACTGGTTTTTTGTAAAAAAATAATAAT
The DNA here is from genome assembly GCA_963675555.1 of Leptura quadrifasciata. Classification (NCBI taxonomy): domain Eukaryota; kingdom Metazoa; phylum Arthropoda; class Insecta; order Coleoptera; family Cerambycidae; genus Leptura; species Leptura quadrifasciata. The sequence goes on along the minus strand of OY776676.1, from coordinate 74,581,242 downwards.
AATAATAATAATAATAATAATAATAATAATAATAAATAAGCATGCCGTGTATGCCGCTGCTCAACGCTCGTCTCAGGTGGAGAGGCGAAATACCTCTTCCCCACAGGAGAGAGCGCAGCGGCGCATACAAAAGATGGAAGCCAAGATCCAGTCGGCGAGGCAACACGCATCCCGTATCCAATGTGTGATGGACTATATGGCGGCCAACAGGCCGTTCACGCCTAAAGTGCGTCGATTAGCCGCCAACTTAAGACGCGTCCATCACACACTCAATGAGGCAGTGCTGCGAACCACCAAACAGCACTGTCTCGACAGGATACGGATGCTAGTGACTTGCAAAAAGTCATTAGTGAGGCGGGCGAGGGGGCTTGCGGAAAATAAACTGTTCCGCGAGAAGCCCTCGCGCCTTTTCCAACCGCCTCCGCGTGTTGTAGACAATCCGCCGACTGCAGATCAGGTGGAGAACTTCTGGAAAACGCTGTACGAGGAGAGGCTTCCACTCAACCGAGATTCTCCTGCCCTTGCACACTTTGAAGCCTTTTGTCAAAGGCTTCAGCAACCACAGGAAGTGTGCGAACCAATAACCCCAGAAGAGGTTCGTAGGGCTCTTGATGGCTCTAAGAACTTTGCTGCTCCAGGTCCCGATGGGATAAATAACTTTTGGTGGAAAAAGTTATCGAGCACCCACCACCATTTGGCCAGAATATTTAATTCCTGGTTAAATGGGGAGCAGCAAATCCCTTCTTGGGTTGTTGAGGGGCGGACAGTGCTGATCCCCAAGAACGGAGATTTGTCCAACCCAAAGAATTACAGACCGATAACCTGTCTAAACGCATGTTACAAGGTGTTTACACGCATTTTGTACATGCGGGTGCTCCACGCAGTTGAACCGGTTTACGAACGGATATATGAGCAACGAGGGTCGAAGAGAGGTGTCGCTGGCTGCAAGGAGAACCTGTTGATTGACAGATGTGTCACGCAGGACTCCATGCAGTATAAGCGGAACCTCTCTATGGCCTAGATCGACTACCGCAAGGCATTCGACATGACATCGCATGAGCTCATTGTTCACTTGCTCCGATGTCTTGTGGTACCCGGTCCCGTAGTGAGATGTATTGAAGAACTGATGCCGCTCTGGAGGACTCGCTTTACCATAACATCGGGTAACGATAGAGTCCAAACAGAGTCGGTAATATTCAGAAGAGAAGTATTTCAGGGAGATTCCCTCAGCCCCCTTCTGTTTTGCATCTCACTACTGCCATTATCCGTCTCGCTCCGGAAAACCCGTGGCTACAACTGCGGTACCCCCGGCGACAGGAGGCATAAGGTCACCCATCTATTTTATATGGATGACCTTAAACTTTATGCCTCTGGAGGGAGGGATCTCCAATAGTCCCTTAGGGTGATACAGGAGTATACGCAGGCTGTCGGTATGCAGTTCGGGTTGGACAAATGCGCACTGATCCATCTCAAGAGAGGACGATGCGGTGACTATGGAGAGGACGCGCAGCTCGTGGACGGAAGCATCTTACACCATCTAGATGCCGGAGAGTCGTACACTTACTTGGGTGTCGAGCAACGCTCCACCCAAGAAGTGAGTGTAGTGAAAAACGCTCTCCGCGGCAAGTATCAGCACCTACTCCGACAGATCTGGTCTTCAGAACTGTCGGGAGTTAGCAGCGACCTAGTTCCAATGAGGATAAGGAAGCTCTTATTCAGCGAAGATTATAAAATGTTATAAATATATGTGAGAGTAGAATAAGATTTACTTTTCATTGTAATTTCGTTATAATAAAGTCAATTTAAATTCAACTTGCATCATTCTTTGTGGGCTAAACTTAGCCCTACAAATTGTAAATTGTTTTTAAAAACAAGGTTGTTACGGCCATCAACGTAACTGGTGTCAGAAGTGTGATTTTGTGAAGAGTTTTCTTTCGAAAATTAAAGAAAACGTTGGTTTCAACCATTTGCCGAAGCAGAATCCACCCTGAGGGACGAAGATAGTAGCCGAGGGCAAGAGTCCGACGACAGCGAACAGTAGTCCTTAATTAAGAAGATTTCAAGAAAGAAGAATTCAAGAAAGAAGGATTCAAGAAAGAAGATTTCAAGAAAGAAGTTCAAGCAAAGAAATTTCAAGTTTTTGAAAATTTCCCTACATTCATCCATTCATCTACATTCAACCCCTACTCATCCCAGGTACATCAAAGGAACCCAAGCGAGCAAAAAAACGGAGGGAAATACGAGGCAGGCTACGGTTTCTACATAGCTAGAAAGGTCACTCGTATCGTTATACCTCCCTCGCCAACGTGTCGAAAAATGAAATCATCTCTAGTGATGCTATTTTTGTAAGTATGATTGCTCATTCCTGCTTGTAAAATCAAATTAACCCTTACCCTATTTTTGACCCTTTTTATTATTCCGCATTAAAATTATTCTATAAGTCTCGACGTCCTATCGAGCAAAATAAACATTATATTTAACTGTACAATATCAAAAATATTAAAACAAAATTGATAATATATTAGAAGAATTTTCGAACTTAAATATATCCAAAAATAAATTTAAAATGGCAACACAACAACAGCATCAGCAACCCCAACCCCAACAACAGTATCAACAACCGACAATTAGAGACCAGCTAGAAACCATCCCGAGATTCGATGGCAATCCAGTAACAATATCGAATTTTACTTTGGCATGCGAAAACGTAATAAATGCACTAGGACGAGCTGAAGACAATGTGTTCAATTCATTTTTAATGGCCCATATTCGCAGCAAATTAGTTGGCCGTGCAGCACAGCTGATTGCAGTAAGAAATATTTTAACTTGGCCTACTTTAAAAGAAGCGATTCAGCTAACTTTTGGAGATCTACGTGACGAAGATTCACTTATACGCGACCTTCTGATGATTAAACAAGAAAACAACGAATCAGCAATAAAGTTCGGAGAAAAATGCCAAGATATAAATAGCCTATTAATGTCGAAAGTAAATTCGACTGAAAATGATGAAACAATAAAACAAGAAAAAATTAAATTGTATAACAATATGACCATAAAAACATTTATGAAAGGCTTAAAAGAACCATATAGCCTTATCGTGCGCTGCAGAGAACCCAAAACAATAGAAGAAGGCATAAGTATAATTACCGACGAGGACAACTTAAATTACATAAGAAAAACAAGTCAATTTCCTGCTAGAAACGTGCCGCAAGCACCATTTCCACAAACGCAGTTTCCCCAAATAAGAAGGCCTGTACCATTCGCCAGACCTCAGCAAAGTTTCATACCACCTAATCGATATCAAAATTTTAACCAAAATAATCGATATCAACAGCCATTCGTTAGACAAAATAACTGGCAACCAAATTGGCAAACAAATAATTCACAACAAAATAATTTCCAACCAAGAAATTGGCAACAAAATAATACACAAGCATTTAATAGAAATAATATTCAACAGCAGAGACCACCGACTAATGTATTTCAGCCCCGTTTTCAACCTAGCGCAAGACAGAATTTTTATAAACCTACACCAATGGACACTTCTTCTGGTAACGCTACTTTTAGGAAACCAAATTTCGCATCTAATGAACTACACTATATCAACATAAACGATTTTTATGATCAACCTGAAGAATATTTTGAAAACTACGAAGATCAGTATCAAGCACAATGTGAATATTATCCAACAGACACAAATCAATACCAATGCACCCCTCAATATTTCGAAGAAGCCTACCAAGAAAACACAAATACTGAGCAACCACCCTGTGAACCATTATTCGATGAAGCGACAAATTTTCAGGATACCAGCCCGGACAAGAAGAAAACTTAGTATATATTAATGCGCAAATCGATACACATTTACCCTATATTTACATACCGGAATTTCAAGCAAATTTTCTGATTGATACTGGTTCAGCAAAAAGCCTCATAAAACCGGAATTAGCCATGAAATATTTCAAGAATAATATCAAACCAGAAAAATTTTTAATCCAAACTGCCCATGGACGTACAGTACATACAGGAAGTATTATGGCCAGTTTACCGAAAACATTAAAGTATTCAACACCATATAAATTCTACTTATTCAATTTTAATAATGAATTTGGAGGACTACTAGGCATGGACCTATTACGAGAAACTAAAGCACAAATTAATACATATAAAAACTTATTAATTACAAAGAGAACTACAATTCCATTGAACTTAATTTGCACTGAAACCGAACAGGAGGAAAATGCAAAAGTAATTCCACCTAGAACAGAGGTAATAGTCAAATTACCGGTAGAGAAAACAAAATTAAAACAGGGACTAGTTTCTCAACATAAATTCAAAAAAGATTTAGAAATTCCACCATCAATAGTCACCATAGAAAATAATTATATTATTACAACAATAAAAAATAATTCAGACGAACCACAAAATTTTAAACTGGATAAACCAATTAAGGTACAAGATTTTATGGAAATAAACAACATCGAGATGGACACTCCTGAAACATACGATAGCTCACAAATAGATATGAAACTGGTAGAAAACTTAGAGAAAAACTTAATAACAAACCATATGAATACAGAGGAAAAAGAAAAAATACAACAACTGTGTCTGAAATACAGAGACATATTTTACCACGAAGATATGCCACTTACATTCACAAGCAAAATTAAACATCATATTAAAACAAAAGACAACGAACCGATTTACACAAAAAGCTATCGCTACCCCCAAGTACACAGAGAGGAAGTTAGAAACCAAATGGACAAGATGCTGAAAGATGACATCATACAACATAGTATATCACCCTGGTCATCGCCTATATGGGTTGTCCCCAAGAAACAAGATGCAAGTGGAAAAGCAAAATGGAGGATAGTTATAGACTACCGACGGCTCAATGAAAAAACTATTGATAACAAATATCCTATTCCAAATATAGACGACTTATTAAGCAAACTAGGAAACAGCACTTATTTTACAACTTTAGACTTAGCCAACGGGTTTTATCAAATAGAAATGGCTCCAGATGACATAGAAAAAACTGCATTTTCAACTGAGAATGGACACTATGAGTTTAAAAGGATGCCCTTTGGACTAAAAAATGCCCCAGCGACTTTCCAATCTGTAATGGACCACATACTTAGAGGATTGCAGAATGAGAGATGCTTAGTCTACATGGATGACATTGTTGTCTTTTCCTCATCTTTAGACGAACATATTTCACGTTTAGACAAAATATTTGAAAGACTTAGGGATGCGAACCTAAAGATTCAATTGGATAAATCTGAATTTGTGAGACACGAAGCCGAATACTTAGGTCACGTTATCACACCAGACGGAGTACATCCCAATCCCGACAAGGTACGAGCGATTACGAAATTTCCAATACCAACCACTACGAAAGAAATAAAGCAGTTCCTTGGCCTCGTAGGTTACTACAGGAAATTTATTAAAGATTTTGCACATTTAACCAAACCATTGACGAAATGCTTAAAGAAAAATTCAAAAATAATTCATGATAAAAGCTTTGTTGAAGCTTTTGAAAAATGCAAAGAAATTTTGAGTAATGCACCCATATTACAATACCCGGACTTCAATAAGACATTCATAATAACTACGGATGCATCAGATATTGCACTCGGCGCGGTGCTCTCGCAAATGAAGTCAGGAAACGATTTACCTATATGCTATGCTTCAAAAACTTTAAATGAAACCGAGAGAAAATATAGCACGTGCGAAAGAGAGCTGATGAGCGTTATTTTCGCAACGAAAATTTTTAGATCATACATATTCGGCAGGAAGATAAAGATAGTAACAGACCACAAACCCTTACAGTGGCTGATGAACCTTAAAGAATGTAACCCTCGACTAACACGCTGGAAATTACGATTAGAGGAATTTGATTACGAAATTGTACATAAGAAAGGAAAACACAACTTAAACGCTGACGCCCTATCAAGGATAAAAATCTACCCCATAGAACATTCAATCGCCGCCACTGCTGGAACCTCAAGAGACCTAAATACACCAACACCTAGTGAAATAAATGATATCTTACGAAGTGGAAACGACCAACCAAATCGAATAGACGCCGATTTAGAAATACCCGGGATTGACCTAGAAATACCCGATATCAATCTTCAAATGCCCGCTCAAGTAGAAGAAAATGTAACTATACATTCCCAGGAAGATAATACGCCTAGTATACCCCTAGCAGACGACGCCATAGAAACAAAAAATAAACAAATATGGTTTAACACAACCCAAGACCCGAGCGAGTATACCACAAAAATTGTGCAATTTGACAAGAAAAAGGTCTATCTGACCTTCATTGCAAACGATCAGTTACAAATACAAAACTGGTTAAAAGAATATCTGGTACCAAAAGAAACATACTATGTTAATTGTACAGACGAGTTCTATCCCACATTATGCCAAGCCTATTTAAGTATTTTCATGAGCTATAAACCGAAATTAATTAGATGTATGGGTCACAAGACATATATACTACAAGACAATGAAAAATTAAACATTACAAAAAGAATACATGAAAATCTAAACCATCGTGGAATCTTACCTACTTTACTACAAATTAAAAGAAGCTACTACTGGCCATTGATGGACAAAACGATTTCAGACTATATAAAAAATTGTGAGATTTGTAATAGGGCCAAATATGACCGAATACCGCCTGCAGCAAACATCAATTTGACGCCTACAGCGAGCAAACCATTGGATCATGTGTTTATAGACACTTTTGTAATTGAAAAACTCAAATTTGTAACTTTATTAGACTCTTTTACGAAATATGCTGTTGCTTATGAAATAGAGACCAAGAACGCAACGGAAGTCTGCGACGCTCTTTTAGACTATTTTATGCATTATGGAATACCAAGAAAAATAACCACAGATAGCGGAACCGAATTTGAAAACGGTCTAGTTAAAGATCTAACCACGCTATACGAAATAGACCATCACTTAACCACACCTTACAATCCCAGATCAAACGGAGCCATAGAAAGGCTTCACTCAACCCTAATCGAGCATTATAGGGTAGCCAAATTAACAAGCCCTAACATGAGACCCATCGTCAGAATAAAACAATGTATAATCGCCTACAATAACACCATACATTCCGCAACGAATTTTACACCACAAGAATTACTATTAGGACAAACTAACGCAGCCAACCCTTATTCTATAAATGTTCAGCATAGAAACTATCAAGTTTTCGTCGACGAATTGAAAAAGACCACCCAAGCTCAGTACGAACTAGTAAAACAAAATTTAATAAAAACAAAACAGGCAGCATATCAAATTGATCTAAGAAAAAATCAAGATTCAACAAGTCAATATAAAGTTGGAGATAAAGTTTATATGCGAAACCCCCGCGGGAGATCTAAAACGACAAACCCATTCATAGGCCCCTATATAATTCAAGAAATTAACCCAGACAAAACTTGTGTTTTATTAAACAATCAAACAAAACATACCAGAAAAATTCATATGGATAAACTAAAACATTCCTATCTTATTCCAGATACGGAATCGGACGAGTCATCAGCGGAGGAATCGGAGAACTAAAAATTGAAAAATACACCGACAAAGCGGGACTCTACCCACAACATATTGGCACCGCCCAAATTCAAAAATCCAAATGGACCCTGATTAAAGAAATAAGCTTAGACTCCTTGTACGCCAACTATGTCACACTTAGAAAAATGTACAATAAACTGGAAGGCGCCTATAATAACACCCAATATGGAAAAATGTATATATCAGAAAATAAAATATATTTAGCCACTAGTCAACATATGTTAGATGTAGCAGAACAAAAATTCAAGCAGTTATTAATTCACAAAAGAACAAAACGAGGACTTCTCAATATTCTAGGAAAAGGAATAAAATTGATCTCAGGAAACTTAGATGCTGATGATGGCGAACGTTACGAGAAAGAAATACTAAAATTGCAGGAAAGTCAAAATAAATTATCGCATATGAGTTCAAATCAAATTTCAATACTGGAAAATACCATTAAAACATTCAATAAGTCTATAAATACTCTGGAAAATAATGAGCTAATTATGACAAGCAGAATAATACAAATTCAGGCACATATGGAAAAACAAGATATCTACGCGACTGAAAATAGAGCGATATCATTGTTACACACTACACACAATCAACTAATTCTTGCCATGAACGAAATTATAAGAGCCTTAGAAGAAATAGAAACATCAATTACCTTCGCCAGAATAGGATTAATGCATCCCGCTATAATCGATCCAGATGACCTAAAATATGAACTACAAAAAATAACAGAACTAATTGATGAACTGTATAAACTGCCATTCCCCATGAACAATGTGACTGCATTCGAAAAAATCATGGAAATTAAAGCCTATCAGAAGGACAACGTAATAAAATTTATCATTGAAATTCCTATCACCCAGAACGAGATATATAATGTTTTTCATTTATGGGCTTTACCCACGTTAACGTCTAACAACAACTTCAATCTTATAATCCCAAAATCCAAATTCCTAGTTCTATCCGAGCAATCATACGCATTATCTGATGAACCCTGTATAGAAATAAGTAACGAAAATTATTTTTGTAAATTATCAAAATTGCATAACGTAAATAACAAAATTTGTGAAATTCAAATTATACTCAAAGAACAAAGTTTAAATTGTAGTCAAAATAAAATAAAACTTATTGAATCTAAAGTGCAAGAAATTGACAAAGACCAATATATAATTATTTCTCCTACGAGAAATGTGTTAAAAATAAACTGTAACAATCACTTGCAAACTAAAGACGTTCTTGGAACTTATATTATCTCGCTTTCACCAGATTGCTTTATTCAGTTTGATCATCATATAATAAAAATATACAAAACTGATTTAAAAATAAATCAAATTAGCAGCTTTTTGCCATACATACAAAACAATGTTGACAAGTTATTTTTCGAAAATAAAGCATTAGAAATCTCACATATTAACTTAGATGATATAAACAAACTAAACGATGAATTAAATTTAAACAAACAACTTGTAAAAAACATAGAAACTGAAGAGATGTCGAGCTTTGATTTTAAAACCCTTATTATTTATCTTGTGATTGTTTTGATAATAATTTATGTTATGTTCCCTAGACTGAAATTATTGTATTTGAAAATGACTTCAAGTAAGAATCAACAGGAAAGACACCAAGAAACTACCCTAACAAGAGATGTACCCTTTCGCATAGCATGAAGGAAGCTATGCTCAAGTTTGGCGCCGGAGGAGTTAGCAGCGACCTAGTTCCAATGAGGATAAGGAAGCTCTTATTCAGCGAAGATTATAAAATGTTATAAATATATGTGAGAGTAGAATAAGATTTACTTTTCATTGTAATTTCGTTATAATAAAGTCAATTTAAATTCAACTTGCATCATTCTTTGTGGGCTAAACTTAGCCCTACAAATTGTAAATTGTTTTTAAAAACAAGGTTGTTACGGCCATCAACGTAACTCGGGGAAGAACAAGGTGTCTGCTACAAATATGCTTGCCGTTCCGATCCTTCTCTACTCTTTCGGAGTAGTGAAGTGGACTAGAGAAGAGCTGCGTCAAATCGATGTAGTAACCCGCAAGAAGATGCATCTCAATAGGAGCTTGCATCCTAAATCGTCCGTTGCACGGTTATATCTCCCACGACATCGGGGAGGCCGTGGACTCTTGAGCTTGGAGAGTCTCCATAGCAGGATGGTTCTGCATGGAGCATGTAAGGTCATCAGGAGTTCGGATCCCCTCCTCTGCATGGTCCGAGACCATGAAAATGCAGAGGTAGGAGCTTTTCTCTTTAAGGCAGCACGGAGAGCAGCCGATGAACTTGGTCTCATCTTCGACGTCGAGCGGGTAAACCCCGACTCTGTCACCGAGTTGGAACCCGTTCGACTAAAAGCCCACATTAGAGCTGCAGAACACAACATACTTCTGCAGCTCCATAAGGATAAGCCATCGCACGGGGTCTTCTATATTTTTATAGAAGACCTCGGCTTATCCGAAAGGCTGACCTTCGCCTTCTTAAGGTCAGCTGGGCTGAAGTCTGAGACCGAGGGATTCATAATGGCTTGCCAGGATGGTGTATTTAACACTCTCGTCTATCGACGTCGTGTCATGGGTATGGAGGTGCCTGATGTCAGCTGCAGGGCCTGCCGCAGGGCGCCGGAGACTGTAATGCACTTACTGTCGGCTTGCTCGACATACGCAGTCTCGGCCTATATTCATAGACACAACGCAGCATTACGAGTGCTTTACTATCATCTAAGGCACTCGTATGGGATAGACGAAACACCAGTGCTGCCTTACGTTCCGGGGGATATTGAGTCCGTTGTGGGGAATGAGAAGTGCTTAATTTATTGGAACTACTCGTTTCCCGCCGTCAGGCAAATACAAGCCAACAAGCCTGACATAGTACTCCTCGACCACCAACTCAAGACAATGTATGTCGTGGAATTCTCAGCTCCCGCTGAGAGCAAAATTGTCTTGAACGAGGAGGAAAAACGGACAAAATATCGAGATTTGCTCTTCGAACTCCGCAGGATTTATCCAGACCATTCTGTTAAAATAGTGGTACTGATTATAGGAGCCCTCGGTGGAATGAGACAGACGCTGCTTTCAGAACTAAAGATCATACCGGCATGCCGAGATTCGGCAGAGATCTTAGCCGGTAGAATGCAGAAGGCTGTCATCCTCGGTTCATTGCGTCTACTCAGGGCACACGATTCGCGGACCCGGTAGTCACTCACCCCACGGGCGTGGGGAGTGGCTATTGGTATTACCAGCTCCCCTCTGTGAGGGTCGGAACCACAGAGTAGGGTGACTGGTTTTTTGTAAAAAAAAAAAAATATATTTATTGAACTCAAATAACTCAGGTAAAATTACAGGAGATTACAACACAGATGTAGTATTTATAACAATAAAAAAGAAGATATACAGTGCAACTGCAATTGCGGTATTTACCCTAGCTAAAGAATTCAAAAGGTACAATTCAGCACAGCTGATTTTCAATTATACCTTATGACTTAATTAGGTTAACATTTGTTTTCTTAATAAAACTTTTTTGACGGAATTTGTGAAACTATGTTTAGAGGCACATGTAAGATAGAATTCGATATATTTATTAAAGATTGCACTACTTGCATATTCAAAAGATCCTCTGAACTTTATTGTTGAATGTTTAGGGATTGCCACTTGGTTTACGAAACGTAGGTCCAACCTATGTACATCAGAACGTTTTACTAAGAGAGTAGACAAATACTGTGGGGTATTTGTTTTGAGAATGTTATACAATAGAGTGGCAAATCGAAGTTTAAACCTACTTACAATCTTTAAAATATGAAGTGAGTTATATATAGGGGTGACATGTTCTCTATAATTAATATTAGTGAAAGCAAACCTGAGGCATGAGTTTTGCATAATTTGTAGCTTATTTTGCATATTTGCATTAAGATAATTATAATAGACTGAACTATAATAATCTACTTGGTTTAAAATAAGTGAATTAACTAGCTTTCATTTAATGTCAGAAGTTAAAAGAAACTTATATCTATAAAGGCATCTTAGCTTCGCATAACACAGGCCTAACTTTAAATTCACATGGTTTTCAAAACAGAGATGTTGGTCAAATGTTACTCCTAAATTTTTTGGTTTATCACTAAGTTGTATGGTACAATCACCTAAAGATATATTAACTACTAGATTGTCTTTTGCTTTTTCACAGAAATATTTAGTTCCAATACACATTGCCGTGGTTTTTTTTGAGTTTAAGGTTAGACCGTTGTTCAGGGACCACTCCGAAACAATAAGCAAATATATATTAATATCCAATATTGCAGAGTTTACGGCACACACGATGTATACACTTGGGTGTCATCAGCATACATATGTACTTTGCACTCTGGTGGCAGTAAATTAGGCAGATCAGATGTAAAGATGGAGAATAAGAGAGGTCCCAGTATGCTTCCTTGAGGCACGCCATGCGTTACCAAAAGTTCTTTAGACAAATTTCCATTTATTTTAACTCTCTGATATCTATTGCTTAGGTAACTAGTCATCCAATTTAGCGCGTTGCAGTTAAAGCCATGGTAAGCCAATTTTGCTATCAGCAGCTCAATATTAATAATATCAAAGGCCTTGCTATAGTCTAGAAGTGTTAGCCATGTAATTTCGGAGTTGTCAATGTTCCTTGAAATGTCATTGCTTATTTTAATTAAGGCTGTAGCAGTACTGTGACCAGGCCGGAATCCTGATTGTACTTGAGGAAGGATGTTGTATCTTTGTACGTGTTCAAATACCTGTTTGTAGATAATCATTTCAGCCAATTTAGATACTGTAGGAAGTATGTTTATGGGTCTCAGATCAGACAATTCGGTGGCCTTGGCTTTTTTAGGAACAGGAATGATGATGAACTTTTTCCATAAATCGGGTACAATTCCATTTTCTGTAGAGTAATTCAGGATGTATGTAAGTGCTTCCAAACAGAATGGAAGAATGATTTTCAACATTTTGAGGTTTATTCCATCGTTACCAGTTGCATCAGTTTTTATTTTATTAACAAGCATTTGTACCTCTTCTTGTGAGACAGAGTGGAAAGCCAATTCAGAATCAATTTCTTCATTTCTGGAGCAAAGGAATTTATTGACAATATCTTGTTTTATGTCTGGGTAGTTAATGGAATGACTAAAGAAGTTATTTATGGTGTCGGCTACTAGCAGTTCAGGTGATATTTCATTCATGGGTTTATTATGGATGTTGTTAACAGCAAATAATTTCCATAGTTTTTTGTTTTGGGGTCATTCTTATGTAGGTTGAAATTATGTTGAAATATGCCAGTTTTTCATTCTTTATGGCTAGGGTTACATAATTGCGAAGATCTTTGTAGTACTGATATTCAGGATCTGATTTAGTTTTTCGGTACTTTTTATAAGCCTTATCTTTGAGGTTAATCATAAATTTTATAGTGTCGGTAATATACTCTGGAGATTTCTATCGGGACACTACAGTTTTACAAGGTGCGTGAATATCGAATAATGTAGTCACAGCATCACTAAAGAAATTTCCCTTCTCATTAATATCAGGCATATGTTCAACTTTTTTCCAATCTATATAAGTGGTGTCGTAGCTAAATTCGTTAACATTAAAATTCCAGAAATCTCTATATGTGTATAGCTGCGGCTTGCTTTTTAGATCTTGCAAGTCCACTTCACACCATACCATGCGATGATCAGACATTTTCAGTAAGTCCAAAGTATCAGACTGTATAACTTTTACATCATTACTAATACAGATAATATCAATTAAAGTTGAAGAGGTATCTGTTATTCTTGTAGGCTGATCGATTACCTGTGTAAGATTGAATGTATCCAACAACGATTTTAGTAATTCAGTCTGACAGTTGGGTTTAATAAAGTCTACATTGGTATCACCCATAACTATAATCTGATCAGCTCTAGGGTAAATATTAGATAGAATAGTTTCTAATTCGCTAAAGGATGTAGCGCTTGTCAGTGGAGATTTATATAGAACTCCAACAAACAAATTGATTTTATTTACCTTGCAATTTATCCATAATTGCTCTAGTGTTTTATTTAAAATAAAATCTGTATTCACTAACTTAAAGCTAATATTATTCCTCACAAGAAAACATAGTCCTCCTCCTCTTGTTGGACGATCAGATCGAGTGATAGTGTATTGTGGAACAGCTATCAGGGTGGAAGGAAGATCAGGTGTCAACCAGGTTTCTGATAAAGCTATTGCATCAAAATCTTTATTACTTATGAAATTTAGAAAATCATCAAAACAATTGAGAAGAGACCTGATGTTTGCATGGCCGAATTTGAGATTATGCACATTACTGCACACTGGTTGCTATATATTGTGGTAATCAGTTGAATTATTTAGCTTCTTGATACACCTAAGGTAGCAGGGACAGTTTTTATCCACTGCTTCATGATTAACGTCAAGATCTAGATTTGATTTAGTTTTAGCCTTTACACAGTTTATGCATTTTTTTATATCGGATACACAGTCTTTATGGCTATGATTCTCAGCAGAGCAGATCGAGCAAGTTACAGTTTTAATACAGGCTTTAGCCACATGGTTGAAACCCAAACATTTAAAACATTGTGTGACATGTAGATGATTAAATAGTCGACCTCTTGACCAGCCTATTGTTAACTTTTCCTTTTTTAATAAATCGTTGTGAGTGTCAGGATCCGTTTCCAGAATAACTGTTGAATTTTTAAATTTTTTGTTTTCAATCTTTTTTAAAATTCTTAGATTAAACTCATGAACTTCGCTATTTATTTTATTTTTCTTTATCTACTATATCCTCATCGTTGGTTTCTAAATCATCACTGTTTATGTTTATTACTTTTATTTTTGGACATTTAAGTTTGGGCACTTCAATATTGTAGTTATTTCCAAGTTTATCGGCAAATTTAGTTTTTAGCAAATTTCTGTCAGATTGACTTTCACAACCAATAATTACTGTGCCTTTGGAGGCTTGCCGGATTCATGATATGTTGACTCCAATTTCTATCGGATTAATTAATGATTTTATTGCCTTTTTAGTTTCATCACTGCCTTGATTGTTAGTAGGTTTAACTATAAGTATAGGTTCTCGCATTTGTTTTACTACGTCTGCAAATCGGGGCATTAACCCAGCATATAGGGTAATAAAGACTCAATAGTTAATACTAATCATGCAGCATGGGATAAAAATTGCTTTGTCCTCCAACAAAATCTTACAAAGTTCAGGAATAATATTTTAGGTATTCGGTAGCAATCAGCTCCTTTAAGTTCCGACTATGCGCTAACCACAAAAACATTTATAAACACTGAAAAAGCAATGGCTAAGAACTCTTATTTTATGTCGTTCTATTATCAGAATGTTCGTGGACTAGGGACAAAAACTAATGAGTTATTTACTAATTCACTCGTTGACCAGTGTGACTGTATTGCTCTCACCGAGACATGGTCTCATGTGGGATTGTCAAATGCCGAACTGTTTGATATAAATGTATATGATGTATTTCGCGCTGATAGGGATTTTCAAGCTTGTAATAAAACGCGAGGAGGTGGAGTATTACTCGCACTTAAAATTAAATACAATGCTTATTTACTTGACGTTCGTTCCCTATGTCCAGGTTTTAATAATCTCAAGAGCATCGATATACTGGGTGTAAGAATTAAAACATGTAATCACTATTTTCTGATTTTTGTTTTATATATTCCCACTGACGCTACCTGTTATGAGTGTTTATTTGATAATATTGAATCACTATATGACCTGTATGGATCCGACATTCTCATTATTGGCGACTTTAACATCCCTGAATATTTCTCAAAAACTCCCAGTCGGAAATACAATTCCCTGCTGCATTTTATGAACTTTTTTAATCTAAAGCAACAAAATAATGTACTCAACGCTAATAACAGACTATTAGATCTCATTTTAAGTAATATGTCTTGTAACGTCCAAAAATCAACTTCAGTTTTGTTAGCGGAAGATCTTCATCATGCTGCTCTTTGTATTAATGTGTGTGTACAAAATCTTACGACTAATAAGTTTCCACTATTTAGTCATGAGTCGTTTAATTTTAAAAAAGCTAATTACCCCGCACTCTACAATGAGCTAGCTCTAGTTGACTGGAGTTTTATTTCTAATCTGGCAGTAAACGAAGCTGTGTTTGAATTTTATGACAAAATATATTCTGTTTTTAAGAAACACGTCCTTAAAAAAACACCATCGCACAAACAGTATCCCCCCTGGTTTAATTCCAATACAATTAGACTGCTTAAACAGAAGAACAGGGCACGTAATACATACAGAAGGACTAAAAACCAGGATGATCTAATAATATTCAATGAATTAAGAGCTTTGCTAAAAATGACTATAAAAGATGCTTATGCTGCATACATACGGGATGCCGAGAATGCCATAAAATCTAACCCAAATAAGTTCTGGGGTTATATTAATTCAAAAAATAATGCCACATCTATTTCTAGTACTATGAACTACAACAATGCCACTCTTGAAAGCCCCCAAGATATAGTTAACTCCTTTGCTGATTTTTTCTCTAATGCGTATATTAATTCTAGTGACTATTTGCCTGGTGACAGTGTATATAATAACAATGTTATGCGTATTCGAATATTCACTGAGAGCGAAGTCCTAAACTCAATTAAAAAACTCAAGGCAAACATGACTACAGGACCTGATGAAATACCCGCGTTTATTATAAGAGATTGCGCTAATGTTTTTTACAAACCTCTCTGTATTATATTTAATTTAATCTTAAGCACAGAAACATTCCCTGATAAGTGGAAACTATCCAGAATTTGTCCAGTGTTTAAAAAGGGCAGTAAAAATGAAATAGAGAACCATCGTCCCATCGCAATTTTATGCAATTTTTCTAAAATTTTTGAATTCTTATTGCATGATTACGTATCCTTCCATACTAAAAGTTCAACAATTGAAGAACAACATGGCTTTATGGGCGGTCGGTCAACTGTTACAAACCTGGTATGTATCACCCAATTTATTTCTGAAGTCATAGATCGTAAGGGTCAGGTTGATGTAATTTATACCGACTTCTCTAAAGCATTCGACAGACTAGACCATGGCATTTTATTGACTAAATTAGAAAGCTTTGGAATCAGTACTTCGCTACTAAATTTATTTATGTCTTATTTGTCCTATCGGTCTCAATATGTTCAGTATCGTGGTTATCGGTCTGATCATTACAGCCAATCATCTGGAGTACCACAGGGCTCGGTACTTGGACCATTGCTTTTTGTACTGTTTATCAATGACATTGTTGATGACTTGGATGACTTGGATGTTCACTATTTGCTTTATGCTGATGACCTAAAAATATGCTTTCCTATAAATTCCGACTATGACTGCCTGAGGGTTCAGCGTAACCTGGATCTTCTTAATACCTGGTGCATTAATAACCGTCTTCCTCTTAATGCTGCTAAATGTAATGTCATGTCTTTCACACGTAAAGTAAATAAAATTTCATTTAACTATAAATTAAACGACTGTACTCTAAATAGACCTGAGTTTATAAAAGATCTTGGCGTTGTTTTTGATACTATATTAACTTTTTCTAAACATATCGAGGAAAGCACCAGTAGTGCATTTAGAAATTTAGGTTTTGTTTTGAGAAACAGCAAAGATTTTACTGAATTATCTACTCTACGTATGTTATTTGTTACATTTGTCAGATCCAAACTGGAATATGCGTCCATTGTTTGGAGTCCTAGTTACAACATTCACATAGCGTCCTTGGAAAAAGTACAACGAAGATTTTTTAAGTCCACAACTTTTATTCTGGAGGGCACATATCCAATGAGAGGGACACAACAAGAATTTTTTTTAAATAAATTTAGTATGAGTAGCTTAATAAGGAGACGTGTAATGCATTCAATAATGTTCTTACACAAAATTATCAATAATAAAATTAGCTGCACCTGCCTCACCTCACTTCTTAGGTATCGAATTCCGAGATTAAATTCTCGAACAAATAATGTACTCATGCTTCCTACTCCACGCACTAATATATTAGAATCATCTCCCCTACATCAAATGTGTTTAAATTATAATAGTATTGAGGCTAGCCTGGATATATTTAACTGTAATATTGCTGACATAAAGAACATTTACTTAAAGCCCATTTAATCACGCTCTTGTCTATATTTCTGGGTTACACTTGTGATATATATATATATGTGTGTATATGTATATATGTGTATGTGTGTATATATGTGTGTATATATATATATATATATATATATATATATATATATATATATATATATATTGTTATTATACATGATTTGCAGGAAACAACTACTCAGCGGGCAAATACCCCGACCTGCATTGAATTACACCTTACAAATCATGAAAAATTGGTAGCCAATGTCATTTGTCAACTCCCTGACCAGACATAGACCGGTTTCGAACTTATTAGTTCTCCTCAGTATGCCATAGGTCATGGAGCAGACAAATGACAGTGGCCAACCTGCTAGTCTTATACAGACTAATGTAAATGGTATAGTGGTGAGAGGTAATTGAATCCTCTCATGTGGTCTAATGCTACTATACACCAGACATCATAGATGTCTCCGTGGTGCATAGCGACTTGCCATTTTGCAAGTACCGAGAGCAAATACCCCGACCTGCATTGAATTACACCTTACAAATCATGAAAAATTGGTAGCCAATGCAGGTCGGGGTATTGCCCGCTGAGTAGTTGTTTCCTGCAAATCATGTATAATAACAGTATATAGGTTAAGTCCACCAAGGGCTGAAGGTCGCCGCTCTCGGTACTTGCAAAATGGCAAGTCGCTATGCACCACGGAGACATCTATGATGTCTGGTGTATAGTAGCATTAGACCACATGAGAGGATTCAATTACCTCTCACCACTATACCATATATATATATATATATATATATATATATATATATATATATTTATTTTACTAGAGTATATATTTTGATTGTAGTTGTTACATTTTATATTTGTGTCATTTGTGTACCTTTTACTTACACCATATTGTTCTATTTATCGATATTTTATTTAAATCTGTTGTTATTTGTCCTGTAATTGGGTTTCACCCGTTGGATGAATTATATAAATAAATTAATAAATAAATAAATATAGATTAGTGTTACTTTCATTTGTAAATTCCTTTATTTGAGCATTATCTTCCAGAGTTTTAATTTTCTCTTTTAATAGATTTATAATTTCATCTTTGCTATCAATAATTTTTTGCTTGTCTTCCACACTTTTTGATAAAATATCATATAATTCAAAGTTCCTACATTGAATGCATACAAATTTCAATACCCTTCTTTGTAAAGGCATACATTTTATTTCCGAGGAACATAACTCAGAACATTCTATACAAATTTGTCTCTTGCATGAGTCACAGGGAAAACAAGGATTTTTTGTATCTTTATTAGGTACTTTAATTTGTTTACAGAGAGCACACTCCATTCCATAAATATATTTAGGGCCAGTCCTGTATTTAAAATATTATCTAGTAGTGCATGATACCCTTTAAAGTTGTCTACAATCCCAACAGGTATGTCTAGGGATTTCCAAATATTCCTTGGTTTTATGGTACACTTATATTTAGCAGTTTGTTTTTATAGAGTTTTTATAGGATCAAAGACCCATGCACTGATAAGTTTTTATGCCAGCAGGTAATAAATGTACAAAATTTTGTTGTAATATTAATATTTCACTTGAAAAAAACTATATATATATATATATATAACAGATGAAGTTAATTATCTGGATCACTGGCACTTTGTACTGATATTGAGCTGAAAAATCACTTTAAACACTTTGTTTTTACCACTTAAAATTGAAGAAAACTACAGAGTAAACTGGACACATCAACACCATATAGCATCAATACTCTATAGCAATCAATACTTACTTCCAATCTAATGCGGTGTGTGAATTATTAATTTTTCTTGCATGTAAGGGCGGTTTATACCCTTGTGTCTGGGTTGCCAGTAAATATTTTCTCAGCCCAGTTTTAGTATACACCAACAATACTTTTTCACGTTATTAGTTATTTCCAATCTAATGCGGTTTGAGAATTATTAATCTTTCTTGCATGTAAGGGCGGTTTATACCCTTGTGTCTGGGTTGCCAGTAAATATTTTCTCAGTCCAGTTTTAACATACACCTACAATATTTTTTCACGTTATTAGTTATTTCCAATCTAATGCGGTTTAGGAGTTATTTATTTTTCTTGTGTGTAAGGGCGGTTTATACCCTTGTGTATGGGTTGCCAGAAAATATTTTCTCAGCCCAGTTTTAGTATATACCAATAGTATTTTTTTACGTTATTAGTTATTTCCAATCTAATGCGGTTTGAGAATTATTAATTTTTCTTGCATTTAAGGGCGGTTTATACCCTTGTGTCTGGGTTACCAGAAAATATTTTCTCAGCCCAGTTTTAGTATATACCAATAGTATTTTTTCACGTTATTAGTTATTTCCAATCTAATGCGGTTTGGGAGTTATTTATTTTTCTTGTGTGTAAGGGCGGTTTATATCCTTGTGTCTGGGTTGCCAGTAAATGTTTTCTTAGCCCAGTTTTAGTATACACCAACAATATATTTTCACGTTATTAGTTATTTCCAATCTAATGCGTTTTGGGAGTTACTAATTTTTCTTGTGTGTAATTGCGGTTTTTACCCTTGTGTGTGGGTTGCCAGTAAATATTTTCTCAGACTAGTTTTAGTATATACCAACAGTATTTTTTTACGTTATTAGTTATTTCCAGTCTAATGCGTGTTGAGAGTTATTAATTTTTGTTTTGTGTAAGGGCGGTTTAAACCCTTGTGCCTGGGTTGCCAGTAAATATTTTCTCAGCCCAGTTTTAGTATATACCGGCAGTATTTTTTCACATTATTAATTATTTCGAATCTAATGCGGTTTGGGAATTATTAATTTTCTGTATATTTAGGGACGGTTTATCCTCTTGTACCTTGGTTGTGGGGCATTATTTCTACAGTTAAGTTTTTGTATAGATAAACAGTATTTTTTACAAAATCAGTAATTTCCAAACTTAATTAATTCCTTAAATTATTAATTTTAATTTAAGGGTTAATTGTACCCACACGCCTGGGTTGCAATGAATTATTTTCGCAGCGAAGTTCTAGAATGGTATTTTTATGTTGTGATGGGCGATGATGGCTTCTCAAACCCTTTTGCTTACAATGAAAAATATCGTAACAATCTAAAAGATGTTTATTGTTTAGGTTCATATTTTATATATCGATGGTACCGCTTGGGAATAATCGTGTAAATTGGCTGCTATCTTTGGCTGATGTTTTCACACTGGTCGCCGCTGTGTGGTGCGTTCTGTATGGCGTGGTGCAAATAGCAGCTGCTCCTTCCCCTCTGACTTCGACGAGACGATGAATGTCACAGTAAGCCAGGAAAAAATCCTTTCCAACAATTATAACAAAAATGAACTAATTTCAATGTTGTCTGTCAAGTTCTAAGCCAACAATTTGATCGTTAAACAGGCGCAAGATGATGCTGACGTTTTAATCATTGAAACAGCTCTGGAATGTTCACGCACAAATAGAATAGTTGTTGTTAGGGAAGATATAGACCTTTTGGTAATTTTGGTTGGTCGCGCTCCATCAATGAAGAGATCTTTTTTCTTAAACCAGGCAAAGGAAAAGTCTGTTTTGATGTACCAAATAGTCAAGGGATTCTCATGTCGTTCGTCACATGCCTACCTTGCACTGACGAGGGCCAACAGCTCGAAACTGCAGTCTGCAAGTGGTATGGGACGACTGGCACGAGAGCTCTTTTAAGTAGGATCAGTCTTTTGGCTGGTGTTTGTTGCAATCGAAGCATTAGCGTTTTGTTGGTAATAAGCGATTATTACACTTAACGCGCCAGGCTTGTAACTTGTAATTCAGCACTCAGCGGGACACATAGCCCGGAGAGTAGCTGTTGGTTGCAGTCTGGTTACATTCCTTATAGTAAAATAAGGATTTTATAGAGGAGCTTGCGACTGAAATATTATGTTTCAATATATATACAGTAATTGTATATGACTGATGGTCGAGAGGTGAGCGCACTTGCCTCTCACCCAAAAGTTCCGGGTTCGATCCCCGGTCGTGGCAGTGGAAAATACTGTGAGAGGGGTTTTTTCACTATACATGAATATTGGGTGTGTGTCCCTTGTCTCTAAATGTGTAGCCCCCTCCCACACAAGGCTCTTCTAGAGCCTTCCGGGATAAAGGGGGTCGTCATTACCTGTGGTGTATTTATTATTATTATTATTTATTATTAATTACTTAACCTTTACAATTATTTGGAGAGTGGAGAGTTGCCAGGCGCTTCAGACTTCAAGGTTGTCGATCGAGGTCCTTGCAGATTGTAGAAATCTTCACAATGATTAGATAGGGTTTCTCGTGTACCAAAAAGTAGCGTATGATCCAAAAGTCCAAAATCCATATAAAACAAAAACAGTAGGCAAGTTCTGTGCTCAAAATCTGGCCTTACCAAAATCGTCTATAATTAAAGTTACAAAATCATTCTCAAAATTAACCTCTAATGTGAGCACGTGTTTATAATTAATCAAAGAAATTAACACTTACCCAGAAACCCAGAATACTCTTCTGAACGATAAACTCACTAATTAATCCGAATAAATCGAAATTTCAATTAAACAAACCAAAATATTAATTGAAAATTAGGTTAAATTTAGTTTTTGATCCGACTAGCAACCACGTGCCTTTTAACTAATTTAATCCCTAGCAAAGGTTTCGGTTCAATTTCTTTATTTAAAAAGGAAGTATGAAGCAATTTGAGTGATTTTATAGCCTTTGGTAACTCACAGGCCAAGTTCGGCAGGTAGCAATTGCGCTATGTGCATCAAACCCGGGAAGGCTATTAGCAGTTGGCGCCATCCGACTCCACGAACGCGCATCAGCGCAAACCTAACCTAATCTAATCCAAACGTAAACAAATAATAAATGGCAAACTCAAATAGACACAAAAGAGTCGTTTTGGTCGGTGTTGTAATTTGTCTTCAAGAATTGCTCGAGTGTTCCTCCTCTTCTAATAGTGAAGACGAACTAAATGTTGTAGAGGGAGTATTACCACAGCTAGAGGGTAGGAAAAGGAGGCACAGGATTATTCCAAGGATTGAGAACTATGTCGGTTATGCCGCGCTGGTTGGATAGTGATTTCAAATCACATTTTCGGTAAGTTCCGCGATTATTAACCTGTATTTGCTTTTGCTGTTTCAAGCATTCATTTTCAGTATATTCTCAGTATTATCGGTACGACTCTAAAGAGGAAATATCCAGGATTGGCATGATCAGTCCAGAAAAACAGCTACTGTTCTATACAGCCCTCTTTCAGTATTAGATATATTAAAACACACTCTGACTTATAATATTTTATTTGATTTCGATTTTTAACACACGCCAAATCACATATGCTACCATTACAATTGCAGGAATTATAATGACTTTCTCCACTTCCGTATCCAACCACACTGTCCCTAAATCCCTATTAGTAACACACAGTGCTACCAATCTTATTTATTTTACAACTATATAACATCCCCCCTTTTTACGCTTAATTATTATTACATATCTAAAACATAATCACTTAATTTAGTAGGCAATTTTCTTATTCTACTGCTATTACGAGTACCTTTTGAAGTTGAAGAACTATCTATTGTATCGTGATGACCAGGCACAACATCAGTATCGCCTTTTGTTATCGCATTTTCGCTTCTTCTTAATTTGTCGTTATTAACTGGAATTTCGCAATCGGCATATTTGACAAAATTAAGTGTATTTAATGATTGTCGTAAATGAGAGCTATTACGTCTATATACCTGACCCTTTTCATGCTTAACAAGGTACGATCTTGGTTCCTTGCACGTCTTGATAACTTTAGCTGGCTCCCAATTTTTTCCCATTTTCATTGTAATGTTTTGCCCTTCATCAAAATGTGATTTTTCTCTTGCCGATCTGTCATAGTATTGTTTTGCCAAATACTGCTTGTTAACTAATTTATTATGTACCTGACTATAACTATAACTACTTCTCTCTTCCAGCAGTTTCATTTATAGGTAATTTTGTTTTAGCAATTCGACTCATTAACAGTTGCGATGGTGTATACCCTACACCTGTTATTTGTGTATTTCTATAATTTAACAAAGCAATATCTAGATCACAACCCTTTTTAAGTATATTTTTCCCCTCAGGGGCTTACTGCGATAGTAGTAAGTACGGGCTTGGCGAACCCGAGGTACCTGAGCCCGTCTCCCCGACGCAAAAGGGGCGGAACCCAAAGTGTAAACTCGACCGTGCTGATGGGTGAATGGCTCCACGAAAGGGAGTCGCGAACGGTGGACATCGGATACCTGGCCACCTCCGGTGTTATGTAGGACTTGACATGGTAAGGGCGCACTGCCGTGTTGGACCTTTAGTTCGTCCCAACTCGTGGGAACAATATGAATCCAGTTATAAGCAATACGTTGGGGGGTAGTGGAGAAAGCAGCGCTGCCTCTTTAAATCGCACTGCTGAAACGATGAGCCAAGAGACGGTGGGCAATCCCCGGTTCTTGGTCATCAAGAAGACAGATGGAACTGACTTTTCTAGAGTCAGTCCATTCTTAATACATAAAACTGTATACGGTTTGATTGGTGAGGTTAAAATGTTGAAAAAGATTTTTGAAGGTTTACTAGTAGAGACAACATCTAGTGCTCAGAGTAAAAGATTACTTAAAGTTGAACGGCTTGCAGACTTTCCAGTTACTATTAGCCCTCACATTTCTTTAAATTCAAGTAAAGGAGTTATTTACTGTCGAGACCTCTTGAATTGTTCAGTTACAGAAATAGAAGAAAATTTAAAAGAAAATGGTGTAATTGGCGTTAAGAGAATACAAGTTAGAAGAGAGGGAACTCTAGTTGATACGCCAAATTTGATATTAACATTCAATACTCCTAAATTACCCAAATATATAAACGCTGCGATGTACAGATTAGAAGTTCGACCGTTTATACCAAACCCAATTAGGTGCTTCAGATGCCAACAATTCGGCCACACCTCCTCTAGATGCAATAAAGAAGAAGTTTGTAGTTGTGGAAAACCTAAACACGAAGACTCTCCATGTGAAACTCCAGTGTGTGTCAATTGCAAAGGAGATCATTTTGCACAAGACAAGGGATGTCCTAAGTATAAAGAGGAGGCAGCAATACAAAGAATTAAGACCATAGAAAATATTGATTATAAGGAAGCCAAAAAGAGAGCCACAATTAATACTCCCACACCTGGAGTAACCTACGCTCAAACCGTACAGTCCAGCATAAAAGAAAACATAAAAGGAGTAATTAATGAACTAATACCCGAAATAGTTAAAATATGTACGTCACTTATTAGAGAAGAAAAGCAACCTGCTCCAGTGCTTTTAACTAGAAGAAAAAATAAACCACTGAGTCCAATAACTAGATCTACTTCAGATAAAAGAACTGCAGAAGATTCCGATGATTCGGAAGATATGCAGTCTTCATCATCTCAGATAACCACATTGGTGAAACGGAAACCAGGACGTCCACCTAAACCTAAAGCTCTACGCTTAAATCCCAGAACGGATTCTGAGATAGTCCCCAGATATCCTTCACAGGGGACGAGTAGTAAAAAATCCAGTATCTAATCATTTATATATCTAGTCATATTCTATCTAGTTTTATTTATTTGTTTATTTATTTATTTATTTGTTTATTTATTTATTTATTTATTTATTTGTTTATTCATTTATCTATTTATTTATTTATTTATTTATTTATTTATTTATTTATTTATTTATTTATTTATTTATTTATTTATTTATTTATTTATTTATTTATTTATTTATTCATTTATTTATTTATTTATTTATTTATTTATTTATTTATTTATTTATTTGTTTGTTTACTTATTTATTTAATTGTTTGTTTATCTATATGTTTATTTATTTTAATTTGTTTGTTTGTCTAATCAACTAATCGTTTTCATTATTTATTTGTATACTTGTCCATTTGTCCTTTTACATTTAACTGTCTTATATACAATCAACTTTAGTCTAGCAACTCAATTCCAATGGAAAAAGAGAAACTACAAAACATACTACAATGGAATTGTAACGGATTGAAAAGTCACTACCCAGAAATTAAGACAGCAATCACAGAATCATTACCTTTTTGCATATGTCTACAAGAAACTCATCTAAAACCAGGAGAAAAATTCAACCTCAGGGGCTTTAACGATTTTAGGAAGAGTGTACCTCCTGATCGCCGTGCTAGAGGAGGAGTAGCCATATATGTCAAAAATAACATCCCTGTAAAAGAAATTATTTTGCAAACTCAGCTACAAGCTATAGCTGTACAAGTATATTATCCGGTCAAAATGACTATTTGCAACTTGTACCTACCTAACTTTGCATGGGATAAAAATGACTTACAAAACTTGTTCTCCCAACTACCAACACCATATCTTGTATTAGGAGACTTCAACGCCCACAATACCTTGTGGGGCTCAGATAATTATTATTATTATTATTATTAGCCGTTACTCGAGTCCGAGTATAAAAATGTTACAGTCGATAGATTGTGTACAATAAAAAACAAATAAAAGGTGTAGTCTATTGTAATTCCCATTCATCTACGGTGCACACGACTATGGCTATAGAGGCCAATTCGGGAGAGCACATGTCGACCGCAGTCAGGACAAACATAGACCTGGTTAGGTCTTGGATTCGGCCTTCTTGCAGCAACATTTCCTTGATAGCTGGCCACAACCCCTCGCCATTCGGTTCTGTCCGCTGCAAGTTGTTCCCATTGCTCGTCTGCAATACCGCAGGATTTTAGATTTTCATGGAGAGCGTCTTTGAACCTCTTTCGTTGACCGCCACGCCTTCTTCTACCGCTTAGCAATTCACCATAAAGTGTACATTTAGGAAGGTGGTTATCATGCATACGATGAACGTGACCTGCCCATCTTAGGCGTGCTCTTGAAATAAGCACCTCAATTGGAAGGCTGTTTGCTCTCCTGAGTACTACCACGTTTGATATGTGATGGAACCAACGGATTTTCATCATACTTCTGAGGTGTCTTTGCTGAAAACGTTCTAATTCTTTCACATGACGACGGTAAGTGACCCAGCTTTCACATCCATATAGCAGTGTTGGAATGACAACTGCTCTGTAGACAGCCATTTTCGTTGACAAAGCAAGGTCGTGGTTGTCAAATACTCTCTCTCTAAGCCCCCAGAGTGCTCTAGATGCAGCGTTAATTCTATTGCGAATCTCGCTGTCCATGTTTGCTTTGTCATTAACAACGTTGCCTAAGTAATTGAACTGATCCACCACTTCAAGAGAATTTCCGTTAAGTGTAATGTCTATTTGGTTCACTTGATGAGGAGTTGACATAATCCTAGTCTTTCCAATGTTGATTTTAAGTCCCAAGGAATCATAGCTCTGGGCTCAGATAATATAGATCAAAGAGGACGAATAATAGAAGAAGTTATTAATGACAACAATTTGGTATTACTTAATACAGGCGCAATGACATATATAAATACTAGATCAAACTCATTTTCGGCTATTGGTTTATCTCTAACCTCCCCTACAATTGCAAATCGACTCTCTTGGGAAGTACTCACCAGTCATATTTGTTCTGACCATTTTCCCATATGTATAAAGTTCGCTGAAGCTAATATTTCCAATGCATCTGTATCAAGATGGAACTTAAATAAAGCTGATTGGCCTAAATTTAAAGAAGAAATTACTCAAGTCGAAATTCTTAACGACGTTAACACCGCAGTAGACGCACTCTATAATACAAGCAGCCGAAAATAGTATCCCAAAAACAACAAGCAACTCTCACCGTCCAAAAGTTCCTTGGTGGAATAATGAAGTTGCTACTGCCATTAAAAATAAAAAGCGTGCCTTAAATAAATTTAGAAGATATCCAACACAAGATAATTGCATTCTCTTTAAACGTACTCGGGCAATTGCTCGTCGCGTCATCTTATATAGTAAGAAACACTCTTGGGAAACGTACGTTAACTCAATCACTACTGATACAACTATCTCAGATGTATGGAAAAAAATAAGAATTATAATGGGTAAAAAATTCCCAAACATTTCACCAATTTTAGAAGTAAATGGCCAAGTAATATCAGCAGATGATGGGGTAGCAGAAGCACTAGCGGATCATTTCAGGGATGCCAGTAGTTCTTTCAATTATGATGCGGATTTTTTACAACATAAACAGGTTTCTGACACTCCTTTAGACTTTAGTGAGCCTGGAATTTCGAGTTACAACGAACCTTTCAAAATGTCTGAGCTAGATCACGCCCTTGAAACTACTGGAAACTCTGCGCCAGGAACTGACAAAATTGTTTATGAGATGATTCGTCAACTACCTTCTACATTTAAAGAGTCACTATTATTATTGTTTAATAAGATTTGGTTAGAAGGTGTTTATCCAGATCAGTGGAAAGAGGCACTTATTATCCCTATATTGAAACCAGGCAAGGACCCAAAGGTGCCTAATAGTTATCGTCCTATCTCACTAACTTGTTGCTTAGGTAAATTAATAGAGAAAATGGTTAGCAGTCGACTAATGTGGTACTTGGAAAAGAAAAAATTATTATCTGAATCTCAGATGGGTTTTCGAAAGCATAGATCTACTATAGATAATCTGGTTCAATTGGAAACGGTTATTCAAAACAGTTTCAGTAGTAGAAACCACACAGTCGTAGTTTTCTCCGACATAGAGAAAGCTTACGACATGATTTGGAGATTCAGTATCCTCAAATCCCTCCATAAATGGGGTCTCAGGGGTAACCTTCCCTGTTTTATTCAAAGTTTTTTATTTAATATAACCTTTAAAGTACGTGTAGGAAACTCTATATCAGGTACTCGACAATTAGAAAATGGAGTACCGCAAGGTTCTACACTGAGCGTAGTATTATTTGCCATTGCAGTAAATGAATTAACGACTTCTATAACCCCATCAATAGGAAGGATGTTATATGTTGATGATCTGGCAATATATTACTCAGGAAAACAAATAGACAATATTGAAATGAACCTACAGACAGCTATTAATGACTTGTTGGAAAAAGCCAACAAAAATGGCCTTCGCTTTTCAACTACCAAAACTCACTGTATTCACTTTTGTTGATTACGATCAGAACATAGACACCCACACCTTACCTTACAAGACCGAGTATTAGATTATAAAACTGAAACGAAATTTTTGGGAGTGACGTTTGATAGTAAGTTAAACTGGGGGGCCCATATTGATGATGTCTCCCTGAAATGTAAAAAAGTGCTTAACTTGCTAAGATCAATAGAGTATTAGTTGGGGAGCAGATAAGGAAATACTCCTCAATATCCACAGAACCATGATATTGTCAAGAATAGACTATGGATGTGTAGTGTATAGCTCCGCAAGAAAAACTAGACTAAGAAAACTAGATAGTATTCACTGTACGGGATTAAGACTAGCATTAGGAATCCCGCCACTAGAATACAGACGACAACAATTCCTAGTGTCTTATTGTTCTAATATCTGGGCACAACCAGAGCATCCGAATTATAAAATTCTTTTTGACCGAGACCTCTATCTACCATACCAGAATAGAAGCACTATTACAAGGCCAGTCAGTGTAAGATTTCACGAACTTTTAAATTTAATGCAGGAAAACTTACCTACTGTGTACAGTTTGCGTCCAACAGAGATCCCACCGTGGAAGCTGATATCTCCAAAATTTCGCTTAGAGTGCACAGTATTTAAAAAGAGTGACTGTAACCAACAGCTACTACTGGCGCAGTTTTATTCTATAGTGAATTCTTATGAAGGAGGTCATAGGTTGTACACTGATGGTTCTAAATTAGATCAAGGAGTGGGAAGTGCTTTCTCAGACGGCATTAATGCCTACAGCTGGTCACTACCCAAATCAGCTAGTATTTACACGGCTGAATTATATGCTATTTGGATGGCTTTAAGATATGCCGAAATGAATAATTTCTCCAAGACCATAATCTGCTCAGATTCTCTCAGTGCATTGCAAGCGTTGTCTGACTATACTTCCATCGATCATTTAGTACAATCCATCCTAGGGCTTTCTCATTGGCTACAAATTCAAGGCAAACGGGTTATTTTTATATGGACTCCGAGTCACATGGGTATCTACGGTAATGAATTTTCAGATGAAAGGGCGAAAAGAGCAGCAGAGTTTGAGGCACCGGAGGATATACCAGTACGTAACACTGATTTAAAAATTTACTTAAAACAGAATATTATGGATAGATGGCAAAGAGAATGGAATGGAACTAACTCCAAATTAAAAGAAATAAAACAAAGTGTTAATAAATGGAAGGTTTCGACATCATTAACTAGGAGGGAACAATCTATAATATCAAGGTTGAGAATAGGACACACCAATTTAACATCTAGTTATATGCTTACGGGAAATGAACCACCACATTGTAATAATTGTAATGTAGCATTAACGGTCTATCATATTTTAATAGAGTGCCCTATGTATAACTATCATAGAAGAGAAGTTAACTTATCAAATCAACTTAAAATATGCCTTGACAATCAACGTGGGAATTTAGAGACAACTATTAAATGGTCAAATTTATTTAAAAAGATCTGATACACAGAAAACAGCAATATTAATATAATTATTTTCTACTTTAATTTTAATCCACCCCTAGTAATTTGTTTGTAATATACATACATCTCCTTGCGTGAGATGATGGGCTAATGACCTCAGCAGTCGATGCCCTTATCTAAAGAAAAAAAAAAAGTATATTTTTTGCTATCTTTACTCCGCTTTCAGCTTGACCATTACTCTTAGGATAACGAGGACTACTTGTTATTATTTTGAACCCCATTTGATCTGCAAATTTACTGAACTTGTAAGACGAATATGGCATATTGTCAGCTACAATTATGTCTGGTATCCCATGGGTTGCAAAATTGTTTTTAAACTTAGATATTAGTTGTTCGCTAGTTTTGTCAGCTATTGGTATTATTTCTAACCACTTGCTAAAATAGTCAAATATTATTAAATAATTTTTGTTTTCATATTGACGAATGTCTGATGCTAATTTAGAGTACGGTCTATTTGGAATTTCATGTTTTAACAAGGGTTCCTTAATGTTATCTGGTTTATTTTTTTCACAAATTTTGCACTTGTTTATAAATTTTTGAATATCCTCTGACAGTTTAGGCCAATATAAGCTAGATTTGGCTCTACTTACAGTTTTATTTATGCCAAAATGACTTTCATGCGCTAACTGTAACATTTCTAGTCTTAACTTAGGTGGGACTACTGCTCTATTTTTAAACAGTAATATATCCTCAACAACACATAGATTGTCTCTAATAGTATAATAATAATTCAATAATTCATTTTCAGTTTTGAAATTTTTTGGCCAACTTGTACTGCAATAATATTTCACCGATTTTAATATAGGATCTAACTCAGTCTCAACTTGGAATATAACCCTTTTATCACTTGATATATTTATAACAGATGTGATGCTATGTACAACATCCAGCATAGTTGAGTCATCTTCAACATTACCTTTTAAAAAATTTCTTGACAGCAAGTCTGCAACAAATAAATTTTTACCTGGCATAAAGGTTTGTGATCAGTCCACAACGTTACTTTACGGCCGTATATGTAATAGTGAAATTTTTGCACGGCTACGGCCATTGCTAAATACTCTTTTTCTATTTGAGCCCAATTTCTTTCACTTTCGGTTAAACTCCTAGACGTAAAAAATACTGGTTTGTTGTCTTGAAGCAAACAACAACCTATTCCATCTTTCGATGCGTCTGTATGTATTGTTATTTCCTTTGAATCATCAAAGTTTGCTAATACCGGAGCTTCACACAATAGACTTTTCATTTTTTCAAAACAAATTTCATGTTGCTTTGACCATGAGAATTTAACATCTTTCTTTAATAACTTTCTTAATGGTGCCGATGCCTCAGACAGATTTGGTATAAAATTCCTAAAGTAATTAAATAATCCCAGTATTTTCTGAACATTCTTTTTTAATTTTGGAGCTGATAGATTTTTTACCGCTTTAACCCTCTCATCGTCAGGCTGAATGCCCCCCTTATTAAATACGTGACCCAAATATTTAACCGATCTTACTTTATATTGAATTTTATTAGGGTTGAATTTAATATTAAATTTACGTGCTTTACTAATAACTTCACTTAAAATTTTATCATGTTCTTATTCAGTGGGTGCACAAACAAGCAAGTCATCAAAATAAACAATAACACCTGTTATGTCGCCAAAATACTCGGTGTTAATTTTTTGAAATATTTCCGGTGCCACGCTTAGCCCGAAAGGTAACCTTAAAAACTTATAATACCCAAACAGAGAACTGAACGTACATAAATTTGATGACTTTTCATCTAACTCTATATGGTAAAACCCATCTTTCAAATCAAGTATAGTGAACCAAGATTTACCTGTTAATTTAGCACGAATTTCTGTAATGGTTGGTATTAGAAAATACTCACGCTTTAACACTTTCTTTAACTCAGCCGGATCTAACCATATTCTTAAAGTTTTGTTTGGCTTTTCCACAATAACTAAATTGCTTGCCCATTCCACCGGACTATTAACTTTCTCTATTATTTTTTCTTTTCCCATGTCACGTAAGGTAGATTTCAATTTGTCCTGTATTGCCAAAGGAACTCTTCTCGGCGGGTGAACAACTGGTATTGCCCCTGGTTTCACATACAATTTACATTTATTTTCAAATTTTCCTGTACCTGTAAACAGATCTTTATTTAATTTTAGAAAATTCTGTACATCTATGTTATCACTATCAATTTCATCAACTCTATTAATTAGACCAAAATTTAAACGTGTTACTAAGCCTAACAACGGTGTGGCTTTAACATGGTTTACAATTATAAAATTTCCAGTCCTTTGTTTGTCTCTGATTTTACAATTGAATGTAACCATACCTAATGGTTTTAGTTTTGAACCACCATAAGCCTCTAAAATGATACCTGATTCAACTATTTTACATTTTTTATTTACTTTGTTCAAAATTTCAATGGGTAATAAATTTACCTCACCCCGTATCTAACTTAAATTTTACATTTTTATTATTAATAATTACATTTTCATACCAAGTGACCTCACTCACGGTTTTATTGTACCACTTTACCGAATCAAGATTTAAAAAATTTTCTTCATCGTCTCGTTCCTTGTCGCTATCCAATATAACTTCTTTTACCAGCTTCACTTTACACGCCACTTTATAGTGATTAAACTTTCCACATCTGTGACATTTTTTCCCATACGCCGGACATTCGTTGATACCATGATTCGTATGACATTTTGTACACTTAAACATTTTCTTTCCCTCTTTTCCTTTTTACTCTCTCCTCTTACTCAAAGCTTTTCCAGAATTATCGTTTTCCTTCTTTGTTATTACATCCACATCAGTTTCACTTTTCTCCATCATATTTTTTAACTGGCCTTTAATTGTCTCATACAATCGGCAGGTTTCTATAGTTTTTGTTAAACTTAACTCATCTATATTTATTAATTTTTCCTGTAGCTTTTTATCTCTAATTCCTAGTACTAGCCTATCTCGTACCATTTCATTTTCATCCTTGAACTCACAACTCTTGGCCAGTTTTTTAATACTGTTTACATAATTGTCTATCGGCTCTCTGTCTTCTTGCCCCCTTGTATAAAATACAAATCTTTCATACATTAAATTTTTCTTCGGCAGCATGTATTTTTCAAATTCATTCAACACTTTATCAAATTTTTTCCTATCTTCATCAGATAACGTAAAATTGTTAAATATTTCTAGACATTCCTCTCCTATTATATTTAGGAGTATGGCCACCCTCTGTCCCTCACTTTTCTCACTTAACCCAGTTGCCGTTAAATATATTAACAACTGTTGTTTAAATTTTCTAAAATTTTCTGGTATATTACCTTCCAACAACATAGGTTTTGGAATTTTTGCCGTGGACGCTTCCATGACGAATTATTTTGCAGTTTTCCACCACGTGGTTAACCTCACTTAACCTCGTTAAATAATTTACATTCTTTGCCTTTTCGACTGCGCCATGTTCTATACAGCCCTCTTTCAGTATTAGATATATTAAAACACACTCTGACTTATAATATTTTATTTGATTTCAATTTTTAACACACGCCAAATCACATATGCTACCATTACAATCGCAGGAATTATAATGACTTTCTCCACTTCCGTATCCAACCACACTGTCCCTAAATCCCTATTGGTAACACACAGTGCTACCAATCTTATTTATTTTATAACTATATAACAGCTACTTCTCACAATTTGGAGGATGGCCACTCCTGATTCATACAGGTTAGTGTTAGTATGTTTGGTGTGCTTATTCATGCCATGTGTCATCTCCTTACAAAATGTGGTACATTATCCTCTTCCCTCCTTCCTTGTTGCAGATCAATCTGTGAGAAGTTTAATGTCAGTCGTGCAACAGCGTTGGCTACTGTACGAAGAACGACTGATGCTTTGGTTAAGCTTCACCTTCAGTCATACGGTGGCCAACGAGAGCACTAGCTGAAGCATCCTGGAGAGGCTTCGAAGGCATCAGTGCATTTCCAAAAATTCTTGGCGCTATTGATGGAACCCACATTCATATTCCCGCTCCTCGAGTTAACCCAGAGTCATATATCAACCGCAAAGATTTTCATTCTATTCAATTACAGGCAGGTGTACAGTCTGCATTACGGACACTTATTGATATTGACTCTTATTATGTTGTTGCAGACTGACCGACTTTCTTTTCTTACAGGCGATGTGTGACCACAAAGCTCGATTCTTTCATTGCTTTGTGGGTCACGTGGGATCGGTGCATGATCAGCGGGATCTTCGCCTATCTGAAATACAGGACTTCTTGGGAAAAGAGGAAAAATTCCCGGATGATTTCCACCTTCTTGGGGATCCTGCATACAAGCTCCATCAGAATTTGCTGGTCCCGTATCGTGATAATGGCCACCTGTCTGAGCGTCAGAAGAATTATAACTTTTGTCTCTCTTCAGCAAGAATCGCTATTGAGAGGGCTTTCGGTTTGCTGAAAACTCGGTTTCGCAGCCTCTTGCACTGTCTAGCATTGACAAAAACTAAAGATATGGCCGATTTTGTGGTGGCTTGCTATGTACTTCACAACATATGTATCTTGCAAGGAGACGAGTTAAATATTGATCTGGCGCAACAGGAAGAAGAGGTTCCCTATACCTATGAAGGTGGCCAAGGTTGTGCTGCTACTGCCGTTGCCAAGCGAGACCTAGTTTGTAAAATGTTAATCATGAGGAATGTTTAAATGTTAATCAGTATGATCATAAAATCTTAAATTAATCTTTCCATGCATTTGTTAATCAGATTGTTAGGCTAATATCAAATCCTATGGTCCTTTGACTTTTAAGCCTATAGTCCCAGAGGAGTTGGTGTGGCGCTGTGGTACACATTAACGAAGGGTTAAAACTCAGTGTTAATCACATTCAGATGATGTCAACATTCATGGCTCATCGAGTGTAGTGTTTAAATATTTAGTGGAAATTATTTATAACAAGCTAATGTCTGTCAATTAAAGTTATCAATAGTATATTCATGAAATAAAGACGCCAATATATTATAAAAAATATATTATTGGGTTATTGCACTACATTTATTTCAATGATTTTCACTTAACAAATATATATACAAGCTATACATCAAGCTTTGCCAGAATGGCAGTCTTCAATGCAGATTTCTCTTCGTGCCTCTTATTTTTATTCTCCTCGGCGATTCTGCGGCTTTCGAGAATTGCATCAGCAACTGATTTCGAGCTTTCTGATGCCTGCCTCTTGCGGGAACGGCTACCACTAGATGATGGCTTACGGCTATCACTGCTCTGATCTGAACTGGTCTCGCTGCCTGTCATCCGGCCAGAGCTGGACGAACACAAAGCAGGAGGTTGCATTAAGGGACGCTCACCCAAAAATGATTGCATCAATTCAAAATATGGCCACGATCGAGGATTGTTGCCAGATTTAGAATTATGGTCACTAATAGCTTTAAACGTCATCTTCATGCCATTGAACTTGGACATGCACTGAGGCCCTGGCGCTAAGTGCCCTTTATCGGCCATCACCTTTTTCTGGTAAATTTTTCCAGATATTAGGTTAGATTCATGGCTCCTATATGTTTCCACGAGAAGCAGGATAGCCGAGTGAGGCCACTTGAATATCATGGCTACGTCATCGTTTTGCTGCTGTGACCAGGGGCTGCTACTGTCGTCGCTACCACTGTTGCTGCTGCTGGGGCCAGGCTGGACGCAGGAATCCATGCCTAGCGTGTCATTCATTATCTTTTGGGCAAACTCCAAATCTGGAAATATAGCACGAGATAAAGATAAATGTTTTTGACACACTCACAAGTCATAAGTGAAATAAAAGAGTGCACTAGATTAGACGTTTGCATTTGTTTAAAACAACGCAACAAATTTTCAACGCGCATGATGCGACATAACCATAACTTCTCACGTACTAGACATTACAATGCTTACCTGTTTCGCAGAGTCGGGCATTTTCAGGTGATAGTTGAACTGTGCAACAATTGCCAAGTCCATCTTGGAGAGTAATTTCAACTTTGGGCATTGTACGACAAAATCATAGGTCAAAATAACAAATAATCAAATAAGGCTAGTGACAGCTGAAGTCAACAACAACTTTCCCGCCAGAACCAGAAGTTCGGAGAGAGTGTTAATAGCGCTTGTAGCGCTGAGAGCGGTCGATGCCTCACCTCTCCAGCGATAGCGTTGTTAGCAAGGGCTATGACGCCATACGCTTCCAAACGATGACGTCGCGAGCTCATTCGTAGCACCACGAAGCGTTTCCTCGAACGACCATAGCGCGATGTGAGCGCTTATAGCTAGCTGCCCGAACTTAGCCACAATAACAAGAGGAAATGACTTAAACCGACAGTTCGACAATACGGCTGTCAAGAGTACCAACTTGTGAAATGTTATAAACTAAATCGATTGTTATGGACTTTCGATCATTAACTATTTTTCTACTATCATTTTGTAGACAATTTTATACGCTAATTATAATAATAGTTTATATTGTAGATTTTCTAAGATATACACATCTATTCAATCAATTGATATATTTTCCTAACGGGAGCCTTCTGTTGGCGAAAAGCTTATAAGATAGTAATTCAAGTGGCGTGCCAGCTACCGGTGAAAGTGCAATTCATTACTATAGAGTGGTGAATTGATCTACTTATTAACTTGCGGACACCAGAGAAAGATGGTATGTCACAGTATGTGACTCCCCGCAGTCGATGAGGCTAAAGAACACCTATATCGTTTCTACTATCAGGTGCAGAACTAGTTAGGAAACGAGCACAACCCTCAAGATTGGGGAGGTATTCAAAAACGGCTTATTGGAGCCAGTAAGAACCTCGCAACTTCCTGCTCCGGATTGTCTTTTGAACATGATTTTTTGTAACTGTTCGAAAGGCTGTGGCGCTTTTTGCGGCTGTCGAAAGTTGGGACTGCAATGTTCAGCAGTTTGTGGCAACTGTCATGAGACATCTTGCCTGAATACTGCACCAGTCGAAGACCACAATCTCGAAAAAAGAATTGACATTGCCGATCCATAAACAACCTCTATTCATGATTCCGAATCCTAGTATTTTCCACCAGTCCAGTGGTAAAATGAGGAATAAATCAATGTCAGAAAATAAGTCAAAACTGCGTTACATTAGCAAAATAATTTTTGTACTTATTATTAATATTAAGCTAATAATCAATACCTAATCTAAATAAATAAATTTTGATCACTGAAATATACCATTTTTCATACCCCAATTCCTATTTGTAAAAATTAGAAGATAACGCACAGAAAACTATATTTTGATCATTACATGCACTAAAATGTTCATACAAAATTTGTATCGGAGTTTCAATGGCCGATTACGTAAAAACTATTACTGTTATCAATAAACTTTATATCACTTTTTTTTAGAGAATTGTCCGTTCTTTCTTTTTTATAAGTACACTTCATAGCCATAGGATCGATGGGAAGATATTGACAAAAAACCGAAGAAAGGTCCTTTTTAGGCCGTTTCTCCTCTGTCAAAAGTTATGCATACACCGGAATCTTTGGGACTTTTCAAAGATTATTTGGAAAACCGAAAGGTATGTGTAGACTAATTTATAGCTCACTATACATTTTTCCGAAGTGAAATGCTAAACTTCCTGAGCTATTAGATATAAGTGGGTATATTCAGAATGACTCAAGTTATGTCATTTGAATGTTAGGCTGTTGTTTCCAAAATTAAATGAATTTAAAAATATTGTAGATGAACTTGGGTCTTAGTGAAACTTGGTTATCAAACAATATTCTTGATGACGTGATTAAAATGCAGGGTTATAACTTTGTAAGGAAACGTCAAACGAGGGGAGGTGTAGTAGTCATGTATATTAAGAATAATTTAAAGTATGAGGTTGTTAATTTGGAAGAAATAAACTTTGAACAAATTTGGGGTGTGTATCAATATTGGTAAAAGAAAAATTGCGGTGGGAAGAATTTATAGACCACCTACTCATAATGTTACTTTGTTTTTAAATATGTTTGAAGAAGTGACATCCAGTCTATTGCCAACGTGTGATCTGATAATGTGTATGGGTGACTGTAACCCAAATATGTTAAATGGTGAGGATGATAATGTAAAAAAAATCAACAGTTTGTTGGGCTAATTAGGCCTTACTACTCACGTAATTGATAAACCAACTCGAATAGTAGATCCTCGTTTTCGTTGGTAGACTTTTAACTTCATATGATAGTACAATTTTAAATAAGGATGTATCAGATTGTGATATATCAGATCATAATTTAATTTATTGCATAACTTCTTTAGTTAATTCTAATAAAACTGTAAATATTAGCTTCGGTAGAAACTTCTCTCGTTTTGATTATAACACATTTCCTCGGTCCTTAATATTCGATATGGGTAATATTAATGGTAGAATAAATTACATTAATGAAAACTTGAATAATGTATTTGACTTTCATGCGCCAATAAAAAAAAATTAGTATATCAAAAGAGAAAAAAAACCGTGGATAACAGATAATATGAAATTTATGATAAAACTTAGATACAACGCTCTGAAAAGATGTTAAAAAAGTAAAATTCCGGATCATTGGGACTATTACAAATCTCTGAGAAATTCAGTTACGAGTAGTATCAAGAGAGAGAGAGGCTTACTTAGAATATCAGGTCTCAAATTGCAGCAAGTCGGGTGAAATCTGGAAGGATATTTATAAAATGAAAATTATACATAAAACAAAAAATAGTTCTATTCCAGATAACCTACAAGATGTAAATAAAATAAATCATTTTTTTTAATTGGTGCACTGATAATAATTTTTTAATTGATGTAGAACTTCACGACTTCTATATAAATAATAAAAAACAAACTTTACCCAACTATTTACATTCAAGGAGGTGAATGATTCTGATGTAGAAAAAAATATAAACAATATTAAAACAACTGCTACTGGCTATGATAATATAAACATTAAACTTTTAAAATTATGCTTCCCTCATTTAACACCTAAACTTTTGCTTAAAAATAGCGTTTTTCCTGAAATATAGAAAAAAAGCATCGGTGGACACCATTGCCTAAGGTGCAGACCCTAGAGAACTAAAGGATCTTCTCCCAATAAGCATACTATGCACTATGTCTAAGGTTTTAGAAATGATTATGGAAAAACAAATTAAAGATTTAAAAAATATATATGATAACGCAATCTGGTTTTCGTCAGGATATAGCCGCAATACTACACTTCTTGTCTGATGATATATTTAGAGCTACAGATGACAATAATTTAACTGCATTGATTTTTTTAGATTTCTCAAAAGCTTTTGATACTCCTACTTTATTAGCCATTTTCTCTTTCTCTCTTCTCTTTTGTTGCATTTGATATCAAAGCTATCAAATTAATAAAAAAATATTGTTCGTGTATTATTATTAATATTATTTTCAAACGGTTGATAACGCGATCATTGAAAAAACCCTCTTTTTTGTACAACGCGGTGTGATAAAAACCGCCAAGTAGAGACATTCGCATCGTACGCTGTTAATGGTAAAATTAGAAGTGAAAACCTTGCTTATAATAATTATTATTTAAATCATAATATTAATTTCGCGATAAACATTGTGCTAATGAACATTGCCGCCCCTCGAGTTAATTATTGAACTTCAAATTACATATTCCATGTATATGGTGAAAACCTTGGTCCAAGAGCTCTGAGAAGAAGCCAGGGTGTGTGGAAGACGAAGATTTGTTGACGACAATCGGCATTGTAAGTTATACATTTTTTTCTTGCTAGTGTTTTTTCATATTGATTTTGATATTTTTAATAATCATTTGTTTTACGCTGTAAATACAGTCCATTCTTGTGCTCACAACATAACGGCTATCGGAGCCGTAACATTGGTCCTTCGATCCGCGATCGTTTTTTGAACTTTTACGCTTACTTCTCCTTTGAAAATCAAGCATTTAGGCTTAATTTTACGCAAAATAAAATTGAACGATAACTTCGCAAATAATTAATTTAATCTCTTCGCCATTTAAATTGTGAACCACATCGAGCACCTTAGCTACGGTCTCGTAGTAGGGATTAGGACACACGTCCTGCGCTGTTTCCACTTAAAATTAGTAGAGTGGGGAAACACATTATCACTCTGCCGCTGTCCAGGCAGTTAAGCCGAATCTTGCCAGAGAATATTTATTATAGTTACGCATTGTTTTCATTTTTCGCTAATAATTACCGCACTTACTTTTTTAATTTAATTTTGATTAGTATGGCTGACAAACTGAGTCGTTATCAGGCTATCAGGCGGAGTTGTATTAACGAAATTCAAACGCTAAATAATTTGGCTTTGCAAGCGCGAAGTGAAAGATCGCAAAGAATTTTATTTAAAATTCGGTTTGATGATGCGGAACATGTTCGCGATGAATTCACTAAGCAACATTCTAATGTTGTAGTAATTCTTTCTAGCGATCAGACTGCAGATATTAATGCTGAAGATAAAATTAAAGAAACGTTTTATCAGTCTTATTACTCAGCCAAAGCAATTTATACAGAACTTTTTGAATCGGAGAGTAATCAACCTGTGGTTCAATCCGGTGCAAATTCCTCTGTACTTTCGCATGCAAAGTTACCTAAAATTGAATTAATAAAATTTAGTGGGGATTTGAAATGTTTTCCCACGTATAAAGATATGTTTGATGCGTTAGTGCATAATAATAATTCGTTACAGAATATCGAAAAATTTAATTATTTAATCTCGTCTTTGCAAGGGCCACCGCTTTCGTTAGTTAAATGTTTACCGAAGGTCGCTGATAATTACATAACGGCCTATGAAAGTTTGGTAAAACGGTACACGAACGTTCGCTTATTAGCGAATGCCTACTGGACAGAAATTGAAAATTGCCGCAAAATTGATTGTTCCAACGCTCAAGATTTAAGAAAATTATTAGATACATTTGAGGAAAATTTGTCGGCTTTAAAGAACCTTGATTTTCCTATTGATAAATGGAATTTTATTTTAGTTAATATGTTAATCAGAAAAATTGATTCTGAAACTGCAAAAAATTTTGAACTAACGCATAACTCGACTGAAGTACCGTTGTATAAAACTCTTTTTGAATTTTTAAACAAACATTACACCGCTTTAAATACTGTTTCTATTTCATCGCAAACAAGTAAATTTAAGAGGCCTAATATCAACACCTCACCAGCTCCTACAAATGTTAATCGCAATAACATTAAACAAACATTTTTGTCACGCACCGAAAATTGCAATTTGAAGTGCAGTTTGTGCGACGCTAATCATTTATTATATAATTGCCCTACCTTTATAAATAAATCGCCATCTGAAAGATTTAACTTTTGTAAAAGGTTACATTTGTGTTTCAATTGTTTAAGCCACATTCATGATTTGAAAAATTGCAATTCTGTCATGACTTGTAAAAAATGTGGCATGCGCCATCACACTTTGTTACATCTGGGCAAATCCAATTCTGGTGTAGTGAACAATACTAATTTAAATTTGCCCGCCGTTTCACAATCACCTTTAGACGAGAGTCAACCCTCTACGTCTCGAACGAGTTTGACAAGTGTTATAAGTACCCCTTTTTCAGGAGTGTTATTGTCTACGGCACTTGTAGAAGTTCGTGACAGATATGGCACTTACCATAAGTGTAAGGCACTTCTAGATTCGGGTTCTCAAATTTCTATTATTTCTCAAAATTGTTATCGCCGCTTAACTTTAGAAAAATTCCGTCCGTCCTTTTCTGTCAAGGGTTTAGGGCAAATCATTCCTATACGTAATAACGGTGCTGTCACATTACATTTGAAGCCTATAGGACAAGAATCTCCAGTTTTTCTGTGTGACGCTTTAATTTTGCCAGAAATTTGTGACAAATTACCTTCTTCGCCTCTGAAAGTTTCAGAGTGGTCCCATTTACACAATTTAAAATTGGCCGATTCTGAATTTCACTATCCAAATGAAATTGATATTCTGCTGGGCGCAGATATCTATCCTCAACTTTTGTTAGATGGTCATGTTTCAGGTAAATTTGGAGAGCCATATGCTCTTAACACTATTTTTGGTTATATTTTATTGGGGAAAATTATGTGTTCACC
The DNA here is from genome assembly GCA_963675555.1 of Leptura quadrifasciata. Lineage (NCBI taxonomy): Eukaryota > Metazoa > Arthropoda > Insecta > Coleoptera > Cerambycidae > Leptura > Leptura quadrifasciata. Next base: position 74,538,870 of record OY776676.1, on the reverse strand, counting down.
CGCTTCAAATGTTAATATTTCTTTTCTTACTATATCTGAAGAAAATCCTTTAGAATCTTCTATAAGAAAATTTTGGGAAATTGAAAATGTACCTGAATCGCATCCGTTATCTCCTGAAGATAATTTTTGTGAACAATTTTTTGTAGAGCTGTCAACGAGATAATAATGGCCGATTTATTATTTCACTCCCCTTTCGCGAATTGTATCCAATTTTTCCGGAAATACGCGCACTTGCTGTCAAACGATTTTTTTCGCTAGAACGCCGTTTATTGAAAGAGCCTGGCTTATATGAGGAATACTGCAACTTTATGCAGGAATACTTGGACTTGGGACACATGGAAGCTGCCATTAACACGCATCTCCCCGATCATCATTATTATATTCCGCACCACTGTGTTCTTAAACCAAATAGTGTTTCGACTAAGCTGAGGGTGGTTTTTAACGCTTCAGCTCGCCTTCCAAACCAACCTTCGCTAAATGATTGTTTATATGTTGGCCCAAAATTACAAAATGATATTTTAACTATTTTATTGAATTTTCGCATCCACAAAGTTTGTTTTACGGCAGACATTCGCCAAATGTACCGCCAGATTTTGATTTCCTCTCACGATAGGGATTACCAAAGAATTATCTGGAGGTTTTCGCCCTCCCAGCCTATTCAAGATTTTAAATTACGTACCGTTACGTATGGTTTAGCTCCTTCTCCATTTCTTGCTATTCGAACTTTACACCAACTTGCTCATGAAGATGAAGGGGATTTTCCAGCAGCAGCACGAGTTATTCAGAATGACATGTACATTGATGACGTCGTTACAGGACATTCTTCTCTTTCCGAAGCGATTAATCTTCGGGATGAATTAATTTTTTTGTTAAAACGCGGATGTTTTGAATTACGCAAGTGGTTGTCTAATGACCCTTCTTTATTGTCAGGTTTTCCGCAATCGCACCTTTCTATGAATCCTTTATCATTTAATCCAGAATCTGACTCATTGATGGTTTTGGGTTTGCAATGGAGTCCTCTTCAAGACAATTTCTTTTTCCATATAGAACCGTTAGATCGCAGTTGTACAAAACGTCATATTCTTTCAGAATTGGCAAGAGTTTATGATCCGCTAGGAATTATCGCACCATTGACTTTTTTTTACGAAATGTCTCATTCAACGCATGTGGATATTAGGACTTGGCTGGGATGACCCCCCTACTGAGGATATTTTCAGAGCTTGGAATCAATACAAATCTGAGTTGCCACTTCTGTCTCAAGTTAAGTTGCCGCGCCGCTTAATAACTGATAATTACGCTTCCCTTGAAATACATGGTTTCGCTGACGCCGCTTGTGGGGGATATGCAGGGGTAGTATATTTTCGAGTTTCTGATGAATTCGGTAATTTTTCGACATTTTTTGTATGTGCCAAATCCAAGGTAGCACCTATAAAACGCGTTTCTATTCCTCGTCTGGAGCTTTGCGCTGCCTTATTGCTATCCAAATTAATTGCTTTTGTGTCTAACATTTTCGAGTCTAAACTAAAATTTAATAAGATTTTTGCCTGGTCAGATTCACAGATTACTTTGGCGTGGATCAAATCGTCGCCTCATCGTTGGAAGACGTTTGTTGCCAATCGAGTGTCTTTGATTCAAGACAAAATACCTGCTTCTTGTTGGTATTACATTGAATCGCAAAATAATCCTGCCGATCCCGCTTCACGAGGACTTTTTCCCTCAGAATTGATTAACCATCAGCTGTGGTTTCAAGGACCGGCCTTTTTACAGACTCCTTACTCTCATTGGCCCGTTACTCCACAATTTATGCCTTCTCCAAAAATTCACGAAGAAGAACGCACATCTGCTCTTGTTGCTCTCATCGACAATAATTTGTTAGATGATCTTCTAAATCGTTATTCTTCCTTCACCTTTCTTCGACGTATTTTGGCATATGTTTTAAGATTTAAATTTAACATTTCTAAGGCCACGACAAAACGATCCGGACCCCTAACTTCCTCTGAACTTTCAGCCTCTTTATTCATGCTTGTTAAACACACACAAGCATTAACCTTTTCGCAGGAGTTAGAAAGTAAATTGTTCTCAAAACCTTTGAAGAAACTGAATGCTTTCATAGATAAAGGAATTTTGCGAGTTGGGGGACGATTAAATTACTCGCATTTGTGGTATGATAAAAAACATCCCATTTTATTACCTCGTTCCTCGAGACTAACCGAGTTGTTAATCGACTATTTTCATAAAAAGTTTCTTCATGCTGGCTTACGCACCACCCAGTTTTTATTGTCCCAGAAATTCTGGATATTGTCTCCCAGGCGAGCTATTCGGTCTGTTCTGTCTAAATGTGTTAAATGTTTCCGCACCCAGCCTAAACCTTTTCAACCTCCCATGGGAAATCTGCCCTTGAGTCGCATTTCTAAAATAAAGCCATTTTTTCACTCAGCGGTCGATTACGCCGGCCCCATTTTAATAACTATGAGTCGCCATCGCGGATCTAAGTCTATAAAAGCTTATATATGTCTTCCAGACGAGCAAAATATTACTGACGCTCCGATAAATCGTCTATCACGATGGCAACTTTTACAACGTTTACACCACGATTTTTGGAAACGCTGGAACCGCGAATACCTGCACACTTTACATCAAAGAAGTAAATGGTATTCATCTAACTCCCCTGTAAAAACTGATATACTTGTGTTGATAAAAAATAATCTCACGTCACCTTTACAATGGGACATGGGACGAATTATAGAATTACATCCTGGTGGAGACGGCGTAGCTCGTGTGGCAACGGTAAAAACTGCTAATGGGACTGTAAAACGCCCATTAGTTAAACTGTGTCCACTTCCAGTGGACTAATGTGTATATATTTTTTAGTTATTTAAGTTAGTTTACTTATTAATTTCATGAATTTTTTTTTTTTTATAATTGCAAACTTTCAATTTTACAAAATGCTTGATTTTATAAGCATTTTCGCGGGGAGAATGTTGGTGTATTATTATTAATATTATTTTCAAACGGTTGATAACGCGATCATTGAAAAAACCCTCTTTTTTTGTACAACGCGGTGTGATAAAAACCGCCAAGTAGAGACATTCGCATCGTACGCTGTTAATGGTAAAATTAGAAGTGAAAACCTTGCTTATAATAATTATTATTTAAATCATAATATTAATTTCGCGATAAACATTGTGCTAATGAACATTGCCGCCCCTCGAGTTAATTATTGAACTTCAAATTACATATTCCATGTATATGGTGAAAACCTTGGTCCAAGAGCTCTGAGAAGAAGCCAGGGTGTGTGGAAGACGAAGATTTGTTGACGACAATCGGCATTGTAAGTTATACATTTTTTTCTTGCTAGTGTTTTTTCATATTGATTTTGACATTTTTAATAATCATTTGTTTTACGCTGTAAATACAGTCCATTCTTGTGCTCACAACATAACGGCTATCGGAGCCGTAACAAATATCTTTTCAATAGGTCACAAGCGGTAAATTATCAAGGTCAATATTCTAATCATTAGATGTAAAACAAGGAGTCCCACAAGGTTCTATATTAGGTCCATTATTATTTTCGATATACTTATTACAAGTTATTTGAAATAGTTAAGATTAATTAATTCATGTTTAAATCATTGTAAATTTCATATGTATGCCGCGACGATACTCAAATTTATTTTAACTTTTCACATAATCATTCAAATGAAGCAATGACTTTAATAAATTCAGATCTAGTGAACCTTGTGAAATTCTGTAAGATGCATGCCCTTAACATCAATTTCTCTAAGTCATATTTTATATTATTCGGGAAGAGGTTCATAAGAGACAATTACTCAAGAATTTACAGTAAAAGTGGGAGACGAAGATCTATCGCAATGCAATGTATGTAAAAATTTGAGTGTTCTAATAGACATGGATTTACGCTTTGAAGAACATATTACACGATGCATTCAAAAAGCCTACTGCAATTTAAAAATTTTGTACGCAAATATTGTCTCAGTAGAGATCTAAAATATTGCTTTGCGATGCTTTAGTACTATCGTGTTTCAATTATCGCGACTCTATATGTTTCTCGTATAACCGAATATGTTAAATCTCGTATACAGAATGTGCAAAATTCATGTCTTAGGTTTATTTTTGATTTACGTAGAAGGCATATCACACACTACAAATTGCTGGGTGGCTCAACATGTCTAACCAGCATAAATTACACACATCTGCTTTATAATATAAAATTATTAAGGTAGAAACTCCTCCTTACTTGTTTAAAAAAAAATGCTTTAGACGCACTGCTCATAATGTTAACATTCGTTCAAATAATTTACTAACAATCCCCTTTGATAAGACTTCATTTTACAAACAGTCATATGTCTATAACATCTTAAAATAGTATAACATAATTATTCCAGATACTCTAAAATCCTTGTCGATAGTTTTCAAAAGGGCCTTAAGAAGCATCCTGTTCAATTCTCAATCTTGAGAAAGTCTTATTTGAAATAATGTTTTATTTTCACTTTCGAGTAGTATCTCGTATATTGGCGTTTATTTTTGTTTTTTACTATTTTATTGATAACAAAAAGTATATTTTATTTGTAGCTGTTATCATACCATATTCGTTTTACTTGGGCTGAATGAAAGAACAGACGACTATTCATTAATCTCACTGAATGTATGCCCCTATTTCCATTATTTACTTAGCTATGTAAATATATGTCTATAGAAAAATTTTTTGTTTCCTCTTGTACAATAATTTGTTATTTCTTTACTGGTAAATAAACGTATTATTATTATTATCATTAAGTATACCTGTTATTTTAAAAGAACTGCAGTCATTGAATCAAACATTACGTCAACGAAAGCAGGAATGTTGCCAAGTAAGCAAATTCATAAGCCCTCAAAAGAAAAATTAAAAATAAATAAACAAAAGTCATAATCAACAGTGATTTAATTAATAACAAATAGTAATTAGTACGTAATAATATATAACGTGAATGCTTATTAAGAAATAATAATAGTAACCTAAAGAGACAAATAAATAATTGGTTTTCACAACAATACAATATAAAAAATATATTTTAAGGATTATAATCAGTGCGCCAACAATAAATGAAAACCGTATTTGCTACCAATGCTCTACCATGTAAAATTCATTATAATATCGTCTCAGCTTGATGTCGAGCAATTAAAGCACTACATCATCAGACTGCTCCATTAACAAGTGAACAGCGTATAACAGGAGGCACGGCTACCTCGGTGTTAATATCCTGAATATTCTGATTTTACCGTGATTCGCGCTCCACCCCCAGCGCGCTTCTTAATTTGTTTGAATTCTTACACTAATTGTCATAATTTTAATTTATATTGTAACCGATAGACCTAACCCCTGCCCCCTTAAGCACCTTTCTTTCCTTTCAGGTAGGTGAGAGAGGGAGGATCGTTATTTGAGAAGGGTAGCGTGTATGCTGCTTGACCCCGGAAGAGCGAAAAAATACTGGTTTTGGCAGTGGATTCGGCCACGGTTTATATGCGTTGTCTTTTTGACAGGTTTAGTTGAGTAGGATAATAAATAAAACACCAGTTATTGAAAAAAAATGTGTATATTCCTGTTCAGCGAGAATTTAACAAACAACAAACAAAACTAAATTAAAAAAAAAAACAAACTGTATATACTTCCCTACTCTTCAGTGAGAATTTAACAAGCAAAAAAAACAAAAGTGAAAAAAGAAAGTGTATATAATTTCCTACTCTTCAGTGAGGATTTAACAAGCAAAAAAACAGAAGTGAAAAAGGAAACTATATACTTATACTTCCCTACTCTTCAGTGATAATTTAACAAACAAATTGTTTAGGGAAAGCCGTGTATTTCTGAGGCGCCCTGTAGCAATTAGGTAAGTTACATTTATATGCCCTAAAAGAAACCCCCTCGAAATGTTGCTTTTTGTTATTAACTAACTACTTAAGACAACCTATGTTACTGAGAAGGAAAGTAATTCACCAAAATAGTAACAAAATGCTTACCGACTTCCTTATAATCGTCCACTCCTACTCGATTTTTATGTCCTACTTCTCCTAGGCATCAATTACCACCTCACAAACTGAGAAAAGAAACCCTCACTCCACTCCGGTCACTATTTCACAAAAAATTCCAGCATTAAATTATAACCTTGACAACCGAATTAAAAATATCCCGTAACGAATCCTGAAAGCTTTACACCTAGTATCTCCCCAACGGTCTCTTTAGACTCTTTATTGACCCATCTAATTAACACAACAACCCCCTTGGAACTCTTATTCACCCGCCTAACTCATGCGAATTCTCGTGGAACTCTTCCGTCCAACTCATGCGAGAATTCTCCTGGAACTCTTCCGTTCCTCCTGATCCTTCGGAGCTCTCTTTATCTTTTCAAAATTTATATTGTTTTTCGCTTTTTTAATAGATTTTCTTTTAGTAATCTCAGCGCCTTCTTCATACGTTGTTCTCAACTTCCCGCTTTGTCTTACAGCCCCCTACAGCGTACGAACTACATAGGATATGTCCATATAGAAGTCACGGATTTGGTCATTACATTTCAATAATTGATTATGCTGTTTTATCGCATATGTGTTCCATTCTAACAATTAATAAGCAACCAGCATTATTCTACCTCCACCAACATAAAATACTTACATACAATGTACCTGAAAACTTTACACTGAAATCTCTTCTCAAGCATGATAAGATAAGCTTTAAGAATCCGTTACAGACAAAAATGTTTTAACGATCTCTTCAGAATAAATACCTATATACGTACACAAATACGCTTCCCATATCCCATATTCAAGCTATTAAACATACATGATTATAAGTAAGATGATCAAAGTAATATCTTTCAGAATAATAAATATGTACAGAACATTTCTATAGTACAAGCAAGCTTATGATGAACACTGACTTTTATTTAATGTTAACATTCAATTTATATACCATTTCAATTACACATAATCCGAAAACACAAATCATAAAGTCTTAAATTTTATTACAAAGGAATTTCAATTACTTCATAAAAATATATTTGAAACAAAATTATACATACAAATTATTTTTAATATTCTACCAAAAATAATTTGTACACAAAAAATACAGGGGAAGTGATACAATATTACAGTGAGTTTCCTTACTTACATCTTTCTTTATCGTCTACACAGTAGTCTACACTGTTCGAAAATAAACTAAATTTATTTTAATTTCTTGCAACACGCACTCAACTTTTTAATTTAAAAAATAACATCGATTTAGTTTCTAAAAATGGAATATTGTTTTATATGAAATAAAAGTAAATCCGATCCACCCGAGAAAATTTTACAACCCAATGGCACGACCAGTTTTAGAAAAGTCTCAAAACTGTTCAAAGTTTTTATTTCAATAACAAAAGAGACTTGTATTCATCTCATTTTTCCGTCCCGGTTGAGTGGTAGAGTAGCTATAGGTAAACTCCGCCAGGACGTTAATATAAATAAGGCATTAAAATAAAAAAATTATACAGGCTGTCCATTTTATCAGGGCCCTCGAGAATATCTCACTTAATACCGGTCGTACAAAAAAAAATATTTTTACGAAAATTGTGTCAATTTATATAACCTACAAAATAGTTTAAAGACATTTGAAATCCATGGCCTACTTTAAGTGTTATGGCGGAAAATATCGAAAATGCGGAAAAGGTCTAGGCCAAATGTCTCCGTTATTTGAAGAGATACGAGAAAAATTCTAAGACGAAAATTTTTTCAACGAGGTTTCATCTAATGTTTTTCAAAACCGCTGTATTTTGAGATTTACTCTTCAGGCTGTTAAAAAAATTATTTTGAAACGGGCGGGAAATGGCGCCATTAAATAGAGTATTTTCCTCACTTTTCAACGATATATCACATGCCATATTTATTCATTGGTACTACGTTAGTAATTATAAAAACATTTTTTTAAAAGCAATACTTTTTTTTAACAAGCATTATACTTGCCGTGGAGAAGTATGATTAAATAAAACGATAAAATCTTGTTCAAATCTTTGCTATAATAAAACATTAATACAATTAAGAAAAATAAACTAAATTCAGGTAACAAAAACAAATTAATAATAAAAAGAATATAGCACACAGAACATAAATATTTATCTAATTTTAAATATATCATATCAAGTGTTCAAAGTGTCCACCACAATTTCTCATGCACAATCGAGCGCGGCGAGGCACTGCATTTAAAATATTACTCAGCATTTCGGGGGTAACTGTAATACATGCCTGTTGAATTCAAGCGGTTCAATATTCAATTCAATAGCAATTCAATATTTTGCGGTGTCGTCGAAAACGCCTTATCTTTAATATACCCCCATAGAAAAAAATCCATTGGGGTTATATCTGGAGAACGAGGGGGCCATCGAATAAATCCATTGGTACCTATCCAATGTTGAGGCAAAATTTCGTCTAAATAATCTAGGCAAATCTGGGAATTGTGAGAAGGAGCTCCATCTTGTTGAAAATATTGAAAGTTGTGTCGATTCTCTAAAGGTAGGACATCTAAGAATTCATTAAATTCATCCTATTAAATTGGTGCTTAAAATACCTATCCACACATTTATTGAAAAACGATTTTGAAACCCAGTCGGTCTATGCCAGTGTGTATTTTCAGAAGTCCATTTGTAATGAATATTGCAATTAAAAAATCCATTATTGGAAAAATTTGCCTCCTCGGACCAAAGTATTCTACTACATCTTAATGGATCGGCACACTTCTTTTCCAACAGCGACCAACAAAAAGTCGTCCTCCTTGGTTTGTCCCCCGCTTGTAAATTGTGAACTTTTTTGGCTTTATAACACCGGTAACTATTTTTCTTTAAAATTTTCCTAGCACTTGTTTTATTTATATGACAAGCAATTTGAATTTCTCTTAATGATGTTTCCAAGTTTTCTGTATTTTTATTTCTTACATAATTAATAACTCGGTTTACCTTATTTACATTATCAGTAACACTGTTCAATCTTGACTTCTTCTTTAAAAATGAACCATTATTTTTTAGTTTCGTAGCTAATTTTCTGAACAGAGTTTTATTTGGCTGTAGTGCTTGTGGAAATCTGTTTCTATATTCTACTTGAGCTAATCCAGAGTTAAAATTGCATTGGCAATATGTAACGAACATATTATAACGATCAATGTGAGTGAAAATAATTTTTGAAAATTCTAAATTCTTAAACGAGTGTGATTGAGTGAGAGTTTAAGTATTAACTGAGATGATCTGTCAAAAAATTAAATTGTCAAGTTTGTTCATAGCCAACTATTTTAAAATAATTGAAATAATAGTGAAATCATGAAATACAAACAAATGGATATTATACTTAAATTAATTGGTAAAGACATTTTAACTTTCTGAGCAAGGAGTGATGCTTTTATGGAGGACCTCTATACATTGGCTTAACTGCGAATACTCTTTCCATAATGTTGCTTTCTTGATTATTATTTTGTTTTTGTTACCTGAATTTACTTTATTCTTCTTAATTGTGTTAATGCTTTATTATAGCAAAGATTTGAACAACTTATTGAATTATTTTATCGTTTTATTTAATCATACTTCTCCACGGCAAGTATAATGCTTGTTAAAAAAAAATTATTGGTTTTAAACAAATGTCTTTATAATTACTAACGTGGTACCAATGAATAAATATGGCATGTGACATATCGTTGAAAAGGGAGGAAAATACTCTATTTAATGGCGCCATTTCCGCCCGTTTCAAAATAATTTTTTTAACAGCCTGAAGAGTAAATCTCAAAATACAGAGGTTTTGAAAACAAATGGATAAAACCTCGTTAATACACTCTGTTTTGCAAAAAATTTTTGCCTTAGAATTTTTCTCGTATCTCTTTAAATAACGGAGATATTTGGCCTAGACGTTTTCCGCATTTTCGATATTTTCCGCCAAAACTCTTAAAGTAGGCCATGGATTTCAAATGTCTTTAAACCATTTTGTAGGTTATATAAATTGGCACAATTTTCGTAAAAATAATTTTTTTTGTACGACCGATATTAAGTGAGATATTCTCGAGCGCCCTGATAAAATGGACAGCCTGTATATTATACAAAAACGTCCTCCCTTGCCAGTCGTCACACACCACTTGCAGACTGCAGTTTCGAGCTGTTGGCTCTCGTCAGTGCAAGGTAGGCATGCGACGACCGACATGAGAATCCTTTGACTATAGTACATCCCGGTATTTTTACAATAGCGACATGCAGTCTGCAAGTGGTGTGTGGGAGCTCCTTTAAGTAGGATCAGTCTTTCGGCTGGTGTTTGTTGCAATCGAAGCATTAGCGTTTTGATGGTAATATGCGATTATTACACTTAACGCGCTAGGCTTGTAACTTGTAATTCAGCGCTCGGCGGGGCACATAGCCCGGAGAGTAGCTGTTGGTTGCAGTCTGGTTAGGTTCCTTATAGTAAAATAAGGATTTATAGAGGAGTTTGCGACTAAAAATATTATGTTTAATATTCCGCCCTCTAAAAGCACATTTGAACTATGCTAAGCCAAGTCAGGCTATTTATTTTTCGATTGCAACAGACACTGGACCGCTGGATGGCGCCTGCTGGCTGTTTTACATGTCGCTATTGTAAAAATACCGGGATGTACTATAGTCAAAGGATTCTCATGTCGGTCGTCGCATGCCTACCTTGCACTGACGAGAGCCAACAGCTCGAAACTGCAGTCTGCAAGTGGTGTGTGACGACTGGCAAGGGAGCTCCTTTAAGTAGGATCAGTCTTTCGGCTGGTGTTTGTTGCAATCGAAGCATTAGCGTTTTGATGGTAATATGCAATTATTACACTTAACGCGCCAGGCTTGTAACTTGTAATTCAGCGCTCGGCGGGGCACATAACCCGGAGAGTAGCTGTTGGTTGCAGTCTGGTTAGGTTCCTTATAGTAAAATAAGGATTTATAGAGGAGTTTGCGACTAAAAATATTATGTTTAATCTCTTATATCTGCTTAACAATTACTGAAAAATGCTTTTTTTGAGTTTCTAGCAAATAACTATCATACATTCAAAATCTAATATGAAAACTCTCTACGCATATTCTGTTGGTCTAATTCTGAACAGCTCGAGAACATTAATAAAGCTAAATCAATGAAAACACTGTCAATGACAGTCTCAAAAATATAGTAAATCCCAGCAAAAACCGATAACTGGCCCATCACAGACAAGGGACGCTAAATGGTTGAATAAAGTGCAACACCGGCCAAGTACTTGGTCATCAGACACTTTGCCAATGTTAGCTGTGCATTATTGTGTCATTTCAATATATGCAATGCAGGCCATTGTTGGCATTGTGAATATTTAACATTTGATCAGTGTGCAAACTAATTATTCTCCCAGTACATTGTATTGAATGGCAACGGCCTGAATTGGAGAGGCTTCCTAGATGCGCCCATACCAACCGTTCCAAAATACGTGGATTGCACACAATGAAAACTTGAATTTTATTGAAGGAAAGGTAATTTCAACATACGATAACCAATGAAAAACCTCATGAAACTCATAATCTGCGTTAAAAAAAATTGCAAGTGGCTCCATTATCATATAGGTCTGACAATTTAATTATATTAGTAAGTTTCAGCATTATTTATGTTTTCAATACTAATTAAATTGGAGATAGTGTAGCCAGTACATGTTAAAACATCCTATGGCCACCGTTGCTTATGAATGGCCTCTTTATTGGAAGAACTGTTATAATTCTTGCAATTTTTTGGGTTAAATCTGAAAATGACTTCTTATTAAGTTGTTAAGTTAATCGATTTTCTAAATTTTCTTATTTACTTACCTTAATTACCTATCATACACAACCCAAAAATATATATACCTGAAATGACTATATTAAGTGGTGAATAAATTAAATACTGATCATGGAATAAGAAATTAATACGCGTGTACTGAAAAAATACTATATATTATATAATTTATAATTGATGAAACAACTATAAATTAATAAATAATAAATAACATCACAGGTAATTACGACCCCCTTTATCCCGGAAGGCTCTAGAAGAGCCTTGTTCTCATTGTTCTCATACTTGTAATTCTACTAGAAACACCATATTTCAGTCCCAGTGAATATTTTGAATTATTTATGCATGAAATGTAAAACTAAAAATATTCAGTACAAGTACATAGCTACATTAACAAATCTTATAAAAGTAAATAAAGCTGTAAAAAGATATTGGGTACAGGACATGAGATCTCAGCTTTGTAATATGCCTCCTTGCCCGAGAGTGTATACTTGATATTAAGCGAAACACTAATACTATGTCTAAGTAGCCTGGTAACTTACTTAAATATACCTACATAATTAACAACTCAAAATCAATCCATCCTAAACTTTGTTTCAATTTTGCGAACATTGACTCTGGCACCTCAGCCTCATTAATAGCTATTTAATTTTCTTTAAATTCGTCTATAGATGTGAAATATTCTCAGCTCTATTACCACGAGATATTAACAAAGGTATGAGAAGCTGTATGAAGTATGTGAGAAAACGCAAGGATATCACGCAGTTATAACACTTGGTGATTTCAATGCAAAGTTGGGAAATAAGAGGTTTTTCTATGACATGTTTTGAAAACACAGTCTGCATGCTGAAACCAGTAATAATGGGATCAGACTAGCACAATTCGCAATTGCAAATAACTACATCGTAGCTAGCACACACTTTCAAAGAAAGAACATTTACAAGGGAATATGGAGTATCCTAGGAATAGAAGAAGCTAATCAAATAGATTATATTCTTGTCAAAAAGGTGGGCGACCAACATATGCAATGTTCGAACGTATCGCGGGGCAAATTCGGACTCAGATCATTACCTTGTGGGAGCTAGATTGAGACAAAAAAATTTGGTAATAGTAAGAGGAAAAAGCATACGACACAAAAAATGGAATGTAGAACACTTCAAATATCCAGCCACGAAACAGGAATACCAAACAAATATACAGATAAAGCTAGAAGAACATACTGAAAGCAGCGACATAGGAATGGAATGGAACCAACTGAGAAACATCATAATCATCAAATGAAGTCATTGGAGAGACAAAAAACAGAAACTCAGAGTAGTATGCTGATGAATGCCGAAAAACAGTAGAAGAAAAAAGGAAGGCAAGAGTCAAACAACTACAAAGAAACACCAGGAATAATAGAGAATTATACAATGAAAAACGAATACAAGCCAGCAGAATATGTAGAAGAAAGAAAAGAGAAGCAATGAGAGCAAAAGTGAGTGGTATATTAGAAAACAATAATCAAAGGGACAACAGAAAGTTATACAAAAGCATAAAAGAAAACACAGAGATATTTAGACTAAAACTAACTGCATGCAAAGAAACAAGGAAGATTACTAACAGAGAAATAGGAAATAATAAGTAGGTGGAGAGAATATTTTAAAGAGAAATTATGTGCAGAGAACAATTAATGTGAGATAGTGCGATACCATACAGCAGAGCCCAATATCAAGAACCCAACTTTTGGAGAGGTAGAATACGTAATTAAAAAACTTAAAAACCGTAAAGCGCCCGGTGTGGATGGAATCACAGCAGAGCTGTTAAATAACGGAGGACAGGAATTATGGAGAAGAATCCATAACTTATTTAATAATTCTAATATGGACAGAAGAACAAATGCCGGAAGAATGGACTGTGGGGATAATACAACCTATCTATAAGAAGCAGCGATAAATTACAATGTGAAAATTATAAACAAATTACGTTGTTAAATGTAGTATATAAAGTCTTATTTGGTGTTATCTATGATATCTGAGGAAATAATATCTATAATATCTTAAATTAATAATAGGAGACTATCAAAGTGGGTTCAGGCCGAATAGATCCACTGCAGAAGACATATTTATATTAAGGCTAATACAAGAAAAAGCCTACGAATGTGATATAAATCTTTACAATGTATATATAGGTTTTAAATAGGCATTTGACAGTGTGAAAAGAGAACAAATGATAGAAGATATCCATATTCTAGGAGTAATTACGAAATACATAAGATAAAGATAACATTAGGTGGATTCAAGGCAGCTGCTAGAGTAGATCTCCATCTTTTGACATTGACATAGGAGTAAGGCAAGGCGGCGCACTATCGAGCATGTTATTCAACTTTATCCTGGAAGCTATCATGAAAACTACCAAATACAAATATCATATAGGAACCAAATCATCTCAAATATACGCCTATGCTGACGATGTAGCTATTATCAGCAGAAATAGAATCCATCTAAAGGAAACGGTGACTCAGATTAATCGAGAAGCACATGTTACGGCACTAAAGAAAAAATAAATAAAATCAAGGGTGGGGTAGCGGCAACCTCTATGGACCAGGCGGGCACATTACTCACATAAGGCGGGTGGCAGATTGGCGAGAGTATGGTGCAACTCTACTATACTATATTCAGAAGTTCGATAGACTCACGTTCAAGTGAAAATAAAGTGTGGTGTTGTTGTTATTAGCGGCGGATTTTGAGGTGACAAAAGCGTCCTAATTAACCGGTGTTTTCGTGGATTGTGCAACAGGCGTGTTGTTAGCATAATGGCGGAGAATGATGAAACTGGCGACTTTGACCTAAATTATGATGAGAAAATGTCGGTGCTGGAGGAAAATATGGACACTGAGGCTATAGTGATGCGTGTCTTCGAAAATACGTTGGCTGGGCGAATCGAGGACATTATACAGAGGCAAACGTCCAAGGCGGTGGACCAACTAATGGCGGCTAGTGTTTCTTTGGGCGAAAAGGCGGCTGCAGGTGTAACAGCACAGGGTGGAATTGTATCCGGTGCGGCGGGAGGCGAGAGAAGTACTTCAGGCGGGAGTACCTCTAGCAGAAGGGTAGGTAGTGGCGGAGAACTGCGAATAGGGGGCGATATGGTGGAGCCATTTGACCCGGAGGAGAAGTATAGCAACGTGGATAGATGGTTATCCATGATTGACCAACTTGGCGAGGTGCATGGGTGGTCGGAATACGAGAAGTCGTACTTTATGCAGATCAAGCGAGTGCCTGGTTTAGTAGGCTCGACGATTTCTCTTACTCGTGGTGTGAGTGGAAGGCGAAGCTTCGGTAGGCGTTTCCAAGACAACACGACTTTGCGGTGACATTGGAGGAGTTGGTAGCGAGGTGTAAGCTACCAACCGGGAAGATGACCACGTACTATCATGTAAAATTGGCTCTGTGTGGTCAGTGCGGGTTTACTGGGGAGAAGGTGGTCTTCTGTATTATACGTGGGCTTCCTGAGGAGTTGCGTGCGAATGCTTATGCATGCAAGTGTGCTACCCCAGACGCGTTATATTAAGAGTTTTTGGCGGATTTACAGGGGTACCAGACTCCTGTGGCGTCAGGTCAAAAACGGTCTGAATGACCTTTTGGATCAGGCGGATTCAGGCGGCCGGACAACGTGCCTCCAAAACAGGACAGGCAGGCGACCATCACAAGGAAGGAGAGCGCTCGCTGCTATAATTGCCAGAAGCTGGGTCATTTCAGCGGCCAATGCAGGGAGCCTGCAATTTCAGATCACCTAGATCGTCTGGCGGGTGAGAAGTATTTTACCCACTAGTGTCCATGCTGTCACGCAATTAATTGATTTAACCAGTTATTTCAGAAAGTTCATAAAGAATTTTGCACTTTTAGCGCGACCGAGTGGTCACAAAGCTAACAGGGAAAGGAGTTGAGTGGCAGTGGGGAGAGGAGTAGCAAACTTCGTTTGAGGCCCTGAAGCAACAACTGATGGGCAGCCCAGTTCTTGCATTGTATGATTGTAAGGCGTCTGTCTACAGAGCTTCATACAGATGCGAGCAAATTAGGAGTGGCAGGTATTCTCTTTCAGCAACAGGCGACTGGCGAACTCCAGGTCATTTCTTATTTTAGCAGGATAAGTACGGTGGCAGAGTCCGCTTATCACAGTTACGAGTTGGAGACATTGGCGGTGGTGGAGTCTATAAGGCGTTTCAGGGTTTATCTCATTGGTGTACATTTCAAGGTGGTAACAGACTGCTCGGCGGTTAGAGCCAGTCTGCTAAAACGGAATTTGGTGCCCCGTATAGCAAGATGGTGGCTAACAATACAGGAGTTTAACATGGAGATAGAGTATCATGGAGATAGAGTATATGCCAGGCAAGAGAATGAACCATGTTGATGCATTGAGTAGAAATCCGGTGGGTGTAAACATAATCAGTATGGCCGAGGCGGATTGGTTTATAACCATACAGTTACACGATGAGAAAGTACAGGCAATCGTTAAAGCGTTGAAGAGCAAAAAGGTTGACAAGGAGATTAAAAAGAATTTCAAGGTGAAAGACAGACGGTTATGGTGAAAGACGGAGCATGGTGATCGGCTGTATGTACCTGCAATGGCACGGTTTAACTTGGTGCGGAGGCATCACGATGAGATAGGTCATCCTGGGTTTGGAAGGTGTTTTGAGCTCATTAGACAGGCGCATTGGTTTCCTAAGATAAGGAGATTCGTGAGGAAATATACTGCAGCATGTATGCAGTGTGCTTTTGCAAAAAGGAAAGTTTCCAGAAAGGATTCCTTTTGACACGGTGCATGTGGATCATTTAGGTCCATTTGTCAAAAGTGTACGGCGAAACAGTTATCTACTGATGGTGATGCTTTCACAAAGTTCACTATAGCTAAACCTAAGCGAACGTTGAGTTCAGCAGAGGCGATTGAGAATTTGAAGTGGATATTTGGCGAATTTGGGTACCCAAGGTGAGTAATCTCTGGGACTGACGTTTACTAGCAAGGCGTTTGCTAGCTTTCTGGTGGAAAAGGGTGTAAAGCATGTGAAAAATGCTATTGCAACACCTAGAGCGAATGGTCAGGTGTAAAGGCCAAATCGCACAATAGTCGAGGCATTGACTGCGAGTGCAGAATGTGAATCAAGATGGGACGAACAACTACCAGAAATAATATGGGGCATAAATCACACTGTGAATGCGAGCACTAAGTTTTCTCCAGCAGACTTGTTGTTCTCCTGTCGTAGTGGGCTGGTGCCTGATCTGACTGGTGATCGTAGTGACATAGCCCAGGCGGGTAGGGCGAGGCTGCTAGCAGGTAGGCGAAAGGCCAAGGAACATTTGGCTAAAGCGTCTAAGCGAATGAAGGCGGTGTATGATCCAAGGCGAAAGGTTGCAACCGAATATAACGTGGGCGATTTGGTGTTGGGGCGGCGGGCAGCTACAAGTTTAAGAGAGAGAGGCATTAATCGAAAGATCTCAAACAAATACGATGACCCCAATCGTATTTCCAAAGTGTTGGGTAACGACAGGTACGTGATTGCTTCTCTCCAAGGCGTTAAAGGTTATAAACGTTTTAGAGCAGTCGTGGCTATCGATGCATTAATGCTCTGAAGCAGTACTGGAGTGGTGCGTGTGTGTATGAGGATGAATCTGGTGGAGATTCGGATGATAGTGAGATTGATAGGTTTGGGCGTCAAGACCTGATTGATCTACTCGAAAGTTAATTTAATAAAATAGGGGTAATTGCCTTAACACAATTACGATTAACGAAAATAAAACAAAATACATGGAAGTCAAAAGAACGCCAGTCAACAACGATAACAATATCCAAATAGAAAGTTACAACTTTGAACGCGTGGAATCCTTCACATATCTAGGAGCGGAAATTAATCAAAACAATTCCAGAAGTAGCAAAATTAAATCACGTATAGTCAGTGGAAACTGATATTATTACGCCCACAAAAAACTGATGACTAGTAAACTATTAGACAAAAATACCAAAACAAAAATATATAAAACCTTAATTAGACATGTAATAACATACGGATGTGAAGCCTGGACCATGACAATGAGTTGAGGAAGTACTATGAATATTCGAAATAAAGATCCTACGAAAAATACATAGGCCAATCCAAGACGCTGATGAAACATGGAGAATTCGTGGAAACCCTGAACTGAAGCACCTGAATGAAAACACCGACATTATTAAATACATACAAAGTCAAAGATTAACATGGTTAGGAGATGTAAACAGAATGGAAGATTCGAGAACAAAGCAAATTTACGAGTGGAAACCTGTTGGAAGACGAAGAAGAGGAAGAAAAACAAAGGAAGAACAGAATGGAAGAAAATAGCCAGAGAGGCAAAGACCCACCTAGGGTTGTAATGCCAAAAAAAGAAGACGATTAACTGAGGTAAGGTAACATGTACTGAAGCTGAGAAAGCTTATTTTGAAATTTATGTAATTATAAAATAATAATTTTAGCATATTTGTTGTAATGTAGAAAAATAAGTATTATTATCCTTACTTATTATTTGTATTGTTATTAGATCAGGACGAAAAATATTCACATTTTAATTACTTTATTCTGCTCGAATTATCTTCTTCGGTCTCTTGCTGATTGAACCCCACAACCATGTTTTATACAGTCTTCTATATTCTCTTCGATACAAGCTTTACATAAAAGATTCCGTTTACAGAATCTAAAAAATATATAAAGATGATAATATGCAACTTATTCCAAACAGATAATTTTATTTGGTATTCAGAGTTCTCTTTCATCTTATTTAATATAAAATTTACACCATGAGTATTAATAATAACTTAAACTTTGCTCCACTATATGTCAAAAGTTCCTTAGTCCACACCTCCTCGCATCCTACTTAACAGCATATAATTTAGTAGCTCAAATTTTACAAAAAAAGCAATTTAAGAGACAATCGCAACATTTTAATATAATAACATTTTAATATAATAACATGTTAATATTTTTAGTCGCAAACTCCTCTATAAAGTCCTTATTTTACTATAAGAAACGTAACCAGACTGCAACCAACAGCTACTTTCCGGGCTATGTGCCCCGCCGAGCGCTGAATTACAAGTTACAAGTCTGGCGCGTTAAGTGTAATAATTGCATATTACCATCAAAACGCTAATGCTTCAATTGCAACAAACACCAGCCGAAAGACTGATCCTACTTAAAGGAGCTCTCTTGCCAGCCGTCACACACCACTTGCAGACTGCAGTTTCGAGCTGTTGGCTTCCTTCAGTGCAAGGTAGGCATGTGACGACCGGCACGAGGATCCTTTGACTACTTGGTACATCCCGGTATTTTTACAATAGCGACATGTAAAATAGTCAGCAGGCGCCATCTAGCGGTCCAGTGTCTGTTATAATCGAAAAATAAATAGCCTGACTGGGCTTAGCACCGTTCAAATGTGCTTTTAGAGGGCGGAATATTAAGCATAATATTTTTAGTCGCAAACTCCTCTATAAAGTCCTTATTTTACTATAAGAAACGTAACCAGACTGCAACCAACAGCTACTTTCCGGGCTATGTGCCCCGCCGAGCGCTGAATTACAAGTTACAAGTCTGGCGCGTTAAGTGTAATAATTGCATATTACCATCAAAACGCTAATGCTTCGATTGCAACAAACACCAGCCGAAAGACTGATCCTACTTCAAGGAGCTCTCTTGCCAGCCGTCACACATCACTTGCAGACTGCAGTCTCGAGTTGTTGGCTCTCGTCAGTGCAAGGTAGGCATGTGATGACCGGCACGAGGATCCTTTGACTACTTGGTACATCCCGGTATTTTTACAATAGCGACATGTAAAATAGTCAGCAGGCGCCATCTAGCGGTCCAGTATCTGTTGCAATCGAAAAATAAATAGCCTGACTTGGCTTAGCATCGTTCAAATGTGGTTTTAGAGGACGGAATACTAAACATAATATTTTTAGTCGCAAACTCCTCTATAAAGTGCTTATTTTACTATAAGGAACGTAACCAGACTGCAACCAACAGCTACTCTCCGGGATATGTGCCTCGCCGAGCGCTGAATTACAAGTTACAAGTCTGGCGCGTTAAGTGTAATAATTGCATATTACCATCAAAACGCTAATGCTTCGATTGCAACAAACACCAGCCGAAAGACTGATCCTACTTAATATTATGTTTAATATTCCGTCCTCTAAAAGCACATTTGAATAATCGCAACATTGTTTTCTAATGGTTAAGGAACAAATAAAGAATTATTTCATTTTATAAAGACGTCCTCGCAAGTAATATAATTTTTAAAATATAAATTACACTCTCATTCTGTAGTAAAATATGCAAATAAGAAAAATTGCATGAGAGCAAAATGTAGAGTGAGCATAAAAATGCAAGAGTTAAGAAAAGCAAGGGTAAAAGCCATATTTATATTTCTTAATAAGGTCGATGATGCTCCTCCCGTGCAAGAAAATTCTTCAACTTACCAATAACTAATCGAACTTGTGTATAATTTTTCAATGCGAATTGATCATGCGAGTCAAAAATTTTAAGTTGTTTCTATGAGTTGTTTTTACCCTATCTCTGTCCCCATTGCCCTCAATTTACCTTCAGATATGAGGCTTAAAATTTTAACGAATGCATATACGGGGTGATTTTTTTAACCTGAAACTTTCAAACATCTCGAATAATACGCACTCTATGAATAAAATGTCCACAATCAAAACTTAATCATTCCGCGGAGGAAATACATTAGTGCTAAAATTAGTCACCCTCCCATCTTCTTCGTAGGATCGGCGGGGGTAACTTTGAAATCTTAAATAGGGATTTCTATTTTTTATTGCAGATTCGGATTCTACGGCTAAAAATACGTAGGATTTGTCTGGAATATTTTTTTCGATTTATGATAGATGGTACTGTAATCAATGAAATTCAATTTTTTTCGATTTCTCCTACTGAGAATCTATGCATACGATTCTATAATATGTTTGCAATAAAAAATACCACGTTTTCTTTATAAATAATCAAAATTCGTATTCAACAAAGTTTATTCATTTTGCAAATTGCGAATAACTGGGAAATTCTTACTTGTGGAAATGTATATGGCTGGTGAATAAACACTTTTATCGCAACCCAGGAACAACGACGTGGACGTAGTAGTTTTCTGTTCCCTTCGGGGTGATTGATTAACGTGAGCCCCCTCGCCTCTCGTCTATCAGGGTGCTTGATTTATGTGAGTACCTTCGCTTCTCACTTATCACAGTGCTTGTTTACATGAGTGCTTGTTTACATGAGTGCTTTTGCCTCATCATCTTTCAATTAAAGTAAGTGCTAAAAATGGTGGCCCCTCTACTTCAATGCACTTTTTAATCCGCATTTGAAATGGCTGTACATAACTGAGGACTATGTATGCTTGAATTTCGGCACAAGCATTTCTGATTCGCTCAATTATATTCCCACGTATTGTTGGTACCTGTTTATAAATTTTATCTTTGAGATAGCCCCACAAAAAGAAATCTGACGAAGTAAGATGGTGATCTAGCTGGCCAATTTACCGGACCAGCTCTACCGATCCAGCGGCCATTGAAATCACGATCGAATATTTCACTTGCTACCATCAAATAGTGTTCTGGACAATCATCATATTAAAACCACATGTTCTGTAGCACTTCTAAGCTCAAGTCTTCGAGTAATGTTGGCAGTTCATTTTCCAAAATATCTCTGTACATTTGACCATTCAAGTTGCCTTCAATAATGTGGGGGCCGATGAGTTTTTTCCACACCACACGGTGACAGTCCAAGGAAGCTGATATTCAACTTGGCAAAGCCAGTGCCGATTTTAAACACTACAGTAATGCATGTTGTCTCGATTAACCGTTCCGTGGTTTGTAATAGATGATTCATCGGAGAATAATACGTAATGAAAAAATTGAGGTTTCGTTATATTTGCTCACGTGCCCACTGACAGAAAGTTACCCGATTTTGGAAATCAACGCCATGAAGATCTTAGTGGAAAGACACGTGATACGGATATTTATTTTACTTTTCAAAATTTTCCAAACACTGCTCCGAGACAATCCGGAATCGCGAACTATTTCTCGTGTACTAACATGGGAATTAACAGCCACTGCAGCTAATACAGCAATTACATTATTTTCTTCAGTGATTGTTGCTCGACAGTTTCATTTTTTCGGTTGAACATTTCCGTAAATTGTTTGATAGTAGGATAAAATGAAGCACGTGACGGAATTCTATCCGGAAAACGCTGAGCGTAGAGATCGACAGCATCATCAAGACTCCTGCCAGCTTCTTCATAAACCAGAGCCATTTCAATATTCTCTTGTACAGTTAAAAACTTCATTCTCAAATAGTATGAACATCCTAACGGAAACAGGTCTTTTTGTTTGCGAAATAATCGTCGAGCTCAGTAAAATGAGTTATTTCTTAAAGTTATATCTTTCTTTTCTACGTTTATTTATAAAAATCAAAAAACAAACCAGAACACAAAAAACACGAAGAGAAAAAATAACACAAATGTTAAATATAAACATAATAAAACATTTTTATTAAATGTACTTGTAACATAACTGGTTTTTAAATTTTAGGTTTTTCGAGAATTTTTGAATGGAAATGAATTTAGACAAAAATGTACAAAAAGAATACAAAAAATAAACGGGATAAAAGGAAACAAACAGAAAAGAAGAGGGGGACAGGAAAGGTTTAAAGATTCAAAAGATATGAAATATCAGTAAAGGTGGATAGGATAAGCGGAAGTTATAGTTAGTGAAGTTTGGCTACAGAGGTTGCCGGAAGATCGATAACGCCTGGTATGGTAGGGTGTGTTTTATCCGAAATGGGGCATTATGAAGCACTATAGCCAGTCGTGCTAGAATCAGTCACTTTGGAGGTAATCTCTCCAGACATGGAAGTAGTCACTCTGATATTCTGCGAAGTTGGAAGCGGTACTTTAGGAAAGTTATTTTCTGCTGGGATAAAAAAAAATCAGCAATTTTTTACAAGCAAGCCGGTGTCTTCTACCACCTATTTCACAATTCGTATCTGAACGATTTTCCCAATTTTAACTTTGACCCAGATTTTTCGTAATTATCAGAAAGAATTTGTTTAGTTATTAATTTTACTACACTGAATACACAATATTTACCGGTCCTACATACAAAACTACTTACAGGAACGAAAAAGAAAATTGTTGTTCCTTGCCATGCAAAACTGAATCAATCACAAACTTTCACTTTCAAACGCTCAGACTAAGAAAACGTTTTTTTCTTAATCTGAAATACGAGCACAGATATAAGAGGGAATCATAACCTCTGCAAAATTCAATTCATAGCAAAAAAACGCGATCTAAAAGTGTTAGGGAAATTACATTGAAACTGGCAACACTGAAAAAAAAAAATGTTTGTCATATTCAGAGATTTTTAAGAGAATCAATTTTATTTGTTGTACGTTTTGACATGCAATAAAAATTATTTAAACAATAAGCAGAGTTTTATAACATGGTGGCAGGTGTGTAAGCAAGAATTTACACACAATTAGAAAACAAAATAAGCGAGCACAAAGCATTGAAAGCGACAAAAGAAAAAAAACGTAAGAAAGGTAAAATGGCAGAAGAAAAAGTAATATCACTCGAAGAAAGATTGAGCAAGTCACTAAAACGTCAGCAAAATACATTATTTTTGTGTTTATTCCGATTTATATTATTTGCAAAACATAACCTCTGACTTTTCCTTTGGCGTAAACGTCACGGGCGCAGAGGCTTTTTTTCCAATAATTCTATTATTTTGTAGATTCGGTGATTTGTTTTGAAGAGGATAATAGTACATGTGGTAAAAAACCCAAATAATAGGAAAGAATATTCGTAGAATACCACAAATAACTTTCAGACAATATTTAGAACGTCAACAGGTAATCAAGAAAATTACGGAGCCGACAGAATGGATAAGTAAGACTGTTAAAGAACAATAATAAACTAAGGATTTGTATTGATCCGCAATACCTCAATCACGATATCAAGAGATGTGAATATCAAATACCAACTATAGAAGAGATTGCACCGAACCTAGTCGATGCAAAAATATTTTCTGTGCTCTACACAAAAGATGGATTTTGGAACATAAAATTAGAAGAAGGTTCCAAAATGACAACATTCTGGGCACCCTTTGGAAGATATCGATGGCTAAGGTTACCATTTGGAAATTGCATAGCAACAGAAGAATTCCAAAGAAGATTACACGAAATATTTTATGACTTAAATGGAATTGAAATAATAACAGACGACATATTAATTATCGGAAAAGGTAAAATGGAAGCAGAAGTTATTAAGAATCATGTTGAAAATTTAGAAAAACTTTTAATAAGAACCAGGGAACAAAAGATCAGATTTAACAGGAACAAAATGAAACTAAGATTCAAAGAAGTTAGGTACTTAGGACATATTTTCTCATCAGATGGACTTAAAATTGACCCAATGAAAGTACAAAGAATTGAAAGCATGCAACCACCTAAAAACAAGCAAGAGGTAAAAAGTTTTCTCGGTTTTACAACTTATTTATCAAAATTTTTACCGTTTCTATCAGAAACAAGTGAACCACTAAGAAAAATTAACAAAAACAATGCAAACTGGTCTTGGGAAGAAGAGCAAGAAAAAGCATTCAGGACAATTAAAATACTAATTACACCTATTTTGGCTCACTATGATCCAGCAAAAGAAGTAATAATTCAATGCGATGCCAGCAAAGATGGAGTAGGCGCAACCCTAATTCAAAGTGGAAGACCGGTAACGTTTATCTCAAAAAGCCTAACGAAGACTGAACAAAACTATGCCCAGATAGAGAAGGAATGTTTCAGCATTTCAATCACCTGTGAGAGATTTCAGCAATTCATAATAGGCAGAAAGATCGTACATGTAGAAAACCACTCGAAACAATATTTAAAAACTCTAAAGCAGCAGCACCAAAACGACTACAGAGAATGTTACTAAGACTTCAGAGATTTAATCTTGAAGTGAAACATAAAAAATGAGAAGAAATGTTCATAGCAGATATTTTAAGCAGAGCATTAAAAAATACAGATAAAGGAAAAGATTCAACAGATGAAAACGACATACAAGTAGTTTTTCAAGCAGAAAGCACTATTTTTTGAGGAAATTAGAAAAATAATCTGTGTAATGGATTAGAAGTTCAAGAAGATCACCTAAAAAGAAATTAAAACGTGCAGTGAAACTGATGAAGAATATATCCTACTGAGAGCAATACTAACGAATGGATGGCCTGCAAGAAAATAGAGTTTACCTACTCAACTACAGACTTATTAGAGATACAGAAAAGAATTTTCGATACAAGATGGTCTCATATACAAAAATGATTGTTAGTACCGAAAGACATGCGTAAGACTATACTAAAAAATATACACACGATACTTATGGGAATCAATTGAACCAAATGGGCAAAGGTTGCTACGAGTTACACGTACATGAACAAATAGATACGTTGGATCTTAATGATTATCAGATATTACGTAACGAAATCACTTGGGCTACTGTAGCGTAGCAGATACCGTAGGCACTGACTTACCCGGAAAGTGATGTACGTGCCTACGATAAAATTTCTCTAGCTCAGACTATCTCAGGGCGTTAAGCCCAAGCTTACATAAACTATGATAAATTATTAGTTTACTTACTTAACAAATCACTGAGTTTTTCCATATGTAGTGGTCGCAGACGAAATAACTTTCACTTTCTTAAAAAAATTAAATGCATTATATTAAGCAATTTACAAAATTGGTTCTCTAGAATATAACCTGGCGATGTTCACAAGGTGTGGAAAATTTCACGATTAATCAGTTACAACACATTCCTAAAATGCCTCGTGTAGCTACACATCGGTTTACAATATGATCATGAATGGTCATAAATTCTGCCACAAAGGTTTGATTTAAAGAACCTCCTTAAATATATGTAAATATATGCATAAAATATTTAAATATGTACAGGTTAAAATGCCAAAAGTATGAATTTAAATCCAGCCGAACCACTGAAGGTGGTCCCCGGTAGGTAAGACAAATAACACAACAGTTATTCAGGGTGGTACGATACCGAGTCCGGACGTGGAGGAACTGAAGCCCTACAGAGATGTCTTCGGGACACAAGAAATGGACCCAAGGATGGGGTTGATCGTAGCCTCACCAGGCCTGGAACCTTCCACTGTGAGTGGATGCCCCGTCCGTGGAACTCTCACTGACGTGTGTAGAAGCCCCGTCCGTAGAACACTAAAGATATCACGATTTAATTCACAGTCAGAAATGCACGTGAAGCGTGCTTAATGTGAGAAATTCTGACATAACCTACAAATGAAACATAATTTACCTCACTGATGAGGGAACAATCCACCAAAACTCCTGGAAGCCACAGTCGGATAAATGGGGTCGAGTCCGCCTTTCAGGTTGACACGGTATTTCCAAAGGAAAGCCTGCAAATTTGCGAAACACGTGGTTAGAGAACGGGCAAGATGGCGTGAAGAGGTTAGCTTACCTTGTGTAATTTAATATCCTGCTTCCCCAGATAAAATTTACTCACAAACACAAAATATTCCGCTAAACGGAACAACAACAGATTGAGGAAATTTTCTTGAGTTGATTATTCTAAAATCCACCCGGATGCCTCGGATAAAATCGAGGTTCACAGAATAACAACTAATTACTAGCAACCACGCCAACAAAAATGGTTGCCTACCCGTTTGTCTTTGCTGATCACGTGTCACCCTCCCGTGGAGAATAGCGAAATGTGTTTCGGACGTGTAGCAGTTGTTATAATGCGGCCCACAAAACGCTAAAGCGTATGGTGGGTCGCATACGCTAGAGGTCCGTAACAAGGTTACAATATTTTGACCATTCATGACATGTGACATAAAAAATGCAATTTCCAGCTGTCAAATATGCAACGAGTTCCCCAGAAGTCAACAAATGAATTACCGACTCTATCATGGGAAAGGATTGCGATCGACACATTTGATTTTGAAGGAAAACATTACTTTATTCTGATCGATTACTTTCAGATTATTTTGAAATCGATTTGCTTAAAAAACCAGATGCAGTCACGGTCATAAAGAAATGTAAAAAACATTTTGCGACTCATGGAATACCAAAGGTACTCGTATCAGATAATCCTCCTATATTTGTAGATAAAATGTTCAATGAATTTGCCACTGAATGCCACATTACATCCTCTCCATATCACAGTCAAAGTAACAACAAGGCTGAATCAGCTGTTAAAAAAACAAAAGATATTATGAGAAAAACAAGAGAGAACAAAGAGGAACCTGTGGCTAAATATTTTAAAATGGAGAAATGTATCAACTGTACACATGAATTATAGCTCAGTGCAAAGATTAATGTCGAGAAGAATCAATGATAAACTTTTGCACCCTACCAACATCTCAGAAAACATCAGACATATGACTGATAGAAAAATAAGACGAAGCAAATAGGCACTGTCGCGAGCAGAAAAAATAGGACAATTTCTTTTTGTAATGTAAATCTGTCTGTATTTGAATATGCAATGAGTAGCCGAAATAAAACAGATACCACTTTTAATTTATTTTTTATTTTAATACTGTAGTTATTGCTATAGTAAATGATGGATGGTTAATGAGACAAATTGCACTGCGTTATAACATATGCTTTTACATATATAT
Organism: Leptura quadrifasciata; assembly: GCA_963675555.1. Classification (NCBI taxonomy): domain Eukaryota; kingdom Metazoa; phylum Arthropoda; class Insecta; order Coleoptera; family Cerambycidae; genus Leptura; species Leptura quadrifasciata. The sequence goes on along the minus strand of OY776676.1, from coordinate 74,511,378 downwards.
ATATATATATATATATATATATATTACGGCGACAGAGAAGGAGAAAAAAAATGGCAATAAGTATAACAAATATCAATCAATGCATGAGATGTGTAATAAATAAATGTACAAATTAAATATTTCAGCAAGGTAGATTTGCTGATGTGATCACACTCGCATTACACAATAAGCATAACAAATATAATCTTGCGCTTGTTCAACACTGTAATTAAGCCGCCAGATGCTTGCAAAATGAATGTTTAAAGAATGTATCTATGAGGTAATATATATGACATAGAAAACAAAAGCCCTAATGTCGGGAGTGTGAAATATACTCTACAGTTTTTCGCTAGGATTTATTCTTAACAGATTCCAAAATAAAAGAAAGACTGGTTCACTCATCTGCTGGTTCAATCTGCCCTCCTAGGCTTCAGACAATGTGTGGTAATATGCAGACTCACAAGAATTCAGTATGCAGTATACAGGGGCTGTGGTGCACGTGCAAAAAGGGTCTTCGATACGTGTGTAATCTTCAGCAAAATGTCCGTGTGGGGCCCAAAAATTATTTTTGAAAGAGATGAGCAAAAATAAAAGCCAAAAAGAAAACCCTACAAAGAAAACATGTACATTTTCAATATGTTCCATTATATGTACAGCGTAAAAACGGTATCACTAAGATATGTGAACTTACGTGGGTGTGCCACGGCTTTTCCTCAAGAAAACTTGGTGATTGTCGTGCCCCGCAAGACCTCTAATAACCAATCTACGATCGCTCGCACCGTCCACTTAGGAGAGTCTTCACAACGTGGATGCAATGCCAAAATTAAATCACCATGAATCCCGTAACACGGTAATCGGCATCAAATCGCCGTTCAGTTCTGCCAGGCTGCTGCCTTTTTTTCCTTCCAATTCACAAAAACTGCCTTGATAAGGATATTGAAATACACATGCCTCATTGAATTTAACTCCGTTGGTGCACAGTATAGGCAACCAGTCCTCCACATTTATCGCGAAAAATATATTCGGTTGATTTAGTTACGTGCTTATATTTTAGCACGTAACATCGCCGGCGATCAGTAGTACTACTCGATGCAGGAAAATTCATTTCTTCAGCAGCCTGAATTACTGAGTAAAATGGATTTTCTACTAAAGCATTTACCAATTGCAAATATTGTTGAGTTGATATCCTTCGTCGCCCTGATCCATGATTTCTACTTTCTCCACTTTCTTGAAATGTTACACACCGAATTTTTGTCAATATTATAACGCAATTAATAATAAATAATTAATAATTTGTCTCATTGACCATCCATTTTCTGCTTTATCAATAACTCCAGATTTAACTAAATCGCTTATATGAGGCATATTAATTTTTTGCACACTTGCAATAAATTATGACAACTAACTGACAATGTCACAAAAATTAAAGTTAGATGTACACAACTAGATTTTAGCAAAATACCGTTATAAGACTTGTCCTATTTTTTTTGCTCACGACCGTACTATTATGGCCGCAAAACAAAAAACTTGCCAGAATTACAAATAGGACAGGAAGTTAGAGTAAAACCAACACCTACATCGGCAGATAATAAGAAATGGGAAAAAGGGACAATCACACAACCCCTAACAGGCAGATCATATGAAGTAGAGATCAAAGGCCGAAAATATCGCCGAAACAGAACATGGATAAAACCAACTACTGAAAATGAAAGTAAAGAAAACAGAGATGAAGAGAGGAGTGGAACCTCCCACACAAAAAATATCAGAAATAGAAAAACAAAAAATAAGAAATCCCTCACACAAAGAAGTTCTTCGCCCGCTTGTGTGATAAAGACAACTCAGGAACCCGTAAAGGAAAATCCGAAACAAGAAAAGCAATCTAGATCAGGACGAATGATAAAAACACTTGCCAAATTCAATGATTTTGTAATTTATATATTTATTTATTTACACAACATCTAACAGTACAAATACCATTTACAAGATAGAAAATAACACATATTTAATATACTGTACACATAGTGAGGTACCGTGATATCAACGTGGCAACATAGTATTTTGATAGAGCAATGAATTTTTGAAACTCTCAAAAAAGTGAAACAAGTTAAAAAGTTTAGGACCCAAGAGCAGATATATAAGAACAGTAGTGTTACGCAGGCATAAGAAGGGTGCCCCGGAAGACCGGGACGGCCCCAAAAAGTCCATAGTTAAGTGAGTTTGACAGTGACATTTAATAAACAGTGAAAATAGACACATTTAAAATCTCAAATACATAGCAACCATCTCAAACATTTTTCGGAATCTTAACCTAAAAACTAAAATCAACAGTGAAAATAGACACAAGTGAAAGGTATTTCAAAACCGTAACCGTTTGGTCGCAAACGGTCGGGGAAAAAGGGCCAGCCCTACAGCCACGCAGAGGGAGCTCTTACCCCTAGTGCAACGCCGACAATGACCGAAAATAGACAAAAAATTCTGTTCTCTGGAAACGACACCGACCAGAGCTGCGTAAGCCTGAATAGGCAAATTGTGCGTAGAAAGATCAAAAGGAAGACGCAGCAATCCACTTCCCCAACGAAAATGTCGCAAGACAGTGCCTCCGAAACAAGTCAGAGCAGCGCGAAGGTGGCTCCAACTAAGGGAGAAGGAAACGAGATGTTTCAACTGAAGCCGAAGAGGCAAAAATTAATAGTCAGAGACGAAAGCAACCCTGCCTTCACGCACCCTATAAGCAGCATGCAGTACAGAGACAAAACACCAAAACCCCAAGTAACCGAGACCAAAAACAGGTTTGAAGGGCCGATTCCCATACCAAAAGATATGAACGTCATCCTCCCCCCTCAGCAAAATAACGAAAGTGAAAAAGAAAAGGAGACAAACAAAAGAGAAAAAAGGCCTCCTCCCTTGGTCATCCATGGGCATTTGGAAAATCATCGGGGAGTGAATGACTTCCTCCGCAACAAACTGAAAAATAAATACTACTGGAAACATTCATTAAACAACACATCCATACAAGTGAGCACAAGGGAAGACTGGCAAACTATCAATGAATGTTTCAGACAGAGTAAAGTTTAATACCATACCTATACTCTAAAAGAAGAAAAAACACATGCGTTCGTGCTGAGGGGCCTCTACCATGATATTGAGGTGGAGGAAATCAAAGAGGAACTAAAAACTTCTCACAACATAGTCGCGAAAGAGATATACACGTTGAAGGGCACCAAGTACCCCACTTATATGCTCATCCCTGACAACAAGATTGTGCTAAAAGATCTCCAGAGCAAAGCGAGGTACCTGGATTGCACAGTAGTCACGTGGGAACGCCACGTGAACTCCAAGCAAATTATTCAATGCCACAGGTGTCAGCAGTGGGGGAACGCAACGACTAATTGCAGAGCTATCCCCAACTGCCTGAAATGCGCAGGGGAACATCTAACACGCACTTGTGCAGAAACCCGTGATACCCCGGCCAAGTGCGTGAACTGCGGGGGGTCACGCCCTGCCAACAGCGTGAACTGCATAGTTTATAAGCGCAAAATTGAAGAAATTGAACGAAGGAGTATCAGGACCAGGCCACCGCCCGAAATGAAATATGTGGCGGCCCCGCAGCCAAGAACAAATGTATGGGAGGAAAGAGCAAGGCAGAATAGGCAAGCCCAACAAGTGGTACCGCAACCCAGCCAGATGTACAACCAAAATCCGGAGGAGCCACGGAGACCTGCGCTACTTCCCACCCCTTCCTTAGGGAATGAAGCCACCACCGCTGAAAAGATAGGGAAACTAAGGCAACAACAGAAGAGGATGACATCATTGGTTGATCTCGACAAGCTTCTGACCTTATACAGCAACTTAAACGACGAGCTGGAGAGGTGCGTCAATGCAGGCGAGAAATTTTTCGTTATGCGCCGCTTCCTGGAAGCAATTCCAGATAATGCATTCTAGATAAAAATTAAGCTTTCTTCCTGGAACGCCAATGGTATAGGTAACAAAATTCCTTTCCTTATCAACTATATACTGAGGCATAAAATTGACATTATGCTTCTGAATGAGACGAAACTTACCAGACAAGACAAACTGCAAATCCGGGGGTACACGGTTCACCGCAAGGATAGGGCAGACATTAACAGGGGCGGCGGGGTAGCCATACTCATAAAGTCCGATATCGCGCACACGCATCATTCTGTACGGAACACCACCGTGGAGAATATGTATGTGACGCTGGAGGGCGGTATGAGTATTGTCGCCGCGTATAATAGACCAGCGAACGGCTTTACGGCGGGTTGTCTGGAGAATTTAATGAATGTGAGCCCGCGCTGCCTGCTCATAGGCGATCTTAACGCTAGGCATCGCAACTGGAACTGCCATCGCAACAACGCGAACGGCAACACTCTGTTCGACTATGTGAATAGTCGAAATGTCATCCTGCAGTATTCGGACAATCCCACGCATTTTCCAGACAATGGTACAACACCCACAACCCTTGACATAGTGGTCAACAAGGGCGTGAGGAACTCCACGGCCCCTGTGGCCCTGGAGGAACTCACGTTCGACCACAATCCCATTGTTCTCGAGTTGAACGATATGTCAAGGGAGGATGTAACACGTAAAATCACATCTTATAGAGACGCCAATTGGCGTCTCTATAAAGCACACATTAACACAAACTTAACACTGAATAATACACTCAATACACCCGCCGATCTAGAAAATGCTGTGGAAGAGTTTACACGACTGCTGCAGAATGCCAAGCAGACTATTGCCACTACTATTACGATAAACTCGAACAACGACCGACTTGACGAAGCGGTCATACGAGACATACGAGAAAAGAACAGACTGAGACGGCTTTGGCAGCGAAATCGTGATGTCAACGCTACGGCCGAGATGATCAGGCTGCAAAGGCAAATCAGAACCACCATCAACACTGTAAAGAACCAGAAGGGGCCTTAAAAAGCACGCGGGAAGCTATACCCGCGCTGACACGTGCGAACGGACAGACAGCGATGACAGACGCTCAAAAAGCGAGCGACTTAGCTACACATTTTGAAAACATTCACAATAACAACATACCAAATAATTTAGAGCACGACCGCATCGAAAATGACATTAACGAAATCATTGGTCATGACGTACAACTGACGAGACGAGAGTTTTTGAAGATCATGACCAAACCCTCGGAAATAGCAGGAATTGTCAAAGACCTACCTAACAATAAAGCCCCTGGAAAAGACGGCGTCGAGAACAAGCTGCTCAAATATCTCCCGAGGAAGGGTATTGTGCAGTTGACGTATATCGTTAACGCGATCCTGCGGCTACAGCACTGGCCTAACCAGTGGAAATGCGCCGTGGTCGTGCCCATCCTTAAGCCAAGCAAGAACGCGAAGTTTGCCGGCAGCTACAGGCCCATCTCGTTACTGTCGGCGATCTCTAAGTTGGTGGAGAAGGTCGTCCTGACTAGACTAGACGCTATTCAGGAGGAGCTTCACATCGACGATGAGTCCCAGTTTGGCTTCAGGAAGGGCAGGAGTACGGTGCAGCAAGTCGTTAGGATAGTTAACGACATCAAAGTGCAATACAACCTCGGGAAGAACACCACCATGGTGCTTCTCGATATTGAGAAGGCATTTGACACCGTCTGGATCCCGGGGTTACTCTACAAGCTACACTACTATAACTTCCCGACTTATTTCATCAAACTCGTTCACTCGTTCTTGACGGGCAGATCCCTGCAGGTTCGAGTGAATAATAAACTTTCAACACTGCGGGACATTCGCGCGGGGGTCCCGCAAGGATCGTGCCTGTCACCAAAGTTATACAACCTATATGTCTCCGATTTCCCAGAGTTCCCGAATACGAAACTGGCCAAGTACGCCGATGACACAGCCATGTATGCGCATTCACATAATGCCCAAGCAGCGAACATGCTACTCAAGGCGCACATGGCTCATGCCACGGCTTATTACGACCAGTGGAAGATTCGGATAAACGCTGAAAAGTCGGAGGCGATAGTCTTCACGCGCCGTTTCACCGAAAACAAAATCATAACACCAATCTCGATCCGGGGAAACAAAATTCCAACCAAGAGGTGCGTGAAGTACTTGGGGGTCAGACTGGACCAGCGACTGACGTTTAACACGCACATTAATGAGACAGTACGGACGGTCTACTCCCTGTCCAGGAGTCTGTATCCGCTTATGGTCAGGGGTAGCAGACTTAATAGACAAAATAAAAAATTGTTGTACACAATGGTGATCAGGACGTCTATCACATACGCGGCGCCGGTGTGGTGCAGCATACCGGTCACGACAATGAAAAAACTAAAAGTTCTTGAACACAAATTTATGCGCCTCATTTCTAATTCTGGAAGGTACACCTCCCTCAGAGATCTATACGCACTTTGCCACGACATAATCCCAATAGCGGACTACGTCCAGGACATCTCTCAAAAATTCTACTCTTTCAAGCTGGGCGATAGCCCGCTAACAAGAAACATAACACAAATTAGACAGCATAATGCCCCATTTCGGATAAAACACACCCTACCATACCAGACGTTACCGATCTTCCGGAAACCTCTGTAGCCAAACTTCATCAACTATAACTTCCGCTTGCCCTATCCACCTTTACTGATATTTCATACCTGTTGTATCTTTAAATCTTTCCTGTCTCTTCCTTTCTGTTTGTAACCTTTTTGTCGCGTTCGTTTTTTCGTTTTCTTTTTGTACATGTTTGTCTCTAAATTCATTTTCATTCAAGTTTTTCAAAAATCATAATTTTTCGAAATCAAAATTTTTTAAAACTAAAGTTTAGGCCAGCCTACGCGCAGCCCAGCATTTTCACACCTCGCGGAAGGCCCCTCGTTTAGATTGAGGTGTCTGCGTCAGTATCAAAATTAAAAAAGTGTTTAGTGCAAAAGTTTTTAAAAAATGTGTAGTTTGTAAGTTCAGTTAAGTCTGTTTTAGATATATATAATTTTATCACCTAATTTTATCCATCTGCGATGGAAGGAGTTTAGGTTAACTTGTTTTTAATTGTCTTTAAGCCGAACCAGTCCCATTCCGCCCGACCTTGCAATCCGCCACCACGAACAGCGCGCGGTGGTTGCACGGTCGGTCCCTGGGTGGGTTCTGGGGAGGCAGATGTAAATTTTAATTATTAATAAAGTAGTATTGACTGATTGATTGACACATAGTGAGTAGCTTAAATATATAATAAAAGTAGGAGAGAAAAAAATTAATATGAGTTTAAAATCTAAACTGACTACTATAAGAGAAGCAAAAGAGATATAAAAGACAGCTAAAGAAAAACTGTATAGTGCATGGAAAAATCAACAAGATTGCTGTACATAAGGAATATATAAATAAAAATATAAAATAAAGATATAGTGAGGAAATGCTACGTCAAATTTTAAAATTACAATCTGACGTAACTAGTTGGTCGTCGTCTGTTGACTAACGGTATTTGCCGGCCGACTAACAGTGGAGATGGTCGGGGTTCTAAATTACTATGATGTATCAGGGCGCCAAGTAAATTTTTTTTCACTCCAAATACCAGCTCAAGTACAATGTAACCTTAAATTTACTAAATAAATTACTTAGCGAGACGATAATGAAAAATTCAAATTCAGTATTATCTTTTAATAACAATAAACGAAGTAACTTTATAACATTCAACAGTACAATAGCGTAGGGTATGGTAGACAAATTCACACAAAAAAAATATATCTAACTGGGTATACGCGTCTTACGTAAGTGCTTAAACCCCCAACAAATATCATAGATGTTATAATTAGTTGACAGAATATTTTCATATGATGTTTAGCAAAATTTAAAATATGTATATATATAGGTACAGTGGTGAAATTTTTTTAGTAAAATTTATAATATATTAAAAAAAATTCAATATATATATGGCGCAAGAAGGATACAAACTGCAGGCAGCAGGGCTTCAGCTTCGGCTCAAATTTCAGGAATGGGCAACTTCCAGCCTATCAATTAACCCAGAAAATGGATGGCTCTCCACAAAAAAGAAATTCCAGACCAGTAAGGAGAAGTAACATAAGTCCGTGTAGACCAGTGGAAAAAAAGTTATTCGTTCGTATCAGGGGAGACAAAAAAAATCGTATGAAAAAAACTACGAATTCCTAGACGAAACCGTAGGTGAAAATAAAATCCTAAAAATAAATTTTTACCATTGAACAATTTACTACAAGTGATATTTTGCTAGTTTGAATATAAAAATAAAATAATTACCTCGTTTCGGAGGGTTTTCTTAGAAAAATGTTGTTGACCTTGGATGTCCTTGGCCTCGTGTAAATTTGGCAAAAATGGTATAGATCCTTCCAATGAAGACAATCGATTTCCAATACCATAAAAATATGCACTCGTCCAAACATAAATGGATAACCGAAAAATAAAACGTTGCGAATATATCCCAAAATGGTGAAATTACTTGTTTCAAAAATCGCAACGAACACGTAAAAATACCACTTAATAAATTACCAAGCGTTCGAGCGAATTACACGTGAAAAGTGACAGACTACCGGAAGACAAAACCTAAGCCAAAAACTATTGTGAAGAAATAATCTGTGTTACCGATCGTCAGTCGGTTATAGGAATCTACCTATAAACTAATTAAAAGTTATTGGTTTCCTAGCTTAAGAATTACAGAAATAGAGAGCTTAAGTATATGCAACACGCTACACAACAAAATGTATAACGCCATGCCTATACCTGCAACAGATTCCTTACAATTGCGAATTCATATAGACAACTAAATAATAAATATTACGCGTGACGACGGATAACACGAATTCGTTAGACATTAAACGTAAGAGATAAAGTAATGATTTAGAGATTTTTTTAAATAATGTATAAATGTTAAATTGAACTGTAACAGAAAATTGATAGGCGAACATAGGCAGGAAGCCCCGTTATTGAAAAATATCAATATTCGGATTGTTATTGTAACAGGAACAAATATACACGTGAGAATTTTAGGACATTAGTCCGAGCTCTAGGCAGATAAAAATTTTGACTATGACGTGAATTAACTCTAGGAATATGAAAGTCCAATTTATGAAGTATCTCGCTGCAATCAATTTCATAGTGACTTAATTTCTTAAAAAAATTGATAGCAAAGTTATCACGTCCATCACTTAAGCTGCACATAGAAAACATGTCAAGCAGATTTGATTGAGAAAACCCAATAGGCGGATATGAATTTAGAGATCTGAAGTAGATATATTTAAGAAAGTGACGCTGGACGTTTTCTAATATAGCAATATGAGTATTATAGCAGGGCCGCCATACAAGAGATGCATACTCTAGCTTAGATCTCAGAAATGAAAAGTATAATAACTTTAAGGTTGAATCGTTAGTGAACTCACGGCCATTACGAATGATAAAACCTAAAGTTTTGTTAACGTCATAAGACGTATCGATATGATCGACAAAAGTTAGTTTTTTTTATCAAAAGTTACACCTTTAAACGTAGATGGTCGCGTTAGCTGTTCGTCGTTCAGCGTGTACTCGTAGGTATACTCAGAATCTCTAGCTGTAAATGACATTACATTGCATTTTTGTACGTTTAACGATAGATTGTTTTTAGCACACCAGGAACTCAGATTAGAGATATTATTTTGCATTATAATGCAATCATTTAAACAAGAGATTCTGTGTAGTAGTAGATATCGTAGGACACAACCTAACCCGGATAAGTGATGTACGTGCCTACGATAAAATTTCTCTAGCTCAGACTATCTCAGGGCGTTAAGCCCAAGTTTACATAAACTATGACGAATTATTAGTTTACTTACTTAACAAATCACTGAGGCTTCCATACGTAGTGGTCGCACACGAAATAACGACACTTTCTTTAAAAATGAAATGCACTATATTATACAATTTACAGATATTGGTTCCCTAGCATGTAACCTGGCGATGTTCAAAAGGTGTGGCAAATTTCTTGATTAATAAGTTACAACATTAATAAAATGCCTCGTGCAGCTACACATCTGTTTACAATGTCCTCATAAATGGTCATAAATTCTGCCACAACGGGTCTGATTTAGAGAACCTCCTTAGATAAATATAAATGCATAAAATCTTTAAATACAAAAAAAATATGAATCGAATATAACCGAGTCGAACCACTGAAGGTGGTCCCCAGTAAGTAAAACAACAACACACTTATTTAGGGTGGTACGATACCGACTTCGACGTGGAAGAACTGTAGCCCTACGGAGATGTCTTCAGGACAAAAGAAATGGACCCAAGGATGGGGTTGATTGTAGCCTCTTCAGCCCTGGAACTTTCCACTGTGTGTGGATGCCCCGTCCGTGGAACCCTCACTGATGAGGGAACAATCCATCAATACTCCTCGAAAGCTACAGTCGGATGAATGGGGTCGAGCCCGCCTTTCAAGTTGATACGGTATTTCCAAAGGAAAGCCTTGTGTAATTAAATATCCTGCTTCCGCAGATAAAATTTACTCACAACCGCAAAATATTCCGCTAAACGGAACAACAACAGATTGAGGAAATTTTCTTGTGTTGATAATTCCAAAATCCACCAGGATGCCTTAGATTAACCGAGGTTCACAGAATTATCAACTACCTACCACGCCAACAAAAATGGTTCCTTCCGTTTCTCTCTACTGAGCACGTGCGCCCTCCCGTGGAGAATAGCGAAATGTGTTACGGACGTAGCAGTTGTTATTATGCGGCCCACAAAACGCTAAAGCGTATGGTGGGTCTCATACGCTAGAGGTCCGCAACATATATTACGTCCGTTTGCATCTGCATGTCAATGGACTCAGATATGAATTACGTAGCACATATGAGGTTGGTAGTAGTAGTAGAGCGACCTTTCATAAATCCGTGTTGCTGACTGGAAATGATATTTTTAACATTAGGGTAAATAGAGTCATGTAATAATAGTTCAAAGGTTGTGCCAAAATTATAGATTATAGTTATTGGACGGAAGTTAATTATGTCGTTCTTATTTCCCTTTTTATACACCGGGCAGGCTTTGAAGTATTTCCAAATATCAGGAAAACAGCAGCATTTAATAGATAAATTAAAAAGTATCATGAGCGGGTGAGCAAAGAGTCTCTCAGCAGAAATGCGGGGATCCCATCGGGACCCGTGGTAAGCTTAGGTTTTATTTTTTTTAGTGCCAATAACACTTCACTTTCTGAAAATTAAACTATATTAATACTGTTGATATTATTGTCACAGAAATCATCTAACAAGATGTTTTCTGGCTCTAAAGTAGATAATGATGAAAAAAGTCGGCATAGGCATTTACAATATCATTAGGGTCATTCAAATGCTCCCCCTTATAAACCATATTTTTGCTGATGTTAGTCCCTCCTCTTTGCTATTAATGTAAGCCCAAAACTTGTTAGGGTCGCTGTTAATATTACTTTCAGCCAGATGTATATAGTTTCGGAAAGCAGTTTTAATTTTTAGCTTAATTTTGGACCGGAGTAACTAGAATAGCTTGTGTAATTATTTTAAAAGAAAAGGGAAAAAATTGGGATTGTTAGGGAAATTACAATGAAATTGGCAACACACATTGTCATCAGCTTACCATTAGAGCACGGAAGTTATAATCATTGCTACAGTACTTTATATTTGCTTTTAAAATATTTGAGAAACTTGGGAATACTTTACCCAGTGATAAGTCTAATGACCCATTGTATTACCAGTTGTAGTGTAGTGGTGGACACATTCATACTGTACATCAATGAAAGGATTATGTAAAGACAATCCCCTTCGAAAAGTCAATAATTAAAAAGAAATATGGTGAAACTTTCATACACTCAATATCTAAAATTTAACATTAATAGAAAAGCCATCTATTGTTATTCATATATACTGTTCTATTTCTGATCATACTAGCATTGTTTTATTGTCTCAAAATACATTTGATATTTTTGAAAGTTTAGAAATTGTGAATGCATAAATTAAAGAATATGTCTCAAATCTCGCTTACCTCGTGCCTGAACAAATAAATATTCCCTTTTACTATCGAAGAATCTTAAACCATTTAAAATCTCTAGGTATACAAGTTTTTTTTCATTCTCATCCGAATTCCTCAGAATAGTATAGAGATTATTCGAAATAAGAACTGCTGTTATTATAAAACAATCTGAAATAATGTCAGTGTTGTGTGAGGAACAATTTTTTCAAATTGTTTTATAATAATAGTTTTTAACAATTTCTAACTTTTAAACATATCAAACGCATTTTGAGATCATAAAATTATGCTAGTATGATCAGAAGTAGATCAACAGTATATATAAATGACAATAGATTACTTTTCTGTTGATATTAAATATTAGGTATTGGTACTATAATTTTTTTTTTGAGATTATTATGATTTTTCGTAGAGGTGATTGTCTATATAATCTATTCATTGATGTACAATTATTGTACAATATAAAGGTTTTACTATATTTTTTTAGATTGTTATTTACTTTTCGTAGAGAAGAGGTTATTACATAGCCATTTTTACTTATCGACATAAAAAGCCCTAAACCATTTTTCGCAGAGAGGATACAAAACAAATCAAAGTTCCGCTGCTCATTTGATTGTCTACAAATGTAAATATCTTAAGTTAGACTTCAATTTTTTTATGATTTACTAAATTAACAAATAAAGTGACATTGATGTTTATTAGGGTGTTCCTATTTACGGTGTTTTACCTTCTTATTATATACAAATGGTGTATCGGCCTTTACAAAAACAAATAACAATTCACTTATGACTAAATTGAATAGTGGACGTTCGAGTGTAATATAAAGAACCACCCGCAGCGCATCCTTGGAATCGAGCTGACGCGACGTGCGCTAAATTTTAGTCACAATAAAATTACGAAACAGTAATAAACAATATCAAAATATGATCAAAATTTTATCATTTTAAAACAAATAAAAGAAATATTCATTTATTCTATTTATTCAGTTTTTTACCACATGTAACTTCTGATGAGAAAATTATACAAAAATAACAAAATTAATCAGTATATTGGAAAAATAATTTCTACGCCCGTGACGTTTATATCATAGGATCAGTCAAAGGCAATGCTTTACCAACTATACAAACTATAACAAAAATAAACGTATTTATCTGACATTTCGGAAACGAAATCTGTTTCCTTCTTCAAAGTTATGAATGCAATTCTTATATGTTGTGTATATTAAATATACACAGCTGTAAGATTATGTTTACATCATATCTATATTATAGTTACTACTTTCACAGAACTGTTGATATTCTAAATGATATTATGTTTGTTAAGTTATTTTTTAACATTGGTGGCCATGATACGCATTTAACCTCATTTAATAATATTACCGCGGATTCTTTAATTTTCTTTTTTGTTATCTGCTTCTTTTATTAAAATTTCTGCCGAGTCCTATTTTATTGTCTGCTCGTTTTCCCAAAACGTTGAGCAAATGAGGCCGAAATGTGGCCCTTCGTGTTGCCTTAAATAGGAATGCGCCAACTCCCATGGCTTCATGACCTCTTATAAATCGTAGGAGTGGGCCTGAGCTCCTCAGTATGTTACACGCCACTCAGCGCTACTCTGCCATGCATGCACTCCAGGCTCGAGGGCTCTCGATCCCCCCCCGTTGAAGTGGGAGGTATATTCAAGGAACGGGTGATCTAGTGTCCATTTGACTTCCCCACCCCCCCCTCAAGGAGTAGAACAGAACCAGAACAGCAAATATGTTAAATAAATAAATAAACCACAGAAATTAGACAACTCCCAATTCCAGAAGCCAGGGCTTGTGCGGAAGGGGGTTACACATTGAAAAAACGCGGACATACAACCATTTCCTCCAACAGTGCCAGTGCCGGAGTCAGGATTCGAACCCGGTGGTGCGATGTCCGTGTGATTAATCGCGATTGCCACCTCGCGCCTTAACCCACTCAGCTATCGACAAGATATATTATAACTTCTATTAAATGAAGTTGCCTAAGCTGTAAATCTTAACGAGGATTAACGAGGACTTAACCACCGTTTGCCTTATTTCCAAGGCCCATGGCTTAATTCTCAATGGATGTCAAACCCTACTAGCAGTATTTGGTAGGCACACAGACACTTCGAAATAACCCACATTTTAATATTATTTTAAATGACGAAAGATTAACTCCATCCAATAATTGTAAGAATATATTTTGGTAATAGTTTTAGGTTTCAAAGTCATGTTAGACATATTATCAAGAAATCCTATTCCAAACTTAAAACTATTATAATATATGCACAGAGATAAAGTTACTACGGACGTTAAATTAAAACTTTGTGATTCAATCATTCTTAGCTACCTTGGTTATTGCGATGTGTTGTACTGACAGGCACTCTTAAGTAAGGATAAATTAAGGCTTCAGAGACTACAAAATAGTTGCATTAGATGTAGCTATAATCTGAGAAAATATTGCCATATTTCTGACAGACTCAATGAGTCAAAATGGCTTAACCTGGATGAGCAGTTCAGAGTTCACATGGTCTATCTTGCTTAAAAACTCATGCTGTACGGACGTATACGATATGAATAGCAAATTTATAAAAGATACTTTGGATATCATCATTCGTCCTCTAACAGTTTTATTCAACGCCTGTATATGCGAAGGAAATTACCCTGATGCCCTTAAAATTACGAAAGTGGTACCGGTCTTCAAAAAGGGTGATAGTTCGGTAATAGAAAATTACCGCCCCATATCCATCGTCCCCATTATCTCCAAAATTTTTGAAATAATTCTCAAATCGCGGCTGATGCTTTTTTTGGAAAATAATAATATCTTAAATTGTTGCCAGTTTGGATTCAGAAGCAAGTGTAATACAACTCAAGCTGTATTCAAAGTAGTAAGTGACATAGTTAGTGGTCTTGAGGATGGCAAGTGTGTATCAATCACATTATGTGATCTTTCGAGAGCTTTTGACTGTGTCTCTCACGACATATTGTTAAATAAGCTTTGCTATTATGGAATTAGGGGTTTATCTCAAACATTATTTAAATCATATTTGACAAATAGGAAGCAAACGGTATGTATACGCAATAAATTTTCCGAGTATAAGTCGGTTATACATGGAGTACCTTAAGGTTCGGTACTGGGGTCTATATTGTTTATTATATATGTCAATGACTTATTCCATAATATGTCTCCCAACACCTGTATTGCGTTTGCCGATGATACAACGTTAATAAATTCAAGTTCAGACATAAACGATCTGATGGTGATGTGTGCAGACACAGTTTCTCAAGCAAATCAATGGTTTACAACTAACAATCTGAAACTTAATGAAGAAAAAACACAAAATCTAATATTCTCCACTAATCAAAATATCGCCAAAGGGAATAGCGCGAAACTCCTCGGCGTCACTATCGACGACAGACTTAATTGGTCCTCTCACGTCGAAATGATCTCCGAACACCACGCTTTCGACTTGCTAAGGCAACAAAAAATTCTTTAGATATTAAATTGTTCAATTATCTACCAAATAATGTTAAACTCTTGGATAATTCTGTGAAATTTAAATCCACAATAAAAAAGCATTTGCTTACACACTGCTTTTATTCAGTTGAGGAGTACATGCACACCCCCTTTCAGATCCAATCTTCTATATAGGGAAAATAACCAAATTCATATAGATTCAAGAATGCAAGTATGTGTACTGATGTAAATGCGCATATGCCTGTATGTATATGTGTGTGTATGTGTATGTGTATATATATGTGTATGTGTATATATGTGTGTGTGTATGTGTGTATATATGTGTATATATATATATATATATATATATATATATATATATAGGTGTCTGTATGTATGTGTGTGTAATGGTGTGTTGGTTTCTCATAACATGTGACCTCTTGTGTGTGAATGAGGGTGTACTATGACCTCTCCAAATATTATGACCTCATACATTCGATGCCACAATATTTTATTGTAAATTCTTGTTATTTACGTCATTTTATGACGTTTAAACTTTATTTTTAAAATTCTTGTGTATGATGTTGAAATTGATGATCATTCACATAGCTCACACATGATAAGTTGTGACGTCATTTCTACAGCAGGATAGTGGCGCCCTCTACTTTACACACTCTACGCATATAGCCGCGTGACCTTCAAGTTTTACGAGCAGTAAGGAATAAATAATATGATAATATCTAGTTTAAATTTGGCAGTTGACACGGCATTCAGTGTTCAATTAGTGACAGTAGTGACACGTTGTATGGGAATATTTATAGTAGGTAGTGGAATACATTATAAAGGTAAGTACCCGGTACAATAATATTTTTCTCTGCTATCACATGTGGTTATATTAAAATTATTTACATGAAAGTATCTATAATATATAAGAATTTCAATGAACAGCTACTTTATATGAAGTTGTAGATTACTAGTCCAATTAACGAGGTACAAAAAGGCCAAAACATCAAAAGTTTGTAAGATCTTTTGCAATACATTTCCTCCCCTGTTTTCGGGGGTGAGAAAAATGATCGTGATGGTTTCGAGTTTTGAAACCCTTGCGTACTACCCCTATCAAGGAAAAACCACCCCTGTTTCCGGCTTCTTGGTCTTGGGCTCGCGAGGGATCGACGGGTCTGGTTTTTTTGGGGGAATAATTACAAACTAAGTTAATTTACATTAGAGTACCCCGAAGCGACCCTCGGGGGTTGAACCTACCCCCGACCGTAATAGCAATATCTCAAAAACAAGACAATACGGACTCGACAAGGTTTTTTATGGGTTTTCGAGGGCAGGGATCATAATAAAGGTGCTATTTTTCACCCTACCTTCCCGCAACTACCCCCAACGTATAAAACCACCCCGTCTTCCATGCTGTCGATCCTAGGCAAGCGAAAATTCGTCGGATCGGAGTTTTTATGGGAATATTAGGGAAGCTAACCATTACTAAACCGCAGTTGACCTAAGCAGCCCCCGGGGGTTGAAACAACCCTGCTTGCAAAATCAAAATCACTCGAAAAACTTGAAAACGGGTTTCTCACGGGTTTTCGAGGGTGATAAACACGATGGTGGTATTTTTTTCATTGTAGCCTCTCGAAACTACCCCCTACGTATAAAAACCACCCCCTCTTCGGGGGTAGGTTCAAACCTCGGGGTTCGGTCCGGGGTTCTCTAATGTAAATTAACTAAATTTATTGTTATTCCTCAAAAAAAAAAAACAGATCTGACGATCCCTCGCAGCAAGCACGAAATTGGGGTTTTTCCTTGATAGAGGTAGTACGCAAGGATTTCAGAACTCGAAACCATCACCATCGTTTTTCTCACCCTCGAAAACAGAGGGGGAAATGTATTGCAAAAGATTCTACAAATTTTTGATGTTCGGGACCTCGTTAAATGGACTATACAGTACGTAATCTAGAATCATGTTTTTTGGGGTTGTTGCAAATGCCTTGACGAATATATTCATTGGAAATAAGTTTTAATAGATATATCTCGAAAAGTAATAAGCAAAAGAAAGTAACATGAGTCTGCTTGGTACATTGGGGAACATGATTAACGGTGAAGATACTTCGCACGGTTTCACCTTTAACTCCACCTCAACTTCAAAATTTTAAATAACATTGTATGTTTGTTTGTTTAACATACGCTTTATAATAGCACTAATTTAATGCGATATAAAAAATAAATACGCTCAATTTGTTTTTAATTAAATAGTTTGAAACAAAAATATTAGATTATTTTTATAGCTACTGATGGGTGTTTAAAATAAGATGGTGCCATTTGAAAAGTTGACAATTATAAATTAGTGATTTCGGAAATTTTGATTAAACCAATTCAAAAAAACTCACATTTACATTTTTCTCTTATTGTTTTGATCCATTTCATTGATTTGAGTGCATTCACTGTACTCTAGATGCAAAAATAAAAATAGCCCTAAAAAATCTACCAAAACAACTTTTAAAACTAGGCACTCATACTTAAAATCGTCTTCGGAATCCAAAATGTAAAAATATACAGGGTGTTCCATTTAAAATTTCAAAGTTGGGGTGATTTCTGGGGAAACCGGAAGTGATGAAAAAGTATCAAATTATGAAAAATTTTGTCATTTTTGGTACATATTATCCCTGCAAAGTTTAAGACATATCATGAAGACTCTGGAAACTATGGCTTGTCTAATGATCATGGTAGACCCCCCTTTTTCCTTATTTTTAAGAATACCAGAATGAAACTTGGTTAATTATATTATATTACCAAGAACCCACCCAAC
This sequence comes from Leptura quadrifasciata, assembly GCA_963675555.1. Lineage (NCBI taxonomy): Eukaryota > Metazoa > Arthropoda > Insecta > Coleoptera > Cerambycidae > Leptura > Leptura quadrifasciata. The sequence continues at coordinate 74,493,145 of OY776676.1, read as the reverse complement.
TTTTGATTTTTAAATTCAACGCCCTGTATATTATTATATTTTTGGAGTCCTTGAAAAATCCTGAGTGATATTTCGACTCCATGAAAAAAAATTAACTCGAAATCTGTTGGTCCAGAGTGCCATATGACCAGAAAAAATTGATTGTAATGGACCGGTGTTATGCCAGAAAAATCAAATCGAGCATAAAAAACTGGGGAACGTGCATTTTGTGGGCCATCAAATTTGGCCTGAACAGTTTTTTTACCAAAACTTATTTTTTTCAAATGAAACCATAATGTAAAGTACTACCATAAAATAGCAGATGTTCTAAGGAATCGGTGGATATGACCAAAAGCAATTTTTTCTTATTATTATTTTTTTTATTTTAAGTAAATTTTTTAATATCATATATACAGGATATTCTATTTAAAAATCAAAAGTTGGGGTCATTTCCGGTGAAACTGGAAGTGGGAAAAAAGTAACAGTTATACTACGAAGTGTCTTCTTGATCATATAATACATCCAAGTTTCATTCCGATATTCTCAAAAATAAGGGAAAAAAGGGGGTCTACCATGATCCGTTGACACCCGGTCTATATAAACACTGGTGTTTCATCATTTTATTTTTAACAAGATACTGTACGTTCTGTTTAAATATGTTTTTTGTTGAATACAAAAATGAGATTTCTTGCAATAACAGAAAAAAATACTTTTGTTTAGGCAGTTTATTTTTTGTCTATTTTATTTCAAGGCTATTCTGCCGCCGAGGGCTAATAAATGCGGATCAACAATTTTGAATTCCCCTCTATTCGAAATTCTTGATCCGGATTAGCTTAAACAAAGGTGAGTTGCAGGTTTCAGAAATCCGCTTTAAGCTTAGTTCTCACAGTTCCGAAATGCGAATTTTTTGTGTAAAATTTCTTTCAAAACAGTTCCCAATTTTCTTGCAAAGGCAACAAAATATTCGCAGAGCGATTCATTGAGTTCTAATTTGAAGTTAAATCAGCAAATTAAGTTCACTAGGGATGAATATTTTAAATGTTGAAATAAATTTGCACCGAAAAATTCTCATTTTGGGAGAATGCGAATTAACGTTTACTGTTAAATATTCTTTTATTACTATTACTAACCAATCACAGGGCGCAAGGTAATCATGTGGCGGCAATACCCTATCCCGACGTTTCCCGGTACAAATCAATTGTGTCATTTATTTTTATCACCAGACGCAGTGTTCTAGTCTTTTCATTTTCATTATAATAATAAAAAGAACTATTAATTTTCTTCATTATTTTCTCTTTAGAGACAAAAAAGGTAGACTATATTCTATAATTTGAGTTAAATCCATTTAATTTAACACTCTGAATTTGCCTCTATATTTTAGGGGCACCCACATATAATATATCGCAAATGAGTTGTTTTATTTTTGTCAGGTACCAAGGAAGCCACTAAATCCAAAAGAAACACTAAAGTCCCTTGGAGCAGTGAAGAGTTTATATGACCTAACCTAAGGACAGTGATAACTGTTGCGACTTTGACATTACTATTAGCTCTAAGGATAAATAAATTACCTCAATGTTTTAACAAACCATTTTACTTACCTATTTAAATTACAACTTATTTGTTATTATTATTACAAACCTGTTTAAAATAAATTAATCATTATACGGTTCAAACAGTTGTGGAGATAATTCACATTACATTTAAAAAAATATATTATATAAGTATTTAGTTTGTTCTGGACTAACAAAAAAATGATATAATTATTATTGAAGTACCACAAACATTTCTTATTATTTCATTTGATAGTCCAAGCACTTATTTTTCTTTTGAAAATAGGTCAAGTTTCTGACCAATATTAGTTCATAATTTTGCCTATTACAAGACCTGACAATCGTATCTTGTGAGACATGCTAAGTAAGTAAACCATATATTTACAGGATTATTCAAAAATAGCGAAACAATGTGCTCAGTACCTATTCACTTTACAAAAAAATGTTACAAATAAAAATAGATGCTTAGAATATCACATGAAATAATAAGAAATGTCTGTGGTTCTTCAATAATAATTATATCATTTGTTAGTCCAGAACAAACTAAATACTTATACAATATTAAAAACAAAATTGTAATATGAATTTCATAAAGTGAATAGGTACTAACCCTGAATAACCCTGTATATGGTTTGCTTACTTAGCATGTTTCACAAATTATGATTGTCAGGCCTTGCAATAGGCAACGTTAAGAACAAATATTGCTCAGAACCTTGACCTATTTTCAAAAATAGCTTACATATCTAATACGAAATTTAATGGTTTAGAAAATTGTTTCATTGCTTCTCCCGTCGTTTTCGAGTTATCAATGAAAGCATAAAATAATCAAATTTTCAATTTTTTTAAATTTATTTATTTTTAATTGGTGCTCCAGAGTTGTTGATGAATCATTTTTGTTTTATGTATTAATTGTTTATTTTTATTGATTCGTGAAAGTTTCAACCGTAATAAATGAATTCGTTTTATTCGTTATATTATTTTATTGCCATAGCTGCTGACCCCTACTAGATTCGCGCGCCCTCGGTGGCAGGTTTGTGAGTGTGTCAAACTGACCTGAATCTGCCTTCAAAATTAGTGGGAGAAATCGGCCCATTCGCACTACCGTATTCGGCGACGGATGGGGTATTTTTTTATTTTTACCCAAGATGCTGTATGTAGGTTTTCCATAAGCTGTAACCTCCTGTGTGTGAATGAAGACGTATCGTGACATCTCCAAATATTGTGAGCTCATACACTTCGGCCATATTTTAATGCAATATCTTTTTCTCTACGTCATATAACATTACATTTAATTTTTTGTTCGTATTTTTACTATGCTTATTTTGGTAATGATCATTTATGATATAATATAATAAATAAACTGATAATAATATCCAATAAAATGTAGATAACTATACATTTTCTGGAATGAAAGTAAAGTAAATTCTTTTAAAGGTTGTCGCTTCAACCAATTCAAATTATTTTTACTGCAAATTTATAGGATTATAACTTTACTTTCCTCCTATTTTGAATGTATAAACTAAAATAAAATTATTTCTTACTTTCCCAAGATTGTGTATGTATGTAGGTTTTCCATAAGCTGTGACCTCTTGTGTGTGAATGAGTATATGCTGCAGCCTCTCCAAATATTATACCTTATGCACCCGATGTTACAATATTTTATTGCAATTTCTTGTTCTCTCCAGCATAAATGGGAATTATCATAAATAAACATACAGCATCTTGGGTAAAAATAAAAAACACCCCATCCATCGCCGAACACGGTAGTGCGAATAGGCCGATTTCTTCCGCTAATTTTGAAGGCAGATTTGGGCCAGTTTGACAGACTCATAAATCTACCACTAAGGGCGCGAGAATCTAGTAGGGTCAGCAGGTATGGTAATAAAATTAGGCAACAAAAGGAATTCATTTATTACAGGTTGAAACTTTCATGAATAAAAAAAAATTGAAAATTTGATTCTTTTATGTTTTCTTCTTATGCTTTATAACTCGAAAACGACATGGAGAAACGATGAAACAATTTTGTAAACCATTACATTTCGTATCAGACATGTAAGTTGTTTTTGAAAATAGATCAAGTTTCTGACCAATATTAGTTCATAACATTGCCTATTGCAAGGCCTGACAATCGTATTTTGTGAGACATGTTAAGTAAGCAAACCATATACAGGGTTATTCAAAAATAGCGAAACAATGTTTCAATTGAGCTTAGTTCCTATTCACTACAAAATTCTTATTACAATTTTTTTTTAAATATATAAATATTTAGATTGTTCTGGACTGACAAATGATAAATTATTACTGAAGAACCACAGACATTTTTTATTATTTCATTTTCAATAAAAAAGTTAGATTTGCCGTGCCGCCCCCGACGCCCGGAAAAACGAATCTGCGAATAGGATTTGTTTTCAGTAGGTGAAAGGAACGCCATAATAAAATATTAAATATGCACGATTTTCAATAAAAAAGTTAGATTTGCCGTGCCGCCCCCGACGCCCGGAAAAACGAATCTGCGAATAGGATTTGTTTTCAGTAGGTGAAAGGAACGCCATAATAAAATATTAAATATGCACGATTTTCAACAAAAAAGTTAGATTTTCTTTGCCGCCCCTGACGCACGAGAAAAAAAAAATCTGCGAATGGCATTTGTTTTCAATAAGTGAAAGGAATGCCATACAAAAATATGAAATATGCACGATTTTCAATAAAAAAGTTAGATTTTCCGTGCCGCCCCCGATGCCCGGAAAAACGAATCTGCGAATGGCATTTGTTTTCAGTAGGTGAAAGGAACGCCGTAATAAAATATTAAATATGCACGATTTTCAATAAAAAAGTTAGATTTGCCGTGCCGCCCCCGACGCCCGGAAAAACGAATCTGCGAATAGGATTTGTTTTCAGTAGGTGAAAGGAACGCCATAATAAAATATTAAATATGCACGATTTTCAATAAAAAAGTTAGATTTTCCGTGCCGCCCCTGACGCCCGGAAAATCGAATCTGCGAATAGAATTTGTTTTCAGTAGGTGAAAGGAACGTCATACTAAAATATGAAGTATGCACGATTTTCAATAAAAAAGTTAAGTTTTCCGCGCCGCCCCTGACGCCCGAAAAAACGAATCTGCGAATAGAATTTGTTTTCAGTAGGTGAAAGGAACGCCATACTAAAATATGAAATATGCACGATTTTCAATAAAAAAGTTAGATTTTTCGCGTCGCCCCCGACGCCCGGAAAAACGAATCTGCGAATGGCATTTGTTTTCAGTAGGTGAAAGGAACGCCATAATAAAATATTAAATATGCACGATTTTCAATAAAAAAGTTAAGTTTTCCGTGCCGCCCCCGAGGTACGGAAAAACAATTCTGCGAATAGAATTTGTTTTCAGTAGGTGAAAGGAACGCCATACTAATATATGAAATATGCACGATTTTCAATAAAAAAGTTAGATTTTCCGTGCCGCCCCTGACGCCCGGAAAAACGAATCTGCGAATGGCATTTGTTTTCAATAGGTGAAAGGAACGCCATACTTAAATGTGAAATATGCACGATTTTCAATAAAAAAGTTAGATTTTCCGTGCCGCCCCCAGCACCCGGAAAAGCGAATCTGCGAATGGCATTTGTTTTCAATAGGTGAAAGGAACGCCATATTAAAATATGAAATATGCACGATTTTCAATAAAAAAGTTAGATTCTCTTTGCCGCCCCTGACGCCCGGAAAAACGAATCTGCGAATGGCATTTGTTTTCAATAGGTGAAAGGAACGCCATATTAAAATATTAAATATGCACGATTTTCAATAAAAAAGTTAGATTTTCCGTGCCGCCCCCAGCACCCGGAAAAGCGAATCTGCGAATGGCATTTGTTTTCAATAGGTGAAAGGAACGCCATATTAAAATATGAAATATGCACGATTTTCAATAAAAAAGTTAGATTTTCCGTGCCGCCCCCAACACCCGGAAAAACTAATCTGCCAATGGCATTTGTTTTCAATAGGTGAAAGGAACGTCATACTAAAATATGAAATATGCACGATTTTCAATAAAAAAGTTAGATTTTCTTTGCCGCCCCTGACGCCCGGAAAAACGAATCTGCGAATGGCATTTGTTTTCAATAGGTAAAAGGAACGTCATACTAAAATATTAAATATGCACGATTTTCAATAAAAAGGTTAGATTTTCCGTGCCGCCCCCGACGCCAGGAAAAACGAATCTACGAATGGCATTTGTTTTCAATAAGTGACAGGAACGCCATACTAAAATATGAAATATGCACGATTTTCAATAAATAAGTTAGATTTTCTTTGCCGCCTCTGACGACTGGAAAGGCGAATCTAGGAATGGAATTTGTTTTCCTTCGGCTTATAAAAGATCGTACTAGAATATAATATCTATCGAACAAAATATTCAGCAATTAATAATTAAAGATTATTTCTGATTTATTACTGGCCGTTTATTGCTAGCGAGTAACTCGGCTGTCGCAGGCCACAGTCGTAATTATCTGAAGAGTCCCTTCAGAGAATACATATTTTATTGAGTTGTGGAACGTAATAACCTGCTACATCATTTTCACATATTTATATTTACACATATTCATGTTCTCTTATGATTGCGGCAACATTGACACATATTATCATGTTCTGTTATTATTGCGACAACGTTTATACACATTAACATGTTCCTCTATGATTATAACATCTGAGGTCACGATATACAACAAGAGGTCACAGTATAAAAGTTTCTGTAAAATATTTATCATGGAGTGTATTCGTGTGAAACCTTGTTTGACGTATCTGGGCTATTTTTTACTATCTCTCTCACCACAAAATTCCCTTGTGGTAACAATCGATCCTAGAGATGGTGAGGTTGCAATAATAGCAAAACTTGTATGCGTGTACACATGTGTGCATATATTTGTATATGACCTATTGTCTTCTGAGAACGGCTTACCGCCATCATCATCTCATAGTCTAATATTGTAAAACCTAATTGTTAATTTGTATGTATTGTTCTACTTTATATTTAATTTTTATTTTTTAGTTTTACTATAATGTAATTTAACAAACGCATTGTAATACTGGCTTAAGTACCTCGGTCGATGGCCTTTTGATTATAGATGTATTTATACTTGTATTTATATACTTATATAATCAATAAAATCTATCTATCTATCTATCTATAAGATTGGCATGTCGAAAGATCCCAAATATCTAAATGACAAATTAGTAAAGACAAATAATATTCACAACCTCACCACCAGAACAATTCCTTATATGCTGTTCCTCGGCACAGTACCTCTCTTTTTGAATGATCATTTAGCTACAACGCAGTTAAAATATTTAATCGGCTACCTCCCACCCTTACATCACTATAGTCTTCAGTCATTTCGGAAACAAGTCAAGGCCTCTATCTTGGATACTAGGAATAATTAATTGCTATTTGCAGTGTTTCTATATGTATATTTCCTCGCCTTTCTTTGTTATATTTTTGTGTGTATATATGTATGTATATATGTGTGTATAATCCACGTGATGAGAACCATTTCGTTTTATCAAATTGATGTCAAGAAAGATTTAAGTTGGTATTGGCGATTTTATTTATTTGCGGAAAATATAGTGAGAGTATGGAAAAATGAAAATAGGTTGCTAGGGAACATAAAAAACAATAAGAAAATTATAAAAATCGTTTAGTTTTAAATTTTTTAATGAAAGTGAAAATTGAAAGATACGAGAGAAAATAGGCTGTTGTTGGTGAAAGTAAATTATAGTAAGAAGAAGGAAAACAACCAGTTAAAGAATTTAAAGGAGAGAAGAAAATCAATTTTTTCAAAATTGTAATTTGGAGAAAGAAGATAATTATAAATTATTTTAAGGCGCAGAAAGCGATTCCTAGTGGAACCGATATATCACTTGAATGGTGTAGGAGCTTAGAAGATTGCAGCTGAACATCGAAATAAGTGATATTGTGCGGCTGGAGGTTCTATTTGATCTACGTGGACTAAAAGGTTGTAATAAACTTCACATAAATTTCTTGTATATCATTTTATAGTGTGGAAAATAACTGAAATCATTTTAAATTGAAAATTTCGATCATAAACTTTATTGTTATCAACAAATTTTATTTTAAAAACAATCATTTTATTTTATTTTTAGTATCGTATTTTATTTTAGCTAGATAGGGAATTTTATTTATATTTTATTTGTATCGCATATTATTGTTCTCACAATACACTGTTCATTTTGACTTCAATTTGTGTTATTTCTGTGTTAATAGATTTGTATCTGCTTTAAATGATTTGCATATCTTTAACAGTTTGAAATGGAATTTCCATAAGTAATTCTTAAGAGTCTGTATAGGTTAACTGATGGATGGGAAACTACAAATTCGCATTGATTCTTTTGTAAAAACAACAGGATTCAGATAAATTATTATAATATAGTTTATTACCAAATTACTCTATTCACAAGTCATTTGAATATGAGATTTCATGTGGTTTCACTAAAAATAGGAAATGATTACCATGAAATCTTTTAAAAATGTATGCGGAAAAAATAATGGAAATAGCTGGTATTTATGAGACTTAATGTGGTCTGGTTTCAAAATGGTACGTGTGGAGAATCTATCTGAAAACCCTGCAGAAATATTTACCTGCATGTGAGGTACATCATTAAAGGCATATTGTGGCCTTTGTTAGTACAGACTATAGATGAGTATCACCAAATAAGTGAATTTCTCCTATGTCATTATTGAATCACATTATTCAAGCAAGTCGATAGCCTCAGTAAATTGCTGTAATTATGATCCTAATAATTCACACAAATATCTTTGAAAAAGGCCATCCTGACGGAAGGAAGTATATACAATATCTCGGAATTAGATTTTTGTTAAGAATTAGCTATTGCCAAGCGGGCATTTAAGTATTTATAATCACTTGTAGATTTGCCGGCATTTTTCTGGTAGTTTTTTGGGTATTATACTGGAATTTTTCCGAAAACGTGCTTTTGTTAACAAATAGGGCACCTCGCCTACAAGATATACCTTTTTCGTTGGATAACAACAATTGTATGTAAGTCACTTATAATTCCCTGACGATATCGCCGTGTTGCAGTCTGCAAATAGGAGGAAAGGTCAGACTGAATAATTCTTCCACCAAATTATGTCATGAACTCGGGGGAAGTTAATAATTGAATTTAATTTTTTTTTATTAAAATTAAGCCTTTTTTACAACTTATTAAATATATAATACGTAAGAAATTATATTTAATATTCATACCATTGGGAAAACGTTTTTTGTAATTTAATGCTTTCTTAATAATTTTAATTTTTTTGTGAATTTGACAATAGTACTATTGTCGGGGCCTTCTTTTGTTTTTCTCAGTAACATATCTAAGCATTTATTTGTTGCTACGTCAAATTTTAAAATTACAATCTGACGTAACTAGTTGGTCGTCGTCTGTTGACTAACGGTATTTGCCGGCCGACTAACAGTGGAGATGGTCGGGGTTCTAAATTACTTTGATGTATCAGGGCGCCAAGTAAATTTTTTTTCACTCCAAATACCAGCTCAAGTACAATGTAACCTTAAATTTACTAAATAAATTACTTAGCGAGACGATAATGAAAAATTCAAATTCAGTTTTATCTTTTAATAACAATAAACGAAGTAACTTTATAACATTCAACAGTACAATAACGTAGGGTATGGTAGACAAATTCACACAAAAAAAATATATCTAACTGGGTATACGCGTCTTACGTAAGTGCTTAAACCCCCAACAAATATCATAGATGTTTTAATTCGTTAACAGATTATTTTCATATGATGTTTAGCAAAATTTAAAATATATATATATATATATATATATATATATATATATATATACTTATAAAAGTATCGTTATCTAGCCCACAGCATTACTGGTATGTTGTTGAACCCGAAGATATCTTTCACACATAGTGCAGCCCTCCATATATTCTTTTCATTCAAGGTTATCTCCAGCTGTTCTCACGGTTTTCGCCTTACGGTGCAGATTTGGAGGTCTCAAATGATTCTATTTTTAAAAGTTTTTATTTAACTTGGAATGTTTGTCGGTCGGTTTAGGGTCAAATCTTGCAATCAAAATGTCGATAAGTTCTAATTAAGCTAGAGCTTTGAAATTTTGCAAATGTGTATAAGTCCGGTGACAATACACTTTAACATTTTCATATAAGAAAAAAACAAGATAGCGGCCTCAAGATGGCGGACGACTTTATCGTTTGTTTGGGGTTGGGGGGGGGTTGGGGGGGGTTGGGGTTGGGGTTTTCGAGATTACCAATTATGAATTCTTGTTCAAAATTCAGAAATTAAAAATGGCGGCACCAATATGGCTGACGACTTTTGTCATTTAGATCAAAATCGATATCTGGGGGTTTTTGGGGTCGCGAATTACGAATTTCTAGTCAAAAATTTAGTTTAAGATGGCGGACGACTTTACCGTTCATGATCCGATTCGTCTCAAAATCGATATCTAGGGATTACAGCATATCAAAAGACTAAAAAGTAAAAAATAAATTTATGTAAAAAAATATTTAAAAAAGCCTTCATTTAAAAAATGCTCTAAAAAGTAGAAAATAAGCTTTTGTTACATTATATAATTTTTTTATGACGTAAAAGCTTGTCGCGAGTAATCTCCTTTACACAGGAAAATCTTGCGACAAGCTTTTATATCACAAAAAAAATTATATAATGTAACAAAATGATGGGTTTGATTTATTTCAAAGATTATTTTCTATTTTTTAGAGCATTTTTTAAATAAAAGCTTTTTTTAAATATTTTTTTAAATCTTAAAATAACAACTTTGTTATTTAAATATTTCTGATAACAACTACGGATATTGAATATATTTTAAATAACAAATTCGTATTTTTCCGTATCATTTTTAGGTAGGGAATCTACACATGTGCTGTGCTGTACAGTCCACCACGTTCAAGCGTTTTTTTATTTTCGTTAGCAAGCCGCTTTTAGCAAAACGCAAAAAACGCTATAGACATTTTGTTAATTTTATGTTGCTATTTTGTATCGCTAAAATTAATTTCGTACCTTGAACCATTTTCGAGAAAACTAAAAACTGCTAACGTTAATCAAACGTTAACAATGACCGCGATATTTCAGTAGCTATTAACGCTAAAACAAAAAAATTCTGGTATTAGAATTTGTCACTTTCAAAGTGCTTTCAGATGCCAATGATGTATATTTGATTAGACCAGTTTTTAGCCAATAAATTTTCAGTTAATATTTGAAGAACCTTGAAGGGGTAATAATAAAACCACATTCAGAAAAATACAAAAAAAATCATTGGACATGTTGCTACTTTCTCGTTGCTATTTTGTAGCACCAATATTAATTTTGTAGCTCGAACCATTTTCGAGAAAACTAAAAACTGCTAACGTTAATCTAATGTTTATTTACATTACTAACTGCGGAAAATAATGTTATACAGTTTCCCTATTGGCTCTACATAACTTATTCTGAAACTTCGTCGGCGCATGCGGCATCTATTATTAATGGCCGCTCGATCGATTTGTTGTTACTATTGTTGTTGTATGTACCTCCAAAATTAATTCTGTACCTTAACCGTTTTCGAAAAAACTAAATACCACGATATCTCGGTTGCCATTAACGTTACATTAAAATTGCGGTGTCAGAATTTGTTTAATTTAGAAGTACTTTTAAAAATTCAACCTTTGTTACTTTTTATGTTGCTATTCTCCACCACCAAAATTAATTTGCTATCTTGAACTGTTTCCAGAAAACACTGCTAACGTTAATCTAAATTTAAAAAATAAACTGAATTTATCCCCTCCCTCATAATATTTATAAAAAAATTAAATTGGTTAAAAAAAAACAATAAGGAAAATATAAAAAGTTACAGCACTACTACAATATTAGCAAGAAACAGTAATTAATGCAGATACAAATTTGTTAGAGTTCTTAAAATGTAGAATAACATCAGAAAGTTAATTCGTAAAAATATTTTTTATCATCTAAATATAAGTTTTATTTACTAAGTTTATAAAATCGAGCTTTTAAATAGTTTTTAATTATTTATCTTATTAACGCCTAATGTAACAAATATAACTTTAATCAATTAGTAAGTTTTATATAACTTTATATTTGATTGTAGATGGATTAGACTCTGAATATCTACATTACAAGTTAATAGAGCAATTAATAAAACATGAAAAATGGTTTATAGTAACATCTTTTCTTGGTCAGCTTTTGCCTATTTATTCTCTAACATCTGAGGTAATAAACCATTTATTGTTAGCCGTTTTGTTGTTAAAGGGAGACGTATTCTTGTACTACTCTAAAGTGAATTACACTTCTTAAAATTTACCGGGAAATCAATATCTTTCGCAAACCACACCGCGATTTTGATCGTTAGTAGAACAGAAATTAAATAAATGATACAAATTGATTGAATGTCTCAAATAGTAGAATAGCATCTAATAAATTTAAATGCACAAATATAAGTGCAGCTTGCTACAAGCAACAAAGAAGACCAAATTTAATGTAGGTATAAATATCGTAAATTTTTAATGTTTTCGTAGCACTTCACTCTCTGTGCTCAAAAGTAACATGTATATTTTATTTTAAGGTTTCACATATTAAAGCACCGTCGCTGAAATTCAGTAATAGACATAAGTTGAGTTTGGTACAAGTGAAATTATATGAATTTATAAGTGCACAGTGAGAGTTTTTTAATTTAGTATTTGTCTGATATTGATACACAAGAACATTTCAAATTCCAGATGTAAGACACGGATGCTCTCAGCAAACATGTGCTTAAAAAATGGTCATTTTTATGACTTCTTCATTTCATCTTAAGAGATTCTAGCTGGGCCGACAATAATACACGATATTTTTATTTTTGCCATTGTTGCAGAAAACCAATAAAAAATATAACAACGGTATAAATGCAAACAAACCCCCATTTTATTTTTAGTTTCTTAACTAAATCCGAGATAATGTGGATAATAGATCTGCCGCTTACATAAATGGGGGCAGTTTAATGAAAAATAAGTTGTAAATAGAGCTTTTTGATTTTTTGCAAAGAAAAGAGGGTTAATAACTTGCTTGGTAAGCTAAAGCTTTTATAACACTTGTCAAGTAAACTGAAGAGATAAGATAAAAAAATTCAAGAATTATATTTTGCCAAGCAGTAAACAAATATACAGTGTGTCCCAGTTTATTTGTTACACTTGATATTTTCTGTAATTTTTTAGATAAATTTTAGGTTGGATATCCAGCCTGACTTAGTATTTTCTGTGGAATCTGATGCTGATTTCAATTGACTATAAAAGGAATGTAAAAACATGCACATAAAATTATAAATATCACTTCCGGTTTACACTGAAATGACGTTATTTTTGCCAAATAACAAATTTAAAATCAAAAAATTTTATTTTTCAAAAACTGTTGGAACTTTTAAAAGATTTGGAAGAAAATAGGCAATAATATTTTTGTTATTGTTTAGCTTGTATTCCTGTATTATTGAAATATAAACGTGTAAAATAAAAAAAAATAAAAATCCATTTTTAAAAGTTTCTCCCAAAATATCAATTTTAGGCGCATAGCACCTACCTTATCACCTTTTTACTAAGAATTGTGCGATTAATGTGACGATATGAAAAAAATGGAGCTATTTAAAAAAGAAACTAAATTTTTTAGATTATTTTCAATTTATAGCATTTAGCGCAGTCAAAATAGCACAAAAAGTCAATATAAAAGAGCTTTTTCCATAAGCAATTTTATGGTTGAATCCTGTTGGGGAGGTGCTCAGAGTACCTAAAAAATTTTTGTACTTCAAGGACCCTGTGTTTCAATTGTTATTAACAATTTTATTTTTTTAACCGCGTTTTTCAACTTAAAAATGTGAATAACTCGAGATATATAAGTCCTATCGGGACAGAAAAAACAAAATCTTTGTAATTAAATATTCTACAAATCTATGTTTACTGTAGGTTTTACGAGTGCAACCATAACCTACAAAAGTGAAAAACTGGACAAAAATCGTGTTTTTTTTTAAATTGTGCTGCCCAGAGCCACTGGGTGAACCGATCAGCTTCAAACGTTCAGAAAATCTATCTTTCACTCTAACAAAAACACCCTGAATTTGGTGTAATAATATTAAACCCAGTATGCGCAATTGAATTTGTTATTTAAAATTATAATTGACCACCATTTTATGCCATTAACTTCAAAACGGATATTTTTTTTCAAAAGTTAGGTCTCGATGCCAGCTTTTTTATGCCATAAAAAAGATTTAAAACCTGGTTTGGCTATTTTTGCATTTGTTCAAAACCCAATAAAAAAAATGAATTTTTTCGGCCATTTTGAAAAATTTAGAATTTCTTTTATCGGATCATAAACAAAATTTTAATTTTAATTTAGGAGAGAAAAGGGTTTAAGTACAAAATATTTTTGGATACTCCTTAACACTTCCCCAACAGAACTCAACCATAAAATTGCTTATGGAAAAAGTTCCACTTCAAATTCTATTTTGACTGCATTAATTAGAAGGCGCGCACGAATTAGCATTTCACTTGGAACATTGGATAAGTGGTTGGATTTTCATGAAATCTTCTGTATTTTGTTTGTATTATTATCTAGAAAAATGCCCCTAACTTCGATTTTGCCACTCTTGTTCAAAAATTTCCGTGTTTTTTGCTAAAAATTAACGACTTTTTACTCATTAAATTTTTGGAAAAACGCGTAGTTTCCGAGATACAATGAAATTTTTCAAAAAGGGAAGAACGGAAAAAATCCGAAAAAATTCATGTAAGCATATTTTTAAAATACAAAGCTTTTTTTCATTATCGGTTTTCCCATAAAAGGCATACCTGCATAGTTTTCCCTTAATTATAAACAATTTTCGTCTCTAATAATTTTTTTAAAATGCATATTTTTCGAGATACATTTGTGAGTAAAATAATTGTAACTTTTTCCACCAAAAAATGCTCATATCTTGAAAAATATGCATTTTAAAAAAAAATTACAGATAGAAATTGTTTGCAATCAAATCAATGTTCTACTACTATGAATTTTTTTCTGATTTTTAAGAAAACATTTTTTCAGTGTCTTTGTTATTTCTTTAGGTAGGTTGTTCCGGAAAACCTCACTGGTATGCTTTTTCTGGAAAAATCAGTATAGAAAAAAAGTTTTGTATTGTAAAAATATATTTACGTAAATTTTTTCAGATTTTTTTAATAAAATTTTGATTTCCCTTCCACCTTTCAAAAATTTCGAATTAATGAACCTTGGAAAATTTGCGTTTTATTAAAAAATAACGAATAAAAAGTTATTCTTAGCAAAGAATACGGAAATACGTATTTTTGTGATATTAGTTGGTATTACTGCATTTTTCGTGGAATTAGTTGGTATTACAGAAATTTTCATGGTATTATTCTGGAATTGTGAAATTACTAAGATATTATAGTAGTATTACAATGCCAAAATGGAATTAGTGTATAGAATTTTGGCACCGGTTTACCCCTCGGGTATTTAACCATTGAACGAGTTAATATAATTCTTCTTTGTTAGAATACATGCACATTTTTGGCTACATAAAAATATTTTCGCTTTGTTAATCATACAGTTATAATGATAGTTTTTAATAATTATATTAAATAGAGGTAAATAAAAATTGATTAATAATAATAATAAAATTAATGTCATGTAAAATTAAGGAAAATTAAAATGTTGATTAAATTGATTCTTTAGATTAACGTCATGAATTCAAGAACACGAAAAATGCTGGAATTGGAAACAAGTAAAAGTAAAAACTTACTAGATCTAGCAAAGTATGACTATACCAAGAGTACAAGGCAAGAAGAGCAATCAATCGCTTTGTTAGCATAAAATAATTTTTTACACTCAAATAAATCTAACATAAAAGACAAACAGGAACTGGTGCTGAGAGAAACTCCTGGAACAGCAAAATGTACGGAAATAAAAAATAACCAAATAGAAAATAAAAAACCAGTAACTAAATTGCAGAAAGTTAATAATGAACGGATAAGACAGGGTATGGACAACGAAAATGAAAGTGTGATCGAGGAAAATGAAAATAATGACCATGCGAATTCCCAGTCCAACACAAATATGTCTTCAGGTAGTGAAGCGCCCTTCAAGTTGTAAGATGAAATTGCCATTCTGCCTATCATTGAGGAGTCTTATTTATTGCATCTAAATAAACACAATACAGTATTATGTATAATGTCGCTATGGGCTAATCAACGAACGCGTGCCGCTATGGGCTAATCAACGAACGCGTTATAAATGGCGTGTATCTGTATCTGACGAGAGCGCTACCTCATGGGAATTCTATTGAACAATTCCATATCTTTTAAGCGTTGAACCGGTCATTATTTAGCCCCTCTGAAATTTTGTGGAGGGGTTCCTTATAACAATATGTGGCAAATAGTAATAGGATACACGCAAAACGCTGTTTAGCCCAAGGATGGGCTACACAACGTCTGCGAAGGCTAAACAACATACCACTGATATCTAGTTTGGGCTTTATAATGTCCGTTTATATGTCTATATATATATATATATATATATATATATATATATATATAGGTTCAGTGGTGAAATTTTTTAAAGCAAAATATACAATATATTTAAAAAAAAATCAATATATGTATGGCGTAAGAAGGATACAAACTGTAGGCAGCAGGGCTTCAGCTTCGGCTCAAATTTCAGGAATGGCAACTTCCAGCCTATCAATTAACCCAGAAAATGGATGGCTCCTCCACAAAAAAGAAATTCCTGTCCAGCAAGGAGAAGTAACATAAGTACGTGTAGACCAGTGGAAAAAAAGTTATTCGTTCGTATCAGGAGACAAAAAAAATCGTATGAAAAACTACGAAATACTAGGCGAAACCGTAGGTGAAAAAAAAGACCCTCGTTTCGGAGGGTTTTCTTAGAAAAATGTTGTTGACCTTGGATGTCCTTGGCCTCGTGTAAATTTGGCAAAAATGGCTTTTACGTATAGATCCTTCCAATGAAGACAATCGATTTCCAATACCATAAAAATATGCACTCGTCCAAACATAAATGGATAACCGAAAAATAAAACGTTGCGAATATATCCCAAAAATGATGAAATTACTTGTTTCAAAAATCGCAACGAGCACGTAAAAATACCACTTAATAAATTGCCAAGTGTTCGAGCGAATTACATGTGAAAAGTGACAGACTACCGGAAGACAAAATCTAAGCCAAAAACTATTGTGAAGAAATAAATCTATGTTACCGATCGTCAGTCGGTTATAGGAATCTACCTATAAACTAATTAAAAGTTACTGGTTGCCTAGCTTAAGAATTACAGAAATAGAGAGCCTAAGTATATGCAACACGCTACACAACAAAATGTATAACGCCATGCCTATACCTG
The DNA here is from genome assembly GCA_963675555.1 of Leptura quadrifasciata. Classification (NCBI taxonomy): domain Eukaryota; kingdom Metazoa; phylum Arthropoda; class Insecta; order Coleoptera; family Cerambycidae; genus Leptura; species Leptura quadrifasciata. Next base: position 74,476,183 of record OY776676.1, on the reverse strand, counting down.
CAACAGATTCCTTACAATTGCGAATTCATATAGACAACTAAATAATAAATATTACGCGTGACGACGGATAACACGAATTCGTTAGACATTAAACGTAAGAGATAAAGTAATGATTTAGAGATTTTTTTAAATAATGTATAAATGTTAAATTGAACTGTAACATTGTTTCAATCATATTAAGTGAGAAGGTTTGATTTTCTTCCAAATTTAATTAACCAATAAAGACATTAGAGTCCCAATCGGTGTTTTATTTGCAGTAGCTTTATTGTTTTAGTAAGAGGGCAGAGCAATATTACTTTCTTAGTTTTTAAGATTACAAAACTAAGTGGCACCCCAAAATTCAAAAATTAATTAAGTAAAAAGAACATCAAAACAAAAATCCTTATCCACCCACAGTGCCGTCACGCTAACGTGGGTAGTTTTCCCAGGAAACGCCACACAAATTGATGCCTAGAACGTGCGACCCGATTTTAATTTTTTTTGAAAAACATTCCCTGAAATTCATGACATAATATTCATTAGAGTACAACTTCCCATTTTTCTATTGGTTAAGTTCTAAAAACTATTAAGTGTAATTGTACTATAATAAAGTGATTCAAATTTATACGATTACAATATATAAGTAAACAAAATTTTCCAAGGAAAGTGTATGTACGAAGGGTTTCAAAAGAGTAAATTACGCCAGGGTGAGATAATTTAAAACGAAATAAAGTAAAGTCAAATTATTAAAAAGGTGAATTCCAACGGAAACCGCGTTCTCGCCTCACACATCTTCCAGCGGCTTGTATATCAGTGTATGCGCGGAAGCTATACAACCTTAGGCGAGGGTTGTATAGGAGATATACCATCCTTCGGAGGGGATGTAAAGCCGTCGGTCCCTTGTCTATTAAATGTTAGGCAAGTAAAAGATCCCTACTCTTCTTAAGGGAAGAGGTTCGGCAAAATTCCTGGTTGGGGGTAGCTCGTCTACAGGCGTCGGTGTTAGGCCTCAGTAGCGGAAATAGGCCGACGTTAAATAAATGTATAAAGAAAAAAAAGGTGAAATTACTGAATGTTCAAATTCATACATACATACAGAACGATTAACAAATTGAGGACAAATTTAACATATTATAATTTAAAATAAAAGGTTCTAGTTAATGATATGTGTTTAAAATATGCCTTGCTAAAATTTTAGTTTATACACAGGGTACAAAATTAATAAATAAAGTAAGCAATCGTAGCAAGAAAAGTCTATAGTGCCTCTGTCTACAGTATTCTTCATAACTATTGAGCAGGGACTATGTTTTAAAATACAATTTTTAAGGGTGAAATATATATTTTTGAGTTATAATAATTATTGTACCGTAAAATATACACGCCTTTATATGAATTTTTATCACTGTTTCCAAGTTTTAATATTGCTCAAAAAGAATAAGTATAAAAAGTCTTCAGTTTTTTGCGCTCACGTTTTATGAAGTATTTTACCAGCATAAATGATAAGCAGAAGAATTTTTGATAAAACCTTAAAATATTGATTATTTTATTAAAAATTTTCCACGTGTTCTAAATCATCATAGATTTAAAATTTTTAAACTGTTCCAATTTATTCGATATACGAGTTAAATGCAAAGTATCTTTTTCAGTAAAAAAATTTTCTTGTGAATAAATATCAGTTGATGGTATATAACTCGTTGTTATGTTAAATGGATTTTAACAAATGCTTGGATGATATACAGGACGAATGAAAGTATCTGGTTATTATAATTTTTTTTCGAAAATTGTTCAAGTGCATTTGGTTATTTGGTTACCTGTTCATCGTTTTAGTTTGCTTTCAAAATATATTTTAGTGAATTTAATATACCGGGTGAACAAGAGTATACTTTCTCAATTGTATCCTTGGTACCAAATTTTGTTGAAAATTTGAACTAGGATATATTTGTTTGTCTGTTTACTTGTTTATTATCTAACGTGAGTTTTGAGAGAACTTAATAACTTTATGATACAAAAAAAAAATAACATATTGATGTAAATTGTTGGAAAATTTATTTTAATTAAGTTTCGTAACATGCTTACCTCATTTTCAGAAACACTGTAATAAATTTAATATACAGTGTAAAACGGAGTTACCTTTTAACAGTTTTTTAAAGAATTTATTCAAATACATTTATTTACCTGTTTATTGTTTCGAGTATTTCTTGTGGAATACTTTATTATATCCATTATACAAGGTAAAGCCAAAATTCTTATACCGTGTGGCAACATTTTTTTGAAGATTATTTTTAGATAGGTATACCTGTTTGCGTGCCTTTTATTTGTTTGTTATTTATTATGTGATAGTCAGTATACGATTTTTTATATGTAGAAAACTTTTTTGAAAATTTTAATCTACATGTTTTGGCGTTTACGGTCTTAATTAGCGGTCACTGTTTGTGTGTAACTTATATCACTGTTTGTATGTAAAGGTTATTTCGTTAGTGATATTCGTTGTTTGGTTAACTAGGATATAAGAAGTCTCTACGGTATGATAATTATTTGTTTCGGTGGTGATAGTATAAAGTATTTTTCGTTAGGTTTATTTTGTCCATATCCCTGAAAGACATTCTTACTTTATATTTCTTAAAGAAAAAAGTATGTTACGTAATGGTGGAGGATTTAATGAAAGCTAATCATTTATTGGCTAATGAGTTGAATTATAAGCTTAGAATTCGCGGTGTGGTCCCTACTCGTGAAATTGGTGAAAAATGAAAAATTTTAGGGCGACTTTTAAGTAAAGAGAGAAGGAGAGATCTTCAAATTGAAGATCCAGAATTCGATTTGATTGCGGAAAAAGAAACTATTAAACTTACTCTAGAAAGCATAAAAAAATTAATTAACGATGTCGATGGTCACTGAGCGAGAATGCCTTGTTGTGGTGTTCGCAGTCGAAAAATTTAGTGGATTTGTTGAAGGTGGAAAGTTTACAGTAGTTACCGACCACAAGTCGTCGTAAAATGGCTTAATAGAATACGGGATTCAACCGGAAAACTTGCACGCTGGAGCGTTAGATTAAACCAATTCGATTTTGATTCGATTGTTCATAGAAAGGAAAATTTAATGTCGTGCCTGACGTGTTGTCTCGAAACCCTGTAGATCCACCTCCAAATGACTTAGAGGCATCTTACCTTGATATCGCACAGGTTAGCGTGGACGATTGTATTACTCTAAATATAGATTTGTCGAATATAGATTCGTTCTATGTAAAAATGCGGGAGAAAATTACAAAGCACCCAGACAATTTTTCCTCACGATAACGAAAAAGCACCTCATTTAAGATTTTTTAAGGCTCATTCTAGAGTATGCGTATCATATTACTGGCCAAAGATGCGCCGAGATATTTATAAGTATGTGAAGTCATGCCAAGTTTGTAATGCTCAAAATCCCCGAATGTACCGAGATTCGAGTTAATGGGAGCTGAAAAACAAGTGCGGCAGATTATATCCGTAGATTTGATGGGTCCTATCGGGTTACTTGTACCTTTTAGTAGTAACTGATTGGTTCTCAAAGTATACCGATATGAAAACACTACGAAAGGCTACAACGGCTCTAATAAAACGGTTTCTAGAAGACTGAGTGTTTCTGATATATGGTGTCCCTCAGTATGTTATTTGTGAAACGGGTCATGCCTTACAAGTAAAAATTTTGCAAAATTTGTTAAAGAATATGTCGAAAATTTGGTTTACATCAAAATATTATGCGCAAAGCAATTTTGTTGAGCGGTACAATCGTATTATTGGCACTGCCATTAGGAGCTATATTCGTGATGATCACAGGGACAGGGACAAAAATATTTCAAAAATTGGTTTTGCATTACGTACCGCACAACATGAAGTGACTGGGTATAGTCCGGCGTTTCTCAACTTTGGACGTATGATACCCGCAACGGGCAAATACTACGGTAATACCAGATTTGTCCAGTTACAGCCTGGTGATTGTTCGTCCTATGTAGGAGATTTGGGAAATTTGCGCGAAATTTATAATGACGTGCAAGCAAAACTAAATGCCGCCTATAAACATAATGAGAAAACCTATAATTTAAGAAAGAGCGATATTGAGTTCTCTGTAGGAGAAAAAGTTTGGAGAAGGAGTAAGGTCTTTTCGGATGCTTCTCAAAATTTTTTGAAAAAAACTGGCACCGCGGTACGTGCTTTGTTCGATACGGAAAAAAATTATCTAAATTGGTATATGTCCTTGATAATGAAGACTGTTCAAATTCGAGTTTAGAAAGCAATGATATAGAAGAATAATTGCTAATGTATTTCTTGTAGCTGATTATGTTAGTTTGGATAGCATCTTGTGAATTGCGTGTAGAATTTTTTTCTCGACCCTTAAATATATATATTAAAAAATCGGCAGCTACTGGAACCTCCCCACTCGGTGGATTTTTGAAGCCGAAAAGAGCATTAAATTGTGTGACAAAACGGCACTAAACGTAATCCGATCTCATCCAAAACCTTTTCAGATCTTCTGGGGCACTAAAAAAACCCTCAACTTAATGAATTTACAATCATCTATGCGAGTTATTACCTACATTATCGCTCGTTGAATAATATACTATTAGGATATTAACAACTTTAACATCATTTGAACGACTAAGAAAGTCTAGTTAGTTATCCTAAATACTACAGATTTGTAAAGCAACAAACTGAAAATTGGTAAAGTGATAACCTATAATAAATTCACCAACCAAGGTACAGAAAGCATATGATATTGATATTGTTACATCTACCTTTAAAGTTTGCGACAATCCACTAAAATTTACAAATATGCCGAAATCTTATTAACATGACATGACACCAACGTTATCGGATGACAAACGATGACAATGACAATCGTCAAAATTTGCTCATTGCAATCCGATCGCTCGCGGCTGTCTTTGTTAAATGAAACATTAGCATTTCAGTAATTTTACTAGATTTTAGAGGAATATTTGTAGTTTAATTCTTCGATTTGTCTGTATATATATTTAAAAACGGCACTAAACGTAATCCGCTCTACTTTTAGAGCAGTGAAGAAGCCCTCACACGTGAATTGACACGTGATGTGACGAGTTTCACCACGTAACGGCTACGCGTATCGATCATGTCATGCGAAATGCGATCAATGCCATATTTGCTTTGTTTTTAATTTTTTTCACGGAAACCAAATCGAAAGGGTGGAAGTGTGATATATCGTTGAAATCAGAATTTTAACTGCTTTTCAATGGTTCCATTGCAAATTGAAAGTAATTATAAAATAAACAACTTGTTGCGTCAAAATGGCACTAAACGTAATCCGATCTCAACCAAAACCTTTTCAGATCTTCTAAGGCACTAAAGAAACGCACACGCAAAGTTTCATTCAAATACGTTCAGTAGTTTCGACGCTATCGTGTTAACACACATACACACACACACAGACATTTTTCAAAAACCACTTTTTTGGGTTCCTAGGACCTCAAAATGTAAAGATTTGGTGTTATCTCAATTTTCGTTTTTGAACCAATTTTAGTAGCCTCACAATTTTATTGTGGAGAGGTTAAAAAAAATCCTATCTTGAAAGTCACTTTAGGTACCTGGATGTTCTCAGGGATTCTGTGTTAAGTATGTCTTTTAGGTGTTTTAGTTGGCTCTAGCACTGTAGGCAAAGTGTATATGTTGACATCTGCGCTGCATGCTTAAGAATAGTTGAGAGATTTTCTGATGTTAAAAAGAAACGGGCCACGGGCATATATATTAATCCGTTTACTTTACGTTCATGGAAAATGTCAGTGACTCGAGGTCATATTCGTGATGGTTCCGTTTGTGCGTTTTAGGATTTGTTGAAATCATGATAAAATGTTGTTATTTTGTATGTACTAGTTGTTATTTTGTACATATTAGTTTTAAGTTTAGGTTAAAATTCAACTATAGGGATGTAACCCTATATTTAATTATAAGTAGTGTAAAACTAATATACTAACACTAATTTAAGTAGGCAGTAATTTTTTTTTGGGGGGACAACGAAAAATAGCATTTGCCATCGCTATTTTTCTTTCCCTTGGCAGGAGGTGATTGTGTAACGGCAATTAGAAACTTTTTGAGAAAATTCGTACATATCACAAAAAAAAATGTTTGTGTTCCACGAAGTGATGTGTACATTAATATGATAATTATTTAGCATCTGGTGTTGCAATCTGCAAACAGGAGGAAAGAGTCTCTTATATAGGGGAAAGGTCAAACTAAATAATTCTTCCACCAAATTATGTCATGAACTCGGGAGAAGTTGATAACTGAATTTAAGTATTTTTATTAAAATTAAGCCTTTGTTACAACTTATTAAATATATAATAAGTAACAAATTATATTTAACTCCCATTGAGAAAACGTTTTTTGTAACTGAATGCTTTCTTAATAATTTTCATTTTTTTTGTGAACTTGACAATAGTACTATTGACGGGGCCTTCTTTTGTTTTTCTCAGTAACATATCTTGGCATTTATTTGTTTCAATCATATTAATTGAGAAGGTTTGATTTTCTTCCAAATTTAATTAACCAATAAAGTCATTAGAGTCCCAATCGGTGTTTTATTTGTAGTAGCTTTATCATAAAGATTGTTTTGGTAAGAGAGCAGATCAATATTATTTTCTTAGTTTTTAAGATTACAAAACTAAGTGGCGTCCCAAAATTCAAAATCAAAACAAAAATCCTTATCCACCCCCCAGTGCTCGCCGACGAAAAGCTGCCGCCACGCTAACGTGAGGGGTTTTCCCAGGAAACGCCACAAAGTTCCCTTTGAATGTACATGAAACCACAATGGAATATCTGAGACTTGATATGATTCCAAAATGGTGTGTATGAGGATCTATCTGGGAATTGAAACATGAATAATCTGGATCCATGCAATTAGATAAGTTTCCTATATGAGTATTACAAGATACTGTAAGAATGTATGTGAAACGTCAATCGTATATATGAGCTTGATGTGGTTCCAAAATAATATCTTTATTTACCAAGACAATACACAAGGGTAAATAGGTACCATTTCACCTAGCTGGTATTCTTCCAATGGGCCGAAAACTTAAAGGAAACAATTTAATTTAATTATCTACATTTAAAATATACAGAAAAATATAAAAAGAAAATATATGCTACGATGCGTTGCCAGTGGTGCAGGTGTGGGAAATCAATCAAGATCATTCGAATTTATGTATACTGTATAAATGTTAAAAGGTACGTGCAGGGAGGGTACTAAAGATTTTGATTGGTATGCAACATACTTTTTATTTTATAGTTAAATGATTTTGCTGGTAACTTTTTAATGCCAGGGTCTAACTTGTTCCACATATGGATAGCATTATATGTGAATGACTTTTGAAAAGCAGAGGTCTTGTGTTTAGGTATCATAAAGTCTTGCACGTGCCTTGTATTTAGGGAATGATTATAAACTGAGAACTTATTTCGCAGATAATTAGGCTCACCTGTGGTCATCACTTTATAAATAAGACTATACGTATGGGATATTCGCCTATGTTTCATATTTAAGATATGATTTTCATTTAGGTAAGGAGTAATGTGATTCCGAAAGGGAATATTGTAAGCAAAACGCATGCAGGCGTTCTGAACTGTTTGAATTAGACGACATGAAGCGGCACTAATGAAATTATTATATACTACATCGCCATAATCAAGAATTGAGAGAACGAGGCTATTACAGAGATGATATTTGACACTAGATGACATGCAAGTTTTATATGGGTACAAACTTTTTAGGCGACTAAAAGCTAGTCTTATTTTATTAGAAATATGCGATTGAAAAGTAAGTGCGTCATCCATAATTATGCCTAGATTTTTTACTTCTTTTAATGTAGGTATTTCATCATTATCAATTTTGACAACAAAATCAGATAATTTATCCCTGGAATATTTAGAGCCTGTTATCAATATAACTGACTTAGATGCATTAATTTTTAAATTGTGCTTTGAAGAAAATTTTTTTATTTTTTGTAAATCTGAGGAAATATTATCTTGTGCAGTTACTATATTATGTGGGCAAATATCAAATATTAATTCAGAATCATCTGCATATTGTACCATTTTAGAATTTTGAACTTCGTCATTCATGTCTGCGACATATATTAAAAATAACAGAGGTCCCAAAATCGACCCTTGAGGTACACCTTGATTTAATTATTATTTATAGTTAAAGCTACACACTGTTCTCTTCTGGTTAAATAAGATTTAAAAAAATTAATGCAACCATTAGAAAAGCCATAATAATGCAATTTAGAGAGCAAAACTAATGGGTTCAATGTATCGAAAGCTTTACTAAAATCAAGTAGAACGAGGGAAGTGGCTTTATTGTTGTCTATGTTTTGACAAATGTTATCAGTTACTTTTATAAATGCGGTGGAGGTGCTATGATTTTTTCGAAAACCCGATTGTGTTGAAGAAGTCAAATAATTTTCATTAAAATAAGGGAAAATTTGGTTATGAATATGTCTTTCTAATATTTTTGAGATAGTAGATAAAATACTAATAGGCCTAAGATCTCTCAATTCTGTGGGATTAGCTATTTTTTGAAGAGGCTTAACTATTGCCTTTTTCCAGCAGTTCGGAAATACACCATCCAGAATACAACTATTTAAAATATTTATAAGATGTTTTGTACAAAATGGCAAACATTGTTTAAGATCTTTAACACTGATACCATCCGCGCCAACACTACAAGTTAAAATGATACTTATAAGGATCTATCTGGGGAATGAAACCTGAATGATCGATGTCTATGCAATTGTATAACTTCCCTCTATGATTATATACAGGGTGGACCATTAATAATAGGCCATAGTTCAGTGGTAGAGTTTTTGGGCCAAAATATGAGGATATAACCAAATATGTTTTAGTAAAATGTTGCTGTGGAAAAAGATACAGAGTGTCAAGTTCAACTTATTTTTTCGTTTTTTACAATTACTCAACAGCCTCTTGACTGATCGTTGCCAAATTTACTAGAGGAACGTTTTTATTCTAAGTAACAATAATTTATGTATTGCATCACGTTAGATCATAGAGGGCGCTGCAGGACCTGTATCTGATAATGAATTTTTTCATATTTTTTTTTGACGAAACGTTGTGGTACTTCTGATCAGAAAATCTGATGAGGCCGTCATTTCCACGTATAAAAGGTGCACTTGGTAGAACTTGATAACTCCAACCATTTCCGAGGAAAGTGCCGTTAAACATTTCAATAATTTTTTGAAAGACAGATTCAAATTTAATGAAACAAAGTGTATTTATTGAAAAAAATACAAAATGTAAGGGAAAACAAAATCGTAATAACATCGTAAACTCTTTCTCACTTTCTTATGAACTAATGAATTATTTTCGTGGTATTGAGATAAATACATAAATCAAAATATTGTCTAAAATAAGGATGTAATTTTATTAGAAGACCAAAAAATAACGTAAAAGTTGACTTAATGATATTATAAACTTTTCCCCCATGCAAGAATCCTATGTTGGAGTAAATGTTCGATAGTACCTACTTCTATGCCTCTTTTAATTCTGTTCATAAAAGAGTTTCTTCTCTTGAGTTGATAGTATTATTTGCATAGACTAAGGACTTCATGTCTCCACATATAATAATCCAAAGGATTATAATCAGGACTCCTTGGTGGCCAAGCAAACTCACTTCCAACCGATCCATCTGCGTGGGAAAGTCTCATCAAGATAATTCCTGACTTCAATGGAGAAATGAGGGGGAGATCCATCTTGTATGAACCACATTCTGTTCCGTATGTCTAGCATGAAAATATGTAATATATCAGAAAGAGTATTTTGAATAAAAAACAGATAAGACTGTCCATTTAAATTTGGAGAAAGAACAAATGGTCCCAATAATTGATCGCCGATGACACCACACCAAACGCTAATCTTAAATTCTTACTGATAATGCCTTTCTTTAACGGCATGAGGATTTTCTACTTCTTCCCAGTAATGAGTATTTCCCCAGTTAAAAACATCTCGGCGAGTAAAAGTTGCTTCGTCGGTAAATAAAGTGTTCTTAACAAAATGTCGATCCCTGTTGTGTTTACTTAGAACAAATTGACAAAATTGTAGCCTTTGTGGAAGATCCCGTCGGAGTAAGTTTTGTACAAGGGTGAGATGATATGGGTTGAAGCCGTTCTTTACGTAAGATTCTTAGGACCCCTTTTGCCGCTGATAAAGAACTTGAGCTGACTTGAGGATCTTTATCCATACGAGCTAAAATTTCTAGTTCTTGATCTGGAGTAATTCGTGTCGGTCCTCCTACGTGGTTTTTATGGCGAAATGAACCCATTTCTCCCAAACGACGAAACAGATCTTTGAAAATCTTATGGTCTGGCTGTATTCTATTTGGATATTGCAATGAGTATCTCCTCGCTGCAGATACCTTTCCCTATTTGAAAAATTATTATGTCTAGGCAATGTAAGTAAAGAAGTTAAAGAAATTAGCTCGAAGAACACAAGAACAAAATAAAATGTTTAAATGACGTAAATGACAGAACTAAAACGTAACCAAAGCACACTTTGTTTCAATTAAATTTGAATTTGTCTCAAAAAATTATTGAAATGTTTAACGGCACTTTCCTTGAAACCGATTGGAGTTATCAAGTTCCACCAAATGTACCTTTTATAGGTGGAAATGACGCCCTCATCAGATTTTCTGGTCAGAAGTACCACAACGTTTCGTCAAAAAAAAATATGAAAAAAATTAATCATCAGATACAGGCCCTGCGGCGCTCTCTATGATCTAACGTGACGTAATACATACATTATTGTTTCTTAGAATAAAAAAAGTTCCTCTAGCAAATTTGGCGAAGATCAGCATGAAAGCATGTAATATATCAGCAAGACTATTTTGAAGAAAGAACAGATAAGACTGTCCATTTAAATTTGGAGGAAGGACAAATGGCCCCAATAATTGATCGCCGATTATACCACACCAAACGTTAATAGAATAAAATAGAATAGAATATAATAGAATAGAACTTTATTGGTCACAAATACACAAATTGTGTTTTGACAGGTCATTAAAGAAAAAATAACACTTTTAAACAAAACATGACAATCAGTGTTATTAAGTACCAAAAAAAACATACGTATATGTATAAATGAATAAAATAATAAATAACATATAGAGTATATAACATTGCAACACAAGAGAAATAGAAAACTAGATGATAGTCGACGCTAAACATACAATGAACACTAATATAACTTTAGTAAGTATTTAGTAAGATAATATTCCATTAGTGCATTATTCGAAGTATTTGCACATGTCGAACATAGAAAATGCGGTTTCTACACCAAATACGTAATTTAATACATAAATAAATAATAAATACTTATAAATATCGAGATAAAAATAAAAGAAAATAAAAATTTCAACAAGAAATCACTAAGCTAAAATAGAAGAAAAGTCAGCATTTAAAAATTCAGTTAAACTATAGAAGGGATTTTCGGTTAAAAAACGTTTTATGACAGCTTTATAACGACTATAATCCAGTTCCCTAATTCTGTGGGGTAACGCATTAAAGTATTTTATTGAATAGTACCCTGTTCCGTCACGTGTTTTTGATAGACGCAAAAAGTCAATGTTTAGCTGATTTTTATTACGAATAGGGTACGAATGAATCTGATTACGTGGTGTGTAATTTCTTTCATAGTCTTTCACATAGAGGAGGCATTACAATATATAAGCGCTATACAAAGTTAGAATCTTTAATTTACTGAATGAGTCTCTGCAATCGTCTCTTTAGCCTAAACCTGCATTTACTCTTACTGCACGTCTTTGGATGGCAAATACAGATGCAGTATATGAGGAGTGACCCCAAACCAAAATTGCATAGGTGATTACTGAATGTATTAAACCATAGTATGCCGTTAAGATGGTCTGCGATACGCAATTTACAAGGCAGCGTAGAAGAACCTTGTTACAGATAAAATTATAATGTTTTTCCCACGTTAATTTGTTATCTATCCATTTGGACACCTAGAAATTTTACACAATCGGTGGAAGCAATATCGTCTAATGTATGCTTAAGAGCATTGTTTCAGTCTTACTCTTGTTTAACATTAGCCTATTTGATAGGAACCAGTCATGAATAGTTGGCAGGCTATCGTTCACGCTAGATCGTAATGCCGTGGTATCCGAGTTACTGCAAATCAAAGTTGTATCGTCCGCAAAAAGAACAGATTTAGTTCTTACAGTATTATTAGGGAGGTCATTTATGAAAATTAGGAAGAGGGTTGGGCCTAATACAGAGCCTTGGGGTACCCCAAATACTATATCTGTAAATTCGGAGTTCTTGTTGTGGTGGTGCACAAATTGAGTTCTCTCTTCTAGATAAGACGTAAGTAATTTCTGACTGTCATTGGAAAATTTATAGAAGTCCAATTTTTTTTAGCAAAATATCATGAGATACACAGTCAAAAGCTTTGCTCAAATCTAAAAACTGGGTATATGAGATTTCACTTTCTTCGTAACCCCTAATTATTAAGTTAGTCAATGTATTTATGGATAGTTAGTAGATAATTTAGATCTAAGCCCAAATCTTAAATTCTTGCTGAAAATGCCTTTTTTGGAACACTTGAGGTGCGATGAAAACAAATTTTGTTATACAGGGTGGACCATGAATAATAGGCCATAGTTCAGGGGTAAATTCTTTGAGCCAAAATATGAGGATATAACCAAATATGCTTTAGTAATATGTTGCTGTGGAAATAGATACAGGGTGTCAAAGTTCAAATTATTTTTTCGTTTTTTTGCAATAACTCAACAGCCTCTTGACGGATCTTCGCCAAATTTGCTAGAGGAACTTTTTTATTCTAAGAAACAATAATTTATGGATTACATCACGTTAGATCATAGGCGCCGCAGGACCTGTATCTGATGAGGAATTTATTTAATTTTTTTTTGACGAAACGTTGCGGTACTTCTGACCAGAAAATCTGACGAGGGCGTCATTTCTACGTATAAAAGGTACACTTGGTAGAACTTGATAACGCCAACCGTTTTCGAGGAAAGTGCCGTTAAACATTGCAGTAATTTTTTGAAAGACAAATTCAAATTTAATGAAACAAAGGTTATTTATTGAAAAGTGTGCTTTGGTTACGTTTTAGTTCTGTCATTTAATCATTTTATTTTATTCTTGTGTTCATTGAGCTAATTTCTTTAACTTCTTTATTTACGATGGCCAGACATAATAATTTTTCAAATAGGAAAATGAGGGATATGATATGTGTTTGCGCACAAAATAACTTTGGCGGACGTACTGCAGCGAGGAGATACTCATTGCAATATCCAAATAGAATACAGCCAGACCATAAGATTTTTAAAGATCTGTTTCGTCGTTTGGGAGAAACGAGTTCATTTCACCATAAAAACGATGTAAGACGGCCGAAATGAATTATTCCAGATCAAGAATTAGAAATTTTAGTTCGTGTGGATGAAGATCCTCAGGTCAGCTGAAGTTGTTTAGCAGCGGCAACAGGGGTGAGTAAACAATCTGTCCTAAGAGTCTTACGTCGTTAACGCTTCTATCCATATCATCTCACTCCTGCACAAAACTTACTTCGAAGGGATCTTCCACAAAGGCTACAATTTTGTTAATTTGTTCTAAATAAACACAACAGGGATCGAATTGTTAAGAACACTTTATTTACCGACGAAGCAACTTTTACGCGCCGAAGCGTTTTTAACTGGAGTAATACTGGGAAGTAGAAAATCCTCATGCCGTTAAAGAAAGCTATTTTCAGCAAAAATTTAAGATTAACGTTTGGTATGGTATCATCGGCGATCAATTATTGGGACCATTTGTTCTTCCTCCAAATTTGAATGGACAGTCTTATCTGTTTTTTCTTCAAAATACTCTTGCTGATAATATTACATGTTTTCATGCTAGACATACGGAACAGAATGTGGTTCATGCAAGATGAAGCTCCCTCTGATTTCTCCATTGAAGTCAGGAATTATCTTGATGATACTTTCCCACGCAGATGGATCGGTCGAGGAAGTGAGTTTGCTTGGTCGCCAAGGAGTCCTGATTGTAATCCTTTGGATTATTATGTTTGAGGACATATGAAGTCCTTAGTCTATGCAAATACTATCAAGTCAAGAGAAGAACTGTGGGAAAAAATACAAAACGCAGCGAATTTTATTAGAGGACAGGAAAATATATTTTTCAATGTAAGATAATCTTTTATGAATATAATTAGAAAAGGCATAGAAGTAGGTGAGGACCATATCGAACATTTACTCTAAGTTGCAGCAATGGGGTTTTTGCATGGAGGAGGGTTTATAAAGTCATGAAGTCAACTTTTACGTTATTTTTTGGTCTTCTAATAAGATTAGATCCTTATTTTAGACAATCTTTTGCTTTATGTATCTATCTCAATACCATGAAAATAATCCATTAGTTCATAAGAAAGTGAGAAATAGTTTATGCTGTTATTACGATTTTGTTTTCCCTTACGTCTTGTACTTTTTCAGTAAATACACTTTGTTTCATTAAATTTGAATTTGTCTTTCAAAAAATTATTGAAATGTTTAACGGCACTTTCCTTGAAAACGGTTGGAGTTGTCAAGTCTATCACAACGTATCGTCAAAAAATATGAAAAAAAGCGGCGCCCTCCATGATCTAACGTTATGTAACTATGTAATTATTTTTTCTAGAATAAAAAAAAGTTCATCTAGTCAAGAGGCTTTTGAGTTATTGCAAAAAAACCAAAAATAATTTGAACTTTGACACCCTGTATCTTTTTCCACAGCAATATTTTGCTAAAGCATGTTATATAATCATATTTTGACCCAAAGAATCTGCCCCTGAACTATGGCCCATTATTAATGGTCCACCCTGTATAGGAACTCCCTGTTTTTGTAATTCCTTTTTTAATTCAGCAGTTTTTAGGTTCTCAATTTCTGTGTACACCAGCAAATACATGTGACAACAAGGATGTATTGAACGTTTCTATCAACATAGATTGTTAGTAAACTTTTAGTTAATACCCGCTAATAAAAACTATTATATTTAATTTCTTTATAGATACACTTTCGTATTAAATTACAGAGCTCGATAAAATCTCGATCACATAAATGAGTAAGAAACTTTATACGTTTATAAATTAACGGGATCTGTTTTCTTTACAGACAAAAAATACAAGTCTTACATTATGTCACATTTATTTATAAAACAAAACAAACATTTTTTTAATTACACTAATACTGCAGTGTCCCCCCCCCGATTTTATATAAATCTATATTAGTCGAAGTCATGCGGCCGGGGCCGTTGGTATGCCAGAAGATACCTAAGTTGGTAAGTTTTAAATAAATACGTTCTACAATTGCTGCGTTGCTGCACACCTACTCCAAGTAATAGCGCGTTTTTTGTTAATCTAATAAATAGTTAAATATTTCATTATTGATACTTAATGTACCTAGATTAGATTAGATTAGATTAACAAATGAGCTGGTTGTTCAGCCTTTACCACCGCGACCTTTTCAGGCCTATTGTGATGCTCCAAGAATATCTTCCTTACAGTACCTCATCCAGCTTTGTCCTTTGTACTAGACTCCACAGCTTTGATAAAGGCCCTTTTGTATAGCTATCCGCCCTTGGTTTTCTTCTCCGAGTACTTGGAATCTCAGCCTCACCAGGCCTTCACAGTGGCACAATACGTGAACTGAGGTTTCGCCTTCCTCTTGGCAAAATCTGCATGTCGCGTTCTCTGTCAGGCCCATTAGACTCATGTGTCTATTGAGCCGGCAGTGGCCAGTTAGAAGGCCTACTATTACTCTGATGACCTTCCTATTCTGGCTTAGTAGATCTTCCGTAAATTTGGCCGAACGTTCTTTAATGAACTCCTTGGCCTGTCTCTGTCTTGGGAGATTCCTCCACCCTTCCAAAGATTTATTTTGCACCCATTTCTTAATGGCTGCTCGTATCTTGAGTTGATTTGCATGGAACTGTTTGCTTTTATTGCCGCTTGGCTATCAGAGAAAATGGTAATCGACTGGTTAACAGTGCCTTATCCTATTGTTTCCCTTGCGCAACAGTGTATGGCGATCACTTCAGCCTGAAACACCGTTGCGCATTTGCCTAGACTTGTCGGGATATTGGCTTTTGACCTTGTCCCGTAAATCCGGGTTCCGACTCCTTGTTCTGTCTTGGTGCCGTGAGTGTACCAGACTGTTTGTGCTGTTATGGGAGGACCGTTTTTCCAATCCTCCCTATCTGGTATAATAATCTGAAAGTTCTTGTTGAAGTTATACCTTGGGACCATTACATCCGTGGGCATGCCTAGAATGGGATCTGCCCTCATATCCGAGAATAACTTCTAGTACTCCGTCCCGTGTTGCTGGCTAATTGGCGTTTGGCCTTGCATTAACCTGTGCACCACTGACCGAGCTTCGCCTTGTATGAATACATATAAGTGTGGCAGGTCCAAGAGAATCTCAGGTGCAGCCATAGGAGCAGTTTTTATAGCCCCCGTGGCGCACAGGCAAGCAAGCCTTTGTACGCGATTGTAGCCTTATTGCTCCCGACTGCACCGTCTTAGTCCACCATATCATTGATTCATAGATTATCATGGGTCTCACTACCCTCGTGTATAATCACAGGTTCATTTTGGGATTTAACCTCTAGTTTTTTCCACACATTTGCCTACACCTTCCCAGGGCGATTGTGGCTTTCTGTGTGACTTTTTGGATGTGAGAGTTCCATGTTAATTTTTGGTCAAAAATGACTCCTAAATATTTTGCCTCTCAGGCAAATGGAATTTCCACTCCGTTGAGTCTTAGGGGCTTTAGGCCTTGCAGTGCTCTTCTCCGTGTAAAATTGACGACTGTGGTTTTGTGGGGATTTATAGAAAGTCCTTCCTTGTAACACCATTTGTCGACAACATTTAGGGCTCTTTGCGAACGCTCCGTTATTGTATTCGCGAATCGCCCCTTAACGACTATTGCTAGATCATCAGTATATCCTAAGCAATAGAAGCCCTCTGTGGAAAGTTTCCGGAGGAGTTCGTCAACCAGGGTTGCCCATAGTAGTGGAGATAGTACCCCTCCCTGGGGACAGCCTGTGCTCACTTTCGTCCCAATGGAGATCTCACCTAGATTAGATATTATAATCCTATTATCTAGGCTGACTTTAATCCACCGGCAGATCGTTGTTGGGACTCCTCTGTTTGGTAATGCACTCGTTAGTGAGTGCGTTGTTGCATTATTAAACGCTCCTTCTATGTCTAGGAATGTAACTACTGCAATTTCCTTGTACTTTAGGAACTTTGCTAGTAGTCTGTTTAATTCATCAAGCGCAAGGTCAACCTCCCTGGCTGGTATGCATATTAACGTTCAATCAGGGGATTTTCCCTTAGTAGTTCGTCTCTAATGTACCTATCTATCAGCATTTCCATCGTTTTAAGTAGGAAAGAGGATAAACTTATAGGCCTATATGATTTGGGTGTTTGGTCCGATAATTTACCTATTTTTGGTAGGTAGATGACTTTCACCTTCCGCCATATTTTTGGTATGTATTTCCAAGCCAAGCAGGCTCTGAATATTTTACATAAGTAAGGTATTAATACCTCTAGCCCCCTTTGGAGCAACATTGGATATATTCCGTCCATCCCAGGAGATTTGAGTGGTTGGAACTTACTAATTGCCCATCTGATTTTATCAGGTTTTATAACCTCGGTGGCCAACTTCCAGTCCGCGAGTTTGGGCCTTTCTGGCCTTTGGTCTGGATGCCTATCCTCTAGGTCTGTTAGTATACGTGAGCCCGGAAAGTGTGCCTCCATGAGCAATTTGATACTTTCCGTCATTGTTTCTTGTAGGTTTCATCATCTTTTTTGATAAAAATTCCTTGGCCAGGATTCTATGGATTCTGGAAGCTGCGGGGCCATCACTGCCTCTTCGCAGAATCTCTTCCATAGGTCTCTCTTTGCCTTGCGGAATTGTACTGCGTGAGTTTTACTTTGTAGGTATCCCAATCTTGGTTGGATTTGGCCCTATTAAGTAGCCTTCTAACCTCAGCTCTAAAGCCTTCTAGGTGGTTATTCCACCAGACTGTTTTACCCCTGGTTTTCCTTGTTTTCTCCGGACAGTTTTCCTGGTAGGCAGCTACTATCGCCTCGCTTACCTGTTCCACTGCCACTTCAAGGCTCTCTATGTTTCTTCCAGACGCTATTCCTCCCTCTGATACCCTCTGAGGGACTCTAAATATCCTTCCCAGTTGGTATCTCGGGGATTTCTGAATTTTGTCTCCGTTAGAGATGGGATCTTGATGTTGAATCTGATGTGCCTATGCCTGACGGCTCTTCTGACACGTGCCAGTTATTGATAGTATCACTTACATTACCTGTACATAAGGTTAAATCCATGACTTCCCTCCGTATTGAAGTGACAAAAGTAGATTTTCTGCCTATATTAGCTATTAGTAACCTTTCCCCTACGATGAAATGTAATAATGACTCACCCCTGTTGTTGACGTTAGTGATTCCCCATACCGTATGGTGTGAGTTAGCATCACATCCAATTAGTAGTGGAAGGTTCCTCTCTCCGCAGTAGGCAACTATGTCGTTAAGTATCTCCGGTGGACAGGATCTTTGCTCACCTGGGAAGTAGGCGGAGCTGTTAGAGTGGCTGTAACAAAATCGTCGGTGCAGAGCACCGAAATTAGTATACACTTAACTTTACTACTGTATACAATACAGGCTCTAGGTCTAATAGATCGTATATTGTACAACTTACCCTGTGGCGGCTTTAGGCCTGCCGGCGTTTCCTTGACTATCCAGGGTTCCTGCAGGAGTGCAATGTCGATGCCTTCTTCCTCGAGTCTCCGACATGCAATAGCCGAAGTAGCATTTGCATGATAGAGATTCGCCTGCAGGACCCTCATTTCTCCTTTTATTGGGGTGAAGGTCCCAAAGGTGCCAGGTCCTCCCCCCAATTACTTCTCCCACCTTCACGGGCGTCCGCTTCTGGGTGCCAGGCCTCTTGAGCGGGCTTAACCCACTTTGGCCGGAGAAGTCTTCGTCCTCTTCATCAGAGTGGAGCTCGTTCTCTCCTTCTTCCTCTCCCTCTCTTGACTCTTCCTCCGAGGCCAATTCCTTGCCTTCCGGAGGTAGTGATTTGATTGGAGGCTTCTGGACTTTGGCGCCCTTTGTCGCCTCTTACTAGGATGTGTTCCCTGTTCCTTTGGGCGGAACTTAATCCTTCCCATTCCGAAATAGGGACACATATCTAGCTTTTTGAGTTCTTCCATGGACTGCTTGTGCATGGAAAAAACCCACCCTTGCCCCTTCTCGGACAGGGTCTCTGCGAACACCGTCCTGAGGTTCGTGTTAAGACCTTTGTTACTCACCCCTGGCCTATGTGTGCACTTGGCAAAGCGCACCTGAGGCCTCCTACAGGAGTACTCTCGTAGGTCTGCATAATGGAGCTTTGGATGGCCTTTAGCCTTTCCTGCTCCATCGTTTCCATCGGGAAGCCGTCCTGCACCACCGCGACCTTTACAGCGGAGAGGGCATCCTTGAAGGATAGGTCCTCCAATTTTGCCCCCTTTTTCCCCCGTTTCCCGCTGGGAGGTGTGACGGTTTCAAGACGGAGCCTTTTTTGGGCCTTGGTTCGGCCTTCCTGATCCGTCTTCTTTACCCCGCTCGGCCGTTGAATAGCCTTTTTGGCGTCTTTTGCCATTGCTTTGTCTTTTTGAACCCTGCCAAAGTTACTCTTGATTATGGCCCTTTTAGCCTCGTAGAAATCTTGACCACCTTTGACAAGATTTTGGAGCCTCTTTTTTGAGATTCCAGACAGACGAGCAGCTCGCACTTCCGCGTCTGTCATTAAGTCAACCTCCTCTTCGAAATGGATCCTAATGCTCCTTCCGTTGGACTTTTGGGATGTGCTTGGCCTTTCGGCCTTAGCGCCTCCCTGGCCCTTGGGTTCCTTTGGCTTTTTAACCCGTGGCGCAACCTGGCCTTCTGGCTGTGTTTTCGGCATTTCTGCCGTCACAGCACCTGGTTGGCCTTCCGGATTTTCAGCCTGTTTATTTTGTTTTTTGTATCTCTCCATAAAATTCCCACGAAGAGCTAGGGAAATACAGGTCCACTCGATAAGAGCCCCGCATGACCGAGTAAGGCTATATGTATACAAGGGGGTGCCGCCTGTTGCCCCCAGGGAACCGTTCGAGACCGCATCTTCTACCCTGCGGCCACTCAGCCCTCGGCACGGTGTCTCACACTTTGGCTTGAGTTAAAGCTCCAGGACGTTGTGCACGCTAACTGCAGCCCTGTGACGGAGCTTGTTGCGACCTGTGATACCCATCCACAGATGTGGATAGATGTCATACCCATCCACAAACGTACACAGACTCCCGAGGCGTCAATACCGGTGCGTGAAACCCAAGTTCATGCCGGATTTACCTCCTTGCTCACTTGGCGAAGAGGAAGATATAATTCCGGATTAGTAGCTAACGGACATAATGTTTATTGTTATTGTATTTTCGCAAGAATCTGCTCATATAGTCAATTAAAAACAAAATTAAGGAAGGTATGTGGGATAAAATTTTTGCGTTTAACAAGCCTAACGCGTAAGCACTGAGCCATGGAGCCGGAGTTCTTTCGGTTTTAAAAACTCGAAATTAGATTTGTCATACTCTCATAATTTTGATAAGTAAAATTCTAAATATTTTATGTATACAAAACTGAAACTTTTTATAAAAAGTGGCTTCTTAAATATTAACTATCATTTTAATTTTTAAAATTTTCTTAGAGGTAAAATTAAATCATGTAAATTCAAGCACGCCACAAGTACATAGTTTTGGAATCCGTTTTTAGTAATAATATTAACAGAGTTGTTCTGGTTTATGTGCACATACTTATGAACCTTTCTGAGGAATCATTCAATCTTTTTAAGTTTCCCTTTAATTATTATTTCTCTGTGTCTAATACTAGTCAAATAATTGAAGATGTGGAGTTTCTTCATATTTAACCAACATTGCGTTATAAGAGTATCTATATCTTTTATAAACCATTTTATACCAGATAGTCTATTTTTGTGGTTTTATGATATTTTTTGTGGTTAAGCATTAATTAAAAAATAATAAAAAGTATACTATAAATGTTTGTGCAGATTTTTATACTGTATCTACACTGACTGTAGTAACTCATTTAAACTATTTTTAATTGCGCGAACGAAGCGAGCTGTTTTAATATTGCGGTAAACGGTTTTAATGAGACGCCCCCGGGGTGGCGATATGTTTTAATAGCTACCCTAGTGCCAACATACAAAATCCACAGGGAACATTTTCTGTAACCCTTATTTTATATTTCGAACATAATCTTAGTAACACTTACTACTTTATTTGTATTGAGCGAGGGAAGAATGGATTGCAGCTAAATTCTTATAACATACTATAATGAAATTATCTGTTGCCTAACTAATTTTTAGAATGGATATCATTATAACCATATTATAAATATGTTTTTGTCAAATATCCATTGTTAGGGTCAAGCAATACCTTTAAATTTTGAAATTTTTATTAACGAGAAACAACTATGTAAAATAACACAATCGAATTGATTATTTTTGGCGACAAAATTCCTGGGTAAATTTTATTGCCGATTTTTGTGTACTTTGACGTCCTGATCACGAAAAAAGGTAATTATTTGGAATAACATAAACCCCGAATTTTCACGAAATTTTTTGAGGATACCGTATTTTAGGGTCGTAGAATACGAATGAAATCGGTTTTGGATGCATACGAACGTTTGCACAAAATAATTTTTGCAACTTTTTATCTGAAACACGTATTTTTTCTTTTTGCCTTTCATCGCTTGATAGATTGGTACTAGATGAATGAATATATTATTTAGGATTTATTCAAGCAAAACTTCCACACTGATAAGAATCTACCTAGTCTTCATATCATATCATATCGACGAGTTTTCATCTGAACATGCCATATAAGAGTAATAATAATAATAATAATAATCCCACGACATCGGGGAGGCCATGGACTCTTGAGCTTGGAGAATCTCCAATAGCAGGATGGTTCTGGATAGAGCATGTAAGGTCATTAGGAGTTCGGATCCCCTCCTCTGCATGGTCCGAGACCATGAAAACGCAGAGGTAGGAGCTGTTCCCTTTAAGGTAGCATGGAGAGCAGCCGATGAACTTGGTCTCATCTTCGACGTCGAGCGAGTAAACCCCGACTCTGTCACCGAGTTGGAACCCGCTCGACTAAAAGCACACATTAAAGCTATAGAACACAACATCCTTCTGCAGCTCCACAGAGATAAGCCATTGCACGGAGTCTTCTATAAAAATATTCTTAGAAGACCTCGGCTTATCCAAAAGGCCGACCTCCGCCTTTTTAAGGTCAGCCGGGCTGAAGTCCCGAGACCGAGGGATTCATAATGGCTTTCCAGGATGATGTATTTAATACCCTTGTCTATCGAAGTCGTGTCATGGGTATGGAGGTCCCTGATGTCAGCTGCAGGGTCTGCCACAGGGCGCCGCAGACTATAATGCGCTTACTGTCGGCTTGTCCGACATACGCAGTCTCGGCCTATATTCACAGACACGACGCAGCATTACGAGTGATTTATTATCATCTAAGGCACTCGTATGGGATAGACGAAATACAGTGCTGCCTTACGCTCCGGGTGATATTGTGTCCGTTGTGGGGAATGAGAAGTGTCTAATTTATTGGAACTACTCGTTTCCTACCGTCAGGCAAATACAAACCAACAAGCCTGTCATAGTACTCCTCGACCACCAACTCAAGACAATGTATGTTGTGGAATTCTCAGGTCCCGCTGAGAGCGACACTGTTTTGAAAGAAAAGGAAAAACGGAGAAAATATCGAGATTTGCTCTTCGAACTTTGCAGGCTTTATCCAGGCCATTCTGTTAAAATAGTGGTACTGATTATAGGAGCCCTCGGTGGAATGAGACAGACTCTGCTTTCACAACTAAAGATCATACCGGCATGCCGAGATTCGACAGAAATCTTAGCCGGCAGAATGCAGAAGGCTGTCATTCTCGATTCATTGCGTCTACTCAGGGCACAGGATTCACGGACCCGATAGTCCTTCACCCCACGAGTAGTCCAATAAAGGGGACTTTTAAATGTCCATTCGTACTCCATGGCTGAATTTTTTACCAGCAATTAGTTTTAAGATGTACATCAAGCGACTGTAGTCAAAAAGTAGAAATTGATGTGCAGGGGTTGTAAAAAAAATATTTAAGGGTTGAAATCGCGATATGTCCAAAACGGAAAAAATTTCGAAAAAAGTTCTAGACAAAAGTTGTAGAGAAAAAAATTCTATGTAAAAAAGCTACTAAACTTTTTTTTTCAAGAAGTGACCGGCGAGCCGTGAAATTCGATTGAAATTTTTGAACGATTTACACAGCCAAATATATAGCTGGCGCGTACGACCTCTCCTCGCCGTCGTTTTTTTGACAGAACATAATGACATATCATCTGCAGACCTCTCAAATTGAAATTCTAGACAGGGTGATATTTTGAAAAGTGACACGAAATGTTGCTGTAGTAAGGCATTTTAATGAAATGTTTCATAAAAATTCTTATAACTCCGGAACGGATAGAGATATCCAGATCATATTTGGCACGTAGGTTGTAATACAGATCTGGGATGGAATTCGAATGAATCTGCGGATGGAAGATGGATATAAGTCCCACATGTTATCACATACATGAAAAATCCTTATAACTCGCAAACGGATAGACATATCACGTTCATATTTGAGACGTAGGTGTTACTATTGAAGAGAGACGGAATCCAAATGATCCTGCTGAGTGACTGGATTCATATCGGGTCAGTTTGGGTTCCACTGTTTCTTACGGTGTTTCTAAGACTTTTTTAGAGTATGGTGATTTCAGATGTTCTGATGGTTTTCATCTATCGATTGGATTTATATCGGGTCAGTTTGTGTCACACAGCTTCTTAAAGTGCTTTTTAAGAATTTTACGGTGTTTTTGGTTTTCTTTTATGCCCAGTAAAAGGGAATTATAATTGTTCAATCGTAATCCATGTGTCAATTCTTGCCCAAAAGTTTAAAAATGCGTCCGTATAATAGACGCAAAATTACGTTCAGTGATATTTTCGTCTGTAACGAAGCATTTTTCGTTACGGAAATCTGCATAAAATTTATAGTTAATTATACTTTATATAATTATGTTTCTTGTTTTCGGTACCGCCTTAAGCGACTTACTGTATATTATCCGAAAATATTCACTATTTGAATACCAGAGTATTTATTTAAAGCAGCAAATATTTGTAAACGGAATTATTGTTTATTATTTAAAGTAATTAATTCAATAATTAGTTATCTGTGGCCGATTAAATCCGTTTCTTTTTCGTAGTTGATTAGAATAATTATTTGAAACCGATTCTGTACATTACAAAAGTCAAAATACTTTATTTATACTAACCAACGCGCGTAATAATAATTTACCGGTAGTTTAATAAATTGATATAGCCGTCCTCGCTGGCTTGTATTCAATACAGTGGGCCATGCGCGATACTAGAGCACGTGGGACTCCTCGCGTTGCCCCGCGTGGGAACCTGGCTATAAAACTGACCGAAAACTCCTGTAAAATCAGAATGTGTTCCAATTCTCGAAACAACCAGACGTCTACCAGTGCCCAGGGTCCACCGCTGATACTGTAAAGAGTAAGAAAACTTATATATATTTGGCTAGTGCATTTATTATTCCGTATTTATTCTGATTGAAATTTTTATCCTGTTTGAATATTTTTGGTATTTATTTCATATTTACTGACTGATAATTTTTAACTTTGTCACCGGAATTTTATGCATATTTTCTGATTGAAATTTTACGCGGTTTAAATATTATTGGTATTTATTTCATTGTAAAACTTAGTCACCGGGATTTTATTGCTTATATTCTGATTGAAATTTTTACGCTGCTTAAATACTCTACTATTTATTTCATATTTAGTGATTGCCGTTTTGACACTTACCTTATTAAATTTCACTGTTTATTTTCTGATTGAAAATTTTATACTGTGCATCCAGAAGTCTGTTACATATAATTCGGTTTCAAGTCATATTTAATTATTTGAATATTTCACTTTAATATTTTCACCTTGTGACTACCTTTTTACCCTTACTTGTATTTTTTTAAGGACCTGTGTCCCTACAAGTTCCTATTTGCCCCCCTGTATTTTTTAAGGACCTGTGTCCCTACAGGGCGCTCACCTTTTTTTTTAGTCACATTATTGTTTGTTCCGTGCTGAACCTTAATAAAAGGACATATTTAATTAAGCTTTTGTTTGCACAGTATACTGAGTTCATGACAAGAAAACTTGCTCTTTCTGCCGACATTTAATTTTCCGTATGTTTAATATGATTAAGCACTAGCCAAATTTTCGGTCTGTTTCATAAACTGTTTTTATTACTATAAATAATTTTGCTTGCTTCGCATTTTCTGGTATCCGTACACTGTCTGCTTAACGTTCGTTTTATCATACACTCGCTAATTCCCTCGTTTGCACGCTTTCACTGCTCGATTAACCGCTTCTACGCTTTTGCCGCTAACGTTACCAAATTGCTTGCTACTCTCCCTCTACTATTATTGTTTATATATATATCTGTACATGAATTTGTGCTAATTGTGATTTTTCTGTTTATTTAGGACTGTAACCACAGGTTTACTGTAATATATACTTAAATATTATTGGAACTTCTGCGTTTTACTGTTGTGTTTGTGAAAGTCTATTTTCCCTTATTGACCCACTGGAATTAACTGATTCTTCACTGAGTTGCTTAGTCTCGCTCATTCGACTTGTGGGTAGTGTTGTTCAATCACTTTAAAACTTGAACTGGCGCCCGAGTACTGAATAAAGCTCGAGTGTCAAAGTAACAGCCTTAGTTCTCGCACCGTACGACAAAAAGAGCGTCACAAACTTGGCGCCGGAGCAGGGACCGTTTTAAAGGGAAATTAAATATACTACACAATACGCATTCGGCAGTCACCGAAAACAACTGAAAAAGTTCCAAAGAGGGTTGAGACCCGTGCACGGGGTCATTTTCGACTAAACTGACCACGGGGAATTGATTCCGATCATTCCCGAACTGATCGGATTAGTCCCGAAGGCGTTATTAATTGTTTTATTAACGCCTAGGGTAATTTGGAAACAAAAGCGAGTTACTGTGGTGCTAGTAGCTGAAGAAGCTGCATTTTTCACCAAAAGTTCGAATTCCACCCGAGTACTTCCGAAGCCTCACGAAGGGACCCGAAGGCCTACAAGGCCTAGTGGAGTATCAAATCTAACTAAACTGACCGTGTGGAATCGATTCCGATCATTCCCGAACGGATCCGATCACTCCCGAAGGCGTTATTCACCTTTTTATGAAGGAGGTGACGATTGAAAAACCGAAATCGGTTTCAGGGGAGTAGTTACGTGTGAAAGCTGGGATTTTGAGCAAAAACCCGAACTTCACACGAACACTTCCGAAGTTCACCGAAGACACCAGAAGCCCTGCGAAAGCACGGGAGGTATCGTTTTCTACTAAATCAGACACGAGGAATCGATTGCGACTATTGTCGAATCGATCCGACCAACGGTTCCGGGAGAAAGTCTGCTGTGGCCAGACTAAAAGTCCGAAGTGGGTGAGAAGTTACTGGAGGCTAACCAGGACCTCGACACAGCTTTTGCACCAGTTTTGACCGACGACCCAAATTTCGACCGGGATACCTAGCGACTCTGGAAAAAGAGTTGAGGCAATGCGACCCCTCGTTTTCGAGTAACTCGAGGACGTAGAATCTATTGCCACCGGTTTCAGTTCGATACGACTAGCCGTTGCGGAAAAACGTACACTATAGCGACCTGGGAGGTCGAAAGTCGTTAGAACTGAAATAAATACGTTGGTAGACACCGTCGAGACTTGTATTAAGAGACACACCGTTTGTCTGTACTTCTGTCCAAAAGATTCATTTGGACTCAGCAAAGGAGGATATCAAAAATTTTTTTTTGTAGCACCGCCGGGACGCGGGAACAAACACGCATAGCTGTGAGCGGTTAGAATAAAACGCCTAGGCACCGGAATAGAAGATTTTTTGGTCTGAAGCCGTCGATCTGTGCAGTTCACTTCAAGATATCAGTTCTACCTGTTACCTGACTATACCATTTTAACAGGAGAAGTTGTGCTGATCTGAAGCCGTCGACCTGCACAGTTCACTTCAAGACACAAGTTTTATCTAGCATCAGACTGTACCGTTTAATAGAACAATTGGTTTGAAGCCGTCGAAGAGTAAGGTTCACTTCCAAATACCAGTTCTATCTGTTACCAGTCTGGTGTTGCGTGTTCACGTCGTCGTTCGTCGCTACAGCTAGGACAGTTTTTATCTGAAGCTTTTGAACAGTTCGGTTCACTGCAAGAGACTAGTTCTACGTGTACCGGGAAACACCGATATTACAAATGGCTACCGGAGATCAGAGAATACCATCTGGAAGCCCCAAGCCAGAAACACTTAGTTCTGAATGGGCAGATGTCAGACTAAGCTGGATATACAAGCTGAAAAAGGAGGAGCTAGATATAGAGCCGTTTGGTAGGCTTCATGAAAGAAGGAAGTGCATCACTTAGAGTGAGGATGCCGCCTGCTCTGTCACTCGTTATCCCACCTCCGAAGCAAGACTTAGTACCTCCGGGAATGAGCGAAACAGCCGTGCAGATGTCTGTAAGCGCTGTATGCGAGAAAGTCCGAAAGTGGAATCTGCATTACACTGGGAAAACCGATGCCATGGAGTTTTTGGAAAAACTAGTTGAATTCCAGGAACACAGCGATATTCCCAACGCGTCACTACTGCCGGCACTCTACGAGATTTTCCAAGGAAATGCACTGGCCTGGTACAGGAATAACCGAAGTCTGTGGGATACCTGGGAGGATTTCGTGACCGATTTTAAAGAGTTTTACTTGCCCACAAACTACCAGTCTTTTCTGGAGGAACAAATCTACCTGCGCAAACAGCAGCCAGGAGAGTTCGGATGTGACTATGTAGTTGCATTGCAAACCTTGCTCCGTCGCCATGGGGAATATACACCAGAAAAGATTCTGTTACGCCTGTATGCTAATCTTCGGCCTGTATATCGACAATACATTCGTCGAAATGGCATCCAGACTGTTCGAGATTTGGTATGTCGAATTAACGAATTCGAAGCTCTGCAGCGAGAATTAAAAGCCAATTAGCTGACCGTATCACAACAGTCGATAAACCGCTGTCCACGAGGGGGATAACGTTCATTACCACCATCCCCTTGTAACCAACCGTCGCTGCCTCCAAGAAGGGACCATTTCCCTATCACGACTGCCCAACCACTGCAGGAAACCCCAAGGCCAATGGAACCAATTCCATCGCCCACGGTTTGCCCAGTGGTTAACAATGAGAGTGGACCATCAACCTCTGCCATCACTAGCATCATCGATGAAACTAGTATCTGCTGGCGATGCGGGAAATCTGGGCATTATCGTAGCCAATGCCACTCTCGACCGAAATTATTTTGTTCATGTTGTGGCCGAACCAATACCATAACCAAAGATTGTTCATGCCACAGAACGATAGAACGAAACCAAAGCTGTGCCAGTACAAAACCTGCGTTGTCTGCTGACAAGCCTGCCTCGCAAGGTACTGTCCACAGAGATATCCGACCCCACATACAATTGAGAATGTATGGTAACCAATTTACTGCATTAGTGGACACAGGATCTGTTCGTTCCTATATAGGAAACCGGGTTCAGGAGTTCGTCACCCAACGAGGGAAAGCTCCAATTACCGTATCCACTCTGTCCACCCATCTAGCCAACGGGACCTGTGTAACTGTTTCTACCGCATATGACTTGGAATTCGAGATAGATGAAAATCATTTTAAAGAACGACTTCTCTATTTCACGAATTTGTCCACCGATATTGTACTAGGAATGGATATCCTAAGGACAAAAGCGTTTTACGTAGACCTGCCTACTGCGGCCGTATACTTGAACAATCATCTCGTTTCGTTATCACCTGTAACCAACTCGCTGGGAGGAATTGCTTTATTCTTAGCTAAATGCGAAGAAGATAAACCACAAGCTTTCTTGGAAGTACCAAACTTCCAGGATACCACTGGAAATTCGAAATCGCCTCAACAATACACCCATCGCTCGACGCCTAAACCAAGAAAACTAAGACGCCGAGCACGGAACCCGAAGACGCAAGAAATATTCAACAAAGAAGTTAATAGAACCATCGAAGCGTCTACCAAAGCAAGGAGTTCTCCGGTAGTTCGTAAGATCCAGCCTCTAGAAACTGCTAGTAGGCACCGTGAACCCTCCAAGAATGTCCCGACTTATTTACCAGTTAGTCGAGGGGACTTATGTTGGCGATGTGGGAATCCAGGACATTCCCGTCAATTTTGTCGTCGAAAGAGGCGTCTGTTCTGTTCTCGATGTGGTTTACCAGGAGTAATATCAAGGGATTGTAAATGTACTCCACAACATCACTCACCGTTGTACCATTGCCCGCTATTTCGGCAACGAGCATCTGTCCGTAATCTCCGTAATCTGTTATCAACTCGTTCCAACCGTTTTTCCATTCCTCGAGGTAACTATCACCTCCCAAGGAGTCCAGAAACCCGGGAACCACCGGGCAATGATATACCGTACCACCTAGATCGACGCAGCTCCGTGCCCAAGATGTAGGCGTCGGAGTACATAACAAACAGCTGCTCGATCTGCTGCTTATTTCTGTTTAATTTTCTGAATTTATTTTAAATTTTTTCTTTTTGTTACAGACCTGGGTAGAAGGTAACTACTATTTCTGATCCTATCCAGAGACTTCTGGGCAACCAAGGACTGGGATCCCCAAAACCTGCTAAAACACTTGCGTTTCTTTACGCAAAAACCTCATAAATATACTTGCATTTCTTCATGCAAAAACCTCATAATTATCAACACTGTACACTTTTATACATAATTCTTGAGACGTTAGTTATTCCCTATGCACATACAAAAAACAAATTCTTTAACACCTATTGTTTGGTACTGTGGTTCTTCTCTGCGTCCTTTTTTACATACTTAATTCTGCCTTCCTAACTTTTAATTTACTACTATCTAATGTTCTTCCCATAATATTTTTGTCCACAGAGCAATTCAACAAGCAACGTATATGCGACGTTGGCCACTGTCTTACTGTTGGTGTAAATTACTCATAGGTTCAATAAATTATTTCATTTTATTATTAAAAATTTTTCAATTACTTCCCAGCAATTTATTTTACATTACTGCTTCTTCTATTATTTAAGAATAAATATTGACTGATATGGCTTTAAAATATTTTCAATTTAAATGTTTGTATTGAAGAATGAAAAATTAATGAAATAGAAATTAAATGACGTTACTATTAGAAAAGAAAAGCTATCTAAAAAAATATTTAATCTAGTGCTTATCCCAACATTCCCCGACACCATGTGATATCAGCAAGATCACTCCCATACAAATTCATTGTTTCTACCTGTTGTACATATGACACTCCACAATTACTCTATTTGTTTTTTTTATCTACCACGATTCAGTATATTGTTACGTTATTATATATTTATTTATATATCCTTATATATATATTTCAAAACAGTTTAATACATGTATAGTTCATGAACCACAATAAAAATATTCAATAATCACTCAACGCATAATATTTATATTTACCCATATAATGTAACACATGTATACATGTAAAACAATTACAATATTTAATAAACGACATACCATTCATAATAACTCAATATATTTTATCAAATATAAACATATCTCGGTCATGGTCTAGTTTCACTACTATTATGCAGCGTCTGCAAAGTTAATGAGGTGAGACATCTAATTTGTTTTTTGTTTGTCAGCAATGAAATAAAATAGTTTAAAAAGAAACTCTAGATATTTTAATAAAAAGTAACTAATATACAATCTGAAGGTTTAAAAAAAATTATTCGGTAAATTATCCTCTGGGAACCTCTTAGAACCACAAAAATTATATCCCATACAAAAAATAATTGAAAAATAAGAAAATGAAATTCATTTGCTGACAACAAGACCTAGTACTTTATGCACAATAAAATAAATAAAAACAAAACGCGGTTATTGACTTTAACAAATTTTATGTTGTATGCTCGGTCCTACCGTGACAGCCAAATCATCCCTTGTACAAAGCCGAAGCCGGCGCCTCCACCAAATGTCACGACCCCCCTTTGGGGAAGCCGCGACTGACGTTCACTTGGCTTGTGAGAGAGGGAGATTGGGTAGTCAAAGTAGAAGACCAGTTTAAAACAAATATAATTTATTGACAAAATAATAACAAACAGTGTCACAGTACAAACAGGCACAACAACAACAGTAACAAATGGGGCTCTTACCAACATCACTGATGTGGGGAAATGCGTCAGGATAAGGAGTCGCACTTCTTAACACTTAAGAATAGGACTGTCTTAAGAATTCGACTGACGCCCGCGTTAATAAAATTCGTACTTATAATTTTACTACATGCTTATTTAGCAGGTTACCTATTGAGTACAAGTTCGTATTTCTTGTTTGTTTTTAATAATCCAGTGTCAGGTCTCGTTCTCAATATTTGTTTAATATTATTGCAAAGTATATCAATTTAGAATTTGGAAAAATAATTTGTATCAATATGTAACCTACTAAAGCTGATTTATAGTTTTCTCTTAAAATATGAATACTCCTTACGTGACAATATCTTCCACTAAGCCACTAGTGATGTGCCGGGCCTAACAAATTCTGTATCAAACCGGGCATCCTGATCTACTGTTATTTAAAAAAAAATAATTTTTTTTGCTTTGCTCTTTTATGGATGCATTTTAATTTTTCTTTCTGTTATAGACCTGGGTGAAAGGTATGCTATTTCTGAGTCTTTCTAGTAAGCCAAGCGTCTCCAGGTCACGGTATTTTGGGAGAGAGATTTCAAGACCCAGTGCCGCCGTCCTGTCTGAAAAATTGATCCAAGAGGAGGATCTTTGTTGATGTTTATTTCTGGCCAACCGGGACGTTGGATTCTGGCCTGAAGAGAATCTTTCACTTTTTTTTCTTTTAAACATCTGTTCTGTTTGTAAGTAGAAGCATTTTGTTTTGATTTTAGATTGTAAAAGATGTACTTACCTACCAATAAAGTTCATAGAGGGGTAAGCGTCTTTTTCCGTTAGGGAAGTGAACCGTAACTTTTGTTTATTTTTATTATCATGGCTGATGGAAGAAGCCGAAGAAGAAAGAAAAAAAAAATTCATTGCATTTAGTTCTTTTTTTTTGCGAAGTAAGAGGGGGATGTAACGAAGCATTTTTCGTTACGGAAATCTGCATAAAATTTATAGTTGATTATACTTTATATAATTATGTTTCTTGTTTTCGGTACCGCCTTAAGCGACTTACTGTATATTATCCGAAAATATTCACTATTTGAATACCTGAGTATTTATTTAAAGCAGCAAATATTTGTAAACGGAATTATTGTTTATTATTTAAAGTAATTAATTCAATAATTAGTTATCTGTGGCCGATTAAATCCGTTTCTTTTTCGTAGTTGGTTAGAATAATTATTTGAAACCGATTCTGTACATTACAAAAGTCAAAATACTTTATTTATACTAACCAACGCGCGTAATAATAATTTACCGGTAGTTTAATAAATTGATATATCCGTCCTCGCTGGCTTGTATTCAATACAGTGGGCCATGCGCGATACTAGAGCACGTGGGACTCCTCGCGTTGCCCCGCGTGGGAACCTGGCTATAAAACTGACCGAAAACTCCTGTAAAATCAGACGACAGTGTGCATCGAGAAGTGAAAGCGTACGGACGTACACCGAGCCATCAGAGTGCACAGTGAAGTGGAAGCCCCACAGACAGTGACGTCGATAGTGTTGAAGAGGAAGTTCATACGTCTTTTTCAAGACACCATTTTCTGTTTTTAATCATAACTTTTTCCCATAATAATATAGGTATTCCCTTACAGGAAACCGACAACGACGTTACCGTGGAGGACGGTAACATGGAGTACAGTGAAGAGGAAACGTCCCAGAGCGGTAGCTCCCGAGGGGGCCCCCCAACCCCAAGGGACGACAAGGAGACGATAAAACGTCTCACAGAGGAGAACAATGCTCTCAAGAAGAAAATAGACGAGCTCACCGAAAGGTTGGAGCAGATGCAGAGGGAACAGAAGTCCCAGCATGAAGAGCTTCTGCGTGCGATTCGGGGAGAATCGCAAACACGAAAAAGAAAAAATCCGCCCGCTACCAACACGGACTCGGACGAAGAGGCCCCTAAGGCGGCAAAGAAGGTGGCTGAAGAGCCCCTCAAGTGCCCCCCGAGTCCGAGTCACCTAGACAAAGCAAATCGGGATCCAGAGCCTCCCAGCAGGAGGCTAGCGTCCCCCAACAAGAAACCCGGAAAGAGGAGACCGAGGCCCCTCAAACAAGGACAAGAAGCCAGCGTGTACCCCCGGTAGTGCTGCGAAACAAAGAGACGTGGACAACGGTGAGCCGTCGTTTAACCGAAACCGGTATAAACTTCAACAAGGCCAAAGTTACCGGGGAGGGAATCTCCATCGAGCCCGCGACGTCCGAGGACTATCGGAGGATGACAAGGATGTTCGCAAATGAAAAGAGGGAGTACCACACGTATGCCCTGCCAGAGGAAAGGCAGCTACGTGTGGTCATTCGAGGGATCCCGAGCGGCGTTACCTGCAAAGAGGTGGCAGAAGACCTCCAGGACCAAGGATTCGCACCTACCGCGGTCCAGCGAATCATGTCAAGACGGACAAAACAGGAGGTGCCCCTCATGCTCGTCCTAGTCCCACAGGACCAGGACAAGATACTCCAAGTAACGAGGTGCTGTTCTCTAGTTGTAAGGACTGAGAGACAGCGAGCCAAGGTACACCGCGCAGCCGAAATGCGTGAAGTGCGGCGAGGCACACCGGACGACGGAGTGCAAAAAGAAGGCAGTCGAACCGGCCAAGTGCGCGAACTGCCAGGGGGCCCACCCGGCCAGCCGGTTATCGAGACCGACATCCAGCCAATGGATATTGGCGCGTGTAAAATCAGAATGTGTTCCAATTCTCGAAACAACCAGACGTCTACCAGTGCCCAGGGTCCACCGCTGATACTGTAAAGAGTAAGAAAACTTATATATATTTGGCTAGTGCATTTATTATTCCGTATTTATTCTGATTGAAATTTTTATCCTGTTTGAATATTTTTGGTATTTATTTCATATTTACTGACTGATAATTTTTAACTTTGTCACCGGAATTTTATGCATATTTTCTGATTGAAATTTTTACGCGGTTTAAATATTATTGGTATTTATTTCATTGTAAAACTTAGTCACCGGGATTTTATTGCTTATATTCTGATTGAAATTTTTACGCTGCTTAAATACTCTACTATTTATTTCATATTTAGTGATTGCCGTTTTGACACTTACCTTATTAAATTTCACTGTTTATTTTCTGATTGAAAATTTTATACTGTGCATCCAGAAGTCTGTTACATATAATTCGGTTTCAAGTCATATTTAATTATTTGAATATTTCACTTTAATATTTTCACCTTGTGACTACCTTTTTACCCTTACTTGTATTTTTTTAAGGACCTGTGTCCCTACAAGTTCCTACTTGCCCCCCTGTATTTTTTAAGGACCTGTGTCCCTACAGGGCTCTCACCTTTTTTTTTAGTCACATTATTGTTTGTTCCGTGCTGAACCTTAATAAAAGGACATATTTAATTAAGCTTTTGCTTGCACAGTATACTGAGTTCATGACAAGAAAATTTGCTCTTTCTGCCGACATTTAATTTTCCGTATGTTTAATATCATTAAGCACTAGCCAAATTTTCGGTCTGTTTCATAAACTGTTTTTATTACTATAAATAATTTTGCTTGCTTCGCATTTTCTGGTATCCGTACACTGTCTACTTAACGTTAGTTTTATCATACACTCGCTAATTCCCTCGTTTGCACGCTTTCACTGCTCGATTAACCGCCTCTACGCTTTTGCCGCTAACGTTACCACATTGCTTGCTACTCTCCCTCTACTATTATTGTTTATATATATATCTGTACATGAATTTGTGTTAATTGTGATTTTTCTGTTTATTTAGGACTGTAACCACAGGTTTACTGTAATATATACTTAAATATTATTGGAACTTCTGCGTTTTACTGTTGTGTTTGTGAAAGTCTATTTTCCCTTATTGACCCACTGGAATTAACTGATTCTTCACTGAGCTGCTTAGTCTCGCTCATTCGACTTGTGGGTAGTGTTGTTCAATCATTTTAAAACTTGAACTGGCGCCCGAGTACTGAATAAAGCTCGAGTGTCAAAGTGACAGCCTTAGTTCTCGCACCGTACGAGAAAAAGAGCGTCACACGTCTAAGAATATTAATTAGTATTAGAATGCTTTTGTAGTTATTATAAAAAAAACTTCTCGAAAATCGGATGTAAAATACGTAAGACTTAAAAGAAGTAGTGGAGGAGAGTATATTGTTAGTTCAAGCATGTACCGCCCAGATTTCTCTACAAATTGTATATCGATATACATTTGGTTTAGTTTAGTAGATATACATAGTAGTTTAGTTTAGCAATTGTATCAATTTTGCGACTATTTAAATGGATTCTGCGTTATTGCTTCTATTTTTTATGAACCCGTTCCTAAAGATAGATAATAATAAAAAGAACAGTGACAATAATTTTTAGAAATAATTGTTTTTCATTAAATATAACAAATATTATTAAGTAAATTAATATAATGTGAACTTAGTGAACACAAGTGAGCATATTTAAAAAAGTACACACACATTTAAGAAATCAAGTATGGTCTGAAAAAACAATGTTTGTGTGGTATAAATTGTTGATCGGTTTAACGCCTGAATCCAAAAATTTATTAGAAAGTTTATAGACCACTTATAATAGATTGTGAAAATCTTTTGGGGTTAGGTTCAAATGTATTAAAGAAAACTACTTTATTAATTTGCCCTGAGGATGATATTAAAAAATGTCGAAGCGTCGGCAAATTAGTAAAGTAGTTTTCTTTAATACACTTGGACCTAACCCCAAAAGATTTTCACAACCAAAAATGTATGTTTATCAAGAAACCCGGCAGGGTCTCGCAGCTAAGTTTAGAGCGAAACAGGACCTTATTCATATACAGCAAGATACTGCTTTCTGCGCCATCTGGATATTTCTTTTCTTTTATATAAAGAATATGATCATTTAACATTGATAATTACATACAAAATGAGTTGTTTATCGTTTCAACTTTCAAATAAATACCTTTCTATAACTTGTTATTGCCAATGATGTTTGAATTTTCAGACCTGTCATTTCCGTTATACTTGTGTACTAAACGGAAATACGCTTTCAAAAACGGAAGTATGACGTCGACGGATACGGATTAAGTCGTTTAATTTAATCCTGTGACAGTGACATTTATAAATAATGTGAATATAGACACAAACAAATTAGTATAAAAACATAACCTAAAATTTTTTAAAGACAGTGAAGTTAAGTGCGAGTAGGTTCTCTAACCTAAAAATCGAATATTTAAGTTGATGGGGTAGCATTTTCCACTATGCCGCCCACGAAGAATCGATTACGACGGTTATCGAAGCGATCCGATCACACTCGAAGGCGTCATTCATCGTTTTATCAACGACAGGGCAAAAGTGAAGGATATACCAGAACACAATAATAGGAAAGAGAACAGAAAGTTGTACAAAAGCATAAAAGAAAGCACACAGGTATTTAGACCAAAACTAACGGCATGCAAAAATAAACAAGGAAAAGTACTAACAGAGAAACCAGAAATAATAAGTAGGTGGAGAGAATATTTTAAGGAGAAATTATACATAGAGAATCATGAAAATGAGAAAGTGAACTACCATACAGCAGAGCCTAATATCAAGAATCCGACTTTTGAAGAACTAGAATGCGTAATCACAAAACTGAAAAACCATAAGGCATCCGGTGTGGACGGAATCACGGCAGAGCTGTTAAAAAACGGAGGACCAGAACTGTGGAGAAGAATCCATAACTTAATAACTCTAATATGGACACAGGAGCAAATGCCAGAAGAATGGACTGTGGGAATAGTACAACCAATCTATAAGAAGGGTGACAAATTAGAATGTGAAAATTATAGACCAATTACATTGCTAAATGTAATCTACAAGGTACTATCTAGTATTCTCTATAATAGATTAGTAGTATACTCTGAAGAAATAATAGGGGATAATCAATGTGGGTTCAGGCCGAATAGATCAACAACAGAAAATATATTTATATTAAGAATAATTCAAGAAAAAGCCTACGAATATGATATAGATCTTTATAATATATATATAGATTTTAAACAAGCATTTGACAGCGTCAAGCGCGAACAAATGCTAGAAGATATCCGTACCCTAGGAGTACCCGACAAATATATAAGGTTAATAAAGACGACATTAGACGGATCAAAGGCGGCTGTTAGAGTAGACGGAGAACTATCATCAACTTTCGACATTAATCTAGGAGTAAGACAAGGTGACGCACTGTCAAGCATGCTATTCAATTTGGTACTTGAAGCTGTAATGAAAAGCACCAATTACAGGGGTCATATTGGAAACAAATCATCTCAAATATGTGCCTATGCTGACGATGTAGCTATTATCAGCAGAAATAAAACCCAATTAGAGGAAACATTTACTCAAATTAACCGAGAGTCCCAAAAGAGAGGTCTTATAATTAATGAAAATAAAACAAAATACATGGAAGTCAAAAGAACACCAACCAACAATAACAACAACATCCAAATCGAAAATTATAACCTTGAACGCGTGGAAGCCTTTACATATTTAGGAACGGAAATTAACCAAACCAATTCCATAAGCAGTGAAATCAAAGCACGTATAGTCAGTGGAAATCGATGTTACTACGCCTTCAAAAAATTAATGACAAGTAAACTATTAGATAAAAACACCAAGACAAAAATATACAAAACCTTAATTAGACCTATAGTAACATATGGATGTGAGACCTGGACCTTGACAAAAAGAGACGAGGAAATACTTCGAATATTCGAAAGAAAGATCCTGCGAAAGATACATGGGCCAGTCCAGGACGCTGATTGAACATGGAGAATCGGCATGAATGCTGAACTGAATCAGATAAATGAAGGGAGTGACATTATTAAATATGTCAAAGTCAAAGATTAACATGGTTGGGACATGTCAACAGAATGGAAGACTCGAGAATAACTAAAAAAATATATGAGTGGAAACCTGCTGGAAGACGAAGAAGGGGAAGACCTAGGACAAGATGGATAGATGATGTAGAAGATGACCTGAGAACTATGAGTATTAGAAACTGGAGAAGAAAAACTCAAGAGAGAACAGAATGGAAGAAAATAGCCAGACAGGCAAAGACCCACCCTGGGTTATGATGCCAAAAGAAGAAGAAGAAGAAGGGGGAATTGAAAAACAGAAACAAGTTTCAGGGGAGTTCACACGTGTGAAAGTTAGGATTTTTAGCAAAAATCCGAACTTCGCACGAACATTCCGAAGTTTTCCGAAGACACATGAAGGGACGGGAAGTGTCGTTATCGGATAAGTCGACCACTAGAAATTGATTCCGATCATTGCCGAATCGATCCGACCAACAGTTCCGGGAAAAAGTGTGCTGTGGCCAAACTGAAGGTCAGAAATAAGTAAAACGTTACTGGAGGATAATAGGACCTCGATACACCTCGGTAGTGAAGCGCAAGTTATAGCCTCTCCTACTCAATTGTTAACCTCACCTTCGCGATGAGTTCAATTTGAACTTGGTGCACCCTGTTTTCACTAACGAGGCTCTAACGAACGAATAAGGGCGGAATAACCCTTACCTTTTGCCGTGAGCCCATCCACCTTCTCACGAAGAGTGCGGTAAAAATAACCCACCGCACACAAAGGTTGCTTTTGGAATCGTTTGGTTACCCCATCGTCGCAGTCTCCTTCTGTGCCATGGGACCACACCACTCGCCTTCCGCAACCGAGCTGGTCAGTTGCATACCTGCTCCAGCTAAAACTTCAAATGCAGCTTCGTTTTCAGTCGATTAAGGCTTTAAAAAAATGATGGAGCGTTCAAGTGGGACAAAATCATCCGGAGGTAAAATACCCTCCCGATCGGATCTCCGGGGGAGGGTGCCCACAGGGACACCTCATCGAATGTCGAAAAAACACCGACAAGTTAAATCCAACAAAACTAATTCTTTCATCTACGGCGCTTGGAATGTTCGTACTTTGAACGACAGCACTCGCACCGATCGGCCTGAAAGAAGAACTGCTCTAATAGATAGAGAACTTCACCGACTCAATGTTGACGTTGCAGCTCTCAGCGAAACTCGATTTTTGGAGGAAGGCTCTCTCACAGAAAAGTACTACACCTTCTATTGGAAAGGTCTTCCCACCAATTCAAGAAGACAACATGGAGTAGGATTTGCCGTTCGGAATCAACTTGTATCCAACTTAACACAAGTACCACAAGGCCTATCCGAGCGTCTAATGCTGCTACGCTATGAGCTATCAGATGGCAACGCGGTAAATCTAATAAGCGCCTACGCTCCCACTCTGGATGCAAGTCACGAAACCAAGGAAAGCTTCTATCAACAGCTGGAAGAAACCCTCTGTAGAATACCTAAAACGGAACGACTCGTTATTCTTGGCGATTTTAACGCTAGAGTAGGGAGAGATGCAGACACCTGGCCAGGCATCATAGGCAAGAACGGTTTGGGCAACATGAACGCTAACGGTCAACTACTCCTAACTAAATGCGCCGAACATGATCTAGTTATAACAAACACCATTTTCCGACAAAAGGATAAATTTAAAGGCACCTGGCGTCACCCCAGATCAGGTCACTGGCATCTACTGGACTATGTTATCGTACGTAGGAAGCATCTCAAGGACGTCCAAATTACAAAGGCGCGCATTGATAGCGAATGCTGGACCGATCATCGTCCTGTTGTCTCTAAAATGAAAATTGTTATGAGACCCAAGCACCGAAGAACTCAAGTAAAACGTAGACTCCGTCTCTGTATTAGTAAATTGCGTGACCAACAAACCGTCGAACAGCTAAAGCGAAAAGTTCAAGAGGATTTGAGTGCACTAGAAGAAACAAATTCTGTAGATGTCGCTGCTACCTGGACACAAATTAAAGACAGTTTAAAAATTGCGAGTGAGGAAATTCTTGGCACTGTAGCAAGTAAAAAACAGGAGGACTGGTTCAATGATAATGAAGCTTTTATACAAGAACTTCTTGACCGCAAACATACTGCCTTCCAAAACGCTATCAACCACCCCAACGACCCATCAAAAGCAGAAGCTTTTACCCAATCTGAGTATGAAACGCAACGCGAAATCAGAAGAATAAAGAACGAGTGGTGGGCAAGCAAGGCCAGAGAAATTCAAAGGTACGCCGATTCACACGACTACAGGAATTTCTTTCAAGGAGTAAAAGCAGTGTACGGCCCCAGTCGGAAAAATATGTGCCCTATTAAAGATTTAAATGGAAATCTCCTCAAAGAAGACCAGGAAATAAGAGCCCGATGGAAAGAACACTACTCTAGCATTCTTAACCAGCAAAGTCAAGCCGATCACGATATTATAAATCTTATCCCTCAATATGACACCTTCGAAGACTTAGATAAACCACTAGCAACGGAAGAGATCTTAACCGCCATTGGGCAGCTAAAAAATAACAAATCTCCCGGCGCCGACTCACTCCCAGCTGAGATCTTTAAAGCTGTGTCGTCAGAGCTCATACCCTACCTCAAAAAACTGTTTGATGTCGTGTGGGAAAGTGGTCAAGCTCCGCAGGAGTTTTGTGATACACTTTTAATCAACCTCTTCAAAAACAAAGGGAGCGCTGCGGACTGTGGAAATTACAGGGGTATAGCTCTCCTGGCTGTTGGAGCGAAGATACTCACTAAAGCGATGGCAAATAGGCTAACACCTGTTATGAAAAAGTTACTTCCTGAAACACAGAGTGGCTTTAGACCAAACCGAGGCACATCGGATTTAATCTTCACACTTAAACAGCTTCAAGAAAAAGCACTCGAACATCAAGGAGAAATTCACATGGCCTTCATTGATTTAACCAAGGCGTTTGACTCGGTGGACAGGGAAGTGTTCTGGAAAATTATGTTCCGCTTAGGTATCCCTAGAAAATTTGTGGAAGTATGTCGCAGTCTACATACAAACAACAACGCCCAGGTTATGTATAATAATGAGGCAACCGAACCTTTCCAAACTCTCACTGAAGTTAGGCAGGGATGTGTCCTGGCACCCCTACTCTTTAATTTGTTTACCACTGCTCTAACAATTATTGTTGACAACAAACTGACAGTCAGAGGAATAGGTCTCAGATATCGTTTTGATGGCGGTCTCTTTAACATAGGGCGCTTTAGAGCTTTCACGAAGACACGCACACGATTCATTTGTGATCTCCAGTATGTGGATGACTGTGCACTTTTAGCCTCTACGCCGGAAGAGCTTCAAGAACTTTTAGATGTGTACGCCCAAAGCTATGATTCCTTGGGACTTAAAATCAACATTGGAAAGACTAAGATTATGTCAACTCCTCATCAAGTGAACCAAATAGACATTACACTTAACGGAAATTCTCTTGATGTGGTGGATCAGTTCAATTACTTAGGCAACGTTGTTAATGACAAAGCAAACATGGACAGCGAGATTCGCAATAGAATTAACGCTGCATCTAGAGCATTCTGGGGACTTAGAGAGAGAGTATTTGACAACCACGACCTTGCTTTGTCAACGAAAATGGCTGTCTACAGAGCAGTTGTCAATCCAACACTGCTATATGGATGTGAAAGCTGGGTCACTTACCGTCGTCATGTGAAAGAATTAGAACGTTTTCAGCAAAGACACCTCAGAAGTATGATGAAAATCCGTTGGTTCCATCGCATATCAAACGTGGAAGTACTCAGGAGAGCAAACAGCCTTC
Organism: Leptura quadrifasciata; assembly: GCA_963675555.1. Taxonomy (NCBI): domain Eukaryota; kingdom Metazoa; phylum Arthropoda; class Insecta; order Coleoptera; family Cerambycidae; genus Leptura; species Leptura quadrifasciata. Next base: position 74,434,102 of record OY776676.1, on the reverse strand, counting down.
CAATTGAGGTGCTTATTTCAAGAGCACGCCTAAAATGGGCAGGTCACGTTCATCGTATGCATGATAACCGCCTTCCTAAATGTACACTTTATGGTGAATTGCTAAGCGGTAGAAGAAAGCGTGGCGGTCAACGAAAGAGGTTCAAAGACGCTCTCCATGAAAATCTAAAATCCTGCGGTATTGCAGACGAGCAATGGGAACAACTTGCAGCGGACAGAACCGAATGGCGAGGGGTTGTGGCCAGCTATCAAGGAAATGTTGCTGCAAGAAGGCCGAATCCAAGACCTAACCAGGTCTATGTTTGTCCTGATTGCGGTCGACATGTGCTCTCCCGAATTGGCCTCTATAGCCATAGTCGTGTGCATCGTAGATGAATGGGAATTACAATAGACTACACCTTTTACTTGTTTTTTATTGTACGCAATTTATCGACTGTAACATTTCTATACTCGGACTCGAGTAACGGCTAATAATAATAACTCCTTTTGCGCCACTTTTGATCGACCACCGAAATTTTGACGGGAATGAAGAAACCCGGTCGGGTTTCGCAGCTAATTTTCTCTCACTCTCATGCTAGAGCGAAAGAGGACAGGGATTCATATACAGCAAGATATTGCTTTCTGGGCTATCTGGATATTTATTCTCTTATTATAACATAATATAATATAATATAATGTAATGTAATGTAGTGTAGTGTAGTGTAGTGTAGTGTAGTGTAGTGTAGTATAGTGTAGTGTAGTGTAGTGTAGTGTAGTGTAGTGTAGTGTAGTGTAGTGTAGTGTAGTGTAGTGTAGTGTAGTGTAGTGTAGTGTAGTGTAGTGTAGTGTAGTGTAGTGTAATGTAATGTAATGTAATGTAATGTAATGTAATGTAATGTAATGTAATGTAATGTAATGTAATGTAATGTAATGTAATGTAATGTAATGTAATGTAATGTAATGTAATGTAATGTAATGTAATGTAATGTAATGTAATGTAATGTAATGTAATGTAATGTAATGTAATGTAATGTAATGTAATGTAATGTAATGTAATGTAATGTAATGTAATGTAATGTAATGTAATGTAATGTAATGTAATGTAATGTAATGTAATGTAATGTAATGTAATGTAATGTAATGTAATGTAATGTAATGTAATGTAATGTAATGTAATGTAATGTAATGTAATGTAATGTAATGCAATGCAATGCAATGGAATGGACTGTAGTGTAGTGTAGTATGGTATGGTATGGTATGGTATGGTATGGTATGGTATGGTATGGTGCGGTATGGTATGGTATGGTATGGTATGGTATGGTATGGTATAGTATAGTATAGTATAGTATAGTATAGTATAGTATAGTATAGTATAGTATAGTATAGTATAGTATAGTATAGTATAGTAGGAGTAATAAAGTATCAGTCCAAGATGTCGGGCGGTGTAAACGCAAGTGTACGAAGTTCCACTTTAAATAGCTATAAGTGCTGTAAAAGCAAACATTTTATTCATTTCATCTGTGTGAAGTGTTTAAGTGTTTTTCATAAAAACTGTCTGCCTAGATTTAGAAATCAGATAAGTTTTGTTAAAGACAATAAAATTATATGTTGTGAATCTGACGACCGGTCAGTTATCTGTGACTCGGATAATGAAAAAAGTATTCTTGAAAAAACTGTAAATGAACTTACTGAGGACAGTGATGTTAAAGATAAACATATTTCTAAATTGAAGCGAGATAAAGAACTGTTTATGCAAGAGGCATTAAAAGCAGAAGAAGACATGTATAACTTAATACAACAGCAAGAAAAACAAATATCTGAGTTAAAAGAACACCTTCCTAAATTACAAGTAAAAAATTCAGAAAAAGTAAATTCAACAAAAAGTATAACTACTCAAACCACTAATCTAAAAATCTGTAAAAACGTGTCAACATCCACAAATTCATTCGACACATCAAAGAAGCACAGTTCCAGTCAAACACAAACTGCAAATATGGAAGGCAAAGTTATACAAGCCGAAGCAAAAACTATTGTAAATACACAAATAGAAAAACATGCCATTAACATTAGCAAAAACTCAGTTGATATAGATACCAATACAAATAAAATTTCACTTCTTAGTGATGACTTGGGTCAAGGTTTAAATCGGAAATTACGCAGTAGCCTACCTAATTACCAAATAACATCATTCATTAAACCTAATGCACCTTTATCAGCAGTTTTGAAAAATATGAGTAATTTGTCGGAAAAAATGACAAAAAAAGATACTGTAATTATAATGGCGGGTAAGAATGATTTATATAAAAATAAATTTCCATCTTTTAAATATATATGCCAAAACCTAAAAAGATGCAGTCACACTAATTATAGTGTCGTCTGTGCCATTAAGCAGAGATAAGATTCGAAATATTCGAATTTGTAAATATAATGATAAGCTTCGTGACTTCATTATAAGATTAAATAATGTAACAGAGAGTAATACGAAATTTTATGAAATAAATGACCAAAGTTATAATATAAGGAAACATACTATCAGCAACAACTTAAAAAATTTAATTGTAAATAATAACTACATATCTAAAACTCTGGTATTTGTTCCTACAAGTGGATATGGTACGAGTTCAAATATGCCACAAGCAGATGTAGTGCATGACAGGCAAGTTTCTCTAAGCTGTAATGACTATTTGACTAGTGTTAACATACGTTGACATAATACTGACTGTATAGTAGTAAAAAACCCTGAGGGCAGTGTTATTTTGGAAGCTCAAGTGACACAAGCAAAAAATTCTGTCTCAAATAATACACAGGATTTTTTATACCCAAAACTATCCCAGTTATCATTCATGACATAAATTTTGTAAATAATAATTTTCCTGACACCACCACAGAAATTATTCAAGAAACCGTGGTCAATTGTAATTCAGCCGATTTAGACAACAATTTTTTAAAACAAACTCAACTTAAAAATGTTAATGTTAGTACATTTTGTCATGTAAACGTGCAAGGGTTTTTTAATAACGTTAATCAAATTGAATGTTTTTGTGTTCAGAAAAAATTGATGTTCTATGTGTATCTGAACATTGGATATGCAAAAATGACATTGTGAATTTTTATTATCCCGGATACAAACTAGGTTCAAATTTTTCTAGAGTGAATCATATTCGGGGAGGATCACTTATTTTAGTAAAATGTAATCTTGAAACAACTGATATTTTAGCAATAAATGAGTTGTCCGTAGAATGTCATATTGAGATGTGTGCAGTAGGTATTAGCATAAAAAGTAATAAAATTATTAACATAACAGTATATCGACCACCAAATGGAGATACAAACATATTTTTGTCAATTCTGTCTAGAGCACTAAACATTGCCTCAAAAAAATATAATTTTATTGTATTGTCTGGAGATTTTAATATAGATTTTAATAGAAAGTGCATTTTGACAAGGTCACTTGAGGATTTGTTAAATTGTTATGAACTCGTGATAACATTGACGGAGAATACCAGGATATTTACTTATAGGGATGGGCATACCAGTTCAACTTGTATCGATTATATGATTACTAACATGCCAACAAATATGTTTGATTGTCGGCTAATAAATCCAAATATTGCTGACCACTTAGCGCATTTGTTATGTATACACGCTACCACCGTTAGCAATGCAGAGGTATGCACACAAAAGGTAAAAGTTAAAAAACGTGCCATTTCAACTAGTAGCATACAACAACTATATACGTTATTGGGTAAGGTTGACTGGTGTTACATATTTTATTTAAACGTAAATAATGGATTTCGATTCCTAGTTGATACGATTGTGTGGTATTTTAATGTTTGTTGTCCAGTCAAGTATACAGAGCAAAATTGTATAAAAAGTAAAATAAGCGATAAAAAGTGGATAACCGAAGAATTAATTAAAGAAAGTAATGTACTAAAAAATATGTTTTGGCTTATGAATTCTGTAAATAATAATCAAATTAAAATTGACTATCAAAGTAAAAAAAAGGAGTACAAAAAAAAATTGAAAGTAGCCAAGCAAAAGTATTTTAATGATAAAATAGAATATTCTTCAAATAAACTTGGAATATTATAAATAGCAAGCTCGGTAGGAATAAAGAAAGAAATAAAAATATAATTCTTAATTACAACGGTGAATATGTATCCGAACCGTATGAAGTGTGTGAATTGTTCGCTTCTTATTTTTCCACTGTAGCAGAATATAAAGTTGCGGAGCATTTCAGCCAAAATTTGTCATTACCACCTATTCTGATTACGGAGTATAATAATTTAGAATTTCTCATTAAACCTGCCACTGAAGAAGAAATAGTGAATATAATTGGCAGTTTGAAAAATGAAAATTCTTGTGGCGTTGATGATATATCCCTTTTTATACTGAAGCATATTAGTGACCATGTTGTTCGTTCACTAGTATATCTAATAAATCAATCATTTTGCCAGGGCTGCTTTCCCGACGTTTTTAAAATTGCACGTGTTATTCCACTTTTTAAAAAAGGCTGTTCAGAAAACATTGACAAGTATAGACAGATATCTGTACTTAGCACTTTATCGAAAGTAGTAGAAAAAGCTTTTCATGTCCGTCTTGTTAATTTTGTAGAAAAAAATAATATTTTGACGCCATCACAACACGGATTTAGATCGGGTAGATCAATTGAAACAGCTTCTTGTCATTTGCTGAATTATATATATACTTGTTTAGATGCCGGCAAATACGTTGTATCAATGTTTTTTGATTTATCAAAAGGTTTCGATACTATTGACTGCGAAATACTGTTATCTAAATTGTATAATCTAGGAATAAGAAATACTGCCCTGAGCTGGATCAGGTCATATATGGAAGAAAGATCATTAATAGTTAATCACAATCATATTAACTCAGGGACCCATAAAGTTAAACTTGGAGTTCCGCAGGGCTCAGTCCTAGGGCCCCTATTATTTATGCTATTTGTAAATGACCTTCCAGCTTATATAGGAAATGAGGGGCATGTTACTATGTTTGCAGACGACACTATCATTTCAACAACGGCTACTAGTGTGGATGAAATTCGAATACAGGCTGAAAATATCATTGATATTTTAAGAGGTTGGTGTGATAGTAATAAATTAATATTGAATACTACAAAAACTGTAGTGATTAATTTTCATATAAGGCGATCTTTACCCGCAAATTTTAAAATTTTAGACATTGAACTGGAAGATGAAACAAAATATCTTGGTACTGTGCTAGATTCTAAGTTATCATGGGATAACCATATTGATACCACATGTAAGAAATTGAATAAGGCTTATTTTGGTATCCTACAAATGAAATGCATTTTGGATGAAAACGGCCTACTAAATATTTATTATGCTTTAGCCTACTTACACATTTCATTAAACATTATGTGTTGGGGATCTGGCAGAGAAATGAGTAAAGTATTTATATTACAGAAAAGATTAATTCGATTGATATTTAATTTAAGGCCTAGAGAAAGCTGTAGAACGGTCTTTAAAGAAAAAATTTTTTTAACTCTACCGTGTGTGTATATATTTAAATGTTTAATGTACACTAAACAAAACCTTAATATGTTCATTAAAATATCCGATACACATTCACATCACACTAGACATGGGGAACTCATTATCATCCCAACTCATAAGGCTACTACTTATAAAAATTCTCCGGTGTACAATTGTATCAGTTTGTACAATGCTCTACCGGCAACAATAAGAGAAGTGAGTAGCGCTAATTCGTTTAAAAATAAATTGAAATCATTCCTTGTGGAAGGTGGTTTCTATAGCGTTCACGAGTTTGTGCCTGGGGTATCTTAAATGTTATTTTTCAAATTTTGTTATTTATTTATTTATTTTATAATAATTGTAATTTTAGATATTTTATACATATATTTGTTATCTATATTGTAATGTTATTTATTGTTTGTTATATTTTCGTTGTTTTTTGTTAACTTGACGTACCATATGTACCATGAGTACCTCTATGTGGTTAATAGTAAAAAAAATATTTATGTTAATATTATTTTGTGATACTGATTGTGTTTTGTTTCTATACAAATTATTTTTATTGCTGACTTGCCATATGTACTATAGCGTATCGACATGGTTAATAAATTATTATTATTATTAGTATAGTATAGTATAGTATAGTATAGTATAGTATAGTATAGTATAGTATAGTATAGTATAGTATAGTATAGTATAGTATAGTATAGTATAGTATAGTATAGTATAGTATAGTATAGTATAGTATAGTATAGTATAGTATAGTATAGTGCAGTGCAGTGCAGTGCAGTGCAGTACAGTACAGTACAGTACAGTACAGTACAGTACAGTACAGTACAGTATAGTATAGTATAGTATAGTATAGTATAGTATAGTATAGTATTATTATTATTATTATTATTAGCCGTTACTCGAGTCCGAGTATAAAAATGTTACAGTCGATAAATTGTGTACAATAAAAAACAAGTAAAAGGTGTAGTCTATTGTAATTCCCATTCATCTACGGTGCACACGACTATGGCTATAGAGGCCAATTCGGGAGAGCACATGTCGACCGCAGTCAGGACAAACATAGACCTGGTTAGGTCTTGGATTCGGCCTTCTTGCAGCAACATTTCCTTGATAGCTGGCCACAACCCCTCGCCATTCGGTTCTGTCCGCTGCAAGTTGTTCCCATTGCTCGTCTGCAATACCGCAGGATTTTAGATTTTCATGGAGAGCGTCTTTGAACCTCTTTCGTTGACCGCCACGCCTTCTTCTACCGCTTAGCAATTCACCATAAAGTGTACATTTAGGAAGGCGGTTATCATGCATACGATGAACGTGACCTGCCCATCTTAGGCGTGCTCTTGAAATAAGCACCTCAATTGGAAGGCTGTTTGCTCTCCTGAGTACTTCCACGTTTGATATGTGATGGAACCAACGGATTTTCATCATACTTCTGAGGTGTCTTTGCTGAAAACGTTCTAATTCTTTCACATGACGACGGTAAGCGACCCAGCTTTCACATCCATATAGCAGTGTTGGAATGACAACTGCTCTGTAGACAGCCATTTTCGTTGACAAAGCAAGGTCGTGGTTGTCAAATACTCTCTGTCTAAGTTCCCAGAGTGCTCTAGATGCAGCGTTAATTCTATTGCGAATCTCGTTGTCCATGTTTGCTTTGTCATTAACAACGTTGCCTAAGTAATTGAACTGATCCACCACTTCAAGAGAATTTCCGTTAAGTGTAATGTCTATTTGGTTCACTTGATGAGGAGTTGACATAATCTTAGTCTTTCCAATGTTGATTTTAAGTCCCAAGGAATCATAGCTCTGGGCATACACATCTAAAAGTTCTTGAAGCTCTTCCGGCGTAGAGGCTAAAAGTGCACAGTCATCCGCATACTGGAGATCACAAATGAATCGTGTGCGTGTCTTCGTGAAAGCTCTAAAGCGCCCTATGTTAAAGAGACCGCCATCAAAACGGTATCTGAGACCTATTCCTCTGACTGTCAGTTTGTTGTCAACAATAATTGTTAGAGCAGTAGTAAACAAATTTAAGAGTAGGGGTGCCAGGACACATCCCTGCCTAACCCCAGTGAGGGTTTGGAAAGGTTCGGTTGCCTCATTATTATACATAACCTGGGCGTTGTTGTTTGTATGTAGACTGCGACATACTTCCACAAATTTTTTTAGGGATACCTAAGCGGAACATAATTTTCCAGAGCACTTCCCTGTCCACCGAGTCAAACGCCTTGGTTAAATCAATGAAGGCCATGTGAATTTCTCCTTGATGTTCGAGTGCTTTTTCTTGAAGCTGTTTAAGTGTGAAGGTTAAATCCGATGTGCCTCGGTTTGGTCTAAAGCCACTCTGTGTTTCAGGTAGTAGCTTTTCCATAACAGGTGTTAGCCTTTTTGCCATCGCTTTAGTGAGTATCTTCCCTCCAACAGCCAGGAGAGCTATACCCCTGTAATTTCCACAGTCCGCAGCGCTCCCTTTGTTTTTGAAGAGGTTGATTAAAAGTGTATCACGAAACTCCTGCTGAGCTTGATCACTTTCCCACACGGCATCAAACAGTTTTTTGAGGTAGGGTATGAGCTCTGACGACACAGCTTTAAAGATCTCAGCTGGGAGTGAGTCGGCGCCGGGAGATTTGTTATTTTTTAGCTGCCCAATGGCAGTTAAGATCTCTTCCGTTGTTAGTGGTTTATCTAAGTCTTCGAACGTGTCATATTGAGGGATAAGATTTATAATATCGTGATCGGCTTGACTTTGCTGGTTAAGAATGTCCGAGTAGTGTTCTTTCCATCGGGCTCTTATTTCCTGGTCTTCTTTGAGGAGATTTCCATTTAAATCTTTAATAGGGCACATATTTTTCCGACTGGGGCCGTACACTGCTTTTACTCCTTGAAAGAAATTCCTGTAGTCGTGTGAATCGGCGTACCTTTGAATTTCTCTGGCCTTGCTTGCCCACCACTCGTTCTTTATTCTTCTGATTTCGCGTTGCGTTTCATACTTAGATTGTGTAAAAGCTTCTGCTTTTGATAAGTCGTTGGGGTGGTTGATAGCGTTTTGGAAGGCAATATGTTTGCGGTCAAGAAGTTTTTGTATAAAAGCTTCATTATCATTGAACCAGTCCTCCTGTTTTTTACTTGCTGCAGTGCCAAGAATTTCCTCACTCGCACTTTTTAAACTGTCTTTAATTTGTGTCCAGGTAGCAGCGACATCTACAGAATTGGTTTCTTCTAGTGCACTCAAATTCTCTTGAACTTTTTGCTTTAGCTGTTCGACGGTTTGTTGGTCACGCAATTTACTAATACAGAGACGGAGTCTACGTTTTACTTGAGTTCTTCGGTGTTTGGGTCTCATAACAATTTTCATTTTAGAGACAACAGGACGATGATCGGTCCAACATTCGCTATCAATGCGCGCCTTTGTAATTTGGACGTCCCTGAGGTGCTTCCTACGATACCACGATAACATAGTCCAGTAGATGCCAGTGACCTGATCTGGGGTGACGCCAGGTGCCTTTAAATTTATCCTTTTGTCGGAAAATGGTGTTTGTTATAACTAGATCATGTTCGGCGCATTTAGTTAGGAGTAGTTGACCGTTAGCATTCATGTTGCCCAAACTGTTCTTGCCTATAATGCCTGGCCAAGTGTCTGCATCTCTCCCTACTCTAGCGTTAAAATCGCCAAGAATAACGAGTCGTTCCGTTTTAGGTATTCTACAGAGGGTTTCTTCCAGCTGTTGATAGAAGCTTTCCTTGGTTTCGTGACTGGCATCCAGAGTGGGAGCGTAGGCGCTTATTAGATTTACCGCGTTGCCATCTGATAGCTCATAGCGTAGCACCATTAGACGCTCGGATAGGCCTTGTGGTACTTGTGTTAAGTTGGATATAAGTTGATTCCGAACGGCAAATCCTACTCCATGTTGTCTTCTTGAATTGGTGGGAAGACCTTTCCAATAGGTGTAGTACTTTTCTGTGAGAGAGCCTTCCTCCAAAAATCGAGTTTCGCTGAGAGCTGCAACGTCAACATTGAGTCGGTGAAGTTCTCTATCTATTAGAGCAGTTCTTCTTTCAGGCCGATCGGTGCGAGTGCTGTCGTTCAAAGTACGAACATTCCAAGCGCCGTAGATGAAAGAATTAGTTTTGTTGGATTTAACTTGCCGGTGTTTTTTCGACATTCGATGAGGTGTCCCTGTGGGCACCCTCCCCCGGAGATCCGATCGGGAGGGTATTTTACCTCCGGATGATTTTGTCCCACTTGAACGCTCCATCATTTTTTTAAAGCCTTAATCGACTGAAAACGAAGCTGCATTTGAAGTTTTAGCTGGAGCAGGTATGCAACTGACCAGCTCGGTTGCGGAAGGCGAGTGGTGTGGTCCCATGGCACAGAAGGAGACTGCGACGATGGGGTAACCAAACGATTCCAAAAGCAACCTTTGTGTGCGGTGGGTTATTTTTACCGCACTCTTCGTGAGAAGGTGGATGTGCTCACGGCAAAAGGTAAGGGTTATTCCGCCCTTACTCGGTCGTTAGAGCCTCGTTAGTGAAAACAGGGTGCACCAAGTTCAAATTGAACTAGCGAAGGTGAGGTTAACAATTGAGTAGGAGAGGCTATAACTTGCGCTTCACTACCCCATTACACCCCCAGTATAGTATAATAGTATAGTATAGTATAGTATAGTATAGTATAGTATAGTATAGTATAGTATAGTATAGTATAGTATAGTATAGTATAGTATAGTATAGTATAGTATAGTATAGCATAGCATAGCATAGCATAGCATAGCATAGCATAGCATAGCATAGCATAGCATAGCATAGCATAGCATAGCATAGCATAGCATAGTATAGTATAATTTAATCCTGTGACAATGTCATTTATAAATAATGTGAATATATACACAAACCATCTAGTATAAACATAACCAACATTTTTTTAAAGACATAGTGAAGTTAGGCGCAAGTGAGTTTTCTAACATAAAAATTGAACATTTAAGTAGGACTTTTCGCAAGCACCCCCGCCCCGGTCGAAACCGGTCGGAGGTACATAACCTCAAAGAGGTTTAGAACAATTTTTAGAGAAAGACGGCCGGCGTCCTCCGAGTACAGGCCGAGACATTACCTATGGAGAGTGGTGGGATAAAACAGGTCAGGATGTTATCCACGGAAAGTGTTGCGCAAAGACATGCCGGGATGTTGTCACCTGCCAAGGATGTTGCGCTTCGCGAAAAGGGCTCAAAAATAAAGATGCAGGAAAGTTACACGAGCGTGTCGGGGGTTCTTGTGCCGTCAAGGCCGCTCCCGGCCAACCAACATACAGAAAGTGAAGCAGACAGATGTACCGCCGGCCTAGACAGGTCTATAGTTCTTAGACGAAAAGTAAAGAAACGAACCAACAGGACACAGGAAAGCGCGTCGAACGCCAGTGTTGAGAGCGTTCAGCAGACACCCGGCCGCTTAGAAAGTAACCAAAAAAATTAAGGCCTGCTTAAGGTGAACTTGTCATCTTATTGTGGCATTGCTATTGATGTTTGAATTTTGAATTCTGCCATTCCGATTATAAAAATGTACTAGATGGAATTGGCGTCGGTCGACGGATAGGGAAGTTAAATCGCTTAATTCAAACAGTGGATAAATTTGTGGATAAATAAATGCAAGTGAATGTTTCTTTCCTTTTATAAAAAAAAACATAATCATCTAACATTAATAATTACATGCAAAATGAGTTGTTTATCGTTTCAACTTTCAAATAAATACCTGTCTTTAACTTGTCATCTTGTTTCGGCATTGCTATTACTGATGTTTTGATTTTGAGATCTGCCAAAATAATACGAAGTATTGAAGTATTAATCACATGTGTGCAAATTTGATTTCTGATTTTTGGATCAAACACCATAATACGAATTGTGTTAACTTTAAAAACATACAGAATAACAAATTTGTAATTATCTGATGTAAAAAATGGAAATGTTTAATCACAAAACACATTGAGTGTCGTGTCGGATTACGTGGCGGACAGATTGTGAAACAAATGTTTTCTAAGTATTACACATATTGTTTTAGAGATTTTTAGAGGACCGTCGGTAAAGTTTACGTTCTTGTTACATTCGGATTTCAGAGAATTAACGAAAACAGATGTCAAAATTATCAAAGAAGGTCAGTGGCTCGAGGATTCTCATTTTTTGTTCGTACCTTTTATGTATAAATGTTCATTTCGAAATACCATACCAGTCAAAGAGACACGGCTCAGTCCTGAGCTTGCAAATGGGAAGAGAATATTCTTCCTTCCTATCTGATCCAACTAGTGAAGACGAAGAGCATTGCTTGAAGCAAATGGTAGAATTATCCTATCGTATGTGTACTTTACTACTACTTGCAGTGCTTTTCTCCTTCGCTTGTTAGAAATAATTTATAAGTTTGTTTATATTCAAATTTCACGGTTCTTTTACATAATCTATCTTAATGGCTAATTGTGAAACCACATACTGTTCCATAATGAAAAAATAAGTGAAAGTGAAATCATTTGTCCTGATTTATGTTATTTTAATGGACTAAAATTTCTCCTATTAATGTGCCTTGATGGTAGAGAATAAAATATAACAAAAATAGCTTTAGTGTTACCATAACAAAATACAGATTAGAAAAAATCATGTAGAGCTTATTTTAAACCTGATTTATTGTAAAATACATTTTTTAAATGCATAATGATAACCAAAAGCAAAATATTACAGGTTATAAATTCTTGAAATTATGTACAGTTAATGTTTCAACATTGTTTTCATGACAATACAACAAAAAATCTGAAGCTGGATTTCACAGTTGGAATCTAACACGGGACCTGTTGGAGAAAAACCTTATTTTCCAAGCGTAGGTAAATAATTGATTGCTTTACTTGAATTTGTATTTTATCTTTACTTCTTGTATACTACCGTAGTAGGGGTACCCCTTTAGCTGGCTGGGATACCCATTGAATTATGCAAGAAAAGCAGCAGCACAAAACACATTACATTTGTAATAGAAAAAACCAGCGCTACTAATTTTTTCTACGTACAAACAATTTCCTTTACATATAAGAAAACATATACAGAGTGTCTCACCGGGAACTGAATCGATCGATATAAAGTACGCATCAGAAAAATTTGAAAATTTAGATAATTACTAATGTTGGTGTAGCCAGTCCAACTAAAATAATTACAAGCAGCTGGCAGCGCTTATACCGGAAGTCGATACCAACTTGCTTATTTCAAATGGAACACCCTATATATTTTAGGGTTTTCGAAAAGAGCAGTCGAAAATATGTAGCATATCCTATACCTAAACCTAGCCGTTTCAAAGATATTTGACATTTTATAGAAAAGTTGACAGGTACAACGGTTTGCAAGAACCGTTATAACTTTCTTCGTGTAAAAGATCCTCATTTGCTTCTTGTCACGTAAAAAGAACGCATGAAGAACTACGTTCTGTAACTGAAATAAATTCAATAATATCATACCAAGTGTTCTGTTTTTCGCGTTACATTTTGTCAACTTCGAACCGCGAAAACTTGTATTTTTTTACGTCAAGTTGTGTAAAACTTAATTCCCTTTTTTCTGATATTAGCATTGTGGGGGTTAAAGATACAACTTTTTGAAATATTTGCGATTTTATTAGAAATTCATGAATTGTTGTCAATCATTTTATCAAAATAGCCATGATTAGAAACAATCAGTCATTATCTTATGTCAAAAAATGACAGCACGTTTAAATTATATTCACGAAGACTTTTTAAATTTGTTTATTATTTATAGAGAATGTGATAAAGTAATATCAAGAACTTGCAGCACATTTCCCACTTGATATCCAGAAAAACGGAAACCGTCACCAAACACTGTAAAATGCATACTGGAAAATTTTAAGAATTATGGCTCTGTCAAGGCAAAAATGCAAAGAAGAAAGTCTATTGTTGATGACGAAAATATTGAAATAGTCATTCTGGGATATTTTCATGCATTTCCAAGGATGTCATTAAGACAAGCTGCTCTGGAATCTGGACTATGCAAGGATTCAATTCACATAATCTTATTAAAACATAAATTTCACCCGTTTTCATTCCATATGGTTCAAGGATTAAAAGAAACAGATTTCCTAAGAAGACAGAATTTTTGTGAGTTTATTCTAGTAAGGTCTGAGGGTCACGATTCTTATTTGGGAAATATTATATGGGCAGATGAAGCAAAATTGACCAAAAATGTACTTTTTAATAGACACAATTCGCATTATTGGAGTGACTCAAATCTTCATATGTTCAGAATGCGAAACTTTCAGGAAAGTTGACAGTTCAATGTTTACTGTGCCATAAGAAACTATAGAGTGGTGGCATTACAATTTTATCAGGAAAATTTAAACGGTAAATTAAATTTTCTCTTGTTACGGTCTAAAAATAAGTTGAGTTATTTCTTCGGTATTATTACTATTATTATTTCTAGCTAACCCATGCGCATTGAGCGAGTAGCATAGGAGATAGAAAAAGAAAGGCGAGTGGCTTGGCAACGGCTTAAACAGTAATACCGGCAGTGCAAATCCGAAGTTGTGAAAAATTTAATAGTGTTTGTTTTGATATTTGTTTAAACATTAGTCGATTTATTATCGGATTGAAAAGATTTTTCCATTTGGTTTGATTTCGTTTGAGATACGAAATCGTCGTCTTTTGACGGAGCATAAATTTGCACTTCCAAGGCCGTGCATTGAATTTTATTTGAAAATGCCTCAACACCATCTAGAGGTATGCATAAATCATATTTAATTAATTTATCCTTATTTGTGGGAATTATTTTTAGGCGTTTCCATTTTGGTGTTTTTTATTTGCCATTGAAGATCCCGTAATAGTTTAATTTTGAATATTCAATAAATGGAATTGAGAGAGATAGTAGATAGCTGTTAAACGTTCCTCCTAGTTCTGCTTATCAGTATCCGCAGCGTTTTTTCCTGGCTGCTGGATTCCTCCACCGCCCTCAACACACAGGAACACCGGACTGTCAATCAACAGGCCGCCGATGTAAACAACAACCTAGAGGTCAGATCTACTCTTTATTATTATTCTGTCGTACTCAACCAGAAAACATCATTTTTCTTCTACCAAAAATACCATCTAATGACCTTTATAATTATTGTAGTTTAGGGTTACAATTTTTTCACGAACATAGTGTACAATAACTTATTTATTTCAACACAAATATTTAACCATTGGCAATTTAATTTTGGTGTACACGTAATATAATATTCTTACATCTCGGGGTAGTTAACATTTGGGTAATAATCTAACAGCTACCGTAAAAAATTGGAAAAACAACAAATTCCACACTTTCATGCGCCTCTAATAATGAAGATCTTTATTATTATCCAGCGTACAAGTAGACGCGCATACGTTGATTAAGTACCCGAACATAGGTTATTATTATATTACTTATCTCACGTTGTTTCAATTCTTTAGTTAAACTAGTTTTTATACTCCCTTATGTAAATTTGCTGTTTTCCGTACAGTCTGTAGAATGGATAAGTGGGCCATTCCAGTTAACTGAACGGATATATTTCATATACGTCCTAGGATGGATATGAAATCGACCAATCACAGTTTATGTATTAAGTACAGGCAACTATTCGTTTTAAAAAATTCAAGTTGGTGCGTAGCGTAAGCTGTCAAAGTAATTGTCAGTAGTTGTCAGTGTGTATATTCGTGCAGTTTGGGCTAGAAAATAATTTAAAATGAGTGATTCCAGTGAAGAATCGATAAACGGTATACCACCTAAAATTTTATTGAAATTATTATATACAGAAAAAAATTTTAAAGGTATATTATGACAAAAAAAAAGTAGCTATATGGGGGGATTGAACCAATTATCTCTTGCTTTTCGAAGCATAGAACAAAACCACTAGGCTACTGCCGCTTTTATAAAATGTCTTCACCTAGAGCATAAGATTAAGCAGTAGCTAAGTTTGTATATTAAAATTTGATTAAAACTATTATTTGTATTTTCTTAATCCGGTCGTAGAAAAAGTATACTGTACAACTCGAGTGGATTATCCATATCGCACTCGAAAGATTGAGGCACTCCGCCTACGGCGTCGTGCTCAATTTTCTTTCTCGTGCGATATGGCTATCATATCCACTCTGTTGCACAAACTACTATTAAAGTTTATCGTATCTTCGGAACATATTTCTAGCTTTTCCCTTGTTTGATTATGTAACTTAACGATATCTGCCGTTCAGTTGTGCCAATCATCTTTTTGTAAGAGAGTTATTGTTTATTACGCTGATAAACTTGTTTTATTTTGACCACTTTGAAAGCCACATAATTTGGGGGGAAATTAGTCAGTTTGAAACAAGTTAATTTAAAAGAATTTCAGTTTCGTAGTTTCCTGGTCATGAGCCGCCTTTTATAATAATTTAAACTACGTGACGCTTAAAAGGCCATCGGAAAATTGTGTCATTGGTTAATACCCACTGTATATTGAGTTAACCAATATCTTGTTTTAGTTTTCATATAAAAGAGCCACCCCTAGCTCATCGCAGATTAGCCAGCCGGCTCATGCGTAAATTCTTTTAAATATTTGTTCGTGGCATTTTATAACACTGATAGGTGTTAAGTTCCGCACGATTTTATAACGTATAATTCCTCCTATAGTCTAGTATACTTTAACTTGACGTGTGTATGTATGAGTTAATATTTCCGTACGATT
Source organism: Leptura quadrifasciata (assembly GCA_963675555.1). Lineage (NCBI taxonomy): Eukaryota > Metazoa > Arthropoda > Insecta > Coleoptera > Cerambycidae > Leptura > Leptura quadrifasciata. The sequence goes on along the minus strand of OY776676.1, from coordinate 74,417,898 downwards.
TCATTTTCTCCCATATTGTACACAAAGTTAAAGCAATAGCCCAGAAACATTGTCTACGTGGACAATATTTCTGGATCTTTGTGTACAAGAGAAAATGAAATCGCACGGAAATATTAACTCATACATACAAACGCCCAGTTAAAGTATACTAGGCTATATTGCAATTTTAGGGAACTAGTATTGTACTCTTCTGCTAATATGTATAGGTAAATTTTTGGTTTTTTTTAGGTGAAAGATATCTGAATATCTTTGATGATATTTGAAAATAACAATTTAGAAAATTTACCTCTCACCGAACATAGAAACATTTTTTATCAGCACGACGGTGCTCCCCCACATAACGCATATTTAATTAATAATTAATTACAAGAAACTTTTTATGCTCAATGGATTGCCAATAATGGACCTCTCTTATGACCTCCTCGCTCGCCCGATTTATCAGTTCTGGATTATTTCATTTGGGGAACTATTAAAAATAATGTTTATGAGAGCCCATTAACAACCATTGAAGGTTGTATGCAAAGAGTAAGAAATGCATTTCAAAACATATCACAGGATTCAATTAGAAGAGCTACCCATGAGGAACTAATCCGAAGGTGCGAAAAATGTGTTGAGGTTCGAGGGCGGAATTTTGAGCAATTATTAAATTAAAATGAAATCATATTTTAAATTGATCTTATCTCTGCTATTTTAGTTCATGCCATATCTTCAATTCGATTAATACGCATGTTACAGTGTTAGTGTTATTTTGCGTTTTTGTGGATATCGAGTAGCAAATGTGCTGCAAGTTCTTGATATTACTTTATCACATTCTCCATAAATAATAAACAAATTTAAAAAGTTTTCGTTGGTATAATTTAAACGTGCTGGCATTTTTTGACATAAGATAATGACTGACTGTTTCTAATATGGTTATTTTGATGAAATGATTGCAACAATTCATGAATTTCTAATAAAATCGCAAATATTGACGTAAAAAATACAGGATGTTCCATTTGACCTAAACAAGTTTTCGCGGTTCGAAGTTGACAAAATGTAACGCGAAAAACGGAACACTTGGTATGATATTATTGAATTTATTTCAGTTGTAGAACGTAGTTCTCCTTGTGTTCTTTTTACGTGACAAGAAGCAAATGAGAATCTTTCACACGAAGAAAGTTATAACGGTTCTTGCAAACCGTTGCACCTGTCAAATTTTCTATAAAATGTCAAATATCTCTGAAACGGCTAGGTTTAGGTACATATTTTCGACTCAGAATTTTATGCTCTTTTTGAAAACCCTAAAATATATAGGGTGTTCCATTTGAAATAAGCAAGTTGGTATCGACTTCCCGTATAAGCGGAAGTGCCAGATGCTTGTAATTACTTTAGTTGGATTGGCCACACCGACATTAGTAATTATCTAAATTTTCAAAATTTTCTGATGCGTACTTTATGTCGATCGATTCAGTTCCCAGTGAGACACCCTGTATAGTGTAATACATGTACAGTCTAGCGCAATAATGCCTGGTACTTCCGATATATTAAGTCCTTTTCTGTCAATATATGAACCTTAATGCCAGAAGAGGAAAGAAAATATCGAAAGTACCAGGCATTACTGCGCGGGAAAAAATAAACTAGTGCAGCACGTTCGAATCGAAAGTGCGTAAGTATCGACTACGATACCGATGATTCGAGTGGAACACTATATCAAAGCAACAGCGCTTCACTACCGATACGCAACACTAGCGAAATACAGTGTTTCAGTTCCGAAATCAACAGTAAATTACTCTTATTTGGCGTTTTTCTCGGAACTGCAGCACTGTTTTATTGGCAGTGTTTCGACTGGACAGTGTTTCAGTAGGAAATGCCACCTGGGTTTTTCAGCAAGGCCGCTACATTTATGCCCGCTTCACAGGCATAAAAAGTTGAATTTTTTGTGCCTGTGAAAAAAAAAGGAATGTGTTCGTTGCTAGGGATTTTGAACCTGATCCGAGTCATATCGCCGTCAGCCTAAAATCCGACACCTTCAACCCGTGTATCAGGTCTACAACGAACCCTTATCAATGCACGTGTTTCAAGAAATATAAATAAATATACTCATACATGTGGGCCAATTAAAAGTATGTAAATAGAACTTATTACAAATAAAAATAATGCTTTAGTCCAGTCAACAGGTACAGGGAAAAAATGAGTAGCGCCAATTTTCTCTATTACATGTCAAATGTGTTTTGTGCTGCTGCTTTTCTTGCATAATTCAATGGGTATCTCAGCCAGCGAAAAAGGTATTCCTACTACGGTAGTACCACTAGAAGTAAAGACAAAATAGAAATTCAAGTAAAGTAATGAATTATTTACCTACGTTTCGAAAATACACTTTTTCTACAACAAGTCCCGTGTTAAGTTCCAGCTGGGTTGTATTGTCATGAAAACAATGTTGAAATATTAACTGTACCTACATGATATCTAGAATTTATAACCTGCAATATTTTGCTTTTGGTTATAATTAAGTATTTATAAAATGTATTTTACAATAAATTTGGTTTAAAATAAGCTCTACACGAGTTCCTGAATTTCTAATCCGTATTTTACTGCTACTGCATCTACATCATATTATGCAGAAAATGCAATACTTATACTCGTAGTCGATCATCAGATCTTTTTGTAAATAGGTTAAATAGATATTCAGGTTTTTGGTACATTATAACTTTAAAAAGGAGTATACGATAAAGACAGATAGATTACCCTATTGGTCACATTAAGTACTTTAAGTCTAATTAAATGAGGGGTTATATAACTTCGGGGTGTAATGGGGTAGTGAAGCGCAAGTTATAGCCTCTCCTACTCAATTGTTAACCTCACCTTCGCGATGAGTTCAATTTGAACTTGGTGCACCCTGTTTTCACTAACGAGGCTCTAACGACCGAGTAAGGGCGGAATAACCCTTATCTTTTGCCGTGAGCACATCCACCTTCTCACGAAGAGTGCGGTAAAAATAACCCACCGCACACAAAGGTTGCTTTTGGAATCGTTTGGTTACCCCATCGTCGCAGCCTCCTTCTGTGCCATGGGACCACACCACTCGCCTTCCGCAACCGAGCTGGTCAGTTGCATGCCTGCTCCAGCTAAAACTTCAAATGCAGCTTCGTTTTCAGTCGATTAAGGCTTTAAAAATGATGGAGCGTTCAAGTGGGACAAAATCATCCGGAGGTAAAATACCTTCCCGATCGGATCTCCGGGGGAGGGTGCCCACAGGGACACCTCATCGAATGTCGAAAAAACACCGACAAGTTACATCCAACAAAACTAATTCTTTCATTTACGGCGCTTGGAATGTTCGTACTTTGAACGACAGCACTCGCACCGATCGGCCTGAAAGAAGAACTGCTCTATTAGATAGAGAACTTCACCGACTCAATGTTGACGTTGCAGCTCTCAGCGAAACTCGATTTTTGGAGGAAGGCTCTCTCACAGAAAAGTACTACACCTTCTATTGGAAAGGTCTTCCCACCAATTCAAGAAGACAACATGGAGTAGGATTTGCCGTTCGGAATCAACTTGTATCCAACTTAACACAAGTACCACAAGGCCTATCCGAGCGTCTAATGCTGCTACGCTATGAGCTATCAGATGGCAACGCGGTAAATCTAATAAGCGCCTACGCTCCCACTCTGGATGCAAGTCACGAAACCAAGGAAAGCTTCTATCAACAGCTGGAAGAAACCCTCTGTAGAATACCTAAAACGGAACGGCTCGTTATTCTTGGCGATTTTAACGCTAGAGTAGGGAGAGATGCAGACACCTGGCCAAGCATCATAGGCAAGAACGGTTTGGGCAACATGAACGCTAACGGTCAATTACTCCTAACTAAATGCGCCGAACATGATCTAGTTATAACAAACACCATTTTCCGACAAAAGGATAAATTTAAAGGCACCTGGCGTCACCCCAGATCAGGTCACTGGCATCTACTGGACTATGTTATCGTACGTAGGAAGCATCTCAAGGACGTCCAAATTACAAAGGCGCGCATTGATAGCGAATGTTGGACCGATCATCGTCCTGTTGTCTCTAAAATGAAAATTGTTATGAGACCCAAACACCGAAGAACTCAAGTAAAACGTAGACCCCGTCTCTGTATTAGTAAATTGCGTGACCAACAAACCGTCGAACAGCTAAAGCAAAAAGTTCAAGAGAATTTGAGTGCACTAGAAGAAACCAATTCTGTAGATGTCGCTGCTACCTGGACACAAATGAAAGACAGTTTAAAAAGTGCGAGTGAGGAAATTCTTGGCACTGTAGCAAGTAAAAAACAGGAGGACTGGTTCAATGATAATGAAGCTTTTATACAAGAACTTCTTGACCGCAAGCATATTGCCTTCCAAGACGCTATCAACCACCCCAACGACTCATCAAAAGCAGAAGCTTTTACCCAATCTAAGTATGAAACGCAACGCGAAATCAGAAGAATAAAGAACGAGTGGTGGGCAAGCAATGCCAGAGAAATTCAAAGGTACGCCGATTCACACGACTACAGGAATTTCTTTCAAGGAGCAAAAGCAGTGTACGGCCCCAGTCGGAAAAATATGTGCCCTATTAAAGATTTAAATGGAAATCTCCTCAAAGAAGACCAGGAAATAAGAGCCCGATGGAAAGAACACTACTCGGACATTCTTAACCAGCAAAGTCAAGCCGATCACGATATTATAAATCTTATCCCTCAATACGACACCTTCGAAGACTTAGATAAGCCACTAGCAACGGAAGAGATCTTAACCGCCATTGGGCAGCTAAAAAATAACAAATCTCCTGGCGCCGACTCACTCCCAGCTGAGATCTTTAAAGCTGTGTCGTCAGAGCTCATACCCTACCTCAAAAAACTGTTTGATGTCGTGTGGGAAAGTGGTCAAGCTCCGCAGGAGTTTCGTGATACACTTTTAATCAACCACTTCAAAAACAAAGGGAGCGCTGCGGACTGTGGAAATTACAGGGGTATAGCTCTCCTGGCTGTTGGAGGGAAGATACTCACTAAAGCGATGGCAAATAGGCTAACACCTGTTATAGAAAAGTTACTTCCTGAAACACAGAGTGGCTTTAGACCAAACCGAGGCACATCGGATTTAATCTTCACACTTAAACAGCTTCAAGAAAAAGCACTCGAACATCAAGGAGAAATTCACATGGCCTTCATTGATTTAACCAAGGCGTTTGACTCGGTGGACAGGGAAGTGCTCTGGAAAATTATGTTCCGCTTAGGTATCCCTAGAAAATTTGTGGAAGTATGTCGCAGTCTACATACAAACAACAATGCCCAGGTTATGTATAATAATGAGGCAACCGAACCTTTCCAAACCCTCACTGGAGTTAGGCAGGGATGTGTCCTGGCACCCTTACTCTTTAATTTGTTTACCACTGCTCTAACAATTATTGTTGACAACAAACTGACAGTCAGAGGAATAGGTCTCAGATACCGTTTTGATGGCAGTCTCTTTAGCATAGGGCGCTTTAGAGCTTTCACGAAGATACGCACACGATTTATTTGTGATCTCCAGTATGCGGATGACTGTGCACTTTTAGCCTCTACGCCGGAAGAGCTTCAAGAACTTTTAGATGTGTATGCCCAGAGCTATGATTCCTTGGGACTTAAAATCAACATTGGAAAGACTAACATTATGTCAACTCCTCATCAAGTCAACCAAATAGACATTACACTTAACGGAAATTCTCTTGAAGTGGTGGATCAGTTCAATTACTTAGGCAACGTTGTTAATGACAAAGCAAACATGGACAGCGAGATTCGCAATAGAATTAACGCTGCATCTAGAGCACTCTGGGGACTTAGAGAGAGAGTATTTGACAACCACGACCTTGCTTTGTCAACGAAAATGGCTGTCTACAGAGCAGTTGTCATTCCAACACTGCTATATGGATGTGAAAGCTGGGTCACTTACCGTCGTCATGTGAAAGAATTAGAACGTTTTCAGCAAAGACACCTCAGAAGTATGATAAAAATCCGTTGGTTCCATCACATATCAAACGTGGAAGTACTCAGGAGAGCAAACAGCCTTCCAATTGAGGTGCTTATTTCAAGAGCACGCCTAAGATGGGCAGGTCACGTTCATCGTATGCATGATAACCGCCTTCCTAAATGTACACTTTATGGTGAATTGCTAAGCGGTAGAAGAAAGCGTGGCGGTCAACGAAAGAGGTTCAAAGACGCTCTCCATGAAAATCTAAAATCCTGCGGTATTGCAGACGAGCAATGGGAACAACTTGCAGCGGACAGAACCGAATGGCGAGGGGTTGTGGCCAGCTATCAAGGAAATGTTGCTGCAAGAAGGCCGAATCCAAGACCTAACCAGGTCTATGTTTGTCCAGACTGCGGTCGACATGTGCTCTCCCGAATTGGCCTCTATAGCCATAGTCGTGTGCACCGTAGATGAATGGGAATTACAATAAACTACACCTGTTACTTGTTTTTTATTGTACACAATTTATCGACTGTAACATTTTTTTTATACTCGGACTCGAGTAACGGCTAATATATAACTTCGAGGAGGGGTACAACGGATAAAATGCATACACGAATTTATAATTTGTTAGAAAATGATAATAAACTGGAGAGCAATAATAAACGTGAAGATCAATAAAGGACTTTTCTAGTTTTAATTTTGTCTGCTCGCTTAATTGATTTTTTAAGTAGTATAATGACTTTAACCTAAAGTAAGAAGTTTTTGTTATATAATTAATATGTTGGTTAAAGCTGAAGAATTGATCAATAAACACTCCAAGATTTTTTGCTAATTCTTCCCAATTAATTTACACATTATTTATCCATAAACTTTCTTGGCAAATGATATTTCTTTGGCGTTCATTGCCAATACATAAAGTCTTAGTTTTGCTAGGATTCACTTTTAGACCATTGTTAGAGCACCAGGTTGTGAATGAACACAAATCCTCGTTTATAGAATTGATAGATTTTGCTAGTTGTGATATTGTACAGGCTTTGTAAAGCTGGGCGACATCCGCATATAAGTGGATTTTGCAGTGTTTTATACAATTAAGTAAATGAAAAATATATATATCGAAAATAATATAGGCCCAAGTATATTGCCTTGTGGTACTCCATTAGTAGTAGTACCTAATTGTGATCCATTATCACATATTAAAACAACTTTTTGGGTGAACTCTTTTAATAACTGCTAAACCATTTCAGTGCAGAATTATCACAGCCCATATATTTTAATTTTGCTAATAACAAGTCAAAGTCTATCAAGTCGAATACTTTACTTTGATATAATAAGATTAATATCATAGCGTTTGATTTATCCAACGTCAAAGAAACATCACTTTACACGTATAAAAGAGTAGTCGAAGTACTGTGTTTTTCCCTGAATCCTGATTGAACAACAGGCAAAATATTATGTCGGCTCAAAAAATGTTTTAAATCTATGCATATTATTTTTTCAAACATTTTAGAAAATGTTGGGAGTATTGAAATAGAGTGCAAATCATTTAGAGTTATCGGTACATATATTTTGGGAATGGGCAGAACATTCGCAGATTTCCACACGCCTGGAAATATACCGAATTTCAGAGATTCATTAATACATTTTGCACTACATCAATGCAATGCGGAATTATTAAGTTAATCATTTTTAAATTAATATAGTCACTCTCTGTTGCTTCAGACTTAATACTTTTTAAAGCCGTTTAAATATCGTTTTGATTTATTTCCGGAAAAGTATTATATGGTTATTATTGTAAAAAGTCAACGTGTTTATATTTACATTGGACTGTCCAGCCACGCTTAAAAAATAATTATTTAACTGATCGGAATTTAAGAACTCATCCAGTAAACTACTTGTTAATTGGCCTATGTCCATTTAACAATTTTATATAAAAACGTATTTTATTTATATTTAGCACGATCTGTATAGCATTTTGATTCAGTTTTTGTAAGTGAAACTGTTTTCAACTAGCAGAATTTTACTTGTATAACTGCTAAATCATCTCATACTGTTTTATGTACATATTTTTATATCTTAGGAACTCAGTCATTGTTTATTTTACACTATTTTGTATCTCCGTTCTATTACAGCATCTAAGAAAACAATTGTCTAAAAACATTTATTTACATTCAGATACCTATATTTCAATTTTTTATATTTTTGCTTACTATGTAAGTACATACGGTTATTTTTCTTACCTTTCTCATTACTATACATACTATCCTATAATAATAATATATTTGCTGAAATCCCACAACGGTTTGTATGCGTTTTAATATTTATTACGGCAGTTCGTATTCGTATTTTTGGTTATGTATAGAAATTGCAAATTGAACAATAAATCAGCTGTGGTATGCACTATTATTAATTATAGATTCCTTTAATCGATTATATGCCACTATTTTAGTTGCGAGTAAAGGAAATTGTAGAATTTGCGACCTGCAGGCTGTTGCGCTTAACTCAACAGTTGACAGATGGCGATACCTGTTCCATTTCTACGTTTTACAGCTTTCTATTTAATTAGTGGAAATAGATTTTTCAAGTTTGTGTGGTGGCATTATTTTGCAGTAAGTGGGACGAATAAAGTTTACCTTATTAGTAAAATCCACTAAGAAATCATTTGCTTGCAGCTTTTGTACTGATTCGAACGTATACAGAACTTAACTTAGTAGTAGTAATTAGTATTACATTTTTATATCCACGTTAAAAAGTGTTTAACATCCAGGTAAATTTCATTTATTAGTAATTTAAAATGTCAGTAATTTTCAATTTTTGCCTTTGATGTAATTTGAATTATTTTTAAAATAGTAGTTACTAGTTTTATTGGAAATTCCAATTATTGTAAAATAAATTTAAATTCAAATCATTTAATTTAATAAGTAGTTAAAATACTATACGTACCATATGGTTTTAAAATATTTTTTCTTTCTTTTTCATTTTTTGGCAATTTATAGTTTACGAAATCAGCGTCTACACTTTTACATTTCTGCATAGCTTCCACATTTCTGCATAGCTTTTGCACAGCTTATGCATAGCTTATGTATATCTTTCTGAATATTGATGCTTTAAAAAATTTCTTCATATTAAAAATTTTACTTTCTTCTTATTTTATGCTTTATATTTTTTCTATTGTAAACTTGAACATCCACATTTGCATTAATTAACTTTTCAAAAACCACATAATTGGACAATTTTCCCACAATTTTCAAACTTCATTTCATTAAGTGACGTAAACTAAATTGCCAAGGAAACTTTTAGACTCCATTTTTGCAAGAGACAATTGTGGGCCTGGAATGCTGTTCCAGAACCAGTTACCTCAACAATACTCAATCCGGAATCTAGTATCATGGTATAAATTTGTTATATATTTTCTTTTAAATTTTAATTAGTCTTTGTTAGCCGATATTACTAACTTGAAAATTTCACTTTATACAAACCGATTTATCTATTTATGGAATATATTTTATCCTTCATTTTAAACTTCTTTTTATTTCTCTTACCAACAATTTCAGCCTGATCTATAGTAGACTGGTTATTCGAGAAAAAGAGACAATTCTACTTATTTTCACTATAGATGGTGCCCAATTTAACGTCAATATTTCTTTGTCTCCTTTTCTCGAAATAAACAGAAATAATTTATGCTCCACATTTCAAAAAGGGTAAGTTTCTCCACTCTTACGAATACTCCGGATCCACAGCTCTTTGTTCCCACTTAAACCAGCTAGTCGTCCGCATATGTTGCCTCAATTTTTTTCCCAAAAATAAATAATAAAGGAAAGGAGGTAACATACTCAATTCATACTTCGATTTAGTGCACACACCCCATTCCATAGATTTTTCCATAATTGCTTACTATTGTTTTTATTTTTATTGACTATAAATTGCATGTATGCTTTTTTTCATAAGCAATTGCTTCTTTAATATAATTTCTTAGAGTCACATAGGACTCCCTATCACTGGCTGTTTTGGTTTTTTCATACTTTTTACGAGCCTTACCTTTTGTTTCAATCATTTCTTTTATGTTGTATGTATATGTGGTTTAAATTTTTTGTTAGTCTTTTGTATATAGGAGCGTGCACATCGAACAGTGAAATAATAGCTTGATTCAAAATATCTGTTTTAAGTTAACATCTTCAATAAACTTAATATTTTCCCATTTTATTCGACTTGCATCAAAGTTAGATTGTTCAAAGTTAAAATCATTATATTTTCTGTGTTATTATTTTAGGTTCAGATTTATTTAAATAAAATTTTAGTTTACACGACACAAACCTATGATCCGTGTTATTGCATATCTATTGTATCCCAGGAATCTAAATCTAAATTATCACTAATACGTAAAACATTTATTAAGTTATTCTTGTGGGCATATCGATAACTTGTTTTAAATTAAAATCGGATGTAACGGACAAAAACTTTCATCTGATGAATTTTTGGACAGCAGATTGATATTAATATCCCCATAAGAACAACTGGTTGAGTCTCCAAATATAATTGTTACAAAGTTTCAGATAAATCATCTAAGCAAGATACATGTGCTCTTGGTGGTTGGATTACACCAACACCAACATTCTTATTATTAATTTTTATTTTCAACCACATTTGTTCCAAGCCACTTTCACTAATTTCAACAAGTTGCACTTTGAATGGGAAAGAAGATTTCACGTACTTTAGCAAGCCTCCTCATCGTTGGGCGGTCCAATCTTGCAATATTATAGTTTGCAATATGAATATACTTATTTGGATATCCATCCATAAAAAGTTTCAGTTAAGGCTAAATATATATGTTCTTTTCCAACACGAATTCCTTAAAACTAATGAAGTTGGTAGTTATGGATCGAATGTTTATGTGTCCGAATTTAACATGCCGTTTTTGATTTTATTATTGTAGATATATTTATATATATATATATATATATATATTTTATATATATATATATATTTTATATGTAGATATATTTAATATAAATGTTTTCTTCATCATTCTGTTTTCTGTTATGTAAATCGTTTTTGACTTTTTGAAAATATTCCTGTTGCATTTTAGTTTGATCATTTGAAATCGATCTTTTATCACTGGTCTCCTTTAGAATTTTTTTATGCTTTAATATATTGGGCAATTCATCTCTGGACGTTAATAATACTTTCACTGGAGCAGGTTTATTATTGCGAGATTTACCCAATCTAAAAATTTTGATGGAATTATAATTTACTTCCGGGGTTACACATCCAAGCCTTAGACAAAAATTATTAGACAGTTTAAAAAGCGTAGGTAGCGGGATCGATCTGGATTTGCAAACGGACTCGTTTTTTTCGAGTTTTTTTTTTGTGATGTTATGAAGTCTATGATCTGAAAAATTTACATGTAAAGATGGGGAAGATCATTTTTCCGGACATAACTCGTTTAGTTTGATTCGATTCGAAAAAGTGTATAGGGATAAAATGAACAGCTCGCAAATGCGCGTAAACTGAATTTTGACTCGTCGAAATCGGCCCAGGTAAGTACTGTGTCCAAATTTCAAGTCTCTAGGTTGATTAGGGCGGGAGGGAGAAGAGTAAATGTAAATTAAATTAAAATTGCAGTAACTTTTGCAATTTTTTCCGCAAATCGCGCAGCAAACGTTACATTATGTACTAATGAGCCTACTTTGATTTCCGCTCATGTATTTTCAATTTTCGAAATAAACAACTGGTTGGCAAATAACGAATTTATTGTTATTATTTTTAGAAAAAGTAATTTTTCACCAAGGAAAGAGGTGGGGGAGACTTTTTCCTCCATTGACTGTGGAATTTTGTTCTCTTCGATTTAAGCCCGGCCAGATTGCGATTGGATGATTAGGAGGGGAGAGGAGGGCCCGCAAATTTTTTGCCCTGTAGAAGGGAAAGGGTTAGGGATTTCGGGCCTGGCTCATTTTCAAGAGCAATCAATTCTCTTTCAAGATTTTTTTATCCCAAAGCTCTAACTTCATTAGAGCCTACACGCGCGCTTGATACATTTATAAAAACGGACGAGCGGAGTAGGACGTGTATTTGTGAAAGAGAAGGGAGAGAAGTGGGAGCACTAGGCTCCTCTCCCGGCATCTCGCTGCATGGCTGCTGAATTGCCGCACTCTAAAACTTAAATATATTTAATATAGAGAGAGTAACTAAACATTCTATATTTCTGAGCCTTTCATTTTATAGAATTTTTGTATTGCATTTTATTGTTTAATAGATATTAGTACTAGAGAAATGTATTATTTAGGAATTACTTAAGCAAAACTTCCACAGTGATAAGGAACAACCTAGTTTTCATCTTTATATCGACGTTCTTTCATCTGAACTTGCCATGTAGGACTACTAAGTTTAAACAATTATTATGAACAAATACAAACTAACAAAATTGCCCAGCTTTTCTACATTTAGTAATCTCATTGTTAACTCATTGTTAAAGAAATTAAACAATCGTTCAGCGTTTAAGATGTTGTAGAAGAAAAACGGATCGATTATTATATCACCTAAAATGCTGCACTATACTTTAACTCTTTGTGAGTATTGGTCTTTCCGATTGATAACCCATTGAGGATTTTTGTAGACCAGTATGTGTAATTTTGAGAGGGGATATCACTTCATTGATAGTAAACGTAACCTCAACCGTAGCTTCTATCCAATCTTGTTCCTTGTCTGTTTCAACTTTTAACCTTGTCACAACTTCTTTACATCTTTTAAACTCCAAAAACTTTATAATTCTTTTTTCCAATTAGAATTATCTGCACCATCAAAAATGGGTATTGTGATATCATCTATCTTCATGTACGACATTTTCTCTTGCCGGTTTGCTTTACGTTGCACTTTTTCAACTTCACTTTTATATTACTCAATTATTCTTATGGTGGAGTTACACTTACTTGTTCTAACCACTTTCTGCTCCCATGTTAAACAAATAGTGTTGCAGAATAATTATAATGCTTTATTAGAATAACTGGATTAAATACACAAACTTATATTACTCTTTCAGAACAATAACTTAACTAACAACTGTGCCTTTTTTGTGACCGTAATGGGAGTGTGCTGTTTGTACCATACACTCAACAACTTTATTTATAGTGCAGAAAAAGTACAGTTAGGTAGTATTAAACTGTTGAAAACTGTAATAGAATTCAATAAAAAAAGACGCAAATTTGTAGTAATAAGCAGGAGGGGCTGACCTCCATCTATCCAGCCGTTGGTGAGTAGCGCTACCACTTACTCCAGCTGGGGGTGCAAAATCGAACCGTCAGCCCTAGTGCACCCAGGAGGGGAAAGCGTCTTCTTCCCCTTTGGTGTCGGTCGAGGGCTTGCTGGGTTAACCACCCATAGGTCCTATACTTTGGTTCTTGCACCCCGAAGAGGGGTCAAGGGCAAAGTGGTGGGGTCCAACCGGATAGGCCGACCGTTGTCGACATAGGCAATGACCAAGGACGCTTTGAGTAGACAGATGAACTGAGGGATAAACTTCTGCATTGCTATGAAAGCATTGAGCCCGCGCTGAGGGGATACATGGGGCGGATGCATGCTTTGTGGTGTGTGAGGCTTTCAGAGCATAGCGCCTTCACGCCACAAAATCTGCGTGACTATGTATCCCACTCCCGTAGTAGGGACTACGTGAGGGCTGCTCCTGGACCGGTGAATGAGGAGGTCGAAAGGCCGCCGCATTCACCAGTTGAGGATGCGGTTCTCCTCGTTCCGCCAACACTAGATGGCCTCAGTACCAGACGGAGGTTACACCACATGAAAGCCCCCGAGTCACAAGACCTGGCTCGAGTGGATGAAGAACTGAGTGCAGTGCTAACAGAACGGGCTGACCTGTGGCAAATAAACTGTGAAGTGTATGCCGCTGCTCAACGCATTTCTCGAGTGGAGGGGCGAAACACTGCTTCCCCACAGGAGAGGGTGGAGCGGGGCATACAAAAGATGGAAGCCAAGATTCGGTCGGCAAGGCATGGACTATATGGCGGTCAACAGGCCGTTCACGCCTAAAGTGAGTCGATTACTCGCCAAATTAAGACACGCTCATCACACATTCAATGAGGCAGTGCTGCGAACCACAAAATAGCACTGTCTCGACAGGATACGGATGCTAGTGGCTTGCAAAAAGTCACTAGTGAGGCGGGCGAGAGGGCTTGCGGAAAATAAACTCTTCCGCCAAAAGCCCCCGCGTCTTTTCCAACCACCTCCGCGTGTTATAGGCAATCCGCTGACTGCAGATCAGGTGGAGAACTTCTGGAAAACGCTGTACAAGGAAAGGCTTCCACTCAACCGAGATTCTCCTACCCTGTACACTTTGAAGCCCTTTGTCAAACACCTCAGCAACCACAGGAAGTGTGCCAACTAATAACCCCAGAAGAGGTCCATAGGGCTCTTGAGGGCTCTAAGAACTTTGCTGCTTCCTGTCCCGATGGGTTAAATAACTTTTGGTGGAAAAAAGTTATGAAGCACCCACCACCATTTAGCCAGAATTTTTAATTCCTGGCTGAATGGGGAGCAGCAAATTTCGTCTTGGGTTCTTGAAGGGCCGGCAGTGCTGATCCTCAAGAGCAGAGTTTTGTCTAACCCAAAGAACTACAGACCGATAACCTGTCTAAAAGCATGTTACAAGGTGTTTACACGCAGTTGAACCGGTTTACAAACGGATATATGAGCAACGAGGGACGAGGAGAGGTGTTGCTGGCTGCAAGGAGAACCTACTGATCGACAGATGTGTTACGCAGGATTCCGTGTAGTATAAACGGAACCTCTCCATGGCCTGGATCGACTACCGTAAGGCATTTGACGTAACATCGCATGAGCCCATTGTTCACTTGCTTCGATGTCTTGTGGTATCCGGTCCCGTAGTGAGATGTATTGAAGAACTGATGTTGCTCTAGAGGACTCGCCTTTATCATAACATCGGGTAATGATAGAGTCCAAACAGAGTCGGTAACATTCAGAAAGGGAGTATTTAATAGAGATTCCCTCAGCCCTCTTCTGTTCTGCATCTCACTACTGCGATTATCCGTCTCGCTCCGGAAAATCCGTGGCTAGAACTGCTGTACCCCCGGCGCTAGGAGACAGAAGGTCACCCATCTATTTTATATGGATTATCTTAAACTTTATGCCTTCTCAAAGGGGATCTCCAACAATCCCTCAGGGTGGCAGGCTATCGGTATGCAGTTCGGGTTGGAAAAATGCTCAATGATCCATCTCAAGAGAGGACAATGCGGGGACTACGGAGAGGACGCGCAGCTCGTGGACGGAAGCATCTTACACCATCTAGATTCCGGAGAGTTGTACGCTTACTTGGGTGTCGAGCTACGTTCCACCCAAGAAATAAGTGTAGTGAAAACGCTCTTCGCGGCAAGTATCAGCACCTACTTCGACAGATCTGGTGTTCAGAACTGTCGGGGAAGAACAAGATGTCTGCTACAAATATGCTTGCCGTTCTGATTTTTCTCTACTCTTTCGGAGTAGTGAAATGGACTCAACTCAACTCGATGTAGTATCTCCCACGACATCGGGGAGGCCGTGGACTCTCGAGCGAGCTTGGAGAGCCTCCATAGCAGGTTGGTTCTGGATGGAGCATGTAAGGTCATCAGAAGTTCGGATCCCCTCCTCTACATGGTCCGAGACCATGAATATGCAGAGGTAGGAGCTTTTCTGCTTAAGGCAACACGGCGAGCAGCTGATGAACTTGGTCTCAACTTTGACGTCGAGTGGGTAAACTCCGACTCTGCCAGAGAGTTGTAACCCGTTCGACTAAAAGCCCACATTAGAGCTCAGAACGCAATATTCTTCTGCACTTCAATAAGGATAAGCCATTGCACGGAGTCTTCTATAAAAATATAGAAGACCTCGACTTATCCGAAAAGCTGACCTTCGCCTTTTTAAGGTCAGCCGGGCTGAAGTCCGAGACCGAGAGATTCATAATGGCCTTCCAGGATGGTGTATTTAACACCTTCGTCTATCGTAGTCGTGTCATGGGTACGCAGGTCCTTGATGTCAGCTGCAGGGCGCCGGAGACTATAATGCACTTACTGTCGGCTTGCCCGACATATGTAGTCTCGGCCTATATTCACAGACACAACGCAGCATTACGAGTGCTCTACTATCTTCTAAGGCACTCGTATGGGATAGACGAAACACCAGTGCTGCCTTACGCTCCGGGGGATATTGAATCCTTGGTGGGGAATGAGAAGTGTCTAATTTATTGGAACTACTCGTTTCCCACAGTAAGGCAAATACAAGCCAACAATCCTGACATAGTACTCCTCGTCCACCAACTCAAGACAATGTATGTCGTGGAGTTCTCAGCCCCCGCTGCAAGCAATATTGTCTTGAAAGAGGAGGAAAAACGGACAAAATATCGAGATTTACTCTTCGAACTCCGCAGGCTTTATTCAGATCATTCTTTTAAAATAGTGGTACTGGTTATGGGAGCCCTGGGTGGAACGAGACAGACAATGCTTTCAGAACTAAAGATCATACCGGCATGCCGAGATTCGGTAGAGATCTTAATCGGCAGAATGCAGAAGGCTGTCATCCTCGGTTCATTGCGTCTACTTAGGGCACACGATTCACGGACCCGGTAGTCACTCACCCCACGGGCGTGGGGAGTGGCTATTGGTATTTATTACCAGCTGCCCTCTGTGGGGGTCGGAGTAGGGTGACAGGCTTTTTGTAGAAAAAATATAATAAAATAAGGGCCCTAAGGGTGTAGAATACGTCTCATACAGCTTCTCTTACCCAATTCTATTCGCTCCTCCAAGACTCGTCGACCCAGTAATCTATAGTCTGGATCTTGAGATCCTGGTGGATAGAGAAAAATTGCGGGACTAACACAAAAGGGAGAACCCCTCTTCGGACGGGCTAACAACGCCAAGGATGAAAATTGTTCCTATAACCAGAAACCAGGCGTCGGATGCCCCAGGTAGTAGTGCTGCACCTGGCGGCCTCAGTCTTTAGGAGACGAAACCGGAGCAAATGGCGGCCGTCTCCGAAGTGGAACCATAAGGCCAGCATCCCCACAAAGAGACACCCTCGGTCAGGACTTGGATATTTCAAGACATGGAAATCCCGTTCATTGGGTAGACGTATGCGCTGGATAAGAGAAATGAATATAGACCTCATGCGCGCACGCCTACAAGTCACTAATGGGAAGAGAGACTTAATCGGATACCGAGCTAGACTAGAAACTATCTGGGGGGAGAAATACCCTAACCTTGAATTACCCCGCTAAAGACTTTCAGATCGCAGCCGATTAATTACAGTGCGGAAAGCTTTCACGGATGCAGAAATTATCAGACGAGAACTGGAGTTGCCGACACCAGCAAGACAACGTGACAGCCTAACACCAGGAGCTGAAAATTCGCCAACACACACCATCAGTGACGATGCCATAACAACCGAGGAGACGCTACTGAATTATTATACTGAAATCGACATAAAGTTCAGAGGAATCCCACTAGAGAACATACCAAAACTGTCTGTACTACAGCGAAACAAAAGATCCAAGCTAGCTGTGGCAAAAATCAACAATATTATCTTGCAGGCTCTCTGCTGGAAACTTGCTCTATTGTGTACTGCGCTGTTAGTGCAGTCTGCACAATAAGACAGCCGAACACGAAACCCGAAAAGAAACCGCCCAGCAGATAATACGATTTTGGGAAAGTAGACTAGAGGGCAAGATTAATCAAATCAGGGGTGAAGTAGGCATACTACACAACTACTTAAGCGGTGGCCACCCAAGCAAAAATGTTAAGACGAAAGCCAAAGATATTGCTAACAGAGCTAAAATACGAGTCTCAGATCCATCGTACCTCCAAAAAGTTATCGAACACCTCGATAAGCTTAAGCAAAAAATTGTGGTCCTAGGAAACAGACTAAGGCGGTATAGACAGAGAGCAAAAAGATACCACCAAAATCAGCAGTTCACAAAAAACCAGAGAATGTTTTGCCGAAAAGTAATGAACCGGCCGGCCATCTGCCTGAAAAACAAGCCATGGGGAATTCTGGACCAAGATCTGGCCAGACAGTCAAGTTCATGACCCAGATGCGCACTGGATAACGCAGGAAAAAGAAGTAGAGATGGGCCTCTAATGAATAACGCCATAATTACCGAAGAGGACGTTAAGAAAGCTGTGGGCAAATTGACTAACTGGAAGACACCCGGCGTGTTACATGACCTGTTATAGTACGTCCCCATTTTAACAAGATGGCAGATGAAAAAATTACTAAAATTTGTCAAATAATTCAGTCGTTAAGGTCAACTTGGCAAAACACATAAAAAGTCATTCAGACACTCATGGAATTTAAAAACCACAATATTCAAAAAATAATTCTGAGAAAATTCACGCAACATCGGTAATTCCCAAATAATCCGAATATACCAACGAAATCATCCCAACATCAAAATTCATAAAATACACTCAAAACTTTACAAAAGACCGTTCACTTTCCAAATTTTTCTTCAAGCTCATTCCTCTTCAATTTAACTCCAAACTCAACTTTCTATCAATATATCTAAACATCTTTCATTCACGTTTCCAACTAACCCATAAAACATTCGTCCCAAAATAAGTCCAGTTTATACGTTCCCCATCGAGTGCTAGTAACTCGCCACTATCTTCATTTCAATTACCCTACAATTGGCTTTCACTCCGTTCAAGAATCATAAGTCCAGTTTACATGTTCCCCATCATATGCTAGCAACTCGCAGCTATCTTCACGCTATTATCCTAAAATTGACTTTTGCTCCGTTCAACACCGCGATACATAACCCTCAATATGGCATAATATAACATTAAATATGGATTAACATGACTTAATATAACATCAAATATGGATTAAAGTAAGACCCACAACAATACTTCACGCGGGACCAATTCAATTTACCATGTTATTCAGACAGTTATCGATCATATTTCTAAAACAAAAATAGATTCCATTGACATTTTTATACCAAATTGTTCCATTTTTCATAGCCGTTTTAATGATATAATTTTCAACCCGAAAATTCAAAATTTAAATATTTATTGTGCAATATTTCGCAATGCGAGCCCATTGGAGCGGCTGGCGCCCGATCCGGCTTTCATCCAGATTTCCGCAACCCAAGTCTCCATCATCAGTATAAGTAAAGGAGCACGCCAAGTCCCCGGTAAGTTGTGTTTTCGGCGTATCTAGCGACAATTAATTCCATTGCCCGCGTTACCTCTTTGGTTGCCCCAGAGCCTAAATCCAAGTATGTTTTCCGGTGTATCTCGTGAATTTAAATCCAGTGCCCGGGCACCTTCCTAGGCAGATCCTAGTAAAAAAGTACATTTCATTAAATTGCCCTAGTGCAAAAATAAAATCAAATTCGCCACCGTGCAAATTAAAATAAGTGAATTTCCTCAGTCTTAAATTATTATTATTAGCCGTTACTCGAGTCCGAGTATAAAAATGTTACAGTCGATAAATTGTGTACAATAAAAACACGTAAAAGGTGTAGTCTATTGTAATTCCCATTCATCTACGGTGCACACGACTATGGCTATAGAGGCCAATTCGGGAGAGCACATGTCGACCGCAGTCAGGACAAACATACACCTGGTTAGGTCTTGGATTCGGCCTTATTGCAGCAACATTTCCTTGATAGCTGGCCACAGCCCCTCGCCATTCGGTTCTGTCCGCTGCAAGTTGTTCCCATTGCTCGTCTGCAATACCGCAGGATTTTAGATTTTCATGGAGAACGTCTTTGAACCTCTTTCGTTGACCGCCACGCCTTCTTCTACCGGTTAGCAATTCACCATAAAGTGTGCATTTAGGAAGGCGGTTATCATGCATACGATGAACGTGACCTGCCCATCTTAGGCGTGCTCTTGAAATAAGCACCTCAATTGGAAGGCTGTTTGCTCTCCTGAGTACTTCCTCGTTTGATATGTGATGGAACCAACGGATTTTCATCATACTTCTGAGGTGTCTTTGCTGAAAACGATCTAATTCTTTCACATGACGACGGTAAGTGACCCAGCTTTCACATCCATATAGCAGTGTTGGAATGACAACTGCTCTGTAGACAGCCATTTTCGTTGACAAAGCAAGGTCGTGGTTGTCAAATACTCTCTCTCTAAGTCCCCAGAGTGCTCTAGATGCAGCGTTAATTCTATTGCGAATCTCGCTGTCCATGTTTGCTTTGTCATTAACAACGTTGCCTAAGTAATTGAACTGATCCACCACTTCAAGAGAATTTCCGTTAAGTGTAATATCTATTTGGTTCACTTGATGAGGAGTTGACATAATCTTAGTCTTTCCAATGTTGATTTTAAGTCCCAAGGAATCATAGCTCTGGGCATACACATCTAAAAGTTCTTGAAGCTCTTCCGGCGTAGAGGCTAAAAGTGCACAGTCATCCGCATACTGGAGATCACAAATGAATCGTGTGCGTGTCTTCGTGAAAGCTCTAAAGCGCCCTATGTTAAAGAGACCGCCATCAAAACGGTATCTGAGACCTATTCCTCTGACTGTCAGTTTGTTGTCAACAATAATTGTTAGAGCAGTGGTAAACAAATTAAAGAGTAGGGGTGCCAGGACACATCCCTGCCTAACTCCAGTGAGGGTTTGGAAAGGTTCGGTTGCCTCATTATTATACATAACCTGGGCGTTGTTGTTTGTATGTAGACTGCGACATACTTCCACAAATTTTCTAGGGATACCTAAGCGGAACATAATTTTCCAGAGCACTTCCCTGTCCACCGAGTCAAACGCCTTGGTTAAATCAATGAAGGCCATGTGAATTTCTCCTTGATGTTCGAGTGCTTTTTCTTGCAGCTGTTTAAGTGTGAAGATTAAATCCGATGTGCCTCGGTTTGGTCTAAAGCCACTCTGTGTTTCAGGAAGTAACTTTTCCATAACAGGTGTTAGCCTATTTGCCATCGCTTTAGTGAGTATCTTCCCTCCAACAGCCAGGAGAGCTATACCCCTGTAATTTCCACAGTCCGCAGCGCTCCCTTTGTTTTTGAAGAGGTTGATTAAAAGTGTATCACGAAACTCCTGCGGAGCTTGACCACTTTCCCACACGACATCAAACAGTTTTTTGAGGTAGGGTATGAGCTCTGACGACACAGCTTTAAAGATCTCAGCTGGGAGTGAGTCGGCGCCGGGAGACTTGTTATTTTTTAGCTGCCCAATGGCGGTTAAGATCTCTTCCGTTGTTAGTGGTTTATCTAAGTCTTCGAAGGTGTCATATTGAGGGATAAGATTTATAATATCGTGATCGGCTTGACTTTGCTGGTTAAGAATGTTAGAGTAGTGTTCTTTCCATCGGGCTCTTATTTCCTGGTCTTCTTTGAGGAGATTTCCATTTAAATCTTTAATAGGGCACATATTTTTCCGACTGGGGCCGTACACTGCTTTTACTTCTTGAAAGAAATTCCTGTAGTCATGTGAATCGGCGTACCTTTGAATTTCTCTGTCCTTGCTTGCCCACCACTCGTTCTTTATTCTTCTGATTTCGCGTTGCGTTTCATACTTAGATTGGGTAAAAGCTTCTGCTTTTGATGGGTCATTGGGGTGGTTGATAGCGTTTTGGAAGGCAGTATGTTTGCGGTCAAGAAGTTCTTGTATAAGAGCTTCATTATCATTGAACCAGTCCTCCTGTTTTTTACTTGCTGCAGTGCCAAGAATTTCCTCACTCGCACTTTTTAAACTGTCTTTAATTTGTGTCCAGGTAGCAGCGACATCTACAGAATTGGTTTCTTCTAGTGCACTCAAATTCTCTTGAACTTTTTGCTTTAGCTGTTCGACGGTTTGTTGGTCACGCAATTTACTAATACAGAGACGGAGTCTACGTTTTACTTGAGTTCTTCGGTGTTTGGGTCTCATAACAATTTTCATTTTAGAGACAACAGGACGATGATCGGTCCAACATTCGCTATCAATGCGCGCCTTTGTAATTTGGACGTCCTTGAGATGCTTCCTACGTACGATAACATAGTCCAGTAGATGCCAGTGACCTGATCTGGGGTGACGCCAGGTGCCTTTAAATTTATCCTTTTGTCGGAAAATGGTGTTTGTTATAACTAGATCATGTTCGGCGCATTTAGTTAGGAGTAGTTGGCCGTTAGCGTTCATGTTGCCCAAACCGTTCTTGCCTATGATGCCTGGCCAGGTGTCTGCATCTCTCCCTACTCTAGCGTTAAAATCGCCAAGAATAACGAGTCGTTCCGTTTTAGGTATTCTACAGAGGGTTTCTTCCAGCTGTTGATAGAAGCTTTCCTTGGTTTCGTGACTTGCATCCAGAGTGGGAGCGTAGGCGCTTATTAGATTTACCGCGTTGCCATCTGATAGCTCATAGCGTAGCAGCATTAGACGCTCGGATAGGCCTTGTGGTACTTGTGTTAAGTTGGATACAAGTTGATTCCGAACGGCAAATCCTACTCCATGTTGTCTTCTTGAATTGGTGGGAAGACCTTTCCAATAGAAGGTGTAGTACTTTTCTGTGAGAGAGCCTTCCTCCAAAAATCGAGTTTCGCTGAGAGCTGCAACGTCAACATTGAGTCGGTGAAGTTCTCTATCTATTAGAGCAGTTCTTCTTTCAGGCCGATCGGTGCGAGTGCTGTCATTCAAAGTACGAACATTCCAAGCGCCGTAGATGAAAGAATTAGTTTTGTTGGATTTAACTTGTCGGTGTTTTTTCGACATTCGATGAGGTGTCCCTGTGGGCACCCTCCCCCGGAGATCCGATCGGGAGGGTATTTTACCTCCGGATGATTTTGTCCCACTTGAACGCTCCATCATTTTTTTAAAGCCTTAATCGACTGAAAACGAAGCTGCATTTGAGTTTTAGCTGGAGCAGGTATGCAACTGACCAGCTCGGTTGCGGAAAGCGAGTGGTGTGGTCCCATGGCACAGAAGGAGACTGCGACGATGGGGTAACCAAACGATTCCAAAAGCAACCTTTGTGCGCGGTGGGTTATTTTTACCGCACTCTTCGTGAGAAGGTGGATGTGCTCACGGCAAAAGGTAAGGGTTATTCCGCCCTTACTCGGTCGTTAGAGCCTCGTTAGTGAGAACAGGGTGCACCAAGTTCAAATTGAACTCATCGCGAAGGTGAGGTTAACAATTGAGTAGGAGAGGCTATAACTTGCGCTTCACTACCCCATTACTCCCCTCAGTCTTAAATAAAGTCATCTTAAATAAGTCATTTAAATAAAGCAAATAAAACCAACCCCGACTTAGGCAAATTTCTAGTGTCGATACGTTAAATTATTTTGTGTGAATAAAATTTTAATTTCGAATATTTTAATATTCAACTGTGTGTTTTAACCACAAATAAATAATCTGTTAATTTTCGTTCTAGACCAAAGTGTTTAATTTAAAGCTAGTGCTAAAATACGATACAGGGTGTAGCCTTTTTCGTGTTTAAATTTTTTATATAATAACTATTTTATTTATATTTAGCACGATCCTTATATTTTGATTCTGTTTTTGTAGGTGAAACTGTTTTCAACTATCAGAATTTTCCTTGTATAACTGCTAAATAATTTCACATTGTTTTATGTACATATTTTTATATATTATGAACTCAGTCATGGTTTTTTTACACTATTATATATCTCCGCTCTATCACAGCACCTCAGGAAACAATTGCCGATTTCAAGTCTACAAAACATTTATTTACACCTACCTATATTTCAATTTCTATATTCTTGTTTGCTATGAAAGTACATATGGTTATTTTTCTTACCTTTCTCATTAGCCTGTGATATAGTATATCCTACAAGATGTTAATATATTTGCTGAATTCTTACACAATCGGTTTGTATACGTTTTACTATTTATTTCGACAATTCATTAGTAGGTTGCAATAAATTTTATTTACCCATACTTACTTGTATAGAATTATTATAGATTCCCTTTATCGATTCTGTAATTTGCTTGAGTAAGGAAATCTACCTAAACAAAAGAAGTGCGCTTAAGACGCTCATTAACAGATGGCAGCACGTGTACTATTTCTACATTTTACAACTTTCCATTTAATTAGTAAAAGTAGATTTTTCAAGTTTGTGAATTGGTATTATTTTGCAGAAAATAGGATAAATAAAGTTTACCTTATTAGTAAAATTCACCAAGAAATCATTTGCCTGCAGCCTTTGTACTGATTCGAACGTATACAAACTTAACTGTGGACATCAGTAATTAATATTACATTTTTATATTCGCGAGTGTTTAACAAGCAGGTAAATTTCATTTATTAGTAATTTAAAATTTCAGTAATCTACAATTTTTGTCTTTGATGTAATTTCAATATTTTTTAAAATAAATTTAAATTCAAATTCAAATTCAAATTCAATTCTTTTTAATTTAATAAGTAATTAAAATACTATATGTACCACATGGTCATAAAATATTTTATTCTTTCTTTTTCATTTTTTGACAATTAATTCTAAATAATAGTAAATTATTTATTTTGTTTGCCGCAGTCCTCCACATTTTGTAGTTCAACAACTAATCATACTATATACTATTTATAAAAAAGGTGTATTTGTATGTATATTCATGTGAAATAATTAAAATTTAAATAGCATTTGATTTTATTTATAAAAAAATGTGCATTTCCAACAAGTTCAGACAAAAGAAAGACGGAAACTAAATAACTATTAGACTTAATTTTGGAAATTTTACTATTCGACTAGAATAATCACTAATGAATGAGAATTTAATGTTTCCCATTAATGTAGACAATGTAAAAGCAAATTTTTAAAGAATTTCTATTGCAATTTATAAATAAAATATGCTTAACTTTGTTATTTCTCTACATTGAGTTAGTTGCATTTACTTTGATTATCTTGAAAAGTTCCGTGGATCAGTTGGTGGTATTGCTCACGCACACTTATTAGGATATATTGTTACACACAAATAATAATAAAAAGTTATTTTCTTACTTAGAAAATTCAGTTCAAGAAGTTCTAAATTGAAATAGTTATGGCCACCCCCTATGCTTTTCGACCATATGGTATAATAATGAAAAACCACCATTGTTTGCATGTACATCACTCTGGTTATTTGTAACCATTTTCGATTTAATGAGCAATAAGTATAAAATCCAATGCTTTTTGACCATATGGTATAGTAATAAAAAACCACCATTTTTTGTATATACATCTGTGAAAAACCACCATTTTTTGTATATACATCTCTCTGGTTATTCGTAACCATTTTCGATTTAATGAGCCAATAAGTATAAAATCCAAGAAAAGATTTAAAAAATCACAGGTTTTTTCAAATACTTGAACAGAAAAATTATAATAAAATAAAGTAACTTCTAATATGAGTGCCTTTGATAATTGTAATCTTACAAATATAAGGGTATTTTTGAATTCTGAAAGATATCCTTACACAGATTTGTAACTAAATTTCAAAGACAATAAATATGCTATTTTATATGAAATGTTCTCAAATTTTCGCCATGCGTATTACGAAACTGGAAATGAGCTTATATTTACATCTAGAGAATTCAAATCTATTTCACCTGTAACCCACATCGATTGTTCTCATCAAAAGGAAACCATCCATTCGGGATCGGTGGTTATGCGTATCGAATTCGAAACAAGCGAAAATGTTCCAAACGATACCACGGCATACTGATTAATTTTACATGATCGCTTAATTCGCTATAATCCACTAACAAAAATAGTTAGACAGATCTAGCTTACTTAATAAAGTAGTACTAGCTACCGTGTTAGTTTATGATGATCTCCATCTACAGAAAGGCTCTGAGAAAGCATCAGAGAAGACTCAAAGATTTAAAGAAAGCGATTGAGCTATACAGTTTACAAGTTTATGTGATGAGAGAGTTAGCAAACATAAAAATATGCCAATAATTTTGGATGTACAAGGATTCAAAGCAGAAAGAAATAAGTTTATTGTTAAGGAATTAGCAGCGCATAATGGCTATAAAACGACACATTATGTTTATAAGCTGCCATTTTCTATGAAACTTCTACCACCTATCTTAGAAAAATAAGATAATTTGCTAACACATAATTGCCACGGCATACATTGGAATGAAGGTCATACTCCATTTTTCAGTGTTAGAAAGATTATTTAAAAGTTAACCGAAAGTTGTAATCGAAAGATAAATAGCCTTACTGGGCTTAGCATAGTTCAAATGTGCTTTTAGGTGGCGGAATATCAAACATAATATTTTTAGTCGCAAACTCCTCTATAAAATCCTTATTTTACTATAAGGAACGTAACCAGACTGCAACCAACAGCTACTCTCCGGGCTATGTGCCCCGCCGAGCGCTGAATTACAAGTTACAAGTCTGGAGCGTTAAGTGTAATAATTGCATATTACCATCAAAACGCTAATGCTTCGATTGCAATAAACACCAGCCGAAAGACTGATCCTACTTAAAGGAGCTCTCTTACCAGCAGTCACACACCACTTGCAGACTGCAGTTTCGAGCTGTTGGCTCTCGTCAGTGCAAGGTAGGCATGTGATGACCGGCACGAGGATCCTTTGACTATTTGGTACATTCCGGTATTTTTACAATAGCGACATGTAAAATAGTCAGCAGGCGCCATCAAGCGGTCCAATGTCTGTTGTAATCGAAGAATAAATAGCCTGACTGGGCTAGTGTAATAATTGCATATTACCATCAAAACGCTAATAACATTTCACACAGCTAATAGAATAGAATACGTTTATTAATCCAATTGATCATAAATTATGACATAGGACAAGTCAATTAAACACAATAGTAGTGCAACAGAATTTCTTGGATCTTTTATTGAATAGCGATCGAGGTATACCGGCCTCGGGATCAAGAATCTTTTTCGCGATCAGATTGCCGGTACTCTGCGAAGCCACTAGATGCTGTGCCCAGTACTGAATGTAGAACGATTCAGTTAATCAGTTAGGTAGCAAAACAGGGACGTTTTCTCCAATATACCGGGTAGAACAAAGGGGTATGTACATCATATCAAACTTAGGGATGATCGGGAGTTTTGTTTGAAACAATATCCAATTCCACTCGCCTATAAAGATTCGATTCAAAAACAATTAGATACTATGGAAGAATGGGGCGTAATACGTAGAATGGCAACACCGTACATCTCACCCATTTTGGCAACATTAAAGAACGACGGATCAGTTAGGATCTGTTTAGATGCGCGATACTTAAACTCGGTTATGGTAAGAGAGTATGAAACTCCACGTCCGATCGAAGAAATTTTACGATCTTTGAAGAAGATTAGGTGGATGTCTTCGGTGGACTGTACTCATGGATATTACCAGATTCCTCTTGACGCGGAATCCCAAAAGTACACTGGTTTCAGGTTTGGTGGTAAGACATATTGTTTCTGTACCTTACCTTTCGGACTGTCAACTAGCGTTAGCGCGTTTACTAGATGTTTGACGTCGATATTGTCATATATACATGATACACATGTTTAGGTTGGTAGTAATTGTGTAGACCAGTGTATTACCATCCACTTGAAGAATATAAAATAAAGTAGTTATACTCCCAACCTGTGTCTCATTCACACATATATAACATGGCGCAGTCGTAAAAAGAACGGAAAACGTGCTAATTATGAGTATTAGGAGAGTAAAGAGTAATTAATAAAAGTAAATAAATATATAAGTGTTAAAATGGGTGAATTTAGGGGTTTAAGTCCCATGCCTATGACAGGAAGTTTATCAGAGAACTGGAAATTATGGCGACAACGATTTGAAAATTATTTAGTAGCTACAGAAATTCGTAAAAAAGATGAGGAAACAAAAATAGCTCAATTATTATATTACATTGGAGATGAAGGTTTAATAATTTATAATACATTTACATTTACTAATGAAGAGGAGAAAAAGTTAAGTGATGTTCTTAAAAAGTTCGAAGATCATTTTTTGCCTAAAAAACTTGGACTATGAAAGATTTAAATTAATCACGCGCAAACAAATGTCTGATTAATCGATTGAACAGTTTTCTACAGATTTAAAAAATATAGCTAATGGATGTGAACTTGGTGATTTAAAAGACAGTTTAACCAAATGTGTATTAATTTGTGGGCTACGAGATGAGACGTTAAGAATACAATTATTAGAAGAACCTTCTCTAGATTTAAACGATGCTATAAAAAGATGTGTAACGGTGGAAAAAACACGTGAACAATCCTTAACAATATCGTCAGGTGTGTCAAGTCCGAATAAAGTGGTAGAAACGGTGAAGAAGAGTGTGCAACCTAAGCCAAGTGTTGCGTTCTCAACGGCACGTAGCAGGAACCATTTTCAAAACCAGCCGACTAGGAACATGCCCAGTACGTCAAGGTATCAGTATCCAGTGACAACACATGTCGCGCAAGGATCTTCGAGAGGTAAAACGGCGCTTCAAAGACAAGGTAGGAATTTTTCATGTTCTCGTTGTGGCAGAACTCATTTCAAAAATAACTGTCCTGCGATGGGGAAGAAATGTTTACAGTGTGGATTGGCAAATCATTTTTCTAATATGTGTTTTAAAAGCAAAAATGTTCATAGTGTTGATCAATTAGAAAACTATGAAAGCATTAGTTCAGACAATTTTCTTTTTATCGACTCTGTACAACTACATAACGTAAACAATAATAATTCAGAGTCATGGGATGTAAATTTGTTAATTAATAAGAATTATTGTTTAGATTTTAAGTTAGATACAGGAGCAATGGCTAATATAATTTCTGTTAATACTCTTAAAAAACTAAATATGAACAGTAATGATTTAAATGCTACATATTTAAAATTGACTTCGTATACAAATAATAAATTACCAGTAATAGGTAAATGTAATTTAAATTGTCGACATGAGGATAAAGAGTGTTTACTTGAATTTTTTGTAGTAAGTTCTAATTCCCAATCTCTCCTTGGACTAGGCGCTTGTAAAAAGTTAAATTTAATAAAAAGAGTTGAATCAATAGAATCTAAAGATATTAATTTCGGTTCTTTAGAATACAGTTTGTTATTAAAGCCATACAATAAATTGTTTGAAGGTATAGGATGCTTGCCACAAAAATACCACATTGAATTAGAAAAAAATGTAGAACCGGTTGTCCACTCACCCAGAAATGCTCCCTTAACATTAGTTACAAAGTTAAAAAATGCATTAAAAGAATTAGAAAAAAGTAAGATTATAAAAAAAGTAGATGAGCCGACTGATTGGGTTAATTCAATTGTAATGGTAGAAAAAACTGATGGTAGTTTACGTTTATGTTTAGACTCCCGCGATTTAAATAAAGCAATAAAAAGAGAGTATTATCAATTTCCCACCCTTGAAGTAATTACCTCAAAATTATCTGAAGCAAAATATTTTAGTATTCTTGATGCAAATTCGGGGTTTTGGCAGATATCTTTAGATGACGAAAGTGCTAAGCTTTGTACTTTTGCAACACCTTTTGGTAGGTATTGTTTTTTACGATTACCATATGGCATAAAATCAGCGCCAGAAGTTTTTCATAAACGTTTGAAATATATTTTTGATATTGAAGGGGTTGAACTGTATATCGATGATATTATAATATGGGGACGAACAAAAAAGGAACATGATGATAGATTAATACAAGTTTTAAATCAAGCAAAAAAATATAACATTACGTTTAATAGGAAAAAATGTAAATTTGGCGTTAAGGAAATAAAATACTTGGGACACAGGCTCACGTGTGAGGGGATACTTCCAGACGAAAATAAAATTAAAGCCATAAAAAATATGACGGTCCCACAAGACAAACAGGGAGTTCAAAGATTCTTGGGTATGATAAATTATGTGGGTAGGTTCATTCCTAATTTATCTAAAATAAATTCACTTTTAAGAGATTTGATTAAAAAAGAGTTTTTCATTGGGACGAAAATCATGAAAAGTCGTTTACAGAATTAAAAAGAATACTTACTGAAAAACCTACATTGCAATACTTTGATATACACAAAGATACAGTAATTTCTGTTGACTCGTCTAGGGATGGCCTTGGAGCAATACTTTTGCAAAATAATCTACCATGTGCTTATGCATCAAAATCTCTTACAGAATCACAGATAAGTTTTGCACAAATAGAAAAAGAAATGATGAGTATTCTTTTCGGGTGCGAAAAATTTTCACAGTTTGTATATGGTCGAGAATTTGTTGTTGAAACGGATCATAAACCACTAATTTATATTTATAACAAACCTTTAGCATCATGTCCAGCTAGACTACAAAAAATGCTTTTACAGTTACAAAAATATAATTTTAAATTAGTCTACAAACCGGGAAAAGATATAGCTGATGCATTATCTCATTCAACAAACAAAAATAATTCTGATACTGACGTAAATTTCGACATAGATAATCAAGTATGTGTTGTAGATCTATCAATTAATTTCAGTGAAAAGAAATTAAAAGAATATCAAGAGGCTACTCTTAATGATTCAAGTCTTAAAAAATTAAGTGATTTTGTAAAAAGCGGATGGCCAAAAAGTATTAAAAATGTTCCGTTGGAAAAGAGAAGTTACTTCAAATTTCGAGATGCAATTGTAGAGTATAAAGGATTATTATATAATGGTGATAAACTAATTGTTCCAAATTGTAAAAAATTAGAGATAATAAATAAAATTCATTTCTGCCATTTAGGAATGGTTAAATGTAAAAATAGGGCAACGCAATCATTTTATTGGCCAGGCATGACAACTCAGATTGAGGACATTATATCTAACTGTAAAATTTTTTTAACTTACCATAATAATAATAGAAAAGAACCCTTAATAAATCATGATATACCTAAAATACCCTGGTATAAAATCGTATGTGATGTGCTCTATATGGGGAGAACTATGTATTTATTAGTAATTGATTATTATACTAAATGGGCTGAATTAATTTTACTAGATAAAAACGCATATTCAGAATCTATAATAAAACAATTGAAAGCAATATTTGCAAGGTTAGGTATTCCATCTGTGTCAATTAGTGACGGGGGGCCACAATTTAAATCTGCGCATTTTGCAAATTTTGCTGAAGAATGGGATATTAAACATATAATGTCTAGCCCTAGATATCCACAGTCTAATGGTATGGTGGAAAGAGCTAAACAGACTGTTAAAAAATTGTTACAAAAAGCATTAGATGATTTAAATTTAGTATTGTTAACTTATCGAAATACCCCTGTAGATAATAAATATTCTCCATCTGAATTATTAATGTCAAGAAAACTTAGGGATCTGTTGCCTGTTACTAAAAAATTGTTAAAACCTCACTATATAAACTATAGACGATTTAATAAAAATAGTAAAATAAATCAAAAGAAACAAAAAATTTATTACAACAGAGGAACAAAAAAGTTAGGCAATTTGAAACCTAATCAGAATATTAGATTTAAAAAACATTTAAATTCAAAATGGACTTTTGGTAAAGTGAAAGAACGAGTGACAAATCGTTCTCGTTCATACAGAATAGTAGATGATAAAGGAGATAATTTTATTAGAAATAGAAGATTTATAGAAGTAGTACCTAACAATACAGAAAATGTAGATTCAAAAAATTTAGTAGATAATTCTAACAAAGTTAAAAAGTCAGAAACTAGTAACGATGAGGATATTGTGATTAGTTCGGACGAGGATAGTGGTAGTGAAAATTCTGTACTATATGAAAAAAATGCCACTTTCCCTATTCCACTTCCGTGTTCAAGTAGAGGTAGACCCATAGTTAAACCAGATAGATTTAAATATTAGTTATATTTTGTTTTAATGTAAATATTTAATATTTAGGTTTTTGTGAAAGAGAAAAAATAAAAAAGCAAAAAAAAAATATTAAAAAGAGAAACAAAACAAAAAAACTTACCTGTATTAAAATGTAGTATAGTAGTTAGGATAGTCACTTTAATTATAAATGAAAATTATTATATTATTTTAAGAAAAGTAAAAAAAAAAAAGGGAGATGTCATATATACATGATACACATGTTTAGGTTGGTAGTAATTGTGTAGACCAGTGTATTACCATCTACTTGAAGAATATAAAATAAAGTAGTTATACTCCCAACCTGTGTCTCATTCACACATATATAACAGATATTAGGTCAAGAGTTCGACGACTTCTTAGTTATTTATGTCGACGACATTTTGATATTTTCGGAAAGTTTTGAGGACCGTATGATCCATTTGCATAAGGTGTTTAGTAGACTAAAAGAAGCCGGGTTCACACTAAATAAATGCGCTTTTTTCCGAACTGAAATGTTTTTTCTTGGTTACATAAACGATTCTACGGGAATTAAGCCTGACCCATCTCGAACACAGGCTATTCGAGACTACACATCGCCTCGTAATGTTAAGGAACTTCAGCGATTCCTAGTTCTCGCCAATTTCGATCGATCATTTTGTCCACACTTTTCAGCCATCGCGTCTCCATTGACCGACCTCTTAAGGAAAAAGGTTAAATGGAGATGGACGTCCATTGAACAGTTAGCTTTTGAGGAGTTGAAGAAGCAGCTCTCTGAAAATACTTTACTGTATCATCCCAGAAACGATAGTCCGTTTTGCTTGCAGACGGATTCGTGTGATACGGGTCTTGGAGCCCAGTTGTTTCAAATAGTGAATGGGGAGCGTCGTGCAGTAGCATGGGCATCTCGACGATTACTAGCTAGGGAACAACGTTATCATATTAACGAGTTAGAAGCCTTGAGTATTGTATGGGCCTTGGATCGGTTTAGAATATACCTATTAGGGAGACCATTTCAGATCTATACCGATAACAGATCTATATCTTATTTAAACACTTGTCGACTATTATCTTCTAGAATTGCCAGGTACGCCTTAGCAATTCAGGAGTTTGATTTTGTTCTAGAGCACATTCCAGGTTCTCAGAATATGATAGCGGATGCGTTATCTCGTCATGCAGCAATAAGGCCCCCAACTCCATTAAATAAAATGTTTAAAATTCTTCCAGTATTGAAATTCCCTAAGGAGTTTACTCCTCTCCTAAAAGACATAGGTCGGTACCAACGCGAAGATTCTAAGTTCGGCGATATCATAGACAAAATATCAAAGGATCAAAATTTACAAGAGAGGTTCTTGCTCAACGAGAAGGGAGTACTTTATTTGCGACGGAGCACTAATGAGTTTTATAAATTATGTATTCCTAAAGCTCTAACAGAGCGTTGTGTTACATTATTCCATGAACTCTTGGGTCATTTTGGGGCGTACAAAACCTGGTGTGCCTTAAGGCACGAGGTCTGGTGGAATAACATGCACAAAGACGTTAAGAGAGTTATACGGTCTTGTGAGATTTGCCAAAAATCAAAGGTTTCAGTACTGCCAAGACCAGAATTACACTCGATAATTCCAGACACCAAGAACGAACTGCTGGCGATCGATTTGTTTGGTCCTTTGCCAAGAAGTCGGGGTGGTGTGACGTATGTGTTGGTGTGTCTCGACGTATTTACTAAATACGTAACTTTTTATGCGCTGAAGAGAGCAACTACTAGGGCATGTCTCAATCGGCTTGTATTGGATTATTTTCCTAAATTAGGAAAAGTTAAGAGTGTACTTACCGACCACAGGACACAGTTTACCGCGCAAAACTGGGTCGAAACTTTGCGGGCTATGGATGTTAAAGTAATTTACTCTTCCATACGCCGACCTCAGTCAAATCCATCCGAACGAGTTATGCGGGAGATCGGGCGCCTTTGTCGAACTTATTGCCAGGGACAACATACCCGCTGGGCATGGGAGTTACCCATTTTTACTACGTTCCTGAATACCCTAGTACACGAGTCCACGGGTTACAGTCCTATGGAGTTGCAGTTAGGTGCACGTGGTGTCACACCAACGCTTTGATATTAAATACCGAGAAAACCGTCTGTATGGAGTTTACCAGCAAAAGGAAAAGTCCCCATATAAATAAAATAATTGTGGATGGTTCAGTTTTCACATGTACCACCATAATTAAATTTATTTATTAATATTTATCTTTACTGATTCAAATTTAAGCTGGAGCACACACACTGACTACATATGTAAATAATTAAATAGTGCCTATTATGCGATCTTGCAGCTCAAAAATACTCTTGATACACCGAGTATATTAAATGTTTACTATGCCTTGGTTTATTGTCATCTATCGTACAATGTAGTATTTTGGGGTAACTCCAGTAACACCGAAAGAATATTGATTGCTCAAAAAAGAATTATGAGATTAATTTTCGACATAATACCCAGAAACTCATGTAAGCCGTTCTTCATAAAATATAATATCTTGACATTTCCCTCAATTTATATATATCGCTGCTTATTACATATGAAATTAAATTTAAACTCCTACCAATAAAATAGTGATTTGCATAATTATAATACGCGTCATGGTAACATGATCAGGCTTGATCAGCATAAATCTAGTGCATTTGAAAAATCATGTTCTTATGCTGGAACTAAATTTTTTAATCATCTATCAGAAAATGTACTCATAAATTAAAAAAAAAATTAAAGAATATCTTATTGAAAAATGTTGTAACACCATAAATGAGTTTCTTATATAAGATGTTATTATTTTAGCCTAGTCACATAATATTGTTAGATATAGTTATAGTCACACTTTTTAACAATTATATTTTAAATTTTTGTATTTTGTATTGTTGTATTGTAAGATTTTAAAATGTATCTCTGACCATTCCTATACTGTGAAAACAGTCGTATTGGAAAATAAATATTTATTACTTATTATTTATTTATTATTATTATTCCACTACCGAGATTTTTACCAGAGTCGGTACGGGGCCCTGGGGAAAATACGTCTTTGGTGGACGTGGAAACAAAATTAATTTTAGCGAGAGAGTCACTAATCAGCAAGGCCGCTCGGCGTAACCTAAACCAACCAAGCCGCCCTTATAAGGAATTTCAGCCTGGGGAGTTAGTTCTGGTAAGAGCTAATCCAACTTCGTCCGCTATAAATTCAGAAACTAAAAAGTTTCTATTACTGTTTGAAGGCCCTTATGCAATTAAAAAGAAAATTAGTCATGCGACCTATATCCTGACCTATTCTGAATTCAACAAAGAACGGGGTACTTTTCATGCATGTCACTTGAAGAAATTCCATAAACCGACATCACCTAGCCTGTGACACCCGTTTATAAAATTGGGGGGCAAAAGATGTAACAGAATTTCTTGGATCTTTTATTGAATAGCGATCGGGGTATACCGGCCTCGGTGATCAAGAATCCTTTTCGCGATCAGATTGCCGGTACTCTGCGAAGCCACTAGATGCCGTGCCCAGTATTGAATGTAGAACGATTCAGTTAATCAGTTTTTTTTTTCCAAAGGAATATGGCTTTGGGAACGTAGCCCGTATAGCCACCTGAGTTAATCAGTTAGGTAGTTTTTTTTGAATTATTGATAGAGCGGTGAAAGAAACATAATAGCCTGTTTGGTGTGATTTTTCAGTAATTTGTTATTATATATAAATTGTGTGAATTGTACCTGGTAATAGGTAAATGTTTTTTTATTGTTATTTAGGTGTATGTACTTTTGGTAAAATTATTAGATATTAATTGTTTGTAACTTTCGGGTATGAAAGATCAATGTATTTTTATAATTTTAGTGTTTCTGGAACCAATAAATAAATTTGTGCTATCCGGTGGTTAAAATATCTTGCATAGAAACCCATCCCCCAAAAATCAATCGCACGGCTTCCGGCCGATCCAATACAGTAGATAATTATTTTACATTTAGCTATTTACTTATATACTTATATTTACATATATATATATATATATATATATGAAAAATACTAGGTTCTCGGGTTGAACCGCGTCTGAGATTGTTAATGTCTCGACGTTTCGGCTCCCGTTTTGGAGCCATTTTCAAGAGAAAAAGTGAGTCAAGTAAAAATTGTCAAAGAAAATAATCCCTAAATCCATCAGAACTAGAAGTGGGAATTAAGGAAATTAAGGCTACAAAGGAGGGAGGAATATTAACAAAATGTAATACTGTTGAAGAGGTTGAGAAAATTAAAACCGTTGCGGAGGAAAAGTTAAAACAATATTATAATGTGAAATTACCGAGCAGAAAAAACCCGTCTTTGAAAATTATAGATATAGACGAGAATTATGATAAGGAGGAATTAAAGCAAGTTCTACTAAAACAAAACGCATTTATAAAGCATGAAAATATGGAATTAGAAATAAAACTGGTTAAAAAAATGAGGACCGTCTACATGGCTATTGTTGAATGTGATCCCCTGACTTTAAGTATGATTTTAGAGAAGGAGAGGCTAAGTGTTGGATGTGCAGTTGCAGAGTATTTGAGCATGTGAGAGTTTTTAGATGTTTCAAATGCGGAGGTTTCAACCACAAGACGAATGA
This sequence comes from Leptura quadrifasciata, assembly GCA_963675555.1. Taxonomy (NCBI): domain Eukaryota; kingdom Metazoa; phylum Arthropoda; class Insecta; order Coleoptera; family Cerambycidae; genus Leptura; species Leptura quadrifasciata. The sequence continues at coordinate 74,381,585 of OY776676.1, read as the reverse complement.
TTGCAAACTGAGTGAAAAATGTAAAAAGTGTATGGGAGACCATGCTGAAAAGGACTGTGAATCCAGCGTGAGTAAATGTAGAAATTGTATAGAGACAAACGAGGGGAACTCTGAACTTAACCTAGATTTTAATCATTATATGTATGATGTTTCATGTCCTGTACTGCAAAGGAAAATTGAAGTCGAAAAAAAGATCAATAAAGGCATCACAATAGCAATTAAGTCAAAATGTCGCTGCCACCTAGACACAAATTAAAGACAGTTTAAAAAGTGCGAGTGAGGAAATTCTTGGCACTGCAGCAAGTAAAAAAACAGGAGGACTGGTTCAATGATAATGAAGCTTTTATACAAGAACTTCTTGACCGCAAACATACTGCCTTCCAAAACGCTATCAAAATTACAGGGGTATAGCTCTCCTGGCAGTTGGAGGGAAGATACTCACTAAAGCGATGGCAAATAGGCTAACACCTGTTATGGAAAAGTTACTTCCTGAAACACAGAGTGGCTTTAGACCAAACCGAGGCACATCGGATTTAATCTTCACACTTAAACAGCTTCAAGAAAAAGCACTCGAACATCAAGGAGAAATTCACATGGCCTTCATTGATTTAACCAAGGCGTTTGACTCGGTGGACAGGGAAGTGCTCTGGAAAATTATGTTCCGCTTAGGTATCCCTAGAAAATTTGTGGAAGTATGTCGCAGTCTACATACAAACAACAACGCCCAGGTTATGTATAATAATGAGGCAACCGAACCTTTCCAAACCCTCACTGGAGTTAGGCAGGGATGTGTCCTGGCACCCCTACTCTTTAATTTGTTTACCACTGCTCTAACAATTATTGTTTACAACAAACTGACAGTCAGAGGAATAGGTCTCAGATACCGTTTTGATGGCGGTCTCTTTAACATAGGGCGCTTTAGAGCTTTCACGAAGACACGCACACGATTCGTTTGTGATCTCCAGTATGCGGATGACTGTGCACTTTTAGCCTCTACGCCGGAAGAGCTTCAAGAACTTTTAGATGTGTATGCCCAGAGCTATGATTCCTTGGGACTTAAAATCAACATTGGAAAGACTAAGATTATGTCAACTCCTCATCAAGTGAACCAAATAGACATTTCACTTAACGGAAATTCTCTTGAAGTGGTGGATCAGTTCAATTACTTAGGCAACGTTGTTAATGACAAAGCAAACATGGACAGCGAGATTCGCAATAGAATTAACGCTGCATCTAGAGCACTCTGGGAACTTAGACAGAGAGTATTTGACAACCACGACCTTGCTTTGTCAACGAAAATGGCTGTCTACAGAGCAGTTGTCATTCCAACACTGCTATATGGATGTGAAAGCTGGGTCACTTACCGTCGTCATGTGAAAGAATTAGAACGTTTTCAGCAAAGACACCTCAGAAGTATGATGAAAATCCGTTGGTTCCATCACATATCAAACGTGGAAGTACTCAGGAGAGCAAACAGCCTTCCAATTGAGGTGCTTATTTCAAGAGCACGCCTAAGATGGGCAGGTCACGTTCATCGTATGCATGATAACCGCCTTCCTAAATGTACACTTTATGGTGAATTGCTAAGCGGTAGAAGAAAGCGTGGCGGTCAACGAAAGAGGTTCAAAGACGCTCTCCATGAAAATCTAAAATCCTGTGGTATTGCAGACGAGCAATGGGAACAACTTGCAGCGGACAGAACCGAATGGCGGGGGGTTGTGGCCAGCTATCAAGGAAATGTTGCTGCAAGAAGGCCGAATCCAAGACCTAACCAGGTCTATGTTTGTCCTGACTGCGGTCGACATGTGCTCTCCCGAATTGGCCTCTATAGCCATAGTCGTGTGCACCGTAGATGAATGGGAGTTGCAATAGACTACACCTTTTACTTGTTTTTTATTGTACACAATTTATCGACTGTAACATTTTTATACTCGGACTCGAGTAACGGCTAATAATTTGTGTTAAATTCTCAAAGTTTGATTAAACACTATGATGAAATTAGATATTTTATAGGGGTAAACAATCCTTTAGTTATGTGCCTAACTGAAAGCCACGTAACAAAAGAGATAGATGATTTTGAGATAGCTATTAATAATTATAATATTGAACGAGTAAATTCGGAAAGTAGACACACCGGTGGTGTAATTTTTTATATACGTTCAGATATTAAGTATAAAGTCTGTTTTACTTCAACTATTGAAAGAAATGTATGGTTTATTGTCATCAAAATTAACATAAACAACGATTACTGTACTTTAGCAGGAGTTTACCATTCACCAAATCATTCACACGCAGAATTTATAAATTTTTTGGAAAATTGGTTTAATGAAAATGTAGTAAATATATCGCACACTTTCTTAATGTTTGGAGATTTTAATATTAACTGGGATTTTAATACAGGGTATAGTAATCACTTAAAAAATGTAATAAATGATTTTGGTTTAAAGCAAATGGTCAACTCCTACACACATTTGTTTGGAACTGGTGGTAGTATTATTGATTTAGTCATAACTAATAGCCAAAATATAGAAGTCTCGGTTTTAGATGAACCAAATATAACTGATCACAATATTATAGAAATTAATCTACCTAAAGTAAACAAACGTAGAACTCGTATAATTAGATGTAGACTTAAAGATATAGGCCCATTTCAAGATGAACTTTCTAATTTTGTAAATAACTTTAATTATAGAAATAATATCAACGAAAAATATGATTCATTTTCGAGGAACGTGATAGAAATAGTGGATAATTTTATGCCTAAGAAAGAAGTTATATTACATGGGTCAGATAAAGGGTGGTTTAATGAAACTGTCCTTAATGCTATAAGACAAAGGGAAGAAAGTTATAAAATTTATAAGTTAACAGGTAATCAAAATGATTGGAAACAGTATAAGTGGAAACGAAATAAGGTAGTGAATGTTGTGAGAACTGAGAAGTGTAGGTTTTTTGAAAGTAAAATTGATTTCTGTAGAGGCGACCCAAAAATGATGTGGAAATCCTTAAAAGAAATCATATCTAGTAAAAATAGGGAGGCCATTAGTGAGGTGTTGTTTGGTAATCAGTTATTAAAGGATATGAATGATATCGTTGAAAGATTTAATGAATTTTACATAAACAGTGTGACTGAAATTGTAAATGAAATCCCAGATAATAATAGACTTTACCAAATAATGCATAACCCCAATAAGTTTTCAGACTTTCAGTTATTGGATAAAAATGAACTTAAAACGATAATTTTTTCATTAGCAAATAAAAGCAGCCCTGACGATATTGGAATGTCCTTTTATAAAGACTTCTTTGACGTGATAGCTGACCCACTCCTTAACATTATTAACACTTCGTTGCAGTTAGGTATTGGTCCTAATGCATTGAAAATTTCAACCATCGTTACAATAAGAAAAGTTGCCAAAACCATTAAAGCGGAGGAATTTCGTCCAATAAATATGCTTGCAGCATTTGAAAAAGTGCTAGAAAAAGTTGTATATTTGCAAATATTACGATTCGTTGTAGAAAACGAATTAATATGTAAGTTTCAATCTGGCTTTAGAGAAGGTCATAGCTGTGAAGATGCGTTGCAGTATGTGATTAACGAATGGAAGGAAGCAAAGTGACCGCTATAGTTTTCTTGGATTTAAAGCGCGCATTTGAAACAGTCGACAGAGAGAGATTACTAAAAAAATTAAAAGAATATGGATTGGATGGAGTTGTACATATGTGGTTAAGTAGTTATTTGGATGGTAGGATGCAAAGAGTAAAATATAACGAGTATATATCGACTACAAAAAATATAAATGTTGGAATACCACAAGGAAGTATTTTGGGGCCGCTACTGTTCATTTTATACATTAACGACATGTCAGATCTGTTTAGCAACTGTTCTTATCATTTGTTTGCAGATGATACAGTTGTTTATATAACGGAGGACAGTAGTGTGTTATTGGTCAATAAAATGAACGAAGTTTTGAGAGAGGTCAGTGATTGGTTAGAAGTAAACAAACTGAAACTAAATGTGTCTAAAACAAAAGGAATGATCATAGGAAAACAGAAATTTAAAAACGAAATAAAACAGTTAAAACTAGAATTACAGGCGTGTGGGGAAGTAACTGAAGTCGTCAAAGAAATTAAATATCTGGGTGTAATCATAGACGATAAACTTAAATTCAGTAATCACGTTAATTATATATGTAAAAAAGTAGCTAAAAAGATTGGCGTTTTAAAAAGAGTTAGTTGGTATTTGTCTATCAATAGTAGAAAACTAGTATACAACACTATTATTTTACCACATTTTAATTATTGTAGTACTGTTCTATATCTCTCTAACCAGAGTGACATAGAACGTTTGCAAAAATTACAGAACAGAGCTATGAGGATTATATTAAAGTGCAGTATTTATACTAGAGTAAATGACATGCTGGAAGTTTTAGAATGGATGAATGTGTATAATTATATCGAGTTTAATGTACTGATTTTCATACATAAAATTAAACTGCATATGTTACCTCCCTATCTGCAAGAAATGTACAAACGTTTGGGGATTTTCACAACTATAATACTAGAGGTAGAATAAATTTTGTACTGCAACGAGTATACACAACAGCTGCACAGAGGTCGATTTTCTTCAGGGGTCTAATTGCATATAATAGCCTTACTAGGGAAGCTAAGCAGGCAAGTAACATAGCTTCTTTCAAAAGAATAGTTAAAGATAATTACAAATGAGTTTCCTCTTATATGTTATATGCATAAATTTAGCTAATAGTTGAGGTGACACATTTGATCGATATTGATTGATATATTATGATAGATGTATAGGTATGTATAAGTATAGGTATGTATAGGTAAGAGAGGAACTGCTTACTTATAATATGTGAATAAGTATTGTTTATGATGTATGTGTAAATATAAATATTTTTCTCGTATTGGGGACATATATAGCAAAGTGCTAAATAAAGGACTGTTATTATTATTATTAGTTTGTAAGAAAATAAATAAAAAAGATCTGATTTAATACTAACGAACCCCGCAACGATTTAAGGCAAAATTCTACGTGTCGACAAGTTACCACAAAGAAAATTTGTTAATTTTAAAACCGAATCATTTAACTCTGTGTTTTTTAACTAAATAAAATATTGTAAATTCGTAATTAAATAAAGTGTGTTTATTGAACTAGAAGATTATACAGGGTACTCAAGTAGGCCCTACTCAAGAACCCAATAAGGGAATTATAGCTAGATAAGCTTATACAGGGTGAAGCTTTGGACCCTCACCAAGAAATAAAAAAGCCATATTACACTCTGAACATATACAGGGCGAATCTCTCGGAGGACTCCTTCCGTTTAGGGACATACCACCCCGACCTAACTTTCAAATAAAATTAAGTGCACGAGTGGCCTCTGGGGGTCTCAGACGAAGCTAGCCAGCCCAAATTTTTTTTTCCCAACCACAAGAGGCAACCACGTGTTCAAGACGCTCATCGTGGACCTTAAATATTAAACCCAGTGCCAACTCCGTGTTCATGCTAAAGAACGCTATAACCCCGATATACTTTTCGACGTTGTAACAAAATCCGACTTAGGAAATACTTCGTACGAAAAGCGTGCTTCACGTAAAAACGCCGTGGAAGAGGTTTTTAATTCTTGTAAACATATTTTTGCTCTTCGGAGCATTTTTTATGCCAAATTTTCGCTAACTCTTCAAGGAGCGTTAATTTAGAAAGTGTAGCAAATGTCGCTGCACAGGGACGTAATGTCGTCCCGACCACCTAATTTTAGAAAGTATACTAAAATTAGACTTCAAAATTTCCAAGATTAAAAACCCTTTTACGAATCCACGTTGTCAAGCACTGCAACTCTTACGAGGTATTGAATATGAGGACAAGTTAGTCCAACGACTATTCAAAGTATATCGGAAGTTATAGCGAAAATAGCCCTTAGCGACATGGGACCCCCATCATTTCCTAGCAGTCGGATTTGACGGGGAAATGATGTGTTTTGACGGGGTTTGCCCTAAACCGGTTCCTCAGTGATTCGGAGTCAAAAAAGTATTATTACCATGTACTCACACGTGCATGGGATCTGCCTTGCCTGAACGTAAAAAGTTGTTATTGTAAAATACAATCGAAGTAGAGACGCTTCAAGCAATTTTAAGCTCCGAGGAGCGACCAAAATTAATGTGAATTAATAAATACGTTTATAAGACAGGCAAGCAAAAGCCCACCAAAATTTCAGTTACACGAAACTTTTCTTGAATCTTTTTGTGCATCGTTAGCTTATAAAACCGCATATTGGATGGTAGTTGGTACCGTATGAATCGTTACGTTCCTCACCATGTGTTGTACACGGGTCAGACCATTGTTTGTTAACTCTTTCTCTTGTTGTAAAAACATGATTTTTTAAAGATTTAATATATATATTTTGAACTTTATATTGTCTTTTAGTTGTGTTTTCTAACAAAATTCCTTTTCAGGTTTAATTTTAAAAGAGTGTGATACAGACAGTGTTAGATTTATAGTGTTACGACGTCTTCCAATTGATACCATCAGAGCAGCAGTTAAGCATAAACGACAGTAAGTATGATTTATTACATTATTCTCCGTTTGAAACAGTCGTGTTGAACCCTAAAAATTTTGTGAACGTAATATTTACTATTTAGAGTTAAGAAAAGGTTGAGGAAAAAGAAAATAAATTTTTTCTTTTTCCTATTTTTTTTAATTTTTCTAAGTTTTTCGAGCAGAAAATACGTCCTTTAGACATCCTTAAAACATGGAACGTTCACATTCACAACGAAGACCGCGTCCTCGTCTCACACATCTTCCAGCGGCTTGTATATCACTGTATGCGCGGAAGCTATGCAACCTTAGGCGAGGGTTGTATAGGAGATATACCATCCTTCGGAGGGGATGTAAAGCCGTCGGTCCCTTGTCTATTAAATGTTAGGCAAGTACAAGATCCCTACTCTTCTTAGGGAAGAGGTTCGGCAAAAATTCCTGGTTGGAGGTAGCTCGTCTACAGGCGTCGGTGTTAGGCCTCAGTAGCGGAAATAGGCCGACGTTAAATAAATGTATAAAAAAAAATATATAGACTAGGCAATGTTAAAATTTTATTCCGGGCAAATGCCATTCTGCAAGATTCTCTTATATTCATTCCAAACATGGAACGTATGGCTCTTTTTTGTAAAATAAATACTCTAATCGCGGATGCTGAATATCCCCAAAAAATAATACCGTATCGAATTCGTGATTCAAAACTACAAAGATAGTATGATAGTATTTAGAGTATCTAAACTGGTGGTGTGGCGCAATCGTTTTAATGCAAACAAATACTTGCACAATATTTGCTTATGAACGTAATTTGTGTGTTCCAATCTAAGGATAGATCTATATTAATTCCTAAAATTTTATGTGATGTTATTTGTTGAATTGATTTTTTATTGTTCTTAATTAGTACACTAGATGTATATTTTTTACCAATAGAATGAAACTAAATAATAAACGTTTTATTCTGATTCATTACAATTTTTTTATTTTTGAGATAATCGGATAACGCAAGATTTAAGTTCAATTTGTGGACAGAATCATTTAATAGTTGATCATTTGCAATAATAGTAATATCATCAGCAAAAGTACCATATAATGTTGGCAAATAGTTATCTAAATCATTTGTGTAAAGAATAAATGACAGTGGTCCCAAAACACCACCCTGTGGAACGCCTACTTCGACTGGCAACTTTAGCACCGAGAAAATCTACATACTGTTTCCTGCTTTTTAAGTATGATCTCAAGAGTTTATTACATAAACCTCGTATACCATAACATTCATTTTTCAAAAGAATGTCATGGTCCACAAGGTCAAAAGTCTTAGAGAGATATATAAACAATGCGATTACCTTATGTCCTTGACCTAAGTTTTTATATATAAAGTTCAAAATGCTTAATAATGCTGTTATTGTTGACCGATGCTCTCTAAAACCATGCTGATTTGGAGATAAAATGTTGCCAGATTCTAGGAATGATTTTATGCATTTAGATAATAACTTTTCGAATATCTTGGAAAATACTGATAATATTACTATTGGTCGATAATTACAATTCTTTTTGCGGTCGCCCTTTTTATATAGGGGAATAACTTTAGATAATTTTAATGAGCTAGGATAAGTGCCCTCCTTAAAGCATTGGTTGATGATATGAGTTAGTGGTGTAGCTATCTGATGGGCACAGAGTTTTATTATTTTAGTAGAAATATCATCAGGGCCTAATGAATTTGAATCTTTTAAATTATTTATAGTCTTTCTTTCTGAAACTGTGATCGGTTGTCAGTATATTGAATTCTCATTATTAGGTAAATCTGGAATTTGAGTTATGTTACTTTGAGACGTATTCATTAGATAGATTCGAGACTTTTCGTTTGTCTGCATATGTAGACTCAATTCTTTCCCAAAAATATATAATAAGGGAAAGGAGATAACAGGTGTAGGCGGCATCCATAACTACTGGTGGAAGGTTCTAACTTCTACCCATGAGATTCTTGCAACGCAATTTCAATCCGTAATTGAAGACCCGAACACCGTCCCAGCATATTTCACTCTAGGAATCACGTTCATGCTTCCCAAAGGAGGAAATAATGCGGACCCAAAGAATTATCGGCCTATTACATGTTTGCCGGTCATATATAAAATAATTACATCCATCATTAGCACCAAAATCAACGAACACCTGAATAACAACAGAATCCTAGAGTGGGAACAAAATGGATGTAAATAAAGAACCCGCGGTTGTAAGGAACTACTTGTTATGGACGTAGTTATCACGAAACAGGCGAAGAATAAGAGCAGAAGGCTATCTGTGGCATGGATAGACTATCAAAATGCCTTCGATTCAGTGCCTCATTCCTGGTTGGTAGAAGTGTTAAAAATTTACAAAGTAGACCATCAACTTACACACTTCCTGGAGGCCTTGATGCAGACATGGCGAACATCGATAGTAATGATGCGCTCGCTATTAGAAGAGGGATATTCCAGGGCGACTCATTAATTCCGCTTCAGTTCTGTATGACTCTAAATTCCTTAAGCCATATGCTGAATCGAAATGCCATCGGATATAACCTAGAGCGCAGAGTCAAAATCTCGCATCTATTCTATATGAATGACCTGAAAATATATGCTGAAATCCTCAACGACTACAAGGAGCAGTGGAAGTAGTAATAAAGAGCTTCAGTGATTCTATAAACATGAAATTTGGTCTGGGTAAGTGTGCGGTATTGCATATGGCCAATGGGAAAGTTCCGGGCACCACAAACCTTACTTTGATGGATAATGAAACGACCATTACCTCTCTATTACCTGAAAAGTCGTACAAGTATGTTGGCTTCCAACAAGGGTTAAGCCTACAGGTCGTGGAAAATAAAGAAAAAATCACTGAAAAATACTGGCGCAGAGTGAAGACAATATTGGACAGTTAAATGCAAAAAAAAAACAAAATTATCGCCCTAAACACCCGGGCAGCACCTGTCGTCAGCTACACACATTTAGAATATTGCACTGCTCATAGACAGAGTTGCAGCAAATAGACAGGAAACTGCGTGTCACGTTTACACAGCGAAGACTGCACCCCAACGCTGCAATTGAGAGGTGCTATCTAGCTAGAAGTGAGGGAGGTAGAGGACTCGTCTGCATGCAAACTAGCCACCAAAAAGAAATAAAAAACTTACGCCATTATTTCCATCATAAAAATTTGCCTGCGCATAGAGCTATAGCGGCACAGGATGTGAACCTCTCATCGCTAGACCCCGCGACTAGAGAAGAAGAAATAAATCTAGTTAACTTTAAAGAGCAGTGGAAAAATAAGCCTTTTATGGAAGATACTTTGCCGCATTGAAAACATTTTTTTAAAGAAAACATTAACACAGCCTGACACAGATGAGAAATCTACCCATACCTACCTCATTTCAGGATATTTGTTCCGTTTAGAGGGCTCACTAATGGCTATATAGGACCAGGTGCCAGGTGCACAAAGTGCCGCTTATGTAACAGAGAGGAAGATTCAATACAGCACATAATCTCAGGATGTAGTTACCTGGCGCTAACAGCCTACACCAGCAGGCATAACACCATGGGTCAAGTAATTCACCAGATAGTTGCTCTAGAAACAGGTCTGAAGATAGGTTTTGTCCCAACGTACAAGTATCAGTCCAACGGAATATTGGAGAACGAAAAGTTTAAATTATACTTGGACATAGCTATAATTACAGACAGGCCCATAGAGCACAATAGGCATGACATGGTAATAATTAATGAAGGAAAGAAATCCGCTATCATTATCGACTTCGTGAATCCTCTGGACGATAACCTTGGCGGAGCTTACCAACAAAAAATTGACAAGTACGCACCACTAGCCTTCGAAATTAAGGAAATCTGGAACCCGGAAAAGGTAGATATTAAGCCTCCAATAATATCTACTACGGGAACCGTTCATGAGAAGCTACACCTAGAAGAGCTAAGCATAGGTGCCGGCAACGCTATACAGTGGATGCAGAAGGCAGTAATATTAGACACCACCGCGTTAGTCCGGCGAGTCCTCTCCAGACAGTAGACGACAGGGAAGCCTTGAGGAATCCGGCGACCCTGAGCAACCTGTCGTTATATGTGTGATTATTAAATAATAATAATAATAATAAATAGAGCGACAACGGATCGGCAACCTCTCGTGGTGCACCCCGGGCAACAGACAGAGTAAACTCTACCTCACTCATATCGGACGTGGATCCCGGGGCTAACCACCCTGTGATCCAAGACCCTGGCAATCAGCATGGACGCTATAAGCGGGCGAGAGAATACAGTGATAATTTGCTGACCTGCTACGAGAGCAGTGGGCCTGCGCGCAGGGGGTATATGGTGCGATTGCGCCATATCTGGTTCGACATGCACCCAGTGTTTGCCATCTTAGCTCAGAGATCAGGTATCCTTGCTGCGCAGGTCAGGCTATGTAAGAGCACCCCGTCAGTAGGAAGAAGTGCCAGCCGCACTTCCATCGCTGCAAATACCAGCTGACGAGGAACATCCTAGGGAGAACACCAATGTTAACTTAAGGACCAGGGTTAGCCTTAATACCAGGGCGACCCTAGAGCCACAAGACCTGACATGAATGGACGCAGTCATCGAAGAGGAACTTCCGAAGATGGCGACATCTGGCAGATCAACATTGCCGTGTACAACACCGCCAGCCAACTCGTTCCCCGCACGAGGGCAGCTACTGCCTCAAGCGGAATCGAGAAAGCTAAGCGGCGCGTACAAAAAGTCGAAGGCAAAATACAGTCGGCCAGACAGCACGCCTCTCAAATCCACAGTGTGGTGGAATATATAACAACTAATAAGGCATTTACACCCAAAGTCCGGCGCATAGCGGCCGGAGTAAGACGCCAACACCACATTGTAAATCTAACAGTGTTGTTTACAATCAAGCACCACTGTTCAAATCGGATTCGAGCACTTATGGCAATCAAGAAGACTATATGAAGGCGGTTGAGGAGTATGGAGCAAAATACGCTGTTCCGTAAGAGTCCTTCCCGCCTATTTCAAGAGCCACCGCGTGTTGTCAATAATCCACCGACTGTAGCATATGTTGAAGTTTTCTGGAAGAGCATTTACGAAACTACGCGTCCGTTTAATAGCAACACTCCAGTAATCGCACACTTTCAGGGTCTGTGCCACAAAACCTTAGGAGATCCAGAGGAAGTTTGTCCGGCAATCAGTACGGAGGAAGTCCAGCAAGCGCTTGTTGGCACCAAGAACTTCGCTGCCCCGGGTCCAGACGGCATAAACAGCTGGTGGTAGAAGGTATTTCCTTCCATTCACCGCCGTTTGGTCCGAGTTTTCAACTCATGGTTGAACGCGGGGTAGCAAATTCCGGACTGATTTGTCGAGGGACGTACTGTGCTAATTCATAAAAACTGGGGATCTGTCCGATCCAAGGAATTATAGGCCAATAGTAGATAAAGAATGAGAAATGGCAGGTACCCCCCCTCCATATATACCCCCCACTCCTCCCCCACCCCAAGCGTGATTGGTCGATGGGAGGGGATAAGCTCCGCCCACTTAAGCGGATTGGTTGAGTGGGGGGGATAAACCACACCCCTCATAATATGATTGGTCGATTGGTGGGAGGTGCGCAAAATGGGGGGGGTGATATTATGGTACTCTCTTACAGACAGATATCAACTGTTCTGATCTGAAAACATAACTAGAGAGTTCAAGTACTAAATACCTCCAAATGAAATTATCTTTTAATATATAAATTCCTTAGACACCGACAATATTGTGTACTAATATTCGTGTCTCAAAGGTATTTCAAGAAACTTCTAAATTTCAACTATTCAAGATGAACGAATACAGCAGTGTATTGCCTGAGCTGAAGTTTGACTTATTTAATAATTTACCTCCAGCTCCGCAGAATAAAAACGATTTAGTGATATTAGGTGAAAGAAGACATAAGTTAAATAAATCGAGGAGCAAGTATGTGTCAACGGGGTTATCAAGGTGTTATAATCCATGTGTAAAGCTGTGTGGAAATAAAATTAATGCAATAATTTTTGACGTAACGGACTGGAATAATTTTCTCACTTTTCAAGGATATATTACCAATTATATATACATACCAACGATAACATTCAACCAATAAATGCTGATAATTTTTCCATCCAATTTGAGCAATTTTCCAATTCTACAGTTATAAAAATTATAAAGAATAACTAAATGTGTACTTGGGTTATGAATCAATCTGCAAGTTGTGGGAACTTGTTAAGTATGGCATTGACATGTTAAAAAGACAACAGTTTATAAATTATTTTAAGAATGTAAAGAGAGAACTACAACGTCAAGGAGGAAATATATTTGAAAATGCTCTAAACGTTATTCAACACAAGAGTTGCAGTGATGAAAATGCTTATATTCTCATGGAACTTGTTTATATTTATCCAGATTTATTCAAAGCCGAATGAAATTTAAGAGACATTAAAATTAATAATAATGATTGGTTTTGTAAGCTAATATATGTGTAAGTCATTTACGAATTCCTTTTTATTATTTTATAAAGCATATGAAATAATGTATAAAATATGTACAAAATATATAAATAAAAAACATGTATTACTTAAAACATTTGTTTTATTAAGTTAAAGTATATGCAGAGTATTATAATACAATTTGATTTTTCGAAATCCATGAATTATATTTTTTGTCTAATCCAAGCCATTTAACATAGAGTTTCGTCCCCTTTTTTCTTATAATCTTCTCCACAAGATATACATCTGGATATTTTACTTTCTGAAGTTCATGCTCATAAAAACCTCCTTGAATTTCATCACCATTTTGATCTTCCAATAGTTGTTAATTTTTCTGATTTGAAAAATTTCGTTCGACCGGTTAGGAGTGTAACCTTTTGAAAAAGGTTCTCGATATTTACTAATTCTCACACATAATCATTGACTTTAAATTTTCGTTTCCTTGGATCAATTGTTTTCAGATGACTATAGGCAGTTTGTAATAAATATTTTTAATTTTTCTTTTTAACATTTTTTGGTTCCATTCCAGTAGTCCTGTGTTTGGTGCTATTGTATTCGGCAACAATATCTGGTAAGATATTGTTGTCGAATACAATAGTTGTAGTTTCCTTGTAAGCTGAACTGCTTCCACATTTTATTTTTTAAAGTTCTATTCACTCTTTCTTAAGATGTGTGTAAGAACTATAGTGGTTAATTTTTTAAATTTTTTATTGTAAAATTCTTTACCCATATCCGTCTGTAAATTCTTGGGTGGTGTGCTCATCTGTGACAGGATCTTGTCCATTGCTTCTACAACTGCTTTTCCATTCTTTTTTTGACAAGTTCACACCAAACAAATTTTGAAAATACGTTAATAACCACTAAAATATATCTATGGCCTTTGTTTATTTTAGCATACCGATCCGTTTCAACAAGATCTGCTTGAATAAGGCCATTAAGGCCTTTAACAATTACTTTCCTTTTGTTAAAATACTTTCTGGCAGGCTTATGAATTTCGTTGACTATTTCCTGTTTAACGTTAATCATTTTTAGCTATTGGACACTGTAGTACAATTTGGACGTACAGAGGATGATTATTCTTTGCGTAAAAGGTAAACTTATCTTCCAAATTTACAATTTTTCCCACAAATTCTTCTGCTGTAGCTGCAACTGCATTCAAGGAAATTTGAGTACTAGCAGGTAATCTTACCAGATATAGGGCATTTGTATTCTGTTGTATTGTTCTCTAATGTATAAAAAACTACACTTTGAGATTTCTGTAAACGACCTCGAATATTTATAATACATTTGCTATGATGTAAAGAAGGTTCACAAATGTAAAATAGTGATGTTCTTGGGGGTGATGTTAATAGGTGGGATGGGAGAATTGGCGATGAATAAGAAATTACTTCATTCTTTAACATATGCCTTCCAAATTTATTAATTGGCATGGTGACAGTCTCAAAGTCTTATACTGAATGCTATCTCAACATTTCACGTAAACTATTTATCTTATTTGACCCCCTTTCAATCGTTCTATTATTGAGGTTATCTCATTATTATGCCCAGTATTTCCTGCTAATTGTGATGCTATCAATAGTCTTAAACGATCTACAAATTTATTGTAGTCATCGAAATGCCTATATTCAATCTTCTTATTATTTTCCATTGTTTTTAGATTTCCACCTCTCTTATTTTGGCTCCTTGTTTTTATTGCTTGCGTCCTAGGAAGTGAACTAGATCTCGATACTATATCAATATATTGATCTAAATCAGTTGGTCGATAACCCGCTGGATGCTTTTTAAACATCAGTTCATATAATCCTGGTGTACCCGTATATTTAAACTCGCCATTAATAATAAAGTCAGCGCCATCAAAATCAATAGTTGCATCACCAATCGCATATTTTTTGGCAAAAGGGTCGAAGTAAACACCGAAAGTATCATCATATTCATTTTTTACATCTTCGATTTTTCCTTCTATGTATGCTCGCGGTAGAGGTTTCTTAAATTGCTGTAAATATTTTTCATGTTCTGCAGCTGCCGATGTATCTGCTATCGTTGGCGGAGAAGTTGCATCAAAGAAACTTTCACTGAACTCGGGCCTTACTTGAGTCGGGTCATACTGAAAAGTTTCGTCTTCCAAATGAACAGGTGTAGAAGTGTGATAATACCCAAGAGGAATTTGACCAATTGATCGAGTATTAAGACTATCACGGCTTACTTCTTCTTTTAATTCTTTTTTCAAATATGGTTTTTTCAAAGCACTTTCTGTTTTAATAAGAGTTGACACCAAATCTTTAAGAGGTTCAGTTATCGGTTTGTAAGTTTCCTCTAACTGTGATTGTGATTTGTCGATATCTCTTTTCAAACTTCTGCATTTTTGTTTCAGCGCCTCTCTTGTTTTTAAAAGCTGTACTGTCACTCGATTATCCATGATTACTGACTGAGGGGGCTCAGTGTTGAAACCTTATATTTGAACGAATTTATCGAATCCCTTCCGATATCTTCCACAGTTAATAACGCAATCTTTATCTATTACCACAAACCCATATTTATCTTTCCAACAAAATGCACAGAGCTCTCTGAAATCTTGAAAACACATATCCACGTTTACATGATCATCATAAATATGTTTCAGATTGTTCATATCTTGAGGGAATATCACAATAAGGTTAGCATTATCTCTACATAGTTATTTGGGAATGGCGCTGTATGTCTGACATAGGTAAAAACAATCAGTGTTTTTATGACGTCCAAAACAAAAATAGCTTTTAATGATATTTTGATTACAAGAAGGTAAATCATCAAATATTATCACAGAATTCGGTTTTATTTCTTCTGGAGTTATTACTTCATCCCCATCATTATATTCGAAATATCCAATTTCATTCATAGGTTTCATAAGCATTCTCAAGTACTCATATTTTGGTTGATATAGGGACTTATAATATAAGAAAATATTTTCAAACCGTAACCCATTGGGGTGTCCTAATAAACTGAGCATCACATTTGTTTTTCCGCACCCTGAGCTTCCTACCAAAAGTCCTCGTTTCGATTGTCCACCAAATAAAATGCCGTGCTTTTGAATGGTGCTGGTCTTGGAAACGTCATCATGATCTGCTATCAGTAAAACTGTTTCTTGCTAATGAGTCCGCATTTCTGCCAGCTACTAATTAGTACATATATCTAGAAATTATTTTGAAGTAGATTTTCATTACAATGAGAACTACGGCAAACTGACTGGACAACATATCCTGCAGGTATATATACGGCTACTTTACAAAACATGTTTTATTGTTTATGTCAGTTGTATTATAATGGTTCGCAGAAAGTCTTCTCCACCTAGTAGTATTGGAAGTGCTAAGAAGAGAGGAGGTAGTCTGCTTAATAAAATCATTGATAAACTTCCAGTGGAGTTACATTTGCCTGGTTATAATTATTGTGGACCTGGAACGAAACTTTCAAAGAGAAAGAGGGGATAAAAGAATTAATCTGTTGGATGAGGCATGCAAAGAGCACGATATAGCGTATTCTAAATTTCAAGGCGTCGAGCGACGAAATCAAGCTGACAGAGAATTAGCTGAAGTCGCACTTAAACGTGTAAAAGCATCCGACTCAGGTTTCGGTGAAAAAATTGCCGCATTGGGAGTTGGTGGGGCGATAAAATTAAAGAATAAGTTGGGAATGGGCCTCAAATGCCGAGGAAGTCGTTCCTCAAAGAAGAAAGGTGGAGAAATAAATGTAACGCTTGGTATGAAGAAAAAATCAAAGTCAAAGAAGCGGAGGAGAAGAATTATAGCTACCCCAAAAATAGGTGGATTTCTCCCATTTCTTTGACCTCTTTTGGGAGCATTAGGAGCTCTCGAGGAGGTGCAGCCGGCATTGCAAAAGCAGTAAATGACGCTAAATCAAATCAGCGCTTAGGTGGGCGGAGCTTATCCCCTCCCATCGACCAAACACGTTTGGGGTAGGGAAGAGTGGGGGGTGTACATGGAGGTATGAAGGGGAGTACCTGCCATTTCTCCTCATTCTTTACCTACTGCCAATCACCTGTCTGAACTCCTACTTCAAGATGTTTACACGTATTTTGTATGCTAGGACACTACGGCAGGTTGATCCGGTCTTCCAGCAGATCTACGAGCAACGTGGTACCAAGAAGGGCATAGCAGGTTGTAAGGACCGCTGTGTCACACAGGATTTTGGGCAACGCAAGCGAAATCTATCGAGTCCTGGATAGACTACCGTAAGGCATTCGACACAACATCTCATGAGATACTTTTCCACTTGCTTCAATGTCTTGCGGTAGCAGCACCACTAGTGAGATGCATAGAACAACTGCTGCCACTCTGGAGAACCTGCTTCACCACAACATCTGGCGCGCAGCAGGTTACGACATATCTGGTAGCTTTTAGGAGAGAAGTTTTCCAAGGAGTCCTCTCCTCTTCTGCATCTCACTGTTGCCGTTGTCTGTGGAGCTCCGTCAAACTTCCGGATACCATTGTGGGCCACCCAGCAACCGGACGCATATGGTCATCCATCTGTTCTATATTATGGCCTATTATCACCTCAAACTGTATGCCTCCGGAGAGCGCGAACTCCAAAAGCTCTTAGAGTGGTCGAAGAATACACGAGGGCTATTAGTATGGAGTTTGGGTTGAAAAAATGCGCAGTCGTCCACCTCAAGAGAGGGTGATGAGGGAAATTCGCTGAAGAGGCGCAGCTAGCAGATGGAAACATTCTACGACATCTGGATGCCGAAGAGACTTATACATACATATCTGGGTGTGCAACAACATCACATATAAGATGTGCGACAGATAAAAGAATCTCTCCGCGACAAGTACAGACACCTACTTCGAAGATTTGGTCTTCCGAGCTTTCAGGGAAGAACAAGGTGCCTGCTACGAATATGCTTGTAGTGCCTGTTCTTCTCTACTTCTTTGAAGTAGTGAAGTAGATGGTAGATGAGCTGCGCAAGATGATGAATATTCACCGTAGCATTCATCCTAAATCGTCCGTTACTCAAGTGTACCTCCCAAGTCACCGGGGGGGCTGAGGACTCTTGAGCCTGAAGTGTATCCATGGCCGGTAGTACTGAGTATATATAGCATGTAATATCCTTAGGAGCTTAGACCTGCTCCTGCAACTAGTGAGGGATTACAAAAATGTAGGTGGGGGTGCAGGATTGTTCAAGGCAGCAAAAAGAGCCGCAGATGTATTCGGTCTCATATTCGACATCAGGTGAGGAAGCCGGCGAGGTGCTGACCCAGAGTCGGTCACTGAGCTTCCGCCAAATCGTCTGATTAAAGCTGCCGAGCAGGTAAATATGCTTAGGCAGAATGTCGATAAATCCCTGCACGGTGTATTCTATAAGAACATAGAAACACTGGGTTTATCGACTAGGCTGACATTTGCCTTTTTAAAGTCAGCCGTGCTTAACTCAGAGACCGAGGGGTACATTGTGGCCTACCAACATGGTGTAATTAATAATGGTCTGCCGAAGGTCTACCATATCCTGGTTCACCTACTTCATCATTGTGCTAATACTTGGATTATTATTTCTGTACCTATTTTGTAAATGCAGAACAAAAAGACGAATACTAGCCATCGATGTTTCTGCATCACCCCCATCTCCACCTAGGCCTAGCAAACCCTACAGGACATTTGCTAACCTATTCCCTTCACGAAGACGACCTACCTTAAGGAGAGAAGACAACGAAGCCGAAAACATAGAACTTACCTAAAGACAAACTGTTTTGTGCCTTTTTACTCATTTTTATTCAACCTTATCATGCTTGTATTTTATACTTTTACAGTAAAGCTATATTTTAACCTTGGGAATATTTTATCCCATTTTACAATTCAAATTTAGTATGTTTGTATTTTACGCTTTCTTGCTAAAGCTATATTTTAACTTTCAACATTTTTATGTTATTTTATGAATCAAGCTTGTTGTGCAGGCATTTCATATTTTAGACGCTAAGGTTATATTCTGTATTTTAAACCTTATATTTGGTACTCTTTTACATTTTCAAAATTGCATTATTACATTTTATTACATTTTACATTTATTTCAAAAGTTGCTGCATAAAATATCAACTTTTTTTATAAGGGGGAAGCTGTTATATTAGAAATACACTATGATATATAATATCACTGAGACAGGTTTAACCTTCTCAAACATATCATGTTACAGACTGCGTAACAGCTCTTCTCTAATAACCGCTCACGTTGTCTGAGCTTAATGTTTCTTTTTTGGTAATCTTTTATCATGCTGAATTGCCAATTCACTGTTCTTTGTTCTCTAATGTTATAAATATAACCAACAGACATTTGTACCTTCAGTCTTATACTCACATGGGTCAAATACATTCTAAATCTATTATTGTTTTAATTGTACAAAGAGTCAAGCTTGACTCCAACAAGTGAATAAAGTTTTTAAAAAGCTATTTCAAGAATCCAAAATCTAACATTGACGCAGTCGTGGCGGATCTGAAAAACACGCACAGTTCGGGAGCCTAACCAGTAGCAAACATATCCGAGGGAACAAGGAGTCCATCTGCAAAAGGTGCCTAACCGAGCGAAAAGAGCTTCTGGAACAAGGAGAACTTCTTAGCTGTGGTGGTGGATCTCAATCCTTTGTTCAGAAGAACCTGCATTCTCAAACGCAAAGAAGCGAAACAATAATTATTCAACAAGCAACAAAGCAATATATCAACACAATTCAACAAATTAGCAAGGAAGAATTCATCCCAGTCAAGAAGTTGGTGTCTTCGGCAGTGTAGGAAACCTCTGTGGAAGGAATACCTGGTAACGCCCCTGGCAGAGAAGACCGCACTGTAAAAAGGTTCACGGAGCAGCATTCAACTTCAATCCAGACTTGTAGAATGGAAATTTTAATGCAAGTAGATTTTAAGAATCATGTCGATTATTTTGCATATTTTTCTTATAAAAAACAATTTAATTTAACGAACAGCAGTTCTAATATTCAAATAATAATTTCACTCATATTAAAACAGAACGTAATATAATATTTTAATTAAAATTTATATGACCTACATAAATAATTATAATCACATACCATTTTTGTCTTAATATTATTTTTATCATACATCACATAAAGGTTAAGCTTACGCCTTACTTGACCGTGAAATAAAATAAAACCCACAGGTTCTATACTGTTTAAAGTGCAAATTCTTTACATTGGTATATAAAATTTCAGTGACATTATTCCCAACTCAAAACACTTTTTAAATTAATCCAATTATCTATATCTATAAATTTTGAAATATTATAAAATAAACCGCACATTCTTCTATATATATCATATAAATTTACTAATTATCAGTAGCGTATTAGCTCAAATTGGAAGAAGTGTTTTAAGTTAATCCAATAGTTTTATAGTGTAAATTTCATAATACAAATACACAAAATGGCGACAAACGCAAGCAATTCCAATGTCAACAACTCAATCACTGCAAACGAAACTATAAATATTGAACCTTATGGGTTAAGTGAAATTTTTTCGACAGTCCCGGAATTCGATGGAAATCCAATACTTTTACAAGCATTCATTACAGCTTGTATACACGAACAGGGGATGGCAATTGATGATCAACGCATTTTATTAACGCTTCATATCAAAAACAAATTTCTCGGAAAAAACGCAGAATTAATAAATTCCCGAAACCCTTCTACACGGGCAGAAATCAAAAGCTTACTTGAAGCGCATTTTGGCGACTCTCGCGACCTGACGGCTTTGATTCAGGATCTGCAGAGGATTCGTCAGTTACCCAGCGAAACCGTACTAATATTCGTATCAAGACTACAAATGCACAATGTGAAAATACACGCAGCAGTGCAAAAGTAGACTCTAACTTTATAGGAAAAAACTGCTCAATGTAGCCTCATCGAAAACATGACAACCTTACTGACTCCCAAATTAGGCCAAATCATTAGGGCTGGTAACCCTAGCAACATGTTAGATGCAATAAACTGCATTAAACGTGAATTGCAACTATCCTATTTTGAATCACAAAAATTTTCTAGTAGAGTTCGAAATAAAAATCCCACTCAACTTCGATGAACCTTTTGTCCTAACTACAGACGGTAGTGCATTTCCAATAGGTTCTGTACTCTCACAAGGAAGTATAGGAAAATATTTGCCAATCGCTTACACATCTCGAACTTTATGCGGCGCGGAAACCAAGTACTCAACTATTGAGCGTGAACTTTTATCTTTTGTCTGGTCTGTAAAGCATTTTATGCCATATCTATTCGGAAGGAAGTTCAAACTCGTCACCGACCACTCACTTGGTTATTTTCTATAAAAGACCCAGGTAGTAGACTAGCGCGTTGGCGCTTAAAACTCGAAGAATACGATTACGAAATAATATACAAACCCGGAAAAATCAATAAAAACGCGGACGCGTTGTCCAGAATAAAAATTAATTACTTTTCAGAATGTTCCAAATTTTATTAAAAAATTCTAGCCGCAAACAAAGACTCAAACGAAGACTCAGACGAAGATGAAATTTCAGACAACGACGACGAGATTGCTGACGAACAAATTGCCCGAAAATTTGACACATTCTCCCGTCTTTACAAAACCAAATCTCTAATAGACTATTCCAAAATTCAAATCACAAATAAACAACTATTAGATCGAGAAAATAAAAATATATCGTTTTTCCAACAAAACAACTTGACAGACCTTCACCATCAAATTATCGAGGATATTTTCGAAGAAAACCCCCGAATTGTATAGCAATATAATTAATATCGTTTCCAGTAAATCGACCCGACAAAGAAACTACTACATTATCGCTCTACCCTTCGACCCAGAGTCTGTGGTAGAACACCTAATTTTAACACTGTACAAACATCGAAACCAATTAGACCTTTCCAAAACTTACCATGTTGAAAACAATCTAGACTTTCCAATCCTCGAAATCCTATCATTTATTTTTGCAGAAAAAGACTTAAAACTAATCATTTGTCAAAATTTAGTACGAACTCCCGATGAAGACCAACGTCCGATCATTCTCGACCAGCATCACACCGGAAAAAATAATTTACATCGTGGAATAAACGAAACAATACGTAGAATCAAAAACAAATATAATTGGCAAGGTTTAACAAAAGATATCGAAAATTTTATAAAAAATTGCGAAACATGTCAAAGAACAAAAGTCTGTCGTAAGAACCTCAACAATCCCTTAGTAATCACCGAAACCCCTAAAACTCCATTTGAGAGAGTTAATATCGATATATTCGAATTTCCCACGCGAAACTATGCATTAACTATCCGCGACAAGTTAACGAAATTTACTCAAGCTTACGCAGTCTCAGGCAAGAGCGCAAAATCAGTCGTAAATACCCTGTTGCTTTATTTTCAGCACTATGGTACCCCACTAAGGATTCATTGCGATTATGGCGGTGAATTTGACAATAATTTATAAAGAAACCTTTGTACCCTTTACGACTTAAAATTAACATACTCCAGCGTAGGACACCCTCAATCCAATGGATCTATCGAACGATTCCATGCCACCCTAGCGGAAATGATCAGAATGCATAAAACAGAAAATCCGAACGAACATCCTTTCACCATATTATCGTACGCGGTAATATGTTATAACAATTCAGTAAACAAAACTCATGGCTTTACGCCACACGAGTTCATTTTCGGACATGCAGCTAACCGATCACCCGAAACTCTTTATAACCAGAAAGACCTGATTACCAAATACGTTAGAGACCTTAACAACCGGATATCCTACTATTACAAAATTGCGCGAAGTCGACCAGAAGCACAAATACAAATAGCCAAAGTTCGATTCGATAAAAACATTCCCGAAAATCGAAACACATATAATATTGTCGACAAAGTGTACGTCAAAGAATCACAAATAAAAAACAAATTACAGAACAAATTTAACGGCCCCTTCGAAATTTTAGAACCTTCTCAAAATTCTGCAACATTATTAAATCCGGAAACAAACCAAACGACTAAAGTAAACTTTGACCGAATGAAATTTATACTGAAAATTAAATTTATTTTCAGGTTTTTCCTGTTGTTGGGATCAGCACTTGCTCAATTTAAAATAACACCAATTGACAATACGATTGGAGTATACTATCACCGAGACACAGACATTGTGATTTCTCACAAAAAATGGACCCTACTTGTACACAAGAACATTTCCACTTTTAAGACAGCTTTCGACAAAAATGACAAAATTCTTCAGGCGCTCTACAACACACTCGACCCAACATACCATTACATGAACGTCTTTCTAGGCGAAGTAAAAACTTTTATTTATTGGCACAAATTTCTCAATAAATACAATCAAAATTTGACGAAATTTACCTTGACACGAAACGATACAAACGAGGAATACTAAACGGTATTGGAACAATTTTCAAATCAATAACTGGAAATTTACACGCAGAAGATGGTCAGTATTATTCTGATTGCATCAACAAATTAAATAATGACGAGCACCAACTCGAAAATTTAATCAAAAATCAAATATCTGTCACAACTTCAGTAATAAAACATTTCAACGCAACCATTCAAAAACTGCAGGTTGATGAAGAAACTTTCAATAAAGATATTAAAACTTCAATTCTAGACATGACTAAAGACGTAGAAAATATTCACGCAAAATTAAAATTTATAGAAATCTGCGAACAGCTCATGGCAAGTTATCTATTTATCGAAGATAACTTAAACGATATCCTGAATTCTATCTCTTTCGCGAGGCTCAAAATAATTCACACATCGATCATGAAACCCAAAAGGCTTGGTAAATTCCTTACAGGAAATTTCACAGAATCTACAAAGGAACAATTTGCCACTTCCAATCAAATTATCAAAAGTTGCACAGTATTTAGACATTATAGAACTAAAAACTTTTCAAACAAATTCAGATTTAATATTCGCTTTAGACATACCTTTGGTAGACCCTCAAACCTATTCAGTATTTCAATTATATCCTATCCCTATTTTGGATAATAGAGCTGGCTTATATCATATCTTGTCAACCTCACAAAAATATATCGCGAGAGATGATGATTCTTTAATGTACTTAACCATCCCGGACCTCAGAGAATGTAAACAACTCTACTTCAACACTAAATTATGTCTAAATCTATTTTCATACCCCATTGATGATAATGCCATTTGCGAAGCCCGTCTCTTCAAGAACCTCAAAACTCTGCCAGGAAGCTGTTAGACGTCATTCATCATCAGCCGTCCAAAACGTCCAACGTCCAAAAGATAGACGAAAATACGTGGTTAGTTATCAACGCAGAACCCTTACAAGCAACCATCAACTGTCCAGAAAGAAGTTCAAAAACTGAAGTCATCTACAAACACTCAATAGTAAAATGACAACATAGGCATCACAAAAATTCAAGCCAATACCAATGAATTAACCGACGTAAAAGACGACACTCATCCAATCCAAATTCCATTCGAATATTGTAAACAAATTCCAGACAAGATCCGAGCTCCAAATCTTAAACCACTAAAATTGAACATCTCAACACGGAAGACCTCGAAATTGCCAAACACAAGTTGGACCAATACTCCAGAGATCTAGACGATTTTATCAAGGAACCCTTCACAACAAAACACATATCCTGGTTCACCTACTTCATCATTGTGCTAATACTTGGATTATTATTTCTGTACCTATTTTGTAAGTGCAGAACAAAAAGACGAATACTAGCATCGCCCCCATTTCCAGCTAGGCCTAGCAAACCCTACAGGACATTTGCTAACCTATTCCCTTAACGAAGACGACCTACCTTAAAGAGAAGCCGAAGACATAGAACTTACCTAAAGACAAACTGTTTTGTGCCTTTTTACTGACTTTTAGTGCTGGACTTTTCTGTGAATTTTATTTCATTCGTCATTATATTCCATTATTTTTCTATCCTTTGTTAATTTCAATTTTATTAACATTTTTACGTCATTTTCATTCAAACCTATCATGCTTATATTTTATGCTTTTACAGTAAAGGTATATTTTAACCTTGGGAATATTTTATCCCATTTTACAATTCAAATTTAGTATGTATTTTACGCTTTCTTGCTAAAGCTATATTTTAACTTTTAACATTTTTATGTTATTTTATGAATCAAGCTTATTGTGCTTGCATTTCATATTTTAGACGCTAAGGTTATATTCTGTATTTTAAACCTTATATTTTGTACTCTTTTACATTTTCAAAATTGCATTATTACCTTTTATTACATTTTACATTTATTTCAAAAGTTGCTGCATAAAACATCAATTTTTTTATAATACATTAGAAATACACTATGATATATAATATCACTGAGACAGGTTTAACCTTCTCAAACATATCATGTTACAGATTGCGTAACAGCTCTTCTCTAATAACCGCTCACGTTGTCTGAGCTTAATGTTTCTTTCTTGGTAATCTTTTATCATGCTGAATTGCCAATTCAATATTCTTTGTTCTCTAATGTTATAAATATAACCCACAGACATTTGTACCTTCAGTCTTATACATTTGGTCAAATACATTCTAAATTTATTATTGTTTTTAATTGTACAAAGAGTCAAGCTTGACTCCAACATGCATACCCAGTATATGCGATTTCGGCCTACATCCACCGCCATAACGCGGCATTACGAGTGCTTTACTACCATCTACGGCACTCATACGTGGTAGACCAAACACCAGTGCTGCCTTAGGTCCCTGGAGATATTAAGTCCATTGTCAAGAACGAGAGGTACAGGATATACTGGAACTACTCGTTCCCGACCGTCAGGTACGATCTCCGGTACGAGCTCCTAGTGCTGTACCCAGGCTACTCAGTCAATATGGTCGTCCTCCGTACTCGGAAGTATGAAGCCCACGCTGCTCTCGCCAGACCATACCGGCCTGTCAGAAATCTGCCGAGTGGCTAGCAGGCCAAATGCAGAAAGTAGTTATTCTGGGGTCCCTTCGTCTACTTAGGGCACACGATTTTGGTGTTTACAGTTACTGACCCTACAGGTGTGGGGAGTGGCTGTAATTTTAATCGCCGGCGCGATTTTCGTGTGGTGTCGGAGACCACGGGAGTCCTATCGGGAAACCGCAAGAAAAATATAATAATAGTAATTAATAATCGCACTCGTATGGGATAGACGAAACATCAGTGCTACCTTATGCTCCGGGGGATATTGAGTTCGTTATGGAGAACGAGAGGCGTCTAATTTATTGGAACTACTCGTTTCCCACCGTCACGTAAATACAAGCCAACAAGCCTGACATAGTACTCCTCGGCCACCAACTCAAGACAATGTACGGCACATAAACTGTGCCGTGTATGCCACTGCCCAACGCTCGTCTCAGGTGGAGAGGCAAAATACCCCTTCCCGCAAGAGAGAGCGCAGCGACGCATCCGAAAGATGGAGGCCAAAATCCGGTTGGCGAGGCAACACGCATCCCGTGTCCAATGTGTGATGGACTACATTCGGCCAATAGGCCTTTAACGCCTAAAGTTCGACGTATAGCCGCCAAATTAAGACGCGCCCATCACACACTTAACGGGGCAATGCTACAAACCACCAAGCAGCACTGCCTCGATAGGATAGGGATGCTACCGAAGGATTCATAATAGACATTCAGGATAGCCTTATCTGCATTAGAAACTATGAGAACTACGTTCTTAAAGTCCCCGGCATGAACGATGTGTGTAGGAAGTGTAAGGCAGCGGGTGAAACTATCAAACATATCATTGGAGGCTGCCTTGCTTTGGCTACGGGAATGTATTTGGGAAGACACAACGAGGTGGTGAAAATCATCCATAGAGAATTATCACCTAACTTAGGACTCATTTGTTTTAGAAGACGAGGACACATTGTTGTACTGGGATAGACCAATCCAGTCTGATGAATCACAACTGCCCTGTCATCCTGGTGATCAAAAAGAAAGACAAGAGGGCCGCTATTATTGAGATTGGATGGCTCCTAACCAGCAACCTACAGAAAACGGAGACGGAAAAAAGAAATAAATACGAAAACTTGGCTATAGAACTAAAACTCTTGTGGAGATTAAATTTCCTACCTTGTTAATCCGAAATAGTACCACCAACAGTTTCAATCCTTAATTTCCTTAAATCATAATAATATCCAGACTAGCTCAGTAGCAGGTTCCGGGGCTTGATCTATCTATAAAAAGTATATATTAAAGTAAAATTCTAGCAGTATCAGTGTTTCCGTTTATTCCTTTCCGAAATTATCAACAGAAATTTCAATTTTGAATTTTATAAATTTTCGAATGTCATTGGCTAATTTATATTCTCACAACCTTAATGTCCGAATGATTTACACTAAATTTTCTTTCTTCTTAATTACTAAATTCTTTGCTCCTTTTGATTTTATACTATCCTCGACTATCCAGTTTAAAATTTCAGTCCATGTATCTTCAAATGCCTTACTCTTATTATTGTTATCTCCTTATGTCTTCGTTTAAATTCTATATCTGTCTTCAAACTTTCTTATAATATAGTATTATGATTTTCGTTTTATCAATGTCTTAATATCCAATCTCTTTACAAAATTAATTAATTCTTGCTTGTCAAAATTCTCCAAAATCCTCCTTTCAAAATTAATTACTTCTCTCTATTTTTCCTTCGCTTAACGACCTCCTTCATTTTTTTTATATGTTTATCACTCTGATCTCCAAAATCCATTTATTTCTATCTTTAATTTCAAAAAAGAAACACAAAACAAAAACAAGCAGATTTCCACCTTAATACAACATTAGAATCTACCCATTTGAAATAACACGTATTAAACAAATTATAAACTAAATTAACCTATTCCACAAACTTTTTAAAAATCAATTTAAATTATGCTGTCTGAACGACAAATTTCAAAATGAAAAATATTAATACTATTAGCAACACTATGTTCGGATATAGGTAAGAACTTTCTATAATTTTGAATTTATATAAAGGAAATTTACAAATTTTTGTTCTCTAACAGATTCAAGAAAATAAACGGTCCTTCGAAATAAAATGAAAAGACAAGTGCACTCATTTGCGAATACATAGCAATATATATATATATATATATATATATATATATATATCATGAAAGATTGGTAGCCAATGTCATTTGTCAATTCCCCGACCAGACATAGACCGGTTTCGAACTTATTAGTTCTCATCAGTATGCCATAGGTCAAGGAACAGACAAATGACAGTGGCCAACCTGTTAGTTTTATACAAACTTAAGTAAATGGTGTACCGGTGAGAGGTAAGTGAATACCCTCATGTAGTCAAATGCTACTATACACCAGACATCATAGATGTAGATATATATATATATATATATATATCGAGTCGACCATCGACGCGGGAGAGCACCCGGAAGTACAATAACACTTCATATATATATATATATATATATATATATATATATATATATATATATATATATGTATATATATACATATTATATATATATATGTTGTTTTTCGTTTCGTTCGTTCAGTTCGAGCAACGAGAAGCAGCACTAGGCAGCTTTCAGTGAGAACCTGAAGATGGCAGATGAGATTCTGCCGAAACGTCGTTTAGACAACCGTGACTCCTGGAGGAGTCTAAGGCACGGTTTATCAATGCCAAGCTAACTTTTCACTAGAGGATAACTGACAAACGAAACAATGGATATCTATTATTTCATTTGACATTTATCCTGTAGTTAAGTGTTAACTCTGTTTCGATAAACTGGACCTAAGACATAAACCAAAACTGATAACTCACGAATCGGCTACATATCCATCCCTTATACGAAAGGAGAGTCAGAACAAATAGGAAAAAACTTTGAAAAACGTGACATAGCCATCTACCATACAAGAAACAACCTATTAAAGTCTTTCAGTGAACTGAAATCTTCAAGAAGCCCATATCTTACACAAAACTTCATATAGTAACTGTGACAAAATATACATTGGCAGCTCTCAACATTTATAAAAAGAATACAAGGACATAAATAGGACGAATTAACTAATACAGTGCTTATTAAACATATACATACTAAAAGCGGGAAATTATAAAAATGACTGAAATTAAAAAACATAAAAAACAGCATAAATGATGTAACAAACACACAATACCTAAGCAAACTATGCAATAAACTATCAACATAAAAATCACTAAAAGCAAGAATAATAGGCTTTTCTGTTTATAAATTTATAGGAATTCGTCAAAAAGCATATTTTATAAATTTTATATCAACAGGTAATTATAAATGTTTACTACTGTCGTAAGCAGAAAATAATAGGACAACTTTTCTCTTTCTAATGCAAATCTGTCTCTATTTGAATAATATAATGAGTAACCGAAATAAAACAGATATCACTTTTAATTTATTTTTTATTTTAATGCTGTAGCTATTGCTCTAGTAAATGATGGATGGTTAACATAAATTTGGTGTGTAACATTTTAAGAAAGTGGAGAATAAACGGTACGATTAGTAGAAATTCTGGATAAAAGGATAAAGGATATCCTACTTAACAAGAAACTAACTATTAATATTTCGTTATTGCACCATTTCTATTTATAACTTCTATAAGTCTGTTTGGCATCGAATTAAATAACCTTATACAATACTTATTAGTAATAATATTTTCCCATGCATTATTTACTATTTCCAGTAATTCTTCGGCATTCCGTGGTCTCACATTTCGTTATTGGATACTTCTTACGAGTATTCCCCATACTTCTTCCGCAGGGTTAAGATCTGGACTATGACTGGGTCAGTTAAGAACATTGATGTTGTTATCTTGAAACCAGTTAATTACGGTATGAGCAGTATGAACGGAACAATTGTCTTGTTGAAATATGAAATATGAACTCATTATTATGAAATAATTGTGACACAGAAGGGAGTATAATATTGTCTAAAATCCTAATATACGTTTAACTATTAAATCGTTCCTCAATATGCCACAAAACACCAGGACCACGTGCCGATATCCAAGCCGATATATTGACAGAAAATCTACCACTTTTTTCATTGTTAGATATATATTTCTCATCGAATCGAGTATTCGGAGGGCGGTAAACACGAATACGACCGCTGTCTGTTGACTTGAAAGTTTTTTCATCTATAAAGATTACACTGTGCTGCTGCATGACAGCGTAGCTCTGATTCTCTTACTTGCTGGCGACATGTACTACTCAATCCAGGAAAATTCGTTTCTTCAGCAGCCTGAATAACTGAATAAAATGTATTTTCTACTAAATCATTTACCAATGGCAAATCTTGTTGTTGAGTTGATATCCTCCGTCGCCCTGATCCAGAATTTCTACTAATCGTACCGTTTATTCTCCACTTTCTTAAAATGTTACATATCGAATTTGTGTCAATATTATAACGCAGTGCAATTTGTCTCATTGACCATCTATCTTCTGCTTTAGCAATAACTACAGATTTAACTAAATCGCTTATATGAGGCACATTAGTTTTTTGCACACTTGCAATAAATTATGACAATTAACTGGCAATGTCAAAAAAATTAAAGTTAGATGTACACAACTAGATTTTAGCAAAATACCGTTATAAAACTTGTCCTATTTTTTTTGCTCACGACCGTACAACAATGGCAAATTATTTTCTTATTTTGTTGTTGCATTTATTTGATTAAATAAAATTGGCAGTATTGGCAGTAAAGTATTAATTTATTTCATCTGATATAAATATATGGGATATGATATATTTAAAAGGAAAATAATGAACGAAGTAAACAAATTTCATCATCCAAGCAAGCCCTTCCTGTAACCATTGCAAATCACATCTGTAGCTTCTCCATCTTTAGATATAATAGTCGAAAATTGTAAACACTTTCACTACATTCAGTCTTGTGATCCTACAGTGTATTTTTTACAATTATTGCAAATACAGTATAAATATGCGCTCTCACAATCGTTTTACTAAATTGTTAGCGCCGACACTGTCCCCCTGGCGTCTGCTTCACCTACAAAATACAGATGACACACTCATTGAGGCCACTGGACTCTTAATAATTTTGTAAATTTTGATTTGTGTTGACCGGTGATTCGGACACGTTGAACTTGAACGATGGTAACCATAGTGAGCTTATGCATCACACTAAATTACACTTTACTGTATATAAAATTGATAAAGTGTAATAAGAAAGATATTATTATTAGTGCCGCCTGTCTAGAATTCATTACTACTAAAACAGAATAGCAAACAAACTTAATAACTGTTTAATGTGATGATCTATCACCCAGTATCACTCACCCCTCTATTGTATATGGGCATCAGTATCAAAAGCGAAATCCTCTAATCCGTGAGCTAACAGACACGTCCGCCAAATAATTTAATTAAAATCAGATCAAGGGGCAGTTTTTAATTTCGATGTTCGGTCGTAAACAGGCCGGATTTAATACTTTCAGGATTATTTGGATTAACATGCCAATATAAACGATGTTTATCATTTATTTACTTGCTTATTAGAACTCTTAACCATTTATATTGATTTTAAAATAACTTTTTAAATACTTTTCTAATCTTGGTGGAAAATTAAAGTAGTACCAAAACAGCTGAGTTGAAATAATTGATTTATTCTCATTTTTATAGTATTATAATCCATATATCGACATAATATATATGTATATATATTATAATGTATTTTTATGAAGACCAAATTAAAATTGAGAAGATGTAATAAATATTGATTAAAGTAATGAAGCAAAGGAATTTGTTGATTACATGAAAATAAAAATATATTTAAACGATTTAGATAATAATATATAGTACATTTAAAACATTGCAGATCATACTAAAATAAAGAATCTAACAGTAAATTGGCAACAGCTGAAGCAAAGAACAATATTTAATTTGTAAAATAACCACAACTTCATGTGAAGTTATATTTTAGTATTAAGTTTTGTAAATAGATTAATTAGTGATCTAAAACTAAGTGCTAACTGCTAGTGATGCGAAAAAAGGAAGACAGAAGGAAACTAAAACATACAAGAATATAAATAACTATAGAAAATTATCAATACTGCAGAAATAACATTGAGAAGTAAGAAATTCAATAAACTGAAAAAAAAAGATGAAATTGAATTTTTGATAAAAAGAAAGGGTGACCTGGTGACAAAAAAAGGTCAATCAGAAAATGAAGGCAAGAGAGAGTTGAATTTTTTTTGATGAATGTTAGTAAAAAAAAGAAGAGAAAAGAACTCTACAAAACATTTGGCAAACAAGCGGAATAATTTCAGTGAGAGGATGAGGGAAATAATTTGGTATGCTTGAAAAACAATCACCTGTCTGGTGAATCTTGGCGCCATACGCTGATGCAAACACACTGTCGTCCAGGAAAGAGTAAGTGATCAAATTTGGACATTTTTTGAACATAGATGAGTAGAAGTGAATTATTTAATCAGGGTTTGAGACATGAACTAAAAGACGAATAAACATTAATTAGCATTTGGGGCTATATAAAACATTTTTTAAAAAATACTTAACAGAGGCACGTAAAGTTCAGAAGAAGGATTCTATATTAGTTTTAGTGCATTTATAATTCAATTGTTATAGAATAAGTTAGCTAGAAGCTAGGGAATTAGGGAACACAGGGAGTTACTAATCAGTGTTTACCTGAATAAATTGTTAAATTTTGCGAGATTCTTTATTTTACAACATAGGCAACGCAAAATATATTGGCGTTATTGTGTGTGTAAAACAATTGGGTGCCCACGAAACCCTGATCGAGGTCTTACGCAGCTTGTATATAGTATTATCTAAATTTAAATTAAAATTTCAAATATATTACATAAAATATCATAACAATATATTGCTTTAATACCTCTATGTAGATACTATATTAGTTAAGCATTTAATTATTCATGAGACTCTTACGGCAGCTGGTTCTCAGAAAGGATCACAGACCCCAGAAATCATTAGCATGCCTCAATGAAATGTTCTGATGCCAAAAAAATTAACAATATATTGACTTTTTCCAAATTCTACTTATTTCTACCCTACTAACTTAATCTAAATTTACAGAAAAAGAAAATACCTATATTTAATTTTACGTAGTAATAAATTTGTAACCTTATCTTTTTTTTGTCTTCCCGCGGGTGAAAATGTACCTATGTTTTAGTTTCTACGACTGTCCAACTGATTATCCAATATGTCCATTAACCATCCGACTATTAACTTTTCTGCTTCTGCTTACTCTGATTTCTAACTTTTCTTGTCTGGAAACTACCAAACTACTCTTGAAAAGACAGCGTGCTTATATTTTTACGCACTATTAAAAACGTTAAGGGCCACTAGTATGTTTCTATAGAAGTACTACTGGAGAATATGTACTTTTACGTGTTATTAATTATATCTTTATTACTTATATATTATTTTACCTATTTCAGTTACTATCTTTTTTATAATAATCAATTCCGTTACTATCGAAACTTCGTATGTTGAATTGAAACGCCAATATGTTTTGTATCTAGGATTTTAAAACCGCATGAAACTAGGTATTCCACATCAGAACTCGAGATGTTGTCAGTAATACACGCTATATCTAAATTAACTTATATTTTAACATCAAACCATTTTACAATTGAAACAGATCACTCAGCTTTATGTTCGCTCATGAAAAATAGGTTTGCAAACAATATAATTTATAGATGGTCTCTCTTAATTCAAGAGTACTCGTTTACTATTAAACATAGACCGGGTAAAGAAAATATAACAGCAGATGAACTTACTCGAAATAAACAAGTTGATATTGATAAAGGAAATAATTTTATAGTAGGTTTAAATATTCTGTTGGGTGAAAATTCGTTATATACAAATGAGAAAATTATTGAAAGTCAAGGATATTTGAATGAACTTAAAAATACATTACGTGTATGTTCACATAGAGGATATATTATTAAAAACAATATGCTCATTAAGACAGTTATGGATGAAGAGAAATACGTGATACATGATAAATTAGCTTTAGATATTTTAAATGATTTGCATATTCATTTTGGGCATATTGGGGTGAGAAAAACTTGGATGATTTTTAGAGAAACGTTTTTTTGTAAGAACGATTTATCATTAACGAAAAGAATAATTTCATTATGTCATAATTGTTGTTTGGGAAAAATTAAAAACCATAAAAATAGAAATAAAGTAAATAGTATTTTGACAAAACAACCTCTAGAAATTATAGCTATTGATTTTATAACCAATCTAATAAAGGATAAAGTTGGTTATAAACACATACTGGTTGTGGTTGATGTTTTTTCAAAATTTACAAAGGTATATCCCACAAAAAGATGTAATACAAATACGGTTTGTAGAATACTTTCTAAATATTTTAAAACTGTAGGCACTCCTGGAAAAATTTTAGCTGACAATGCGACATATTTTGACAACGACAGATAGTTTATAAAGAAGGTGATGTAGTAATAATTAAAAGTCTGAAGGTATCAAAAATTGACAGGAATATATGTGCTAAATTTCAATATCCATATGAAGGACCATATATGATAAACAGGGTTTTAAATGAAAATACGTATGAACTAAAACACATGAATAATGAAAACATAAGAGGTAAATTTCGCATAGAAATGATTTATCCATACACATTAACAAATTAAAACACACAAAAAAAACACAACAAAACTGATGATAAATACAGTATTTTGCAAATACGGCATAATTGAATAAAATTAAACAGTTTTACATAAGTAAAAGCTTATAATTTGGGGAGGGAATGCTATGTATTTGCATATTGGACGATTACGAAGATTGCATGTGCATGCATTTGCTGAATCAGGGTTTGAATTTGTTTGTTTCCTTTAGCTGGTTTTCAAAATTTATTTAAATTAGCTAAAGATCCGAAAGGTATGTGTTTTAGAATGTTGATACTTGTTTAGAGTTGTTTTAATAGTTTTAAAGCATGTTCAAGTATTGACAAATAGTGAAGAAGCACAGCAACCTGCCCGAAATGGACCTATGACGAGGAGTCAGAGCCGAGCGCGGACCAATCAAGGAGAACTACGGCATTCTACGGCACCGATTGGGCACGAGGATGCCCGACCACCGGCGAGAAGTTACGTGCATCATGTTCCTAGAAAATGCGTGGTCGGTTAAGATTAGAAAAGCTTATAAAAGGCACGCTTACATATATTAATCTTAATCTTTGCTTGTACGCCGCTTTGTAACAATCGTTATTGTAGAAAATAAATAAATTAACTTTGATTTAATTCGAAAGTTTTCGTTTTGTTTTTAAAAATCAACTTCTCGAATTATCGGAAGATAATTGGCGCAGTCGGTAGGATTCCAAGAGCAATCAATATAGTGATCAGTGTTCGTCTCAACGATTTACTTGGTATCCAGAATCTACAATCCAACATCCTTGAACGACGTCAGGCAAATTTTCCACTGGGGATCGAAGACTTCAAATTCTACTGTGTCAGTAAGATTTTTAGAATTCATCCTTTATTTCCGTAATCATTTTCACAACACCCAAGTAGCAAGGGTAGCATAAGTTCAGGAGTAGGCAGATTGAGACCTGAATGCGAACCGAGTCAAAAGTGAGTGAAAATATTACATTCCTATCCCTTTATAAATTCGAGTGAGAACATATTAGGGAATTTAAAGTTAATATCGTGATAAATCTATTAAAGATAATATCAAGTATTGAAATCGTAATTGATCATAATACCTAATTAAGAAATTCAGTTTAGTAACGTGATAAATCTGTTAAAGATAATATCAAATATTGAAATCATTATTGATCACAATATCTAATTAAGAAATTCAAATTAAATCAAATATTTCATATTTTTCTCTCAATTCAGTGTAGTCAAATTAGAAACAATACGTTAAGCGGTAACATGGCCACAGCCACACCAATAAATTATACGTTAGTAAGACTAATTTTAGAAACGATTCCAACATACGAGGGGGACAAAGATTTGTTAGAAATTTTTATCTCAGCTTGCGATGGCTTTCATGCTAAGTATTATTCAAAAACTGACACAGAAATAAATCAATTTATTTATCAGGCAATTTTAGGTAAGCTAAAAGGTAACGCTTTATTGATTATTGGTTCCCGTTCTGAATTAAATACGTGGCCTTTAATTAAAGAAGAATTACGCAACACTTACGGCGAGCGTTTAAATCTTGACAATTTAGAGCAAACCCTTATGACATGTTCCTTACAGAAAAACGAGACATATCACAATTTCGCGAAAAGATTACAATTAATCCGGTCCAAATTAGCATTAAAATTAAAAACAATACCTGTAACAGACATGGATATTCCTACAAAAGAGATTCATCTCAAACAATACAATAATATGGCACTAAAAATATTTGTTAGGAACCTAGACAGACGTTTACGTGACAAAATAATTGGGCAAACGCCGACGGACTTAGAACACGCAATGGCATTAGTTCAAGAGGACGAAAATTTCGAACTTTTCCTTCAACCACAAAATTGTAAACAATTAGTACCTAAAAATAATTTGCTATCAAGGCCTCACCACCCCGTTACTGGACAAAGACCTGTACAAAATTATCCTCAAAAACAATACTCATTTCCCATGAGACAATTTGACCAAATAAATAATCAAATACCTCCAAATCAATTCATTAATCGACATCAATACCTGGCTAATTCACAAATACCTCCAAATCAATTTATTAATCGAAATCAATACCCAACTAATTCACAAATACCTCCAAATCAATTCATTAATAGAAATCAATACCCGACTAACTCACAAGTATTTGGTAGGCCGCTAAATGTTTGGCAACCCGGGCAAAATAATAACCAAAATTATCAAAAGCCGGTACCCATGTCAGGCGTTAGTACAAATCCCACAAATTTAACTACAAAAAATCCTATGCAATATAATAAAATTCCTGTAAATTCTAGAAACCATAACGTAATGAACGAAACGCGTTATCAGCCTTTTCATTATGCAGAAAATAAAACGGACTTAGTTGAAATAGATAACGGACTCGGTGTAACTTACAATCAAGAAACCGATTACCTCGCGAATAATGCAAGCGACTTGTATTACAATAACGAGAATTATGATTTAACGTATGACAATTTACAAGATAATGAATTTCCAGTAGATAACCCACAAGAAATCGAGTCGGATTTTCTCCTGGAAACACAACCTACAATGAAACCATAGCCGAAATAAATACTAACTTTCAAACTCCACTACCGTATATACACATTAAAGCAAACGAAAGGGAACCGGAAATTAAATTATTAATTGACATGGGCTGTAGCTTAAATATTTTAAGACCTGATATAATAGAATATTATTTTCCAAATTCTATCACTAATAAGTTCACGCAAGTCAAAACTGCGGGCGGTATAGTAGTTGCTTCAGGAATTGCTAATATTCCATTACTCTGGCTAATAACTAAAAATTCAAATAATACTAGACAAATTGCAAACCAACTACAATACTATCCCGAATGCATAGCATATAATTTTCATAGCTTTTTCGACGGAGTAATAGGTATAAATTTCCTTAGAGATCTAAATTTAAATATTAATATCGAAAGTCAAAGGTTAGTTAGTAACAACTTTTCAATACCGTTCAAATACAGACAAGAAGACAAAACAAACGTATTTAATTTCATGTTAAGTCCACACGAAGTAACATTAAAAAAAATTCCAGTAAATATTGAAAATGGTAAGGTACTTATTAACGAACAACAGCTAAATAATAATATTACAATAAAGAACTGTATAACAACAGCCACAAACGGTCAAGCGTACGTAGAAATAGAAAACAAATCAAATTCGCCACAGTTATTAGAAATTAGTACGGGAATACCTTGCAAAAAAATCGATCATAATGAACACGAATTATTTACAATAGAGCAAGTACTAAACGATAATTATGTACCCAATTTTCGACCGATACCCGATTTAGACTCCTCAATTAGAACTAATCACTTAAATTTTGACGAAAAATCTAAATTACTAAAACTTTGCTATAAATTCAAAGAAATATTTCATAAGTCCAACGAAAAGTTAACAGTAACTGATAGTGTCCAACATCATATTAGGACGACTGACAATATACCCACTCATCCGCATATTTATAAATACCCTCACGTGCATAAAGAACTTGTTAAACAAACTATCGATTAATATTTAGAAGACGGTATAATAAGACATTCGCAAAGTCCATACGCACATCCGATCTGGATAGTAGATAAAAAATTAGATGCCTCCGGTAAAAGAAAATATAGGATGGTAATCGATTATAGCGCGCTTAACGCGAAGACAATCGACGATAAATACCCCTTACCCGATATCGATGCCACATTAGCAAAATTAGGTAAAAGTCAATACTTTACAACTATTGACTTGGCTTCGGGTTACCACCAAATAGCTATGCACGAAGACTCGATAGAAAAAACGGCTTTCACTTGCGACAGGGGCCATTACGAATTTATTAGGATGCCCTTCGGGTTAAAGAACGCCCCGGCAACATTCCAGAGGGTGATGGACCATATCTTACGAGACCTTATTACCGATAATATTTGTATGGTATATTTAGACGACATAATTGTCTATTCTGTGTCACTGCAGGAACATCTTGTAGCTTTAAAACGAGTATTCACTGCACTTAGGCAATCTAACCTGAAAATACAATTAGATAAGACAGAATTTCTTAAACGTGAAGCGGAATATTTAGGGCATATAATATCAGACAAGGGTGTAAAACCAAATCCAAAAAAAATTTCAGCTATTCAAAATTTTCCCATTCCTCAGACAACTAAACAAATAAAGTCATTTCTAGGCCTAACAGGGTATTATAGGAAATTTATAAAAGATTACGCTAAGATAGCTAAACCCATGACCGCCTTCCTAAAAAAGGGATCTAAAATTAATATTAACGATATAAATTACAAAAATAGTTTTGAGACTCTAAAACGATACTTAATAAACGAACCTATACTGGCATATCCCGACTTCAAGAAACCATTTACCCTAACTACCGATTCAAGTAATTTCGCAATATGTTACGGTAGTAGGACACTCAATAAGGCAGAAATAAATTATTCAGTCATTGAGAAAGAGCTGCTCGCGATAATATATTTTTGTAATTACTGGAAAAGTATTCTTTTCGGGAGTAAATTCACGATTAGAACTGACCACAAACCCCTTAAGTGGTTAACAAATATAAAAGAACCTAATTCTCGCCTTTTGCGATGGAAAATAAAAATGCAAGAATTTAATTACGACGAAATACAATACGTTAAAGGTAAAGACAATCATGTAGCAGACGCGCTATCTAGAGTAAAAATCGAATCCGATAATCAATCAATAATAAATAACTACGATAAAAATGAAAATAATTTAGCAGATTTCTTTACCTTGACAAACGAATCACAAATTACGCCATCAACTTCAAAAGTCGATCAAATCATTCATGACGCGATAAGCGATGAGACTCTAACCACCCCCCTGATTAATATAGTATCCGATATCACATTAGTACCAGAAAATCGGGCAGACACCAATAATACAGTACATACGGCACGAGAAAACCCGGTATTAGAAGTACCTATATCGGAAAACGCCTTTAATACATTTAAGAATCAAGTAAATTTTCACATAAGCAGAGACACGTTAAAATCAATTGTTCGGATAGAACAACTTTTTGAACACAAGACAAGACATAACGTAACACTTAGACTACTACATTTTGATGACGATTTAATTAACTTTCTGAAAGATTATCTAAGACCAAATACAACTTACGGCATACTTATACCAACGGAATATTTAAGTAAATTCACAAAAACCCTTCAGGACAACTTTTTAGCAAAATCATTTAAATTTGTACGATGTTCACTATTTCTGGAGGACGTCAAAACAAAAAATGACCAACTAGTGAAAATAAAATACCATCATGAAACCAAGACCGCTCATAGAGGTATAAACGAAACCATCACCGCCCTCACCCGTAAATATTATTGGCCCACTCTAAGAAACGACGTGAATGACTACATTAATTTATGCGAAATATGTCAAAGAACCAAATACGAGCGACGACCTCACGAAATAATATTTAAAAACTCCCCAATTGGAGATAAACCTTTCGATCATATTTATATAGATACGTTTCAAATAGAGAAAGTAAAATTCCTTACTATAATTGATAGTTTTTCAAAATTTGCCCAAGCCTACCCCACTACAACTAATGCAGTAGACGTAGTGGACAATCTATTAAAATTTGTATCACATTATGGCATACCTAACAAAATCACCTGCGATCAGGGAACGGAATTTAAAAACATGCAACTCGAAGGCTTTTGCACACTACATAAAATTAATTTACATTATATCACGGTAAAAAATCCGAATTCTAATAGCCCAACAGAAAGACTACATTCCACCTTAATCGAAAGTTTGCGAACATTACGGATCGAACAAAAATCCAACTCAATAACAAGCCTAATGGTATACGCATTAATTGGCTATAATAATACTATTCACAGTTCAACCAAATTTACACCAATGCAAATAATCAAAGGTATTTTAAACCATGGGTCACCAATAGAAATAACCGAGTCACAAATTGTATCCGATTATTTAAATAAACATATCGAAAATACCGATATAATACACCAATTGATAAGCAAAAATAACTCAAAATCTAGAGATCTAACTAAAACAAATAAAGACCGAGTAATACCCCCAGAAATTCACATAGACAGGAATAAAAACGTATATATCAGAGACACTACACGGAATAAAATAAATCCTATTTATCAACAAGCTAAACCACTATTAGACGACTTAGATAAGATAATAACGGATAAAGGAACCTTCCATAAAAAAATTGTCAAACCTATTAGAAAAATTACTAAAGACAAAACGTATTTACAGGAGGAAGATGAAGTACATCCTGGCACTTCTTCTTGCAATGACCTACCCACTCCAGATGAGTGCAATTAACATAACTCCCTTAACCAACCCAATTTTCCCTTACAAAGTCGGACCAACTCATATCACTGTAAGAAAACACACTTTCATAAAATACATCGAAACTAATCAATATGAACAATATTTGTCACAAATACAGAAAGTGCTCGATAGCATTTCTCTTAACGCTAGGGAACAATCGGGAAATTCCACGTTGTACGAATTCAACAAATCAACTCCGAACCTAACACCTTTAAAAAACCACGTACGGGACTCAATACAGCAAGCTTATTTAAAATTGTCTAATTTAAAACCTCAACTTGTCAGGCAAAAACGAGCTCCGTTTAATTTTGTCGGCAGAGCACAAGGGTGGCTTTTTGGTACCCTCTCTGACGAGGACGGTGAGAGATATAATAAGGCCATAGCAACTTTAGATAAAAATCAACAATCGATTCATCACGATCTTACCAATTTTGTATCTATTAGTAAAAATTTCATGAATGAGACTACTAAGCTATTTCAAAAATTAAATAAAAATAACAAGATTATTAAACAAGACTTAAACGAATTATC
This sequence comes from Leptura quadrifasciata, assembly GCA_963675555.1. NCBI lineage: Eukaryota > Metazoa > Arthropoda > Insecta > Coleoptera > Cerambycidae > Leptura > Leptura quadrifasciata. The sequence goes on along the minus strand of OY776676.1, from coordinate 74,340,000 downwards.
ACAAATAGTAAAGAAACGAACTCGTTTCATGTCTCTACAACAAATATTAAATATATTATTAATAGATTGTAATTTATTGCTAGAACATATAGATAACATTCAAAATTCAATCACCTTTGCCGAATTAAGGACATTAACAAATTCCATTTTACCACTTAACGAATTAACAGAACTGATTTCATTAATGAAACAAAAATATAATGACCAAATATTAGATTTTCAAATTAAGCAAGAATATTATAGATATTTGTATACAGAATTAAAGTACCACAACGACAACATATTGATTTTAATACATTTTCCCATAGTTGAAAGAGATGTTTTCGATTTATTTCATTTATTCCCAATCCCGATCAATAATACTACCATCATACCATATAAACCCTACATCCTGATGAATTCTTCTAATCATCACTATCAAGAGAATGGCTGTCACCCAATAGACAAATACTGTGTCACCCACGTCCAAGAATGGATAAATCAAAAGGACTGCATACCACCAATATTACGGGGAGATATGCAAATTTCCGGATGTCCTCTAACGACCATCTATCTACAAACTTCCCTGATAGAAGTAGTCAATGATGCCTACCTAATCATACTACCCACACAAATGACCAGGATATTCCAGGAATGCCAACCTAATGGATTCACGGACGTATCAACCCCTAGCCTGATACAAATTCCAAATAACTGTACCATCAAAGTTAAAGGCGTAACATATTCGAACGTGGAGACGTTTATTCAAGGAGCACCATTTCACCTGCCGACCATTCCCGAATGGCACCCGAGCGAAGCCGTACGGAAAATCCAGATCCCTGGAGATGTTCGTCTAGATAAACTTACTAAAATTCAAAGTGAATCTCAAGAATTAGTGGTGGAACAATTAAATAAAGTGACTAATACAAACGGACTGAAAACATTTGAAATAATAGTTATTGGACTGATAATTTTAACATTATGTTTTGGCTTGTATAAATTCCTTAAACCTTGCGTTATAAAAAATGCAAGATATTGTTCATTTTTCTCATTTTGCAAATCTGAACCGACCAACACTCATGAAAATCAAGATTTTAACGATGTTTTCCCTTGATTTTCCAAACTTCGAGGGGCGCATCATGTTCCTAGAAAATGCGTGGTCGGTTAAGATTAGAAAAGCTTATAAAAGGCACGCTTACATATATTAATCTTAATCTTTGCTTGTACGCCGCTTTGTAACAATCGTTATTGCAGAAAATAAATAAATTAACTTTGATTTAATTCGAAAGTTTTCGTTTTGTTTTTAAAAATCAACTTCTCGAATTATCGGAAGATAATTCGTGGAGCGTGACGTTTCAGCGAAGCCACTTGTCGGGTTGGCTCAGCCGCCCGCTACGCCTACCACAGGTGGTGGGGGACCGGTAACACGTAGCCAAACGCGCAGGCGCGCCCTAGACTGGAGCATATATATGGAGCCGCACAACGCGGGGAACGTCAGTTCAGTTCGAGCAACGAGAAGCAGCAGTAGGCAGCTTTCAGTGAGAACCTGAAGATGGCAGATGAGATTCTGCCGAAATGTCGTTTAGACAACCGTGACTCCTGGAGGAGTCGATCATCGACGCGGGAGAGCACCCGGAAGTACAACAACACTTCATTTAACACCAGCGAAAACCTAAAAAAACAACATATCAAGCAAGATTCTACACTTATTTCTAATGAAAGAGTTCCGTTTGCGTTCACGAAAAACATGAAATCGTAGCCAGATAACTGTGACATAATTAGAGAAGATATGAATACAAAATATGGAGGGTAAATACATAAAAGTTCAATCTGTGTCGCTGCGTGGAATTTTTTGAAAAAAAAAATTACTTTTTTCTTTACGAATTTTCAAAATTTTAAAATGTGAAAATCAAAAAACTAAAAACACAGCAACGTAGAATATAATAAAATTTATCACAAAAAAATATATAAAATGAATTATCTTAACTGTAAGTATTTTTAATTGTGTGGCTCTTTTTCGATTTTCGTATATGCAATATCTCCGCGCGTCTCTACGCGTATTCAGTGTTATTTGTGGCCTCAATTACTGCCGAAACATTCTGATGATAATTAACTCCACAAACGGCACAATGAGCTCGACTCCAACTCTGATGAATTCTCAGGTAATATTTACGCCAATAGCAAAACAATAACCGCAATTCAAGCTCCACCCCTCGGTACAGTGTTTTTATTATAATTTATCGGCTTAGTAGTTGTGTGCTTTGCAAACGAGACTTAAGGCTTTCAGAGAAAAGTACAAGCATCACATTTTCAAAGCAAAAAAGCGGCCAATGACAAATATATCCAAGTCTCCACTGATTCGCAAGCAGCTATGTGGAATGTTATTAAAAACAATAATCCTAACTTAAACACTCCATCCACTGACTTCTTGAATGCAAACTCTTTTAATAACTGTTTTATAAATGTTGCTGTAAACATCGTAAATAATTTTCCAACAGGTAATAAACACTTCTCTGGTTACATTGCCATCGACTCCAATTTAACTTTTAAATTTAAAGAAATGTCATACAATGAGTTTAGAGATACAATAAATGATCTAAAAAATTGTAAAAGTAAAGATCCCTATGACGTAAACACACGAAATAAAATATAATCGTTATCCCTCTAACAAATCTAATAAATCAATATATCAGGAACAACACTTTTCCATCAATTCTGAAGGTAGCTTTAATTGACTTAATTCATATGTATATGGATAACATTCAGCCTTTTCGTTATTATTTCTTCTCTCCACCAGTTGGCGCTCAAATTTACGCTGCCCATATTTCAAATGTTTTAAAAAGTTCGTTATTTTAGTAAAGTTGATCAGTGCAATTTTCTTTTTTAGGAGAAACATGTCACCAAAAGATGAAAAATCACACTTTTGCTGAGGACCAATTGAGTGTTACGACAGAGGATTAAGAAGAAAAACATCGAGATTAATATTTTGAAAGAAAAATATTCCCATACCAAAAATCCTCTTACCATGTTAAGGTAAGAAATACTTTACTTCTGTAACACAATCAACTTTCTATTTTTCTGTTGCATATTCTGTTCGGCTCAGTTTTGTTTTGCATCACCAAATTTCTAATTTTTTTTTAAATTGAAAATTACCATAATTCGCTGATGTAACTATTCAACAACAATTTGAGGTATACTTGATTAATAATTTTAAGTGTATACTATGTGTCCACGGCAAAGCGGAATTATCGGTGTAAATAATATTTTAATTTTATTATTAACACAATTTACTGTATTCTGCTCTTGCTTGACCCAACACACCTTAAAATATTGAAAACCGATACTTTGAACTATTCAGAATTAAAAATGACGACATATTTCAAGAGGTTTATTATTCATCAAATTTGCTTTTTCACTAGCAGTCAATTTGTTCAAATTGACGTGCTGTTGGAGTATTCGAGTGCCCACTTTTACTTCGGATAGCACTAAAAAATATTTCAATGTGATCTTATGTTAATTTATAAGTTAAGATTATTTTAATATTTTATTCTTTACAACATATTTCTTGTACAATCTTTCCAAACTTTCAATTGCAATTAAAAATCCCAAGAATCCAGCTTTACGTCTTGTTTGTAATAAAATTTTTTGCTGATACGTAAGCCCTTGAATATAACTTTTACAATAACTTAAGTAAGTTAAGATATTATTAGAATTTTCTGTACAAAGTGCTATTTTGTAAGAATATTTAGAAAATCTACTCTGGGTATTAAATATATCAAAAAGATTATTGAAAACTCTAACAAAAGTTTCAGTACCAACAGAATTCACAAAAATGTTGTGAATGTATATCTTTTATTTAAAAAAAAGCTTCTGCAACACTGTTGCTGAAAGTTTGCTTTGCAAGCTTGACTTTCATTTTCTCTCGATACCACTGAATATGTCTATTTTTAATTTTTTTACCTGCATGGAAACCTTCTTCAGTTTGAATTTCTGCTAGTATCTCAAAATACTTCCACTCAATTACGTTGCCCTCCTTATCCTGAAATATTTTTAGTGTTGCTAAAGCATTTCTTCCCAATTTTCAATTAAAAGCCAAAGAAGTAATGATTACACCAGATTTTTTTAGAAATTTAAGTACCGTTTGAACTAAATTTACTTTTTCACTAGCAGTCAATCCATCAGTGAAGAAATACCCTACAGAAATTTTCCAATGTCCATTAACAGCAACTAGCATAAACACCAATGCCTCTTTTGCTTCAATCGAACCAATCTCCTCCCCATTCGATTGAATATCCACATATCCAGTAAATTTTTTTCCCGTCTATTCGACTCACTTCATTATTGCTATTTCATCAAAAACTAAATTGCATAACACTTTTTGATGACATACTGCCAGTTCTGGCACCTTAGTCTGTATTGCTCTGAGGGAAGCTTCACTTAATCCAGAACTTCCGTCGACTGACATAGGCCATTTTGTGATGGTGGCAGGGTGAGGAAGAGCATGACACAATTTTTCCCTTACATAATTGTATGCTTTAGCAGAATAAAAGTGTAACGTTAACGCAAAAGCTCTTAGCTGAGGTGAATCAATTATTCTTCTTACAATTTCACCAGGTAGCTCAGGTAATAATGCCTGTAAATTGTAGAAAATATAAGAGTATATAAAAGGCAAGTGGTGTTATTGAATTTTTTAAATTATTATGCACACAATTTTCTGTTCTTGCTTGGCCCAAAACCTATTTTCAATACGTTAGGACTTTAAAATTTATAGCGGACGCTGGTAATAGCTTAAAAATAAAAATGTACTCAAGTAAACTGACATTTCTGTGCAGGATATTGAAGAATGTCATAAGAAAAACTTATTATGAATTAGAGAAAATGATATGTTCCAAATTTGATAACTATATGTATATTTTTAAATGTTTGTTATGTTTACCAAATTTTTATCATCTTCTTAAACATTGGTTCGAAAAAAATTAATAAATATAATATATTAATAAACATAACGGCCGGAAATAGAACACCACTCTCTTACCCTTTGTTACATATTTATTTTTTATACGATATAATAATGTTATTTATTTATGATATCGTATTATATATTGTAAAGTACAATGGTATTTTTGTTAATTTTTATTATTCATAAATAAATTTAATAAATAATAAACCTCTTGAAATATGTCGTCATCTTTAATTCTGAATTGTTCAAAGTATCGGTTTTCAATATTTTAAGGTGTGCTGGGTCAAGCAAGAGCAGAATAGAGTAAATTGTGTTAATAATAAAATTAAAATATTATTTACACCGATAATTCCGCTTTGCCGTGGACACATAGAATACACTTAAAGTTATTAATCAAGTATACCTCAAATTGTTATTGAATAGTTACATCTGTGAATTATGGTAATTTGCAATTTAAAAAAAAATTGACATTTGGTGATGCAAAACAAAACTGAACCGAACAGAATATGCAACAGAAAAATAAAAAGTTGATTGTGTTACAGAAGTAAAGTATTTCTTACCTTAACATGGTAAGAGGATTTTTGGTATGGGAATATTTTTCTCTCAAAATATTAATCTCGATGTTTTTCTTCTTGATCCTCTGTCGTAACCCTCGATTGGTCCTCAGCAAAAGTGTGATTTTTTATCTTTTGGTGACATGTTTTTCATAAAAAAAAATTGCACTGATTAACTTTACTAAAATAACGAACTTTTTAATACATTTGAAATATGGGCAGCGTAAATTTGTTTGAGCGCCAACTGGTGGAGAGAAGAAGTAATAACGAAAAGGCTGAATGTTATCCATGTACACATGCATTAAGTCAATTAAAGTTATAAATATTGTTGAGTTCCACAGTGTGTTAAGGAAAACAAGGCAAATAACGATATTCTAAAAAAAACACCATTCCCAGATCTACAACAGATTCACCTTAAATTTACAATAAAACTTTTCTTCTCATTAACCACTGTTAAACCATACAAGGTAATCAAAGTACGTTACGTTAGGTATTTTAAAATTTTCACTGTCCCCCTATAGGATTTTTACGCTGGTAATAAATTTAGTGAAAATTTAAAAAAAGTCGTCCTAATTGATTAAAAATAATAAAGCTCACCTTCTGTGTTTCGTCTAAATGAAGAATTGGACAATTTCTTCTCCTGAAATTTAGTAGGAGCTCTATCGGAAATATTTCCTAAAGAATTGGCAGTGACTGTCCTCGAAGAACTAGCAATGGCTGTCCTCGAACAACTGGCAGTGTCTGTTCTTTCTCCTCAGCGAAATAGGAGAGGATATCTGATCATCACATGTAGTGGTTAAAGTGAACACGGGTGATGGATATCTCCTTCTGAAAGTAAATTAATAAGACTTACATTGTTGGTGTAGAAAAAATTAGGTGTGCTGTTAAAATCATAACTAACTCAAAATAATGGTGCTATTCATGTCGACACAGCTAATAAACAAGGATAAACGGAGCATTATAGTCTTTATTGCTCTTTTCATAATATAATACTTATACATTCTACAGGATATTCTGCACTTTCTTGAAAAATATAGTTTTGAATATTTTTAATACCATTCCAATTTAACAGAATATTGGTTCAAAATTGGAAGTTGAATACGTAACAATGATATTATTTTTGCTGTACAATATTGACTATTTTTGCTTTAGCGAAAATTATAATAGGTAATTTTATATTGATTTTACAACTTAATTTTACTAGTTATAGTTTGCTAATAACCTCCTTAATTATTGAAACAATAAAAAATAATATCGGGTAGATAAGTAGGTGCTTACTTTTTCTTGGCGACTTAAATAACTCATTTTCTTCGACATCCTCAGAATACTTTAATGGCTCACTTATCATGCTGAAATTAACCAACTATTACAAACTTATATAAGAATAAGTATATAGAGAAAAGTAAAAATATATTCAAATAATTCTTTGATAAATATAAGAATACTCTGTGGCAAAAAATAATTGTTAGCAGCAGAGAATAAGACAACAATATAATCAGCAGTACCTACTTCATATTGTCTACCTAGGTACCCATCATACTACTTTTTTAAATGATAACTTACCCAACTTGTACATGTTCCTTAGACGAACTTGATAAGTCAGGTACTGCAAATTCTTTAAGAACAACTCGGCCACTGGGACTTGTTGTGAAATCATCTGATGAGAAGTGATCTGAGCACACAACACTATCTTTAGGGATGTTTTCCTTTCCCAAATGTTTCAAAATACGACAGACCCATATTTTTCGGCGTTTAATATTCCTTGGAATTCTACAAATAATATAATATTGCACTTTTAAATAATATCTTTTCACTTTGCCCTTCAACTTTATTTTCATTTAACTATATTAGGTACTCAATTTTAAAACATAAAAACATTTTCTATACTTCCAATATTTTCCAATTTTGCTTATTTGTCGTTCCAACCAGAGGTTACGCTTATGAGATAATTTCACCTACCTGTGAAAAGATCGATTAACTCCAATTTTAAAGAGACATCCACATACAACACAATATTTTCGCATTGTTTATTTACAATAACAAATTCTGTCTTCAAAAACACTACAAAACCACTGTAATTACAACGTTTAACTTCGGTTTATCACAAACACTTTAATGGCGGCCAACGCTGCAACTGGATTGTAAACAAAACGTGTTGAGAGGGACTGCGTGCGCATATACCCATGTGCCTTTAGCCAATAGACTGCTGAGTACCAATATTTATTTTTAAAGCAATGTAAACAAATAAATGGTACACAACAAAGCAAGAGGATGCTTTGTCTATCCTATTCTGAAGTCATTGGAGTCGCTTGACTCAAATATTTATTAAGTTCTTTATCGAGTTAAGTGAAGTTCTACACAAACGGTGATTTGTTAGCTTGAAATACCTTGCCTCCTATCCTGGATGCCTGCTGGAAAATTCCACCCTCGTTGTCGTTGGATTACGAAGAAACACTTTATTTAACGGAGCACTGATTTTAATTATTGTGTCGAAGCACAACTTAAAAGTAAGTACACTTGTAAAGTGTATACGAACTTAATTGAAACCGTATAAAAACTAAAAGCCGGCAAAAACAGTCGGCATCTCTTTATTGTACACGGGCGGAGGTAAATAGAAATGCTTGTCATAAGAAAATGATAAGATTTTCGGGCGTTATTATAGTATCCTCTGTTTCAAATGGTCTCCAGAAAGCCATGGTAAATTAGTAAATAATTAAAATATTTCACCTTTTATAGAGTAGAAAATATTTATAAATATGAACAATAACTAACTAAACTCCTACGCTTGATATTATAATAGGTATTTATGCACTGCACTGGCACATTGACAGCATACCTCATCGACTTCTGAGAAACGATTTACGAGTTTTTTATGCTAGTAGGCCTGTCCGTTTTATTATCTTTAAACCAGTGCAGTCGTAGATGGTTCATTCAGGCTGATTACATTGCCAGTCTCGGATTCGCCTGCACAGTTTCAACTACCGTTCGAATCTCGATACCATTGCTAAATATATAGGACAAAATATCAAGTTCAGTGCGTACGGTCCTATGCTTTCACACTGACCAGTTTCAATTTTGCCCGTATAAGTATACCCTTTATTATAACTTCCCTTTTACTACTACTTAAATGGGCAAATTAACTGAAAGTCTCAAAATTTAGATTGAAATTTCGTTTGATTGAAAAATATTTTGACTTATGTCACAACTGACAATTATTAAATTTTAAATTTTATTTACCTTTGAGGATATGTAAAATTAGTGGAGATGATATTTTGCGACTATATATGAAAATTCAAAATTTACCGGTGTAGATTAAATTTACTATAAGTACTAACCATTAAATTTGGCACTTTTGGACCCCTTGATATTTATAAATTTAAATGGAATTTTCTTTAAATTGGATTTATTTCTATTCATGAATATACTACCGAAACCTTCTTGCTTTATTAATGATCTGCATTTTCATCTGAACATTTTGTTACTCTAATTATACTCTGAATATGAAAATTAACGAATTTCTAAATTTGGAGGCTTTACTTACAAAAATCTTAAAACTATCGATAAAAGGACACCCAACACCATTAGAAACAAATCTTACATACTGTTACACCTATTCTAATACTCATAAACCTTACAATGGTTTTTATTATTAAACTAATTAACGTCAAACATAATATTTTTAGTCGCAAATTCTTCTATAAATCCTTATTTTACTATAAGGAAAGTAACCAGACTGCAACCAAAGTTACAAATCTGGCGCGTTAAGTGTAATAATTGCATATTACCATCAAAACGCTAATGCTTCGATTGCAACAAACACCAGCCGAAAGACTGATCCTACTTAAAGGAGCTCCCTTGCCAGTCGTCACACACCACTTGCAGACTGCAGTTTCGAGCTGTTGGCTCTCGTCAGTGCAAGGTAGGTATGCGACGACCGACATGAGAATCCTTTGACTATAGTACATCCCGGTATTTTCACAATAGCGACATGTAAAACAGCCAGCAGGCGCCATCTAGCGGTCCAGTGTCTGTTGCAATCGAAAAATAAATAGCCTGACTTGGCTTAGCATAGTTCAAATGTGCTTTTAGAGGGCGGAATATTAAACATAATATTTTTAGTCGCAAACTCCTCTATAAATCCTTATTTTACTATAAGGAAAGTAACCAGACTGCAACCAAAGTTACAAATCTGGCGCGTTAAGTGTAATAATTGCATATTACCATCAAAACGCTAATGCTTCGATTGCAACAAACATCAGCCGAAAGACTGATATTGTGAAAATACCGGGATGTACTATAGTCAAAGGATTCTCATGTCGGTCGTCGCATACCTACCTTGCACTGACGAGAGCCAACAGCTCGAAACTGCAGTCTGCAAGTGGTGTGTGACGACTGGAAAGGGAGCTCCTTTAAGTAGGATCAGTCTTTCGGCTGGTGTTTGTTGCAATCGAAGCATTAGCGTTTTGATGGTAATATGCAATTATTACACTTAACGCGCCAGATTTGTAACTTTGGTTGCAGTCTGGTTATTTTCCTTATAGTAAAATAAGGATTTATAGAGGAGTTTGCGACTAAAAATATTATGTTTAATATTCCGCCCTCTAAAAGCACATTTGAACTAATTAACGTCAAACATTTTTAGGCTATGGACCCAAGAAAACTTTCACTTATGTATGTTCATATACACGTTTGGTGTCTCAAAACCTTAGCTATAGAAAGTTCAGCATTTCTATTGTTAGTATTGTACACAACTTCAGTTCAAAATACTGTATATTTCTCCATACAAAGAAAGATTCACGGAATGACCTACCCTTAAAAGTATCTATGCCAACCTTTACATGTGAACAAACCCAGAGCTGTTGTGGTTAGTATTTTCATTGCATTTGCATTAAAGTTTTCCAGTAAATACATTTTTATTTTTCAGACCTTGAAACCAAATATGACCAAATTTACATTTTTAGTCTTTACCTTCACTCATATTATATTGATTTTAATTCTTCAATTTTTTGAATGTTCCTTTCACGTCATATTTACTAAATTATTCACGCACAATAATGTTCTAGACTTATTTATAGATTTGATGCTAATCTCTTTGATTTTTACTGATCTTTTGTGAATTTCCAGGTTTGCCGTTACCTCAAAAGCTCATTCAGGACTTGCGACCTTTTGCAGGTACCTGAGTATAAAATCCTGTGTTATAGTAGTGTGTGAACTACTCAATGGATATGGTTTCGTTATAAGTACTTTACATAGCATAGATGATATGATAAGGTTTACCACAGATATTTCTATTTATACTTAAAATCATTACATAAAATTTATATATATATATATATATAATGTACTGTTCTACTATTATTGAACTTAATAATTTGCAGTACTAATCAAACCTTAACTTGTTTATTTCCAATAGATAAACCTAAAAAAAAAAAAAACTTTAAAACCAAAAAGATCAAATTAAAATCTCTTACCTTTTGATCCGAAATTATGTCAAATTTATTTAATGGGCCAGCTAGCTTATCTTTTCCTTCAGGAGCAGGTTCAAATTCAGTTCCTGTTTTAAAATGAAATTTTATTAAAGTAAAATTTTTGATCTGATATAAGTAATTTATTTTCCTTGATATTTAGATAATTTAGCAATTTTATAACAGGTTCGAAAGTATAATACATTATTTAAATTTTAATATACAACCTTGTCCAAAATTAAACACAAAAATCTTCCTTCTTCGTAGCTACACTCTTCTCTTTCCAAATCCAACAATTCTCCTTTCATTAATTCTTCACCTTATCTCGTCCTTATCTCCTCTGCAATTCCTATCCACAATAACACCTCTTCCTTCTTAATTACAGTCTACTTTTACTCTTCTTCGCTGGTCTCCACAGTTTCTGACTTTTTAATTCAATTTCAAATTATTAATTTTTGTTTATTATTTTTCTTCTTCACTCCCTAATTTTCACTTGTTCTTTTTTTTTTAAATTTGTTTTTCCAATTTTACAACCTCTCTTTTATCTATTGTTTGCTGTTCTATCTCACTAAATATCAAAGTATCCAAAATAAACAAAACAAAACACCATATGAATTTTGATTAATTTCATTCCAAACATAACCTAACTTAAACCTCCTTGTCTTTCTCCAGGAAAACATTTACCAACTATAAAAATAAAATTTCCTACTTAAAAGAAATGTCATAATGACTTAAATGTCAGAAATTATTTCAACTACAACTTAATAACCACTAACATAGATGTCAGTATCAAACTTACTGTTGACATCAAATAAAAGCTTAAAAACTATTAAAACAACTCTAAACAAGTATTAACATTCTAAAACACATACCTTTCGGATCTTTAGCTAATTTAAATAAATTTTGAAAACCATCTACCATTTTGAAAACCAACAAACAAATTCAAACCCCGATTCAGCAAATAACACAAACATAATCGTCCAATATGCGAATACATAGCATTTCTACCCCCCCTCCCCCCAAATTATAAGCTTTTACTTATGTAAAACTGTTTAATTTTATTCGATTATGCCGTATTTGCAAAATATTGTATTTATCATCAGTTTTGTTGTATTTTCTTTGTTTGTTTTAATTTGTCAATGTGTATGGATAAATCATTTCTATGTGAAATTTACCTCTTATGTTTTCATTATTCATGTGTTTTAGTTCATACGTATTTTCATTTAAAACCATGTTTATCATATATGGTCCTTCATATGGATATTGAAATTTAGCACATATATTCCTGTCAATTTTTGATACCTTCAGACTTTTAATTATTACTACATCACCTTGTTTATAAACTATCTGTCTTTTAATTCTCTTATTTTCTCTATCTTGATACTTCTTTGCATTTCTTTCTAATCTGGCCTTTGCTTGATTTCTAACTTGTTCTAAATTTATTCTTGTTTCAAACTCCCATGGCTTGACAAGTGTAACACCAAACATTACCGTTATTGGTAATACTTGAGTGATCGTACTTGATACACTATTTATGAAATATTCTACATATGAGAGAAATGATACCCAATCAGTATGATCATGTTGTACAGTTAATCTTAAAATTTTTATTACTTCTTGAATATAACGTTCTGCTGGGTTTGCTTGTGAATGTCTAATTGTCGTAAAAATTATTTGTATTTGTTTGTCTGTCAAATATTTCTTTAATCTGTCGTCAAAATATGCCGCATTAAGGTCTATTCTGTAAGGCAAAAGTTAAAATTTAAAGGAACTTTAAAATGTTAACCATCCTAAATGTGGTTTGGTATTCTGCAACAGAGAAAGTTAAAATTTAACGGGGTGTTAAAATTTTAACCATGCTGATTGTGGTTTGGTATTCTGTAAAACATTTTTTTGTTGAAATCTTTAACCTGCTCCAGTAAATTCATCAGTTAAAACATTATTTTTAGCGGTACGTGAACAGTACCCCTTAAAATTTAATTTTGATGGTTTATTACATCTTTTAATAGTTGACAGCGCAGAAAATGAATTACAAAGGTAAGTCAAGGAAATATATATATCCCATTTCTAATAAATATTTCAGTAATAGACAAAAGTTTTAATAGTATATGAGAACATAACCTCACTTTGCGACTGCTTTCAAAAAAATATATATAAACACTTATATACCCCTATATCTATATTTTTGTTATGGGCATATAACCAAAATATGTTTTATTCACGTTATTTTACAGTAGAGAATTTCGAATCCGGCAATGAGAATTACGAGACATGAGTAATCCCTTTAATAACCCAAAAGAGATGTTCCTTAAACTGTTCAGACTCGATAAATATTGCTACCAAGAACTGATAAACAGTATAGGGCCCTATATGAATCAACCACTTAGCCAAATAAGAATACAAACACATCTGTGAATTTTGGCGGGATTGTACTTTTTTTTAGCAAAGGAGTTACCAGATAGCTACTGGTCATGGATATTCAATTGCCCAGAGTCACCCAGCTGTCAGTAGGTGCATAGCTGAAGTTTTTGATGTTATAACCGAACGTCTTCTCATTACTTGGATCAAATTTACAAGTTCAATTGAAGCCAGACAAGCCGCAAAATAGGGATTAGCGGAAATAACTACATCATTCTCTCACCTTATTGGTGCAGTAGATGAAACATAAATACGAATAATAGCTAGCACGAAGTAGAAATCATCCAATAAATCTTGGACAACCTTACTATTGCCGGAAGAATTTTTATGCCATTAATACTCAAATTATTAGAGATTCTGTGAATGATACGGCTATCTGGATGACGTCTATAAATTTTCTTTGCCAACTGGTTCCAAAACTTCAAAATGAGTCTTCGTGTTCATCAATTCCGGCTTCTGGTACAGAAATGCCTTCAATGACTATTTTCGCAGACACTACTACAATTCGCTCTTCTAGGGCCGTCAGATATTTATATTTCTTTGTTGGGCCCCCACCTGTGCCCACCTCGTAGTAGTGCAGTACTCTGGCCTTCTTTCGACTGTTGGTCAATAATTCATTAAAAGTCTGCAAATCATTACAAACTATTTTGTTTTAAACAAATTTGTGTCGAGTTAGGTAATATGCTCGATTCCAAAAATGATCCGCACTTACCTCTCTCCACTGTTTTGCTCGTTTGCTGGCACACTCAAGTCAAGTTTATCTTTATTTAAAAAAAAATTGGTTTTTCTCTATATAATTGATCATATATCTTTTTTATACTTTTGTCATCCTTGGGCCCCGAGATTTTTTTACTCGTATTTTGCATCACAAAACACAAAACACAAATAAAAAAACGACCACAAGATGACAATAACTCATTGGCAATTGACGGCTGCTGAAATGGTTATTACTCTCGGCGATTTGAGTGCATTTGCAACTACAGCTGGGTCTATTACGTCTACTTATACGGATATGCACGACTATTTTAGAGGCTTCCTCTAAATTTTATTTTTTAACGGTCGGGTTAAATTTGAAGTTGTAGAATATGAAAAAACGTTAAAGACATAAATTTAACGCCCTGTTAAATTATAACTTTTACCTTACAGAATAGACCTTATTGTCAGTTAAAAATTTTTCTAGGAGTTCTAGTTTTAAAATATTTAGAAAGTATTCTACAAACCGTATTTGTATTACATCTTTTTGTGGAATACACCTTTGTAAATTTTGAAAAAACATCAACCACAACCAGTATGTGTTTATAACCAACTTTATCCTTTATTAGATTGGTTATAAAATCAATAGCTATAATTTCTAGAGGTTGTTTTGTCAAAATACTATTTACTTTATTTCTATTTTTATGGTTTTTAATTTTTCCCAAACAACAATTATGACATAATGAAATTATTCTTTTCGTTAATGATAAATCGTTCTTACAAAAAAACGTTTCTCTAAAAATCATCCAAGTTTTTCTCACCCCAATATGCCCAAAATGAATATGCAAATCATTTAAAATATCTAAAGCTAATTTATCATGTATCACGTATTTCTCTTCATCCATAACTGTTTTAATTAGCATATTGTTTTTAATACTATATCCTCTATGTGAACATATACGTACTGTATTTTTAAGTTCATTCAAATATTCTTGACTTTCAATAATTTTCTCATTTGTATATAACGAATTTTCACCCAACAGAATATTTAAATTTACTATAAAATTATTTCCTTTATCAATATCAACTTGTTTATTTCGAGTAAGTGCATCTGCTGTTATATTTTCTTTACCCGGTCTATGTTTAATAGTAAACGAGTACTCTTGAATTAAGAGAGACCATCTATAAATTCGATTGTTTGCAAACCTATTTTTCATGAGCGAACATAAAGTTGAGTGATCTGTTTCAATGGTAAAATGGTTTGATGTTAAAATATAAGATAATTTAGACATAGCGTGTATTACTGACATCTCCAGTTCTGATGTGGAATACCTAGTTTCATACGGTTTTAAAATCCTAGATACAAAACATATTGGCGTTTCAATTCCATTTATTTGAATAAGTTCTGCCGCGACTATTTGTTCTGAAGCGTCTGTACGTAAAAGAAATGGTAAATTATAATCTGGACTATATAAAAGTAAATTATCACGAAAATTAATTTTTAATTTGTTAAATGCTTTTTCACGTCTTTTATTCCATTCCCATTTTGTGTCTTTCCTAAGTAATTCTATTAGCGGTATTTCTAACTCTGAAAGTCGAGGTACGAACTTCTTATAATAATTTAATATATCTAAAAACCCTCTTAACATCTTTAAATTTTTTGGAGCTGGATATTCTTTGATTTCTTTAATACGTTCTTTACCTATCGATATTCCTTGTTGATTTATAATATACCCTAAATATTTTACCGAAGTATTATAAAATTCACATTTTTCTATGTTTAATTTTAAACCTGCCTCATCTAATGCATTTAATATTATGTTTAAATGTTCAAAATGTTCTTCCTCTGTATCTGAAAATACAAGAATGTCATCTATGTAATGAAGACAAAAATTTTCGTATCTATCTAAAATTGATTGCATAGCTCTAACTAATGCAGATGACGCTGATTGTAAACCAAATGGAACTACCTTAAATTGATAGATATGTCCATCTACACTAAAACCAGTATATTTACGAGAATCTACATGTAAAGGAATAAGCCAAAATGAATTTTTTAAATCTAATTTAGAAAATATGGTATTCATTCCAATTCTATAAAGCATAGTATCTATGGTTTGAGGTGCATCAAATTGAGACTTAGTAATTTGGTTTAAATTTCTAGCATCGAGACATATTCTTATGGAATCATCTTTTTACTCACTATTACTAAAGGATTTATAAAGTTTGTCTTTGCTGGTTCTATAATATTAGATTTTGTCATATTTCCGATTTCTTCTTGTACTTCATTTCGACGTTTGATGGGTATAGGATAAGTTTTACATTTAAATGGTTTGCTTTCATCTACTATCAACTTGTGTACATAACTTTTAGTTATTCTCGGTTTGTAATTTATGAACGACATAAAATTTTGTAACAATTTTCTTACTAGATTTTCATATTTAGTAGGACAATTTATCTCCAATCTTTTAGGCATTTTATAATTATTCGTTTCACATGTAGGCTTATATTTTTCAACATTTAAATCATTTAAATTATTATTATTACAATTACCTATATAACCCACTATGTTTTAACTCATTTTTATTAAATATTTTCACCGCAGTACCTTTTAAAACTAGGGACTTTTCCCCAAAATCTATTTTTGCCTTAAGTCGTAATAAAATATCTTCACCAATTATGACATCAAAACTCAAATTGTCAACAATTACAAACTCGCCTCTAAAACGTATCTCTTTTACTTCAAAATCTAAATTTATGATTTTATTGCATTCTGTGAATTTCTTACCATTTGCATTTACTAATTTAATTTTTGAAATCTTAGTACAATTTTTTTGATATAACTCTTTTTTACTATCTATTAACTTTCCATTTATTAAACTGATTTCTGACTGATCCCGTATCAATCAATGCTTTTAAATTTATTTCATTAACTTTAATGTTGATGATTGGTAAATTACTAATTCTATTATTATCTAAATTTGATTCATTCTCAATACCTATAAATTCTCGCATATGTCCGTATGTCGTCATCCCAATTAAAACTTCCCTATCTAAAAATTTTCCCTTGAAAAATGTGAATTTACCTCTGCTATCGTCTTAATTTTATTCATGTCATTCTGTTGATCAGATCTGACATTTGTATTGTTTACCTGTGCATATCTTACCTAATCACGTTTATTATCATACCTATTCTGTTCTTTATTATAATTATCATTACCGTTGTACCTCCTATTTTCGCCATAATCTCTACCTTTATTTTGATTATTAAAATTTCTACTGTCATAATTTTTTTGATAATTATTATTATACACATTTTGTTGTCTATTTGCATAATAATTTTGTCTGTTGAAATTTTGGTCATTACCATCTGTTTGGTTGTATGTTTTTCTATTAAATGACTTATAATTTTTATTCCATCCCATATGTAGATCATCGATCACTCTCAAGTACTCATTTAAACCATCTAATGTCGTAATGCGTTGTGTAATGATTACTTGGTGGATGTCATCAGAAAAATGCCTTGCTAGATATTTAATCATTTCATTTTCCGTCAAATTTGGCTCTAAGAATTTAATATTATACATTTTACGCATGACATAATTTTCTCTAGACATACCACTATTTTCTGAATATTTTCCATTAAATAAATTGAAAAGAATTTTTTCCTGACAATGTTCAGTCCAATACTTTTTAATAATAACTTGTCAAATTTTTCTACAGTTTCAAATTCAGATTCTACAATTTGATACCAAATTTCGGCTTCACCTTTTAATGAATTTTGAATTTCATGTTTTAACTTAAAATTTAAATTTATAGATTGTAGATATTGCCTTAAACGTTCTAAAAATACTTTTGGGTGGATTCTGGAATCACCATAGAAATGATTTACCAGTGTATGATGTGGTGTACCATATGTGTTAAGTATAGGTGTGTATGTGTCCTTCAATATCTTCGTATTCTGTTCGATCTTACCATCCTGTTCTTTTAATTGTGTTTTGATTATATCTTCTTGTTTTTTCATGCGTATACCTATTTCATTCATACCATCTACTATAACATGTTCTACTTCTACTCTTATTTCTTTTTTAAATTCACTTATCTCTTCATAAACCTTTTCTACTTTTTCTTCTACCTTCTTAATTTTCTGGTCCACTTTATTGTGTAACTCTACTATACTCGTTTCCAATTTCCTATTGTTCTCATAATCCTTTTTTTGTTCATATCTTGTTTGCTTTCTTCAAATTTATTATTCATGTCTTGTTTGTTTTCATCAAATCTGTTCGCTATCATGTTCATTAATTGTATAAATTTATCATCATTTTGTGTTTGTTGGGATGTATCACCTTGTCGAGAAGTTTCTGGTGTTTGATTTTTATTCTCCATTTTTGTTTGTTTTCCTGATCTTAATTTCATACTGTCAAGTAGTAATAATTATTCTGCACCATAAAATTAACCAAAATACTTTTTAGCATATTCTCTACAAAATATAATTTTCAAATATTCAATAATAAATTAAATAAGTCGCAAAACTAAATCGATAAATAAATTCTACATTCTTTTCAAGTTCAATTTTATCATTCATATTTTATTTCTACAATATAAATTCGCTATTTAACAAGCATAAAAGATGTAAGGTTTCATATTTCAATATCAGCTTGTAACCGCGTTGAGATATAAACTTTAAGTCTACCTTTATAGGAATATTGCTGAATAAGTATTTAGGAATCATATAAATAGTCCAGGATTGATACACACATTACTTACTCATTGGTAGTCAATCAGTCAACGAGTATCTACTTGGCGCATCTCCCCCATTATGGACTGGTAAGATCTTTTTATTTTATATTTTATATTTTTTATTATTTGAACTATTTTCCTTGTTTGTTATTTTTACCTGCAATAAAATGTTGGTATCTTTTTGTTTTACATCATTATTTTACTTATAATTTAACCTCTCCAAGCCAAGCACCCCCGGCTCGTGACACATGGTGGAGGCGCCTAGCTTCATTCTTAGGGTTTTTATTCTTCCTAATAAACCCAATGTTTTTTTATTATATTTCCATTAGTTCGTGTTAACTGGCTGGAAATATGATTGAAAATATTTTTTTTTTTTGGTAGTCGTATTTTAGCCCGTGTCAACTGGCTAGTACGTAGTACTAATTTTATCCTCCAATTGTGGTATTTCTAGTGCCCGTGTAAAACTGGCTAGAAGTAAAACAGTAAAACAAAAAATAAGAAATATTATCCGTATTTCAGCCCAGTGTCAGATTGGTTGGTACAGGGTAGTATTTTTCTCCCCCCGTATTGTGGTATTTCTAGTGCCCGTGTAAAACTGCCTGGAAATAAAACAGTAAAACAAAAAATAAGAAATATTATTCGTATTTCAGCCGAGTGTCAGACTGGTTGGTATAGAGTAGTATTTTTTTTTCTACCCCTTTACCTCGATTTAACCCCAATACCTCTTACATATATATTCTTTAATCTTGATTTAATTTTCATTTTTTTCTATTAATTTTTTAAAGTAATTTTAAAATCAGTGGAATCAATATTTACTGTTGGAAGGTTATTTTATTAGAGTTTTTTTAAATATTCCTTTAAACTTTTTCTAATGTCACGAAAAAAGCTTGGGAAGAGAGAGCGCCAGGAGAGGAGAATACTTAAATTAGATTTACCAAATTACACTAATGTCCAAGTAAGAGAATCAGGGTTACCTCTTACCCCTGGTTCAGAACAAAATAATAGTAAAAAACATTTTGCCTTTCCTGAAAAAAATAAAAGCCAACAGAAACTATTAGCAAAGAGTTGGCAGAAAATTTAAAACGTTTATTTGGTGAGAATGATGAATAAAATAATCCTTTTTTAAAAACTGATTTAGGGGAATTATAAGGACACAATTTGTGTTTACTGTGGTATTTTTAAAATAATAAGTATTTTTATATGAATAAACCATATTATATACGTAAATACATATATATAAAACAAGTCTTAATGGAGGAGATGAGTCAGGGTAGTTTTGCAGAAGGTACAAGGTATTTCTCGAAGAAAAATGAGGTAAGATTTACAATATTTAAAATATTAAATGATAAGATGACAGTGAAAATAAAAATATATAAATTAGAAAAGAAAGAGAAGTATATAAGTAATAAAAGGGGACAAGAAAACTTAAAATAAAATTAAAATACGTTGTAAAAAGGGAAATACCGACAGACGAAAATAGAGATTAGGGTGGCTACATACTATCCAAACTTAATAAGAAGTATTCTTTCCTATTATTTGGGTTTTCTACCACATATATTATTTATCCTCTTCAAAACAAATGGCCGAATCTACAAAATAATAGAATTATTGGAAAAAGAGCTCTGCGCCCGTGACGTTTACGCCAAAGGAAAAGTCAAAGGTTATGTTTTGCAAATAATATAAATCGGAATAAACACAGAAATAATGTATTTTGCTGACGTTTCGGAAAGTAATCTCTTTCCGTTTTCAAAGCTATTTTTTGGAAGAACTCTTATTTTGCTGTGTGTGTCAAATACACAGCTTTAAGATTCTGTTTATGTTGTTTCCATAGATACTTACTACTTACACAGAACATAGAACTGAAGATATTTTCTTTTAGATAATGTTGAGTTTGTTAAGTTCTTCTTTTAACATTGGTAGCCAGGTTGTACAAATATCTACAGAACAATTCGATACGCACTTATCTTCATTTAATAAGATTATTGCTGATTCTTTAATTTTTCTTTTTTTGGTATCTGTTTCTTTTGTTAAAATTTTTGCCGAGTCCCAGTTTATTCTATGTCCGTTTTCTCAAGCATGTTCACAAATCTTTGATTTCTGAATTTCATTGTAATTCTTGTGCTCATCCAACCTCACACTGAAAGGTCTGGATGACTCACCCACATAACATTTATCACATTCGCACGGGATATTGTAAATACAGTTTTTTGAATTCTGCTCCCTGTTTATCGGTGTTGTTTTTGTTAAAATAAATCTTAAAGTGTTCCCCGTCATAAATATATCGTTTTCATAAATAGAAAAAATTTATGAAAACGATATTCATGAATCACACCTGATGGTTAGTTTTGATGTAGTTAGTCTTACCAATGTTCTGGTAGATGAAACCTTAAAAATAGTTAAAGACAGGTTGCTAAATGATAATAATTTGGAAACTAGAACTAAATTAAGTGTAAATAGCAAAATGGAACTCTTAACACTGTGTATATAAACAACCTATTTTCAATTGGACAATGAGTTCTATCAGCAGGATTTTGGTATGGCTATGGGGTCTGCATTATCACCAATTTTAAGCAACATATTTATGGAGAACTTTGAGAACACACATGTTCAAAATTGTATAAACAAACCGGTTGTCTGGTGGAGATATGTTGACGACATCTTTGCAATTTGGCCTCATGGTGTCGATTTATTAGATAGTTTTTTAGAAAATATAAATAGTAAGGAACCGTCTATTAAATTCACATTAGAAGTAGGAATGAACTACCGTTTTTAGATGTTTTAATTAGAAGGGTAAATAATACAATTGAAACAAGCGTTTATAGAAAACCAACACATACTAATAGATATCTAAATTTTAACTCCAATCAGTCAATAAATGTTAAAAGAGGTGTTGTAAAATGTTTATACGATAGGGCCAAAATAATTTCATCTAATAATGAAATATTAAATAACGAGAAAAAATTTATCAAAGAGGTTCTAGTACAAAATCAATATCCTGAAGCCTTTGTTGATATAGTTTTCATAAATGTTGAAAATAGGGACAATCAGGTACAACAAAAACCTGAACGTCATTATACAGCAATAATTCCTTATGTATACGGACTATGGGAAAAGCTACGCCATATAGGTGGCAAATTTGATGTTAGGACGATATTTCAAACGGGGAACACTTTAAGATCTATTTTAACAAAAACAAAACCGATAAACAGGGAGCAGAATTCAAAAAACTGTATTTACAATATCCCGTGCGAATGTGATAAATGTTATGTGGGTGAGTCATCCAGACCTTTCAGTGTGAGGTTGGATGAGCACAAGAATTACATTAGAAAGAATGAAATTCAGAAGTCAAAGATTTGTGAACATTGTTACAGTTCAATTTAACATTTATACATTGTTTAAAAAAATCTCTAAATCATTACTTTATCTCTTACGTTTAATGTCTAACGAATTCGTGTTATCCGTCGTCACGCGTAATATTTATTATTTAGTTGTCTATATGAATTCGCAATTGTAAGGAATCTGTTGCAGGTATAGGCATGGCGTTATACATTTTGTTGTGTAGCGTGTTGCATATACTTAAGCTCTCTATTTCGGTAATTCTTAAGCTAGGAAACCAATAACTTTTAATTAGTTTATAGGTAGATTCCTATAACCGACTGACGATCGGTAACACAGATTATTTCTTCACAATAGTTTTTGGCTTAGGTTTTGTCTTCCGGTAGTCTGTCACTTTTCACGTGTAATTCGCTCGAACGCTTGGCAATTTATTAAGTGGTATTTTTACGTGCTCGTTGCGATTTTTGAAACAAGTAATTTCACCATTTTGGGATATTTTCGCAACGTTACTTTTCGATTTTCCATTTATGTTTGGACGAGTGCATATTTTTATGGTATTGGAAATCGATTGTCTTCATTGGAAGGATCTATACGTAAAAGCCATTTTTGCCAAATTTACACGAGGCCAAGGACATCCAAGGTCAACAACATTTCTCTAGGAAAACCCTCCGAAACGAGGTAATTATTTTATTTTTATATTCAAACTAGCAAAATATCACTTGTAGTAAATTGTTCAATGGTAAAAATTTATTTTTAGGGTTTTATTTTCACCTACGGTTTCGTCTAGGAATTCGTAGTTTTTTTCATACGATTTTTTTTTTTGTCTCCCCTGATACGAACGAATAACTTTTTTTCTACTGGTCTACACGTACTTATGTTACTTCTCCTTGCTGGACTGGAATTTCTTTTTTGTGGAGGAGCCATCCATTTTCTGGGTTAATTGATAGGCTGGAAGTTGCCATTCCTGAAATTTGAGCCGAAGCTGAAGCCCTGCTGCCTACAGTTTGTATCCTTCTTACGCCATACATATATTGATTTTTTTTAAAAATATATTGTATATTTTGCTTAAAAAAAATTTCACCACTGTACCTATATATATATATTTTAAATTTTGCTAAACATACTATGAAAATATTCTATTAATTAATTAAAACATCTATGATATTTGTTGGGGGTTTAAGCACTTACGTAAGACGCGTATACCCAGTTAGATACATATTTTTTTTGTGTGTTAATTTGTCTGTCATACCATACTCTACGTTATTGTACTCTTGAATGTTATAAAGTTACTTCGTTTATTGTTATTAAAAGATAAAACTGAATTTGAATTTTTCATTATCGTCTCGCTAAGTAATTTATTTAGTAAATTTAAGGTTACATTGTACTTGAGCTGGTATTTGGAGAGAAAAAAATTTACTTGGCGCCCTGATACATCATAGTAATTTAGAACCCCGACCATCTCCACTGTTAGTCGGCCGGCAAATACTGTTAGTCAACAGACGACGACCAACTAGTTACGTCAGATTGTAGTTTTGAAATTTGACGTAGCAGTTTTGGCGCCCAACGTGGGGCCCGACCGTATTCATGGTTCAGAATATAAACATAATAATATCGATAACGACAATGATAATTCACCCTCTGTGTCAGAAAGATTTGCTGCTCTTGTGAAAATGCGTACCTCAGTTGCGGAACGATTAGAAAAAGCTTACGATAAATCTCGAGAAAAATATAATTTACGGCGTAGAGAAGTTGAATTTAAGATTGGTGACTTAGTTTGGAAACGAAAGTATGCACAGTCTGATGCTGCAAATTATTTCACTGCCAAACTAGCAGGGAAATTCAAGGGACCTTATAAAGTCAAAAAGAAAATAGGCTATTGCGTGTATATTTTAGAAGATTTATCTGGTACAGAATGTAACGGTAGCTGGCACGTTAAGGATTTAAAACCTTATATAGAACCAGACGAGCACTTAGATCCAGTATAATAGTTATAATATGTTACCTTGGTTGGTGTTTCATATACCGCCATTAGATAGATCATTTTTGGAAAATAAAAGCTTTTCAGATCTTGATCTCTTGTTTGTCTTGAGTATGAATGTTATTGCCATAGTAGTGGGTTAGTAAGGGATTTTCGCTTAGTCTCTACTAACAGTGAAATATTTTTTGTGCGTCGTAGGTCGTATATGGCCGTAAGTTATTTAATTTCACGTCCTTTTGGACATTGATCTACTCGTCAGTAATTTCATCTAGTAATTAAATTTATTATAATATTTTGTTTACTTGTTACTGGATTTTAATGTGCCTGTCTATCTGTAGAGTGTCACGAGCTATAGTATTTGCTTAGTTAGGTTTTCTTTCTTGATTTCAGGATTTACTATAACTTATTTAGCTGGCTGGAACCCACTAAGTAAGGTGTCATTTCTTTTAACCTCTGTGGTGAGGGGGTTGTAAAAAGAATTCTACCACCATGGGATTGTCCTATGTGGGGTAAAAGCCCCCTGAACGGCCACTTAGTTTTTTGTTTTAAATACTTAGAGGAACTCCGATCTTGCTGGGAGCGTTGACATTTCACTGGCTGTCTTAAATGGCAAACTGGATGCCAGGGGGTCAGTCATTGAGCTGGGGATCAGCTTGCCATGGGTCTTCGTTTTGGTTGGCTTGGTCGAGGTCGGTCAACACCATGTCAAGTCCCTCAGTGCAGTGCTCTGACGTGACTGTCATCTAGTTGCTGGTGGAAGGGTGGTCGCTGTGGCAGATAGGAGAACACTCCCGCAAGTTTTGATTGCAAGTGGGTTGACTGTGAGGTGAGGTAACCCCAAGCATTTTAAGCCTCATAGTGTTAAGATGGTTGTGCGTATAAATTTATTGTGTGCGTCTTTTATTTTTTTTCTTTTTGGAGAAATTTACGGGGTAAATTCCTTCGTGAAGGGGGGTGGTTGTTACAGTTCAATTTAACATTTATACATTGTTTAAAAAAATTTCTAAATCATTACTTTATCTCTTACGTTTAATGTCTAACGAATTCGTGTTATCCGTCGTCACGCGTAATATTTATTATTTAGTTGTCTATATGAATTCGCAATTGTAAGGAATCTGTTGCAGGTATAGGCATGGCGTTATAAATTTTGTTGTGTAGCGTGTTGCATATACTTAAGCTCTCTATTTCTGTAATTCTTAAGCTAGGAAACCAATAACTTTTAATTAGTTTATAGGTAGATTCCTATAACCGACTGACGATCGGTAACACAGATTATTTCTTCACAATAGTTTTTGGCTTAGGTTTTGTCTTCCGGTAGTCTGTCACTTTTCACGTGTAATTCGCTCGAACGCTTGGCAATTTATTAAGTGGTATTTTTACGTGCTCGTTGCGATTTTTGAAACAAGTAATTTCACCATTTTGGGATATTTTCGCAACGTTACTTTTCGATTTTCCATTTATGTTTGGACGAGTGCATATTTTTATGGTATTGGAAATCGATTGTCTTCATTGGAAGGATCTATACGTAAAAGCCATTTTTGCCAAATTTACACGAGGCCAAGGACATCCAAGGTCAACAACATTTCTCTAGGAAAACCCTCCGAAACGAGGTAATTATTTTATTTTTATATTCAAACTAGCAAAATATCACTTGTAGTAAATTGTTCAATGGAAAAAATTTATTTTTAGGGTTTTATTTTCATCTACGGTTTCGTCTAGGAATTCGTAGTTTTTTTCATACGATTTTTTTTTTGTCTCCCCTGATACGAACGAATAACTTTTTTTCTACTGGTCTACACGTACTTATGTTACTTCTCCTTGCTGGACTGGAATTTCTTTTTTGTGGAGGAGCCATCCATTTTCTGGGTTAATTGATAGGCTGGAAGTTGCCATTCCTGAAATTTGAGCCGAAGCTGAAGCCCTGCTGCCTACAGTTTGTATCCTTCTTACGCCATACATATATTGATTTTTTTAAAAAATATATTGTATATTTTGCTTAAAAAAAATTTCACCACTGTACCTATATATATATATTTTAAATTTTGCTAAAAATACTATGAAAATATTCTATTAATTAATTAAAACATCTATGATATTTGTTGGGGGTTTAAGCACTTACGTAAGACGCGTATACCCAGTTAGATACACATTTTTTGTGTGTGTTAATTTGTCTGTCATACCATACTCTACGTTATTGTACTCTTGAATGTTATAAAGTTACTTCGTTTATTGTTATTAAAAGATAAAACTGAATTTGAATTTTTCATTATCGTCTCGCTAAGTAATTTATTTAGTAAATTTAAGGTTACATTGTACTTGAGCTGGTATTTGGAGAGAAAAAAATTTACTTGGCGCCCTGATACATCATAGTAATTTAGAACCCCGACCATCTCCACTGTTAGTCGGCCGGCAAATACTGTTAGTCAACAGACGACAACCAACTAGTTACGTCAGATTGTAGTTTTGAAATTTGACGTAGCAGTTTTGGCGCCCAACGTGGGGCCCGACCGTATTCATGGTTCAGAATATAAACATAATAATATCGATAACGACAATGATAATTCACCCTCTGTGTCAGAAAGATTTGCTGCTCTTGTGAAAATGCGTACCTCAGTTGCGGAACGATTAGAAAAAGCTTACGATAAATCTCGAGAAAAATATAATTTACGGCGTAGAGAAGTTGAATTTAAGATTGGTGACTTAGTTTGGAAACGAAAGTATGCACAGTCTGGTGCTGCAAATTATTTCACTGCCAAACTAGCAGGGAAATTCGAGGGACCTTATAAAGTCAAAAAGAAAATAGGCTATTGCGTGTATATTTTAGAAGATTTATCTGGTACAGAATGTAACGGTAGCTGGCACGTTAAGGATTTAAAACCTTATATAGAACCAGACGAGCACTTAGATCCAGTATAATAGTTATAATATGTTACCTTGGTTGGTGTTTCATATACCGCCATTAGATAGATCATTTTTGGAAAATAAAAGCTTTTCAGATCTTGATCTCTTGTTTGTCTTGAGTATGAATGTTATTGCCATAGTAGTGGGTTAGTACGGGATTTTCGCTTAGTCTCTACTAACAGTGAAATATTTTTTGTGCGTCGTAGGTCGTATATGGCCGTAAGTTATTTAATTTCACGTCCTTTTGGACATTGATCTATTCGTCAGTAATTTCATCTAGTAATTAAATTTATTATAATATTTTGTTTACTTGTTACTGGATTTTAATGTGCCTGTCTATCTGTAGAGTGTCACGAGCTATAGTATTTGCTTAGTTAGGTTTTCTTTCTTGATTTCAGGATTTACTATAACTTATTTAGCTGGCTGGAACCCACTAAGTAAGGTGTCATTTCTTTTAACCTCTGTGGTGAGGGGGTTGTAAAAAGAATTCTACCACCATGGGATTGTCCTATGTGGGGTAAAAGCCCCCTGAACGGCCACTTAGTTTTTTGTTTTAAATACTTAGAGGGACTCCGATCTTGCTGGGAGCCGTGACATTTCACTGGCTGTCTTAAATGGCAAACTGGATGCCAGGGGGTCAGTCATTGAGCTGGGGATCAGCTTGCCATGGGTCTTCGTTTTGGTTGGCTTGGTCGAGGTCGGTCAACACCATGTCAAGTCCCTCAGTGCAGTGCTCTGACGTAACTGTCATCTAGTTGCTGGTGGAAGGGTGGTCGCTGTGGCAGATAGGAGAACACTCCCGCAAGTTTTGATTGCAAGTGGGTTGACTGTGAGGTGAGGTAACCCCAAGCATTTTAAGCCTCATAGTGTTAAGATGGTTGTGCGTATAAATTTATTGTGTGCGTCTTTTATTTTTTTTTCTTTTTGGAGAAATTTACGGGGTAAATTCCTTCGTGAAGGGGGGTGGTTGTTACAGTTCAATTTAACATTTATACATTGTTTAAAAAAATCTCTAAATCATTACTTTATCTCTTACGTTTAATGTCTAACGAATTCGTGTTATCCGTCGTCACGCGTAATATTTATTATTTAGTTGTCTATATGAATTCGCAATTGTAAGGAATCTGTTGCAGGTATAGGCATGGCGTTATACATTTTGTTGTGTAGCGTGTTGCATATACTTAAGCTCTCTATTTCTGTAATTCTTAAGCTAGGAAACCAATAACTTTTAATTAGTTTATAGGTAGATTCTTATAACCGACTGACGATCGGTAACACAGATTATTTTTTCACAATAGTTTTTGGCTTAGGTTTTGTCTTCCGGTAGTCTGTAACTTTTCACGTGTAATTCGCTCGAACGCTTGGCAATTTATTAAGTGGTATTTTTACGTGCTCGTTGCGATTTTTGAAACAAGTAATTTCACCATTTTGGGATATTTTCGCAACGTTAACTTTTCGATTTTCCATTTATGTTTGGACGAGTGCATATTTTTATGGTATTGGAAATCGATTGTCTTCATTGGAAGGATCTATACGTAAAAGCCATTTTTGCCAAATTTACACGAGGCCAAGGACATCCAAGGTCAACAACATTTCTCTAGGAAAACCCTCCGAAACGAGGTAATTATTTTATTTTTATATTCAAACTAGCAAAATATCACTTGTAGTAAATTGTTCAATGGTAAAAATTTATTTTTAGAGTTTTATTTTCACCTACGGTTTCGTCTAGGAATTCGTAGTTTTTTTCATACGATTTTTTTTTGTCTCCCCTGATACGAACGAATAACTTTTTTTCTACTGGTCTACACGTACTTATGTTACTTCTCCTTGCTGGACTGGAATTTCTTTTTTGTGGAGGAGCCATCCATTTTCTGGGTTAATTGATAGGCTGGAAGTTGCCATTCCTGAAATTTGAGCCGAAGCTGAAGCCCTGCTGTCTACAGTTTGTATCCTTCTTACGCCATACATATATTGATTTTTTTTTTAAATATATTGTATATTTTGCTTAAAAAAAATTTCACCACTGTACCTATATATATATATATATATATATTAAATTTTGCTAAACATACTATGAAAATATTCTATTAATTAATTAAAACATCTATGATATTTGTTGGGGGTTTAAGCACTTACGTAAGACGCGTATACCCAATTAGATACATATTTTTTGTGTGTGTTAATTTGTCTGTCATACCATACTCTACGTTATTGTACTCTTGAATGTTATAAAGTTACTTCGTTTATTGTTATTAAAAGATAAAACTGAATTTGAATTTTTCATTATCGTCTCGCTAAGTAATTTATTTAGTAAATTTAAGGTTACATTGTACTTGAGCTGGTATTTGGAGAGAAAAAAATTTACTTGGCGCCCTGATACATCATAGTAATTTAGAACCCCGACCATCTCCACTGTTAGTCGGCCGGCAAATACTGTTAGTCAACAGACGACGACCAACTAGTTACGTCAGATTGTAGTTTTGAAATTTGACGTAGCAACATGCTTGAGAGAACGGACATAGAATAAACTGGGACTCGGCAAAAATTTTAACAAAAGAAACAGATACCAAAAAAAGAAAAATTAAAGAATCAGCAATAATCTTATTAAATGAAGATAAGTGCGTATCGAATTGTTCTGTAGATATTTGTACAACCTGGCTACCAATGTTAAAAGAAGAACTTAACAAACTCAACATTATCTAAAAGAAAATATCATTAGTTCTATGTTCTGTGTAAGTAGTAAGTATCTATGGAAATAACATAAACATAATCTTAAAGCTGTGTATTTGACACACACAGCAAAATAAGAGTTCTTCCAAAAAATAGCTTTGAAAACGGAAAGAGATTACTTTCTGAAACGTCAGCAAAACACATTATTTCTGTGTTTATTCCGATTTATATTATTTGCAAAACATAACCTCTGACTTTTCCTTTGGCGTAAACGTCACGGGCGCAGAGGTCTTTTTCCAATAATTCTATTATTTTGTAGATTCGGTGATTTGTTTTGAAGAGGATAATAATATATGTGGTAGAAAACCCAAATAATAGGAAAGAATATTCGTAGAATGCCACAAATAACTTTCAGACAATATTAATAAGAAGTAAAAATCGAATGAATAGGAACTATAGAACTAGGAAAAAGTATTACATACAGAATGATAGAGCGAATGAAATTAAGTTGAAAGAGAGATTGAGTAGAAAATGTGAGACAGGGTTATATGACAAAAATAGGGACAGACTAGGGAAACATAAACTTAAAAACTTTGAATAATATACACGGGAAATGAGTAAACATGAATGTAATTTTAAAGTAACTTGTAATAACACATTTAAAAGGAAATTAAATCATATCAGTAACAATGAGACTAAAACATGTAATGAAACACGTTGTAATTTAATATTCGAGAATAAAAGTTATGAGTGGGATCAGGTCACTGTACCAGCCTTTGACATTTGATGCTATTTTGAGCAGAGATATTTTGTCTGAACCAAGGAAAAATTTAGTATTAACTGCGAAATAAATATATTATGATGATATGAAGTATATAGAAGCGGTGAAATGATACCGAAAATGATATGAAATAATTATGAATATAAATGAATAATGAATTCTTAATGTTGAAGGAGATAATGCATATGTATGGTAAGGGAACCACATATGATAAGTATTAGTTTTAAGGTATCTAAGGTTCAAACAGAATGTTCATTCTCAATATGGTGCTCATGTGGGGAAATTGTCACAAGACAATCTACTTAATTTCCAGAAGTTTTAAAATATAAAATTCTACAATTTTTTTTTATTGAAAGTATAAAAAAAATGTATTACAATTATTACGTCAGAGGTATGATTATGAAAACACATATTTTAAATGTTATAAGTAATTACATTCACAGGTATACAACATGCTAAATGATTAATTCAAATGGTAACTCCAAGTATTTTCCACTAGTCGTGAACCTGAAACAAAATATATATATATATATATATATATTGTTATTATACATGATTTGCAGGAAACAACTACTCAGCGGGCAAATACCCCGACCTGCATTGAATTATACCTTACAAATCATGAAAGATTGGTAGCCAATGTCATTTGTCAATTCCCCGACCAGACATAGACCGGTTTCGAACTTATTAGTTCTCATCAGTATGCCATAGGTCATGGAACAGACAAATGACAGTGGCCAACCTGTTAGTTTTATACAAACTTAAGTAAATGGTGTACCGGTGAGAGGTAAGTGAATACCCTCATGTGGTCAAATGCTACTATACACCAGACATCATAGATGTCTCCATGGTGTATAGCGACTTGCTATTTTGCAAGTACCGAGAGCGGTGACCTTTAGCCCTTGGTGGACTTAACCCATATACTGTTATTATACATGATTTGCAGGAAACAACTACTCAGCGGGCAAATACCCCGACCTGCATTGAATTATACCTTACAAATCATGAAAGATTGGTAGCCAATGTCATTTGTCAATTCCCCGACCAGACATAGACCGGTTTCGAACTTATTAGTTCTCATCAGTATGCCATAGGTCATGGAACAGACAAATGACAGTGGCCAACCTGTTAGTTTTATACAAACTTAAGTAAATGGTGTACCGGAATTTTCAAAATCTATTAAAAAAATTTCAGAAAATTCAAAATTATTAAAAAAATATGAAAAAGAAATTGCGGTAGCTTTTAATACAACCGAAAGTAAAATACACGAATTAGAAGAATTTACAAACGAATTTAAAAATACCTTAATAACACATCAAGATGAACAATCTAAATTTATTTTATCTATTTTAAACAACCAATTTCAAAATATCAAACATATAGTAGAACTCACCAGAGCAATAAGAAAACAAGGAATCCTAAATTCATGTAGGCAACATCAAATACCTATAGCTATCCTTAGCCCTACTATTCTTTCTCACGATCTAACCATCCCAGCAAAAGAATTACAACTCTCTAACTACAGCCTAGCAATTCCAATCTCAGATATTTCAAAATTTTATCAACTACCACTTTGCGATTGTGCATTCACAAATAATAAAATTATTATAAACATTAGGGTCCTAATCACTCAAATTAACCAATCATGGGATTTATTTGAATTAATTACCACACCATTTGCATGGTTAAACCAAACATGCATTATCAATCATGACACTATATATCTCGCTGTTTCAAAAAAATTACCATTCCTCAACAGATCAAATTAGGCAAATCTCAGGTGCAGGTCTGCATCATTGCAAACCTTTTCACGATAAACTTTGTTTTCTACCTCGCTTCTCCGCAGATATACTGCGAGGGCCAGCTTGTGCAAAAAAATTATACGTAGGAGCAACTATAGACGAGATTAAACACCATTGTCCTATGAGTTGTCATAAATCAATAAATGCTGTTATTTCAGAAATAGGATAAGAAAGCTATATTATAACTCACCCAAGAAATAATACTTATATGAAATGCCCTCGAAATACAATAAATATTCCTCTAAAATCTTCCGAAACACCTGGTGCAATAAAAATCAATCTACCCTGTAACTGTAAACTTATTATGGAAGAGGAAGAATTAATTCCAAAAAGATTCCCGTGTTCAGACTTATTACCTAACCAAGCCTCATTTATACATGTTATACCAACAGCTTGGTCAAACTTAAAATCATTTATACTTAATCCGAAACGCCAAGACAATCTACCTCGTTTTCAAAATTTTACGGAATGTCTCAATAAAAATTGGACCTTAACTATCCCACATTTAAACTTAACATCAACTAATGATAACATACAGGAAATTATTCGTAACGTGGAGGAATATAATAATTTATCATATACTGACACCTATGGTATTCATAGTAATACAATTTTCTTGATATGGAACTCCGTGTTATCAATAGTTGTAGGGTATCTGATCTTCAATAGAAATAATATTGCAGTCCTTCCAGCGATGGCACAAGTAGCCCACGGTGATAATAATATTCCAATTCAGCATGACATTTTCTTCAGTATCACATGCGCAGCATTAATATTATTTGTCCTATACCTCTTGATAAAGTTGTTTATAAATTGGTGGAAACGTGACAGCACCCCTGAAAGAAGAAATGATCATGAAAAACCAATACCACTAGAGAGCCGAAACGTCCCAGAAAGTAATAATAAATACATACTAGAAGTAGATACAGGTTTATCAAACCTTTCGCCAGGTACTAGCCTCAATTGTGTAATACACAATACCGAGGAAGTATGAAATTTTCTTTTTTAACACAAAGCCCCACTACGCCACAAGTATAAGTAAATATAAAAAGCAAAAGTGTGCAATTATCGCTGTTAATAGGTGCATAATGATGCAAACTGAGTAAGTATAGAAAAAGTACCAAGATAAAAATATGTATAAGGATACTTAAAAAACGTTATTATTGAAAAAGGAATTTATTGACAATGTGTGTATAATGTTATTGTAAGAAAAGAAGTATATTGAAAATGTGTGTATAATATTACTATAGAAAAATAAATATGTGAACAATGTGTACACAAGGCTATTTAATTTAATGAAAAGGTTTTTCTAAGGAAAAAATATATTTGTTAAAGAATGTCGAAATAGGTACATTAAAGTAGGAACTACAGTACGGCCGTAATTTCAAGACTGATATATCGCTGGGGTATTTAAGTTAACGTTATAAATGGGCATTAAATAAATATCTCTTCAATTATCTAACAGCTTGAAAATGTAGTTCATGATAGAAGGAAGTTATATTAAATTTATGTATAAATAATGTAAGGAAATAAATGTAATGAAATAATACACACGGTACAGAGGATATAATGATGAGTAAATAAATGAGATAGAAATTATGTTTTTTTTGTATCGAGAAATAGATTATAAATGCACACAATTTTCTTAAAATAAATCTTATTTTAAGTTGACAGATTAAAAAGGCGTAGTATATGGGGTCTAAAAGTAGTCAAATGAAAGGAATGAAATAATATAGCAATCTAATAATGTAATAATTTTTCTAGTATAAACTGATTTCGTTAATAAAAGCTACTAATGATCATTAACATTGGGTAATAAAAAGTATGTACATACGATGAACTTAAAATCACTAAATATTACAATGATGCAAATATCCATTTTACTTAGTCACTTAAAAAATATCAACAATAATGATACTATTTTATACTTATATTATTCTTTAACTTTGAGAAAGAAAAAATTAAAAAAGGGAAAAATTGTAGTTAAGAGGTCTTGAAATAAGTACCTACATCATTATATTTTATAATTAAGGATAAATTGTAATAGATTAACAATTCATTATTGTGGAATTTAAGTATAGATCAGTAATATTTAAATATTAATAAGAAATGAAAAATTAAATTGTGACAAAGATATGATTTAAATAATAAATAAATAGATTAAATAAATAAAACTTTAATTATCGAAGAATGTTATAAAAGAATTATTTTTAAATATAAGGACTTACTTGGGTTCTATTCTTTGTTTCATGTTGAATGCACACGGAGCACTGACGATGGCAAATGACCCACTCCACACAAACCCCAGAATTGGCAGCTAACCCTTACACACAATGTGGCTAGATCGAGGAACTGGAAAAGGTTGAGTTCATCAATACCCATATCGCAGTCCCAGGATAGGATGTTTGTTTTGTCTCTCAGAAAAAATTCCGGCACGAGTTTCGTCTTCTGTTAAGCAACTAACATAAGGGGATAGCATCTTGGCATTTTTTCCAAATTTGCGCACTCCGCAAATTTCTGTCGCCATATTCTCTAAGTCCCTGCATAACAGAAGTACAATTAAACAACTGAAATGGAATTGAGACAACGCTAATGGAAGCCTCCGAATTTACACTAGTTCACAAATGTTTACACTGGTTTTCGTAAACAGTAACTAGAAAAATAAGCAACAAGGGGTACATAAACATCTATTGGCCTAACAGTTAATATGGGTCATTCACCTTCTACAAGATAAGAAAATGTAACAGATCAAGAAAGCTGACTCACTTACACTGAGAAAATCTCCACACTGAGGGAAGATTCTTACAGTGACAGCTAAAAATTTGGCTACAGCAGCAAAAAACTCTATTTGAATAGGCGCCAGCCAAGAATTTTACTAGAACAGTAGAATTCGTTTTGCTAAAGTTACCTTTGCTGCAATAGCAAAGTTACTTAATAAAATATTCATTATATAGCCACCGAAAATAAGCTTTACTATTTTTGTCAAGTATAAATATATTGTTGTAGCAAAAAGTGCACATGGTTAAACACTTCTAATCGTACTAACAGACATAGGTTGACAAACATGATGCGCATAGAAATGGCAGTATTTCATAATAATGCATATGTTCCGTGTTTATACATCTTTGGAGACTCAAATTATATTGCAAGGGCAGTTTTACTGTAAACATGTATTAGATAGTCACGAAAAATAAATGGGCTCCTGTAATATTGAAACTTTATTACTTAAAGTTTTAATATTGCAACGAGAACGAACGAACCGATTGTACAAGATTATCAGGATAGCAGGAACGCGTTGCATTTAAAGTTAACCGATTGCGAGTCCGAATGGTGGTGTTGTGATGACGTAACTCAACACAAAACTTTGCAATTGTAGGAGAATTTTTATTTACCACAGTTAAACTTTTTCGTATTCTTGTCTTTCTAATGGTAGCTAAATATTTTAGTGCTCTAGTAAAGTAATTAATAAAAGTAGTAAAGTACTTTTTAAAAACTAATACAAACACACAGCAAAGTGATTTCTTCTGATAGAGTGAATAGACATTTCTAACCTAAGTAAAATTATGACTACTCTAATTAAGAAAGTCGTAGCAAAGAATTTATTGCTGGAGATTTTCTCAGTGCAGCAATAAATTCTTTGCTACGACTTTCTTAATTAGAGTAGTCATAATTGTACTTAGGTTAGAAATGTCTATTCACTCTATCAGAAGAAATCACTTTGCTGTGTGTTTGTATTAGTTTTTAAAAAGTACTTTACTACTTTTATTAATTACTTTACTAGAGCACTAAAATATTTAGCTACCATTAGAAAGACAAGAATACGAAAAAGTTTAACTGTGGTAAATAAAAATTCCCCTACAATTGCAAAGTTTTGTGTTGAGTTACGTCATCACAACACCGCCATTCGGACTCGCAATCGGTTAACTTTAAATGCAACGCGTTCCTGCTATCCTGATAATCTTGTACAATCGGTTCGTTCGTTCTCGTTGCAATATTAAAACTTTAAGTAATAAAGTTTCAATATTACAGGAGCCCATTTATTTTTCGTGACTATCTAATACATGTTTACAGTAAAACTGCCCTTGCAATATAATTTGAGTCTCCAAAGATGTATAAACACGGAACATATGCATTATTATGAAATACTGCCATTTCTATGCGCATCATGTTTGTCAGCCTATGTCTGTTACGATTAGAAGTGTTTAACCATGTGCACTTTTTGCTACAACAATATATTTATACTTGACAAAAATAGTAAAGCTTATTTTCGGTGGCTATATAATGAATATTTTATTAAGTAACTTTGCTATTGCAGCAAAGGTAACTTTAGCAAAACGAATTCTACTGTTCTAGTAAAATTCTTGGCTGGCGCCTATTCAAATAGAGTTTTTTGCTGCTGTAGCCAAATTTTTAGCTGTCACTGTAAGAATCTTCCCTCAGTGTACCCACTAATTTCCACCTGGAGATTCCCAGCTAATAACTTCAACCGATGCTGAAAATGGATTCCACCGTTCGCCACATAGTGTTAAAAAGTAAAATAAAACTACACAAACCCACAAACAATAAAACTTCGCGCGGTATCAAACCAAAGGGTAGCCGACGGGAAGCGCGACCTGCGCGACTTATATAAAATGACAATTGTGGATAGTGCTACCAGTGCCAATATCTTGAACTAAAAATAACTTACGTGAAGTAGAGTGCGGAAAGAGACAGGACCGAACTAAGCCAGTGCTATAAAAATGTGTGCCAAAAACTTTTTATTAATTGACTCTATTAAAAGACTAAATTTTTGTTTTATTATTGTTGATTTTCCTTTATATTATTTGCTATTTTATTTTTCAGATATTGTATATTATTTGTACGACATGCGGTGTGTTTCACCACATATAATTATATATGCTTTATATTCTCTTATTTTTAATTGTTTTTATAAACGTTTTGTAATTGATTTTTTATAGCATTTTAACTAATTACCGGCAGTTAAAGCTGGTGGTCAGCTATTCGGAAGGGGGAAATGTGCCAAGTAGTAATAATTATTCTGCACTATAAAATTAACCAAAATACTTTTTAGCATATTCTCTACAAAATATAATTTTCAAATGTTCAATAATAAATTAAATAAGTCGCAAAACTAAATCGATAAATAAATTCTACATTCTTTCCAAGTTAAATTTTATCATTCATATTTTATTTCTACAATATAAATTCGCTACTTAACAAGCATAAAGGATGTAAAGTTTCATATTTTAATATCAGCTTGTAACCGCGTTGAGACATAAACTTTAAGTCTACCTTTATAGCAATATTGCTGAATAAGTATTTAGGAATCATATAAATAGTCCAGGATTGATACACACATTACTTACTCATTGGTAGTCAATCAGTCAACGAGTATCTACCTGGCGCATCTCCCCCATTATGGACTGTAAGATCTTTTTATTTTATATTTTATATTTTTTATTATTTGAACTATTTTCCTTGTTTGTTATTTTTACCTGCAATAAAATGTTGGTATCTTTTTGTTTTACATCATTATTTTACTTATAATTTAACCTCTCCAAGCCAAGCACCCCCGGCTCGTGACAATACAAATAGCACACAATTAAGAATTAATACTTTATATACCCTTAATAAATGAAATTGTTATTGAATTTTAAAACTATGTACCACAATCAATAGTTCACAAACTTTCACCAAGACTGCACACTTTATCAAATCAACAATTTTACAATCGCCCCACGTTGGGCGCCAAATGTACTGTTCTACTATTATTGAACTTAATAATTTGCAGTACTAATCAAACTTTAACTTGTTTATTTCCAATAGATAAACCCCCCAAAAAAAAACTTTAAAACCAAAAAGATCAAATTCAAATCTCTTACCTTTTGATCTGAAAGTATGTCAAATTTATTTAATGGGCCGGCTAGCTTATCTTTTCCTTCAGGAGCAGGTTCAAATTCAGTTCCTGTTTTAAAATGAAATTTTATTAAAGTAAAATTTTTAATCTGATATAAGTAATTTATTTTCCTTGATATTTAAACAATTTAGCAGTTATATAACAGGTTCGAAAGTCTAATACACTATTTAAATTTTAATATACAACCTTGTCCAAAATTCCTTCTTCGTAGCTACACTCTTCTCTTTCCAAATCCAACAATTCTCCTTTCATGAATTCTTCACCTTATCTCGTCCTTATCTCCTCTGCAGTTCCTATCTACAATAACACCTCTTCCTTCTTATTTACAGTCTAGTTTTACTCTTATTCGCTGATCTCCACAATTTCTGAATTTTTAATTCAATTTCAAATTATTAATTTTTGTTTATTATTTTTCTTCTTCACTCCCTAATTTTCACTTGTTCCCTTTTTTTAAATTTGTTTTTCCAATTTTACAACCTCTCTTTTATCTGTTGTTTGTTGTTCTATCTCACTAAATATCAAAGTACCCAAAATAAACAAAACAAAACACCATATGAATTTTGATTAATTTCATTCCAAACATAACCTAACTTAAACCTCCTTGTCCTTCTCCAGGAAAACATTTACCAACTATAAAAATAAAATTTCCTACTTAAATAAAATGTCATAATGACTTAAATGTCAGAAATTATTTCAACTACAACTTAATAACTACTAACATAGATGTCAGTATCAAACTTACTGTTGACATCAAATAAAAACTTAAAAACTATTAAAACAACTCTAAACAAGTATTAACATTCTAAGACACATGCCTTTCGGATCTTTAGATAATTTAAGTAATTGAAAACCATCTAAAGGAAACAAACAAATTCAAACCCCGATTCAGCAAATAACACAAACATGCAATCTTCGTAATCGTCCAATATGCGAATACATAGCAATATATATATATATATATATATATATATAGCTAGATAGCGAGATGTAAAATAGTAAGCTGGCGCCATCTAGCGGTCCAGTATCTGTTTCAATCGAAAAATAAATAGCCTGACTGGGCTCTATATATATATATATATATTTTTAAAATCAGTTTTGAAATTTACCTATTAGGTTTTTTCAAAAAAATATTAATGTAGCACGCGTACAAATTATTATAAAAACTTCATTATTTCAATAGCTATCTAACTAGGTAAAAATGTTTAATGTACCCTTGATAGTTCTAATAAAAAATTAGTAAAGATAATGCTGGTGGCGGAATTTATTAAACGACTAATCGTTTATTTTCATTTAAGTCAGTCAGTCCTTGACTTTGACGTTTGTGCATATATGTCATTAACTGACATTCTTATCTCCGTGTCCCTTAAGTTTGTTGGTCTTGTTAATTAGTTATCGAAGATTTTGATTTTGCTCGTAGTTGTTTTTATTGTATTTTCTGTGCCATGGCCGCGTATGCCAACGCAGAATAGGCTGATATCTTGTTTGTCTATGGATACTGTGGCGGCAACGCTGCTGAAGCTCGCCGAGAATATGGTCTTTGGTACCCTAACCGCCGCTTACTAAATGCACGTATATTCAGTACGGCATATCGAAATATCGCTGAAACTGGCTCCGTGAAATGTAGAAGAAGTGACGCTGGTGCTCCTCCCGTTTATGAACTAGATGATGAGGAAGAAATATTGAGGTATTTTGAGGAAGACCCAACTATTTCAACTAATAAAGTTGCAAGACTAACTGGAGCGTCACAATGGAAAGTTTGGTCTACGATACGTAGAGTTGGATCCCCTGTCCAAGGCTTGGAGGAAGGTGATCCTGGAAGGAGAGTGGAATTCTGCCGCTTTATGTTAAATTCACATGCAGAAAGTGCAAATTTTTTAACAAGTATTTTATGGACGGACGAGTCGAAATTTAATCGCGAGGGTATAACAAATTTCCACAACCTACTTTATTGCGCAGAGGAAAATCCCAAGTTAACACGTGAAATTAGTTTTCAAATGAAGTTTTCTATTAATGTGTGGATGGGAGTCATTGGCCACTATTTAATAGGGCCACACTTTCTTCCTCAAAATTTAAACGGGGAAATCTATGAAAATTTTTTAAGGAATGATTTGGCGGTGATTTTAGAAGATGTTCCTCTCGCCGTCAGACAGCTAATGATATTTCAGAACGACGGTTGTCCAGCACATTATCGGCTGACAGTACGGCAGTTACTTGATCAACGTTTCCCTAACCGTTGGATTGGAAGAGCGGGCCCAATACCTTGGCCAGCGCGAAGCCCTGACTTAACACCCCTTGATTATTACGTATGGAGTCATATGAAGGAGGTGGTCTATGCCACATCAGTCAATACTATAGAAAACCTTAGACAAAGGATAGTCGATGCTGCCCAACACATAAGGCATAATCTGACAACCAGAGTAACAAGGACGAAAATAAGAAGACGCTGCCGTGTCTGCATACGGAATAGGGGCTCCCATTTTGAGCAAGACATATAAAAAATAAAGTACAACTTTGAAATTAACGAAGAATTAAACTCTACTTTTAAAATGTTTTTTACTGTTTATCTAAAAATAAAATTCGTACTGCTTGTGTTATTTTTACTAGTATTTTCTTAGAACTATTAAGGGTACATTGAACATTTGTACCTTGTTAGATAGATATTGAAATAAGGCAGTTTTTATAATAATTTATACGCGTGTTACGTTAATATTTTTTTGAAAAAACCTAATAGGTAAATTTCATAGCTGATTTTAAAAAAAAAAATTTAAAAGTTTTTATTCAGATGTTCACATGATCGAAATGTTTCCAGATATTTTTCATTCCAAACGGATATCTATAATATTGGACAAGTAATCCAGTAAAAAAAAATTTAAAAATGTCAAATAGATTTTTCGAAAATTAGCTTTTAGGACATTAAGATCTACCTTTTTAAGAAAAACAAAAAAAATTAAATATCTCAAAAACTATTGATTTTGCATAATATATGTTAGGGCTAAATTTACTTCTTAGATCATGCTCCATCACATCTCCAAAGAAATGTATCAAATAACCAGTAACCCTGTATATATGTTATATTAGAAATATACTATGATATATAATATCACTAAGATAGGTTTAACCTTCTCAAACATATCATGTTACAGATTGCGTAACAGCTCTTCTCTAATAACCGCTCACGTTGGCTGAGCTTAATGTTTCTTTCTTGGTAATCTCTTATCATGCTGAATTGCCAATTCAATACTCTTTGTTCTCTAATGTTATAAATATAACCAACAGACATTTGTACCTTCAGTCTTATACTCACTTTCGATTAAACTACTTCTAAATTATTATTGTATTTTCTTAACGAGTCAACGTTGACTCCAGTGTTAAATAAAATAAATGTTTTTAAAAAGTTAAATCTACAATCCACTATCTAACATTGGCGCAGTCGTGGCGGATCTGAAGAACACGCACAGTGCGGGAGCCTAACCAGTGGAAAACATATCGGAAGGAACAATGAGTTCATCTGGAAAAGGTGCCTAACCTGAAGAAAAGAGCCCCTGGAAAAAGGAGAAATTCCTTAGCTGTCGTGGTGGATCCCAATCCTTTACTCAGAAGAATCTACGTTCACAAAGAAACAATAATAATAATTCAACAAGCAACAAAGCAACATATCAATCAATCAACAAATTAGCAAGTAAGAATTCATCCCAGTCGAAAAGTTGGTGTCTTCGGCAGTGTAGGAGACCTCTGTGGAAGGAATACCTGGTAACGCTCCTGGCAGAGAAGACCGCATTGTAACAAAGTTCACGGAGCAGCATTCAACTTCAATCCAGACGTGTGGAATGGAAATTTTAATGTAAGTAGATTTTAAGAATCATCTCGATTATTTTGCATATTTTTCTTATAAAAAAACAATTCAATTTAACGAACAGGAGTTCTAATATTCAAATAATAATTTCATTCAGAAGTAATATAATATTTTATTTAAAATTTATGTGACCTACATAAATAACTATACCGTTCCTATCTTAACATTATTTTTATCGTAATATCATATACTCTTTAAGTACGAACTTATCTACATTTCCTACATAAATAATTATAATCACATACCATTTTTATCTTAACATTATTTTTATCATAATATCATATATCATATAAAGGTTAAGTTTACGCCTTACTTGACTGTGAAATAAAATAAAACCCACAAGTTCTATACTGTTTAAAAAAGTGCAAATTGGTATATAAAATTTCAGTGACATTATTCCCAACTAAAAACACTTTTTAAATTATCCTTGTAATTAAATTTTGAAATATTATAAAATAAACAGCACATTGTTTTACATATAATATAAAAAAATTGCCAATTATCAGTAGCGTACTAGCTCAAATTGAAAAAAGTGTTTTAAGTTATTTAATTATCTAAATAATACAAATAAAATGGCTACCACTACAAACGTAAGCAATTCCAATGTAAACAACTCAATCACTGCAAACGAAACTAAAAATATTGAACCTTATAGGTTAAACGAAATATTTTCCATAGTGCCCGAATTTGACGGCAACCCCATATTCTTGCAAACATTTATTTCAGCCTGTATAACCGCTCAGGGGATCGCTGTTGATGATCAGCGCATCTTATTAACGCTTCACATAAAAAATAAATTACGCGGAAAAGCCGCAGAATTAATAAATTCCCGAAACCCTGCTACATGGACAGAAATAAAAAATTTGCTCGAATCACATTTTGGTGACTCTCGTGACTTGACAGCCTTGATACAAGACTTGCAAACAATTCGTCAATTACCTAACGAAACAGCTTTAATATTTGTGTCCAGGTTACAAACACATAATGCAAAAATGCACGCGGCAATACAAAAACAAAGTTTAACTTTAGAGGGAAAAACCGCGCAATCCACTTTAATAGAAAATATGACGTTAACTACTCTACTCACTGGACTCGAACTAAAATTAGGTCAAATTATTAGGGCTGGTAACCCCGGCAATATGCTAGATGCAATAAATCGCATCAAACGAGAATTACAATTATCGTATTTCGAATCTCAAAAATTTGGAAATAGAAAATCCCGTTCAAAATCAGCAAAGACGTCCAAATCTCCCACCATTTTGTACATTATGCAAAAGGAATGGACACAGCTTTAACGAATGCCGCGCGAGGCAAAACCACCAATGTTCGCACCCCAATTTCACACCAAACGCCTGTTCCAATCAGGCACAAGTTCCTAGACAGCACTTCCAGAGTTTACCTAACCAAACAAATTTTAGACCACAGAATTTCCAAAATTTGCCTAATCAACAACGTAATTATCCACAACAAAACAGGCCCTTAGCTATCAGACCAAATCCTAACTTCCAGCAGCAGAGACCTTCTGCCATACAACCGAATCCGAATTTTAATCGATTCAATCAACAAAAACACATCACTTAAATCAAGAACCTTATGATAATTACTCAGATTACCCAAACCAATACGAATATTACTCTGCAAATCAGTCCGTAAATTATTCTCCTGATTATCAATCTCAAAATAACGATGACTACGATTTTCAAAATGGACAATATGAGAATTATACTGCTAATTCTCAGCAATACGAGGATTATACTGTTAATCCTCCGGATTTTTGCACAGGCCCGGAGTATTCCACGAATACTCCAACACAACAAACGGACGAGCTAGACCAAATTTCTCATCAAGTCCAAGCGATAAACCTCCAGGACAGTTTCGACCCAAACCTGAACTTCCCGGAAAACCAATTTATGTAAAAACACCCCGCTACAAACTAAATATCGTAAACTCAAAAAATTTATTTTACATAGAAGACATCACTAAACGTTTCAAAATCTTGATAGACACAGGCGCAGGTATCTCTATATTCAAACCCGAAACGGCAGAAAACTATAAACGTCGATGCCACGAAAATGTAATTATACAAGGTATAACAGAGAAAAAATTAATATCACTGAATCTGCTCTCATACCTTTCAATCCGAATGATCCATACAAAGTTTACATTCATAATCTAGATATAGAATTTGACGGACTTTTAGGTGCCGACTTTTTGGACCATTACGATTGCTTAATAGACATTAAAAACCAACAATTAATCACTAATTTCAAAACCGTACCATTGTATCAAGTTACCGATAATATATTAACTACAATCTGGAGCCCGATTAAAAATCAAAATTTAAATGAAACAAAAAACCAAAATGTAATTTCTATCGAACCACGCACAGAAAAGATTTTTAAGCTTAAATGTAATTTACAAAATACCGAAGCTATACTAATAGCCCAGGAAAATGAAAAGGTACGCTTACCGAACGCCATTGTCAAAATAGACAACAATGGCGAATTTTTGACAACGATAATAAACGCAAACGCGATTCCAAAAACAGTAAATTTCTCGGATCTTAAACTTGAACCCGTTCAAAAAT
This sequence comes from Leptura quadrifasciata, assembly GCA_963675555.1. NCBI lineage: Eukaryota > Metazoa > Arthropoda > Insecta > Coleoptera > Cerambycidae > Leptura > Leptura quadrifasciata. Next base: position 74,295,366 of record OY776676.1, on the reverse strand, counting down.
TTAGATCAATATTTAACGTAAATCTTCAAAATCCGGATTCCCAATACATAGACCGAAACTACGAAATAAAAAATCAATTACGCTTAGATCACTTGAATGACGAGCAGAGTGAATTAATTACTCAACTCTGTTTAGACTTTTCAGACATATTTTATCTAGAGGGTGACAACTTGACATTTACCAACGAAATCAAGCATTCAATAGACACTAACGATTCTAAACCAATTTTCACTAAATCTTATCGTTACCCCCAAATTCACAAACAAGAAGTAAAATCACAAGTTTCAAAAATGCTCGACCAAGGCATTATCCAGCCTTCAATTTCTCCTTGGTCCTCCCCAGTTTGGATAATCCCCAAAAAACTAGACGCTTCTGGTAAACAGAAATGGCGCCTCGTAGTTGACTACCGAAAATTAAGCGAAGTAACGATAGGTGATAAATATCCTCTACCTAACATTTCCGATCTTTTAGATCAATTAGGCAAATGCCAATATTTTACGACTTTAGACTTGGCCTCTGGCTTCCATCAAATTGAAATCGATCCCAAAGACATTCAAAAAACCGCTTTCACAGTCGAAAATGGTCATTTTGAATTCGTACGAATGCCTTTTGGACTCAAAAATGCTCCATCAACATTTCAAAGGGTGATGGACAACATTTTACTAGGAATTCAAAACGAAAGGTGTCTCGTCTATATGGACGATATCATTATCTACTCCCCTACTATCCATGAACATATTTCTCGATTAACAGAAGTCTTCAAACGTTTACAAAAAGCCAACCTCAAAATTCAGCCAGACAAATGCGAATTCCTTCGCAAAGAAGTTGCCTATTTAGGACATCTTATTACAAAGGATGGTGTAAAACCGAACCCTGCCAAAGTCGAAGCAATTCTAAATTTTCCTCAACCCAAAAATCAGAAAGAGATTAAATCTTTTCTAGGTTTAGCGGGCTATTATAGACGTTTCATTCCTAATTTTTCCAAAATTTCAAAACCCTTGACTAAATTGCTACAAAAAGATATACCTTTCAATTTCGACAATGACTGTACAAATTCATTTGAAACCCTAAAACAAACCTTCTCCGATATTGATCTACCCCAACTTCGATGAACCTTTTGTCCTAACTACAGACGCTAGTGCATTTGCAATAGGTTCTGTACTTTCACAAGGAAGTATAGGAAAAGATTTGCCAATCGCATACGCATCTCGAACTTTATGCGGCGCGGAAACCAAGTATTCAACCATTGAGCGTGAACTTTTATCTTTGGTCTGGAGTGTAAAGCATTTTAGGCCATATCTATTCGGAAGGAAGTTCAAACTCGTCACCGACCACCGACCACTCACTTGGTTATTTTCTATAAAAGACCCAGGTAGTAGACTAGCGCGTTGGCGCTTAAAACTCGAAGAATACGATTACGAAATAATATACAAACCCGGAAAAATCAATAAAAACGCGGACGCGTTGTCCAGAATAAAAATCAATCACTTTTCAGAAAGTTCCAAATTTTATTCAAAAATTCTAGCCGCGAACGAAGACTCAGATGAAGATGAAATTTCAGACAACGATGACGAAATTACCGACGAACAAATCGCCCGAGAATTTGACACATTTTCCCGACTTTACAAAACCAAATCTCTAATAGACTATTCCAAAATTTAAATCACAAATAAACAACTATTAGATCGAGAAAATAAAAATATCATAACGTTTTTCCAACAAAACAACTTGACAGACCTTCACCATCAAATTATCGAGGATATTTTCGAAGAAAACCCCGAATTCTATAACAATACAATTAATATCGTTTCCAGCAAATCGACCCGACAAAAAAATTACTACATTATCGCTCTACCTTTCGACCAAGAGTGGTAGAACATCTATTTTTAACACTTTACAAACATCGAAACAAATTAGACCTTTCCAAAACTTACCATGTTGAAAACAATCTAGACTTTCCAATTCTCGAAATCCTATCATTTATTTTTGCAGAAAAAGATTTAAAACTAATCATTTGTCAAAATTTATTACGAACTCCCGATGAAGACCAACGTCCGATCATTCTCGACCAGCATCACACCGGAAAAAATAATTTACATCGTGGAATAAACGAAACAATACGTAGAATCAAAAATAAATATAATTGGCAAGGTTTAACAAAAGATGTCGAAAATTTTATAAAAAACTGCGAAACATGTCAAAGAACAAAAGTCTGTCGTAAGAACCTCAACAATCCCTTAGTAATTACCGAAACCCCTAAAACTCCATTTGAGGGAGTTAATATCGATCTATTCGAATTTCCCACGAGAAACTATGCATTAACCATCCGCGACGAGTTAACGAAATTTACTCAAGCTTATGCTGTCCCAGACAAAAGTGCAAAATCAGTTGTAAACACCCTGTTGCTATATTTCCAACACTATGGCACCCCATTAAGAATTCATTGTGATTACGGCGGTGAATTCGATAATAATTTATTAAAAGATCTTTGTACTCTCTACGACATAAAATTAACATACTCCAGAGTAGGACACCCTCAATCCAATGGATCTATCGAACGATTCCATGCCATCCTAGCGGAAATGATCAGAATACATAAAACAGAGAATCCGAACGAACATCCTTTCACAATATTACCATACGCGGTAATATGTTATAACAACTCGGTAAACAAAACTCACGGCTTTACGCCATACGAGTTTATTTTCGGACATACAGCTAACCGACCACCCGAAACTCTTTATAACCAGAAAGACCTGATTACCAAATACGTTAGAGACCTTAACAATCGGATATCCCACTATTACAAAATTGCGCGAAGTCGAACAGAAGCACAAAATCGAAAAGCCAAAGTTCAATTCGACAAAAACATTCCCGAAAATCGACACACATATAATATTGGCGACAAAGTGTACGTCAAAGAATCACGAATAAAAAACAAATTACAGAACAAATTTAACGGCCCCTTCGAAATTTTAGAAACTTCTCAAAATTCTGCAACATTATTAAATCCGGAAACAAACCAAACGACTAAAGTAAACTTTGACCGAATGAAACCTTATACTGAAAATTAAATTTATTTTCAGGTTTTTCCTGCTGTTCGGATCAGCACTTGCTCAATTTAAAATAACACCAATTAACAATACAATTGCAGTATGCTATCACCGAGACACAGACATTGTGATTTCTCACAAGAAATGGACTTTACTGGTACACAAAAACATATCTACCTTTAAGACAGCTTTCGACAAAAACGACAAGATCTTACAGACACTATACAACACGCTCGACCCAACGTATCATTACATGACCGTCTTTTTAGGAGATGTAAAAACTCACCTCAGCTTATTGACACAAATTTCTCAATCAATACAATCAAAATTTGACGAAATTTACCTTGACACGAAACGATACAAGCGAGGAATACTAAACGGTATTGGAACAATTTTCAAATCAATAACTGGAAATTTAGATGCAGAAGATGGTCAGTATTATTCTGATTGCATCAACAAATTAAATAATGACGAGCACCAACTCGAAAATTTAAACAAAAATCAAATATCTGTCACAACTTCGGTAATCAAAAATTTCAACGCAACAATTCAAAAACTGCAAGTTGATGAAGAAACTTTCAATAAAGATATTAAAGAAATCGAAACTTCAATTCTAGACATGACTAAAGACATAGAAAATATTCACGCAAAATTAAAATTTATAGAAATTTGCGAACAGCTTATGGCAAGCTATCTATTTATCGAAGATAACTTAAACGATATCCTGAATTCTGTCACTTTCGCGAGGCTCAAAATAATTCATACATCGATCATAAACCCAAAAGACTTGGTAAATTCGTTACAGGAAATTTCACAGAACCTACAAAGGAACAATTTGCCACTTCCAATCAAATTATCAAAAGTTGCACAGTATTTAGACATTATAGAACTAAAAGCTTTTCAAACAAATTCAGATTTAATATTCGTATTAGACATACCTTTGGTAGACCCTCAAACCTACTCAGTATTTCAATTATACCCTATCCCTATTTTGGATAATAGAACTGGCTTATATCATATCTTGTCAACCTCTCAAAAATATATCGCGAGAGATGATGATTCTTTAATGTACTTAACCATCCCAGACCTCAGAGAATGCAAACCACTCTACTTCAACACTAAATTATGTCTAAATCTATTTTCATACCCCATTGATGATAATGCCATTTGCGAAGCCCGTCTCTTCAAGAACCTCAAAACTCTGCCAGGAAGCTGCCAGACGTCATTCATCATCAGCCAAGGCTACAACGTCCAAAAGATAGACGAAAATACGTGGTTAGTTATCAACGCAGAACCATTACAGGCAACCATCAATTGTCCAGAAAGAAATTCGAAAACTGAAGTCATCTACAAAAACTCAATAGTGAAATTACAACCTAATTGTTACGCCTTTATAGGCATCACAAAAATCTAAGCCAATACCAACGAAGTAACCGACGTAAACGACGACACTCATCCCATCCAAATTCCATTCGAATGCTGCAATAAAATTCCAAACAACATTAGAGCACCAAACCTTAAACCATTAAAATTAAACAACCTTAACACAGAAGATCTCGAAATTGCCAAACACAAATTGGACCAATATTCCAGAGATCTAGACGATTTAATCAACGAACCATTCGTAACAAAACACATATCCTGGTTCACCTACTTCATCATTGTGCTAATATTTGGACTGTTATTTCTGTACCTATTTTGTAAGTGCAGAACAAAAAGACGAAGACTAGCCATCGATGTTTCTGCATCACCCCCATCTCCACCTAGGCCTAGCAAACCCCACAGGACATTTGCTAACCTATTCCCTTCACGAAGACGACCTACCTTAAGGAGAGAAGACAACGAAGCCGAAGACATAGAACTTACATAAAGATGAACTGTTTTGTGCCTTTTAGTGCTGGACTCTTCAGTGAACCATATTTTATTCATTTAATCATTACATTTCATTATTTTACTTATCCCTTGTTAATTTCAATTGCATTAACATTTTTATACCATTTTCATTTAAATCTATCATGCTTATATTTTAGGCTTTCACGGTAAAGCCATATTTTAACCCTGGGAATATTTTTATATTATCCCATTTTACAACAAACTTATTATGTTTGTATTTTACGCTTTCTTGCTAAAGCTATATTTTAACTCTAACATTTTTATGTTATATTATTTTATGAATCAAGCTTATTGTGCTTGCATTTCATATTTTAGACGCTAAGGCTATATTCTGTATTTTAAACCTTACGATTTAACATTTTTGTACTCTTTATATTTTTCCAAATTGTACCATTATCTTTTATATACATTTTATATTCATTTCAAAAGTTGCTGCATAAAACACCAACTTTTTTTATAAGGGGTAAGCTGTTATATTACAAATATACTATGATATATAATATCACTGAGACAGGCTTAACCTTCTCAAACATATCATGTTACAGATTGCGTAACAGCTCTTCTCTAATAACCGCTCACGTTGGCTGAGCTTAATGTTTCTTTCTTGGTAATCTCTTATCATGCTGAATTGCCAATTCAATACTCTTTGTTCTCTAATGTTATAAATATAACCAACAGACATTTATACCTTCAGTCTTATACTCACTTTCGATTAAACTACTTCTAAATTATTATTGTATTTTCTTAACGAGTCAACGTTGACTCCAGTGTTAAATAAAATAAATGTTTTTAAAAAGTTAAATCTACAATCCACTATCTAACATATATATATATATATATATATATTTTTAGATTTTCGCGGGTGTTAAATGAAGTGTTGTTGTACTTCCGGGTGCTCTCCCGCGTCGATGATCGACTCCTCCAGGAGTCACGGTTGTCTAAACGACGTTTCGGCAGAATCTCATCTGCCATCTTCAGGTTCTCACTGAAAGCTGCCTACTGCTGCTTCTCGTTTCTCGAACAGTTCAGTTCAGTTCGAGCAATTCCCTGACCAGACATAGACCGGTTTCGAACTTATTAGTTCTCATCAGTATGCCATAGTTCATGGAACAGACAAATGACAGTGGCCAACCTGCTAGTCTTATACAGGCTAATGTAAATGGTATAGTGGTGAGAGGTAAGTGAATCCTCTCATGTGGTCTAATGCTACTATACACCAGACATCATAGATGTCTCCATGGTGCATGGCGACTTGCCATTTTGCAAGTACCGAGAGCGGCGACCTTCAGCCCTTGGTGGACTTAACCTATATACTGTTATTATACATGATTTGCAGGAAACAACTACTCAGCGGGAAAATACATCGACCTGCATTGAATTATACCTTTCAAATCATGAAAAATTGGTAGCCAATGTCATTTGTCAATTCCCTGACCAGACATAGACCGGTTTCGAACTTATTAGTTCTCATCAGTATGCCATAGGTCATGGAACAGACAAATGACAGTGGCCAACCTGCTAGCCTGTTGGCCACTGTCATATATGTATATATATATATATATATATATATATATATATATATTGTAATGTTTTTATATTATTATAACAATTTTCTTTTTATATTTTAAGTTAATAAGCTTTCTTCAACTTATTTTTATTTTTCTCAGGGTTCATAGTCGGTTCTGAATGTCACACTTATTGTTGGATATTTATTTTGTTGATCTTACTGCCCTCTGGTAATAAAACTGCTATATTCTATTTGCATTAATAGATTTTCTATCCTTGAGAAGTTATACTACTGACATCAGATATAAAAGGCAGAATTGAAAATTTATCACCAAACTTTATTTCATAATAATTAATTGTTATTTTGAGGAAACAGACAAATGTACCTTAGACTACCTATACTGCAACTAGCTATCTTAATTTACGTTAAAATATATTAATTATTGACTTTTAATAGTTAATTTTATTGGAGCTGTTATTGTCCAACTTTAGAGATTAATTTTATTACTAGACTGTAAGTTGATGCTGGTCTAGTGATATTTATATTCTATATAATCCAAACAAACTTAAAACTAAACTTTATAAAACTCGATGGAACATTGTTTATTATTAATTGATAGTTTATGTAATTAATTGTTTTTGGTGCACTTACGGATTGTCCTATTAAGAGCGGTGACCGAGGTGGTGACCGATTGTGGATGCTAAAACTTGATGCCTGTAGACATCCTGTTAAACAGGTTAGGCTATATAATTTTCTCTTATTTGCAGCTTATCAATTTTCTGAAAGTGGTTATATTCTACTATTTCATTTATATAATAAATCACACTCTTCACCGTGTAGATTTATTTGTAAAATCAATTGCTTCTTCTCTTTCCCAACTTGACTTTTCGTTCTGGTTTTTCGGTTGACAACCACCCACTAGTTTTTTTTTGACAAACCGCTATATAGATGCTTTCATGAATTTTGGCCAACTGATTTTTCCTTCAAAGTCAAAATTCAGGTATTTTTTGATATTTTGGTAGACTTACTACGAAGTATAAGTTATACTTGCATGTTTCTTCCTGATTCACACTGATCATTTTAATGCCCCTTTCATCTTTTTCCGTTAACTATTAAGCTAGTTCCTTCTTTCCTGTCCTCGAACTAAACTTTCGCTTTAAACGCACTCCAAGTGTTATTTCACTACACTCAATACTACCATGTCTTATCTTTACATACTAATGCACAATTTAATCTAATATTTAACAAAATTCCTTAATTCAATCTTATTTAATTTTGCCTGTCAACTCAAATAACATGTTTCTTCTCTGTTTCTAGAAGTTTTTGGTATTTAGTGTGGATAAAAACTGTGCCTCATTCATATTATATGCCCTGCAGACAGCCATCCAACTTCCAAGTGTATTTGCATAATCTTTTATGCCAGACAACAGTCTTTTACGAGAAGTCATTTTGAAGGTAACGATTTGTTCCCCTACGTAATGTAGTTTTACAATTTTCAAAATATATGATTTTGTATGAATCATTTTGTATCTGATATTGGTATATTAAAATACATAACAATATATATATATATATATATATATATATATATATCAGGGTTTGAATTTGTTTGTTTCCTTTAGATGGTTTTCAAAATTTATTTAAATTAGCTAAAGATCCGAAAGGTATGTGTTTTAGAATGTTAGTACTTGTTTAGAGTTGTTTTAATAGTTTTAAAGTTTTTATTTGATGTCAACAGTAAGTTTGATACTGACATCTATGTTAGTAGTTATTAAGTTGTTGTTGAAATAATTTCTGACATTTAAGTCATTATGACATTTCTTTTAAGTAGGATTTTTTTTTATAGTTGGTAAATGTTTTCCTGGAGAAAGACAAGGAGGTTTAAGCTAGGTTATGTTTGGAATGAAATTAATCAAAATTCATAAGGTGTTTTGTTTTGTTTATTTTGAGTACTTTGATATTTAGTGATATAGAACAGCAAACAACAGATAAAAGAGAGGTTGTAAAATTGGAAAAACAAATTTAAGAAAAAAAAACAAATGAAAATTAGGGAGTGAAGAAGAAAAATAATAAACAAGGATTAATAATTTGAAATTGAATTGAAAGTCAGAAATTGTGGAGATCAGCGAAGAAGAGTAAAAATAGACTGTAAATAAGAAGGAAGAGGTGTTATTGTTGATAGGAGTTGCAGAGGAGATAAGGACGAGATAAGGTGAAGAATTAATGAAAGGAGAATTGTTGGATTTGGAAAGAGAAGAGTGTAGCTACGAAGAAGGAAGGTTTTTGTGTGTTTAATTTTTGGACAAGGTTGTATATTAAAATTTAAATAGTGTATTAGACTTTCGAACCTGTTATAAGCTACATTATCTAAATATCAAGGAAAATAAATTATTTATATCAGATTAAAAATTTTACTTTAATAAAATTTCATTTTAAAACAGGAACTGAATTTGAACCTGCTCCTGAAGGAAAAGATAAGCTAGCCGGCCCATTAAATATTTTGACATACTTTCGGATCAAAAGGTAAGAGATTTTAATTTGATCTTTTGGTTTTAAAGTTTTTTTTTATCTATTGGAAATAAACAAGTTAACGTTTGATTAGTACTGCAAATTATTAAGTTCAATAAAAGTAGAACAGCACAATATACATATATATATATATATATATATAAATACATACATACTGAAAGAGGTAGTAAATATCTGTTATAATGGGTGTGATATATTTACCGATTCTGGCCCCTTTGACGATTTAGGCGTTGCGACGATCGGAACAAAATTTTCGATGGCAGGAGTTTGGAAAACAAAAGATACCAATAGTACTTTTCATTTTGAAGTTTTTTTATTATTAGAAATTTTTTTATTTTTTCGCTCGTATCGGAATTATTTGACATTGAAAATATAAATACTCTTTATTAAAATTTACCAATTTAATAAATTGTCTGCAACTAATAAGCTGTATATATTCTGTTAACCTATATTTTAACTGTCAAAACAGTTGTCATTAGTTAAAAACAGTGTTAATTTTTAATTTTGGTGTTTGTTTTCAAGTAGTTTTTTAATATCTGATTAAGTGGAACAGAAATGGGGCAATACATGCAACAAGAAAAGCTAGACATGGTGTTGGTTTACGGTGAGTGTAAGCGAAATGCGTGGAAATCGAAAAGTGTTTAAACACAGCGTTATGCTGATAGAAGAAGAAAGCCGGATCATAAAACAATTTAGAATTTATGTAGAAATTTAGTGAATTTTGGTGCATTTGAAAAGCCAAAAAGGGAACGATCAAAGCCGGTAACAAATGATTTTAACGTTGCATTGGTTCTCCAACAGATTAATAATGATAATCCGAAGATGTCTTTGAGAGAACTTAATACTAATATCTCAATAAGTTCTACCAGAAGAATTCTTAAGCAAAATAAATACCATCCTTACAAAACGAAAATAGTGCATAAGTTAAAACCAGGTGACCCCGAAAGGCGCATTCATTTTCTGGCAAGATTTATTTTACCGTAATGAAAATATCTTTAAAAAAATACTTTGCAGTGATGAAAGTAGATTTCGCAACAATGGAATTGTGAGTAGACATAATTGCCGTTACTGGACACAAAACAATCCCCGTTGGATTACTGAAAGAGGCAATCAGCGCGTTTTTGGCATAAATGTATGATGTGGTATACTCAATGGTTATTTAATAGGACCCCACTTTTACGAGAGCACTTTAAATGGTGATCGTTATCGGAGTTTTCTTCAACTATTAGAAGATGTCCCGATTGAAACTAGGAGGAACATTATTTTTCAACAAGATGGGGCCCCACCTCACACTGCTCAAATTGTAACGGATTATTTGACAATGGCCAACACGGTTACCGGATTTGACCCCTCTTGATTTTTTTGGGTGTCCCTTGAAAGACACTGTATATATAGAGCCTATTGAGGATATGGCGGATCTCCAAAATAAAATAATTGCATCTTGTACTGCTATAAATAGAAGAGTTCTGTTAATAACTACAGATTTTGAGTTATGAACGGTATGACTGCTGCGTTTCGGCAAGTGGAGAAAATTTTGAACAATTGCTATAAAATATTTTATTTACTTTAGATTTTAGATAAAAAAATGACTATGTTTAAAACACATATATTTTTTTCTGTTTAAATATTTCAGCTATACTGTTCTACTTATGTTAATGAAAGTGATATTCACTACCTGTCTTTTAATTTGTCTGTTTTGATAGTTAAAATTTAAGTTAGCAGAATATTCAGAGCCTATTACATGCAGACAGTTTATTAAATTGACAAATTTTAATAAAGGGTATTTACAATTTCAATGTCAAATAACGAAACGAACGAAAAAATTAAAAAAATTCTAATAAAAAAACTTCAGAATTCAAAGTACTATTGGAATCTTTTGTTTTCCAAACTCCTGCCATCGAAAATTTTGTTCCGGTCGTCGCAACGCCTAAACCGTCAAATGCGCCGGCATCATAGGTCGAAGTATAGTACTTGATTACATTCTGATATTTACAGAAATTTACTACCTCTTTCAGTTTTCGAGTAATTGGCGTTGGGAGTTTTAAGTGGAACATCCTGTATATAGCTATATATTGACATGAAACGTTTTTATACCAAATAAAAGGTTTAGTAAGGAAAAGACTTGTACATAAAAGGAAGAAGAATTGCTATAAGAAGGCACAAATATCAATTGTTTAATATAAAATGTAATAAAACAACAAAAAAATAATAAAAGGGAGTATCTATTTATCTCATCCATTTATTAACATTTACCTTCAATAAGTTTTAAGAAAGCAATAATGGTTATGCAACATGCAAATATGCAAATATTATGCAATTCAATTAAAATCATAAAATTAGTTGCAAACGTCAAATTAGATCAATCTGCTACAAAACAACTTCCTACCTTACAAAAAAACCGAAATCATGTTGTCAATATATCATTCCTCAATTGAAATTTGTTAAAATGTCCAGGCTAGCTCACTCTCCGTAGTCGGTTCAAAGTCGATCTTTCTAAATGGAAAATTTAATTTATTAAATTAAAAGTTTTATATGAATTACAAATTTGTTTATTTCGTTTTGAGATTTAAGATATTTACAATTTTAAAATTTTGAATTTTAACACCGAATTGTCAGTTTAGTAATAATTTAATACGACCTCTAATGTCCTATTATGAATAGCAGGAAGAATCTTAACATGATTAATTTTTCCTTATCCTTATTTTATTTGTTTACCATTTTTATACTTATTTTTTTCTTCGTAATTACTGACTTCCTGCTTCTTATATCTATCATCATTGATCCACTTCTAAATTTCATTGAATACTGCTAAATGTTTCTTTCTTGATTTTCTTGATAAAGTATCCTCAATAATATACTTATCCAATTTTCTTCAATTCTCTCCTGAATATCATTAATACTGTTTTCTCTCTCCCCAAATTTTCTTTTCCCTGCTCGTTGTTCTTCTATTTTATAAAAAATTTCTACCATGATTCACAATTGCCATTTCTTACATTCAATCTCAAAAGTACAAATTTATAACCATAATTATATGTTATGTATAATCATTAAATGATTTATTAACAGGCTTATAATGTAAAACTTTCATTCACTAAACCAAAATAATCAAATAACTTAATATAGCAAATTACCAATTTATATTATGAAAATTCGATAAAATGAAACAAATTAAATATGTTGTCATAATGACAAATCTCAAATAGAAATTTTAAAGCCATCATTGACATTTCATTCGGATTTCAAATAAAATTCAATATATTGAATCACATAAAAGAAAGGAAAAACTCAGATACTTCCATTCTTAAACATATTAACAAGGTATGCAATTCTCCGAATTTGCACGTACAATATATATATATATATATATATATATATATATATACATATATATATAGACATATAAACGGACATTATAAAGCCCAAACTAGATATCAGTGGTATGTTGTTTAGCCTTCACAGACGTTGTGTAGCCCATCCTTGGGCTAAACAGCGTTTTGCGTGTATCCTATTACTATTTGCCACATATTGCTATAAGGAACCCCTACACAAAATTTCAGAAGGGCTTAATAATGACCGGTTCAACGCTTAAAAGATATGGAATTGTTCAATACAATTCCCATGAGGTAGCGCTCTCGTCAGATACAGATACACGCCATTTAGAACGCGTTCGTTGATTAGCCCATAACGACACGCGTTCGTTGATTAGCCCATAGTGACATTATACATAATACTGTATTGTGTTTATTTAGAGGCAATAAATAAGACTTCTCAATGATAGGCAGAATGGCAATTTCATCTTACAACTTGAAGGGTGCTTCACTACCTGAAGACATTTGTGTTGGACTGGGAATTCGAATGGTCATTATTTTCCTCGATCACACTTTCGCTTTCATTTTCGTTGTTCATATCCTGTTTTATCCGTTCATTATTAACTTTCTGCAACTTATTTACTGGTTTTTTATTTTCTATTTGGTTATTTTTTATTTCCGTACAATTTGCTGTTCCAGGAGTTTCTCTCAGCTCCAGTTCCTGTTTATCTTTTATGTTAGATTTATTTGGGTGTAAAAAATTATTTTGCGCTAACGAAGCAATTGATTGCTCTTCTTACTTTGTACCCTTGGTAGAGTCATACTTTGGTAGATCTAGTAAGTTTTTACTTTTACTTGTTACCAACTCCAGCATTTTTCGTGTTCTTGAATTCATGGTGTTAATCTAAAGAATCAATTTAGTCCACATTTAAATTTTCCTTAATTTTACATGACATTAATTTTATTATTATTATTAACCAATTTTTATTTACCATTGTTTAATATAATTATTAAATACTATCATTATAACATATTTTTATGTAGCCAAAAATGTGCATGTATCCTAACAAAGAAGAATTATATTAATTTGTTCAATGGTTAAATACCCGAGGGATAAACCGGTGCCAAAATTCTATACACTAATTCCATTTTGGCATTGTAATACTACTATAATATCTTAGTAATTTCACAACTCCAGAGTAATACCATGAAAATTTCTGTAACACCAACTAATTCCATGAAAAATGCAGTAATACCAATTAATATCACAAAAATACGTATTTCTGTATTCTTTGATAAGAATAGCTTTTTATTCGTTTTTTTTTAAACGCAAATTTTCCGAGATTCATTAATTCGAAATTTTTCAGAAAGGAGGAAGAGGAAATCAAAATTTTATTAAAAAAATCTGATCAAATTTAGGTAAATGTATTTTTACAATAATAAACTTTTCTCTATACCGATTTTTCCAGAAAAAACATACCTGTGAGGTACCTATAGAAATAGCAAAACTCGTCGCAAAAACTGAGAAAAAATCACTGAAAAAATGTTTTCTTAAAAATCAGAAAAAATTCATAACAGTAGAACATTAATTTGACTGCAAGCAATTTCTATCTGTAAATTTTTTAAAAAATGCATATTTCTCGAGATATGAGCATTTTTTTGGTGGAAAAAGTTACAATTATTTTACTCACAAATGCTAGTATCTTGAAAAATATGCATTTTAAAAAAAATTATTAGGGACGAAAATTGTTTAAAATTAAGGGAAAACTATGCAGGTATGCCTTTTATGGGAAAACCGATAATGAAAAGAAGCTTTGTATTTAAAAAATATGCTTACATGATTTTTTTCGGATTTCTTATATAATATGGGTTCCGTTCTCCCCTTTTTGAAAAATTTCATTGTATCTACGCGTTTTTTCAAAAATTTAATGAGTAAGTCGTTAATTTTTAACAAAAAACACGAACATTGTTTTATTGTTTTATTTTGCTTGTCTTTTGCAAATTAACAACAAAGTTATTATTTACAACAATTTCTGAACAAGAGTGGCAAAGCCGAAGTTAGGGGCTTTTTTCTAGATAACAATACAACCCAATACAGATTTCAAGAAAATCCAAGGACTTATCCAATGTTCCAAGTAAAATGCTAATTCGAGCGCGCCTTCTAATTAATGCAGTCAAAATAGAATTTGAAGTGGAACTTTTTCCATAAGCAATTTTATGGTTGAATTCTGTTGGGGAGGTGTTAAGGAGTATCCAAAAAATGTTGTACTTCAAAGACCCTGCTTCAATTGTTATTTACAATTAAATTTTTTTAACCGCGTTTTCAGCCTAAAAATGTGAATAACTCGTGATATATAGGTCCTATTGGGACAAAAAAAAGCAAAATCTTTGTAATTAAATATTCTACAAATCTAGGTTTACTGCAGGTCTTAGAAGCGCACCCATGACCTACAAAATTGGCCAAAAATCGTATTTTCTTCATTTTGCTGCCCAAAGCCGCTGGGTGAACAGATTAGATTCAAACTGTCATAAAATCTGCCTTTTACTCTAACAAAAACACCCCGAAAATTTGGAGCAAAAACATTGAACCCAGTGTGCGCAATTGAATTTGTTATATAAAATTTTAATTCGCCGCCATTTTTTGCCATTAAGTTCAAAACGGATCTTTTTTTCAAAAGTTAGGTCTCGACGTCAGCTTTTTGATGCCCTAAAAAAATTTTTTTAAATCTATTTTGACCATTTTTTTAAATTTGTTTAACCCAATTAACAAAAAATTAATTTTATCGGCCATTTTTTAAAAAAATTTGACCAAAATAAACTCTTTTCTTTCCTAAAATAAAGGTATTACATTTTTTTTATGATCTGATGAAAAAAAATTTCAAAATTTTTCAAAATGGCCGAAAAAAATCATTTTTTTGTTTATTGGGTTTTGAACAAATGCAAAAAGTGGCCAAAATAGGTTTTAAATTTTTTTTATGGCATCCAAAAACCGGCATCGAGACCGAACTTTTCAAAAAAAAGATCCGTTTTGAACTTAATGGCATAAAATGGCGGTCAATTATAATTTTAAATAACAAATTCAATTGCGCATACTGGGTTTAATATTATTACACCAAATTTTCAGGGTGTTTTTGTAGTGTAAAAGATAGATTTTCTGAAAGTTTGAAGCTGATCGGTTCACTCAGCGGCTCTGGGCAGCACAATTTAAGAAGAATCGATTTTTGTCCAGTTTTTTCACTTTTGTAGGTTATGGTTGCACTCGTAAGACCTACAGTAAACATAGATTTGTAGAATATTTAATTACAAAGATTTTGTTTTTTTTTTGTCCCGAGAGGACATATATATCTCGAGTTATTCACATTTTTAGGTTGAAAAACGCGGTTAAAAAAATTAAATTGTCAATAACAATTGATGCACAGAGTCTTTGGAGCACAAAAATTTTTTGGGTACTCTTAGCACCTCCCCAACAGAAGCCAACCATAAAATTGCTTATGGAAAAAGTTCTTTTATATTGGCTTTTTGTGCTATTTTGACTGCGCTAAATGCTATAAATTGAAAATAATCTAAAAAATTTCGTTTTTTTTTTTAAATTTTTTTTTTAAATAAATAAAAATTGATATTTTGTGAGATACTTTTAAAAAACTGATTTTTAATTTTTTTTATTTTACGTTTATATTCAGGAATACAAGCTAAACAATAACAAAAATATTATTGAATATTTTCTTCCAAATCTTTTAAAAGTTTCAACAAATTAATAATGGTCTTTTTGAAAAATAAAATTTTTCGATTTTAAATTTGTTATTTGGCAAAAATAACGTCATTTCCGTGTAAACCGGAAGTGATATTTATAATTTTACGTATATGTTTTTACATCCCTTTTATAGTCAATTAAAATCAGCATCAGATTCCACAGAAAATACTAAGTTAGGCTGGATATCCAACCTAAAATTTATCTAAAAAATTTCAGAAAATATCAAGTATAACAAATATACTGGAACACACTGTATATTGTTTACTGCTTGGCAAAATATAATGTTGCACTTTTATTCTTGATTATTTTTATCTTATCTCTTCAGTTTACTAGATAAGTGTTATAAAAGCTTTAGCTTACCAAGCAAGTTATTTACCCTCCTTTCTTTGCAAAAAATCAAAAAGCTCTATTTACAACTTATTTTTCATTAAACTGCCCCCATTATCAATTAAAAATTACTAAAAATTATCAATACTTACCAAATGTACACATTTGAGAAATACTAAAAAAATAAGGAGTCTGTTTACATCTATCCCATTGTTAGATTTTTTATTGGTTTGCTATAACAATGGCAAAAATAAAAATATTGTGTATTATTGTCGGCCTAGCTAGAATCTCTTAAGATGAAATGAAGAAGTCATAAAAATGATCATTTTTTAAGCACACGTTGGCTGATAGCATCCGTGTCTTACATCTGGAATTTGAAATGTTCTTGTGTATCAATACATCAGGCAAATACTAAATAAAAAACTCTCACTGTGCACTTATAAATTCATATAATGTCACTTATACCAAACTCAACTGATTTCTATTACTGAATTTCAGAGACGGTACTTAAATATGTGAAACCTTAAAATAAAATATACATGTTACTTTTGAGCACAGAGAGTGAAGTGCTACGAAAACATTAAAAATTTACGATATTTATACCTACATTAAATTTGGTCTTCTTTATTGCTTGTAGTACACTGCACTTATATTTGTGCATTTAAATTTATTAGATGCTATTCTACTATTTGAGACATTGAATCAATTTGTATCATTTATTTAATTTCTGTTCTACTAACGAGCAAAATCGCGGTGTGGTTTGCGAAAGATATTGGTTTCCCGGTAAAGTTTAAGGTGTGTAATTCACTTTAGAGTAGTACAAGATACGTCTCCCTTTAACAACATAATTGGTAACAATAAATGGTTTATTACCTCAGATGTTAGAGAATGAATAGGCAAACACTGACCAAGAAAAGATGTTACTATAAACCATTTTTCTTGTTTTATTAATTGTTCTATTAACTTGTAATGTAGATATTCAGAATCTAATCCATCTACAATCAAATATAAAGTTATATAAGACGTACTAATTGATTAAAGTTATATTTGTTACATTAGGCGTTAATAAGATAAATAATAAAAAAAAACTATTTAAAAATTCGAATTTATAAACTTAGTAAATAAAACTTATAGATGATAAAAAAAAATTTTTTACGAATTAACTTTGTCAGATGTTATTCTACTATTTAAGAATTCTAGCAAATTTGTATCTGCATTAATTACTGTTTCTTGCTAATATTGTAGTAGTGCTGCAACTTTTTATATTTTCCTTATTATTTTTTTTATCCAATTTAATTTTTTTTATAAATATTATGAGGGAGGGGATAAATTCAGTTTCTTTTCTAAATTTAGATTAACGTTAGCAGTGTTTGCTGGAAACGGTTCAAGGTAGCAAATTAATTTTGGTGGAGGAGAATGGCAACATAAAAAGTAATAAAAGTAGAATTTTTACAAGTACTTCTAGATTAAACAAATTCTGACACCGCAATTTTAATGTAACGTTAATGGCAACCGAGATATCGCGGTATTTAGGTTTTTCGAAAACGGTTAAGGTACAGAATTAATTTTGGGAGTACATACAACAGTAGTAACAACAAAAGAAAAGAAAAAAATGTACAACAGTACACTTGATCGAGCGGCCATTAATAATAGATTGTCATGTCATATGCCGCATGCGCCGATGACTAAGTTCCAGAATAAGTTATGTAGAACCAATAGAGAAACTTGTGTAAAATTATTTTCCGCAGTTAGTAATGTAAATAAACGTTAAATTAACGTTAACAGTTTTTAGTTTTCTCGAAAATGGTTCGAGCTACAAAATTAATTTTGGTACTACAAAATAGCAACGAGAAAGTACCAACATGTCCAATGATTTTTGTTTGTATTTTTCTGAATGTGGCATTATTATTACTCCTTCAAGGTTTTTTAAATATTAACTGGAACATTATTAGCTAAAAACTGGTCTAATCAAAAATGCATTATTGGCATCTGGAAGCACTTTGAAAGTGACAAATTCTAACATGGGAATTTTTATTTTAGCGTTAATAGCTACTGAAATATCGCGGTCATTGTTAACGTTTGATTAACATTAGCAGTTTTTAGTTTTCTCGAAAATGGTTCAAGATACGAATTTAATTTTAGCGATACAAAATAGCAACATAAAATTAACAAAATGTCCATAGCTTTTTTTGCATTTTGCTAAAAGCGGCTTGCTAACGAAAATAAAAAAACGCTCGAACGTCGTGGACTGTACAGCACAACCTACCTAAAAATGATATGGAAAAATACGAATTTGTTATTTAAACTATATTCAGTATCCGTAGTTGTTATCAGAAATATTTAAATAACAGAGTTGTTATTTTAAGATTTAAAAAAAGCTTTTATTTAAAAAATGCTCTAAAAAATAGAAAATAAACTATGAAGTAAATCAAACCCATCATTTTGTTACATTATATTATTTTTTACGATATAAAAGCTTGTCGCAAGATTTTCCTGTGTAAAGGAGATTGCTCACGACAAGCTTTTATGTCATAAAAAAATTATATAATGTAACAAAATGATGGGTTTGATTTACTTCAAAGCTTATTTTCTACTTTTTAGAGCATTCTTTAAATGAAAGCTTTTTTAAATATTTTTTTATATAATCTTATTTTTTACTTTTTAGTCTCTTGATATGCTGTAATCCCCAGATATCGATTTTGAGACGAATCGGATGATGAACGGTAAAGTCGTCCGCACATCTTGAACTAATTTTTTGACTAGAAATTCATAATCCGCGACCCCAAAAACCCCCAGATATCGATTTTGATCGATTTGCATCTAAGTGACAAAAGTCATTAGACATATTGGCGCCGCCATTTTGAATTTCTGAATTTTAACCAAGAATTTATAATTCGCGATCTCGAAAACCCCCAGATATCGATTTCGAGTCGATTCGGATCATAAACGATAAAGTCGTCCGCCATCTTGAAGCCGCCATCTTTTTTTTTCTTATATGAAAATGTTAAAGTGTACTGTCACCGGAATTATACACATGCAAAATTTCAAAGCTCTAGCTTAATTAGAACTAATCGAAATTTTGATTGCAAGATTTGACCTAAACCGACTGACAAACATTGCAAGTTAAATAAAAGCTTTTAAAAATAGAATCATTTGAGACCTCCAAATCTGCACTGTAAGGCGAAAACAGCGAGAACAGCTGGAGATAACCTTGAATGAAAAGAATATATGGAGGGCTGCACTATGTGTGAAAGATATCTTCGGGTTCAACAACATACCAGTAATGCTGTGGGCTACATAACGATATTTTTATAAGTATATATATATACATATATATATATATATATCCACGAAAATTGAATATTTATTACCAGATACTTGCTTCTTTACTACGCTTAGCTCAGTCAACGCTCTCTCTCAGGGTCCGTTGTGATTTACTGGTGTTCAACTTATAAAAAAATCCATTAGTTATTTATTTTGAACTGAACTATAGATTACGTAGGCTGTAATACATTCTTGTAAATCTAGTTACCTACTCTGAATGAAGTTTTGTTTCTCAATACTTAAATATTTTTTTTACTTTATGTTTTTAAACAAATTTGACATTGAAGCCTCAGAAAAATAGCATCACAATCTTAAATTATATCCTATAGCTAGGCTCTCTTTTCAGCTAATAAATATTTTATCTAATTATTTACAATGACCTTTTTTTGGCAAGAACATAACAATACTAATTTTACTTATTACTAAGATTGTCACTATATTTTTGGAAAACCGTTCTTGCTAAAGGTTATAACGTTTTAATAGCACAAAGTTTATTGAAATGCTTTATTATTGTTTTAATAGTTCTTGACGATTTCCACTGCTGGATACGAAAACCTAGTGCTGTGACCAGTTAAGCTCTATTTTTACTGGCTGTGATAAATATCGATTACTTCTGACAGATTACCTGACAGGTTAGTATTTATTTCTTGACATCTGTTTCTTTTCTTTGATGTAGGGGAGACCGGGGATGGTTGGCTATGGGGGCTGGTTGGCACACTCGTCGTATTTATATCATTAGTCACTAGAGGGCAGCCAGGATCTATCTGCAGTTAGTCTAGTGCATCATCAGTCAGCTATTTGTAGTACGTGCGTGTAGATGTGCTCCTTTTAAATCGGCAAGTGATTTGATGTTTTTCTATCATTAAAGTAAATATTCTCGAGGTAAGTAAATGTCTTTTTGTGTATAAGCTAACGATAAGTGTGTTAATGTTATATATGGTTGTTAAAATATAGGATGTAATCTTTTGTTTTGTAAAACCGTTTCTAGTAAATTTCTCAGGTCTATTGAGTAATGGCGTTTAAAAAGATTTGAGGAGCATTGGGGTTGGTTGGCACACAGTATGTCCGGCTTGGTTGGCACACTGGCCAACCAACCCCGTTATTATTTAATACCTATGTCCTACAATATATATATTTTTTCTCTTCAGAAAAATGGTGAGACAACGGATACGTAAAACTACAAGAGCAAATACACCCTCTGACATTATTTTGAGAGCAGTTAGGGAAGTCAAGATTGATAAAAAAAGCATCCGATCTACTGCAACAAAGTATGACATACCATTTCGTTCTTTAACAAGGTATTGCGCTAAAATTCCCGAAGCTGAGCTAAATAAAGCAGACTCCAACTTTCAGTTTAGCTACCAGCCAAATAGAAAGGTATGTTAGGTCGATTTTGACTTTAAGCAACAATCTTTTTATGGGCTATTTGCATTGTTTGCAGATATTCTTCACCTCCGAAGAGGCAGAACTATCTGATTACTTGAAGAGGGCTTCAGATACGTACTTTGGACTTTCTCCAAGAGAAGTTCGTAAGTTTGCATACCAATACGTATTGTATCTAAAAAAGCCAATACCTAAATCATGGATAGAGTTGGAGATGGCAGGTCCTAATTGGTTTACATCTTTTTTAAAAAGAAATTCAACGCTATCCATTCGAACTCCCGAAGCCACCAGTTTGGCCAGAGCTTCCGCATTTAATGTCCATAATGTCAATGCTTTTTTTGATAATTTGCAAGAAGTCATGGATCGTTACCACTTTCAATCATGTGATATATGGAACATGGATGAAACTGGGATCACAACAGTCCAGAAACCAGATCGTGTTGTCGCCAGGAAAGGATTTAAACAAATTGGCAAAGTTACTTCTGCTGAGCGGGGCACTTTGGTGACTCTGGCCATATCCGTGTCAGCTACAGGTAATTCAACTCCCCCTTTTTTCGTATTTCCACGAGTACATTTTAAAGATTTTTTCCTAAACGGCGCACCAGCGGGAAGCACTGGTTGTGCCAATCTTTCCGGATGGATGAAGGAGGAACATTTTCTGGAGTTTGCCAAACGTTTTGTTAGAAATGTCAAATGCACCAAAGAGCAGCCAGTATTATTATTATTATTAGACAATCATGACTCACACTTATCGATAGATGCTTTTAACTTTCTAAAAAATAATGGAGTGTGTGTCTTGTCGTTTCCTCCCCATTGCAGCCATAAATTACAACCGCTAGATAGGAGTGTATATGGACCTCTTAAAAAGTATGTTAATACAGCCTGCGATGCCTGGATGAGGAATCATCCGGGCTCCACAATGACTATTTATGACATTCCTGGGATTGTCAATACAGCATTACCTTTGGCTGTGACTCAGAATAATATTGTTAGCGGTTTCAAGGTATCGGGTATTTTCCCATTCAATCGGTTAATTTTTCCCGAGAGCGAATTTATTCCCAGTACTGTAACAGACCGACCGCCCCCAAATGAACCGACTCCTGACCGACCAATCCCGAATGCTCAAACTCCAGAGAAAGAAGCACAAGAAGCGGATAAATCTCCTTTGATGTCTGAACTGGATAAAAATGATATGCAGACATTTAAAGAATCTGATCCTAGTACATCAAGTATTATATCCCCTCTGGAAGTTCTCAGGCCTTTTCCTAAGGCCCCGCAAAGAAAACCCAAAAAAGTTACAAGAAAGAAAAGGTCGACGGCAATATTGACTGACACGCCAGTAAAAAATGCACTAGAAGAGGAAAAAGCTGCCTCAAAAAGGAAACAGGCTCTGAAAGCAAACAAAAAAGGAAATAGAAAAAGAAAAAGGACAACTGAAAAAAATAAAGAGAATTAGGAAAAGACTGACGAAGAAGAATGGAAATCTGAAACTAGCAGCGGCGACGAAGATGTAGATTGGGAGGGAGTTGCAAATCCTGATAGCTTTAAAGAACTTGAGCGTGATCCCAAAAAAGATGATTTCGTTTTAGTTGCATTAGTGGACGAAGCAAATACGCGGTCAAAAGGAAAATTTTTCATCGCAAAAATTATTACCCAAGGAGATTGGGAAGTATCATTCTTACGCAAGAGCGAGAAAAACGCTGGAAGCTTTGTGTTTCCCATTATAGAAGATATTGCTACCATAAACTATGAAGATATAAAATTGATTCTTCCCCCTCCTTCTTTTGCCGGGGGTACTAAGAGATTACAGTATTTCCTTAAGTTCGATATAGATTTTCGTTTGTTAAATATGGGATAATAAATTAAATCTAAGGACCTACCTAATGTTTTGTTCATTTCCAACCTTTGTGCCAACCTACCCCAATGCCTGTGCCAACTTACCCCATGTCCGGGGTAAATAGGCACACTTGACATGCGGTAGAGTAATGGCTGTTATACTTTTCCCTTTTAATTAATTATTTTCTCAGTATACTATAATGCAGATAAGATATCCACTTATTACCTAACAAACTGTTTAACTTCCTAATATTTTAAATCTTTTAGAAAAAAATTATTATAAAAAAAATGTGCCAACCATCCCCGGTCTCCCCTACCATACAATTTTCTTACTTTCTTGCTTTATTTTAATGTATTTTAATCCTTTTGTGCCTCAGTTCAAAAAATGACGCCGCTTCTTGAAATTTGTTTTTTCACCACCTTTCTTTTTTTCAGGTCGTCACGGAGATGCCTTTTTACACTCCTATTGATGCCTTTCATGGCAAACCGGATATTGTCGTCCTTACATCAGCAAAATTTCAAGCTTATCCATTACCCCTCTGAAGATCTTCATGGCATTTTAATACTGTAAGCTTTTTAAAACACTTTTTACCTTTTATTATTAGCTATCAGGTGTTACTGCAGTCCTTGCTTCACTTTATTAACTAAACTAAATCTATTTTGACAAATCCTACAGACTAAATTATTCTAATTAAAATTCTAATGTTGTTTTTTCCTTTTTCAGAGTATTCACCATTCGAACTTGAATTGTTTTGGAGTAGATTAATCTAATTTGACGTTTGCAACTAGTTTTATGATTTTAATTGAATTGCATAATATTGAATATTAACGTTGTTTTTAAGAGAGATTGTTTTCTGAGCTCTATCGCAGCTATCCATTATTGCTTTTTCAAAATTTATTGAAGGTAAATGTTAATAAATCGATGATATAAATAGGTACTTCCTTTTATTATTTTTTTGTTGTTTTATTACATTTTATGTTAAACAATTGATATTTGTGCCTCCTTATAGCAATTTTTCTTCCTTTTATGTACAAGACTTTTCCTTACTGTCAATATATAGCTATATACAGAGCTATATACAGGATGATCCACTTAAAACTCCCAACGCCAATTACTCGAAAACTGAAAGAGGAGGTAGTAGAATTTCTGTAAATGGCAGAATGTGAATGTGTTAAGTGTAATAATCGCATATTACCAAAAGAACGCTATGCTTTGATTGCAACAAACATACACGCACAAACACACAAACACACACCATCGCACACCTACACACTCACACACACAGTATCTATTAAAAAACGCAAGTTACTTGACCGGTCATAGACAAACAGTCGACGTTTACTGTCAGATATGCTAACGTCAGATGTCAAAACATTAGCAACTTCTAGTCATTTTGAATTATTAATAATAGTGCTATGTGCATTTTTATTGTAAGTACATCACGCTCCATCACAATAAAAAGCTTTACCTTTGTAGAGTTGCTGCCAATAACAAAGTGTGTTATTTGTAGGATCGAAATTATTACGGGCATTATTACGGTTTGAGGAACGGACCCTAGAGTTGTTTCGACTTCGACTACAATTACTACAAAATGAAGAAGAGGCTGGTGGATCAGAATTTACAGAAGTGCATCAAGACTGAATAGCATGTAGTTGTGAATTAAAAACTGTTACAGTTCAATTTAACATTTATACGTTATTAAAAATAATCTCTAAATCATTACTTTATCTCTTACATTTAATGTCTAACGAATTCGTGTTATCCGTCGTCACGCGTAATATTTATTATTTAGTTGTCTATATGAATCCGCATTTCTAAGGAATCTATTGCACTTGTAGACATGGCATTATACATTTTGTTGTGTAGCGTGTTGCATATACTTAGGCTCTCTATTTCTGTAATTCTTAAGCTAGGCAACCAATAACTTTTAATTAGTTTATAGGTAGATTCCTATAACCTATTGGCGATCGGTAACACAGATTTATTTCTTCACAATAGTTTTTGGCTTAGGTTTTGTCTTCCGGTAGTCTGTCACTTTTCACGGGTAGTTCGCTCGAACGCTTGGCAATCTATTAACTGGTATTTTTACGTGCTCGTTGCGAGTTTTCAAACAAGTAATTTCACCATTTTGGGATATATTCGCGACGTTATATTTTCGAGTTTCCATTTATGTTTGAATGAGTGCATATTTTTATGGTATTGGAAATCGATTGTCTTCATTGGAAGGATCTATACGTAAAAGCCATTTTTGCCAAATTTACACGTGGCCAAGGACATCCAAGGCCAACAACATTTTTCTAAGATAACCCTCCGAAACGAGGTAATTATTTTATTTTTATATTCAAACTAACAAAATATCACTTGTAGTAAATTGTTCAATGGTAAAAATTTATTTTTAGGGTTCTTTTTTTCACCTACGGTTTCGCCTAGGATTTCGTAGTTTTTCTACGTTTTTTTGTCTCCTCTGAAACAAACAACTTTTTTTTCCACTGGTCTACACGTACTTATGTTACTTCTCCTTGCTGAACTGGAATTTCTTTTTTTGTGGAGGAGCCATCCATCTTCTGGGTTAATTGATAGGCTGGAAGTTGCCATTCCTGAAATTTGAGCCGAAGCTGAAGCCCTGCTGCCTGCAGTTTGTATCCTTCTTGCGTCAATATATACATTGAATTTTTTAAAAATATATTATAAATTTTACTAAAAAAAAAATTTTCACCACTGTACCTATATATATGTATATATATTTTTTAAAATTTTGCTAAACATTTTATGAAAATATTCTGTCAACTAATTATAACATCTATGATATTTGTTGGGGGTTAAGCACTTACGTAAGACGCGTATACCCAGTTAAATACATTTTTTTTAGTGTTGAATTTATCTGTCATACCATACCCTACGTTATTGTACTGTTGAATGTTATAAAGTTACTTCGTTTATTGTTATTAAAAGATAAAACTGAATTTGAATTTTTCATTATCGTCTCGCTAAGTAATTTATTTAGTAAATTTAAGGTTACATTGTACTTGAGCTGGTATTTGGAGTGAAAAAAAATTTACTTGGCGCCCTGATACATCAAAGTAATTTAGAACCCCGACCATCTCCACTGTCAGTCGGCCGGCAAATACCGTTAGTCAACAGACGACGACCAACTAGTTACGTCAGATTGTAGTTTTGAAATTTGACGTAGCAAAACTTCTTTACTCTGAAAAGTATTTGAAATTTTTTTAAACACCGTTACCAAATCCGATACAGAAGGTATGGATTCCACGTTAAAATGGGAAACCGATCGAATTCTGGCACGATTCCCAAATACGATCCGCAATATCTATTATTCCCCTAATCTCTATCATATCAGAGGCGGTAATCGCAATAAAAATAGTTTTGGGTAAGCGTCTTTTCCATAATTTAATAAGCAACTCTTGACTAACCATATGAGATCCTCCTACAACGCTTAACATAGACCGATAAAAATCGGAAAGTTTGAGGTCTCCCATCTGAGAGCCAGAGAGCAGGTCATCCAAACGCTTCTCTCCACTAGAAGTTAGGCGCGAAACTAATGTATATTTCAAATTAACATCCCTTTCAGGAGGGTTAGCTATAATATCATAAACATTATTTATAACTTCCAAACTAGCGACTACCTGCTCATATTTCTTACGATCGTTGCTAATACGAGCTACGGCAAATTGGGACTCAACTTGAGCGAACCGAATCTCGGGTTTTGAGATCCAAAAAGGCAGAAGCCTGACGGTCGTATTATATTGATCGTAAGCCGTAACTATGGGATTATCAATTAAAATTTCATTTGTGGGTTGTGCCATCGCGAATTTTTGACTGATCCTCCTTGTTTAACAAGTGGTGATGAATACATAACTCACCATAAAATATCAGCCAAAATATATCCTTGCAACAGGGGTAGAGGGCTTCTCCGCAGTTCTAACGGCCGCACTGGACCAATTAATATTATTCAAAACAACTCCGGCTACACGGGGCTCAAATATAATGGTGTTTTTCACCCTCAGCCTCTTATTTAGTTAATTAGACCCATTCAGTTGCTTTCCTAGGATATCATACTTGACAGTTTCCAGACGGATTTAAATGTACAACGTCAGGGTTATTTTTTACCATGTTTTCTTATTTAAAATATAGGGGTGTTCCTCACCTTAATCCTATTATTTCATGAATTACACCCATTCAGTTGCTTGTCTAGGATATCCTACTTGACAGTATCAAGATTGTTTTAAATGTGCAACGTCGAGGTTTTTTTTACCACACGTTTTTATTATTTCAAATATAGGGGTGTTTCTCACCATCAGCCTCTTATTTCACGTACTACACCCATTCAGTCGCTTGTCTAGAATATCCTATTTGACAATATCAAGACGGATTTAAATGTACAACGTCAGGGTTATCTTTTAACAAATGTTTTTATTATCTTACATATTGAGGTGTTATTCACCCTCATTCTCTTATTTAGGAAATTAGACCCATGCAATGGCTTTCCTAGGATATTCTGTTTGAAAATTTCGAGACGGATTTAAATGTACAACGTCGGGTTATTTTTTTAACGTATTTTTTTTATTATTTCTAATATAGGGATGTATGGCCTAACGCCATAAAATAAATAAATAAGTTAGATAGAAAATAACTACTTTTATTTTTTTATCATACATCCAAAAATATATATTATCATTTTTTATTATTTTTCCTCTTTATAGTAATCGTCATGGGTTTCCTGATAACCCGTTGAACTTGCGTGGGCTGAACACGGATACGACTCTGGTTTTAATATTTAAGGTCCACGTTGAGCGTCGTGAACACGTGGTTGGTCCTCAAGGTCGGGAAGATAAAAGATTTGGGCTGGCTAGCTTGGTCTGAGACTACCAGAGTCCACTCGTGCACTTAATTTGTTTGAAAGTAGGTTGGGGTGGTATGTCCTTAAACGGAATGATTCGGCCGATAGGTACACCCTGTATGAGATCAGAGCGTAAATTTCCTTTTTTATTTCTTGGTGAGGGTCCAAAGCTTCACCCTGTATAAGCTTTCGTAGCTATAATTCCCTTTTGGGGTTCTGGAGTAGGGCCTACTTGAGTACCCTGTATATTCTTTTGTTCAATAAACACACTTGGTTTAAAACGAATTTACAATATTTTATTTAGTTGAAAAACACAGAGTTGAATGGTTTGGTTTTTTAAAATTAACAAATTTTCTTTTCGGTAACTTGTCGACACGTAGAATTTTGCCTTTAATCGTTGCGTGGGTCGTTATATTTTTTAAATCAGATCTTGTTATTTATTTCTATCAACTAATGTCGCGAAGACGGATTTTATTCACTTAAAACTAGGGCCGCGTAGGTGTTAAACAAAAATTGCACTTGGCTTTTATTCACTAAAACTAAAACACCGATTTTTTACTAGGGGAGTCCTAGGAAGAGGCACGGGTACACTTTGGGTTTCGTTACTTAGCCGGAAAACACTACTTTGGGTTTAGGCTCTGTGGCGACCAAAGGGCAACGCGGGAAGTAAGAACTTAATCGTAGATACCGGAAACACAACTTGTCGGAGCCTCGGCACGCTTCTCCTTTTGTACAGAACACGGGGCACGACGTAGCCGAGAGCTGGATGAAAGCTGGATGGGAAATAAAACGGAACCGGCCATTCATTTGGGCGAGGATTGCGAAATATTGCGTAATGTGGTGCAATACTTTTTGAAATTTATGAATTTTGAAATAAAAGTTATATGGCTGAATGGGCCGTGAAAAATGTAATTTAGTAATGTAAAAATGTCAAGGAAATCTATTTTAATTTAGGAGTAATTTAGGATAACTGTGAGTATGACCGCGGTCTGGAAATTGCCCCGTAAGGTAGCGTTGATAGTTCGATTTTAACATTTATTTATGGCTACATTTTAAGCGTTACGCTTGAGGCTGGGTGTGGTCATAATAATTTATTTAGGGTAACGGAGTGAAGTTGGCGACGGGTTGCCAGCATGAAAAGGGAAATAGTAAATTTGACTTAGGGTTTTGAATGAAGGGAAAGTTGAATGTAGAATAATAAAACGAAGATAGGAACGAGTGACCAGCAACTCACGGGAACATGTAAACTGGTCTGGATGTAAAAAGATTAACTCATGGGCGGTTCGTAAAGATGATTAAAAGGGGTTTTGAGATAATGTGGGGAAATTGAGATTGACGTTAAAATTAATATACGGGGGCTTGTAAAAAGTGTGGTGAATGAAATTAAATTTTGATAAATAGAGATTGGGAGAGTAAATGGTTAATGTTTAAAGATGTTGAGGGGGCTTTATTTTTGAAGTGACTCTTTTGTAAAATTTTATTGATAAATTGATTGAATGAGGTGTTTTAGCTAAGTTGATGATAGAATTTGGATTATTGTGAATTATCGAAGGTGCCTTAATTTTATTAGATTTTTCTGTTGCCAAATGTAGTTTTTCGGTGTGCAGGGTATCTTAGGGACTTTTTTTATGGTATTTGCCAGGTGGGCCTGGGCAAATGATTTATTTAACAAATTTTAGTAATTTTTTGGGCGGCCATATTGGCGATAAGGGGAATATACGACAACAAGGCACGCGAGCTGCTACATAGCAAGTGAGCTGCTACAGGGTGCTTCTCACTCTCAGCCGCTTATTTAAGAAATTAGACCCATTCAGCTGCTTTTCTAGGATATCCTATTTGACACTTCCCAGACGAATTTAAATGTACAACGTCGGGGTTATTTTTTACTATAAATTTTTATTATTTCACATATAGGGGCGTCTCTCACTCTCAGACTCTTATCTAATTAATAGGATCATTTCAGCTGCTTTCCTAGAATACGGTTTATGACTATTTCATGACGTACAATATTAAAAACGTAGGGGTTATTTTCTGCGATATATTTTTTATTTAAAGTTTCGCACCATCGCACTTTTATAAAAGAAACCGGATCTATTCAGTTCAGTTCTTAGAAGAAATGATCTCACTCTTTCTTATCACAAAATAATATACAACGGCAATGTTATTTTTCTATGATTTTTTAACTATTCATAAAATAAGGGAATGCGTTTTCTCACCCTCAGTCATATTTAGTGAATCGGACAGCAATGTACATCAAATATATTGTTACTTTTTTTTAATACTGTTTAATTAGGGCATCTAGTTATTATTTCACCCCTTCTTCCAGTTTCGAGTGTCGGTACCCCTCCATTCCGCGAGGTGTTATTCTTGATTGTAAGACTCCAATACATATGTATTTTGGATTTCACTACCATTAATATCTGCCTCTTAGAGTATATGCAATATTTATCTGGTCAGCGTAAAAATTTAAATTTTAAATCTAAATTTAAATGCAGCTTCAGCCATATTATAAATACGCTTTCATTATACTGAAAACAGATGGGGAGACTTCGATCAAGACTGGTCAGAAATCAAGTTCTTGACTAACAATGATCGTAATCAATGAAGAAATGTGAGAATTTTGAAAATGATTATTCCTTAATTGAGTCAGGTCGGTATAAAAGTAACAAAATGTAAAGATGGAAAGAAACTAGACCTGCTATAATAGCAAATACAGCTCCTATTGAAAGAACATAATGAAAATGAGCAACTACATAATATGACAATAATATAAAATCATTTAAACCTCCATAAGTGTTATTGAAATGCATCGTCAGTGGGAGGAAGGCTCTGCTGCTGTTCGATTGGGTTTAATGGTCATTTTTAGACGCAATTCATTTAGGGTACGTATATCCTCATTTCTCTATTAGTACCTGCAGCATTCTTTTACGGAGAGAGGTTTAATCGCCTAGTAGAGAGAAGCGAGCAATAGAATGATAGTCCATCAGTCGGCCCACAGGTGACGCTTCCCGGCTGATTTGGTATGTTTTACCATAGTTGTGCTAGAAAATAGGAGAACTCGTCCAGAACAGTCTAGAGTATGGATTAGAGTGAAATGGATGCATCTGGAATAAGCGCCATAGAGCATATAAGAAACAGAACCAACGCGTTGGGACAGTTCTAATTTGAAAGGTAGAGCGTTCAGTTCAAGATAAGGAACAAGTGATTCGAGTAGTAAAGTATAGTGACCAGAGTGATTTATAGTAGTTAAAAGTTGTAATTAGTATGTAATTATAAGGACTAATTATTATAAGTTACTTTATTGTTAAATAAATCAACGGTTACTGACAATTCGTGTTGCAATTATTGAAACTACGTTAGGTGTGTTTTATATCAGAACATACAATAGTGTGAATAGAGGTATATACGCCTGGTAAATAAATCTGCCGTAAAATAGAGAAATTTTGTGAGTTAAATAAAAAGAAATGCAGCAACAGAACTATAAACTGTGAGTACATATTTTCTATCCTTTTCCTCGTTAAAAAGTGGCTCCCAATGAGTAGAAAAATTTAAAAACTTTGATATTAATACACCATTTAGCTGTAAATTATCATAGTAAGAAATTTTGATACAAAAACAGGATAGATTCTTTTGGTATAAAAACAGGACAGATTTGTCGTGATAAATCATCAAAAAATAAAATATAAAAACACCTCAACAATATGAACAAAACCTAGTCTACCAAAAGATAAGAAACCATAGTCGTCCGAATTATGACTGAATTTAGTGATGTCCAAAAGCATTATCTGGAAAATTTATTTTTAAAATTAAATAACACACTAGAAGAAAAAACTTCCCAAATTCAAATAGAATTCAAAGAAAAAATCGACGAGGTAAAGAAAGCGGTTTCAACACGTTTTAATATATTAGAAAACAAAATACATACCCTTGAAGATCAGAATAAGAAACTAAAACACTCTGTGCTGAATCTCGAAAGAAAGGTTCGTAAGAATAATATCGTAATTTTTGGAGTAAGTGATAATGAGGCAAATTTAATAAAATATGTCTGTAGTATTTTTCAAAATATTCTTGGACTTCAAATTGGAGAAGATGATTTAAATGACGCATACCGTATAGTAACCACTAAAAACACAAGAACTCCCGTAATTGTTGAATTCATTTCGTACCAGAAGAAACTTTCTGTATTAAAAAACGCGAAGAAATTAAAGGGATCAAATATATACATTGCCAAAGATCAGTGCATAGAAGACCAGGTTCAAAACAAAATATTAATAAAACATTTAAAAGAAGCGAGAAGTAAAGGAGCAGTTGCATATATAAAGGGAGACAAACTGATTATATCGAATGAACCATACACGATTGACCAACTAGAGAAAGAAACCGAAATAGAAGATCAAGAAGCAGTTTCGGAAGATCAAATAATAAACGCCGAGAAGCCACGCCCAGAGAGTGCTCCGGCTACGCCAAATCCACAGAGAAAAACAAAGAGAACAATCGAAGAAATTGAAATAGAAGACCAAAGTGATAAAAAAAAACCAAAACCTGAAATTACTAACAATGATAAAACAATAGGTGTTATGAAAACCCGTTCAAATACAAAGATGCGTGAATGATAATTTAAAATTATATACTCAGATCGATGCATTCTTTTTTGACTTTGTTTTATGTCTCTATTTATATAATTTACTTTTTCTTCTTGTTTACATTATTTTTATTGATAAATTTTAACTTGTGTTCTTAAATAATTACATAATTGTATAGCTTTAAGATTTTAATGTATCTTATTATAACTAACTTACTTATTTTATTTAACTGATATTAAAAATTAACAATGAATCAATTCATAATGAATTTTGAAATTTCAAAAATCCATACAGAAACAGTAGAAAGTGTAACTCAAGGAAACGAAATTTTAAAAATCAACAATAATTTTCTAAATTTTAAAGTACTAAATAATAATATACGTAGTTTGGCAAAAAATATAGAAGATTTTGAAATATTTCTTTCACATTTTGAAGATCGCTTTGACTGTATCGTACTTACCGAGACGTGGAAAATTGGGAATATAAATCTTCATAAAATTGAAGGCTATGACATAATATACAATAACGGGCAATATAATCAAAACGACGGTATAGTAATATATATAAAAAATGATTTGGATTACACTTATCAAATTGATACAATAAACAATGTTTCAGTTATAAATTTGAATATTCAGTTATCAAAGTACACAATCAATATAATAGCACTATACAAATCACCCTCTATAAATTCTAGAGAATTCACTTCAGATCTTTATCAGTATTTAAAGACTGTTAAAATAAATGCAGATTATAAATTAGTAATAGGTGATCTCAATATTGATATTGCAAAGAAAAATGAGATCTCAAGTGAATTTTTAAATACCCTATGCGAATATGAATATAAATCGGCAATAAATAAATATACTAGAATAGACGATGAATCAAAATCATGCATCGACCACATTTATATAAATTCTAAATATCCAAATATAGAAGAAAAAATATTACCTTTTATAATTGAGTCTGGCATAACAGATCATTTTCCGGTAATACTACAACTAGTACCAAATGAGACAAAGATTCAAGCTAGCAAAAATAATTTTATTAAGTATATACATTACAAAACATTAAAACATGAACTAGGAAAATACGATTGGAATGATATGTTTACTGGAGAGGATCTAGACATGGAAACAAACAAATTTATTGAAAAATTAACAACAGTAATAGATAAACATACAAAAACATTAAAAAAAAGAAAACAGAAAAAAAAAGAGTGGATTACAAGAGGGATTATAACATCAATTAATAGAAGGGAAAGTTTGTATAAGAAATTAAAAAAGAATCCAAACAACTATGATCTAAAAAAGGAATATACTACATATAGAAATAAATTAACAGAGCTAATAAAAAAAACCAAGTATAACTTCTATAAATCTGAAATACAAAAATGTAAAGGCAATATGAAAACATTATGGGATACAGTAAATTATAAAATAAAAAATAGTAATAAATGTGACAAAAGTATAAAACAAATAAAAAATGAACAAAATCAAAATATAACAGATAAAGCTGAAATGTGTAGAATATTTAACAAAAACTTTATAAATATCGGAAAAATACTCGCAAATAAAATAAATCGGAAAGAAAATTACAATGAAAAAAAGAAAACAAACATACATTCTATATTTCTATATCCCTATACCGAATCCGAAATAAAAGAATATATATTTAAATTAAAAAATAAAAAAGCTCCAGGTTTTGATAAGATTAAATCCGAAACATTGAAAGAAATAGCGCAATACATTATCATGCCTCTGACATACTTAATAAATAGATCTCTTTGTTCAGGTATTTGCCCAGAAATTTTTAAAGTATCAATTGTAAAACCAATTTATAAAACAGGAGACAAGATGGAGCCTTTAAATTATAGGCCAATATCTCTTATAACAAACGTATCAA
Organism: Leptura quadrifasciata; assembly: GCA_963675555.1. Lineage (NCBI taxonomy): Eukaryota > Metazoa > Arthropoda > Insecta > Coleoptera > Cerambycidae > Leptura > Leptura quadrifasciata. Next base: position 74,261,108 of record OY776676.1, on the reverse strand, counting down.
AAATATTTGAAATGACATTAAAAACAAGAATTTTAGAGTTTCTGGATAAATACAACATTTTGTCAGCACAACAATTTGGTTTTAGACAAGGTAGGTCTACGGAGCATGCAATTACTCTACTTACAAAAAAAATTTATGAAGCTCTTGATAACTCGAAACCTTCGCTATGTTTGTTTCTAGACTTAGCGAAGGCTTTCGATACAATCAGTCACTCATTGTTGTTGGAAAATTTAAACGAAATAGGAATTAGAGGTACAGCTCTTAAATTAATACGTAGTTACCTAACAAATAGGAAGCAATGTGTAGAAATTGATGATACCAGAAGCAATTTTCAAACTGTCGAATATGGTGTACCGCAAGGCACTATACTTGGACCGATCTTGTTTGTCCTTTATCTTAATAATTTATTTCAAATAGACACAAAGGGTACGATCATCAGTTTCGCTGATGATACTGCTATATTTTATGAAAGTGATACCTGGGACAGTCTAAAACTAAAGGTACAAAATGATTTCACAAGCATAAAAGAATGGTTTGATCATAAACTCCTTTCCCTAAACTTTGATAAAACGGTGTATGTTCCTTTTGCCTCGTATAATCTATATTTACCATATTTCCGAACTCTTGAAATAAAGAACGAACAAGAAAATTGCTTCATAATATCGTCCAAACCACATACAAAATATCTTGGATTGATTATCGACTGTCACCTAAGATGGGATAAGCATATAGATTATGTCAACGAAAAATTAAGAATGCATATCCATCTTTTCCAATTCCTCAAAAACGTTTTAGATATTAAACATTTAAAAATAATATATACAACCCTTGTAGAACCACACATTAGATATGGTATAATAGGTTGGGGTGGTGTAATGAAAACATACTTAAGAAAATTAGAATTAACTCAAAAACGGATTATTAAAATTATGTATAATAAAGAACCCACCTATTCTACCGATTGTTTGTACCAAGAAACTTCAATTATGGATCCACGACAGATATATTTTTTAAGTTTGTCAGTTATGCAATATTCAAACTCCAAAATAAAAATACATCATGAATATAATACTAGAAATAAAAGTAATCTCGTACCGGCTAAACAGATATACAAAACAATTGGGCAACGGTCGCATGTTTTCCTTGCGCCGAAAATATATAACTTTATACCTGAAACATTAAAAATATTATCAAACAATAAACTTTTTAAAAAAGGTGTAATGAAGTTCTTACTAGAAACCCCTAGAAATGAAATACACGACCTAATAGATTTAAAAAATACTTAAAAAAAAAAAATATATATATATATATATATGTATGTGTATATATACGTGTACATATGTTTACTTCCTTGAGTGTTACTTGACCTGTTCTTGGGTTTGGGTTTTTTTGAGTTAGTTAGAGTTAGTACTTAATCATCCTGTATCAGAATATGTTGTTGCGTGTGTTTGTCTTATAGTCATAGGAAATTATTGAACTTTGTTGTTGTTTTTGAAATGTTTTGCTTGCTTTTAGTCGCTTATCTTTATTATTATTATAATTAGTAGGTAAATCTATTTTCATTATATTTCTTTTCTTTTTCCTCACGGACAAGTGTTTGTTACGCTTTGTGAGTGAACTTGTTTATTTAGTGGTTTTAAGATGTAATGAATTATTATCCTTTATATACATTTGTATCTTTCTAAATAAACTTATATTATTATTATATTATTATAATGGTGTAAATACGTAATAATTTATATCAGTAGCGGAATTGTCACAGAGGATTTTTGAACTATTTGATCTTCCAGAATGTTCTGGTTGCAAACCACTGGATATAGTGAAATTTTGTGAACTATATATATATATATATATATATATATATATATATATATATATATATATATATATATATATATATATAGTTATTATACATGATTTGCAGGAAACAACTACTCAGCGGGCAAATACCCCGACCTGCATTGAATTATACCTTACAAATCATGAAAGATTGGTAGCCAATGTCATTTGTCAATTCCCTGAACAGACATAGACCGGTTTCGAACTTATTAGTTCTCATCAGTATGCCATAGGTCATGGAACAGACAAATGATAGTGGCCAACCTGTTAGTTTTATACAAACTTAAGTAAATGGTGTACCGGTGAGAGGTAAGTGAATACCCTCCTGTGGTCAAATGCTACTATACACCATACATCATAGATGTCTCCATGGTGTATAGCGACTTGCTATTTTGCAAGTACCGAGAGCGGTGACCTTTAGCCCTTGGTGGACTTAACCCATATACTGTTATTATACATGATTTGCAGGAAACAACTACTCAGCGGGCAAATACCCCGACCTGCATTTAATTATACCTTACAAATCATGAAAGATATACCAACCAATGTAGACAGGGAAGTTATGACTTTGCTGAATTCTCAATTTCAACATCTCTCTGAAGAAGAACGTAGAGAGGCAATCAAGTTCTTGGAGAAAGAAATTGAAGATTTACCAAAAACGCAGACGTCCTTACGAAAACTGATATAGTGCAGCATCGGATAGACATTGGTGATTTAGCCGCAATTCGCCAACAATGTAGGAGGCTGCCACTAGCCAAGCAGGAGGAGGCTTCTGCGATGATTGAAAAGATGTTACAAGTTGGAGTTTTGGTATCCAAGAAGGATGGGAGTTTAAGATTTTGTGCCGACTACCGGAAATTAAATGATGTAACTAAGAAAGACGGCTATCCACTCACACGAATTGACGACACATTAAGTACTCCGGCAGGATCACGATGATTTTCGACTTTAGACCTTAGAAGTGGATACTGGCAGGTGGGGCTTCACCTTGATGATGAAGAAAATACTGCCTTCTCAACAGGTAGTGGCTTATATTAATTCACCGTGATGCCTTTTGGACTTTGCGATGCGCGAGCTACTTTTGAAAGATTGATGGAATTTGTACTCCAAGGACTAAGCTTTAAGATATGTTTAGTTTACCTTGACGATGTGATGATTTTGGAACAGAACTTGAGAGAACATCTGGAAAATCTGCAAGAAATATTCGGGAAAATCAGGAATGCATACCTAAAATTGAACCCAAAAAAGTGTTTGCTATTCCAAAAAGAAGTTAAGTTCACATTTACGAATTACGAAGCTTTTTTGGCCTCTGCATTTACTATAGGCGTTTTGTGGAAGGATATGCGGTTTTAGTGAAGCCGCTACACCAGCTAACGGAGGGAAAAGTTAAATATTAGTGGACACTGGAGTACGAAGCATCATGGAAGAAGCTGAAGGCACTATTGTGCAATAGTCCTGTGCTAGCATACCCCAACAAAAAGGACTGTATATTCTTGCCAGGGATGCTAGCAATTCCGCAGTTGGTTGTGTACTATTTCAAACCTAAAATAGAGATCAAAAAGTAATGGAGAATTTCAGTAAGGTGCTGTTCAAACTGAAGGGGAATGATTATGTAACATGGAATGAAGTATTGGCCAATGTTAAATCCGTGAACTATTTTCACAAGTATTTCTACGGGCAACGTTTCAAAATCAGGATTGGCCATACCTGCGTTAAAGTAGCTATATTGCAGTTGAAAACCCCAGAAGGGCAACTGGTTTGTTTGATAGAGATATTGCAGCAGTATGACCTCTGAATCGATTACCGACCTGGAAGATTGTAACGGCAATTTAAAACTTTTTGAGAAAACTCGTGCATATCACAAAAAAATATATTTTTGTTTTCCACGAAGTCATGTGTATATTAATATGATAATTATTTCTTAAAATAATCACCCTGTTTATATGGCGAAGACGGCGGGTATATTGGCAGAGATAAAAAGTCATAGAAAAACTGAAGCGATTAGAGTGTGGGTCTGGACGGTGTCCTGGTGCGCCAAGGGGGTCATTGCCGTAGAGATACGCTCACTAATACGTTCGATGGCCTCAGTAAATTGCTGTAATTCTAATCCTAATAATTCACACAAATATCTTTGAAAAAGGCCATCCTAACGGGAGGAGATTTGCCGGTTTTTTTCTGGTAGTGTTTTGGGTATATACTGGAATTTTTCCGAGGACGGGGTTTTTCAACAAATAGATGACTTCACCTACAAAATACACCTTTTTCGTTGGACAATAACAATTGTATGTAAGCCACCTATAATTTCCTGCCAATATCGCCGTGTTGCAGTCTGCAAACAAGAGGAAGGAGTCTCTTATATAGGGGAAAGGTCAGACTAAATAATTCTTCCACTAAATTATGTCATGAACTCGGGGGAAGTTGATAACCTCGTTGATAACTGAATTTAAATTTTTCATTAAAATAAATCCTTTTTACAGCTTATTAAATAATATAATAAGTAAGAAATATTTAATATTCATAACATTAGAAAAACGTTTTTTGTAACTTAATGCTTTCTTAATAATTTCCATTTTTTTTGTGAACTTGACAATAGTACTATTGACGGGGCCTTTTTTTGTTTTTCTCAGTAACATATCTAAGCATTTATTTGATACAATCATATTAAGTGAGAAGGTTTGATTTTCTTCCAAATTTAATTAACCATTAAAGTGATTAGAATCCCATTCGGTATTTTATTTGTAGTAGCTTTATCATAAAGATTGTTTTAGTAGAAGGGCAGAGCAATATTATTTTCTTAGTTTTCAAGATTACAAAACTAAGTGGTGCCCCAAAATTCAATAATTAAGTAAAAAGAGCATAAAAACAAAAATCCTTATCCACCAAAAATAGAACATGTTCAAAAAATCTATGGTCTACTAACTGTAAAAGAAATGTGTAATTCCAGTAATTTACAAACAAATATATCAAAAATTTATAACGAAAATAATGTAATAATAACAGACAAATTGGAAATATGTAATACATTTAACAATATATTCTCTAGTATGGGCGAAAACTTGGCAAAAAAAATAAAAAAGAATAATAACTATGAAGAACCAAAAGTATCAAGTAATACTAACAACGCCAAATGAAGTAAAAGAAACTTTATTAAAGTTAAAACCCAATAAATCACCTGGCATAGACGGCATAAAATCTAAAACCTTAAAGCATATAGCAAATGAAATATCTGTGATATTTGCATTCATTATAAATAAAATATTTGAAACCGGGCATTGTCCTTTTAGCTTTAAAGTTACAGTAGTGAAACCGATATAAAAATGGAAATAAAATAACAGTCACTAATTACAGACCGATCTCACTGATAACTAACTTTACTAAGATATTCGAAATGTTGCTAAAAGATAGGCTTTGCAAGTTTCTTAAGAAATGTAATGTTTTATCTGACAAGCAATTTGGATTTATCGAGGGAAAATCGACCCAAGATAATAATAATAATAATAATAATAATAATAATAATAATAATAATAATAATAATAATAATAATAATAATAAGCAGGAGGGGCTGACTTCCATCTATCAAGCCTTTGGTGAGTAGCGCCACCACTTACTCCAGCTGGGGTGCAAAACCGAACCGGCAGCCCTAGTGCACCCGGGAGGGGAAAGCGTCTTCCCCTCTGGTGTCGGTCGTGGGTCTGCTGGGCTAACCACCCACAGACCCTAAACTTTGGTTCCGGCAGGCCGAAGACAGGGCCCCCACGATCGACCCCGTGCGGATAGGGGTCAAGGGCAAGGTGGTGGGGCCCAACCGGACGGACCGCCCGTTGACGAAATTGGCAATGTCCAAGGACGCTTTGAGTGGACAGATGAACTGAGAGATGAACTTCTGCATTGCTATGAAAGCAGTGAGCCCGCGCGGAGGGGATACATGGCGCGGATGCATGCTCTGTGGTGTGAGAGGCTACCAGAGCATAGCGCCTTCACGCCACAAAATCTGCGTGACTATGTATCCCACCTTCGTAGTAGGGGCTACGTGAGGGCTGCTCCTGGACCGGTGAATGAGGTGGCCGAAGAGCCGCCACAATCACCGGTTGAGGACGTAGCACTCCTCGTTCCGCCAATACCAGAGGGCCTCAGTACCAGAAGGGGGTTACACCATCTGAAAACCCCCGGGCCACAAGACCTGGCCAGAGTGGACGCTGAACTTCGTACAGCGCTACCAGAAGAGGCTGACATCTGGCACATAAATTGTGCCGTGTATGCCGCTGCTCAACGCTCTTCTCAGGTGGAGAGGCGAAATACCTCTTCCCCACAGGAGAGAGCGCAGCGGCGCATACAAAAGATGGAAGCCAAGATCCGGTCGGCGAGGCAACACGCATCCCGTATCCAATGTGTGATGGACTATATGGCGGCCAACAGGCCGTTCACGCCTAAAGTGCGTCGATTAGCCGCCAACCTAAGACGCGTCCATCACACACTCAATGAGGCAGTGCTACGAACCACCAAACAGCACTGTCTCGACAGGATACGGATGCTAGTGACTTGTAAAAAATCACTAGTGAGGCGGGCGAGAGGGCTTGCGGAAAATAAACTGTTCCGCGAGAAGCCCTCGCGCCTTTTCCAACCGCCTCCGCGTGTTGTAGACAATCCGCCGACTGCAGATCAGGTGGAGAACTTCTGGAAAACGCTATACGAGGAGAGGCTTCCACTCAACCGAGATTCTCCTGCCCTTGCACACTTTGAAGCCTTTTGTCAAAGGCTTCAGCAACCACAGGAAGTGTGCGAACCAATAACCCCAGAAGAGGTTCGTAGGGCTCTTGAGGGCTCTAAGAACTTTGCTGCTCCAGGTCCCGATGGGATAAATAACTTTTGGTGGAAAAAGTTATCGAGCACCCACCACCATTTGGCCAGAATTTTTAATTCCTGGTTAAATGGGGAGCAGCAAATCCCTTCTTGGGTTGTTGAGGGGCGGACAGTGCTGATCCCCAAGAACGGAGATTTGTCCAACCCAAAGAACTACAGACCGATAACCTGTCTAAACGCATGCTACAAGGTGTTTACACGCATTTTGTACATGCGGGTGCTCCACGCAGTTGAACCGGTTTACGAACGGATATATGAGCAACGAGGGTCGAAGAGAGGTGTCGCTGGCTGCAAGGAAAACCTGCTGATCGACAGATGTGTCACGCAGGACTCCATGCAGTATAAGCGGAACCTCTCTATGGCCTGGATCGACTACCGCAAGGCATTTGACATGACATCGCATGAGCTCATTGTTCACTTGCTCCGATGTCTTGTGGTACCAGGCCCCGTAGTGAGATGTATTGAAGAACTGATGCCGCTCTGGAGGACTCGTTTTACCATAACATCGGGTAACGATAGAGTCCAAACAGAGTCGGTAACATTCAGAAGAGGAGTATTTCAGGGAGATTCCCTCAGCCCCCTTCTCTTTTGCATCTCACTACTGCCATTATCCGTCTCGCTCCGGAAAACCCGTGGCTACAACTGCGGTACCCCCGGCGACAGGAGGCATAAGGTCACCCATCTATTTTATATGGATGACCTTAAACTTTATGCCTCTGGAGAGAGGGATCTCCAGCAGTCCCTTAGGGTGGTACAGGAGTACACGCAGGCTGTCGGTATGCAGTTCGGGTTGGACAAATGCGCACTGATCCATCTCAAGAGAGGACGATGCGGTGACTACGGAGAGGACGCGCAGCTCGTGGACGGAAGCATCTTACACCATCTAGATGCCGGAGAGTCGTACACTTACTTGGGTGTCGAGCAACGCTCCACCCAAGAAGTGAGTGTAGTGAAAAACGCTCTCCGCGGCAAGTATCAGCACCTACTCCGACAGATCTGGTCTTCAGAACTGTCGGGGAAGAACAAGGTGTCTGCTACAAATATGCTTGCCGTTCCGATCCTTCTCTACTCTTTCGGAGTAGTGAAGTGGACTAGAGAAGAGCTGCGTCAACTCGATGTAGTAACCCGCAAGAAGATGCATCTCAATAGGAGCTTGCATCCTAAATCGTCCGTTCCACGGTTATATCTCCCACGACATCGGGGAGGCCGTGGACTCTTGAGCTTGGAGAGTCTCCATAGCAGGATGGTTCTGGATGGAGCATGTAAGGTCATCAGGAGTTCGGATCCCCTCCTCTGCATGGTCCGAGACCATGAAAATGCAGAGGTAGGAGCTTTTCTCTTTAAGGCAGCACGCAGAGCAGCCGATGAACTTGGTCTCATCTTCGACGTCGAGCGGGTAAACCCCGACTCTGTCACCGAGTTGGAACCCGTTCGACTAAAAGCCCACATTAGAGCTGCAGAACACAACATCCTTCTGCAGCTCCATAAGGATAAGCCATTGCACGGGATCTTCTATAAAAATATAGAAGACCTCGGCTTATCCGAAAGGCTGACCTTCGCCTTCTTAAGGTCAGCTGGGCTGAAGTCTGAGACCGAGGGATTCATAATGGCTTGCCAGGATGGTGTATTTAACACTCTCGTCTATCGACGTCGTGTCATGGGTATGGAGGTCCCTGATGTCAGCTGCAGGGCCTGCCGCAGGGCGCCGGAGACTGTAATGCACTTACTGTCGGCTTGCCCGACTTACGCAGTCTCGGCCTATATTCATAGACACAACGCAGCATTACGAGTGCTTTACTATCATCTAAGGCACTCGTATGGGATAGACGAAACACCAGTGCTGCCTTACGTTCCGGGGGATATTGAGTCCGTTGTGGGGAATGAGAAGTGCCTAATTTATTGGAACTACTCGTTTCCCACCGTCAGGCAAATACAAGCCAACAAGCCTGACATAGTACTCCTCGACCACCAACTCAAGACAATGTATGTCGTGGAATTCTCAGCTCCCGCTGAGAGCAACATTGTCTTGAAAGAGGAGGAAAAACGGACAAAATATCGAGATTTGCTCTTCGAACTCCGCAGGCTTTATCCAGGCCATTCTGTTAAAATAGTGGTACTGATTATAGGAGCCCTCGGTGGAATGAGACAGACGCTGCTTTCAGAACTAAAGATCATACCGGCATGCCGAGATTCGGCAGAGATCTTAGCCGGCAGAATGCAGAAGGCTGTCATCCTCGGTTCATTACGTCTACTCAGGGCACACGATTCGCGGACCCGGTAGTCACTCACCCCACGGGCGTGGGGAGTGGCTATTGGTATTACCAGCTCCCCTCTGTGAGGGTCGGAGCCACAGAGTAGGGTGACTGGTTTTTTGTAAAAAAAAAAAAAAAAAAAAAAAAAAAAAAAAAAAAAAAATAATAATAATAATAATAATGCCTTTATTGCCCAACAGGTAACACCCAATAACAGGACAATTTTTGAACAACACAAAGGATGCCCGCAATAATACTACAATAAGTAGATATTACAAATAAAGATGAAAAGAGAAAGCAAAAGAATATAAAAAAATAAATATGAATAAATATAAACAAATATAAACAACAATACCTAAACATTACAATGTTATGAATATAATAAATGAGGTTTTAGTAATGTTAACAAAAGTACAGATTAAGGTTACAGATAGTTCAAAGCTGTGTGTGATATTTCATTTTTCGTGCAAATATTAATATCACATATATGACAAATTTTATTGTAATTAGAACACATTGTATAGATTGGGGATTTCAAAAGTAAATTCGTTCTAGCATGTGGATAATAAAACGTGCAGTTGTGTCTAGAGTGATAAATTGGTACATTGAAACGTAGTTGAGACAGTAGACCTGGACAGTCAATATTGTTATGAAGTAAATTGTACAAGAAATAAATAGAATTACATTTTCTTCTCAGTTCTAAACTGTGCATTTCAAATCTAGTAAGTAAAGTGTTTTGCTCTATACCTCTTTCAGGATAGGTTGCATCAACTTTGAATGTTAAAAATTTCAAAAATTTTCTTTGCACATTTTCTAGTGCCAGTTTATGATTCTCGTAGTAGGGAATCCAGATAAGCGATGCATACTCGAGTTTAGACCTAACATAAGAGAAGTAGAGTATTTTTAGTGCTCTGATGTTGGTGAATGATTTGCAGTTTCTAATTATGAAACCAAGCATCTTAGTGGCATCTTTAACCTTCATATTAATATGTTCAATAAATGACAATTGACCATCGAATACAACGCCAAGATCCTTAGTGGAATCAACTTTGGTTAACAGTAATCCGTCAATGGAGTAATCATAGTCAATATTAGAATGCTTTTTGCTAAATGTCATATATTTACATTTGGAGGAATTCAGGTGTAACCTATTACTCATACACCAATTATGAACTCTGTCAATATCATTTTGTAGTAACGTACAATCGTCAGAACAGGTTATTCTCATATATAATTTAAGATCATCCGCGAATAATAGCCTACCACTCTTGCTGATGACAGAAGTTATATCATCAATGAAGAGCAGAAACAGAAGTGGTCCCAAGTTGGAGCCTTGCGGGACACCTGATGTAGTTATAAAAGGCTCAGAGTTGAAATCATTGTACGAAACTAACTGCTTACGGTTAGAGAGATATGACTGCATAAATAACAGTAGAGAATCACTTAATCCCCAGGTACCTAGTTTCCTGATTAAGATGTCATGATCAATGCGATCAAACGCTTTCGAGAAATCGGTATAGATTACATCTACCTGACCGGACTCATCAATGACCTCAGAGACAAACTGGGTAAAAAGTGCCAAGTTGGTTACGGTAGAACGGCGGTTTACAAAACCATGTTGATAAGATGCAATTCTTGGGCTAACTAAAAAAATATATCAGTCCCTGGATAACAGTAGACCTTCGCTAGGCATATATTTAGACTTAGCGAAGGCCTTTGATACTGTTAGCCACCGACATCTTCTTCAGTGCCTAGAAGATGTGGGAATAAGAGACTGTGTTCTAAATTTATTTATGAGTTATTTGCATAAAAGAAAACAGTGTGTGGATATAAGAGGTACACGAAGTGGATTTATGAATGCGAATTATGGTGTACCACAAGGAACTATTCTTGGGCCGATACTCTTTGTAATATACCTAAATAATTTATTTTCATTAAACACTGAAGGTACTATTATCAGCTTTGCAGACGATACCGTTATATATTACGAAGCGGACACCTGGATAGATTTAAAAAGCAAAGCCGAAAGGGATATGTCAAAAATCATAGAATGGTTCAACTTTAAATTGCTAACAATCAATGTAACAAAAACAAAATTTATACCATTCGGAATATATAAAAACTCAATACATAATGACATAAAAGCTCTAAATATAGTATTACACGAGAATGCTTATAAAATAGAACGTACAAATAATATAAAATATTTGGGTATATATATATATATATCGATTGTCACTTGAGATGGGATTAACATGTCAACTATGTGGTGAAAAAAATTAGGAAGTTAATATATATGTTTAAATATGTCAAGGATGTATTAAATCCAAATAATCTAATGATACTGTATAAAGCATTAGTAGAATCACATATAACCTATGGAATCATTGGTTGGGGTGGAGTTCTAAATACTTATTTACTACGCTTAGAAATTTTGCAAAAGTGAATCTTAAAAATAATTTTCAATAAACCGTTAACTTACCCATCAGATGAATTGTTTCAGGAGACACGAGTGTATGATGTTCGTCAATTATACTTCTATAACATGGCATGAAATTTTTTTCTGGAAAAAAATCTATAATTAGTCATGTCCATCAAACAAGGAACAGAACTATATGTAACTTACCAGTAGTTTTAATGCACACAAGAACAGGGCAATGTTCCAGTACTTACCTGGGCCCGAAAATATATAATTCCATCCCATTTGAAATAAGAAGTGCTAACTCTAAACCCTTATTTAAAATAAAATACATTTTTTATTTAAACAATTCAAGAATACTTGCACACACCCAAATCAGTTAACTGAATTGTTAAATGTGCCGTGTAATATATGGTTACAAAAATAAATTAGTGTATGCGTGTGTATATCTACATATGTGTATTTATGGATGTATGTTTGTGTGAATGAGATTGAATATATTTAGTTATTTATAATATTTATTTATACATATATTATTCTATTTTTCCATTGTTTCTCATGCTCAAGTATTTTTAATACTTATGTAAGTATCAATTGTTTGTTTATATTGCCTTGTTACGAAGTTTGTAAATTATATTTTGAACATTGTTGATTGTGCTTAAATTAAATTGTAAATTGTGAAATCATAAATAAACAACATCTATCTATCTATCTACCCTCAATGCTCGCCGACGAAAAGCTACCGCCACGCTAACGTGAGGAGTTTCCCCAGGAAATGCCACAAGACCTCATAAAAATGCAAATGCTCTTCTAGAAGGCCGTGCAAAGATGACTGCAAGCGTTGCTATCGAGTTGAAAAGACGCAAGGCATGGTAACAGTGAACACGGTTAAGATAGATATTCCAGACTATTGGTCAAAAGAGATTCTAAGAGAGGACCAACTGAATGGCAGTAAAATAATAATAATAATTTTAATAAATTTTATTTGCAAGAAATATATATCACTATATCAATTATATGTATATAAAGAATATATAAATGCAAAGAAACATTAATAACAAATACATAAATGATGATAGCATATATGTAATTTAGAAAAATATAATAAGAGTGATAAACGAATGCGTATATAACATTTTCCTAGAATTGAACAAATACATTAACAATTTCTTAAAAAAAATTTAAAAAATGTTCTTTATAAAAAATATATAAATATGTATACATATATTTAGTGCAAGAAAGTTTAGCTTACTCACAAAAACAAAAGTTTGTGGTGAGTAATTATTCTACAATAACGAATAACAACATATGATCTAATTTGCACAATAAGAGACATTTTTATGTATTATTTCAACGTTATAATTTATTTCTCATGATTTCATCCTAATTTCATTTATTTAATCTTCTATAGAGGTGAGTACAACAAAACGATGGTTTGGTATTACATATAACATATGTGTTGATAAAAACATTTTACGTATTATAGTGTATTTTTTAGGTCTATTAGCTGGCATGCGTAGGAGGTAGGTTTAGACAACAACCAATATTTAACTTTTTTTTAAAATAATTGCAAAGAATTAATCTTCTTAATTTCAGGAATTAATTCATTATAAATTCTAGGGCCTAAGAAATAAGAGGACCTTTGGGTAAAAGTTTTGTCGACCTTTGGAACAATGACAGACATATCTTTATACCTTGTTGGATAATTGTGTGCTATTAACTGTTTTGATTTACTTTTCTCTTGTTCTACCATTACAGTAAGCGCAAAAAGCTGCCTTACGGTAGCAACTTTGGCCAACTGAAATAGAGCCTCACTAGGGTATGTCATTTCCTTAATATATATTATTTTTAACAACCATTTTTGTATATTTTCCAAATTTTTTACATGTGCGTTATATGCACCCCCCCATGCAATTATACCGTACCTCAACTGAGACTCTACTAACGCAAAATAAACTGTTTGCAATACTTTAACGTCTAAAAAATTTCTTAGGTATTTAAATTTTGCTAACAGACTTCTAATTTTTTTGATTAAATTACTGATATGAACATCCCACTTTAGTAAACAGTCTATGGTGATTCCAAGATATTTGATTTGTCTTGCAGGTTGAATCTCAGTTGAAGTGTTCCCATTAGCTATTTTAAGTGGAGTAAAAGCAGGTAAATTATTTTTGCTGATAGCGAAGGGTAAAAATTTGGTTTTTTCAAAATTAATTCTTAACAACCGTGAGTCAAACCAGTTTTTTATGTTTTTCATATCTTTCTGTGCCTTGTCAATTAGTATAAGTATCCCAGTTTTCCGCCGTGTACAAAACTGCAGTGTCATCAGCAAAACTTATGAGTGAACCCTCTATTGGTAATGAAAATAAGTTGTTAAGATATATGTTGAAAAGGATTGGCCCGAGAACTGTCCCCTGGGGGACACCATACTCAATCGTTCTAAATTCACTCATAGTATCATTGACACTTACACACTGTATCCTATTCGTTAAGTAATTCTTTAATAGAGTATGACAGATACCACGGACACCGATTTTTTCTAGGGTATCTAATTGCTACGAGTTGAACGTACATAAACAAATAGATACGTTGGATCTTAATGATTATCAGATATTACGTAACGAAATCATTTGGGCTACTGTAGCGTAGCAGATACCGTAGGCACTGGCTTACCCGGAAAGTGATGTACGTGCCTACGATAAAATTTCTCTAGCTCAGACTATCTCAGGGCGTTAAGCCCAAGCTTACATAAACTATGATAAATTATTAGTTTACTTACTTAACAAATCACTGAGTTTTTCCATATGTAGTGGTCGCAGACGAAATAATGACACTTTCTTTAAAAATGAAATGCGCTATATTAAGCAATTTACAAAATTGGTTCTCTAGAATGTCACCTGGTGATGTTCACAAGGTGTGGCAAATTTCACGCTTAATAAGTTATAACATTCATAAAATGCCTCGTGTAGCTACACATCGGTTTACAATATGTGCATAAAATTGTCATAGATTCTGCCACAAAGGTTTGATTTAAAGAACCTCCTTAAGTATATGTAAATATATGCATAAAATCTCTAAATATGTACAGGTTAAAATGCCAAAAGTATGAGTAGATGTCCAGCGGAACCACTGAAGGTGGTCCCCGGTAAGTAAAAAAAAAATACAACACACAACACACTTGTTTAGGGTGGTACGATACCGAGTCCGGTGGAAGAACTGAAGCCCTGCAGAGATGCCTTCGGGACACAAGAAATGGACCCAAGGATGGGGTTGATCGTAGCCTCACCAGCCCTGGAACCTTCCACTGTTTTTGGATGCCCCGTCCGTGGAACTCTCACTGACGTGTGTAGAAGCCCCGTCCGTGGAACCCTAAAGATATCACGATTTAATTCACAGTCAGAAATGCACGTGAAGCGTGCTCAATGTGAGTAATTCTGACATAACCTACAAATGAAACATAATTTACCTCACTGATGCCCCCTCGCTGGATCTTCACCTTGTCGCGGTGAGGGGGCTTGAGTGCTTCGATGATCCGAGAGCTATGCCGGCGGTAGCTCAGCTACCAGTAGGGTCACCCTTGCCGGACAGGTCAAAGAGAGAAGCGAGACTAAGAAAGATCCAAGCACACACACTTACACACATACACGTACATTCACCAACATAAAATACAAAACATGCGCCTGGACGAGAGTCCGACACCCTCTGTACTTATCTAGGCCGAACTTTGAGGCAGGACCCCGGATTGGGATCGTGTTTGGAGAGGTAGCAGTGAAAGAAGCTGGGGGTGGTACACCCAGTGCCGCCGGATAGTATAGGAGCCCACCCTTACTTAGCCAGTGTAGGGGGCTGCTCTTTCAAACGGTGTATAATCTCGGGCCATACAGTAATGCCAGGTGGCGCCTGGATAGGGCCCTGCTGTTTGGTTCGGGGGGCTTCACTAGCGGCTGCCAACCTTTTCTGCCGGGAAAAGTCAAGCCACGGAGCACTGCCGGGAGGAGAATGAGGATTGAGGGCTCCGACAGTCCAGGCACATACCCAATTACACATACACACACACACACATACGCACATACACACACACCCACATTTAAACACACGTCCACTCAACTAACAAAAATGGAAAAACAAGAAACAAAAGATGATAAGGTAAACGTACCAACAACCACAACACAACCAGAGCTCCCTAGCTCAAAGGAGGAAGAGATGGAAATAGTACCCATCGCAGTAGAGGAGGAACTCTTGAGATCCCCTAGCAGCGCGTCTGATGAGGACTTGGAAAGGTCCACATTAGACAAAGAGGCTAGAGAGGCTCTCAAAAGAGAAAAAAGGCGAGAAAAGAGGAGGATCGCCAGAAGGAAGAAGAGGGCGGAAGTGTCGGCTCGGGGGGGGCAGGTGATGCAGGGCGACTCGGATCGAAAGGTCCAGAGTCATCGGGCCGAACCTGTTGCCTTAGAGCTGACAGAAACCCCAGGTGAGTCTGGGAGTCAGCCTGGTCCAAGCTCTGGGAGCTCCAATAAGGAGCGACAGGAGCCGGGGCAGGCGGACGAACAGGCTTCCGGAGGTGACCAACCCCTCAAAATGAGGGGCCCTAGAGCGAGGCAGGCAAAGAGGGCGGAGAGAAGGGAGGCCAAAAGGCAATCCTTCATACTCCCCTCTGCACCTGCTTCGGTCAGGGGCGTTGAGGTGCCAAAGGGTCCACAAAGACCCTCAGGCGCCCCACCCCCGAACAAGGGCCCAAAAAGACGAAGAAAAGAGGAGCCAACCCCACCCGAGCGACAGAGGAAGCGGGTCAGAGGGAGTGCCAGCTCTCCGAGACGGACAGGCAAAGCAGCGAACGTGTCCCCATTACTAAGGGGAAGCACGGGCGCTGCCAAAGTGTCGGATTCGGGGGCTGGACCCCATCTGTCTAGCTACAGCTCTGCCGCGAGAAGGGAAAGCCAGGTGGTCATAGTTTCCAGCCGAGAGGACGGGACTATGACACAGGAGGAAGGGGAGCGGACGAGGAATCACCTTGTGTCGGAGATGCTCCAGGCTATGACGGGCCCCGAAGGGGAACCCTACGGCCCGGAGCTTCGCTTCAGGAACTCGGGCCTGGTGGATCCAGGCTGGTTCCTGATAACGACGCAGGATGAAACCTCGAAGCGCTGGCTGCTTGAAAACTGGAGACCACTGGCCGGAGATGGTGTCACCTTCCGTGTAATGCGGGCGGTTGATGCCCCCTGGCCAGAGCAGGTCGGCTTTTGGCTGAGAAGCCAAGAAGTAGACCTCTCCAGAATAAGAGACATGCTGGCGCGTCAAAACCGCTCCCTAAACGTGGACAGGTGGAAACACCTGAAAACGACGGGAAAACCTGGAGGATGGCATCTCATCTTCCTGGTCAGCCACGAAACCATACGACGGCTGGAGGAGGCCGAGTGGGTGCTCTACTTCGAGCTGGTTACCCTTACAGTACGTAGGGTACCGGTTTGGAGCGGAGTGACTCGCCGGACTCCTGCTGCAGTCGAGGGGCCGAGGCCGGCCGAGGAGGAGAAAGAATAACAGGCCTAATCACCCGTATCCAGACGCCCCACGGAGCTATTATTACGGGTAAGCCAAATCAACCTCCAGCACAGTCGGGATGCTACTGGAGAGCTAGTCAGCATTCTGACAGGTAAGACCGGGGGTATAATACTAATTCAGGAACCATATGTTTTCAGGAATCGAGTAAGGGGCCTAGGAAGTTCTGGCTACCAAATGGTAGTTGGAAAAGAGGGAGACGAGGAGCCACCAAGGACATGCATCCTGGCATCCAAGGACCTTCAAGTTGTGCCACTGCCCCAACTGGGAACCAGGGATGCCACAGCAGCTCTCCTCGAATACAAGGTAAGTAATATTAGTCGTAAGGTAGTCATAAGCAGCATATATCTTCCATACGATAATGCGCGATTGCCACCTACTGAGGAATTAGAAAATGTAATTTTCTACGCAAGAAATTTAGGTCTTCCGTTAATAATCGGTTGCGACGCCAATGCCCACCACATAGTGTGGGGCAGCTCAAACGTTAACGTTCGGGGCGAGACTCTGTTAGAGTACTTGGCGTCCACAGACCTACAGGTGGTTAACAGGGGGAGCGAACCGACGTTTGTCAATCGCATCCGTCGGGAGGTTATTGACATAACGCTGGCCTCCCAATCTCTGATTGAGGACGTTAAGAACTGGAGATTTGAGATGGAATACGATAGGAAAGAGGCCACCCCTCGACGAAACCCGAGGGCGACAGATTGGGGAAAATACATCTCTGCTTTAGAGAGTTCGGAACTCGACTATGAGGGCCACATAACTTCCCCAGAGCAATTAGACAATGAGGTATATAGTCTCGAAAATCGTATAATTAAGGCATATGAGGAATCCTGCCCCCTCAAGGCGGCGGGGGTGCGGAGGGCTCGTTGGTGGAGTAGGTCACTTGAAGACCTGAGACGGGCGGCCCGACGCACTCACAATCGAGCTGTCAAAGAGGGGGAGGGGACCACATGGGACGATTTTAAAGAGGCTAGAAGGAAATTCAAAAAGGAATTAAGACTCAGCAAGAGGGCAAGCTGGCGGACATACTGTGGGGAGGTAGACTCTCTACCGGAGTCTGCCAGATTGATGAAAATACTCAGCTGTGGAAAAAAGGAGACCATAGGGTCCCTAAAAAAGCAGGACGGGACATGGACCACCTCCAGTGAGGAGTCACTAAGACTACTCTTGGACGTTCATTTCCCCGGAGATAGCGCCGCCGCGGTCATAGCCCTAGAGGAGCAGGTCCCACAAGCGGATTGGCAACTCGCAGAGGGAATGATAACGGACGGCGCGGTTTCCTGGGCGGTGAACGAGTTCGATTTCTATAAGGCAGCAGGACCAGACGGAATCTTCCCAGCTTTGCTCCAGAAAGGCCTGGGAATACTCCTACCCCATATGAGGAGAGTATTTAGGGCCAGCCTGGCATTGGGATACGTTCCACTGGCCTGGAGACACGCCAAAGTGACCTTCATCCCCAAGGTGGGAAAGAAGGACTACACGGCCGTAAAATCTTTTAGGGCAATCAGTCTCACATCCTTCCTCTTGAAAACATTGGAAAGGATAGTGGACAGACACCTGATGGAAGGGGTGTTAACCAGATACCCAATTCATCAGAATCAGCACGCATATAGGCAAGGGAGGTCCACAGAGACAGCCCTGCATGCCGTTGTGCATAAGGTAGAAAGGGCCCTCCACTACAAGGAAGTAGCCCTAGTAGTATTTTTTGATATAGAAGGAGCCTTTGATAAGGCAAGTACGAGGACTATCTGTAAGGCCCTACAGGCCAGGGGTACAACCCCTATAGTGGTCAGATGGGTGCAGTCTGCGCTGGAAGAAAGAAGAGTCAGCGCAGCCCTAGGGGACTGCCTGGTGGACATCGGGGTGAAGGGAGGCTGCCCTCAAGGCAGCTGCCTTTCGCCTCATCTATGGTGCCTAATAATGGATGGTCTCCTGGAGAGGCTGACGTCAGAGGGCTTCTATGCGCAGGCATATGCAGACGACGGGCTAGTTCTTGTAACTGGCCGGTTCCTAAGCGTCGTCTGCGACAGAATGCAGGTAGCCTGCAGAATTATTGAAAGATGGTGTGGTGAGACGAATCTTTCAGTCAATCCATCCAAGACTGAACTGATCCTCTTCACCAAAAGGAGGAAAATAGAGAATTTCAGGGCACCAATAATGTACGAAAGACCCCTAGCACTATCGCAAGAGGTCAAGTACTTAGGGGTGATCCTGGATAAAAAACTGTCATGGGGAGCACAGGTCGACAGAATCGTAGAGAAGTCGACGGCAACCTTCTGGCAGTTGCGCCAGGTGGTGGGCAGGAACTGGGGATTTAGTCCACGGATCCTGCACTGGGTCTACACGGCGGTAATCAGACCTAGACTCCAATATGGGTCGGTGGTCTGGTGGCCGAGTGTGAACCGCATCACCACGTCTCGAAGACTGGCAAAAGTTCAAAGACTTGCCTGTCTTGGGATTACAGGCGCAATGAGGACGACACCTACAGCTGCCTTGGAAGTAATGCTAGGGCTGCCAACGCTTCCAGCCTGGATTAAGAAGGAAGCCATGGCGGCCCATCTAAGAATGCGAGACTCAGGCAGCTGGCGGTGTAGTGGAAGGACAGAGGGTCATGAAGCCATCGCCAGATTGGCGGAGGCGGAGATTCCGATCTCCGCCCTTAAGGTGAGGGAAGCAACCGACCGCTTGAGATTAGAGAGAAAGTACACTCTAACCCTACCTAGTAGGGAAGAGTGGGCAGAAGGAAAGATTAACTTCCCCCCGAACTCCCTGGTGTGCTACACAGATGGTTCCCTTCTAGTAGATGGACAGAGGCAGTCATCGGGGGCAGGAATATTCCTGGAAGGCAGGGAAGTACAGGAGAGCTTTGCTCTAGGATCGTACACTACTGTCTTTCAGGCAGAGGTATATGCCATCCTAAAAGTGGCACATAATGAAGAAACGAGGAACGGTACGGAACAAAATATCTGTATCTGTTCAGACAGCCAGGCAGCACTTCGGGCGGTCTGCTCTCCTAGGACGAGGTCCCCCCTCGTCCAGGAGTGCGGAGATGCTCTAGAGGAACTTGCCAGGCACAAGGAAGTGAGCCTGATATGGGTTCCGGGACATACTGGGGTCCCAGGAAACGAGAGAGCCGATGAATTGGCTAGGCTCGGGGCCAGGGAGCCCTGTCTAGGCCCGGAGCCCATGTTGGGAATTACAAGGAAACATGTCGCTACGGCCCTTAACGAGTGGGCACAAGCAACATTGAGGGAACATTGGAGGCTGAGCAGCGGCTGCAGACAGGCTCGAGACTTCGTAACGGGGCCGAACAAGTCAAGGGCGGCCTGGTTGCTAGGTAGAAGCCAGAGGACCCTGAACCAACTGGTCGGAGTCCTAACTGGTCACTGCAGGCTCAGAAGACACCTATCGCTGATAGGGGTTGAGGCACTTGCCCAAGATGCGGAAGTGATGAAGAAACATCGTTTCACTTCTTGGGACAATGTGAAGCGTTCGGGCGCCTGAGGTATGAACTCTTCGGCGCCACAACGCTCCCAAAAGAGGAAATGGACTCTCTCGTATGGAAACATGTCCTGACCTTCATTGGAAGATCAGGAAGGTTTCAAGAGAGAGTAGGAGGCCGAGTGGAAGTGAATGGTTGAGGGGACGTCAGGGGGTAGGTAAAAAGGGCCCATTTGTGGCCTACTTGCCAGGCACTAGGCCTCCCCCAATAATTACTACTACTACTACTACTACCACCTCACTGATGAGGGAACAATCCACCAAAACTCCTGGAAGCCACAGTCGGATAAATGGGGTTGAGTCGCCTTTTAAAGTTGACACTGTATTTCCACAGGAAAGCCTGCAAACTTGCGAAACACGTGGGTAGAGAACGGGCAAGATGGCGTGAAGAGGTTAGCTTACCTTGTGTAATTTAATATCCTGCTTCCGCAGATAAAATTTACTCACAAACACAAAATATTCCGCTAAACGGAACAACAACAGATTGAGGAAATTTTCTTGAGTTGATTATTCTAAAATCCACGCGGATGCCTTGGATAAAATCAAGGTTCACAGAATAAACAACTAACCAACAAGCCAAGCCAAGCCAACCAAAAATGGCTGCTTCCGTTTTCCCTGTTGATCACGCGTCACAAATGTGTCGCCCTCCCATGGAGAATAGCGAAATGTGTTTCGGACGTGTAGCAGTTGTTATAATGCGGCCCACAAAACGCTAAAGCGTATGGTGGGTCGCATACGCCAGAGGTCCGCAACAACTCCCCCTTTACTCGCAGGAAAAAAAAAATCGAAGATTTTTTTTTTCTTACTAGCTTCTCACCAGAGGATGGATAATTGGCGGGGAGACTTAATATGCACGGGGATGGCTAACCCGCCTCCCAAGTTACCATCAGGCATAACAATGAAAATAATGAGACTTAAATGCACGAGGATGACTAACTCGTCTCCCAAGTTATCATCAGGTATAACAACAAAAATAATGTCCAAAAATAAGGAGACTTAAATGCACGGGGATGGCTAACTCGTCTCCCAAGTTACCATCAGGCATAACAACACAACTAAAAAAAAAATACATAGAGAAAAAAAGAAAGAGAAGGGAAAAAAAGAACAAAAACGCATAAGGACTTAACAGCTAGGAAGTAGCTCGCCCCAAGGCTACTCCACCAGCAAAACAATGAAGTACGGGAGTGTTCCCCGTCACACCACGACGACCACCCTTGCTAGACAACGAGGTTAGTCTGAAGCCCAGTAGTGCCTACCCGGGTAATGATAACCAGGCCTAGACCAGGCTACCTCCAAGCAGCACCTCCCAAGCTCGAGCCCCTCCAGACGGACACCTTTAAAGGCAGCTGCCAGCAATGTGAGCGCCCCCAACGAGACGGAGTCCCTCAAGACGCAAGCGCCACACAAGACCATTTTAGGGGACTCTTACCCCTCGCAGGTATAACCACGGTGATGGTATTCGTGCATCCCCCATCACAGAGGTCCAACCAAAGACACTTCCTCCCGTGAGGCGGAAAGAGGTGAAAACTTACTCAGTGGGTTTCAGCCACCTGAGCAAGACCAATGAACCAGAAAAGCAAATGTTACTACCAAATTAACGAAAGAAGTGATCTAAAACATGTTACTAAGACCCACACAAAAAAAGAACGAATTCGTCATTGCCTATTCGGATGCCTAAGTACGTCAACGGAACTAACATCCCACAACTAGTTGTCATCGGGAGGGTGTGCTTTCAGATCTTTTATGATACCCGTTCGATTAATCGCGTTTGCCACCTCGCGCCTTAACCAACGCAGCTATCGGCAGCTATGAAGCAATATAATGTCAGATCCCCTTTTGAGAGAAATGCTATCGATATAGCAGGTCCGTCCCCAGTAACAGAGGGTGGCAATAAATACATCCTGGTTGCCATGGACTATTTTAGTATATGGCGGGAAGCCATGACATTCGAAATCAGGAAGCAGTTACTGTCGCTCAAGTTCCAGATCAAGGGAGAAATTTTGAGTCAAAAAATTTATGAAATATTGAACATTTACAAAAGGTGATCAGCTACTCCTCGCCCACAGTCGGATGGAATGGTGGAGAGACATAACAGGACCATGGAGGAACATCCTTCCAAGGTCATTCATAAGAACCCGCGAGATTGGGATATAGGGCTGCTATTCATGAGACTACTAAACATACACTGGCTCGTGTAATATTTGAGTATGGGATTAGACTATCATGTGACTTGTTGTTTGGCACATCAGATAGAGAACCAATGTCCGTGGATAACTATGCGGATGAAGTTAGTCAGCGGCCATGAATTGATTCAGAACCAAGTTAGCATAGCTAGTTACAGAATGAAGCTCCATATGATCAGAAGGGAACTTCGGGAGGATTTTAGGAGACAGATCAAGTTTGGCTGTATAACCTATAGTAGAAGAAAGAAGATCTACGAAATTCACCCAGCTTGGGAAGGACCGTATTCTGTCATTACCCGGATCAACGATGTTGTTTATTGGATTCATTATAGTAACGAGTCCAAGATGAAAATCGTGCACCTGGACAGACTGGTGAAATATGTTGGAGATACTGAATTGTCTGACCAGGACGTTCAGTCTTAAGGAGTAGCCAGTGTTAATGTGAACGATCCATGAGTCTGAAGGACTTTTTATATATTTCAAAAATGAATGTTAACGTTCACAAAATAAGGGTTCGAAACGACTGTTTCAGACGGAGAATAATATGAAAATTTATACTTACTGTATCTATTGGACGTCGTAACACTATAAACCTAACACTGGAAGTACTATAACGCTTTCTTAAAATTATACCTGAAAGGGAATTTTGTTAACAAACACAATTAAAAGACAATATAAAGTTCAAAAATATATATTAAATCTCTTCAAAAAATTTATGTTTTACAACAACTTTTAAGAAATACGTTTGACAAACAATAATCTGGCCCGTGTACAACACATGGTGAGGAACGGAACGATTTATAATGTACCAACTACCATCCAATATGCAGTTTTGTGAGCTAACGATTACACAAAAAGATTCGAGAAAAGTTCAATGTTTATAAAATTTGATGGGCTTTTGCTTGCCTGTCTATTCACGTATTTGTATTTCAATATCAATTTTGGTCGCTCCTCGGAGCTTGAAAATGCATCGCAACGACTTTGAATTATATTTGGGCAATTACAATTCCATACGTTCAGGCAAGGCGGTCCCATGCACATGAGTACATGGTAAAGATACTTTTCTGACACCGAGTCACTGAGGAACCGGTTTAGGGCAAATCCCGTTAAAACTCATAATTTTCCTGTCAAAATCGACTGCTAGGAAATGATGGGGGTCCCATGTCGCTAAGAGCTATTTGCGCTAAAACTCACGATATACCTTGAATAGAAGCTGGATTAATTTGTCCTCATATTTAATACCGCGCATGGGTTGCAGTGCTTAACAACATGGATTCGTAAAAGGGTTTTTAATTTGGGTTTCAAATTTTGTTATAGTTTCTAAATTTAGGTGGTCGGGGTGACATTACGTCCCTCTTCCACGATATTTTTACGTGAGGTACGCTTTTCATGCGAAATATTTCCTAAGTCGGATTTTGTTACAACATCGAAAAGTATACCGAGGGTTTTACCGTGTTCTTAACACGCCCCCTTCTTTCGGTGAATCTTTTTGTGAAATGTTTGTAAAATTGTTATGAAAAAATGGATCTTTGGATGCAGTCTCCCATGTGTTGTATTCGGTTATTTTCAGACCGGCCTATCTGAAACATAACATAGATGCAAATCTAAAAATGGTGATATGGTTGTACATATATCGATGCATAGCATTCGATTGTTTACTTTGAACATTGTATCTCAAAATGGGATAAAAAAAAAGAAAAACAAAAATCATGAAGATTTTGATAAGTATCAATAGGATTATTGACACAACACAAACACTTTCGACGCACTTAACTTCATTAGTGTTCTTTCACTAATTCTTGCTTGCGTCTGCTCCTCTTCGTGACTATTGCTTTGTTGATCACCTTCGGTGTCGAACTGCCTTCTGGATCAGCTTAGGTGATCCTTGGACTGATTTGGCTCTGGTATCAACAATGGCACTGTTCATTAATATGAAACAATATATAAAAATTTAGTAACTTATATGGGTTAAATGGTTATGGCTTTATCCCGTCTGGGCATAAAGTGGAAACTGCGACCGATATCACATCGTCGTCTTTGAGAATAGGAACATAGAATCTTGTTGACTTATCTTGATTGAAATGGTTTCCGTGTAATTCAAATCTCTTCTTGGGAGAAAACTGCGACAGAATCTGGATCCGTCGGATCGTTGCATCTGCCCATTCAGCAGACGTGGCGGCCCTCGCCCTTGAGTTGCTAGACTCGTCTGAATCGCGTCCTTGCGTCATAGTTGTCGTCTTTCCATGCCGTGCCAATGGAACATTTGTTTGGACCCTTTGGGTCGGACTCTGCTTACAGATGTATATGTTTTTGAACATATGAGGACTTTGAAAAATTGTAAAAAATACCAACTCTGCCTGACACGGTCAGAGCTGCTGCAGTGAATTTGGAAGACTTGTGCGGTCGATACAATCTCCTCAATAGAAAATAACTTGTAAAAAATGCATAAAAATACCAACTTTTGCCTGATGTGACAAAAAGTTGGTATGGGAATTTTGATATAAAATAAACCTAGCACTAAGTTAAAACTTAGCCTAGGTTAAAAAATATTATAAAAATATTATAGAATCTCCAGAACTTGAATCGCAATCAGAAGTAGAAGCATCGCGTGGTGGTGCATGGATTTGGACTACAGTCTGCTCCGGCTGTGGAGGTTCTGTGGAATCGTCTGAGAACGGGGAATCATTTCCATCGAGTGATGTTCCGCCTGGACTAGCATTTTCTTCATCTGAAGATTCGATTTCCAAATTGTGCTCCTCTGGCGGGGCTCGTCTCAAATCATTTACATGGATTCTTTTAATTACGTTTCCCTTTTGAACGAGATATACTTCGTCTGAAAACTTCTTCAAGATTCTGGTTGGGCCTGACCAAGACGGCGTGAAGGTATGTACCTTCCTTTTTCTTTTACTCATGACTTTATCTCCAACTGTAATGGGGTTTGGGGTGTAATGGGGTAGTGAAGCGCAAGTTATAGCCTCTCCTACTCAATTGTTAACCTCACCTTCGCGATGAGTTCAATTTGAACTTGGTGCACCCTGTTTTCACTAACGAGGCTCTAATGACCGAGTAAGGGCGGAATAACCCTTACCTTCTGCCGTGAGCACATTCACCTTCTCACGAAGAGTGCGGTAAAAATAAGCCACCGCACACAAAGCTTGCTTTTAGAATCGTTTGGCTACCCCATCGTCGCAGTCTCCTTCTGTGCCATGGGACCACACCACTCGCTTTCCGCAACCGAGCTGGTCAGTTGCATACCTGCTCCAGCTAAAACTTCAAATGCAGCTTCGTTTTCAGTCGATTAAGGCTTTAAAAAAATGATGGAGCGTTCAAGTGGGACAAAATCATCCGGAGGTAAAATACCCTCCCGATCGGATCTCCGGGGGAGGGTGCCCACAGGGACACCTATCTCATCGAATGTCGAAAAAACACCGACAAGTTAAATCCAATAAAACTAATTCTTTCATCTACGGCGCTTGGAATGTTCGTACTTTGAACGACAGCACTCGCACCGATCGGCCTGAAAGAAGAACTGCTCTAATAGATAGAGAACTACACCGATTCAACGTTGATGTTGCAGCTGTCAGCGAAACCCGATTTTTGGAGGAAGGCTCTCTCACAGAAAAGTACTACACCTTCTATTGGAAAGGTCTTCCCACCAATTCAAGAAGACAACATGGAGTAGGATTTGCCGTTCGGAATCAACTTGTATCCAACTTAACACAAGTACCACAAGGCCTATCCGAGCGTCTAATGCTGCTACGCTATGAGCTATCAGATGGCAACGCGGTAAATCTAATAAGCGCCTACGCTTCCACTCTGGATGCAAGTCACGAAACCAAGGAAAGCCTCTATCAACAGCTGGAAGAAACCCTCTGTAGAATACCTAAAACGGAACGACTCGTTATTCTTGGCGATTTTAACGCTAGAGTAGGGAGAGATGCAGACACCTGGCCAGGCATCATAGGCAAGAACGGTTTGGGCAACATGAACGCTAACGGTCAACTACTCCTAACTAAATGCGCCGAACATGATCTAGTTATAACAAACACCATTTTCCGACAAAAGGATAAATTTAAAGGCACCTGGCGTCACCCCAGATCAGGTCACTGGCATCTACTGGACTATGTTATCGTACGAAGGAAGCATCTCAAGGACGTCCAAATTACAAAGGCGCGCATTGATAGCGAATGTTGGACCGATCATCGTCCTGTTGTCTCTAAAATGAAAATTGTTATGAGACCCAAACACCGAAGAACTCAAGTAAAACGTAGACTCCGTCTCTGTATTAGTAAATTGCGTGACCAACAAACCGTCGAACAGCTGAAGCAAAAAGTTCAAGAGAATTTGAGTGCACTAGAAGAAACCAATTCTGTAGATGTCGCTGCTACCTGGACACAAATTAAAGACATTTTAAAAAGTGCGAGTGAGGAAATTCTTGGCACTGCAGCAAGTAAAAAACAGGAGGACTGGTTCAATGATAATGAAGCTTTTATGCAAGAACTTCTTGACCGCAAACATATTGCCTTCCAAAACGCTATCAACCACCCCAACGACTCATCAAAAGCAGAAGCTTTTACCCAATCTAAGTATGAAACGCAACGCGAAATCAGAAGAATAAAGAACGAGTGATGGGCAAGCAAGGCCAGAGAAATTCAAAGGTACGCCGATTCACACGACTACAGGAATTTCTTTCAAGGAGTAAAAGCAGTGTACGGCCCCAGTCGGAACAATATGTGCCCTATTAAAGATTTAAATGGAAATCTCCTCAAAGAAGGCCAGGAAATAAGAGCCCGATGGAAAGAACACTACTCTAACATTCTCAACCAGCAAAGTCAAGCCGATCACGATATTAAAAATCTTATCCCTCAATATGACACCTTCGAAGACTTAGATAAACCACTAACAACGGAAGAGATCTTAACCGCCATTGGGCAGCTAAAAAATAACAAATTTCCCGGCGCCGACTCACTCCCAGCTGAGATCTTTAAAGCTATGTCGTCAGAGCTCATACCCTACCTCAAAAAACTGTTTGATATCGTGTGGGAAAGTGGCCAAGTTCCGCAGGAGTTTCGTGATACACTTTTAATCAACATCTTCAAAAACAAATTACAGGGGTATAGTTCTCCTGGCTGTTGGAGGGAAGATACTCACTAAAGCGATGGCAAATAGGCTAACACCTATTATGGAAAAGTTACTTCCTGAAACACAGAGTGGCTTTAGACCAAACCGAGGCACATCGGATTTAATCTTCACACTTAAACAGCTTCAAGAAAAAGCACTCGAACATCAAGGAGAAATTCACATGGCCTTCATTGATTTAACCAAGGCGTTTGACTTGGTGGACAGGGAAGTGCTCTGGAAAATTATGTTCCGCTTAGGTATCCCTAGAAAATTTGTGGAAGTATGTCGCAGTCTACATACAAACAACAACGCCCAGGTTATGTATAATAATGAGGCAACCGAACCTTTCCAAACCCTCACTGGAGTTAAGCAGGGATGTGTCCTGGCACCCCCTCACAATCGACCCCAGTCGGATGGGGGTCAAGGACATGTGGGAGGGGCCAGACCGGACAGTCCTAATGATGACAACCATGGCAATGTGCAAGGTCGCTTTAGGTGGACGAGGGAACTGCGGGATAATTTGCTGACCTGCTATGAGAGCAGCGAACCTGCGCGTAGAGGATACATGGCACGATTGCACGCACTTTGGTGCGGAATGCATCCAGAGTATCGTGCCTTCTCTCAGCAACATCTGAGAGACCAAGTATCCTTCTTGCGCAGGACAGGTTATCAACGCTTACCCCGTCAGCAAGTAGCTGTACCAGCCGCACAACCACCGCGGCAAAACGCTGACGGGAGACTTCCAGCAGAGTACACCGAAGCCGACTTAAGGACGAGGGTAAGTCTTATCACCAGGACTACCCTAAAGGCCCAAGACCTGGCTAGAATGGACGCGGTCATCGATGAGGACCTCCCAGAGGATGCCGACATCTGGCAAATCAACTCTGCCGTGTACAACGCCTCTAGGCAACTCGTTCCTCGCGAAAGGCAAACCAATGCCTCTAGCGGAATCGAGAAAGCTAAGCGGCGGGTACAAAAAATCGAAGGCAAGATACATTCGGCCAGACAACACGCTTCTCGAACTCAGAGTGTGGTGGAACACATAACATCTGGCAGGGCATTTACGCCTAAAGTCCGGCGAGTGGCAGCCGGACTGAGACGCCAACACCACACTCTGAATCTGACAGTGTTGCTTACCATCAAGCAGCACTGTTTAGATAGGATTCGCACACTGATGGCAATAAAGAAGAAGTTGAACAAGCGGGTGCGAAGTATGGAACAAAATTCAATGTTCCGTACGACTCCCTCCCGCCTGTTCAAGGAGCCACAGCGTGTTGTCGATAATCCGCCGAATGTAGAAGATGTCGAAAGATTCTGGAAGGGAATCTACGAAACGACGCGTCCATTCAACAGCAGCACTCCAGCAATAGCACACTTCGAGGCTCTGTGTAACAGAACCTTTGGAGAGCAAGACGAAGTGTGTCCGGCGATCAGTACGGAGGAAGTCCAACAGGCACTTGTTGGTACCAAGAACTTCGCTGCTCCTGGCCCAGACGGCATTAACAACTGGTGGTGGAAGAAATTTCCATCCACCCACCGTCGTCTGGCGCGGGTTTTCAACTCTTGGTTGAACGAGGGGCAGCAGATTCCGGACTGGTTTGTCGAAGGACGTACTGTGTTAATCCCCAAGAAGGGAGATCTGTCCGATCCGAGAAACTATAGGCCAATCACATGTCTGAACTCCTGCTACAAGGTATTTACACGTATCTTGTACGCTAGGACACTACGGCATGTTGATCCGGTCTTTCAGCAGATAAATGAGCAACGTGGTGCGAAGAAAGGCATGGCAGGCTGCAAGGATAACCTGCTGATAGACCGCTGTATTACACAGGACTCTGTGCAATATAAGCGGAATCTATCTATGGCCTGGATTGACTACCGTAAGGCATTTGACACAACATCACATGAGCTCTTGTTACATTTGCTCCAATGTCTTGCGGTAGCAGCACCACTAGTGAGATGCATAGAACAACTGCTGCCGCTCTGGAAAACTCGCTTCACCATAACATCCGGTGCACAGCGGGTTACCACAGAGCAGGTAGCATTCAGGAGAGGAGTATTCCAAGGGGACTCCTTGAGTCCTCTCCTCTTCTGCATCTCACTGTTGCCTTTATCTGTTGAACTCCGCCAAGTCCGCGGATACCAATGCGGTCCACCCAGCAACCGGAGGCATAAGGTCACCCATTTATTCTACATGGATGACCTTAAACTCTACGCCTCCGGAGAGCAGGAACTGCAAAATGCTCTAAGGGTGGTCGAACGGTATACGCTGGCTATTGGAATGGAATTCGGATTGGACAAGTGTGCAGTCGTCCACCTCAAGAGAGGACGATGCGGGGACTTTGCTGAAGAGGCGCAGCTCGCAGACGGAAGCATCTTGCGACATCTAGATGCCGGAGAGACTTACACATACCTGGGTGTGCAACAACATCACATCCAGGATGTGCAACAAATTAAGGAATCTCTCCGCGGCAAGTACAGAGGCCTACTCCGAAAGATTTGGTCATCCGAACTTTCGGGGAAAAACAAGGTGTCTGCCACTAATATGCTTGCCGTTCCTGTTCTGCTCTACTCCTTTGGAGTAGTGAGATGGACTGTAGATGAGCTGCGTCAGTTAGATAGAGGTACCCGCAAGATGATGAATATCCATAGGAGCATTCATCCAAAATCGTCCGTTCCTCGTGTGTACCTCCCACGTCATCGGGGGGGCCGAGGACTCTTGAGTTTGGAGTGCATGCATAGCCGGGTAGTCCTGAGTATAGCATGTAACGTCCTTAGGAGCTCAGACCCTCTCCTGCAATTAGTGAGAAATCATGAAAATGCAGGAGTGGGAGCAGGATTATTCAAGGCAGCAAAGAGAGTCGCAGATGAACTCGGTCTCGTATTCGACATCAGGCGAGGAGGCCGGCGAGGTGCCGACCCAGAGTCGGTCACTGAGCTTCCGCCAAATCGCCTGAAAGCCCAGATTAAAGCCGCTGAACAGGAGAATCTGTTTAGACGGCACGTCGATAAATCCATGCACGGTGTATTCTATAAGAACATAGAAACGCTGGGTTTATCGACCAAGCTGACGTTCGCCTTTTTAAGATCAGCTGGGCTTAAGTCGGAGACCGAGGGATTCATTGTGGCCTGCCAGGATGGTGTTATTAACACCTTGGTCTACCGAAGCCGTGTGATGGGTGTAGGGGTTCCTGATACCAGCTGCAGGACCTGCCATCAGTCGCCGGAATCGCTCATGCATTTACTGTCTGCATGCCCGGTATATGCGATTTCGGCCTACATCCATCGCCATAACGCGGCATTACGAGTGCTTTACTACCATCTACGGCACTCGTACGGGGTAGACCAAACACCAGTGCTGCCTTACATCCCCGGAGATATTGAGTCCGTTGTCGAGAACGAGAGGTGCAGGATATACTGGAACTACTCGTTCCCGACCGTCAGGCTAATTCAAGCTAATAAGCCTGACATAGTACTCCTCGATCATCAGCAGAAGGCGATATACATCATCGAGTTTTCAGCTCCGGCTGAAACAAACATCGTCTTGAAAGAGGAGGAAAAACGGGCTAAGTATCGCGATCTCCGGTATGAGCTCCTAGTGCTGTATCCAGGCTACTCGGTCAAGTTGGTAGTCCTTATAATCGGTGTACTTGGAGGTATGAAGCCCACGCTGCTCTCGGAATTACGAACAATACCGGCCTGTCAACATTCGGCCGAATGGCTGGCAGGCCAGATGCAGAAAGCTGTTATCCTGGGTTCTCTTCGTTTACTTAGGGCACACGATTTAGGAACCTACGGTCGCTAACTCTGCAGGTTGCAGGGAGTGGTCGTAGTGAATTCGCTGGCGCTTCTTCCGTGAGAATGTCGGAGACACGGCAGAACTGACCAGCATCGCTCTCGCGAAAAAAAAAAAAAAAAAAAAAAAAAAAAAAAAAAAAAAAAAAAAAATAATAATAACCGGTTGAGGACGTAGTTCTCCTCGTTCCGCCAATACCAGAGGGTCTCAGTACCAGAAGGGGGTTACACCGTCTGAAAACCCCCGGGCCACAAGACCTGGCCAGAGTGGACACTGAACTTCGCACAGCGCTACCAGAAGAGGCTGACATCTGGCACATAAATTGTGCCGTGTATGCCGCTGCTCAACGCTCGTCTCAGGTGGAGAGGCGAAATACCTCTTCCCCACAGGAGAGAACGCAGCGGCGCATACAAAAGATGGAAGCCAAGATCCGGTCGGCGAGGCAACACGCATCCCATATCCAATGTGTGATGGACTATACGGCGGCCAACAGGCCGTTCACGCCTAAAGTGCGTCGATTAGCCGCCAATTTAAGACGCGCCCATCACACACTTAATGAGGCAGTGCTGCGAACCATCAAACAGCACTGTCTCGACAGGATACGGATGCTAGTGACTTGCAAAAAGTCATTAGTGAGGCGGGCGAGAGGGCTTGCGGAAAATAAACTGTTCCGCGAAAAGCCCTCGCGCCTTTTCCAACCGCCTCCGCGTGTTGTACAAAATCCGCCGACTGCAGATCAGGTGGAGAACTTCTGGAAAACGCTGTACGAGGAGAGGCTTCCACTCAACCGAGATTCTCCTGCCCTTGCACAATTTGAAGCCTTTTGTCAAAGGCTTCAGCGACCACAGGAAGTGTGCGAACCAATAACCCCAGAAGAGGTTCGTAGGGCTCTTGAGGGCTCTAAGAACTTTGCTGCTCCAGGTCCCGACGGGATAAATAACTTTTGGTGGAAAAAGTTATCGAGCACCCACCACCATTTGGCCAGAATTTTTAATTCCTGGTTAAATGGGGAGCAGCAAATCCCTTCTTGGGTTGTTGAGGGGCGGACAGTGCTGATCCCCAAGAACGGAGATTTGTCCAACCCAAAGAATTACAGACCGATAACCTGTCTAAACGCATGTTACAAGGTGTTTACACGCATTTTGTACATGCGGGTGCTCCACGCAGTTGAACCGGTTTACGAACGGATATATGAGCAACGAGGGTCGAAGAGAGGTGTCGCTGGCTGCAAGGAGAACCTGTTGATTGACAGATGTGTCACACAGGACTCCATGCAGTATAAGCGGAACCTCTCTATGGCCTGGATCGACTACCGCAAGGCATTCGACATGACATCGCATGAGCTCATTGTTCACTTGCTCCGATGTCTTGTGGTACCCGGTCCCGTAGTGAGATGTATTGAAGAACTGATGCCGCTCTGGAGGACTCGCTTTACCATAACATCGGGTAACGATAGAGTCCAAACAGAGTCGGTAACATTCAGAAGAGGAGTATTTCAGGGAGATTCCCTCAGCCCCCTTCTGTTTTGCATCTCACTACTGCCATTATCCGTCTCGCTCCGGAAAACCCGTGGCTACAACTGCGGTACCCCCGGGGACAGGAGGCATAAGGTCACCCATCTATTTTATATGGATGACCTTAAACTTTATGCCTCTGGAGAGAGGGATCTCCAACAGTCCCTTAGGGTGGTACAGGAGTATACGCAGGCTGTCGGTATGCAGTTCGGGTTGGACAAATGCGCACTGATCCATCTCAAGAGAGGACGATGCGGTGACTATGGAGAGGACGCGCAGCTCGTGGACGGAAGCATCTTACACCATCTAGATGCCGGAGAGTCGTATACTTACTTGGGTGTCGAGCAACGCTCCACCCAAGAAGTGAGTGTAGTGAAAAACGCTCTCCGCGGCAAGTATCAGCACCTACTCCGACAGTTCTGGTCTTCAGAACTGTCGGGGAAGAACAAGGTGTCTGCTACAAATATGCTTGCCGTCCCGATCCTTCTCTATTCTTTCGGAGTAGTGAAGTGGACTAGAGAAGAGCTGCGTCAACTCGATGTAGTAACCCGCAAGAAGATGCATCTCAATAGGAGCTTGCATCCTAAATCGTCCGTTCCACGGTTATATCTCCCACGACATCGGGGAGGCCGTGGACTCTTGAGCTTGGAGAGTCTCCATAGCAGGATGGTTCTGGAGGGAGCATGTAAGGTCATCAGGAGTTCGGATCCCCTCCTCTGCATGGTCCGAGACCATGAAAATGCAGAGGTAGGAGCTTTTCTCTTTAAGGCAGCACGGAGAGCAGCCGATGAACTTGGTCTCATCTTCGACGTCGAGCGGGTAAACCCCGACTCTGTCACCGAGTTGGAACCCGTTCGACTAAAAGCCCACATTAGAGCTGCAGAACACAACATCCTTCTGCAGCTCCATAAGGATAAGCCATTGCACGGGATCTTCTATAAAAATATAGAAGACCTCGGCTTATCCGAAAGGCTGACCTTCGCCTTCTTAAGGTCAGCTGGGCTGAAGTCTGAGACCGAGGGATTCATAATGGCTTGCCAGGATGGTGTATTTAACACTCTCGTCTATCGACGTCGTGTCATGGGTATGGAGGTCCTTGACGTCAGCTGCAGGGCCTGCCGCAGGGCCTGCCGCAGGGCCTGCCGCAGGGCGCCGGAGACTGTAATGCACTTACTGTCGGCTTGCCCGACATACGCAGTCTCGGCCTATATTCATAGACACAACGCAGCATTACGAGTGCTTTACTATCATCTAAGGCACTCGTATGGGATAGACGAAACACCAGTGCTGCCTTACGTTCCGGGGGATATTGAGTCCGTTGTGGGGAATGAGAAGTGCCTAATTTATTGGAACTACTCGTTTCCCACCGTCAGGCAAATACAAGCCAACAAGCCTGACATAGTACTCCTCGACCACCAACTCAAGACAATGTATGTCGTGGAATTCTCGGCTCCCGCTGAGAGCAACATTGTCTTGAAAGAGGAGGAAAAACGGACAAAATATCGAGATTTGCTCTTCGAACTCCGCAGGCTTTATCCAGGCCATTCTGTTAAAATAGTGGTACTGATTATAGGAGCCCTCGGTGGAATGAGACAGACGCTGCTTTCAGAACTAAAGATCATACCGGCATGCCGAGATTCGGCAGAGATCTTAGCCGGCAGAATGCAGAAGGCTGTCATCCTCGGTTCATTACGTCTACTCAGGGCACACGATTCGCGGACCCGGTAGTCACTCACCCCACGGGCGTGGGGAGTGGCTATTGGTATTACCAGCTCCCCTCTGTGAGGGTCGGAGCCACAGAGTAGGGTGACTGGTTTTTTGTAAAAAAAAAATAATAATAATAATAATAATAATAAGTGCTGATCCCCAAGAACGGAGATTTGTCCAACCCAAAGAATTACAGACCGATAACCTGTCTAAACGCATGTTACAAGGTGTTTACACGCATTTTGTGCATGCGGGTGCTCCACGCAGTTGAACCGGTTTACGAACGGATATATGAGCAACGAGGGTCGAAGAGAGGTGTCGCTGGCTGCAAGGAGAACCTGTTGATTGACAGATGTGTCACGCAGGACTCCACGCAGTATAAGCGGAACCTCTCTATGGCCTGGATCGACTACTGCAAGGCATTCGATGTGACATCGCATGAGCTCATTGTTCACTTGCTCCGATGTCTTGTGGTACCCGGTCCCGTAGTGAGATGTATTGAAGAACTGATGCCGCTCTGGAGGACTCGCTTTACCATAACATCGGGTAACGATAGAGTCCAAACAGAGTCGGTAACATTCAGAAGAGGAGTATTTCAGGGAGATTCCCTCAGCCCCCTTCTGTTTTGCATCTCACTACTGCCATTATCCGTCTCGCTCCGGAAAACCCGTGGCTACAACTGCGGTACCCCCGGCGACAGGAGGCATAAGGTCACCCATCTATTTTATATGGATGACCTTAAACTTTATGCCTCTGGAGAGAGGGATCTCCAACAGTCCCTTAGGGTGGTACAGGAGTATACGCAGGCTGTCGGTATGCAGTTCGGGTTGGACAAATGCGCACTGATCCATCTCAAGAGAGGACGATGCGGTGACTATGGAGAGGACGCGCAGCTCGTGGACGGAAGCATCTTACACCATCTAGATGCCGGAGAGTCGTATACTTACTTGGGTGTCGAGCAACGCTCCACCCATGAAGTGAGTGTAGTGAAAAACGCTCTCCGCGGCAAGTATCAGCACCTACTCCGACAGATCTGGTCTTCAGAACTGTCGGGGAAGAACAAGGTGTCTGCTACAAATATGCTTGCCGTCCCGATCCTTCTCTATTCTTTCGGAGTAGTGAAGTGGACTAGAGAAGAGCTGCGTCAACTCGATGTAGTAACCCGCAAGAAGATGCATCTCAATAGGAGCTTGCATCCTAAATCGTCCGTTCCACGGTTATATCTCCCACGACATCGGGGAGGCCGTGGACTCTTGAGCTTGGAGAGTCTCCATAGCAGGATGGTTCTGGAGGGAGCATGTAAGGTCATCAGGAGTTCGGATCCCCTCCTCTGCATGGTCCGAGACCATGAAAATGCAGAGGTAGGAGCTTTTCTCTTTAAGGCAGCACGGAGAGCAGCCGATGAACTTGGTCTCATCTTCGACGTCGAGCGGGTAAACCCCGACTCTGTCACCGAGTTGGAACCCGTTCGACTAAAAGCCCACATTAGAGCTGCAGAACACAACATCCTTCTGCAGCTCCATAAGGATAAGCCATTGCACGGGATCTTCTATAAAAATATAGAAGACCTCGGCTTATCCGAAAGGCTGACCTTCGCCTTCTTAAGGTCAGCTGGGCTGAAGGTTGAGACCGAGGGATTCATAATGGCTTGCCAGGATGGTGTATTTAACACTCTCGTCTATCGACGTCGTGTCATGGGTATGGAGGTCCCTGATGTCAGCTGCAGGGCCTGCCACAGGGCGCCGGAGACTGTAATGCACTTACTGTCGGCTTGCCCGACATACGCAGTCTCGGCCTATATTCATAGACACAACGCAGCATTACGAGTGCTTTACTATCATCTAAGGCACTCGTATGGGATAGACGAAACACCAGTGCTGCCTTACGTTCCGGGGGATATTGAGTCCGTTGTGGGGAATGAGAAGTGCCTAATTTATTGGAACTACTCGTTTCCCACCGTCAGGCAAATACAAGCCAACAAGCCTGACATAGTACTCCTCGACCACCAACTCAAGACAATGTATGTCGTGGAATTCTCAGCTCCCGCTGAGAGCAACATTGTCTTGAAAGAGGAGGAAAAACGGACAAAATATCGAGATTTGCTCTTCGAACTCCGCAGGCTTTATCCAGGCCATTCTGTTAAAATAGTGGTACTGATTATAGGAGCCCTCGGTGGAATGAGACAGACGCTGCTTTCAGAACTAAAGATCATACCGGCATGCCGAGATTCGGCAGAGATCTTAGCCGGCAGAATGCAGAAGGCTACCATCTTCGGTTCATTGCGTCTACTCAGGGCACACGATTCGCGGACCCGGTAGTCACTCACCCCACGGGCGTGGGGAGTGGCTATTGGTATTACCAGCTCCCCTCTGTGAGGGTCGGAGCCACGGAGTAAGGTGACTGGTTTTTTGTAAAAAAAAAAAATAAGCAGGAGGGGCTGAATTCCATCTATCAAGCCTTTGGTGAGTAGCGCCACCACTTACTCCAGCTGGGGTGTAAAACCGAACCGGCAGCCCTAGTACACCCGGGAGGGGAAAGCGTCTTCCCCTCTGGTGTCGGTCGTGGGCCTGCTGGGCTAACCACCCACAGGCCCTAAACTTTGGTTCCCATAGGCCGAAGGCAGGGCCCCCACGATCGACCCCGTGCGGATAGGGGTCAAGGGCAAGGTGGTGGGGCCCACCCGGACAGACCGCCCGTTGATGGCAATGGCAATGCCCAAGGACGCTTTGAGTGGACGGATTAGCTGAGGGATGAACTTCTGCATTGTTATGAAAGCAGTGAGCCCGCGCGGAGGGGATACATGGCGCGGATGCATGCTCTGTGGTGTGAGAGGCTACCAGAGCATAGCGCCTTCACGCCACAAAATCTGCGTGACTATGTATCCCACCTTCGTAGTAGGGGCTACGTGAGGGCTGCTCCTGGACCGGTGAATGAAGTGGCCGAAGAGCCGCCACATTCACCGGTTGAGGACGTAGCTCTCCTCGTTCCGCCAATACCAGAGGGCCTCAGTACCAGAAGGGGGTTACACCGTCTGAAAACCCCCGGGCCACAAGACCTGGCCAGAGTGGACACTGAACTTCGTACAGCGCTACCAGAAGAGGCTGACATCTGGCACATAAATTGTGCCGTCTATGCCGCTGCTCAACGCTCGTCTCAGGTGGAGAGGCGAAATACCTCTTCCCCACAGGAGAGAGCGCAGCGGCGCATACAAAAGATGGAAGCCAAGATCCGGTCGGCGAGGCAACACGCATCCCGTATCCAATGTGTGATGGACTATATGACGGCCAACAGGCCTTTCACGCCTAAAGTGCGTCGATTAGCCGCCAACTTAAGACGCATCCATCACACACTCAATGAGGCAGTGCTGCGAACCACCAAACAGCACTGTGTCGATAGGATACGGATGCTAGTGACTTGCAGAAAGTCACTAGTGAGGCGGGCGGGGGGCTTGCGGAAAATAAACAGTTCCGCGAGAAGCCCTCGCGCCTTTTCCAGCCGCCTCCGCGTGTTGTAGACAATCCGCCGACTGCAGATCAGGTGGAAAACTTCTGGAAAACACTGTACGAGGAGAGGCTTCCACTCAACCGAGATTCTCCTGCCCTTGCACATTTTGAAGCCTTTTGTCAAAGGCTTCAGCAACCACAGGAAGTGTGCGAACCAATAACTCCAGAAGAGGTTCGTAGGGCTCTTGAGGGCTCTAAGAACTTTGCTGCTCCAGGTCCCGATGGGATAAATAACTTTTGGTGGAAAAAGTTATCCAGCACCTACCACCATTTGGCCAGAATTTTTAATTCCTGGTTGAATGGGGAGCAGCAAATCCCTTCTTGGGTTGTTGAGGGGCGGACAGTGCTGATCCCCAAGAACGGAGATTTGTCCAACCCAAAGAACTACAGACCGATAACCTGTCTAAACGCATGTTACAAGGTGTTTACACGCATTTTGTACATGCGGGTGCTCCGCGCAGTCGAACCGGTTTACGAACGGATATATGAGCAACGAGGGTCGAAGAGAGGTGTCGCTGGCTTCAAGGAGAACCTGCTGATCGATAGATGTATCACGCAGGACTCCATGCAGTATAAGCGGAACCTCTCTATGGCCTGGATCGACTACCGCAAGGCATTTGATATGACATCACATGAGCTCATTGTTCACTTGCTCCGATGTCTTGTGGTACCCGGTCCCGTAGTGAGATGTATTGAGGAACTGATACCGCTCTGGAGGACTCGCTTTACCATAACATCGGGTAGCGATAGAGTCCAAACAGAGTCGGTAACATTCAGAAGGGGAGTATTTCAGGGAGATTCCCTCAGCCCCCTCCTGTTTTGCATCTCACTACTGCCATTATCCGTCTCGCTCCGGAAAACCCGTGGCTGCAACTGCGGTACCCCCGGCGACAGGAGGCATAAGGTCACCCATCTATTTTATATGGATGACCTTAAACTTTATGCCTCTGGAGAGAGGGATATCCAACAGTCCCTTAGGGTGGTACACGCAGGCTGTCGGTATGCAGTTCGGGTTGGACAAATGCGCACTGATCCATCTCAAGAGAGGACGATGCGGTGACTATGGAGAGGACGCGCAGCTCGTGGACGGAATCATCTTACACCATCTAGATGCCGGAGAGTCGTACACTTACTTGGGTGTCGAGCAACGCTCCACCCAAGAAGTGAGTGTAGTGAAAAACGCTCTCCGCGGCAAGTATCAGCACCTACTCAGACAGATCTGGTCTTCAGAACTGTCGGGGAAGAACAAGGTGTCTGCTACAAATATGCTTGCCGTTCCGATCCTTCTCTACTCTTTCGGAGTAGTGAAGTGGACTAGAGAAGAGCTGCGTCAACTCGATGTAGTAACCCGCAAGAAGATGCATCTTAATAGGAGCTTGCATCCTAAATCGTCCGTTCCACGGTTATATCTCCCACGACATCGGGGAGGCCGTGGACTCTTGAGCTTGGAGAGTCTCCATAGCAGGATGGTTCTGGATGGAGCATGTAAGGTCATCAGGAGTTCGGATCCCCTCCTCTGCATGGTCCGAGACCATGAAAATGCAGAGGTAGGAGCTTTTCTCTTTAAGGCAGCACGGAGAGCAGCCGATGAACTTGGTCTCATCTTCGACGTCGAGCGGGTAAACCCCGACTCTGTCACCGAGTTGGAACCCGTTCGACTAAAAGCCCACATTAGAGCTGCAGAACACAACATCCTTCTGCAGCTCCATAAGGATAAGCCATTGCACGGGGTCTTCTATAAAAATATAGAAGACCTCGGCTTATCCGAAAGGCTGACCTTCGCCTTCTTAAGGTCAGCTGGGCTGAAGTCTGAGACCGAGGGATTCATAATGGCTTGCCAGGATGGCGTATTTAACACTCTCGTCTATCGACGTCGTGTCATGGGTATGGAGGTCCCTGATATCAGCTGCAGGGCCTGCCGCAGGGCGCCGGAGACTGTAATGCACTTACTGTCGGCTTGCCCGACATACGCAGTCTCGGCCTATATTCATAGACACAACGCAGCATTACGAGTGCTTTACTATCATCTAAGGCACTCGTATGGGATAGACGAAACACCAGTGCTGCCTTACGTTCCGGGGGATATTGAGTCCGTTGTGGGGAATGAGAAGTGCCTAATTTATTGGAACTACTCGTTTCCCACCGTCAGGCAAATACAAGCCAACAAGCCTGACATAGTACTCCTCGACCACCAACTCAAGACAATGTATGTCGTGGAATTCTCAGCTCCCGCTGAGAGCAACATTGTCTTGAAAGAGGAGGAAAAACGGACAAAATATCGAGATTTGCTCTTCGAACTCCGCAGGCTTTATCCAGGCCATTCTGTTAAAATAGTGGTACTGATTATAGGAGCCCTCGGTGGAATGAGACAGACGCTGCTTTCAGAATATTAAAGATCATACCGGCATGCCGAGATTCGGCAGAGATCTTAGCCGGCAGAATGCAGAAGGCTGTCATCCTCGGTTCAGTACGTCTACTCAGGGCACACGATTCACGGACCCGGTAGTCACTCACCCCACGGGCGTGGGGAGTGGCTACTGGTATTACCAGCTCCCCTCTGTGAGGGTCGGAGCCACAGAGTAAGGTGACTGGTTTTTTGTAAAAAAAAATAATAATAATAATAATAATAATCTCCAACTTTAAAAACGACTGGAGTGACAGCCTCTTTTGGCGAGTATTTTTGTTTATAATTTTGTTGAGCTTGACGGGCTTCCTTAACCCTCTCGTATCGTGGAATCGTTTGTTGCTTAGCTCTTTCTTGTCTCCATGCATATAAATCCCATTCGCCTTTTCCGGCTGGTTCATAGCTTAACACTATCATGCTAGGTGTTTGATTTGTAGCTGCATTTCTACGATTTCTTAAAATATATGCCATCTGATGCACGTAGCGATCCCATATGTCGTTTGGCTTTTTGTATAACAAAGTATTTAAAATTTTCTTACATTCCTGAACACGTCGTTTCACGGGGTTGGATTGTTGATGATAAGCAGGAATGAGATATCGTTCGATGCCGTTTCTTTCGCAGAATGTTATATACCATTCCGAATTGAAATGACTTCCGTTGTCGGAGATTATTACTCGAGGGACTCCGAATCTCGCAATTATTTCTTCGTCAATAAATTTGGCGATCGTTCTGCCATCGACCTGAATATATGCCTTTGCCTCTACCCACTTGCAAAATACGTCTTCTACGATAATCATATATCGGTTTTCGGCGTCTTTGGTCCTCTGCAGTGGTCCAATTACGTCGACGCTCAAAGTTTCAAATGCATTCTGCGGTGCATGACTTCTAAGTGGAGCATTGGGTTGAGCTTGTCGTGTTTTTACTGATTGGCATATCAAACAGTCGTTATGTATTTACTTACGATCCTGATATTATTGAAATAGTATTTCTGTGCAATTTTCCTAAGAGTCTCGTCTCTCCCCGGATGACATGCTTCATCTCGATCGAGATAATGGTAAATCAGTTTTTTGATTTTCCTCTTTGGAACTACCAATTTTAAATTTCGATCTGAATCTTTCATCAATACATCGTCTTGTACTTGAAAATTTTTCATAAAAATAAGATCCGCTTCGGAACGTTGTTCCTCTTGAAATAGATCATTCCAACGGCGGATCTTGTCTTGAATATCTCTCGACTTCGATTGAGTCTGTTCGATATCTTCGTATATTTCTGAATGTGTTAAAACAGAAATACGTTCTGGACACTTATAATTTGGTAGGAACATTCTTTCCTTTTCATCGTCGGTCTCGACATATTTATTTTGTGGATTACGGCTGAGAAAATCTGCTAATAAGTTTTCTTTGCCTGGACAGTATTCAATTTTGAATGCATATTCTTGCAATAACAGGGACCATCGAGTGAATTTGGTTTTGTCGTCTTTGTGTTTATTCAACCAAAGTAACGCCCTGTTGTCCGTCTTAACCAAGAACGGTTTATCTGCTAAGTACATCTTGTACTTTTTTATATAATTCACCACTGCCAATATCCGCTCTTAAGGTCCAACACAGTAAAAACTTTAGAATTGCCCAAGTCTTTGATGCTTTCATGTATTTTTGGTAGTACGGAAGCTTCGTCTTCGGTCATTTCATTTAGGTGACAATAGTCGATGCAAAAACGTGGTTTCTTATCGGGTCTTTTTATTATCACTGGAGGTGAACTATATTGTGCAGTGCTAGGTTCAATGACGCCAACTTTCAGCATCTCTTCAGTTTGATCGTACATAATTTTCTTAGTACTGGGAGACAATGGATATGGTCTGATATTGAAGGGCTTTGAGTCTTTCACGACATTTTTGTGTTTAACAGTCACTGTGGTTGCTTGAGTCGGTTCCGCAGTGAACAAATCGACAAATTCTTCGAACAGCGGTCGTAGAAATTTGTCTTTAATAACAAGCTCTTCGGGAAGTCTTGCCTGCTGTCTCTCCCTCTGAGAAGCTTGATTCCAGAAGACGGTAATTCGCTCTTCCGTGCCGGCATATAGACATTTTCGGCCATAATCATATGCGATATTATTCATGTATAAATATGGGGATCCCAATATTACTGATTCATTTAAGTTTTGGATTACTTGAAAATCAATTTCAAAAGAAGTGCCTGAAATATTTACGTTCAATTTCGTCGTGCCAAGAGAGTCCACCATATTATCTCCGCACGCCATAGTAAATAATCGACGTGTCGTGAGATTCTTAAAATTATCCAACAGCTTGGAATGGATAACGTTTTGTGTCGAGCCTGAATCTATCAGAGCATCGACCGTATGTTCATTTATTAAAACCTTTATATGAGGCAAAGGGAACGCTTCGCTCATATAATTTATGGATTCTCGTGTTTTATGCATAGGAGTGTTGTAATGGTCATGAGTATCAGAATGGTTGTTTGGCGTGCATTGCTGCCGCCTTGGTTCGGCCGTTGGGCTGGGGATCTTGCAGATGGACCTTGGCCTTGGTCTCTGGCCCCTTGAAAGTTTCCCGGTCCCCTGTTGAGATGAGGATTATTAGGACATTGACTATGGAAGTGCCACTGCACTGTGTCTGTGCAGTATCGGCACGGGGTTGCCGGTCGGTCGGGTACTCGGAATTTCCCCGATCCGCCATTAAAATTGTTTGTCCTGCGGTCAGAATTCGCTGAACCGCTTGAAAAATTATTCATAAAAAAAGAACGGCCAGGTGCTCTACTTGGACCGTCCTGACGAGAGACATCCTCTCGGAAATGCACCCTCGGTGCTGTCGGAGTTGGGCTTCCATTGCTCCTTATACTTGAATTTTGTCTACTCGAGGGTCCCGGCTCTTGATAGTAAGACGCGCGAGACAGGCGTTGGTCGATGAGTTGGATTAGCGACGTTTGTTCGTCGGCTGAATCCCGTTCGATGTTAGTGGCCGCGGCTACTAACATCTCTGTGGATGAAATTAGGTTTGCTTCTCAAGCGTGACCTAATCTCTGGACGCAGTTGGTCCATGATTATCCGAGCACTGATGGCTTCGGATTTGGAAGGATCTATGCGGTTAAAAGGCATATTTTCTTTGTGATAAACACTGCCGTGTCGTCTAAAGACGTTTGTTTTTTGGCATACAGTTGAGCAATAGCTCGTGACTAAATGTCGGGTGAATTGAATCTTCTGAAAAATCTTTCTTTAAATAGGATATACGATGTTGTTAACGTCAGAAACTGTTCGGACCATCGTTGGGCTTCGCCCTTGAGTTGGCCAGTCACATTATGGAGGCGATCATAGTCGTGGCTTATGCGAGCTCT
Source organism: Leptura quadrifasciata (assembly GCA_963675555.1). Lineage (NCBI taxonomy): Eukaryota > Metazoa > Arthropoda > Insecta > Coleoptera > Cerambycidae > Leptura > Leptura quadrifasciata. The sequence continues at coordinate 74,217,102 of OY776676.1, read as the reverse complement.
GTCGAAATATTCCTCCATAATTCTTATAAATGCTTGGAGATCTTCATGATCGAGCCCATGGAACGTCACGTTCGGACATCTTTGTCTCTCATGGGGCGTACAGGTTGACACGTTCTGTATCGCCTGCACGAAGCCCTCTGCCATTTTCATGAACATACTTTCCATTTAATTTAAATTTTGTGGCTGTGAAGCAGATAAGTTTCGATCATTGACCTCTGAAAACAGTCTTTGTGGTTCTATCTCTCTAGAATTTTCGTCGACGAGAGGCACTGTGGCCCGCTCGTAGAAATCCCTTGGGGTCGACTCCTCGAAGTCTTCCACCATAAAAGAAAATAAATGGATTTGTTGGATTTGAGGACGGCATTGTCCCTGTTCGGGCGCCATGTGAACGATCCATCTTTTGGAGTCTGAAGGACTTTTTATATATTTCAAAAATGAATGTTAACGTTCACAAAATAAGGATTCGAATCGACTGTTTCAGACGGAGAATAATATGAAAATTTATACTTACTGTTCGTTTTTGCTTAACTGCTGCTCTGATGGTATCTATTGGACGTCGTAACACTATAAATCTAACACTGAAAGTACTATAACACTTTCTTAAAATTATACCTGAAAGGGAATTTTGTTAAAAAATCACAATTAAAAGACAATATAAAGTTCAAAAATATATATTAAATCTCTTCAAAAAAATTATGTTTTACAACAACTTTCAAGAATTATGTTTGACAAACAATAGCCTGGCCTGTGTACAACACATGGCGAGGAACGGAACGACTTATAATGTACCAACTACCATCCAATATGCAGTTTTGTGAGCTAACGATTACACAAAAAGATTCAAGAAGAGTTCAATGTTTATAAAATTTGGTGGGCTTTCACGTATTTGTATTTCAATATCAATTTTGGTCGCTCCTCGGAGCTTGAAAATGCTTGAATCGCAATGACTTTGAACTATATTTGGGCAATTACAATTTCATACATTCAGGCAAGGCGGTCCCATGCACATATGAGTACATGGTAAAGATGCTTTCTGACACCGAATCACTGAGGAACCGGTTTAGGGCAAATCCCGTTAAAACTCATCATTTTCCCGTCAAAATCGACTGCTAGGAAATGATGGGGGTCCCACGTCGCCATTTTCGCTAAAACTCACGATATACTTTGAATAGAAGCTGGATTAACTTGTCCTCATATTTAATACCGCGCATGAGTTGCAGTGCTTAACAACGTGGATTCGTAAAAGGGTTTTTAATTTAGAAATTTCCGAAATTGAAGTCAAATTTTGTTATAGTTTCTAAATTTAGGTGGTCGGGGCGACATTACGTCCCTGTGCAGCGACATTTACTACACTTTCTAAAATGACGCTCCTTGAGGAGTTATGGAAATTTTTGCATAAAAATCGCCCCGTAGAGCGAAAATATGAAGAAAAATGTTAAAAACCTCTTCCACGATATTTTTACGTGAAGCACGCTTTTCATGCGAAATATTTCCTAAGTCGGATTTTGTTACAACGTCGAAAAGTATACCGAGGGTTTTACCGTGTTCTTCAACATTACGTGCAACGCTCTCTTACGGAGAGATGTTTAATCGTTTAGAGAGAAGCGATCAATAGAAGTATAGTTCACCAGTCGGCCCAAATGTGGCGCTTCTTGGTTGATTTGGTATGTTTTACCATAGTTGTGCTAGAAAATAGGAGAATTCGTCCGTAAGAGCCTAGAGTACGGACTAGAGTGAAATGGATGCATCTGGAATAAGCGCCATAGAGTATATAAGAAGCAGAACCAACGCGCTGGGACAGTTCTAATTTGAAGAGTAGAGCTTTCAGATCAAGACAAGGAACAAGTGATCCGAGTAGTAAAGTACAGTGACAAGAGTGATTTATAGTTGTTAAAAGTTGTAATTAGTGTGTAATTATAAGGACTAATTATAGCATAATTCAATAAGTTCTCGATACATAAAAAACCCAACAAAAGCTTTACGACCTCATTAAAATGCCATTGCTCTTTGTGCTACCTCGGCCGCAAATCATCTCGCTTACGTCTATAGGTTTTTAATGTGCGTCGAGTCATTTGATGCAGGCATGCCGCCGTGGCCCACGACGATAATAATTATGTCGTAAAGTTTTTGTTGTATTTTTTATGTCTCTGGAAGTCCTTACTTGGACTATAAGTTAATTTAGTGTTAAATAAATCAGTGGTGAGTGATAATTCATGTTACAATTATTGAACCTACGTTCGGAGTTTTCCTGGATGGTGTAAACATATTACAATATGAATGACGTCTAAACTATCTTCTAATTACCAACCTCTTCTTTTCAGGTAGCGACGGAAGATTTGATAATTCTTCTAAGTCGCACCGACAAATGCAATTCGCTCAATACAATTGGAGCGCCAGCAATATGCGAATCGCGCTGACCCATAAAAAACCCCTATCTTAAAAACCGTCGCGTTTAGTACAAATATAACATTTTTAAAAACTTCCATAATTAATTACATTTGTTTTTCTCTGAAGCCCAGAGATTCAGCATAGTTTCAACTGAGTCCATTTTGTTAATTATTTTAAATGAAATTTTAATCAGATTTTATTAATATGTGTAACTAAACTTAAGTTAAATGTTTTATTTATAACAGTAGGAGTGTAGCTATGTGTGTGGGATCGACCACTAGTTACGTTTTAAGAAATTTTCCTGCCATGTGTTTCGACGCAGGTTTATCAAATTAACCTCAAGTTAGTAAGTAGTAAAAATAAATTGTTTTAACTGATTTTGTTTACTGACAACCTTTGTATTTTTGTAGATGTCTTGAGAAAGCTAATAAACATTAGCGAAAGCTTGACAATAACAAAGAGTTTTCTTTTTGTATTGGCCAAAATACCTTATCACTGACTGCAACCTTAATAAAATTTTATGTTATATATATATATATATATATATATTTATGTGTTAATTTTAATGGTTAATTGAAATGGTCCTCAATTTGGGCGCCAAATCTTGTATTTTTATTTAATATAATAATGGTCCTCACGTTGTGAGCCAAAATTATATATTATTTTATTTTGAATAAAAATTAAATTTACCTTTTTATTTTTAATTAGGCTAGCTCAGTTTTAAAAATTATCTCAGGTCCGTGAATCCTTCGAGGCGATTTCCATAAATTTGTTGTATTCTTTTTTTTTATTTAATCATATTACACTCATAATGCTGGGTATTCTCAGATATGTGACTATTTCACATAGATGTAATATTGGTTGCATATTTGTATGTTTCAAAAAGTAAAATATCCTCTTAAATTGAACTAATTGTAAGCCTTTTATTTTTATAAATGAATGGTTTAATTTCAAACACTATATGATTAAATTTTCTCCTTAATTTCTTAAAATTACCTGTATTCCTAATCTAACTAACTTAAATATATTTATCTATAAATGTTACCCCGATATCTCTTTTATTTGAATGTAGAAGTTTAAATTTAGTAACTATTACTTTATTATGTTCTTGCAATTGGATGTCAAGGTTTCACTTATTCATTTAGAAATATAAACAGTGAAAACATATGACTAAACTAACATTAAAAACACTTGTTAAAAAAACCTTAGTTTGTTGTTGTGGGTGAATTCCTTTATTCCCTCGACGTCCTGGTTCACAATGCAGCTCAGCAAGTTCAGCCTTGGATTAAAGTTGACCCGTACACGTAACAAAAATTTTTAAAGTCCCGTTTTTATTTTACCGACTCGACTTTTATGAATTATTGCAGGTAGGTTTATAATAATTGTTACTCTATAATTTAGTTTTCTTGCTTGAAATTTGCCTTATTAGTAATTTTGGCTCTTCACCGCCGTAGTTGATATACTGTGACAGATTTACATCACAACACCTTCATTGACGTTAGATTTTTTAAAACAAAGCGTTTCTATGGTTTCTTGTAAACAAATTTGATCGATCTGGACATCAAATCTGACATCTCTTTTATACTTTTTTGGTTGTTGTCATGGTTACAAGATTTTGACTTCTTTGTCAACACATTTCGTTTTCATATTTGTACTATTCTTCTCTGTCCTTTCTCACTTGATTCTTTCTCCCTGCTTCTCCCTCTTTCCTTTGATGTGCCTTTTATGTCTCTACGTGCTTTATTAAAAAAGTTACCTGTCACTTGTAGCCTTGCCAATGCCTTCGCACACTACACTAAATTAGCCCCCTTTTCTCGTCTTTTTTCAAGTTCGGGTGAAAGTTGAGTGTACCCACACACTTTTTTTATTTTTGTCTTTTCCTAAAACTAAATTTTAACATCGGAATTTGACCTGTTTTCTCAAAGATGCCAATTTGTTCAATTCAGGGCCCCATTTTTGTCTATAGACACTCCCCTTTATGCTTGATTATTGAAATTTTTTATTCAAAAATTCCTTTATACAATATTTTATGATTTTATTTAATTTTGACTGTTTATTTTCCTCCTTTTTTAGTGAATTTTGATATGTCAGCAAGTTTTTAAATCGTGGAAAATTAATGCTTTACGCAGCATTTATGTTTGTTACTTTTTGAATTTGCTATTGTCTAAATTTATTTATTCTCAAGTGACGTTTTGATGTTTTGTGATTCTGAAGTTCCTAAATTTTGTGTGATTTTAAAAGGTGCATCTTTCTAATATTTTATTTTTCATATCAATATATATACACACATATATATATATATATATATATATATATATATATATATATGCTCCGAGAAGCTTCCGCGGTCATTGCTATGAAAAATACTAGGTTCTCGGGTTGAACCGCGTCTGAGATTGTTAATGTCTCGACGTTTCGGCTCCCGTTTTGAAACCATTTTCAAGAGAAAAAGTGGGTCAAGTAAAAATTGTCAAAGAAAATAATGCTAGGAGTTCGTGGAACTGGTTCGATTCCGGGGTCTCAATCTGCCTACTCGCCAGATCTCACCACGATCCGTCTCTAAGGCCTCAATCTGCCTACTCCTTAGAGCGAACTCGCTGGCAGTATCGGACGAAGTGTTATTTATACGTAAGCTGTCTGTGGGTGGGAGCCACCACCATCCATCACAAATAAATTCCGTTGTCAACACTCTTGTAACCAGGTCCCTCAGACTAACACACAATCACAACAGACAATCCGAACTACAAATATTACAAGAAGCACTTCTACAAAACGGTTACGACAAAGGACATATAACTCGATCCATACACAAAGCACAAAATCCTTCCCAAATTCAACAGACAGAAACTCTTCCTCAGCAAAAAGCTTTCCTACCCTACATCAAAGGTGTCCAGACAAAATTTCAAATTTCCTGAAATCCAATAACATAAAAACCATATTCACAACACACCAAACAATTTCCAATTTAATCAGAACCCTAAAAGACCAAATACCTAATGATTCCCACGGTGTATACGAAATACCTTGCTCAAACTGTCCCTAAACCTACATTGGACAAACCAACAGACGGATTAACAATAGAATATATGAACATCGTCTTGCAGTTAGAACGTCCGATCCCACATCATCACTTGCCCAACACCGCCTTCTAACAGGCCATAATATAGACTTCGATAACACCAAAACCATAGCACCATCATTTTTCCAGAAACCGCGAATCATCCGCGAAGCAATTGAGATTGAAAAACGTCCCAATTGTCTAAACAAAAGGGGTGGCGGTCATCGTCTACAAGTCGCTTGGATATCATTGATATCCAGGCTAGCCCCACAATATTCATCCACACCTCATAATCCTGATAGCAGCCGTTCTGCTCTGATGCCTCCATCAACAGACCCTCAACCCCCCACCACTCTCCTACCCACAGACAGCTTTCGTATAAATAACACTTCGTCCGATACTGCCAGCGAGTTCGCTCTAAGGAGTAGGCAGATTGAGGCCTTAGAGACGGATCGTGGTGAGATCTGGGGAGTAGTCAGATTAAGACCCCGGAATAGAACCAGTTCCACGAACTCCTAGCATTATTTTCTTTGACAATTTTTACTTGACCCACTTTTTCTCTTGAAAATGGCTCCAAAACGGGAGCCGAAACGTCGAGACATTAACAATCTCAGACGCGGTTCAACCCGAGAACCTAGTATTTTTCATATATATATTGACGTGTAATTTGATTTACGTTAGGGAAATGATTAACCTGGGACTGGTTAACTGGAGATCTTTCAATTAATAATGGGCAAAGTAGCCAGAATATAATAGTAATCTTACAGGTGTGACTCACAAAATAGAAATAAAATTGTTTAAAATTAGTTTTAATGTAGAATTTAAGAAATTTATAAATGTACCTTTTAAAACCTTGCATTAGGTAAACATTAAACAAGGTTAAATATAATTAGATTGTTGTAAATTAACCATTGAAGTTCTACGATGGTTTAAAAAACCAATTCCAAGCATGTAGTTAACTGCATGGGGCCCAAGTCCTTTTATGCATCGTGGAAGTAACGATAAACCTAAAAAAAACAGGAACATTAGTAAAATTCAGAACTTTTTGGTATAAAACTCAAGAGAAGTGATAATGATCTATACTATACCAATTGCTAATCAATGGCATGCCACAATTGTTATTAAAAGGGACTTATTTTAATAATTTTAATATTTATAAATGGCCAAAGTGACAGTTTCAATTAAAATGGTCATTATGTGAAAATGTGCAATCGTAATGGAACTAAGTGTGTAGAACTTAAAAGTTACATACCTTAGGGTGAATTAATATACACCAGCTCTTGAATTTAATAGTTGTATGTGAAGGTTGTCATCTCAGACCAATTTTCTTTGGTAAATCAAAAATTTACTATATGTGGTCATTTTATATTTGATAGAATTGTGGTAGAGACTGTAATAAACGTCCAGAGACACTTTCAGTGCACAAAGTTTGGCTAATTTAGTCCATTTTGAGACATGTTAGGGCAAGACACTTCCTAAAAAGAAAAATATATGATATTTTAAAGAAAGAACATTGTTCAAAGCATTTAATAGTTGAGTTATTGTAAAATAGCATGTAAAGAGAAGTTTTCAATAGTTTCAACAGTTTTTGGTGGAATTATAAGTAGTTTTAAGGCATAATGAGAAAAAATTCAAAAAATTTGTAAAAACATTAAAAATGCACTTAGAGAGCTCAGAGAGGTAGCAAAATGATCCTTAAAACTCATGGAGTAAAAGTAAAAATATAGGATAGGATTATTTATTGAAATAAAATCAAAAAAAGAAAATATTTATTTTGATTGTCAAAGTTTCCAAATATCAAATTGGCGAAATCCATAAAATTTAAAAATAACTATGGAGACAATGCCAAAAGGATCGAAAATTATTATTTATAAAAGCTAGACCCGTTTTTCTGAACTCTTGAAAAGAACATAAAAGAAACATCAATAAGACGTTGAGATTATGCAATTTTGAGGATTTTCTCATTAATAAACGTTAAGGAATAAATTTAAAAAATAATTCACAGTATGTGTGCACATGTATAATGCATATATAAATCTGAGTATAGGTATGTGTACAAATAAATAAATGTATATGAATGCATGTTGTATCCTCGTGGATATTTTATGAGTATAAATGTGTTAGCACAATATACGTGTATCCTATGTTAGTTTTAATTTTACTAGTTTTTAATATTTTGGCGTTTATTGGTATTATAATTCGTTTTCTTCTATCCTCTCATTACAATTTTATATTGTTTGTCTTTACTTAAACTATTATCATAAAAAAAAAATGGATACATATATCCGTGATTTTTCATATGAGGAAATTGAAACGGAAATTGTTGAAAATTTCAACCAATGCAGTCAAGTTTATAAAATTAATGAAGACTTCTTAAATTTTAAAATGATGCATAATAATATCAGGAGTATAAACAAAAATCTGGATGAAATGAAGGTCATATTAAGTCAGCTAGAAATGCAGTTTGATTGTATCGTATTAACCGAAACACATCAGATTGCAAACCTTATGTAATATGAAAGGATATAATTTAATTTACAATGAAGCGAAATTTAATAAAAATGATGGCATTGTTATATTTTTAAAAGATACATTTTCTTATAATTGTGACGTAATTAGATTACGTGAAATATCCATAATAAAATTGGAAATATATTTTAATAATAAAACAATGTCAATAATAGCTATATACAGATCACCATCATTAGACCCAAGTCAATTTAATTTAGATTTACAAGCATTCTTAAAAAACGAAACAAAAATATACGATTATCAGATAATTGTTGGCGATTTAAACATTGACATACTAAAGAAATGTGATCATTCTACAGAATACCTCAGCACCCTTTATGAATTTGGTTATGTGTCATTAATAAATAAATATACGAGAGTTCAAGGAAATTTAGCATCTTGTATTGACCATATTTTCTTAAAGACTCTAACTGATTATGACCTAAGTCTTCCTTTAATAATACTTTCAGATATTACAGATCACTACACTATTGCTTTACAGATTGTATTCTCACAGATTGTCTCAGAAAAAATGAATAATAATATAGAAAATAACAATAAATTTGTAAAATACATTAATTATGATAAATTAAAGAATGAACTAAGTTTATTAAACTGGGACTGCATATATAACTCTACAAATGTAGAGTTTGCAACAAGTAAATTTACAGAAATTATATTAAATACAATAAAAGACTGTACATATTACAAAAAAATTCCTCACAGGAATATTAAAAGAAATGCATGGATAACAACTTCTCTAGTAAATTCTGTAAACCATAAAAATTCACTATTTATAGCAAGTAAACGAGATCCTGAAAATCTAGAATTGAAGGTGGAATATAAAAATTACAAACAAAATCTTAAAAATTTAATTGAAAAAAGAAAGGTTGATTATTATAAAAATCTAATAGAAATGAATAAAAATAACAAATTAAATATATGGAAATCTGTTAAACAATTGTATACTGAAGCAAAACCTAACAACAAAATGGGTCTAATTAGCAATGAGCAAAATAAAATAATTACAAATAATAAAGATATGTCAAATACATTTAATAAGAGCTTCATAAAAATGGGAGAGAAATTAGCTGGAAAAATTATACCAGATCATAATTATTCACCAAAGCGAAAAATTCTACAAAATTCAATATATATTGCTATGAAATCACTGTTATGATTATTTTAAGAAATGTTATGTTAAATAATGAAATTGATGAACCTATACAAAGAAAGTTGGGCGCCAATATATTGATAAGCTAAAATTTCTGTTTGTAATTTGTGATCAAACTTATAACCATCATTTACAATGCATAACCTCAGCATGATTACTATAACAGACCACGGCTGACTCTCTCTCAAGGTGAGTTCCTTTGGCAATTTCCTATTAACTGAATATGAAAAATTTTGCACGAATGAAAAGCAAGCCTCAAATTTAACAAGTTTACTACAATAAGACGTTATTCAAAATAATTACAAAAGAAAAAATTGATTAAGATTAATTTTTTTTTTAACAATGAAGTCTATTTGGCCATTTTTTTCGCAAGTGGTTGTGATTCCACTATATTTTAAATGAAAATTTGATATCAAATTTGTATTGTTTCTCGAGATTATTCCCTTAGTTTATATAATTAAAAAAAACTTCATAACCGATACGTACGCAAAACTTATATTCGTCGCACACAGCTTTCAATCATCTGCGGAAGCAAACGATCCTCACCAAATCAGAATGGAAATATCACTTTCAATTTCATAGGTACAAATGTTTCCCCTTCTTAATACTTCTTTAAATTTATCCAATTTAATAATATCACGGACTTAGGAAGTACACAATTAATGTTTTTCTTTTTTTAAATCTTAATTATCCGTCACCTCTTGACATTTTTTTTTATATGACAGTCAATACTTGATTTTTATAATTTTTATTATATATTATTAATCTTAGAACATGTTCTAGATACTTAAACTAAGTTTTGTAGTAGACTTGTCCAAATTGCAAACTGCCTTTCATTGTCTTTTTTAGATAAATAAAATATCATGTCATTTACCTCCCAGAGAAAGGAAGCTCGGAATTATCACTAAAATTGAGAGCTTCGTTTATCTTTAAACAAACTCATGATGTTTTATTGTTGTTCCATAATCTTATATGGATAAATCAGGTTCACATGGAATTTCCCTCTAATAATTTCTCTCCTGTTATCATATAATTCATACGTATTGTTTCAAATGATGTTTATAATTTGATATGGACCCTCATATGGGAGTTGCAATTTAGCACACAATCTGCGCTTTGTGCTTGGTACTCGTAAACATTTTACAATGACGAGATCACCAATTTCAAATTTAACATGCTTCTTTATTTTTGAATTAGCTTTTTGTTTGTATTTACAAGCATTTTTAAAAATTCTGTCCACAACCTTATTGTGCGTGTCTTCAATTTTTTTAACATTAGTGATCTCCCAAGGTCTGACAGGCATTTGGTTTTTCATTAGTATTATTGGAGATACATGCGTGATAGTATTTGGTACATTATTCATGTAAAATTCAATTTGATCAATGCACTCTACCCATGATTCATGATCATTATAAGAATGCAATCGCAATAGCTTGATCACTTCTTGATTATAACGCTCAGCGGGATTGGCGTTTGGCCTGCGAATTGACGTAAAAATTAAGTTTATGTCATTTTCCCTGCAAAATTCTTTGAATCTTGTATTGTTAAAATATGTCGCATTGTCGACCAGTAATTTTTTTGGTTTTCCAATATCCCTATAATAGTCATTAATTAATAAAATATTTGTATTGGTACTACAACGTTGACATGGATATAATTTAATAAATTTGCTATAGACATCTATCATGACAAGTAGGTTTCTGCAATTGTTCGTACCTGATACCAAATTCGATATATAATCGATCGCCACTAATTCTAAAGGTTGCTTCACCACAATACTTTCCACTACGTTTTCATTTATGTGGTTCTTGTATTTACCCAGGCAGCATAATTTACAGTTATTGATACATGTTTTTGCTAAGGTTAAGTCATTTTTTCCGTAATAGTTTTCCCTAAAAATTGTCCACGTCTTTTTAATCCCAATGTGTCCAAAATTAATATGTAAGTCTTGCATTACCTGTAACGTCAAATCCTTGTCGATCACGTACAGTTCTTGTTCGTCAATCGTTTTAATAATTATGTCGTTTTTGATTTCATATCCCCTAAAATTTTGTCTGTCCAACTCTGTTCGTAATTTTTGCAAATTCTGCTGGCTGTCTTTAATTTTTTCTAACGAATAAAGACCCTCTAAACTTAAAAATTTGTTAAGTGCTATCACATAAGTGTTCGGCTTTATAGTGCCGTCTTGGTTAATCCTGCTTAATGCATCTGCAGTAATATTATTTTTATCAGGAATGTGCCTTATCGTAAACTGGAATTCCTGCAGAAGTAACGACCACCTATAAATTCTACTATTTGTAAATCTATGATTGTTCAAGTACTGTAGTGCCGCATGATCAGTTTCTACTATGAATTTATTTGCAGTTAAATAATATTTAAGTTTAATTATGGCAAAGCAAAGTGCTGCCAATTCACGCTCTGGCACTGAGTATCTGGTCTCATATCCTTTTAGGATTCGTGATACAAAACATATTGGCACTTCTATTCCATTCTGTATTAATTCTCCTGAGATACCATACGCTGAGGCATCGGTACGTAATATAAATGTCTCATTGAAATCTGGATTGTACAATAGAACATTCTCACAAAAACCCTTTTTTAAAGTATTAAAAGCATCCTCTCTTCGACTATCCCATTTCCACCGTACACCTTTACGCAATAGTTCGAACAATGGGGCTTGCTTTTCTGATAATTTCGGAACAAACCGTTTGTAATAATTCATTACTCCTAAAAATCCCCTTAATGTTCGTAAATTCTTTGGTCTAGGGTAATTTTTAATCTCATTTAATCTATTGTCATTTATTACCACACCTTTTTGATTAATAATGTATCCCAGGTATTGTACCTCGGTTTGAAAGAATTGACACTTTTCCATGTTAAGTTTTAGACCTGCATCGTCTAAAGTTTTAAGTATAATACCTACATGTTCGTAATGCTGTTCAACATTTTCTGAAAATATAAGGATATCATCAATGTAATGATTACAGAAACTGTCGTATTTATTCAATAAAATTTGTAATGCCCTAGTTAGAGCCGCACTCGATGACTGCAATCCAAATGCAACCACACAAAAATGGTAGATATTTCCTTCCATGCTAAACCCAGTATATTTCCTTGAATCAGGATGCAGAGGAATTAACCAGAACGAGTTTTTAAGATCTAATTTAGTATAAATGCAATTTGATTTTAATCTTCCAATTATACTGTCAATGTTTATTGGTTTGTCGTACTGTGGACTAGTTATCTGGTTAATTTTCCTTGCATCTAAGCAAATTCTTATAGAATCATCTTTTTTTTCACAATTACAATAGGATTAATAAAATTGGTCTGGGATTTTTCTATTATACCCTGCTCTAACATTACTGATATTTCAGATGCCACCTTTTCTCTATATTTGTAAGGTATAGGATAAGTTTTTGAATTATATGGAGCAGATTCGTTTACCTGCAGTTTATGTTCATACACGTTAGTGACTCTAGCTCTAAAATTAAAAAGTTCATTATGATTTCTTAATAAGTTTCTGACTTGTTGGCGATGCTCCATTGGGCAAACAATATCATCAATTCCCTCCCTGGGAGGTTTTTCACAATCTGTCCATCTGATGGATTCATGGGGCTTATTTTCTACCCAATTATTGGAGACGTGGTTAATAACTTTTTCTTGATAAGCTTCCCCACTATTCTCCTCTAAAATATTTATTACACTGTCACCTATGACTAGTTGTCTCTTTTCGAGGTCTATCACGGCACGTGTATTTAAAAAATCATTTCCCAATAAAACCTCTACCAACATGTCTTTCATTATTAAGATATTCATTGGAATAAGTTCATTCCCTAGTTTAATTTCAATACTTATAGCCCTTGTCACTTCACACATTTTTTTACCATTTGCTGCCTGTAAACTCATCTTCCTAGTATTAATTACATTATTCCTAAATTCAGTGGCATACTTTTCAATAATATCATGCTTAATTAAATTAATCTCAGCTCCGGTGTCTATCAAAGCATTCAAGGAAATATTATTAATCGTGATATTCACGAAGGGTAATCCATAATTAATTAGCGGTGGTTCATTTTTATGTGTATCTAAACTAATAAACTCTCGAGGATGCTCATAGGTCGAGGTTATTAGCTTAGTTTCCGAACTGCAGTCTTTATTTAAAAATTTTTGTCCTGACCAAGGGCAGGCTCTATAATAGCGGTCGTTATTTCATTAATTTTACCCCATTCCATTTTATTGTCCGTCGTATAGTTACTGTCTTGCCTATTGTTGCTGTCATCTCGGGTATTATCACGTCGGTTTTCATCGCGATTTGCATTGCGGTTTTCATACCTGTTTTCTCTTCTTTCTTCCCTTCTTCCTTCTCTTATTTCCACTCTATTGTCATCATTGACATGATATTCTTGTCTTCTGTATTGGTTGTTGTTTTGGTTCATATAATTTCTTCTATAGGTATTGTCATTTCTTCTGTCCTGATAATTGTTTTGCGAATAATTTGATCGTGTACTTCTGTCTTGATAGTTGTTCGGTTGATAGTTTTGTCTTGTATTTCTGTCCCGGTTATAATTGTCTGTTCTTTGCTCGTTTCTATATGTTTTACCATCGTCTATTCGTCTTAAGTACTGTAAAAGTTTGTCTATAGTATATATCCCCTGTATTATGATGACATCCCTTACCTCTTCAGAAAAATGTGTTGCCATGTATTGTACAATTTCGGATTCGTGCATGTTTGGCTCCAGGTATCGAACATAATTGTATTTAGTTTGCATATATTTTTCCCGGCTACACCCCACATTTTCACGGTATCTACCATTAAATAAATTTTCCCTCACTCGAGTTGCTGGTTTCCACCCCAATAATTGTTTAAAAATAAAGTAGCGAACTGATCGAAAGTTTCGTACTTATCCTCAACAATCACATACCAAATGTCAGCATCACCCTTCAAACTATTACGAATGTATGCCTTAATGTTGATTTCACCTAAAATCTCTAAGTTTTCTTTCAAAATCTTAATAAACGCTTTTGGATGCATTTTTCTGTCCCCAAAGAATTGTACTTTAGTTTCATTATGTATTGCTCTATAACATACATTTTGACTGCCTTGTTGTGCATTAACCTGATTGAATTTGTTGTCAATTTTTTTATTTAACAACAAAATATCACTGTTATAGTTTTTATTTGCATCATTAATTTTACCGTCCAAATTTTTAATATCTTGAGAAATTTTCTCCTCAATGTTGCCTATTTTACATTGTAGTGAATTCTCTAAATGTTCTTCTAAATCCCTAACCTTTTCATGCAATTCCACACCAAATTTGTGCAAAATTGCCTCCTCCACTGTTGTAGATATCTTATCAATTTTATTGTTTAAATTAGCATTAGTTGACTCTAATTGATCTCTAATTATCCTATTCTCCCTATCTATCTTTTCACTAATTTCCCCAATTTGATTTCTTGTATTGTCCTTGAGTTCCCCAATTTGATATGATATTATTTCGTTATTTATTTTGATTTCATTTGTTACCAATAGATTGTTTTCTTTAATCTGATTCGCAAGTTGTTGGAAGAGTAGAGCTAAATCAAATGGCGGCGGAGCCAATGCCATGTCCCCCTTTTCCTGACCTTGTTCTATTGATACACCATCGATACTGTCATCAGAGTGGTCTTGAATAGTGCGACCTGATCTGAGATCCATTATTTGTTGCGCTTACTCAATTAACTTATTTTTCTTGCAAATCTGCCTGTCTTATTATTGTATGAATGCTTTTAAAATATTCACGGAAATTAGTAAGTTGCAGCTGAGAATTTTCATTGCCCCACGTTCAGGGACGCCAATTGCTATGAAATCACTGTTATGATTATTTTAAGAAATGTTACGTTAAATAATGAAATTGATGAACCTATACAAAGAAAGTTGGGCGCCAATATATTGATAAGCTAAAATTTTTGTTTGTATTTTGTGATCAAACTTATAACCATCATTTACAATGCATAACCTACCAGCATGATTACTATAACAGACCACGGCTGACTCTCTCTCTCAAGGTGAGTTCCTTTGGCAATTTCCTATTAACTGAATATGAAAAATGTTGCACGAATGAAAAGCAAGCCTCAAATTTAACAAGTTTACTACAATAAGACGTTATTCAAAATAATTACAAAAGAAAAAATTGATTAAGATTAATTTTTTTTTTTAACAATGAAGTCTATTTGGCCATTTTTTTCGCAAGTGGTTGTGATTCCACTATATTTTAAATGAAAATTTGATATCAAATTTGTATTGTTTCTCGAGATTATTCCCTTAGTTTATATAATTTAAAAAAAACTTTACCTTTCGATGCACTGTCATAACCGATACGTACGCAAAACTTATATTCGTCGCACACAGTTTGATCCGTTCAGCTGGTTAGACTCTTCTTCCTGGGTCGTCAAATCAAAATTGTTAGACCTAAATCAGTTCGCAGTCTGGAACGCAGCTTTCAATCATCTGCGGAAGCAAACGATCCTCACCAAATCAGAATGGAAATATCACTTCCAATTTCATAGGTACAAATGTTTCCCCTTCTTAATACTTCTTTAAATTTATCCAATTTAATAATATCACGGACTTAGGAAGTACACAATTAATGTTTTTCTTTTTTTAAATCTTAATTATCCGTCACCTCTTGACATTTTTTTTATATGACAGTCAATACTTGATTTTTATAATTTTTATTATAAATTATTAATCTTAGAACATGTTCTAGATACTTAAACTAAGTTTTGTAGTAGACTTGCCCAAATTGCAAACTGCCTTTCATTGTCTTTTTTAGATAAATAAAATATCATGTCAATATATAGGGCATACAGATAAGCAGGAAGTAATCGATATTATTAACACGCTTAAAAATAAAAAATCTCCTGGATTCGATAATATACAGGGAGAAACGCTGAAAATTATAGCACAATACATTTGTGATCCGTTGACTTATATTATAAACACCATAATTGATACCGGAATTGTCCCAATGGCCTTTAAAACGTCCATAGTTAGACCAATATATAAAAAAGGAAATAAACTAGATCCAAGTAATTACAGGCCCATATCCTTAATAACCAATTTCACCAAAATTTTCGAAAAGATTATCAAGAAAAGACTTACAGCTTACTTACAAAAATATAAGATCATATCTACAAAGCAGTATGGATTCCAAGCAGGAATATCAACGCAAGATGCTATTGTATCTCTTACGGAGAAAATTTATAATTCATTAGACCAACAAATGCCTTCATTAGCTGTCTTTTTAGATTTAGCGAAGGCATTTGACACTGTAAGTATCTTGCTGAAACTTTAGAAGATCTTGGTATACGAGGAGTCAATCTAAAATTATTTAAGAGTTACTTGGCAGATCGGATTCAGTATGTCAGCGTTAATGTAGTACACAATGACCCAAAAACTATTAAATATGGCGTTCCTCAAGGAACTGTTTTGGGACCACTACTGTTTATTATATATATTAATAATCTATTTCTTATCGAAACCAGTGGTGAAATAATTACTTTTACGGATGACACGGTTGTATATTACAAAGATTCAGATTGGGTTAAATTAAAACAAAAGGTAGAGACAGATTTCACTCATATTAAAAAATGGTTTAATTGTAAAATACTTACCATAAATTTTGATAAAACTTTTTTTCTTCCCTTTTCATCATATAAAAACAAATTACCACCATATAATACTCTGGAACTCTGGAAATCAATGAAGATGGTCAAGTAACATATATTACCTCTACTAAGAGTGTTAAATATTTAGGTATATTTATAGACTCCCATCTAAAATGGGATACCCATATTAAATACATAACACAAAATTAGGTCCATTATTTATCTATTTCACAAAATAAAACATATTTTGGACACAAAAGATCTAAAAATATTATACCATTGATTAGATAATCCACACTTAACCTATACAATATTGGGATGGGGAGGTGTATTGAATATTCATTTGAAATCTGTTGAAACTCTGCAAAAAAGATTCTTTAAAATAATTTTAAACAAAAGTACCATGTATCCATCAGAAAAATTATTAGACGAAACAAAAATTCTTGACCTGAGACAATCTTATTTTTATACAGTTTGCATTTATATCTATAGAAATAAACATCTACTACAGCTACCAGCTCACGAATATAACACGAGATAAAAATCCCAAAATTTTGTTGTAAAATTTATGCAAAAAACAATAGGTCAGAGAAGTTTAAGTTATCTAGGACCAAAAATATTTAGCTCGTTACCTTATGGAATAATAACTATTAGCACATTAAACAAATTCAAAAAGGAATGCAAAAATTACATACTGCTAGAAAATCGAGAAAATATCTATTCTCTAATAGATTTAAATATAACTAAATCAATGGAATTCTGTGAACTTGAGAGAAAAAATATTTATTACATATTTCCAAATTATTAAAATATTTAAAATTTTAACGTATTCTGTCATTTTACATTTATATTATTTACATTTGCTTTTTATTATTATACACAATACGAATAAATAGTCAACTAAATAAATTTTTTTTGTTGTTACATTGTTTAGTTTGTTTATACTTATGTATATTGTATGTGTGTATATATTTTATTTATCTATGTGTTTGTATGATGTAAATATTAATCTTTCTTATACACTAGTTTGTTAATATTGTTGATGTAACGTTGCTTATTTGTGTAACGTAATATATATTATTTAATTTCCCACGCTCAAATATCTATGATATTTTGTGGAGTATTTTGTTTATTTATGTAATATATTATGCTATTGCTTTGTTCTATGTAATTATACTTATTACACTAAATAAACACTACTATTATTATTTTTTTTTTTACAAAAAACCAGTCACCCTACTCTGTGGCTCCGACCCTCACAGAGGGGAGCTGGTAATACCAATAGCCACTTCCCACGCCCGTGGGGTGAGTGACTACCGGGTCCGCGAATCGTGTGCCCTGAGTAGACGTAATGAACCGAAGATGACAGCCTTCTGCATTCTGCCGGCTAAGATCTCTGCCGAATCTCGGCATGCCGGTATGATCTTTAGTTCTTAAAGCAGCGTCTGTCTCATTCCACCGAGGGCTCCTATAATCAGTACCACTATTTTAACAGAATGGCCTGGATAAAGCCTGCGGAGTTCGAAGAGCAAATCTCGATATTTTGTCCGTTTTTCCTCCTCTTTCAAGACAATGTTGCTCTCAGCGGGAGCTGAGAATTCCACGACATACATTGTCTTGAGTTGGTGGTCGAGGAGTACTATGTCAGGCTTGTTAGCTTGTATTTGCCTGACGGTGGGAAACGAGTAGTTCCAATAAATTAAACACTTCTCATTCCCCACAACGGACTCAATATCCCCCGGAACGTAAGGCAGCACTGGTGTTTCGTCTATCCCATACGAGTGCCTTAGATGATAGTAAAGCACTCGTAATGCTGCGTTGTGTCTATGAATATAAGCCGAGACTGGGTATGTCGGGCAAGCCGACAGTAAGTGCATTACAGTCTCCGGCGCCCTGCAGCAGGCCCTGCAGCTGACATCAGGGACCTCCATACCCATGACACGACGTCGATAGACGAGAGTGTTAAATACACCATCCTGGCAAGCCATTATGAATCCCTCGGTCTCAGACTTCAGCCCAGCTGACCTTAAGAAGGCGAAGGTCAGCCTTTCGGATAAGCCGAGGTCTTCTATATTTTTATAGACGATCCCGTGCAATGGCTTATCCTTATGGAGCTGCAGAAGGATGTTGTGTTCTGCAGCTCTAATGTGGGCTTTTAGTCGAACGGGTTCCAACTCGGTGACAGAATCGGGGTTTACCCGCTCGACGTCGAAGATGAGACCAAGTTCATCGGCTGCTCTCCGTGCTGCCTTAAAGAGAAAAGCTCCTACCTCTGCATTTTCATGGTCTCGGACCATGCAGAGGAGGGGATCCGAACTCCTGATGACCTTACATGCTCCCTCCAGAACCATCCTGCTATGGAGACTCTCCAAGCTCAAGAGTCCACGGCCTCCCCGATGTCGTGGGAGATATAACCGTGGAACGGACGATTTAGGTTGCAAGCTCCTATTGAGATGCATCTTCTTGCGGGTTACTACATCGAGTTGACGCAGCTCTTCTCTAGTAAACTTCAATACTCCGAAAGAGTAGAATAGGACCGGAACGGCAAGCATATTTGTAGCAGACACCTTGTTCTTCCCCGACAGTTCTGAAGACCAGATCTGTCGGAGTAGGTGCTGATACTTGCCGCGGAGAGCGTTTTTCACTACACTCACTTCTTGGGTGGAGCGTTGCTCGACACCCGAGTAAGTGTACGACTCTCCGGCATCTAGATGGTGTAAGATGCTTCCGTCCACGAGCTGCGCGTCCTCTCCATAGTCACCGCATCGTCCTCTCTTGAGATGGATCAGTGCGCATTTGTCCAACCCGAACTGCATACCGACAGCCTGCGTTTACTCCTGTACCACCCTAAGGGACTGTTGGAGATCCCTCTCTCCAGAGGCATAAAGTTTAAGGTCATCCATATAAAATAGATGGGTGACCTTATGCCTCCTGTCGCCGGGGGTACCGCAGTTGTAGCCACGGGTTTTCCGAAGCGAGACGGATAATGGCAGTAGTGAGATGCAAAACAGAAGGGGGCTGAGGGAATCTCCCTGAAATACTCCTCTTCTGAATGTTACCGACTCTGTTTGGACTCTATCGTTACCCGATGTTATGGTAAAGCGAGTCCTCCAGAGCGGCATCAGTTCTTCAATACATCTCACTACGGGACCGGGTACCACAAGACATCGGAGCAAGTGAACAATGAGCTCATGCGATGTCATGTCGAATGCCTTGCGGTAGTCGATCCAGGCCATAGAGAGGTTCCGCTTATACTGCATGGAGTCCTGCGTGACACATCTGTCAATCAACAGGTTCTCCTTGCAGCCAGCGACACCTCTCTTCGACCCTCGTTGCTCATATATCCGTTCGTAAACCGGTTCAACTGTGTGGAGCACCCGCATGTACAAAATGCGTGTAAACACCTTGTAACATGCGTTTAGACAGGTTATCGGTCTGTAATTCTTTGGGTTGGACAAATCTCCGTTCTTGGGGATCAGCACTGTCCGCCCCTCAACAACCCAAGAAACGATTTGCTGCTCCCCATTTAACCAGGAATTAAAAATTCCGGCCAAATGGTGGTGGGTGCTCGATAACTTTTTCCACCAAAAGTTATTTATCCCATCGGGACCTGGAGCAGCAAAGTTCTTAGAGCCCCTACGAACCTCTTCTGGGGTTATTGGTTCGCACACTTCCTGTGGTTGCTGAAGCCTTTGACAAAAGGCTTCAAAGTGTGCAAGGGCAGGAGAATCTCTGTTGAGTGGAAGCCTCTCCTCGTACAGCGTTTTCCAGAAGTTCTCCACCTGATCTGCAGTCGGCGGATTGTCTACAACACGCGGAGGCGGTTGGAAAAGGCGCGAGGGCTTCTCGCGGAACAGTTTATTTTCCGCAAGCCCCCTCGCCCGCCTCACTAATGACTTTTTGCAAGTCACTAGCATCCGTATCCTGTCGAGACAGTGCTGTTTGGTGGTTCGCAGCACTGCCTCATTGAGTGTGTGATGGACGCGTCTTAAGTTGGCGGCTAATCGACGCACTTTAGGCGTGAACGGCCTGTTGGCCGCCATATAGTCCATCACACATTGGATACGGGATGCGTGTTGCCTCGCCGACTGGATCTTGGCTTCCATCTTTTGTATGCGCCGCTGCGCTCTCTCCTGTGGGGAAGAGGTATTTCGCCTCTCCACCTGAGACGAGCGTTGAGCAGCGGCATACACGGCACAATTTATGTGCCAGATGTCAGCCTCTTCTGGTAGCGCTGTACGAAGTTCAGCGTCCACTCTGGCCAGGTCTTGTGGCCCGGGGGTTTTCAGACGGTGTAACCCCCTTCTGGTACTGAGGCCCTCTGGTATTGGCGGAACGAGGAGAGCCACGTCCTCAACCGGTGAATGTGGCGGCTCTTCGGCCACCTCATTCACCGGCCCAGGAGCAGCCCTCACGTAGCCCCTACTATGAAGGTGGGATACATAGTCACGCAGATTTTGTGGCGTGAAGGCGCTATGCTCTGGTAGCCTCTCACACCACAGAGCATGCATCCGCGCCATGTACCCCCTCCGCGCGGGCTCACTGCTTTCATAACAATGCAGAAGCTCATCCCTCAGTTCATCTGTCCACTCAAAGCGTCCTTGTTCATTGCGTACGTCGTCAACGGGCGGTCTATCCGGTTGGGCCCCACCACCTTGCCCTTGACCCCTATCCGAACGGGGTCGATCGTGGGGGCCCAGTCTTCGGCCTGCCGGAACCAAAGGTTAGAGCCTGTGGGTGGTTAGCCCTGCAGGCCCACGACCGACACCAGAGGGGAAGATGCTTTCCCCTCCCGGGTGCACTAGGGCTGCCGGTTCGGTTTTGCACCCCTAGCTGGAGTAAGTGGTGGCGCTACTCACCAAAGGCTTAATAGATGGAAGTTAGCCCCTCCTGCTTATTTATTATTATTATTATTATTATTATTATTATTATTATTATTATTTTTAACAAAAAACCAGTCACCCTACTCTGTGGCTCCGACCCTCACAGAGGGGAGCTGGTAATACCAATAGCCACTCCCCACGCCCGTGGGGTGAGTGACTACCTGGTCCGCGAATCGTGTGCCCTGAGTAGACGCAATGAACCGAGGATGACAGCCTTCTGCATTCTGCCGGCTAAGATCTCTGCCGAATCTCGGCATGCCGGTATGATCTTTAGTTCTGAAAGCAGCGTCTGTCTCATTCCACCGAGGGCTCCTATAATCAGTACCACTATTTTAACAGAATGGCCTGGATAAAGCCTGCGGAGTTCGAAGAGCAAATCTAGATATTTTGTCCGTTTTTCCTCGTCTTTCAAAACAATGTTGCTCTCAGCAGGAGGTGAGAATTCCACGACATACATTGTCTTGAGTTGGTGTTCGAGGAGTACTATGTCAGGCTTGTTGGCTTGTATTTGCCTGACGGTGGGAAACGAGTAGTTCCAATAAATTAGGCACTTCTCATTCCCCACAACGGACTCAATATCCTCCGGAACGTAAGGCAGCACTGGTGTTTCGTCTATCCCATACGAGTGCCTTAGATGATAGTAAAGCACTCGTAATGCAGCGTTGTGTCTATGAATATAGGCCGAGACTGCGTATGTCGGGCAAGCCGACAGTAAGTGCATTACAGTCTCCGGCGCCCTGCGGCAGGCCCTGCAGCTGACATCAGGGACCTCCATACCCATGACACGACGTCGATAGACGAGAGAGTTAAATACACCATCCTGGCAAGCCATTATGAATCCCTCGGTCTCAGACTTCAGCCCAGCTGACTTTAAGAAGGCGAAGGTCAGCCTTTCGGATAAGCCGAGGTCTTCTATATTTTTATAGAAGATCCCGTGCAATGGCTTATCCTTATGGAGCTGCAGAAGGATGTTGTGTTCTGCAGCTCTAATGTGGGCTTTTAGTCTAACGGGTTCCAACTCGGTGACAGAGTCGGGGTTTACCCGCTCGACGTCGAAGATGAGACCAAGTTCATCGGCTGCTCTGCGTGCTGCCTTAAACAGAAAAGCTCCTACCCCTGCACTTTCATGGTCTCGGATCATGCAGAGGAGGGGATCCGAACTCCTGACGACCTTACAGGCTCCATCCAGCACCATCCTGCTGTGTAGACTCTCCAAGCTCAAGAGTCCACGGCCTCCCCGATGGCTTGGGAGATATAACCGTGGAACGGACGATTTAGGATGCAGGCTCCTATTGAGGTGCATCTTTCTCCGGGTTCTTACATCGAGTTGACGCAGCTCCTCTCGAGTCCACTTCACTACTCCAAAGGAGTAGAGAAGGATCGGAACGGCAAGCATATTAGTAGCAGACACCTTGATCTTCCCCGACAGTTCTGAAGATCAGATCTGTCGGAGCCGGTGCTGATACTTGCCGCGGAGAGCGTTTTTCTCTACACCCACTTCTTGTGTGGAGCGTTGCTCGACACCCAAGTAAGTGTACGACTCTCCGGCATCTAGGTGGTGTAGGATGATTCCGTCTACGAGCTGCGCGTCCTCGCCGTAGTCCCCACATCGTCCTCTCTTGAGATGGACCAGTGCACATTTGTCCAATCCGAACTGCATACCGACAGCCTGCGTGTGCTCCTGTACCACCCTAAGGGATTGTTGGAGATCCCTTTCTCCGGAGGCATAAAGTTTAAGGTCATCCATATAAAACAAATGGGTGACCTTATGCCTCCTGTCGCCGGGGGTACCACAGTTGTAACCGCGGGTTTCCCGGAGCGAGACGGATAATGGCAGTAGCGAGATGCAAAACAAAAGGGGGCTGAGGGAATCTCCCTGAAATACTCCCCTTTTGAACGTTACCGGCTCTGTTTGGACTCTATCATTACCAGATGTTATGGTAAAGCGAGTCCTCCAGAGCGGCATCAGATCTTCAATGCATCTCACTACGGGACCGGCGACCACAAGACATCGGAGCAAGTGTACAATAAGCTCATGAGATGTCATGTCAAATGCCTTGCGGTAATCGATCCAGGCCATGGAGAGATTCCGCTTATACTGCACGGAGTCCTGCGTGACACATCTGTCAATCAACAGGTTCTCCTTGCAGCCAGCGACATCTCTCTTCGACCCTCGTTGCTCATATATCCGTTCGTAAACCGGTTCAACTGCGTGGAGCACCCGCTTGTACAAGATGCGTGTGAACACCTTGTAACATGCGTTTAAACAGGTTATCGGCCTATAGTTCTTTGGGTTCGACAAATCTCCGTTCTTGGGGATCAGCACTGTCCGCCCCTCAACAACCCAAGAAGGAATTTGCTGCTCCCCATATAGCCAAGAATTAAAAATTCTGGCCAAATGGTGGTGGGTACTGGTTAACTTTTTCCACCAAAAGTTATTAATCCCATCGGGACCTGGAGCAGCAAAATTCTTAGAGCCTTCAAGAGCTCTTCGAACCTCTTCTGGGGTTATTGGTTGGCACACCTCCTGTTGTAGATGAAGCCTTTGGCAAAAGGCTTCAAAGTGTGCCAGGGCCGGAGAGTCTCTGTTGAGCGGAAGCCTCTGTTCGTACAACGTTTTCCAGAAAGTTTCCACCTGATCGACGGTCGGTGGATTGTCGGCAACACGCTGAGGCGGTTCGAATAGGCGCGAAGGCTTTTGGCGAAAAAGGTTATTTTCCGCCAGCCCCCTCGCCCGCCTCACTAGTGACTTTTTGCAAGCCACTAGCATCCGTATCCTATCGAGGCAGTGCCGTTTGGTGGTTTGTAGCACTGCCCCGTTGAGTGTGTGATGGGCGCGTCTTAAATTGGCGGCTATACTTCGAACTTTAGGCGCGAAAGGCCTATTGGCCGCCATGTAGTCCATCACACATTGGACACGGGATGCGTGTTGTCTCGCCGACCGGATTTTGGCCTCCATCTTTTGTATGCGCCGCTACGCTCTCTCCTGTGGGGAAGAGGTATTTCGCCTCTCCACCTGAGACGAGCGTTGAGCAGCGGCATACACGGCACAATTTATGTGCCAGATGTCAGCCTCTTCCGGTAGCGCTGTACGAAGTTCAGCGTCCACTCTGGCCAGGTCTTGTGGCCCGGGGGTTTTCAGATGGTGTAACCCCCTTCTGGTACTGAGGCCCTCTGGTATTGGCGGAACGAGGAGAGCTACGTCCTCAACCGGTGAATGTGGCGGCTCTTCCGCCACCTCATTCACCGGTCCAGGAGCAGCCCTCACGTAGCCCCTACTACGAAGGTGGGATACATAGTCACGCAGATTTTGTGGCGTGAAGGCGCTATGCTCTGGAAGCCTCTCACACCACAGAGCATGCATCCGCGCCATGTACCCCCTTCGCGCGGGCTCACTGCTTTCATAACACTGCAGAAGCTCATATCTCAGTTCATCCGTCCACTCAAAGCGTCCATGAACATTGCGTAAGTCGTCAACGGGCGGTCTATCCGGTTGGGCCCCACCACCTTGCCCGTATTATTATTATTATTATTTTTTTTTTCCGCGAGAGCGATGCTGGTCAGTTCTGCCGTGTCTCCGACATTCTCACGGAAGAAGCGCCAGCGAATTCACTACGGCCACTCCCTGCAACCTGCAGAGTTAGCGACCGTAGGTTCCTAAATCGTGTGCCCTAAGTAAACGAAGAGAACCCAGGATAACAGCTTTTTGCATCTGGCCTGCCAGCCATTCGGCCGAATGTTGACAGGCCAATATTGTTCGTAATTCCGAGAGCAGCGTGGGCTTCATACCTCCGAGTACACCGATTATAAGGACTACCAACTTGACCGAGTAGCCTGGATACAGCACTAGGAGCTCGTACCGGAGATCGCGATACTTAGCCCGGTTTTCCTCCTCTTTCAAGACGATGTTTGTTTCAGCCGGAGCTGAAAACTCAATGACATATATCGCCTTCTGCTGATGATCGAGGAGTACTATGTCAGGCTTGTTGGCTTGAATTAGCCTGACGGTCGGGAACGAGTAGTTCCAGTATATCCTGCACCTCTCGTTCTCGACAACGGACTCAATATCTCCGGGGACATAAGGCAGCACTGGTGTTTGGTCTACCCCGTACGAGTGCCGTAGATGGTAGTAAAGCACTCGTAATGCCGCGTTATGGCGATGGATGTAGACCGAAATCGCATATACCGGGCATGCAGACAGTAAATGCATGAGCGATTCCGGCGCCCGATGGCAGGTCCTGCAGCTGGTATCAGGAACCCCTACACCCATCACACGGCTTCGGTAGGCCAAGGTGTTAATAACACCATCCTGGCAGGCCACAATAAATCCCTCGGCCTCCGACTTAAGCCCAGCTGACCTTAAAAAGGCGAACGTCAGCTTGGTCGATAAACCCAGCGTTTCTATGTTCTTATAGAATACAACGTGCATGGATTTATCGACGTGCCGTCTAAACAGATTCTCCTGTTCAGCGGCTTTAATCTGGGCT
This sequence comes from Leptura quadrifasciata, assembly GCA_963675555.1. Lineage (NCBI taxonomy): Eukaryota > Metazoa > Arthropoda > Insecta > Coleoptera > Cerambycidae > Leptura > Leptura quadrifasciata. The sequence goes on along the minus strand of OY776676.1, from coordinate 74,190,954 downwards.
TTCAGACGAGTTGGCGGAAGCTCAGTGACCGACTCTGGGTCGGCACCTCGCCGGCCTCCTCGCCTGATGTCGAATACGAGACCGAGTTCATCTGCGACCCTCTTTGCTGCCTTGAATAATCCTGCTCCCACTCCTGCATTTTCATGATTTCTCACTAATTGCAGGAGAGGGTCTGAGCTCCTAAGGACGTTACATGCTATACTCAGGACTACCCGGCCATGCATGCACTCCAAACTCAAGAGTCCTCGGCCCCCCCGATGACGTGGGAGGTACACACAAGGAACGGACGATTTTGGATGAATGCTCCTATGGATATTCATCATTTTGCGGGTACCTCTATCTAACTGACGCAGCTCATCCACCGTCCATCTCACTACTCCAAAGGAGTAGAGCAGAACAGGAACGGCAAGCATATTAGTGGCAGACACCTTGTTTTTCCCCGAAAGTTCGGATGACCAAATCTTTCGGAGTAGGCCTCTGTACTTGCCGCGGAGAGATTCCTTAATTTGTTGCACATCCTGGATGTGATGTTGTTGCACAAACAGGTATGTGTAAGTCTCTCCGGCATCTAGATGTCGCAAGATGCTTCCGTCTGCGAGCTGCGCCTCTTCAGCAAAGTCCCCGCATCGTCCTCTCTTGAGGTGGACGACTGCACACTTGTCCAATCCGAATTCCATTCCAATAGCCAGCGTATACCGTTCGACCACCCTTAGAGCATTTTGCAGTTCCTGCTCTCCGGAAGCGTAGAGTTTAAGGTCATCCATGTAGAATAAATGGGTGACCTTATGCCTCCGGTTGCTGGGTGGACCGCATTGGTATCCGCGGACTTGGCGGAGTTCAACAGATAAAGGCAACAGTGAGATGCAGAAGAGGAGAGGACTTAAGGAGTCCCCTTGGAATACTCTTCTCCTGAATGCTACCTGCTCTGTGGTAACCCGCTGTGCACCGGATGTTATGGTGAAGCGAGTTTTCCAGAGCGGCAGCAGTTGTTCTATGCATCTCACTAGTGGTGCTGCTACCGCAAGGCATTGGAGCAAGTGCAACAAGAGCTCATGTGATGTTGTGTCAAATGCCTTACGGTAGTCAATCCAGGCCATCGATAGATTCCGCTTATATTGCACAGAGTCCTGTGTAATACAGCGGTCTATCAGCAGGTTATCCTTGCAGCCTGCCATGCCTTTCTTCGCACCACGTTGCTCATTTATCTGCTGAAAGACCGGATCAACATGCCGTAGTGTCCTAGCGTACAAGATACGTGTAAATACCTTGTAGCAGGAATTCAGACATGTGATTGGCCTATAGTTTCTCGGATCGGACAGATCTTCCTTCTTGGGGATTAACACAGTACGTCCTTCGACAAACCAGTCCGGAATCTGCTGCCCCTCGTTCAACCAAGAGTTGAAAACCCGCGCCAGACGACGGTGGGTGGATGGAAATTTCTTCCACCACCAGTTGTTAATGCCGTCTGGGCCAGGAGCAGCGAAGTTCTTGGTACCAACAAGTGCCTGTTGGACTTCCTCCGTACTGATCGCCGGGCATACTTCGTCTTGCTCTCCAAAGGTTCTGTTACACAGAGCCTCGAAGTGTGCTATTGCTGGAGTGCTGCTGTTGAATAGACGCGTCGTTTCGTAGATTCCCTTCCAGAATCCTTCGACATCTTCTACATTCGGCGGATTCTTGACAACACGCTGTGGCTCCTTGAACAGGCGGGAGGGAGTCGTACGGAACATTGAATTTTGTTCCATACTTCGCACCCGCTTGTTCAACTTCTTCTTTATTGCCATCAGTGTCCTAATCCTATCTAAACAGTGCTGCTTGATGGTAAGCAACACTGTCAAATTTAGAGTGTGGTGTTGGCGTCTCAGTCCGGCTGCCACTCGCCGGACTTTAGGCGTAAATGTCCTGCCAGATGTTATGTGTTCCACCACACTCTGAGTTCGAGAAGCGTGTTGTCTGGCCGAATGTATCTTGCCTTCGATTTTATTATTATTTTTTTTTTTTTTACAAAAAACCAGTCACCTTACTCTGTGGCTCCGAACCTCACAGAGGGGAGCTGGTAATACCAATAGCCACTCCCCACGCCAGTGGAGTGAGTGACTACCGGATCCGCGAATCGTGTGCCCTGAGTAGACGCAATGAACCGAGGATGACAGCCTTCTGCATTCTGCCGGCTAAGATCTCTGCCGAATCTCGGCATGCCGGTATGATCTTTAGTTCTGAAAGCAGCGTCTGTCTCATTCCACCGAGGGCTCCTATAATCAGTACCACTATTTTAACAGAATGGCCTAGATAAAGCCTGCGGAGTTCGAAGAGCAAATCTCGATATTTTGTCCGTTTTTCCTCCTCTTTCAAGACAATGTTGCTCTCAGCGGGAGCTGAGAATTCCACGACATACATTGTCTTGAGTTGGTGGTCGAGGAGTACTATGTCAGGCTTGTTGGCTTGTATTTGCCTGACGGTGGGAAACGAGTAGTTCCAATAAATTAGGCACTTCTCATTCCCCACAACGGACTCAATATCCCCCGGAACGTAAGGCAGCACTGGTGTTTCGTCTATCCCATACGAGTGCCTTAGATGATAGTAAAGCACTCGTAATGCTGCGTTGTGTCTATGAATATAGGCCGAGACTGCATATGTCGGGCAAGCCGACAGTAAGTGCATTACAGTCTCCGGCGCCCTGCGGCAGGCCCTGCAGCTGACATCAGGGACCTCCATACCCATGACACGACGTCGATAGACGAGAGTGTTAAATACACCATCCTGGCAAGCCATTATGAATCCCTCGGTCTCAGACTTCAGCCCAGCTGACCTTAAGAAGGCGAAGGTCAGCCTTTCGGATAAGCCGAGGTCTTCTCTATTTTTATAGAAGACCCCGTGCAATGGCTTATCCTTATGGAGCTGCAGAAGGATGTTGTGTTCTGCAGCTCTAATGTGGGCTTTTAGTCGAACGGGTTCCAACTCGGTGACAGAGTCGGGGTTTACCCGCTCGACGTCGACGATGAGACCAAGTTCATCGGCTGCTCTCCGTGCTGCCTTAAAAAGAAAAGCTCCTACCTCTGCATTTTCATGGTCTCGGACCATGCAGAGGAGGGGATCCGAACTTCTGATGACCTTACATGCTCCATCCAGAACCATCCTGCTATGGAGACTCTCCAAGCTCAAGAGTCCACGGCCTCCCCGATGTCGTGGGAGATATAACCGTGGAACGGACGATTTAGGATGCAAGCTCCTATTGAGATGCATCTTCTTGCGGGTTACTACATCGAGTTGACGCAGCTCTTCTCTAGTCCACTTCACTACTCCGAAAGAGTAGAGAAGGATCGGAACGGCAAGCATATTTGTAGCAAACACCTTGTTCTTCCCCGACAGTTCTGAAGACCAGATCTGTCGGAGTAGGTGCTGATACTTGCCGCGGAGAGCGTTTTTCACTACACTCACTTCTTGGGTGGAGCGTTGCTCGACACCCAAGTAAGTGTACGACTCTCCGGCATCTAGATGGTGTAAGATGCTTCCGTCCACGAGCTGCGCGTCCTCTCCATAGTCACCGCATCGTCCTCTCTTGAGATGGATCAGTGCGCATTTGTCCAACCCGAACTGCATACCGACAGCCTGCGTGTACTCCTGTACCACCCTAAGGGACTGTTAGAGATCCCTCTCTCCAGAGGCATAAAGTTTAAAGTCATCCATATAAAATGGATGGGTGACCTTATGCCTCCTGTCGCCGGGGGTACCGCAGTTGCAGCCACGGGTTTTCCGGAGCGAGACGGATAATGGCAGTAGTGAGATGCAAAACAGAAGGGGGCTGAGGGAATCTCCCTGAAATACTCCTCTTATGAATGTTACCGACTCTGTTTGGACTCTATCGTTACCCGATGTTATGGTAAAGCGAGTCCTCCAGAGCGGCATCAGTTCTTCAATACATCTCACTACGGGACCGGGTACCACAAGACATCGGAGCAAGTGAACAATGAGCTCATGTGATGTCATGTCAAATGCCTTGCGGTAGTCGATCCAGGCCATAGAGAGGTTCCGCTTATACTGCATGGAGTCCTGCGTGATACATCTGTCGATCAGCAGGTTCTCCTTGCAGCCAGCGACACCTCTCTTCGACCCTCGTTGCTCATATATCCGTTCGTAAACCGGTTCAACTGCGTGGAGCACCCGCATGTACAAAATGCGTGTAAACACCTTGTAACATGCGTTTAGACAGGTTATCGGTCTGTAGTTCTTTGGGTTGGACAAATCTCCGTTCTTGGGGATCAGCACTATCCGCCCCTCAACAACCCAAGGAGGGATTTGCTGCTCCCCATTCAACCAGGAATTAAAAATTCTGGCCAAATGGTGGTGGGTGCTCGATAACTTTTTCCACCATAAGTTATTTATCCCGTCGGGACCTGGAGCAGCAAAGTTCTTAGAGCCCTCAAGAGCCCTACGAACCTCTTCTGGGGTTATTGGTTCGCACACTTCCTGTGGTCGCTGAAGCCTTTGACAAAAGGCTTCAAAGTGTGCAAGGGCAGGAGAATCTCGTTTGAGTGGAAGCCTCTCCTCGTACAGCATTTTCCAGAAGTTCTCCACCTGATCTGCAGTCGGCAGATTTTCTACAACACGCGGAGGCGGTTGGTGGTTCGCAGCACTGCCTCATTAAGTGTGTGATGGGCGCGTCTTAAATTGGCGGCTAATCGACGCACTTTAGGCGTGAACGGCCTGTTTGCCGCCATATAGTCCATCACACATTGGATACGGGATGCGTGTTGCCTCGCCGACCGGATCTTGGCTTCCATCTTTTGTATGCGCCGCTGCGCTCTCTCCTGTGGGGAAGAGGTATTTCGCCTCTCCACCTGAGACGAGCGTTGAGCAGCGGCATACACGGCACAATTTATGTGCCAGATGTCAGCCTCTTCTGGTAGCGCTGTGCGAAGTTCAGCGTCCACTCTGGCCAGGTCTTGTGGCCCGGGGGTTTTCAGACGGTGTAACCCCCTTCTGGTACTGAGACCCACTGGTATTGGCGGAACGAGGAGAACTACGTCCTCAACCGGTGAATGCGGCGGCCCTTCGACCACCTCATTCACCGGTCCAGGAGCAGTCCTCACGTAGCCCCTACTACGAAGGTGGGACACATAGTCACGCAGATTTTGTGGCGTGAAGGCGCTATGCTCTGGTAGCCTCTCACACCACAGAGCATGCATCCGCGCCATGTATCCCCTCCGCGCGGGCTCACTGCTTTCATAGCAATGCAGAAGTTCATCCCTCAGCTCATCTGTCCACTCAAAGCGTCCTTGGACATTGCCAATTTCGTCAACGGGCGGCCCGTCCGGTTGGGCCCCACCACCTTGTCCTTGGCCCCTATCCGAACGGGGTCGATCGTGGGGGCCCTGTCTTCGGCCTATTGGAACCAAAGATTAGGGCCTGTGGGTGGTTAGCCCAGCAGGCCCACGACCGACACCAGAGGGGAAGATGCTTTCCCCTCCCGGGTGCACTAGGGCTGCCGGTTCGGTTTTGCACCCCTAGCTGGAGTAAGTGGTGGCGCTACTCACCAAAGGCTTAATAGATGGAAGTTAGCCCCTCCTGCTTATTTTTTTTTTTTACAAAAAACCGGTCACCCTACTCTGTGGCTCCGACCCTCACAGAGGGGAGCTGGTAATACCAATAGCCACTCCCCACGCCCGTGGGGTGAGTGACTACCGGGTCCGCGAATCGTGTGCCCTGAGTAGACGTAATGAACCGAGGATGACAGCCTTCTGCATTCTGCCGGCTAAGATCTCGGCATGCCGGTATGATCTTTAGTTCTGAAAGCAGCGTCTGTCTCATTCCACCGAGGGCTCCTATAATCAGTACCACTATTTTAACAGAATGGCCTGGATAAAGCCTGCGGAGTTCGAAGAGCAAATCTCGATATTTTGTCCGTTTTTCCTCCACTTTCAAGACAATGTTGCTCTCAGCGGGAGCTGAGAATTCCACGACATACATTGTCTTGAGTTGGTGGTCGAGGAGTACTATGTCAGGCTTGTTGGCTTGTATTTGCCTGACGGTGGGAAACGAGTAGTTCCAATAAATTAAACACTTCTCATTCCCCACAACGGACTCAATATCCCCCGGAACGTAAGGCAGCACTGGTGTTTCGTCTATCCCATACGAGTGCCTTAGATGATAGTAAAGCACTCGTAATGCTGCGTTATGTCTATGAATATAAGCCGAGACTGCGTATGTCGGGCAAGCCGACAGTAAGTGCATTACAGTCTCCGGCACCCTGCGGCAGGCCCTGCAGCTGACATCAGGGACCTCCATACCCATGACACGACTTCGATAGACGAGAGTGTTAAATACACCATCCTGGCAAGCCATTATGAATCCCTCGGTCTCAGACTTCAGCCCAGCTGACCTTAAGAAGGCGAAGGTCTTCTATATTTTTATAGACGATCCCGTACAATGGCTTATCCTTATGGAGCTGCAGAAGGATGTTGTGTTCTGCAGCTCTAATGTGGGCTTTTAGTCGAACGGGTTCCAACTCGGTGACAGAGTCGGGGTTTACCCGCTCGACGTCGAAGATGAGACCAAGTTCATCGGCTGCTCTCCGTGCTGCCTTAAAGAGAAAAGCTCCTACCTCTGCATTTTCATGGTCTCGGACCATGCAGAGGAGGGGATCCGAACTCCTGATGACCTTACATGCTCCCTCCAGAACCATCCTGCTATGGAGACTCTCCAAGCTCAAGAGTCCACGGCCTCCCCGATGTCGTGGGAGATATAACCGTGGAACGGACGATTTAGGATGCAAGCTCCTATTGAGATGCATCTTCTTGCGGGTTACTACATCGAGTTGACGCAGCTCTTCTCTAGTCCACTTCACTACTCCGAAAGAGTAGAGAAGGATCGGAACGGCAAGCATATTTGTAGTAGACACCTTGTTCTTCCCCGACAGTTCTGAAGACCAGATCTGTCGGAGTAGGTGCTGATACTTGCCGCGGAGAGCGTTTTTCACTACACTCACTTCTTGGGTGGAGCGTTGCTCGACACCCAAGTAAGTGTACGACTCTCCGGCATCTAGATGGTGTAAGATGCTTCCGTCCACGAGCTGCGCGTCCTCTTCATAGTCACCGCATCGTCCTCTCTTGAGATGGATCAGTGCGCATTTGTCCAACCCGAACTGCATACCGGCAGCCTGCGTATACTCCTGTACCACCCTAAGGGACTGTTGGAGATCCCTCTCTCCAGAGGCATAAAGTTTAAGGTCATCCATATAAAATAGATGGGTGACCTTATGCCTCCTGTCGCCGGGGGTATCGCAGTTGTAGCCACGGGTTTTCCGGAGCGAGACGGATAATGGCAGTAGTGAGATGCAAAACAGAAGGGGGCTGAGGGAATCTCCCTGAAATACTCCTCTTCTGAATGTTACCGACTCTGTTTGGACTCTATCGTTACCCGATGTTATGGTAAAGCGAGTCCTCCAGAGCGGCATCAGTTCTTCAATACATCTCACTACGGGACCGGGTACCACAAGACATCGGAGCAAGTGAACAATGAACTCATGCGATGTCATGTCGAATGCCTTGAGGTAGTCGATCCAGGCCATAGAGAGGTTCCGCTTATACTGCATGGAGTCCTGCGTGACACATCTGTCAATCAACAGGTTCTCCTTGCAGCCAGCGACACCTCTCTTCGACCCTCGTTGCTCATATATCCGTTCGTAAACCGGTTCAACTGCGTGGAGCACCCGCATGTACAAAATGCGTGTAAACACCTTGTAACACGCGTTTAGACAGGTTATCGGTCTGTAATTCTTTGGGTTGGACAAATCTCCGTTCTTGGGGATCAGCACTGTCCGCCCCTCAACAACCCAAGAAGGGATTTGCTGCTCCCCATTTAACCAGGAATTAAATATTCTGGCCAAATGGTGGTGGGTGCTCGATAACTTTTTCCACCAAAAGTTATTTATCCCATCGGGACCTGGAGCAGCAAAGTTCTTAGAGCCCCTACGAACCTCTTCTGGGGTTATTGGTTCGCACACTTCCTGTGGTTGCTGAAGCCTTTGACAAAAGGCTTCAAAGTGTGCAAGGGCAGGAGAATCTCGGTTGAGTGGAAGCCTCTCCTCGTACAGCGTTTTCCAGAAGTTCTCCACCTGATCTGCAGTCGGCGGATTGTCTACAACACGCGGAGGCGGTTGGAAAAGGCGCGAGGGCTTCTCGCGGAACAGTTTATTTTCCGCAAGCCCCCTCGCCCGCCTCACTAATGACTTTTTGCAAGTCACTAGCATACGTATCCTGTCGAGATAGTGCTGTTTGGTGGTTCGCAGCACTGCCTCGTTGAGTGTGTGATGGACGCGTCTTAAGTTGGCGGCTAATCGACGCACTTTAGGCGTGAACGGCCTGTTGGCCGCCGTATAGTCCATCACACATTGGATACGGGATGCGTGTTGCCTCGCCGACTGGATCTTGGCTTCCATCTTTTGTATGCGCCGCTGCGCTCTCTCCTGTGGGGAAGAGGTATTTCGCCTCTCCACCTGAGACGAGCGTTGAGCAGCGGCATACACGGCATAATTTATGTGCCAGATGTCAGCCTCTTCTGGTAGCGCTGTACGAAGTTCAGCGTCCACTCTGGCCAGGTGTTGTGGCCCGGGGGTTTTCAGACGGTGTAACCCCCTTCTGGTACTGAGGCCCTCTGGTATTGGCGGAACGAGGAGAGCCACGTCCTCAACCGGTGAATGTGGCGGCTCTTGGGCCACCTCATTCACCGGCCCAGGAGCAGCCCTCACGTAGCCCCTACTACGAAGGTGGGATACATAGTCACGCAGATTTTGTGGCGTGAAGGCGCTATGCTCTGGTAGCCTCTCACACCACAGAGCATGCATCCGCGCCATGTACCCCCTCCGCGCGGGCTCACTGCTTTCATAACAATGCAGAAGCTCATCCCTCAGTTCATCTGTCCACTCAAAGCGTCCTTGTTCATTGCGTACGTCGTCAACGGGCGGTCTATCCGGTTATTATTATTATTATTATTATTATTATAAATAAGTATTTTATAATTGCAAGGTATTTGTAGCCCTAAAAATAAGAAAATTGTACTTACCTGTATAAAGTGTAGCAGATTAATCCAAAAAATAAGTGCACATCAAGTTCCGATATAAAATAAAGTGTTTTACGGTCCACAAATCGACGAGAAGCCATTGACGGTAGCCAGTTTTGACGGAGATTTGCCGTAGAGCTGAAAGCTGTCAACCAGACCACGAATGAGAATAAATAGCAGACCATACCCAACGTGTGATACTCAGGTATTGTTTGCAAACAATAATAATAAAAAGAGCTCGTACAATATTGTACAACACATTATTTGTCCTATTTTCATTATATATTTATTTATTTATTTAGTTAAGACTTGTTTTTCCACAATTGTTAATAACATATTTCCACCGAAAACCATTAAATTTGTCAATTATACTTGTGAGTTTTTATGAAAGATATAGAATCCTATTTAGAACCTACTAACTGTTGATAAGGAAATCTTTTGCTTGACTAGCTTCAGGGTAAAATCGATAGGTGTCGCCTATAGTTTTATAAATTAATATTAAAATTTTTAAATATCAAACTAAAATTCCAATAATAGACTTTTAATATATCAAAATTAAAATATATAATAAATTATAGAAGTTGAGGTGAGGATTTTGTTGGCGTCTAACGTCGAGCATCATTTAAAGTTCATGGCAATTTGGCGAACCGACATACGGCTTTGAAAAATATAATGTTATTAATAAAACATTATAAAATTTAACAAACGTACATTACAAATTGGCGCTGCAACGAGAGGGCATTTTCAAGGGCTCCATTAAAAAAAAAACAAAATAATTTTTCTTTAATTAACAAAAGCTCACAAGTATTAAACAGAAAATAAATAATTATTAAAACAATCATTTAACTGTGTATGGAATTGCGTTCTGGAAAAAAAAATAGTAAATTTTAATGTTCTGAACAACAAAGTAATCCTAATATGGCAGAACAAGGAGATAATTTTGTGCTTGAACAAATTGAACTCACAAATATTAATTTAAATAAAAAAATTGATAACATTGTACAAAATTTAGAAAAACAAATTATATCAAAAGTAACCATAGACGTAGAGAATAGAGTTCATAATTTACAAGAAGTAATAGAACATACTCTAGAAATTAACAATAAAAAAAAATTGAAGGGAAAATAGAAAAAGAATTAGAAAATAAAATCGAAAAGGTTGACCAACAATACTCAAAAAATTTTGATGTGTTAAATAAGAAAGTAGATGCGGCAAGTGAAAGTTTAATAGGTCAAATTGGACAAATAAGTAGGGAAAAATCTATACAATATGTTTGTAGCGGGGCGCTACAATACGAGACAAATACTTTCTTCTATGGGGTGCGACGCGCTTTTCTTACGATGCCACTTAATTGGACACGGATTGGTGATAGCGCGGCACAAAAAAAAAAAAAATTGTTACCCGAGCTCAGTCAGAGAGTGGGGTGGGTTAAAAAAAAATAAATTAAGGGCGCCACTAGTTTATTTCCACTTTAAACTAGAAAAGCCCCTGTTCTTATAGGAATCCGTTCCAAAAAAAAAATATATATACCTATATATATATCAATCAAAGTGGCAAAACTCAAATAGTGAACTATATACCTTTAGACGCACAGACGAAACAAAATATATATACAACAATGTTAAATTACCTTATCTTCTTGATTTCGAGGAGTCCTTGCTCAAAAAAGGACAATGTATTGGTAGCTTCAATAAGTTATGATCTTTTCAGCGTCTTTATTCATAAATAAGTCACCATTAAAATTTAAGAAAATATTTATTTACCTACTGATGATAAATAACAGTCAATCAGAAATGAAATGTTTCTGCAAATGATATCTGATTTATTTATTTACTATTGTTAAAAATTTAAATGACGTAAGGTAGAAAATTTGTGTAAAATATAACTTTTCTTTGGCGAGCAGTATATTACATAAAATTCGTGTAAGCAGTGTATAATAATTTATAGAAAATAAGGAGAAATTAGATATATATATATATATACAACCCCATAAACGTAATTACCGTACGTGTACACGTAAAGTTTACATATTTTTATTTATTTTCACTGATTACGTAGTTAAACGAAAATGCTTACGCCAAAAAGAAAAATAAACTATTGGTAGTAATATGTTTTTTTTTTGTGCAAAATCTAGTTTTGTACTAAAACAAGAATGAATGTTTTCACTTGCAAATAATAAAAAGTAAATATGTATAGGGTTGGTGCCCTATAAATGGTGGTTACTACCCACTGTAACACATGTATCGCTTGTATGATTAAGCAGCAAAAAAAATATTATGCAAAAACAATATGCTAATTTACTGATCATAAAAAAAATAGATAGGTAAATAAAACATGCAATAATCTTATCTGAAGCTACGTGTGAACGTAAAATTGTCGAATCTCCTTCCAAATCGTGGATACTCCGGGGTGAAACAGGCAGGGAAATTCTCTCAGGAGCACAGCAGCCAGGAATTAAGGGTTGAAATATTTTCTCACACAATCTATACTTGAACTCAAATGCTCGGACTATTACAAAACTGGTGGATGGATTCTAAATATTACGACTAGTAATAAAAATTTGTGGGTACACAAAAACAATTGGTGGATACCAAACTGATACTAAAAACCCTAAAATAAAATAATAATCTGTTACGAAACAGAAGAAAAGGACATAAAATAGTCAAAACTTACCTCTTTCGAGGGTTTCCTACACAACAAAATGAATCTTATCGTTTTTCAGACCCGGTGGTACGGTCAAAGAAATGCCAGAGGGAATATGGCCTAGCAGAAAAATCCTCTATCAGAGACACAGTTTCCAAAACACACTATCCAAATGCTAAACAGCAACTCCAAAAAAATGGAAACTGATTTACTTTAGTTTTAACGAGAAAATCCCAAAAGTATGGCACAATTAAATATATTGTAACTCGCTAGAACTCACTAGGTCAAAATTCATAAAGCAAATGGCTAACACCCAATATCCTTTTTCTACTGTAGTTTTCTGGAATGTTCGAAAAAGATAATTCGTTGCTTTTTCATTCTAACAAAAATTAACGTTCCACAAAAAAAGTAAGTTGATAAGAAGTACTATATGGTTCAAATCTGTTCTATATTTCATATAGGCAACCCAATTAACAGTTAGCGTGTTTGATGAGATGTCAGCATTTTCCTAAATTTAATTTATAAATCAGGGAACGCTAATACTCGTAAATTTTACAACCTGGCTATGTGGCTATGTCCGTTGTAGCGATCAGAATAGATCGTTACAAATTCCACCTGAACCTCCCAGAAAATTTCGCAGAAATTTTCATACATCCACCGGAAACATTTTTATACAAAAAAAAAGAAACTAAGGAATAGACACAAAAAAATTATGTTAAAACTATATACTAAACTACCTAAACGATCTAATCTAGAAAATAGGACTATTTACAAGACATTTCTAAGATTCAATCCTTAGACACAATAATATCTAGAGCATGCCTCGCGTAAGGGTGGTAAATCGCGCCATTGGCTTAAATCTCTTATATAATTTAGTCGGGGGATGGTTTAAGGTCTTTAGCATGCCATGCACCTCTAAACCTGCCATCCATATCTTTCAGTTCATAGGTCCATGGAGACAACTTTTTAGACACGATAAATGGACCTTCATATTTAGGTGCCAACTTCGACGAGAAGAATTTAGCTGCATCAGACAATACAAAATTTCTTTTGTAAACTCGAGAACCCACTTGATATGTCACGTCACGGTGACGTAAATCATAATAACGTTCATTCTTTTCGAATGCTTTCTTTAATCGAAGCTTAACTTCAGCGTACAATTTCTTAAAGGCTTCACTCTTATCACGAGCTAATTCATTTTTATCGATGTCAAAACTTACTGGCTGAGTATCATCTATATTATGTATATTAGATGGCATTTCACGACCAAATACTACAAAATAAGGTGTACGTCTGGTAGACTCATGAACTTGAGTGCGAATTGCGCAAGACAATTTTGCCAAATTTTTATCCCACTCGCGATGATTGTCAGCCACATAACACCTAATCATAGTTTCGAGAGTCTTATTTGTCCTCTCCGTAGGATTTGCCTGTGGATGGTAATTAGCAATACAAAATTGTTTGAGATTATAGGACTTAAGCAATTTCCTAAATTCCTTACTTGTGAGCTGACTACCGTTATCGCAAATCAAAACATCCGGTTGACCAAACAACAATAACAAGTGTTCTTCTAGAGCAGTGCATATTAATCTTGCTGTTGCATTTCTTAACGGTACAACTATACTAAATTTACTAAAACTATCGACTATTACCAAAATAAATTTAAAACCCCGATTGGATCTAGGCAAAGGTCCAATCAAATCACATGAAACGACCTGGAATGGTCTATCTACAATACGATGCGGCGCGAGTAAACCAGCAGGTTTTCTCTGCTCAGGTTTGTTCTTACAACAAATTATACAACTACGAACATATTTGGTTATGTCTGCCTTCATCTTGGGCCAGTAATAATGCTGGGAAACACGCTTAAATGTCTTAAATACACCACAGTGTCCAGCACACGGATCATCATGACATTTACGAAGAACTTCTTTACGTTCTTCTTTTGAAATTACACGTTTCCAATTGTTTGCACTCTCCGACAACCCAGGAAAATTATTATGTTCGACATACTTGTATAAGATTGCACCTTCGATACGCCAAGATGGAAATTTTAAAGGATTATTCTGAACTCTATCCCTCATTTTTACATACCAAGAATCTAGACTTAATTGACTTCCTATATCCGCCTCACAAACATCACCACAATCAAGGACATCTATAACCGGAACTGACCGAGACAACATATCTGGAACTACATGGTCTTTACCTTTGCGATGTACGAGGTCAAAGCTATATTGTTGGAGTCTGATAGCCCACCTGGCCAATCGACCAGTCGGGTCCTTCAAATTATTTAGCCAACACAAAGACCAATGGTCTGTCACGACAGTAAAGTGCGTACCCTCGATATAAGGACGTAGCTTCTCTATGCTCCAAAGTACGGCCAAGCGTTCCCGCTCAGTAGTGGAGTACTTCCGTTCCTGTTTAGTCAAAGACCTTGACAGATAACACACAACTTTTTCGCCGAGATCTGGGTGGTTTTGGATCAGTACACTCCCAATCCCATATGCGCTCGCGTCCGTTTGAATGACAAAAGGTGGTTCAAAATTAGGACAAGTTAACACAGGTGCTGATATTAAATGTTCTTTAATTGACTTTAGAGCTTCTTCTTGTCGTGAAGTCCATTTAAATGGTACATTTTTCCGTAATAATTCAGTTAACGGTTGTATCAAAGAGGAGAAATTCGGTATGAACCTACGATACCATGAGGCAGTACCTATAATACTTCGCACTTCAGAGACTTTGGTATGAGTTGGAATTTGTAATATAGCGTTAACTTTCTCAGGATCAACATGTAACCCATTAACATCTACTACATAACCCAGGTAACGTAATTCCGGCCGACAAAAATTACACTTCTCTCTACCTAACGTGAGTCCAGCAGAGATTAATCGGGAAAATACCTCTGAAAGAATTTCTACATGTTTCTCGAATGTTTGTGTGACGACAACGATATCGTCGAGATAGACGAATACGTATGGCTCTAAATCGGCTCCAAGAACGCGATCAATCAAGCGTTGCCAAGTTGCAGGCGCAGTATGTAAACCGAAAGGCAGTCTTTTAAATTGAAAAAGCCCACGTCCAGGTACAGTGAATGCTGTATACTGACGTGACTTTTCCTCTACTGAAATCTGCCAGTAGGCCGATTTGATGTCTAGGCTCGATAGGTAACGAGCATCTCTTAATTTATCCAAAATATTCGTCACAAACGGAAGGGGATAAGCATCTCGCTTCGTCACACGGTTTAATTTCCGATAATCAACGCAAAATCGGTAGGAGTTATCCTTTTTGCGTACCATCACAATGGGACTACTCCAAGGACTACTAGAAGGCTCAATTACATCTTTCTGTAGCATTTCCTGAAGTTCTGAATCAATGCATTTCATAAGAGTCGGCGAAACCGGATAAAAACGTTGCTTGATTGGTTGCATGTCATCCAATATCTCAATTCTATGTTCGACTACATTAGTACATCCCAATTTATCACCCATTTTCTCGAAAGTCTCATCAATGAGTCGATCTAAAATGGTAGACTGTTCTGATGTTAAAGCGCTACGCGGATTTAACGCTTCAACTACATCGACATTTGCGCAATCATCTAGAGAAAATTTCCACTCATTAGAACCCATATTTGGAATTATTCCCATACGCATCCAAAAATCTATACCCAAAATTAAAGTATGGTTTAATTCTGGTACAACAAGAATATCTATAATCTTCTCCACATTTTGCAACCTAACAGGTGCACGCAAAACACCCAAACAGTTACAACGATTACCGTTTGCTACAGTAATCGACTTAAGATCAGATTTTTCTAAATTAACTAACCCAATATTTTTCAGCATTTCCCAACCCTTAGAACCTATAATTGTTCGACTAGCTCCAGAGTCCAATAAACCTAACAAAGATTTGCCAAAAATAGACAGTAATATAAGGTCTCTCATCACCCTTCACGTGAGCTAAAACATAATCTAACACATAACTAAGAGGAGATAAATTTTCGACCGAATTTTGGTTTTGAGACATAAGTTGGTCGTCTACGAATGTCTCATCTGACCGTTTCCCTGTCTCTTGTTACACTTCGGACAAGTACGTACCGTAACATTTCGAAAACCACACGAGTAACAATAACGACTTTGAGGATTTGGACACCTCGTGGAGAAATGACCAGCATTACCACAATTCCAACAAATCTTTTCTGGTACTGATTTAACATTATTCATCTGAGGTCTGTTGCTATTACCAGAGACTTCACTTATATGATGAGTCACTTGACTACTACCACTACTGCCACATTCTGAACTACGAGATGTACAAGTGTAAGCTAACTCCGGTATCAAACTTTTATTTTTAGGAGGAGGAGGGGAAAACGATTTAGCGATTTCCCTCTTAGCGTCAAGTTTACGACATGCAGACAATAACTCAGTAATTGAGGATATTTGCTCAAAAGCTATAAATGGTTGGTAATAAGGATCTATTCTCTCCAATATGATCTCAAATTGAGTGCTCTCAGACATTTGCTGTTTCATTTTATTAAATAAACCTTTCATACTAGCAATATATAGCCCAATACTTTCATGATCGCCTTGAGTCCTACGCTTAATTTCCTCAAAAAGATCTCGATCAAAATTTGCTGGCAAAAATTGTTCTTTCATCAATTCCACTAATGACTCCCAGTCTGTCGCCCATTCTTTGACCATATTATACCAAGTATATGCATCACCTTCAAATAAATCTACCGCGTCCCTGAATAATAATGCACGAGAAATACCCCTCGAACGTCTTCTTTCCTCTACACGTTCCAAAAAAGTACTTAATGACATTTCACTTTTCTTACCTGTAAACTTTAGACCCCAATCTCGAACAGGAACAGGTTTAATTCGGACAGGCGTATCATCGTCACTAGATGATGTTAGATCTGATTCCATTGCGGAACTATGTGCACCAGGTAGATCTAAATTGTGCCTTAATACCGACAAATCAAAAATGGTCGAATCTTTACGGCTGCCTTTAGCCTTCAGCTTGAGTTTGTCAAATGCTAAAAGCAATTGACGTCTCATATCAGCTTTAGTGGTCTTCTCTTCCTCATTTTGAGGACTAGACCTATTAACACGACCTAATGAATGAGCAATTTTAGAGACTATACCTTTAAACTTACTATCGTTTTCTGACCCAGAAAATTCTGTAATAAGTTTATTGATATTCTCTAAGTTTCCTGATAATATTTCTGCATCCTGCGCAAAAGTATACGGATATGTCGGATTCTTAATCGCGAGAGAAGTTTTCTCAAGTTGAAGTGCGTTACGTAGAACAGTCCTAAGTTCTGCAACAGTCAATTCACTGCCATCACCTAGACCGCGTACCCTTAGTTCATAAATCAATTCTTCTTTAGATAGACGGTTTATGTCTAATTTTATCTTAGAACTCATTGTGACCCGTTACAGCAACAGCAAAAATTACAAATTACAAGATCAGATGTCGCCAAGCGTTGACCACATAAAATTACCCCCAATATCCAAAATAAATACCTCTAAACAATAAAATCAATAATAAAACAACCCTATTTCATAAACGATGTTAACAAAATGTTTTACTAAACTTAATTTTTAATATTACCACACAAATCATGGAAAAAAAAAACCAGTTAAATCCTCCTAAATGTGTTCAGCGTCGGTAAGCATCGATGGATGTGGATGTTAAAATGCCTGCAATCGATTTATAATTCGATATATACTACTAAAATAGCAAAAACTCAATTTCGACGCTCGGCGTCGGTGGGCGTCGGGACGCTGAAAATGTCTAAAACTTGAAAATTTTACTTTGCGGCATCAATATTAGCATAATTCAACTATAATTACAAAACGACGCTCGGCGTCGGTAGGCGACGGGATGTAAAAAAAAAACTAAATCATGAATTATTTGTCTTGTCACATCAAAATAGACCCAATTCCAGTATAATGATAAAACGACGCTCGGCGTCGGTGGGCGTCGAGATGCTAAAATGACTAAATCACCTATTTACTTGATATATATGGCCTCAATAACACCTATACAGTAAAATAACCAAATCGACGTCAGGCGTCGGTCGGCGTCGTTACCCTAAAATGAATAAAGTACCTGTTTATTCGATATATATAGCCCAAGCAACACCTATAAAGCAAAATAACCAATACGACGTCAGGCGTCGGTGGGCGTCGTGACGCTAAAATAACTAAAATATCTGCTTACTCTTTATACCCAGTCTAACTAACACATATAAGATAAAATAACCAAATCGACGTCAGGCGTCGGTAGGCGTCATGACGCTAAAATTGTAAAAAAAAATTCAAAATTGGTTACAGACTATAAATACAGCAAAACTATGACAATTTTACAAAAGGCGTCACTATGTCTAAGTGCGTCGGTAGCGTCGGAGGCCCCACACGTTGGGCGTCAAATTTGCGACGCGCTTTTCTTACGATGCCACTTAATTGGACACGGATTGGTGATAGCGCGGCACAAAAAAAAAAAAAAAATTGTTACCCGAGCTCAGTCAGAGTGGGGTGGGTTAAAAAAAAAATAAATTAAGGGCGCCACTAGTTTATTTCCACTTTAAACTAGAAAAGCCCCTGTTCTTATAGGAATCCGTTCCAAAAAAAAAATATATATACCTATATATATATCAATCAAAGTGGCAAAACTCAAATAGTGAACTATATACCTTTAGACGCACAGACGAAACAAAATATATATACAACAATGTTAAATTACCTTATCTTCTTGATTTCGAGGAGTCCTTGCTCAAAAAAGGACAATGTATTGGTAGCTTCAATAAGTTATGATCTTTTCAGCGTCTTTATTCATAAATAAGTCACCATTAAAATTTAAGAAAATATTTATTTACCTACTGATGATAAATAACAGTCAATCAGAAATGAAATGTTTCTGCAAATGATATCTGATTTATTTATTTACTATTGTTAAAAATTTAAATGACGTAAGGTAGAAAATTTGTGTAAAATATAACTTTTCTTTGGCGAGCAGTATATTACATAAAATTCGTGTAAGCAGTGTATAATAATTTATAGAAAATAAGGAGAAATTAGATATATATATATATACAACCCCATAAACGTAATTACCGTACGTGTACACGTAAAGTTTACATATTTTTATTTATTTTCACTGATTATGTAGTTAAACGAAAATGCTTACGCCAAAAAGAAAAATAAACTATTGGTAGTAATATGTTTTTTTTTTGTGCAAAATCTAGTTTTGTACTAAAACAAGAATGAATGTTTTCACTTGCAAATAATAAAAAGTAAATATGTATAGGGTTGGTGCCCTATAAATGGTGGTTACTACCCACTGTAACACATGTATCGCTTGTATGATTAAGCAGCAAAAAAAATATTATGCAAAAACAATATGCTAATTTACTGATCATAAAAAAAATAGATAGGTAAATAAAACATGCAATAATCTTATCTGAAGCTACGTGTGGACGTAAAATTGTCGAATCTCCTTCCAAATCGTGGATACTCCGGGGTGAAACAGGCAGGGAAATTCTCTCAGGAGCACAGCAGCCAGGAATTAAGGGTTGAAATATTTTCTCATACAATCTATACTTGAACTCAAATGCTCGGACTATTACAAAACTGGTGGATGGATTCCAAATATTACGACTAGTAATAAAAATTTGTGGGTACACAAAAACAATTGGTGGATACCAAACTGATACTAAAAACCCTAAAATAAAATAATAATCTGTTACGAAACAGAAGAAAAGGACATAAAATAGTCAAAACTTACCTCTTTCGAGGGTTTCCTACACAACAAAATGAATCTTATCGTTTTTCAGACCCGGTGGTACGGTCAAAGAAATGCCAGAGGGAATATGGCCTAGCAGAAAAATCCTCTATCAGAGACACAGTTTCCAAAACACACTATCCAAATGCTAAACAGCAACTCCAAAAAAATGGAAACTGATTTACTTTAGTTTTAACGAGAAAATCCCAAAAGTATGGCACAATTAAATATATTGTAACTCGCTAGAACTCACTAGGTCAAAATTCATAAAGCAAATGGCTAACACCCAATATCCTTTTTCTACTGTAGTTTTCTGGAATGTTCGAAAAAGATAATTCGTTGCTTTTTCATTCTAACAAAAATTAACGTTCCACAAAAAAAGTAAGTTGATAAGAAGTACTATATGGTTCTACAAATCTGTTCTATATTTCATATAGGCAACCCAATTAACAGTTAGCGTGTTTGATGAGATGTCAGCATTTTCCTAAATTTAATTTATAAATCAGGGAACGCTAATACTCGTAAATTTTACAACCTGGCTATGTGGCTATGTCCGTTGTAGCGATCAGAATAGATCGTTACAGGGGATAGGCGTATTCATCCTAGAATTTTTATTAAAACCTTGCGGGAAAAATTAGAGGCCTTGCTTGAAAAAGTAAACATAAAATTGTATATTAGGGGTAGTTTAAAAAATGATGCCGAAATGTGGTATCAAATCGTCGAAGAAAAATACCAAACATTTGACGAATTTGCAGAGCATTTCTTAGCTAATTATTGGGGGGAAAATCAACAGTCTAAAGTACGTGAAAATCTTTTTAATGGGAAGTACAGAGAAAATATAGGGTCGAGTAAGGAAAAATATATCCTACGAAAATATAATAATGTCAGACACTTAGAACCTCGAATGCCAGATACTGAAATTGTGAGGTACCTTGCGCGACATTTTTCTGATAACATTAGGGATGTAATATTAATACAGGGAATTGATACCCTGGAAAAATTATTACAATATATGCGGAGAATTGACGGTGGTAGGTTGAGCACTCAAGAGAATAAGGGGGAAAATAAACAATATGAGAAGAGAGACACTCAAAAAGAAAATAACCAAGAAGATAACCGACAAAGACAACAAGGGGGGAGAAACAATCAGTATCAAAATTACAATAATTATAATAGGAATGAAGATTACAACAGGAATTACAGAAGCTACGACAATGGAGGGAAGGATGGGCAAGGATATAGGACAAACTATCAAGAGAGACAAAGGTATTATAATAACCAAGAAAAACCAAGATATAATAACAACAATCAAGAAAATCAAACAAGATATCACCGAAATGACATGCAAGGAGAAACAAAATATGAAGAAGATACACAAAAGAAAAGAAAGACAGGAGAGCAAGTGAATTCAAATATAATAGACAGGAAAAACACGGAATGGAACAGGGTTGACGAAATAACTACGGCAATGGTAGAACCTGCGCCGAAACAAAATTTTCACTAGATTGCAAACCAGATGTTAGCTAGTAAGTTCTACTTATCAACATCCTAAAGAATTTATTAGTTTAGATCAACCAAGTGATGAACAAAAAATTATAAATTACCAATTGCCATTTATAAAAATTAATATCGAATCAATCAATAATAAAAATATTTCAATAACAGCATTGATAGATACTGGTGCAGAGGTAAGTTTAATAAGTGCTCTATCCATAGAAAAATATATTAATAACTTTAGAAATTCAATACTAAAAACTAAAAAAATTAATTTACAAACTGCGAATGGAAAAAAATTAGCAGAAATAAGCAAAATAATAAATTTAAAGGTTCATATGGAACATGAAACAATTCAGCATGATTTTTGTATTGTGCCAGACATGGTAGTGGATATGTTGTTGGGTAGCGATTTTTTAAAACCAAATAATGCCGTTATAAACCTAGAAAAGGGAATATTTATGATAGAAAAAAAAATATTTAACATTTTGGGAGAAATAGATGGGGATAATGCCAATGATACAAAATTAATTAACCATCTCTCCAATAATTTTTATAATCTATGTCCAAAAGAGGCAGTAGAAAAAAATAATTCTCATAAAGAGGAAAATAAAAGTGTAATATGCCCAACAGAGTATCTGAATCAAGTCATGGTAATTTTGTCAAAACATAAAGGATTGTTTGATTACAAATCAAGGGTAACAAATGTATATGAGCATAAGTTACATGTAAATGAATCTGTTCCATATAATGCTAAAACATATCCCATTTCATATAAATTTAGAGAAAAGTAGCACATGAAATTTTAACTATGATAGAGTAGGGTATTATTGAAAAATCAAATACAAATTACATAAACCCAGTAGTAATTGTGAAAAAAAAAAAGATGATTCGATAAGAATTTGCTTAGATGCCAGAAAAATCAATGAAATTACAAGTCCAGCTTGTGTACAGGGTGTTGCATCATAAGAGGGACATAGCTTAATAGGAGGTAGAGAACATCAGTGATAACCGGAACCTCCCATAGAAATGTCTCATTGGGCCTTCCTTACGAAGTTACAGGGTGTTAAATAATTTTTGGCCAAACCTGTTTTTTGTCATAACTTTGACAGGGAATGAAATAACGGATTCATATTTGGTATGGCTAATGTACTAACGAGCCCCAAGAGGTACATGTATAAAAAAAAATATATCAAGGTCCGGACTCACTATAATTTATGTTTCTTCTTTGCATCAATAAAACATCACCCTGTATATATTTTTTTGAAATTTCGATACGATATTCGAAAAGAGCAAGAAAAAACAAACAAAATGGCCTATTTCATTTTTTTGTTACACCTTCGTGGTTATTTAAATACGTTGTTAAATGTGCAAGAAAATGGATTACAGAACCCTATTAAATGAGAGGCACGTGAAATAAATAGTTTTATAACTAAAATTTGCAAAAATTCTATTGAGCCTAGGTGGTCTGGGTGAATCCTAATTCCGGCACGTTTTAAAGGTCCATTTTGGTAAAAAACTGTGGTCCTAATAAGTAATCGGGTATGAAATAACAAAATTTTTAATCAATCACAGTAGGCTTGTTCAAAGTGACAGATAATAAAAAGAAATCTTCTAAACAGTTGAATAATTGTTTGTTAGTAATTTAATGTGTCAATAATCCGCATTTAGTTAGTGAAAACTTGTGAAAATATTTTAACTATGCCAGTAAAATTTACAAACGTGGAATATGCTGACATAATATTCATCTATGATTTCTGTAATGGAAATGGTAGGTCGGCGGAAAGAGAATATCGGCTGCGTTTTCCTGGTCGTCGATGCCCTAATCATAAAACCTTTAGTACGGTGTTCCAGTATGCAAGACAACACGGAAAGTTTCCTACTTCTGCAGTTGTGGAGCGTGTTTTACAACAAGGTGTGCAGGAACAAAACAATATTATAAACGTAGTTCAAGAAAACCCAAATATGAGCACTAGACGAATCAGTTTGGCAACTGGTATTCCTCATTGGCGAGTATGGAGAACCCTAAAAAGAGAACGTTACCATCCATATCATATCCAGCAGGTACAGCGTCTTCAACAAGGCGACGATATCCCCCGCCTGGCATTTTGTCATTGGTTGTCTAACCATCGCCCAGTCATTTACAGAACCTTATTTACGGATGAGGCACAATTTACAAGGGATGGAGTAAACAATTCACGAAATAATCATAAATGGGCACAGGAAAACCCACATACGGTACGCCAACGCCGTTCGCAACACAGGTTTTCTGTAAATGTTTGGGTTGGACTTGTGAATAGACATTTGATAGGGCCACATTTTTTTGAAGAAAGATTGAATGGTGAAATTTACTTTGATTTTCTTCAAAACATTTTACCGAATATGTTAGAAAATATCGGTATAAGAGGCATGTTGTTTCAGCATGATGGGGCCCCACCACATTTTAACCTTCAAGTAAGAGAACACTTAAACAATGTGTATCCTAATAGATGGATTGGACGCGGGGGTCCACATGAATGGCCACCAAGATCTCCTGATTGTAACCCTTGTGATTACTTTTTATGGGGCCACTTAAAAAACGAGGTTTATAGCATTGAAATTGAAAGTAGACAACATTTAATCCAGCGCATCGTTACAACCTGCGACGAAATACGGAATAATCCAGAAATGATACGTCGAGCAATTGGTGACCTTTCTAAACGCGCAAGAAAATGCACAGAATGTGGGGGAGGACATTTTGAAAATTTACTTTAGTGTCAATTACGTTTTATTCATTTAGATTTTAGTTTGTTCTCTTTTCCAATTTTTATTAAGTATAAAATGTTGATGATTTTCTTGATCAAAGTAACTGGTTGCTTAGGCCTAAATGGTTTAAATTATCTGTCACTTTTATTCTTTGAACAAGCCTACTGTGATTGATTAAAAATTTTGTTATTTCATACCCGATTACTTATTAGGACCACAGTTTTTTACCAAAATGGACCTTTAAAACATGCCGGAATTAGGATTCACCCAGACCACCTAGGCTCAATAGAATTTTTGCAAATTTTAGTTATAAAACTATTTATTTCACGTGCCTCTCATTTAATAAGGTTCTGTAATCCATTTTCTTGCACATTTAACAACGTATTTAAATAACCATGAAGGTGTAACAAAAAAATGAAATAGGCCATTTTGTTTGCTTTTTCTTGCTCTTTTCGAATATCGTATCGAAATTTCAAAAAAATATATACAGGGTGATGTTTTATTGATGAAAAGAAGAAACATAAATTATAATGAGTCCGGACCTGGACATATTTTTTTTATACATGTACCTCTTGGGGCTCGTTAGTACATTAGCCGTACCAAATATGAATCCGTTATTTCATTCCCTCTCAAAGTTATGACAAAAAACAGGTTTGGCCAAAAATTATTTAACACCCTGTAACTTCGTAATGAAGGCCCAATGAGACATTTCTATGGGAGGTTCCGGTTACCACTGATGTTCTCTACCTCCTATTAAGCTATGTCCCTCTCATGATGCAACACCCTGTATATCAATTTGCTGTAGTACCATTTGGTTTGCAATCTTCCGCAGCAGCATTAATAAGGGCACTTCAGGCCATACTAAATAAATATGACAATTTTTGTAACCATTATATAGATGACATTCTAATATTTTCCGAAAACGAAACAGAACATTTTGAACATATTGAAATTATATTAAAAACATTAGACGAAACAGGGTTAAAACTAAATATAGAAAAATGTCAATTTTTTCAGAGAAGGGTACAATACTTGGGGTACATAATAAATGAAAAAGGTATAGAAATTAATCAGGATAGATTAGACGAAATTAAAAATTTTCCACGTCCTAATAATCTTAGAACGTTAAGAGGCTTTCTGGGCGTGTTAAACTATTGTAAGAGATTTATTCCGGACCTTTCACGTAAACAAGTACCTCTTATTGAGCTACTTAGAAAAGGAACAAGGTGGAAATGGGACGCGAACAGAAAAAAAGCGTTTCAGGGCTTAAAAACGAGTTTTCATAAAAATTTATTACTAAGCAACCCGGATTATAATGAAACATTCATTTTACGTACTGATGCGTCCGACTATGCTATATCAGGAGAGCTAGTTCAGGTGCAAAAAGGGGAAGAAGTACCGATTTGTTTTGTGTCCAGGATATTGAAAGGGTACGAAACCCGATACTCAGTACCAGAAAAAGAAATGCTTGCATTATGTTATTCAGTGACTCGTCTGAAATATTTTTTGATGGCTAATAAATTTATCATAGAAACAGACCACGCAGCTTTGCAATACTTATTAAATAATAGATTTACTAATAATAGAATATATCGTTGGTCATTGTTAATACAAGAATACCATTTTTCCATAAAACACATATCAGGAAAAACAAACATAACTGCAGACACTTTTTTATTATTATTAGCCGTTAGTCGAGTCCGAGTATAAAAATGTTACAGTCGATAAATTGTGTACAATAAAAAACAAGTAAAAGGTGTAGTCTATTGTAATTCCCATTCATCTACGGTGCACATGACTATGGCTTTAGAGGCCAATTCGGGAGAGCACATGTCGACCGCAGTCAGGACAAACATAGACCTGGTTAGGTCTTGGATTCGGCCTTCTTGCAGCAACATTTCCTTGATAGCTGGCCACAACCCCTCGCGATTCCTAACTCTGCCTAACTCCATGCCTAACTCCAGGTTCTGTCCGCTGCAAGTTGTTCCCATTGCTCGTCTGCAATACCGCAGGATTTTAGATTTTCATGGAGAGCGTCTTTGAACCTCTTTCGTTGACCGCCACGCCTTCTTCTACCGCTTAGCAATTCACCATAAAGTGTACATTTAGGAAGGCGGTTATCATGCATACGATGAACGTGACCTGCCCATCTTAGGCGTGTGAAATAAGCACCTCAATTGGAAGGCTGTTTGCTCTCCTGAGTACTTCCACGTTTGATATGCGATGGAACCAACGGATTTTCATCATACTTCTGAGGTGTCTTTGCTGAAAACGTTCTAATTCTTTCACATGACGACGGTAAGTGACCCAGCTTTCACATCCATACAGCAGTGTTGGAATGACAACTGCTCTGTAGACAGCCATTTTCGTTGACAAAGCAAGGTCGTGGTTGTCAAATACTCTCTCTCTAAGAGTGCTCTAGATGCAGCGTTAATTCTATTGCGAATCTCGCTGTCCATGTTTGCTTTGTCATTAACAACGTTGCCTAAGTAATTGAACTGATCCACAATTTCAAGAGAATTTCCGTTAAGTGTAATGTCTATTTGGTTCACTTGATGAGGAGTTGACATAATCTTAGTCTTTCCAATGTCGATTTTAAGTCCCAAGGAATCATAGCTCTGGGCATACACATTTAAAAGTTCTTGAAGCTCTTCCGGCGTAGAGGCTAAAAGTGCACAGTCATCCGCATACTGGAGATCACAAATGAATCGTGTGCGTGTCTTCGTGAAAGCTCTAAAGCGCCCTATGTTAAAGAGACCGCCATCAAAACGGTATCTGAGACCTATTCCTCTGACTGTCAGTTTGTTGTCAACAATAATTGTTAGAGCAGTGGTAAACAAATTAAAGAGTAGGGGTGCCAGGACACATCCCTGCCTAACTCCAGTGAGGGTTTGGAAAGGTTCGGTTGCCTCATTATTATACATAACCTGGGCGTTGTTGTTTGTATGTAGACTGCGACATACTTCCACAAATTTTCTAGGGACACCTAAGCGGAACATAATTTTCCAGAGCACTTCCCTGTCCACCGAGTCAAACGCCTTGGTTAAATCAATGAAGGCCATGTGAGTTTCTCCTTGATGATCGAGTGCTTTTTCTTGAAGCTGTTTAAGTGTGAAGATTAAATCCGATGTGCCTCGGTTTGGTCTAAAGCCACTCTGTGTTTCAGGAAGTAACTTTTCCATAACAGGTGTTAGCCTATTTGCCATCACTTTAGTGAGTATCTTCCCTCCAACAGCCAGGAGAGCTATACCCCTGTAATTTCCACAGTTCGCAGCGCTCCCTTTGTTTTTGAAGAGGTTAATTAAAAGTGTATCACGAAACTCCTGCGGAGCTTGACCACTTTCCCACACGACATCAAACAGTTTTTTGAGGTAGAGTATGAGCTCTGACGACACAGCTTTAAAGATCTCAGCTGGGAGTGAGTCGGCGCCGGGAGATTTGTTATTTTTTAGCTGCCCAATGGCGGTTAAGATCTCTTCCGTTGTTAGTGGTTTATCTAAGTCTTCGAAGGTGTCATATTGAGGGATAAGATTTATAATATCGTGATCGGCTTGACTTTGCTCGTTAAGAATGTTAGAGTAGTGTTCTTTCCATCGGGCTCTTATTTCCTGGTCTTCTTTGAGGAGATTTCCATTTAAATCTTTAATAGGGCACATATTTTTCCGACTGGGGCCGTACACTGCTTTTACTCCTTGAAAGAAATTCCTGTAGTTGTGTGAATCGGCGTACCTTTGAATTTCTCTAACCTTGCTTGCCCACCACTCGTTCTTTATTCTTCTAATTTCGCGTTGCGTTTCATACTTAAATTGGGTAAAAGCTTCTGCTTTTGATGAGTCGTTGGGGTGGTTGATAGCGTTTTGGAAGGCAGTATGTTTGCGGTCAAGAAGTTCTTGTATAAAAGCTTCATTGTCATTGAACCAGTCCTCCTGTTTTTTACTTGCTGCATTGTCAAGAATTTCCTCACTCGCACTTTTTAAACTGTCTTTAATTTGTGTCCAGGTAGCAGCGACATCTACAGAATTGGTTTCTTCTAGTGCACTCAGATTCTCTTGAACTTTTTGCTTTAGCTGTTCGACGGTTTGTTGGTCACGCAATTTACTAATACAGAGACGGAGTCTACGTTTTACTTGAGTTCTTCGGTGTTTGGGTCTCATAGCAATTTTCATTTTAGAGACAACAGGACGATGATCGGTCCAATATTCGCTATCAATGCGCGCCTTTGTAATTTGGATTTGCAGACATTTTAAGTAGGATAAATCAGGACAAATCGGTAAAGCCTAACACTTTTCTTGTAGCAATGAATCAATTTAGAAGTATATTGGGATTATATTCAGAAAAGAAAATAAAAGAAAGTCAGGAAAGGTTAGTTGAATTACGAGAGAAAATTACAAATCAAAATTACGGGGGTTTTAAAATAAAAGAGGGTTTTATAATAAAAGTTTTTGATGAACAGGAAGTTTATGTCATAGATAAAATTTTAACCAAAAAAATAATAAAAGATCTGCATATACGTTTTGGACACATTGGTATTAGGAAAACATGGAAAATCTTTAGAGAAAATTTTTATGCCCAAAATGATATAACAATTGTAAAAAGTTCTATAAAGAATTGTGAACTGTGTTGTTTAGGAAAATATAAAAATCACATCAATCAAAATATTATTGAAAGTATTATTGTAGAACGACCACTAGAAATGGTAGCAATTGACTATATTTCTGATTTAGTTTAGAAGTTTATAAAATTATTTCCATGCAAACGTTGCAATACAAATACCACCATTATAGCCCTAAATGAATATTGTAAAGAGATAGGAAAACCTAGTAAAATTCTAACCGATAATGCCACCTATTTTGATAATAATCGATTTAAAAAATTCTGCAATGAAAATAATATAAAGTTAATTTTCACCTCAATTCGTCATGCAAATGCAAACCCGGTAGAAAGATATAATCAAGAGGTTATTAAAATGTTAAGATTATACACGCATCAAAAACATGAACTTTGGTTGGAACAGGTACAACAAATAGAACATTTCATAAATAATACTCCGAAATCAGTTACAGAACTATCACCTATTTTAATAATGAAAAATAAATTACCAGATCGTCCATGGAAAAGTAATCAGAAAGATGAGATAGAAAAATTATATTTACAAGTTAGGGAGCGAATTTATAAAAATGCTGCTAAATATAAAAGAAAGACTAATAGCAAAGTTAAGAAAAGGACAAAATTTAAAATAGGGGATTTAGTTATCATAAAAGCATTAAGACGACCAAATTATAAGAAAAAAATTTGTAAAAAACTACAACTACCATATCAAGGTCCATTTAAAATTAATAGAATATTGGGAGAGAATACTATGAGATTTTTGATGAGAAAAGGGAAATTATTAGAGGAAAATTTCATATAAATTTATTATACCCATATAAAACCTAAAATAGACAAAGTTTGATCAAATCTCATGTCTTAAAGTAGATAATATCCACAAAACATTGAACTAATTTTGAGATATATTATCTAGAGGGGAAATGACATGTAATTTGATTTACGTTAGGGAAATGATTAACCTGGGACTGGTTAACTGGAGATCTTTCAATTCATAATGGGCAAAGTAGCCAGAATATAATAGTAGTCTTACAGGTGTGACTCACAAAATAGAAATAAAATTGTTTAAAATTAGTTTTAATGTAGAATTTAAGAAATTTATAAATGTACCTTTTAAAACCTTGCATTAGGTAGACATTAAACAAGGTTAAATATAATTAGATTGTTGTAAATTAGCCATTAAAGTTCTACGATGGTTTAAAAAACCAATTCCAAGCATGTAGTTAACTGCATGGGACCCAAGTCCTTTTATGCATCGTGGAAGTAACGATAAATCTAAAGAAAACAGGAACATTAGTAAAATTCAGAACTTTTTGGTATAAAACTCAAGAGAAGTAATAATGATCTATACTATACCCATTTCTAATCAATGGCATGCCACAATTGTTATTAAAAGGGACTTATATTAATAATTTTAATATTTATAAATGGCCAAAGTGACAATTTCAATTAAAATGGTCATTATGTGAAAATGTGCAATCGTAATGGAACTAAGTGTGTAGAACTTAAAAGTTACATACCTTAGGGTGAATTAATATACACCAGCTCTTGAATTTAATAGCTGTATGGGGCCTATGGAACACTAATATGTGAAGGTTGTCATCTCAGACCAATTTTCTTTGGTAAATCAAAAATTTACTATATGTGGTCATTTTATATTTGATAGAATTGTGGTAGAGACTATAATAAACGTCCAGAGACACTTTCAGTGCACAAAGTTTGGCTAATTTAGTCCATTTTGAGACATGTTAGGGCAAGACACTTCCTAAAAAGAGAAATATATGATATTTTAAATAAAGAACGTTGTTCAAAGCATTTAATAGTTGAGTTATTGTAAAATAGCATGTAAAGAGAAGTTTTCAATAGTTTCAATAGTTTTTGGTGGAATTATAAGTAGTTTTAAGGCATAATGAGAAAAAATTCAAAAAATTTGTAAAAACATTAAAAATGCACTTAGAGAGCTCAGAGAGGTAGCAAAATGATTCTTAAAACTCATGGAGTAAAAGTAAAAATATAGGATAGGATTATTTATTGAGATAAAATCAAAAAAAGAAAATATTTATTTTGATTGTCAAAGTTTCCAAATATCAAATTGGCGAAATCCATAAAATTTAAAAATAACTATGGAGACAATGCCAAAAGGATCGAAAATTATTATTTGTAAAAGCTAGACGCGTTTTTCTGAACTCTTGAAAAGAACATAAAAGAAACATCAATAAGACGTTGAGATTATGCAATTTTGAGGATTTTCTCATTAATAAATAAGTATTTTATAATTGCAAGGTATTTGTAACCCTAAAAATAAGAAAATTGTACTTACCTGTATAAAGTGTAGCAGATTAATCCAAAAAATAAGTGCACATCAAGTTCCGATATAAAATAAAGTGTTTTACGGTCCACAAATCGACGAGAAGCCATTGACGGTAGCCAGTTTTGACGGAGATTTGCCGTAGAGCTGAAAGCTGTCAACCAGACCACGAATGAGAATAAATAGCAGACCATACCCAACGTGTGATACTCAGGTATTGTTTGCAAACAATAATAATAAAAAGAGCTCGTACAATATTGTACAACACATTATTTGTCCTATTTTCATTATATATTTATTTATTTAGTTAAGACTTGTTTTTCCACAATTGTTAATAACATATTGCCACCGAAAACCATTAAATTTGTCAATCATACTTGAGTTTTTATGAAAGATATAGAGTCCTATTTAGAACCTACTAACTGCTGATAAGGAGATCTTTTGCTTGACTAGCTTCAGGGTAAAATCGATAGGTGTCGCCTATAGTTTTACAAATTAATATTAAAATTTTTAAATATCAAACTAAAATTCCAATAATAGACTTTTAATATATCAAAATTAAAATATATAATAAATTATAGAAGTTGAGGTGAGGATTTTGTTGGCGTCTAACGTCGAGCATCATTTAAAGTTCATAGCAATTTGGCGAACCGACATACGGCTTTGAAAAATATAATGTTATTAATAAAACATTATAAAATTTAACAAACGTACATTACAATATATATATGTATATATATATATATATATATATATATATATATATATATATATATATGTTATATCAGCTTTCCACATTGTTAATATCTTATTAGTATTAAGTCCATTATCAGTAACATTCTCACAAAGTAATTCAATACCAGTATAGTTAAATTCATAAATTATATCATATTCCTTTTTATTATCTTTGTAACCCAATACGTCTGCTGTTTTAAAACACATACAGTCTGGAATTACTCTGTGAAATGCGAATATAGCAATCTGATGCTAATTCAGCATTTATTGTAAATATTATAAATGCACGTAAAAGACATATGCCATTCAGTTAGCAAAATATAGTTAAACTCAGTGTTTCTCATTCGAGATCCACATTTTAATAATTTCTTTCAAAGTATTAATTTTATAAGCTGGTACGCTCTGCTACCAAGCATAAGTATTCAAGTGAATATTGTGAAAATCTCCATAATAATAATAATTGTAAATATTTTAAATAAATTGTTTTTAAAAAACCAATCAAGGAAGTTCAAATCTAACAATTGGCGCAGTCGGTAGGATCCGCAAAACATTATCAGAACACGAATATTCCAACTGGTAATGGTGGATTTCATCCTTCAACGGAAAAAGAACCGTAATTCCTACAACAAATCGAAGAATAATCATTCACTCAAGAAAAACAAGCAACTAGTTATAAGAAACAAGCAACTTCTACGCACGAATCAACTGGTACCATACTATGGAAAAATCCTGTAAGTACATTTTAACATTGAATCATTTTTAAGTGCTTCGAATTTATTTTATTTATTTTTCGTACTTTTTGTCGCGTTAAGACAAAGTCCGATTATCTAATATAAACCTTTCCTAGAAACTCAAACGAAATAAACTTTTAAAATGGCAAACGAACAAGTACAACAAGTACGACAAGTACAAGAAGTACAAGAAGTACAAGAAATAGAACCGTACAGACTTTCTGAAATTTTTTCTATTATTCCCGAATTTGAGGGCGAACAAATCTTTCTGAATACCTTTTTGAATGCTTGTGACCATGCCCGCCACATGGCCATTAACGATCAACAGATCTTATTAACTTTACACATAAAAAATAAACTCCGTGGGCGAGCAGCCCAGCTAATTAACTCTAGAAACCCAGCCACTTGGGCTGAAATCAAACAACTGCTGTCAGTTCATTTCGGAGATTCACGGAACCTGACGTCTCTAATCCAAGACCTGCAACGAATCAACCAACTTCCCAATGAATCACCCGCTAATCACCTAACATTCTTCTCCCGCTTGCAAACTCACAATGCCAAGATGCACGCATCAATTCAAAAGACTAATTTGACGCCTGAACAAAAAGACGCTCAGTCTCAACTTATCGAGACAATGGCTCTAAACACCCTCCTTACTGGTCTAGAACCAAACATAGGCAAAATAATAAGAGCAGGAAACCCCCCTAGTATGCTTGAAGCATCTCAACGCATCAGGCGAGAGCTTCAACTCTCCTATTTCGAAAACCAAAAATTCAATAAACCAAATAACTCTCGTGATATTCAAGCGCCTATCAAAAAACCGAATGTTCAATCCTTTACGAAAACATGTTCTTACTGCAAGAGAACAGGACACGTCATTAACGAATGCCGAGCTCGTCAACAACCTTCTCAAAAACATAATTACCCAAATTTCACCCCACAAAATAATATTCCGAATTTTCAAAGGCGATATGCCGCTCCACAACAACAGCAGCAGAGGCCATTCCCCCAACAAATATTCTCAAATCAGAACCAGAGACCCAATCAACCTTTCAATAGACCCAACCATTTTCAACCCCGACCGTCTGTAATTCAACCAAACCCGAATTTCAGTTGAAATAATAACCAACCACGAACGCATCACATAAATTACCCAATACAAAACCATTCGAATGACGATTACCAAGGAGACGCAAATACTGCACTCCAAGAATTCCCATATGAGCACCAAGAGTATTTTTCAGAAGAACAATACCAATATCCTAATTCTCAGGATTTTCAATTAGGTTCCCAAGCTTTTCAAGACCCCCAGATTACCAGACCCAGTACCCCAAACTTTTCCCCCAGGAAAACCCCGTTATGTTCCCAGAGACGACCCCGGACAATTACAACGCGATTTCAGACCTAACATCTCAAGTCCAATCAATAAACTTAGACGATTTCAATCCGCACCTAAACTTCCCAAAACAGGGATTCATGTAAACACATTGTCCAAATCACTATTAACCGTCAAATCAAAAAACCTGCACTACATCAAAGATATCACTAACACATTTAACCTGTTGATCGATACCGGTGCAGGAATTTCAATTTTCAAAGAAAAAACCGCTGAAAAGATTTTGAACACATTTCCTGAAAATGCCGTTATTCAAGGAATAACTAGTGAAAAAATTTTAATAAGAGAATCAAAACTTATTCCGTTTAATATAGGCGACCCTCACAAAGTTTACATTTATAACCTCGACATAGAATTTGACGGACTCCTCGGAGCGGACTTTTCAGAACATTATGATTGTATAATAAACATAAAGAAAAGGAAACTTACTACAAACTTTAAAACAGTTCCCCTGTATAAGGCAGGTGAAGAATCTAACGAACCCACAGTTGTCAGTAATAACGCAAATTATAATTTAAATTTTAAAAAGGAAAACATAATATCTATTCAACCTCGCACAGAACAAGTTTTCAAACTAAATTGCAATTTAATAAATACTGATGTTATACTGCTAGCACAAGAAAAAGAAAAAGTTAGACTACCTAATGCACTAGTCAAAATTAATGAAAAAGACGAATTTTTAACGTCCGTAATTAACGCTAACGCAATACCAAAAATTATCGACTTTTCTGACTTAAAACTAGAACCGATAACATAGTTCGAACTAGCTTGTAACATGAACATTTCTTATACCAACTCAGATCAACTTCAAAATGACGTTACGGATAGACTTTACGAAATTCAAAATCAATTACGATTAGACCATCTTAACGACGAGGAAAGAGAATCAATTACCGATTTATGTCTTAAATTTTCTGATATCTTCTACCTAGAAGGCGATTCGCTAACTTTTACAAACGAAATAAAACACGCGATAGACACTAATAACGCCAAGCCCGTCTTTACTAAATCGTACAGATACCCTCAAGTCCATAAGGAAGAAGTAAAACACCAAATTACCGAAATGCTTAATCAAGGTATAATCCAACCATCTATCTCACCCTGGTCCTCTCCAGTGTGGGTTGTGCCGAAGAAGCTCGACGCTTCGGGCAAACAAAAATGGAGAGTCGTCATCGACTACCGAAAACTGAATGAATTAACCGTTGACGACAAGTACCCTCTGCCTAACATCTCAGACCTCCTCGACCAGCTAGGAAAGTGTGAATACTTCACCACTTTAGATCTCGCGTCTGGTTTTCACCAGATCGAAATTGATAAAAAAGACATCCAAAAGACAGCTTTTTCTGTAGAAAATGGTCATTACGAATTCGTTCGTATGCCATTTGGTCTAAAAACGCACCCTCCACCTTCCAGCGCGTTATGGACAACATTCTTTTAGGCATTCAAAACGAGCGCTGTCTCGTTTATATGGATGACATAATTATATATTCACCCACCATTCATGAGCATGTTTCCAGACTCACAGAAGTCTTTAAAAGATTAAGGAAAGCTAATCTCAAAATCCAGCCGGATAAGTGCGATTTCCTCAGGAAGGAAGTAGCTTATCTAGGCCACCTCATCACCCAAGATGGAGTCAAACCAAACCCTTCAAAAATTGAATGTATCCAAAACTTTCCGGAACCAAAAACCCAAAAAGACATCAAATCCTTCTTAGGACTCGCCGGATACTACAGGCGTTTCATCCCTAACTTTGCCAAAATCTCTAAACCCCTTACTAAACTATTGCAAAAAGACATCCCATTTAATTTCGATTCAACTTGTAAAAATTCTTTTGATGAACTCAAACACGCATTGACTTCTACTCCCATTTTAATATACCCAAATTTCGACGAAACCTTTCTCCAAACAACAGATGCTAGCGCGTACGCTATTGGCGCTGTACTTTCCCAAGGACCCGTAGGCAAAGACCTCCCTATTGCTTATGCATCGCGAACACTTTGTAGTGCAGAAACGAAGTACTCCACGATTGAAAGAGAGCTTCTAGCATTGTGTGGGCGGTAAAACACTACAGACCATACCTCTTCGGAAGAAAATTTATACTTATCACTGACCATCGACCATTAACGTGGCTATTCTCGATTAAAGATCCCGGTAGCAGACTCGCACGTTGGCGCCTCAAGCTAGAGGAATATGATTATGAGATCATATATAAGCCAGGAAAAATTAACAAGAACGCAGACGCTTTATCCCGTATTAAAGTAAATCACGTACAAAAATGTATAGCGTTCCATAACAATATCCAAAATTTAGATGACTCATCTGACACAAACGACAACCCTGAAGAAACTTCACCAGAACAAATAACCCAAGAATACGACACATTCGAAAAATTGTATCAGACAACCTCTCTCATTGACTACACAAAAATTACATTTTCAAACAACCAATTACTTGACAAAGACCACAGAAACATAATAACGTTCTTTCAACAAGACAGTCTACAAGACTTCCACTATAGAATTATAGAGGACATTTTTGAAGAAAACCCCGACTTTATCAACAATAAAATTAACATTCTTTCCAGTAAAACCATAAAGAAACGATCATACTATATCGTACCTTTACCTTTCGATCCCGGTTCAGCTATATTACAACTTTTCGTTACAATATATAAAAACAAAAACGACATTGACCCATCTAAGACATATTACGTCGAAAATAACCTAAACTTACCCATCCTTGAAATTTTATCATTTATTTTCAGTGACAAAGACATAAAACTAGTTATATGTCAAGACATTGTCAGAACCCCTGACGAAGACCAAATTCCCATTGTTACATGGCCTATGTCCATTTAACAGTTTTATTTAAAAACTAGTGTTTTGTGGATAGTTAGCACGACCTGTATATTTTTTGGATTCAGTTTTTGCAGGTGAAACTGTTTTCAACTAACAGAATTTTACATGTATAACTGCTAAACCATTTCACACTGTTTATGTACTTAGTTTTATATCTTAGGAACTGTCATACTCTAACACTATTATGTATCTCATATCCGTTGTAATACATCATTATTATCCCAGGAAACAATTTGTCTACAAAATTTAGTTACATCAGATATCTATTTTTCAATTTTTATATTTTTGTTTACTATGGAGTACATATGGTTATTTTCCTTACCTTCTCTCATTCTATATATAGTAAATCCTATAACATGTAATATGTTACAGATTTATCAATAATATCAATACGTTTTCCTACTTATTTACATCTGTTAATATTTGTTGTTATGTATAAAATAGAAATTAATATAATTTTTAACTGTGGACTTCAGTAATTGATATTACAATTTTTATATCCCAGTTACAAAGTGTTGAACATACAGGTAATTTCATTTCATTATACTCATTAAAATATTTTAGTTAATCTTCAAATTTTGCCTTTGATATAATTTCAATTATTTTTAAAATAAATTTTGAATTCAAAGTCAATTCTTTTTAATTTAATAAGTAGTTAAAATGCTATATGTACCACATGGTTGTAAAAATATTTTTCTCTTTCCTTTTAATTTTTTTGGCAATTTATAGTCTAAGAAATCAGCTTACTCGTGCATAGCTAATAATAACTCGTGCATAGCTAATAATAACTCGTGCATAGCTAATAATTACTATTGCATAGCTAAAATTACTTTTGTACTGCTAATCAGATTACTTTTGTATAGCTTAAATTAATTTCCTGCAGCTTTGTATAGCTAGCTTAATGTTTCGTGCAGCTAATTTAAATATATTTTGTACAGCTAACTAGCTTATATTTGCATAGCTAACATTGCTTAAATTTTGCATAAATAACTTGCATAAATTTTGTATGTGCTTATATTTGGTTAAATTTCCTACAACTTTCACCCCATTCATTGAGAGGCGTAAATTGCCAAGAAAAATTTAGAATTCTTGCAATAAGAGACAATTGTGGGCCTGGATTGCTGTCCCAGAACCAGCCACCTGAACCATAAACCACCACAGGATACTGGTATCAATTTGTCTTATATATATATATATATATATATATATTTTCACATTTCAATTTGTCTCAAAACCGATTTGTCTAATTTTCTTTCATGTAATATATTTTGTCATTCATTTTAAACTATCTTTTTATTTCTCTTACCAACAATTTCAGCCTGATCTATAGCAGACTGGTTATTCGAGAAAAAGAGACAATTTTGCTTATTTTACTATAGATGGTGCCCAATTTAACATCAATTTTTCTTTGTCTCCTTTTCTCGAAATAAACAGAAATCTGTCGCTTATGTTGTACATGTCAGAAAGGGTAAGTTTCTCCACTCTTACGAATGCTCTGGACCCACGGCTCTCTGCTCCGGCTTAAACCAGCTAGTCGTCCGCACATGTTGCCTCAATTCTTTCTCAAAAATAAATAATAAGAGAAAGGAGGTAACACCATAATACTCAACCAATTTCATGCTGGTAAAAACAATCTTCACCGTGGCATAAACGAAATTATTCGTAGAATA
This sequence comes from Leptura quadrifasciata, assembly GCA_963675555.1. Classification (NCBI taxonomy): domain Eukaryota; kingdom Metazoa; phylum Arthropoda; class Insecta; order Coleoptera; family Cerambycidae; genus Leptura; species Leptura quadrifasciata. The sequence goes on along the minus strand of OY776676.1, from coordinate 74,152,924 downwards.
AAAAATAAGTACAACTGGAACGGACTAACGAAGGACGTTGAAAAATTTATAAAATCTTGCGAAATTTGTCAAGACAAAAATTTTACGAAAAAATCTTGATAACCCTTTGGTTATCACTGAAACACCTAAAACCCCCTTTGAACGTGTCAATATCGACATCATCCAAGTTCCCACCAAATATTACGCCCTAACCATTAGAGACGAATTAACCAAGTTCACCCAAGCTTACGTTATACCCGACAAAACTGCTAAATCTATCGTAAACACTCTCTTGCTCTACTTTCAACATTTTGGTACACCCCTTCGTATACATTGCGATTGTGGAAATGAAATTGACAACATGCTTCTCAAAGACCTTTGTACCCTTTACAACATTAAACTGTCTTTCTCTAGCGTACATCACCCGCAATCTAACGGCTCGATTGAGAGATTTCACGCAACGCTTATGGAAATGATTAAAGCCAATAAATCAGAAAACCCCAACGAACACCCATTAACCGTTTTACCATAAGCTATCATTTGTTACAACAACTCTACTAACAAAACACACGATTTCACCCCGTACGAACTAGTATTCGGGCACACCTCAAGCCGTCCACCCGAAACACTCTATAATCAGAAAGAATTAATATCAAAATACGTACGAGATCTAAACAACAGAATCTCGCACTATTATAAAATAGCCCGCACAAGAACAGAACTGCAAAAAGCAAAGGCCAAGGCACGATTCGATAGACACGTAACAGATAATTTTGAATTTAATATAGGCGATAAAGTTTATGTCAAAGAGAGTCAAATAAAGAATAAGCTCGGAAACAAATTCAATGGACCATTCATAATTAAGGAAATTCTAAAAAATTCCGCTATACTTTATAACCCCGAGACTGAACAAAAACCAACATTGATAGAATGAAACCATACTTTGAAAATTAATTTATTTTTCAGGTTTCTTCTACTGCTTAAAGCAGTATCACCTCAATACACGATCGAAACTATTAACAACACCCTAGGAATATACTATCACGAAGAAGACCGCATCGAAATATCAAACGACAAATGGACGCTTTTAGTTTACAAAGACATAGAACCAATCAAATTGACCCTTGACCACAACAATAACATTCTAAACGACATGATAACGACATTTACAACTGACAACCCCCGTATGACAACATTTCGATCAGAAATCCAAACACACATTAGCCCAAATCTCACAATCTTTAGAGTTAAAGGTTGAAGAAATATTCGCGGACACAAAATGCTATAAACACGGCATTTTAAATGGAATAGGGACAGTATGGAAAGCTATCACAGGTAATTTAGATGCCTCTGATGGTGAATACTACACAAATTGTATTAACAAACTAATGAGCGACGAACACCAATTAGAAAATTTACTAAAAAACCAAATTTCGGTAACAACTTCAGTAATAAGAAGTTTTAATTCAACCGTCCAGAAATTAAAAATAGACGAGGAAACCTTTAATAAGGACATAAAGGAAATCGAAAATTCAATCTACGATATATGAAACGATTTAGCGTACATTGAATCGAAATTACGAGTACTCGAGTTATGTGAATCCTTGATGGAAAGTTACATGTTTTTAGAAAATAATTTAAAGATAACATTTTAAATTCAATTACGTTTGCAAGATTAAAAATCTTACATAGTTCGATAATCACTCCGAAAGTTCTGGCCACTTCTCTTCAAGAAATATCTCAGTCTTTACACAAGAACAACTTGCCAATAACTCCACAAATTTCAAAAATAGCTCAATATTTTGATATAATAGAACTCCAAGCTTTTCAAGCTGGAACTAGAGTAATATTTGTTTTAAAAATTCCGTTAACAGAACCAGAAAGATATACCCTCTACCACCTTTATCCCATTCCTATATTAGATAATCGAACAGGACATCATCATATCCTGTCAACTACGCATAAATATATAGCCAAAGACGATGATTCTTTGTTATTTGTACCTCTCCCAGATGTCGACAACTGCAAAACGCTAAACCCAAGTACAAGACTTTGTTCGAATGTGCTTCCATACCCCATAGACAGTGATGCGATATGTGAAGCCCAAATCCTAAGACAATTAAGTGTAGTGCCCCGGACTTGTCAGTCAAACCTGCTGTTTGCTAAAGATTATAACATACAAAAACTCAAAAACAATAAGTGGCTAATATCAATCTCGGACAATTTACCGGTTACAGTGAAGTGCAACAATAGAGACGTTACGACGAAAATAATAAATATGAACTCTATCTTAACCTTACAACCAGAATGCAGCGCTTTCATAGGCAGCACCAGAGTACATGCATCCTCATATCAACAGGACAACGTCAGTTACAGCAACCACGCAGTGCGGATACCGTACGATTGTTGTAACCATTTACCGGAGAAACACAAACTTCCAACGTTAAAACCACTAAAATTGAGTAATCTTAATACGGACGATTTAAACATTGCTAAACATAAGTTAGATCAATACTCTGACGATTTAGATAAGCTAATCAACGAACCATTTGTAACCAAAAATATTTCCTGGTTCACCTATTTAACCATAGCTTTAGTTATTACGCTTATTATTTTGTATATAACCTGCAAATGTAAGAGAAGAAGAAGGGAGAGGATTCAATTACCTCTCACCACTATACTATTTACATTAGTCTGTATAAGACTAGCAGGTTGGCCACTGTCATTTGTCTGCTCCATGACCTATGGCATACTGAGGAGAACTAATAAGTTCGAAACCGGTCTATGTCTGGTCAGGGAGTTAACAAATGACATTGGCTACCAATTTTTCATGATTTGTTAGGTGTAATTCAATGCAGGTCGGGGTATTTGCCCGCTGAGTAGTCGTTTCCTGCAAATCATGTATAATAACAATATATATATATATATATATATATAAAATGTGCTGTTCTACTTTTATTGAACTTAATAATTTGCAGTACTAATCAAACTTTAACTTGTTTATTTCCAATAGATAAACCCAAAAAAAAAACTTTAAAACCAAAAGATCAAATTAAAATCTCTTACCTTTTGATCCGAAAGTATGTCAAATTTATTTAATGGGCCGGCTAGCTTATCTTTTCCTTCAGGAGCAGGTTCAAATTCAGTTCCTGTTTTAAAATGAAATTTTATTAACGTAAAATTTTTAATCTGATATAAGTAATTTATTTTCCTTGATATTTAGATAATTTAGCAGTTTTATAATAGGTTCGAAAGTCTAATACACTATTTAAATTTTAATATACAACCTTGTCCAAAACTAAACACACAAAAACCTTCCTTCTTCGTAGCTACACTCTTCTCTTTCCAAATCCAACAATTCTCCTTTCATTAATTCTTCACCTTATCTCGTCCTTATCTCCGCCGCAATTCCTATTCACAATAACACCTCTTCCTTCTTATTTACAGTCTATTTTTACTCTTCTTCGCTGATCTCCACAATTTCTTACTTTTCAATTCAATTTCAAATTATTAATCCTTGTTTATTATTTTTCTTCTTCACTCCCTAATTTTCACTTGTTCTTTTTTTTCTTAAATTTGTTTTTCCCTTTTACAACCTCTCTTTTATCTGTTGTTTGTTGTTCTATATCACTAAATATCAAAGTACTCAAAATAAACAAAACAAAACACCATATGAATTTTGATTAATAACCTAACTTAAACCTCCTTGTCTTTCTCCAGGAAAACATTTACCATCTATAAAAAAATTTCCTACTTAAAAGAAATGTCATAATGACTTAAATGTCAGAAATTATTTCAACTACAACTTAATAACTACTAACATAGATGTCGGTATCAAACTTACTGTTGACATCAAATAAAAACTTAAAAACTATTAAAACAACTCTAAACAAGTATTAACATTCTAAAACACATACCTTTCGGATATTTAGCTAATTTAAATAAATTTTGAAAACCATCTAAAGGAAACAAACAAATTCAAACCCTGATTCAGCAAATAACACAAACATGCACTCTTCGTAATCGTCCAATATGCGAATACATAGCAATATATATATATATATATATATATATGGTGTAATGGTGAGAGGTAAGTGAATCCTCTCATGTGGTCAAATGCTACTATACACCAGACATAAATGTCTACATGGCGCATAGCGACTTGCTATTTTGCAAGTATCGAGAGCGGCAACCTTCAGTCCTTGGTGGACTTAACCTATACTGTTATTATATATGATTTGCAGGAAACAACTACTCAGCGGGCAAATACCCCGACCTGCATTAAATTATACCTTACAAATCATTTGGTAGCCAATGTCATCCGTCACATTTATGATGTTTGGTGTATAGTAGCATTTGACCACATGAGAGGATTCACTTACCTCTCACCATTACACCATTTACACTAGTTTGTATAAACCTAGCAGGTTGGCCACTGTAATTTGTCTGTTCCATGGCCTATGGCATACTGATGAGAACTAATAAGTTCGAAACCGGTCTATGTCTGGTCAGGGAATTGACAGATGACATTGGCTACCAAATGATTTGTAAGGTATAATTCAATGCAGGTCGGGGTATTTGCCCGCTGAGTAGTTGTTTTCTGCAAATCATATACAGGGTTACTGGTAATTCGATACATTCCTTTGGAGATGTGATGGGGCATGAGCTAAGGAGTAAATCTAGCCCTAACATACATTATGCAAAACTCAATAGTTTTTGAGATATTTCAATTTTTTTGTTTTTCTCAAAAAAGTAGATCTTAATGCCTTAAAAGCTAATTTCCGAAAAATCTACTTGACATCTAAACATTTTTTTTTTACTGGATTACTTGTCCAATATTATAGATATCCGTTTGGAATGAAAAATATCCGGAAACATTTCGATCATGTGAACATTTAAAATAAAAACTTGTAAATTTTTTTTTAAATCAGTTATGAAATTTACCTAGTAGGTTATTTCAAAAAAATATTAATGTAGCACGCGTACAAATTATTATAAAAATTTCCTTATTTCAATAGCTATCTAACTAGGTAGAAATATTTAATGTACCCTTGATAGTTCTAATAAAAAATTAGTAAAGATAATGCTGGTGGCGGAAATTATTAAACGACTAATCGTTCATTTTCATTTAAGTCAGTCAGTCCTTGACTTTGGCTCATTAACTGACATTCTTATCTCCGTGTCCCTTAAGTTTGTCGGTCTTGTTAAATTAGTTATCGAAGATTTTGATTTTGCTCGTAGTTGTTGTTATTAGCTGTTATTGTATTTTCTGTGCAATGGCCGCGTATGCCAACGCAGAATACGCTGATATCTTGTTTGTCTATGGATACTGTGGCGGCAACGCTGCTGAAGCTCGCCGAGAATATGGTCTTTGGTACCCTAACCGCCTCTTACCAAATGCACGTGTATTCAGTACGGCATATCGAAATATCGCTGAAACTGACTCCGTGAAATGTAGAAGAAGTGACGCTGGTGCTCCTCCCGTTTATGAACTAGATGATGAGGAAGAAATATTGAGGTATTCTGAGGAAGACCCAACTAGTTCAACTAATAAAGTCGCAAGACTAACCGGAGCGTCACAATGGAAAGTTTGTTGTACGATACGTAGAGTTGGATGTCATCCTTACCACTATACCCCTGTCCAAGGCTTGGAGGAAGGTGATCCTGGAAGGAGAGTAGAATTCTGTCGCTTTATGTTAAATTCAGATGCAGAAAGTGCAAACTTTTTAACAAGTATTTTATGGACGGACGAGTCGAAATTTAATCGCGAGGGTATAACAAATTTCCACAACCTACATTATTGGGCAGAGGAAAATCCCAAGTTAACACGTGAAACTAGTTTCCAAATGAAGTTTTCTATTAATGTGTGGATGGGAGTCTTTGGCCACTATTTAATAGGGCCACACTTTTTTGCTCAAAATTTAAATGGGGAAATCTATGAAAATTTTTTAAGAAATGATCTGGCGGTGATTTTAGAAGATGTTCCTCTCGCCGTCAGACAGCGAATGATGTTTCAGAACGACGGTTGTCCAGCACATTATCGACTGACAGTACGACAGTTACTTGATCAGCGTTTCCCTAACCGTTGGATTGGAAAAGCGGGCCCAATACCTTGGCCAGCGCGAAGCCCTGACTTAACACCCCTTGATTATTACGTATGGGGTCATATGAAGGAGATGGTCTATGCCACACCAGTCAATACTATAGAAAACCTTAGACAAAGAATAGTCGATGCTGCCCAACACATAAGGCATAATCTGACAACCAGAGTAACAAGGACGGAAATAAGAAGACGCTGCCGTGTCTGTATACGGAATAGGGGCTCCCATTTTGAGCAAGACATATAAAAAATAAAATACAACTTTGAAATTAATGAAGAATTAAACTCTACTTTTAAAATGTTTTTTACTGTTTATCTAAAAATAAAATTCGTACTACTTGTGTTATTTTTACTAATATTTTCTTAGAACTATTAAGGGTACATTGAACATTTGTACCTTGTTAGATAGCTATTGAAATAAGGCAGTTTTTATAATAATTTATACGCGTGTTACATTAATATTTTTTTGAAAAACCTAATAGATAAATTTCATAGCTGATTTAAAAAAAAAAAATTTTAAAGTTTTTATTTCAGATGTTCACATGATCGAAATGTTTCCAGGTATTTTTCATTCCAAACCGATATCTATAGTATTGGACAAGTAATCCAGTAAAAAAAATTTAAAAATGCCAAATAGATTTTTCGAAAATTAACTTTTAGGACATTAAGATCTACTTTTTTGAGAAAAGCAAAAAAATTGAAATATCTCAAAAACTATTGAGTTTTGCATAATTTATGTTAGGGCTAGATTTACTTCTTAGATCATGCCCTATCACATCTCCAAAGGAATGTATCGAATTAACAGTAACCCTGTATAATAACATATATATATGTTGTATAGTATTTGAGCCACTGTATATAAGACGATACGTGACTTTTGCTTCATTTCAGATTATCATATAATATCATATTTCAGCTACGTGCAGATAACAAATTCCCGCTATCATTTATCGCTTACAAAGTATCACATTATATTATATTACATTTTAACTTCTCACGATTATGCTGAATCGGTTGCTTGCTTTTCTTTGTTCATCATTTAGATGACACTGCATCTAAATGTCATAAATAGAACCACGAGACATTTCTGTAACCAGTTATCATACTCACTTTAAATTAAACGCTTAACATTTATTACTGTATTATTTCTAAGAGTCAACGTTGACTCTCTACAAATAAATAAAATTGTTTTTAAAAACTTAGCTACGAAACGCGAGCTATAACATTGGCGCAGTCGGTAGGATCCGTTATACATCCCTGGAACAAGAAGCCTAACTTGTAGTGAAACGTTCGAGAACAAGGAGAACATCTCAACAAGGGTGCCTAACTAGTGCGAGTGATCTGCAAGAACAAGGAGACCTTCCTCACCAGTGGTGGCGGATCCCAATCCCTCGACGGAGGAAAAAACCTACCTATGAAGATATTTACGTAAGTCATTTTTAAGAATCATCACGTTTTATTACTGCTATTTTTATTTTTCACATTTCGCAATTTATTTAAGTGTATTATACTGCTAATACATCCAACGAAAACGAAACAGTTCTGCTATCAATTTTATCCTTATTATTCCCCAAACGACATAATTAGTTTTATTTCATACGTATTATACTGTTAATACGTAATCGTGTGTATTATACAGCTAATACACTCACCAAGTTCCATTTTATTTTAAAGCGACATCGAAGCGTATTATACTGCTAATACGTACTTGTGTGTATTATACAGCTAATACACAAACAGATAAGAAAACCTTTTTTAAATTTAATTTTAATAGTTTGTAACTAAAAGCAACAAAATGTCAGAACAAGAAGCCACCGTTCAAATCGAAGAACAAATTGAGGCTTATAAACTTTCAGAGATATTCTCGATAATACCTGAGTTCGATGGAAACCCCATCAACTTACAAACATTTTTAAATTCTTGCACATATGCTCAAGGAATGGCAATTAATGACCAGTTGTTATTATTGACTATTCATATCAAAAATAAATTGCGTGGCAAAGCTGCCGAATTGATAAATTCGAGAAATCCGGCTACATATGCAGAAATAAAATCATTATTAGAAGCGCACTTCGGAGATTCTAGAGACCTAACATCTCTAATCACTGACCTACAACGCATCCATCAATTACCTAACGAATCTGCGTTAACCTTTGTATCACGGTTGCAAACGCACAATGCAAAAATGCATGCCGCAATCCAAAAACAAGCTTTGTCCAAAGAACAGAAGAAATCTCAAACTGATTTAGTCGAAACTATGACGCTAAATAATTTATTAACAGGCTTAGAACCAAATTTAGGCAAAATTATACGTGCTGGCAATCCACAAAATATGTTAGAGGCTATTAATCGAATTAAAAGAGAATTGCAACTCTCTTATTTTGAGTCACAAAAATTCTCAAGAAATAACCAAGCTAAAAATCCAATTCCTCCCCAACAAAAGAGACCAATTTCAACTTTCCAACAGAAAATGTGTTCATTTTGCAATCGCATTGGGCACACTGTAAGTGAATGCCGTACTAGGCAACAACAACAATTTATGCCATCAACGTCCCAAAACTTTCAAAGACCAAACTTCCAAGGAAATTCAAACTTCCGAAATTTTTCGCAAAATAATCAATTTATTCACAGGCAATTTCCACAAAACAATCAATCTAATTATCCACAGCAAAATAGGCCTTCAGCCATCAGACCAAACCCGAATTTCAATCAGCAGAGACCATCTGCAATCCAACCAAATCCAAACTTTAATCGTTACGATCAACAAAAAGCCCATCATTTCAACTATGAACCTTATGATAATTACTTTGATAATCCCAATCAATATGAGACCTACTCTACCGATTACTCCCCAAATTACCAACTTCAACAAGACAATTGTGAAAATTATAATTTCGAAACCAATCAGAATTTCTCAGAGAACTATAATTCTCAGTCTGACCAGTATGAGGATTATACCGCTAATCCTCAGGATTTTTACCAAGGTTCCAACCAATTAACTCATCCTCCCAACCAGGAATCCGAACCAATTGCAGAATTGGAAACTCAGATTCAAACGCTGAATCTAAAAGACAGTTTCAACCCATACCTGAATTTCCCGGAACACAAATTCATGTAAATACTCTTTCGCATGCATTGCTAACTGTCAACTCAAAAAATCTCTATTACATGAAAGACATAACAGGTAAATTTAAAATTTTGCTAGACACAGGCGCCGGTATTTCAGTTTTTAAACCTAAGACAGCTGAAAACTACAGGCGCAGATCCCCTGAAAATGTGATTGTTCAAGGTATAACGAACGAAAAGATTAATATTAATGAATCTGTTCTCATACCATTTACCACAAGTGATCCTCATAAAGTTTATATTCACGATCTAGACATAGACTTCGACAGACTTTTAGGCGCGGACTTTTTCGAACATTACGAATGCAGGATAGATTTTAAAAATAAACAATTAGTCACGAATTTTAAAACCGTACCGATATTCAAAGTTACTGATATTTTACCATCGCAACCAAGCGTAACCGGCGGTTTAAACACCACAAAAAATCGAAATTTAATTTCCATTGAATCGCGCACGGAAAAAATATTCAAATTAAAATGTGACCTACGAAATACCGAGGCTATACTGGTAGCCCAAGAAAACGAAAAAGTACGCTTACCCAACGCTATCGTCAAAATAGACAACAACGGAGAATTTTTAACATCTGTAATAAACGCAAACGCTATTCCAAAAACTGTAGATTTGTCGAACCTTAAACTCGAACCAATAGAAAAATTTAGGGCAATCTTTAATTTAAATTGTCAAAACTCAGACTACCAACAACAAATAGACAGGAATTTCGAAATTAAAAATCAATTACGCTTAGAACATTTGAACGAAGAAGAAACCGATTTAGTAACACAACTTTGTCTAAATTTTTCGGACATATTCTATCTAGAAGGAGATAACTTGTCATTCACAAACAAAATTAAACATTCTATTGACACCAACAATGCCAAACCGATATTCACAAAATCTTATCGTTACCTCCAAATTCATAAGCAAGAGGTAAAGTCACAGGTTTCAAAAATGTTAGACCAAGGCATAATCCAGCCTTCGATTTCTCCCTGGTCCTCCCCAGTTTGGGTAGTCCCAAAAAAACTTGACGCCTCTGGCAAACAAAAATGGCGAGTTGTAGTCGACTACAGAAAACTTAACGAACTGACTATTGACGACAAATATCCCCTTCCGAACATATCTGACCTTCTTGACCAACTAGGAAAATGCCAATACTTCACAACCCTAGACTTGGCCTCTGGATTTCACCAGATAGAAATTAATCCCGAAGATGTCCAAAAGACTGCCTTCTCTGTAGAGAATGGCCACTATGAATTTCTTCGCATGCCATTCGGTCTTAAAAACGCCCCATCCACTTTCCAAAGGGTTATGGACAACATCCTACTAGGTATCCAAAACGAACGTTGCCTCGTCTATATGGACGACATCATCATTTATTCCCCAACGATTCACGAACATATTACCCGACTAACCGAAATATTCCAACGTTTAAGAAAAGCTAACCTTAAAATACAGCCCGACAAGTGTGAGTTTCTTAGGAAAGAAGTTGCCTACCTAGGACACCTCATCACCAAGGACGGTGTAAAGCCAAACCCTGCTAAGGTTGAAGCAATCCTAAACTTTCCTCAACCCAAAAACCAAAAGGAAATTAAATCTTTCCTGGGTTTAGCAGACTATTATAGACGTTTTATCCCCAATTTCTCTAAAATATCAAAACCTCTGACCAAATTACTACAAAAAGACATACCCTTTAATTTCGACAATGACTGTACGAATTCATTCAAAAATTTAAAACAAACCTTGACAACAACTCCGATACTAATTTACCCGAACTTTGCAACAACACTTAAATTTTTTCGAACAAAAATATATGAATATTTTATACTCAAAAAAACACGAGCTGCTACAACGAAAAAAAAAAAAAAGATTTTTGGGGTGCCGTCGGCTGCTCAGCTTCAATCGGTGGGGTCGTGGTCGGTTTCGGGGTATTAGCTACTTACAGTATGGTAAAAGAACTTTCGGCTAAATAAATAAAACATCTAAGTCCTCTTTAACGTTTCTGCTTTTTGTGAGCGCCAGCTTCTCTAGCCGAGAAACAAATTTTAAAAGAAAATTATAAAGAGATAGTTTGCAAGATACGAAAGTTGTAAAACAGAACCATCCAGAGTGTGAAATCTTCTCCAAATAAAAACAACAAGTTAAAAACAATAACAATTTATTCCAATTTACCCGTATGTACAAAGTGACGAACAATTAAAATTAAAATAGTAGTTCAGGTGAAGCCTGAAGTCTATGTATTTAAAAAAATTAGGTTACTTTAATTAATTTCGAATTAATTATTTACAAGCTGAGTACAAGTTAGATGGTAAAATTTATTGAAATGTGACAAATTGAATACTTTAAATTTTAATGAGAATGACAAACATAAAAGTATAAAAAACTACCAGGAAATCTGTCAGAGGGGTTGCATTGCCGCCTCTGTTTCCGCTGACATATACCTCTGAAAATATCAGAAAAGGGTTTAGCTTACAAAGTCCAGGGGTTGTATTTCCGGTATCCGCGTGGCTTAGTATCGTATCAGCTGACAAGATCCTGACCGTAGATTCCTGATGGAAATTCCGAGGTCCGTGGGTACATGTGAACAAAAACAGAATACAAGGCAGTTTTATGCAACATAAAAGTGGTATTAACCAGTATTTTAAGAATCTCTGACAGGTTTCCGGGCCTTTACAAAAATTAATACTAGCAGAAAGCTAAGTATTAAGAAAATAAGTATCCCCTGAAGGAGGATTAAGATAAATGGTTTATTAATAAAAAAATAAGGCACAGAAAAATAACCTCAGCATTAGGAGGAAAACAGGAAAGAGATTCTCGAAATACAGACACCTTTTCAAATTTCTGAATATGAATTCTGAATTTAATATAAACAAAAATGAGTCGAAAATTAAAAGTGAATTTAAATACAAAATTTCTAGTATTAAACTTTCAGAAAATATTTGTTTCAAACAGTGACAAAGTCTGACTTAAAACCAAATAGAAAAACAAAATAATCTCTATAACATATTATTCCCCAAATTTACAATGTTTCTCTTGGAAACAGAAAAAAAAATAACATTAGCTAATAAAATTAACAAAAATTTACCCTTGTGGTATATATATATTATTTGTTTGGCTACCAACAAACAATATATACTAATACGCCCCTTGTGGGGTAAAATTTCAAGATAAATAGGTATTGAAATACAGAGGTTAACAACCCTTATTGAGTAAATAGGTAAACGTTGAAATAAATGGAGACCACCTTTAGTTTCCGCAGCGTTCAAAAATATAGGTAAAAAATAGGTAGAGAAAAACGATAAATCGTTACATAAAACGATAAAGGCAAATAATTATTTTAGATAATAATTATTGTTAACAGAGAAAAACTAAAGGTAAATAATTTCGAGTGTGGTATAACGGTCAAATATTCTATTTTTTTTTAGATATTGTCCTAACGACATAAAATAAATCGAAATGGCGGCAACAAGGTATCGCAATTGTATAATATGAATTCAAAAGGGTATGTAGAAAGTAGAGAAAGCCATTTACGGTACTATATTCAGCCACTTGTTAAGTAAAATTGTGCCCAGGTATGACAGATTATATTAGATTTGGCTTAACCCAATTAGAACATCGTGTCCCCATGTGCACTTAAAATTTTCCATACGGGAAGGTCATGGCCACCTATAATGGCGGAATGACTATACGCTTCACAAGTTAAAGGCCTTGTATACCGCAAAATAACAATTATAAGATAAGGAAAATGTACATACCAATCTGAATTCACATCACAACTTAAATACCACCTTTTATTTAACAAGGAAACCACACTCAAAATTATATTAGCGGAGCTAACACGTGTGTACGCTGCCGAATCTAAAAGCCGTCTCTCCGATTCCCTAATGGAGCTCGCGCAACAGGTGTGAACGGAGCGTTCGTCGGGCATTTTTCAAGCGTTGGAGTCGAGTAGATTCACTACGAGCAGACCAAATGTACAATAGACGGACGATAGTCCATCTAATTGTTACACACCCCCTGTCCCCGGGGATTGAAATATCTATAAACTCTAGGAGTTTAAGATGTTTCATAATTTTAAGTTTTTTTTTTTTTAATGTTAAAAATCGAGAATGAAGGTAGAGATAAGGAAACAAACCAATTAGATATAGCCGGCAGATAACAGTCTTTGAAGTTAAAAGGACACTACCCTAATCTACATCACTCTGGATATCCTCGGGTTCAGAATAGTCATCCGAATCCAATTCTGTATGATTTTCTTTGAGATCTTTAACGTGCCAACGTCCTAGATCATTTCCATCTAAGTCCTTAAGCTGATAAATTAAGGGAGATATAACCTTTTTTACCACACACAAGATGTATTTTGGAGCTAGCTTCGCCGCATAATTTTTTGAAGCATCAGAGAGAGTATAATTCTTCTTCCAAACTAAGTCGCCAGGAAAAAATCGTAGGGAACGTTTCCTTAAATTATACTGATGAGCGCTACGTTTGTAGGCACGGTATAATCGCTGACGAACTTCGACATAAAGTTTCGGTAATTCTTGCAAATCAGTGATTAGCTGATTTTTGTCTCCAATCGTAATTGTATTATTCGCGTTTTCAGAAATTTTTCCATAATAATCACCGCTAATTGGAATATTACGAGCAAAATTAAGGAAAGAAGGGGCATAGCCGGTAACATCATGCTTAGCCAATCGTATGGCCTGTGCCACCTGATGTATAGAAGTGTCCCATGTTTTATGATTATCTGTTATGTACGACCGAATTGCCGTTACTATAACCTTATTTACCCGTTCCGTATGATTGATCTGAGGGTGATAACGAGCGTTATACCACACCTTTTGTACACGATATTTATCCATAAATTTAGTGAATTCTTTGCTCGTGAATTGGGAACCATTATCGCAGGCAAAAATTTGAGGAACACCAAACACGTGATTCTCTAAGAATCGAATGATACTTCGAGAAGTGGCTTTAGTCATGGGATGCACTAAAACATATTTAGTGAACCAGTCAACCACAACCAATGCATACTGATTGCCATTTTTAGATCTGGGATAAGGACCCAATAAGTCAGCAGAAACTAACTGAAATGGAAAATTTATATTCCTGTAAGATCCCATCAATCCAGCACGAGGTAAATTAGTACTTTTATTCGCTGCACATACGGTACATTTCCTGACATACTTATAGACATCTCTCCTGATCTTAGGCCAATAATATGTTTCCAAAACTCTACCCAAGGTTTTAGAAACCCCAAAATGTCCGGCAGTAGCATCATCATGATACTGTTTGAGAACCTCAGTCCGGTTAGCAGTGGGAACCACTATTTTCCAGTCCGAAAGATTACCTACAATATTATGAGAGCTAAAGATATGTTTATATAATAGGTCATTTTCAACCCTAAAGGAAGTATAAGCTTCTGGATGTTCTTTAACTTTACTGATCATAGTACTATACCATTTGTCAGGTTTTAAAGTAAGTAAATCCAGAACAGCTATTTCCGGAACAGAACGTGAAAGTGCATCGGCTACGATATTTTGTGAGCCTTTACGGTGAACAATATCGAAGTTAAATTGGGACAATTTAACTGCCCAACGCGCTAATCTACCTGAAGGATTAGACATGTTATTAAGCCAAAGTAAGGATGCGTGATCTGTCTCGACCTTGAACTTAGTGCCCTCCACGTAGGATCGAAACTTTTCTACCCCGAATAATAAAGCTAAAAGCTCTTTTTCAGTAGTAGTGTATTTTCGCTGACACTTGTTCAAAGTTTTACTAGCGTAAGCCACCGGATGATCGATTCCATCATCTTCCTGATATAATACAACGCCCAAACCAGTATCTGAGGCATCGCATTGCATAACGAAAGGTTTAGAGAAATCCGGACTGGCCAAAACCGGAGCAGTAGTTAAACGTACCTTAATTTCTGCAAAAGCTTTTTCGGCTTCAGGTGTCCAAGTTATTGGTTGCCCTTTCTTGCGACCATGTAATAAGTCAGAAATCGGTGAACAGATACTAGAGAAGTCTTTAATAAAGCGACGGTACCAACTGACTAAACCGATTAGACGTTTGATTTCCGTGGTGTTACTCGGACGCGGGTAGTTAACTATAGCAGACACCTTTTCAGGGTTAGTACGCAAACCTTGATCATCGACCACAAATCCTAAAAATGGTAGGGAAGGACGACAGAAATTACACTTCTTTGAGTTAACCGTGAGGTTCGCCTCCTTTAAACATCGATACACTTGCCGTAACACATCTATATGAGTAGTAAAATCGGGGGTCGCTATGATAATGTCGTCCAAATACGAAAAACAAAACGGTTCTAATGCCGGTCCAATTACTTGATCCATTAGACGCGCCATCGTCTTAGGACTATTATTCAACCCAAAGGGCATTACTCGAAATTCGAATAATCCTTTGCCGTAGACAGCAAATGCCATTTTAGGACGAGATTCGGGATCTAAAGGTATCTGATAAAAAGCATGTTTCAAGTCGATAGAAGTAAGGAATTTTGCGTCACGAAGTTTATTTAAGATACAATCGATTAAAGGCATTGGATAAGAATCTTCCACGGTAACTTCATTTAGCTTTCGCCCATTAAAACAGACACGATATTCCCCGGATCGTTTCTCCACAAGCCAAAGCGGACTACACCACGGAGATCTAGACGGCTGAATTACCTTTAACTTTAATAATTCGTCAATTTCTTTATAAAGGTGAGTACGCATAGCCGGTGACAATGGGTATTGTCGTTGCTTTATTGGCTTAGCATTGCCAGTATCGATAGAATGAGTAATTAAATGCGTTAAACCAAGTCGATCGGTTGGAGCGATAGTAGAAAATTGATCAATGACAGAGTTAAGCTCTTTTTGTTAGCTAGGCGACAAATCTTTGGCAGAGAGAATGGTATTTACAACACATGTTTCCGATAATTTTGATTGATACGATAAATTGTCAAAGTCAACTCCAAAACGAAATAATTTAAGAAAATCCATTCCTAAAATCACACTATGAGTTATGCTAGGTATAATTAAAAATTCCATTTCCCGAGTGACATTATTCAACGAGACAGGAAGAGTTACATAACCCAACAGATCTTGGTATCTACCATCAGCAGTAGTTACTTTTGATGAAGACCCATAGGTAATAGGATTATTGCCCTTCTTTACGAGATGAAGACCGGTAGCTCCTAATATACATGCGGTACTGCCAGAATCCACTAAAGCGAGTATGTTTTGTCCGGAAATTCGAACATATAGGTACGGTCGATTGTCGTGAGCTTTATTTGTGAAAATAGGACTTACTTTAACGGGATTTTTAAAGAAATGTTTTACTTCGGTAAGCCATTTTTGCCACTCAATGGATGAGGTCTTCATTGCTTCTTTTGACGAGATTTGGTTTGCTTTTTGCTGGTTTTTGAAGAACCCGCAACGTTTGGAGCTGGACTTTGGACTGCCGCAGTAGCCACATCCAGCGGTACGGCACTGCTGCAAACGTTTTTTGGACAACAGTTAGGGCACTTATTTTTATAGGTATTTTTGTTCCCACACCCATAACAAAATAAGTTACGTGGTTTTCGGCATTCGGAATAGGAATGACCTGTGTTGTCGCAATTCCAACAAGTCAGTTTACTAACAACAGCAACGTTTTCTTTATGGTAAGAACGAGACCGATAATTCGAAGATGAACCTGGCTTATTAGAAAGTGGTGAAAGACAACTTAAGTCGGGTTCTAAAAGATCTGTACTCGGGTTCGGAGGTGGTCTATACCTCTCCGACCATGTACGTGATTCCTCAAGTTGTTTGCACAATTCGGTAAGTTCTGAAACCGTTTTAGGACTACTCAATGCTAAGCGAGATATGTAATAAGGCAACAAGTTTCGTCTGATTTTATTAACAATAGTTTGCTCATCAGGTTTGGAAGGTAGTCGATTAAATAAGCCCTCCATAGAGGAAATATAAATAGCAATGCGTTCTTGAGGACCTTGTGTCCGGTGATCGATTTCGCGTAACAAATCTTCTTCATAGTAATATGGCAAGAAGTCTTGTTTTAGTTTTGTAACTAACTCATCCCAACTCTTGACTTTTAAGCGATTATTTGAGTACCAAGTCCAGGCTTGTCCAGTAAACAAGTCACAAGACGCCCGGAAAAGTTCACCTTTACTAACATTTCTCGCTTGTCGCAATAACTCGACCTTTTCTAAAAATGAAATAACAGACTCTTGCTTCCCTGAGCCTGAAAAACTAACGTTCCATTTATATGGCGCAATAGTTTTGCTACTACTAGCCGACACAGAAGGAATAGGAGTAGGCCCAGTAGGAGTAGAAGCATTAGGTACTACTTTAAAAGCAAAGTCACCTTCCAAGGATAGCACTTGGTACTGTAAATCCTTTTTCTTTACTTCGAGCTCCTCATCATCAGCTTTTAAACGTTGTAAACGGCCCGATAAATGAGTTAATCTCGACGAAATTCTTTTATAGGCAGGGTCATCTTTCGTACCACCAAAAGCGTCAATTACTCGTTGCAAATCTTTGATAGTTTCGGAAATTTCCGCCACGTCATCATCCCACGTATACGGACTTATTAACGTTCCCTGAATGAAACTACGATTCGCGTCCTCTTGGTTTAAAACACCACGTAAAATTTTACGCCGTTTGTCTACATCTCCGGTATGGTCAACTTGTCTAATTTTCAATTCGTAGGTAAGCTCATTTGTTTTCAAATGGTTCGGCTCCATTGCGACTGACTTTAAAAGAAGTTACAGATACGAGCTAGGTACAGTAAATTCGAAATTTAACTTTCCGCTAAACCGAAGAAATTTCAAAAATAATTCAAAGTCGGTGCCCACGCATCGGCAAAGTCGGTAAAGTAGGAGCAAAAAAATTGTTAGTCAATTTCGTTCAAGATAATTTTCACTAAAAATATCTTATTATTATCCAAAAAACCACTAGCGACTTTCAAAGGTAAGAGAACAGTAACATAAATCTGATGAGGATTAATTATATCGAAACAGCAAACTGGCGAACGTCACTCGAGTTCAAAAATATTTATTGTGGCTACAGTCACTCAAATATTTACATACAAGAAAGAGAGAATATTAATTGCAATTAATGTACAGCAATGGATGCACACTCAACAACAGGTTGAATCTATGCGATAGCGATAAAAATAGTCGTTATTAAAATTCGAAAAATTCGAATCCTCTCTAAAATTAGCAAAAAAATTTTTTTTTCCTACTTTTTGTATCACCCGGTATAATAGCAAATACAATTTTTAAATAATTTTAAACCTGAAATACCCGACACGAAATATACACGGTAATAGATAAAACTCAAAAAGAAATATAAATTGTAATTCAACTTCTATGAAATAGACTGATACGATATAAAATTTAATAGTTAAAGTAAAATCTCGGAAATAATGTTCTTTGTCAACAACTGTTAAAAACCTTAGTACCTATTTTATTTTTATATTAACCAGAAAATAAATACTTCATGTGCTAGAAAGGCGATAATGTTTGAAGTTTTTTATTTCAAACAAAAAGGTGTTTACTTAAGATCGCATAAAACTGAGGCAAACAAAAAAATAATCGCAAAATAAGGTATAGCAGGCACGGACAAATTGATGTTTAAAACCAACCTTTATAGTAAGTTATGAAAATATTTAATGCAATTAAACTACCAGAATATTAGTGATTTAAGGCAAAAGTTACTACTAATTTTGATCATTAAAATTTGACCTGCAATTAGTTAAATAAAGAAAGGCAGTTTTACACCTGCTTTTCCTGTAAATATCGGTACAAAGTTTAAATAAAACGGTGAAATGTTATTTTTTATATCACATAAAAGAACATTACGTTTTCCAAGAACAGTGAAAATGTCCCAAACGATAAACAATGCAATTGTGTTTGTTTTTTATAAGTCAAACCAGTCAATATAGGAAACAAACAATGCATATATATTATATATGCTAAATAAATAAAATATGTATTTTGAGGCAATGTCAGCACTTTTTCGTCAAATATTTTATTTAGAAAAACTTCCACCCCTGGCGAAAAGAGACCTTAATATGTTGTATTTATTTAGAATGGTTTCATGAAAATTTTGAGCTCAAAAGCAGGTATCAATTTATTTTTATTTCCCGAGCCTTGCGTTCGGGTGCCACTTTCTTTTTTCCTAGCCCCACGTTGGGCGCCAATTTCTTTCTTCCTTCTATACTTGCAACAACACTTAAATTTTTTCGAACAAAAATATATGAATATTTTATACTCAAAAAAACACGAGCTGCTACAACGAAAAAAAAAAAAAAGATTTTTGGGGTGCCGTCGGCTGCTCAGCTTCAATCGGTGGGGTCGTGGTCGGTTTCGGGGTATTAGCTACTTACAGTATGGTAAAAGAACTTTCGGCTAAATAAATAAAACATCTAAGTCCTCTTTAACGTTTCTGCTTTTTGTGGGCGCCAGCTTCTCTAGCCGAGAAACAAATTTTAAAAGAAAATTATAAAGAGATAGTTTGCAAGATACGAAAGTTGTAAAACAGAACCATCCAGAGTGTGAAATCTTCTCCAAATAAAAACAACAAGTTAAAAACAATAACAATTTATTCCAATTTACCCGTATGTACAAAGTGACGAACAATTAAAATTAAAATAGTAGTTCAGGTGAAGCCTGAAGTCTATGTATTTAAAAAAATTAGGTTACTTTAATTAATTTCGAATTAATTATTTACAAGCTGAGTACAAGTTAGATGGTAAAATTTATTGAAATGTGACAAATTGAATACTTTAAATTTTAATGAGAATGACAAACATAAAAGTATAAAAAACTACCAGGAAATCTGTCAGAGGGGTTGCATTGCCGCCTCTGTTTCCGCTGACATATACCTCTGAAAATATCAGAAAAGGGTTTAGCTTACAAAGTCCAGGGGTTGTATTTCCGGTATCCGCGTGGCTTAGTATCGTATCAGCTGACAAGATCCTGACCGTAGATTCCTGATGGAAATTCCGAGGTCCGTGGGTACATGTGAACAAAAACAGAATACAAGGCAGTTTTATGCAACATAAAAGTGGTATTAACCAGTATTTTAAGAATCTCTGACAGGTTTCCGGGCCTTTACAAAAATTAATACTAGCAGAAAGCTAAGTATTAAGAAAATAAGTATCCCCTGAAGGAGGATTAAGATAAATGATTTATTAATAAAAAAATAAGGCACAGAAAAATAACCTCAGCATTAGGAGGAAAACAGGAAAGAGATTCTCGAAATACAGACACCTTTTCAAATTTCTGAATATGAATTCTGAATTTAATATAAACAAAAATGAGTCGAAAATTAAAAGTGAATTTAAATACAAAATTTCTAGTATTAAACTTTCAGAAAATATTTGTTTCAAACAGTGACAAAGTCTGACTTAAAACCAAATAGAAAAACAAAATAATCTCTATAACATATTATTCCCCAAATTTACAATGTTTCTCTTGGAAACAGAAAAAAAAATAACATTAGCTAATAAAATTAACAAAAATTTACCCTTGTGGTATATATATATTATTTGTTTGGCTACCAACAAACAATATATACTAATACGCCCCTT
This sequence comes from Leptura quadrifasciata, assembly GCA_963675555.1. Classification (NCBI taxonomy): domain Eukaryota; kingdom Metazoa; phylum Arthropoda; class Insecta; order Coleoptera; family Cerambycidae; genus Leptura; species Leptura quadrifasciata. The sequence continues at coordinate 74,132,133 of OY776676.1, read as the reverse complement.
GTGGGGTAAAATTTCAAGATAAATAGGTATTGAAATACAGAGGTTAACAACCCTTATTGAGTAAATAGGTAAACGTTGAAATAAATGGAGACCACCTTTAGTTTCCGCAGCGTTCAAAAATATAGGTAAAAAATAGGTAGAGAAAAACGATAAATCGTTACATAAAACGATAAAGGCAAATAATTATTTTAGATAATAATTATTGTTAACAGAGAAAAACTAAAGGTAAATAATTTCGAGTGTGGTATAACGGTCAAATATTCTATTTTTTTTTAGATATTGTCCTAACGACATAAAATAAATCGAAATGGCGGCAACAAGGTATCGCAATTGTATAATATGAATTCAAAAGGGTATGTAGAAAGTAGAGAAAGCCATTTACGGTACTATATTCAGCCACTTGTTAAGTAAAATTGTGCCCAGGTATGACAGATTATATTAGATTTGGCTTAACCCAATTAGAACATCGTGTCCCCATGTGCACTTAAAATTTTCCATACGGGAAGGTCATGGCCACCTATAATGGCGGAATGACTATACGCTTCACAAGTTAAAGGCCTTGTATACCGCAAAATAACAATTATAAGATAAGGAAAATGTACATACCAATCTGAATTCACATCACAACTTAAATACCACCTTTTATTTAACAAGGAAACCACACTCAAAATTATATTAGCGGAGCTAACACGTGTGTACGCTGCCGAATCTAAAAGCCGTCTCTCCGATTCCCTAATGGAGCTCGCGCAACAGGTGTGAACGGAGCGTTCGTCGGGCATTTTTCAAGCATTGGAGTCGAGTAGATTCACTCCGAGCAGACCAAATGTACAATAGACGGACGATAGTCCATCTAATTGTTACAACTTGGACGAGCCTTTCCTATTAACCACAGATGCGAGTGCATTCGCCATTGGTTCCGTGCTTTCGCAGGGCCTCATTGGTAAAGATTTACCTATCGCTTATGCCTCCCGAGTTTTATGCAATGCCGAAACTAAGTACTCCACGATAGAAAGAGAGCTCTTAGCTCTCGTATGGTCAGTAAAGCATTTTAGACCATACCTGTTTGGCAGAAAGTTCAAACTAATCACCGATCACAGACCTCTTACCTGGTTATTTTCAATAAAGGACCCGGGTAGCAGATTAGCCCGTTGGCGCCTCAAACTTGAGGAGTATGACTACGAGGTCATATACAAACCCGGCAAAATAAACAAAAACGCAGACGCCTTGTCCAGAATCAAAATAAACCACTTTAACGATTGTTCCAAATTCTATTCTAAAATTTTAGCAGCTAACGAAAACACAAACGATGACGAAAGCCTAACTGACGAAAACGAAATAACTAACGAACATATCGCTCAGGAATTTGACACATTCTCTAGACTATACAAGACAAAATCCCTAATAGATTACTCGAAAATCGAAATTACAAACAAACAATTATTAGATCGAGAAAATAAAAACATAATTACGTTCTTTCGGCTAAATAACTTAACAGATCTCCATCACCAAATTATAGAAGATATTTTCGAAGAAAATCCAGAATTCGACAACAGTACAATCAATATTGTCTCTAGTAAATCAACCCGACATAGAAATTATTATATCATCGCTGTACCTTTCGACCCCGAATCTGTAATAGAACACTTGTTTTTAACGTTATATAAAAATCAAAATAAACTAGATCTTTCCAAGACCTACTATGTCGAAAATAATCTGGACCTCCCAATACTCGAAATTCTCTCATTCATTTTTGCAGACAAGGACCTAAAATTAATCATTTGTCAAAATCTAGTGCATTGCCCCGATGAAGACCAACGCCCGATAATCCTCGATCAAAATCATACCGGAGAAAATAATTTGCACCGCGGAATAAACGAGACAATACGCAGAATCAAAAACAAGTATAATTGGCAAGGGTTAACGAAAGATGTCGAAAATTTTATCAAAAACTGCGAAACATGTCAAAGAACGAAAGTTTGTCGAAAAAATTTAAGTAGTCCACTAGTAATTACAGAAACACCAAAGACACCGTTCGAAGGAATTAACATTGACTTATTTGAATTCCCTACGCGCAATTATGCATTGACTATTCGCGACGAATTGACTAAATTTACACAAGCTTACGCAGTCCCCGATAAATCCGCCAAATCTGTAGTAAATACGCTACTGCTTTATTTTCAACATTATGGTACTCCATTAAGAATACATTGCGACTATGGAGGAGAATTCGATAACAATTTATTAAGAGATTTGTGTAGATTATATGATATAAAATTAACTTTTTCAAGTGTAGGACATCCCCAGTCAAATGGTTCAATTGAACGATTTCACGCCACCTTGGCCGAAATGATAAGAGCTAACAAAACGGAAAACCCGAATGAACACCACCCATTTACCATTTTGCCATATGCAGTAATCTGTTATAATAACTCTGTAAATAAAACTCACGGATTTACCCCATACGAATTAGTTTTTGGTCATACATCTGTTCGTCCACCGGAAACGTTATACAATCAAAAAGAGTTAATCACTAAATATGTCCGAGATTTAAACAATCGCATTTCCCACTATTATAAAATAGCTCGAAGTCGAACTGAAACTCAAAAACAAAAAGCCAAAGTTCGGTTTGATAAAAACGTGCCCGAAAATCGCCCCACATATAATGTTGGCGACAAAGTATATGTTAAGGAATCTCAAATAAAGAACAAATTACAAGATAAATTCAACGGTCCGTTCGAAATTAAGGAAATTTTTCAAAATTCCGCTACGCTACTAAATCTCGAAACGAACCAAACAACCAAAGTAAACTTTGACCGAATGAAACCATATACTGAAAATTAAATTTATTTTCAGGTTTCTGCTGCTGCTCGGATCAGCACTTGCCCAGTATAAAATAACATCGATCAACAACACGATCGGAGTGTACTACCACCGAGACACAGACATAGTAATTTCTAACGAGAAATGGACTCTACTTGTACATAAAAATATATCGACCCTTAAAACAGCATTTGACAAAAATGACAAAATCTTACAAACCCTCTACAACACACTCGACCCAACATACCATTACATGAATGTCTTTTTCGGCGATGTAAAAACGCATCTCAGTTTATTAACTCAAATCTCTCAATCGATACAATCAAAATTTAACGAAGTTTACCTTGACACAAAAAGATACAGGCGAGGAATACTAAACGGCATCGGAACGATTTTCAAATCGATAACTGAAAATCTAGACGCAGAAGATGGTCAGTACTATTCTGATTGCATCAACAAGCTAAATAATGACGAACACCAACTCGAAAATTTAATCAAAAATCAAATATCTGTCACGACTTCAGTCATCAAAAATTTTAATTCAACTATTCAAAAACTACAAATCGACGAAGAAACTTTCAATAAGGATATCAAAGAAATCGAAACCTCAATTCTAGATATGACTAAGGATATCGAAAATATTCACACAAAATTAAGATTTTTAGAAATTTGCGAACAACTCATGGCAAGTTATTTATTCATTGAAGACAATTTAAACGATATTTTGAATGCCATAACATTCGTTAGACTAAAAATTATACATTCGTCAATAATAACTCCTGACCATTTAGTAACAGCATTACAAGAGATTTCTCAGAGTTTACAAAGAAACAATTTGCCTCTACCTATTAAATTATCAGCAGTCGCTCAGTATTTAGACATTATTGAGTTACAAGCTTTTTAAGTAGATTCTAACTTAGTATTCGTTCTAAAAATACCTCTTATCGAACCTCAAAATTACAATACCTTCCGCCTATACCCGATCCCAATTCTTGATAACAGAACTGGCCTTCTGCACATTCTATCTATTTCACAAAAGTTTATCGCGAGAGACGATGATTCTTTGATGTACATACCAATTTCAAATTTAAATGAATGCAAACCACTATACTTTGGAACGAAACTATGCTCAAACCTGTTTGCATACCCTATCGATCAAAATGCCATATGTGAAGCCAGAATCCTGAAACAATTGACTAAACTCCCCGAAAATTGCCAGACATCCTTCATCATTGGTCAAGGATACAACGTTCAAGAACTTGAAGACAACACATGGTTAATAATAAACTCCGAACCACTCCACATCACCATCAATTGCCCAAAAAGAGATTCAATAACAGAATTAATCAACAAAAATTCAATCGTCAAACTACAACCCGGATGTTACGCCTTTGTCGGAATCACCAGAATACAAGCTAGTGCCAAAGACTTTTCAGACATTAAAGACAATTCTCATCCCATCCAAATTCCCTATGAGTGCTGCAATCAAATGCCCGACAAAATTAAATTACCAAAATTAAAACCTCTCAAGTTAAACAATCTAAACGTAGAAGATTTGGACATTGCCAAAACCAAATTGGAACAATATTCGAAGGACCTGGATGATCTTATAAACGAACCATTTGTGAACAAACATGTATCTTGGTTCACGTATTTTACAATCACATTCGTTGTTTCCCTAATTCTACTTTACATATTCTGTAAGTGTAGGAAAAGACGACGTGGAATGCTGAAAATCCAACACTCTTCAGATGACGCCCCTTCACCCTCTCCAGGACGAAGCAAACCATTTATGAAACTTCCCGGTTTCATCCCTCCAAGAAAGCGACCCGTTATCAGACCCCAAGAAGGAGATGGCATCGAGTTAACATAGACTTTCACTTGTGATTTATCATTCGCATTATTAACTTAACCTTTGTATATTTTTACCTTTATCTTTATTATTTTGTATTGTATTCACTCACTATTTTATTATCTTTTCAATTTCAAAAGTTCCTGTATAACAGCAACTTTTTCGTTAAGGGGGAAGTTGTTATATAGTATTTGAGCCACTGTATATAAGACGATACGTGACTTTTGCTTCATTTCAGATTATCATATAATATCATATTTCAGCTACATGCAGATAACAAATTCCCGCTATCATTTATCGCTTACAAAGTATCACATTATATTATATTACATTTTAACTTCTCACGATTATGCTGAATCGCTTGCTTGCTTTTCTTTGTTCATCATTTAGATGACACTGCATCTAAATGTCATAAATAGAGCCACGAGACATTTCTGTAACCAGTTATCATACTCACTTTAAATTAAACGCTTAACATTTATTCCTGTATTATTTCTAAGAGTCAACGTTGACTCTCTACAAATAAATAAAATTGTTTTTAAAAACTTAGCTATAACATATATATATATATATATATATATATTTGGGAACAAGGAAGAAAATATACGAATATTTTTAATATTATCAAAAAATCTTAATTTTTGTAGTTACGCCATTTTGAGATTTTATTTTACACTGATTTTTAATTTGTAAAATTCAAAATTGGTGTAACTTTATCAAGGTTTTTTAAAAAATTGGAAACCTATCCTATATATTTTCTTCCTTGTTGGAAATATGTTATTATCTCTTTCCTGCATCCCAGGGTGCACTTTCTGAAAACAAATCAAATTTCAATCAAACATTTTTTTTTCACAAAACGTCATCATTTTGTTGGTCATCCTTTAAAATTTGGCGTCAGATGCTCCATTCGTAAGTTATAGCTGACCAAAATTTCACGAGCCGCCGCTGGGTTCTAGGACGCTCAAACCAAATAAGGACCAAAACTGAACGCTCCTGGGATGTCGTGTGCTATCTATTTAATTATATTTTATTTATTTTCTTCAATCAAGAAATTATTGTTTAATTAGGAATATGTTTGTGTGAAAACAATAATTTATTTGCGTCAGAAGTATCTAACGTTGCAGTAGATAAGGAACGTCCCGCTGTTTCAGACGATAATCAAGTGGTAAATAGATAAGTTATTATAAGGGCAGCCATAACTAAGCTTAATTGACTAGTATTGTTCTGGATATGTTATACCCTCGATTTAAACAATGTCCCTCATCAGGCACGTGCCTATAACTATACTGAGTCTGCAAACGTATTTTGTAATTTGCCAAAGATAATGAAATACAATAAAGTTGACTTCTTTATATTTTATGTCACAAGCTGCTAAATTTGTCTCTTTTCTTTTACATAATGTACTGCACAAATTTACTAGAACCACTGTCGTTGTTGGAAGAATAGTGTAATGAGATAAAATGATTATAAAAACAGAAATAAATGTTGTATACTCCAAAAAGAAATAACAATGCAGCCAGAGTTGCTAGGGATTTACGATTCGAAGTTATTACTGTAACATGTATGATGGTAGATTCTGGAATCGTAATATTTAAACAACGATATTTCTTAATGTTCTTTATTACGATCTTCTATGTTGTTCTGTACAAGCAGTCTGAGAGCGAGACTAGCGAGAGGCCGGTCACACCATTGCACCTCTGCTTTATAAGGCAACATTGCCAACTTTACAATATATTAAACTTATTACCAACCTACTTATTTTAATTATATTCATTACTTTACAATTACTCCTCGTCAGTGTAGTTACCACATTGTTATCTATTTTTAAGGAATAACTATTTCTGTTTTTTAGAGGTACAAGTTTTACATCATAACAGGTAACAAACTTCATATCAAATTATGATACTCCACTATTTCGGTAACACATGGAAACCTCCTAATATGTCCTATGAAGTAGGGGGTACATAATATTCATTTTAGGTAATTGGAATTATCCAACGTTACGTTCTTGTTAAAAACTAAAACCTTAAATGAAAACAAACAAAAACAACAAACACCATTTGTTTGTTATGCGGGTAAACTATCAGCAGACTGTAAATAATTCTAATACTATTATTATTATTAGCCTTTACTCGAGTCCGAGTATAAAAAAAATGTTACAGCCGATAGATTGTGTGTAATAAAAAACAAGTAAAAGGTGTAGTCTATTGTAATTCCCATTCATCTACGGTGCACACGACTATGGCTATAGAGGCCAATTCGGGAGAGCACATGTCGACCGCAGTCAGGACAAACATAGACCTGGTTAGGTCTTGGATTCGGCCTTCTTGCAGCAACATATCCTTGATAGCTTGCCACAACCTCTCGCCATTCGGTTCTGTCCGCTGCAAGTTGTTCCCATTGCTCGTCTGGAATACCGCAGGATTTTAGATTTTCATGGAGAACGTCTTTGAACGTCTTTCGTTGACCGCCACGCCTTCTTCTACCGCTTAGCAATTCACCATAAAGTGTACATTTAGGAAGGCGGTTATCATGCATACGATGAACGTGACCTGCCCATCTTAGGCGTGCTCTTGAAATAAGCACCTCAATTGGAAGGCTGTTTGCTCTCCTGAGTACTTCCACGTTTGATATGTGATGGAACCAACGGATTTTCATCATACTTCTGAGGCGTCTTTGCTGAAAACGTTCTAATTCTTTCACATGACGACGGTAAATGACCCAGCTTTCACATCCATATAGCAGTGTTGGAATGACAACTGCTCTGTAGACAGCCATTTTCGTTGACAAAGCAAGGTCGTGGTTGTCAAATACTCTCTCTCTAAGTCCCCAGAGTGCTCTAGATGCAGCGTTAATTCTATTGCGAATCTCGCTGTCCATGTTTGCTTTGTCATTAACAACGTTGCCTAAGGAATTGAACTGATCCACCACTTCAAGAGAATTTCCGTTAAGTGTAATGTCTATTTGGTTCACTTGATGAGAAGTTGACATAATCTTAGTCTTTCCAATGTTGATTTTAAGTCCCAAGGAATCATAGCTCTGGGCATACACATCTAAAAGTTCTTAAAGCTCTTCCGGCGTAGAGGCTAAAAGTGCACAGTCATCCGCATACTGGAGATCACAAATGAATCGTGTGCGTGTCTTCGTGAAAACTCTAAAGCGCCTTATGTTAAAGAGACCGCCATCAGAACGGTATCTGAGACCTATTCCTCTGACTGTCAGTTTGTTGTCAACAATAATTGTTAGAGCAGTGGTAAACAAATTAAAAAGTAGGGGTGCCAGGACACATCCCTGCCTAACTCCAGTGAGGGTTTGGAAAGGTTCAGTTGCCTCATTATTATACATAACCTGGGCGCGCCACGCGCCAATATCCATTGGCTTGATGACGGTCTCGATAACTAGGGCCGAGTAGGACTACTACTCTTTGCTCCTAGATTATCTCTGTAGACCTGGACCGGCCTTCGTGATAGGTGGGCCCGCTTACTTCTACCAGACCCAGCCCGCAAATGCGAGATGTGTCGTGGTATTTTCTGCGGACCTCCCCTGGTCCTGGCTCTTCAACCTCGCTGGCAGAGGTCTCTTCTGGCGCTCTTCTTGTCTTGATATTTTCTTTCTTCGCCAGCTTGTCACCCCCGTGGGTAGTCATCGGTCTAGTTGGGTTTTAGGAAGTTTTGGCTGGGATTGACTGCCGGTACGTAGGACACAGTAAAAGTGTGTCCTACCCCGGATCATCGGAAAGGTAAGGATATGAGCTGTGTAGCTCGGGAGTGTGGAGACCCTAAGTGCTTTTTTAGCACTTTCGGACTCCACGGAGCAGGTAGGACAACGGGCGTTGGACGGTATGTTGTCCGACGCCCGCAAGGAGGTTGGGTTTGGGTAGAAAAACGTCATGTCTCTGGTAGTGGTGGTCCGTCCTGGGGTATCTGAAACAGATCGGTTAGCGGGAAATATAAGTTATACTCACCCGTTGTCCAGAAGCTGTACCCTCGGCCGTTTGTGCCTCGGGGCGTCGGCAGGGTCGTAATCAGTGGCCTGTCTGATTAGCGGGTTCCCGTGCTCCTCTGCTTGGGCGTACAGCTTCTTCGCTCGTTCCCGGATGACTTCAGTGACCGTGGTGTACTCCAGGTCTCTGACGATGTCTGCGTTTCTCACGTACCATGGTGCGTCGACCGCCGTCCTGAGGGCGATGTTTTCCACTGCCTGGATTTTCTTCATGTAGGACTTTGCCTGGTAACCCCACGCTACCGAGGCGTACGTCAGCTGCGGCCTGATGAGGGTTTTGATAAGCGTGAGCTTATTCCTCAGGTTGAGACGGCTACCGTTTCCCATCATCGGGTAGATGAGGGCTCTTGTGCGCCGCGCCTTGGCTGTAATAGCGTCCGTGTTCTGTCTCCACGTTAGGCTTTTGTCCATGACCACGCCAAGGTATTTGACGGTGTCGTGCCATTGGATGTCCTCGCCGTTCATGGAGACGTGTCCTGTGGGAATTTCTTTCCGCACTCGTCTGAAGAGTATGGCTTGGCTTTTGTCGGCGTTGACGGCGACTTTCCACTTCGTGCACCATTCTTCCAGGAGTGTGGCCATTTCCTGGAGTTTTCTGGTTGCGTTCCTGGCTTTCCAGGATCTGGCAATTATTGCTGTGTCGTCTGCATACAGGGCCAGGGCTGTGTGGTCGGTCCTGGGGAGGTCTGAGGTGTAGATAGCGAACAGGTGCGGTGACAGCACCGAACCTTGCGGGACTCCCGCCTCCACGGTCCTGTAAGTGGAGAGTTGGTCCGAGATTTTGACCCTTAGCTGTCTGTGGTGCAGGTAGGACCTCACTAGTTTGACGAGTTCGATGGGGTAACCCATACTCATCATTTTAGCTAGGAGGCCGTCGTGCCAGACCCTGTCGAACGCTTTGGCAACATCTAGGAACAGCGCCGCGGTGACTTGCCGCTGGTTGAACCCCTTAGTAATCTCCTCGGTGAGGCGAAGTACTTGGAGTTCGGTGGAATGTCCTGTTCGGTACGCGAACTGTTCATCCGGGATGATATTCAGCTCTTCTGTCTTTTCTGTGAGCCTCTTTAAGATGACCCGTTCTGCAACCTTGCTCATGGCTGGGAGGAGGCTGATGGGCCTGTAAGAAGACGGGAAAATTAGTTCTTTCCCTGGTTTAGGGATCATAATGACGTCGGCCTTTTTCCACCTGGCTGGAAAATGCCGTAACCTTAACATCGCGTTTACGATGTTGACTAGCGCCGCTACTCCTTTCCTGGGTAGCTTTTTGAGAGCGATGTTTCCTATCTTGTCACATCCCGGAGCCTTTCTCGGCTTTAGGCTCCTAAGGATTTCCTTGACTTCCTCGGGGGTAGTCGGGCGGATGTGGTCGTCATCAGGCAGGCGGTGGATCCTACGTACTCTGCGCTCGACATCGTCCACCCAGTCCTCGTCCTCGTCATCGAGCTCGTTCTCTCTACACTGCAGTTCTAAGCTGTCGGCAAACGCCTCGGCTTTTTCCTGGTTAGTGTAGACGATCCTCCCTCGCTCTCCGTGAATCGGGGGTATAGGTTTCCTCCGGTTTCGCAGGGCACGTTGGGTATTCCACATACTTCTGTCCTGTGGATCGAGTGACTCAAGGTGGCGTTGCCACCCCTCCTGACGGTGTTCTTGGAGGGCGGCTTTCACTCTTCGGCTGAGGACGTTATACTCCCTTCTGTCGGCGGGGAGCCTCGTCCTCTGAGCCCGTCTCTTGGCGCTTCTTCTATCCCTTATCAGCTGCCTGGTGACCTCTTGTAGGTTCGCCATCGGTGCTGGGTGTCTTCTTACTTCTGTTTCTGTCGTGCTGGCCCTTATTGCTCCCAGGATCTGCTCCTCTAGGGTAATGACGGCCCTCTCAACGTCCCTCACGGTATCTAGCCTGGGAATTTGTGCAATGTACTGCTGCAGGTGCAGCCGGTACGATTCCCAGTCCGTTCGTCGCTTCGTGAAGGTAGCGTTGTCGTCACCCGCCTGTCCTCCTAGAGTTAGGAAGATCGGGTTGTGCTCGGTAGATCCCTCCGTTCTGGTGGAGATCTCCGCTTCGAGGGTCATCTCCTTTAGGATGGCTATGTCCAGTACGTCTGGCCTGTTTCTACCGTTGTCAAAGGTGGGCTGGACTGGTCCTACCACCAGCAGTTCGCCGGCGTGCTGTCCCAGGAACCGCAGCAGTTCTCGTCCTCGAGTGTTGGTTACGCCGCTGTTCCATTGCTGGGATTTGGCGTTAAAATCGCCAATTGCGACGACCTGTGTCCTAGCGGGTAGAATTGCGTCCAGATCCCCCTCGGTTAGCGTGCTGTGGGGTGGCTGGTAACATGAAACCACTTGGACGTCGCCGTTTCGTGCTGTGGACACTACTACGGCGGTGGCATTCATATTTTCTAGCTCAGGTAGTACCGTCGGATGGTGGGCTATGGTCTTTTTAACGAGTAGAGCCACTCCTCTTGCGGGTCGCCGAGGTATGTTTACCCAGTCCATCCTGTACGTGTGGTATCCTGGGAAGTTGATCTCCTTGGCCGGGGTCATCTTGGTTTCCTGCAGTGCCATGACGTCTATATCGTACCTGGTCAGGAGCTCTTCGACTTCAAGTCTCCTTTGTTGCAGGCCGTTTACATTCCAGGCCGCCATCTGCAGGAATTCCGGTTTAATCTGTAAAGGCATTACAGATTAGTAAAGTTTGGCATTTGAGCAAAAAATGCACTCATCGCTGAGCACATTTGTTGCATCTGTGCTAGCACCGCTGTGAGGTTTTTGGCCTCTGGCGATGCTTGTTGTTTTGAGGCAGGGACGGTGTTCTGTCCTGCCTTGCTCTGGGCTACTTTTGCGTAGCTAGTGCCTGGCGCTACGCCGCCCTTCTTTGTTGAGGTCGTCGTCGGCCTCTGTACCGGCCTTTGAGTGGCGCTGGCTGATTGCTTGGGGTATTTTGGACACCCCTTGTAGCTGGCCGGGTGGGCCCCTTGGCAGTTCGCACACTTGGCCGGTTCGTCTGCCTTCTTCTTGCAGTCAGTCGTCCGGTGTGCCTCGCCGCACTTCACGCATTTCGGCTGCGCGGTACACCTGGATTGTCCGTGGCCGAAACGCTGGCAGCGGTGGCATTGGGATGCCGCTACCTTGGCTCTCTGTCTCTCTGTCCTTACGACTAGAGAGCAGCACCTCGTGACTTGGAGTATCTTGTCCTGGTCCTGTGGGACTAGGACAAGTACGAGTGGCACCTCCTGTTTCGTCCGTCTGGACGTCATCCGTTGCACTGCGGTAGGTGCGAAACCTTGGTCTTGGAGGTCTTCTGCCACCTCTGTACAAGTAACGCCGCTCGGGATCCCCCTGATGACTACACGTAGCAGCCGTTCCTCTGGCAGGGTGTACGTGTGGTACTCCCTTTTCTCGTTTGCGAACATCCTAGTCATCTTGCGATAATCTTCGGATGTCGCGGGCTCGATGGAGATTCCCTCCGCGGTAACTTTAGCCTTGCTAAAGTTAATGCCGGTTTCGGTTAGACGACGGCTCACCGTTGTCCATGTCTCCTTGTTTCTCAGCACTACCGGCGGTATGCGCTGGCTTCTTGTTTTTGTTTGAGGGGCCTCAGTCTCCTCTGTCCTGGCGTTTTGTCTGGGGACGTTAGCCTCCTGCTGGGGAGCTCTAGATCCCGATCTGCTTCGTCTGGATGGCTCTGGGGGGCACTTGAGGGGCTCTTCAGCCACCTTCTTTGCCGCCTTAGGGGCCTCTTCGTCGGAGTCCGTATTAGTGGCGGGTGGGTTTTTCCGCTTCCGCGTTTGCGATTCTCCTCGAATCGCACGCAGAAGTTCTTCGTGCTGGGACTTTTGCTCCCTCTGCATTAGCTCCAACCTCTCGGTGAGCTCCTCTATTTTCTTTCTGAGGGTTTTGTTCTCCTCTGTGAGACGTTTTATCGTCTCTTTGTCATCCCTTGGGGTTGGGGTACCCCCTCGGGAGCTACCGCTCTGGGACGTTTTGTCTTCGCTGTAATCCATGCTACCGTCCTCCACGGTAACGTCGCTGTGGGTGTCCTGCAAGGGAATACCTATAATATTATGGGAAAAAGTTATGATTAATAACAGTAAAAATGGTGTCTCCAAGGGACGTGTGTACTTCCTCTTCTTAGAACTGTCGACGACGACACTAACTGTGGGGCTGCCACGTCACTGTGCACTTTCTTGGCTCGGTACGTCTGCACTCGGTCACCTCTCGATGCACACTATAACCTGGGCGTTGTTGTTTGTATGTAGACTGCGACATACATCCACAAATTTTCTAGGGATACCTAAGCAGAGCATAATTTTCCAGAGCACTTCCCTGTCCACCGAGTCAAACGCATTGGTTAAATCAATGAAGGCCATGTGAATTTCTCCTTGATGTTCGAGTGCTTTTTCTTGGAGCTGTTTAAGTGTGAAGATTAGATCCGATGTGCCTCGGTTTGGTCTAAAGCCACTCTGTGTTTCAGGAAGTAACTTTTCCATAACAAGTGTTAGCCTATTTGCCATCGCTTTAGTGTGTATCTTCCCTCCAACAGCCAGGAGAGCTATACCCCTGTAATTTACACAGTTCGCAGCGCTCCCTTTGTTTTTGAAGAGGTTGATTAAAAGTGTATCACGAAACTCCTGCGGGGCTTGACCATTTTCCCACACGACATCAAACAGTTTTTTGAGGTAGGGTATGAGCTCTGACGACACAGCTTTAAAGATCTCAGCTGGGAGTGAGTCGGCGCCGGGAGATTTGTTATTTTTTAGCTGCCCAATGGCGGTTAAGATCTCTTCCGTTGTTAGTGGTTTATCTAAGTCTTCGAAGGTGTCATATTGAGGGATAAGATTTATAATATCGTGATCGGCTTGACTTTGCTGGTTAAGAATGTTAGAGTAGTGTTCTTTCCATCGGGCTCTTATTTCCTGGTCTTCATTGAGGAGATTTCCATTTAAATCTTTAATAGGGCACATATTTTTCCGACTGGGACCGTACACTGCTTTTACTCCTTGAAAGAAATTCCTGTAGTCGTGTGAATCGGCGTACCTTTGAATTTCTCTGGCATTACTTGCCCACCACTCGTTCTTTATTCTTCTGATTTCGCGTTGCGTTTCATACTTAGATTGGGTAAAAGCTTCTGCTTTTGATGAGTCGTTGGGGTGGTTGATAGCGTTTTGAAAGGCAATATGTTTGCGGTCAAGAAGTTCTTGTATAAAATCTTCATTATCATTGAACCAGTCCTCCTGTTTTTTACTTGCTGCAGTGCCAAGAATTTTCTCACTCGCACTTTTTAAACTGTCTTTAATTTGTGTCCAGGTAGTAGCGACATCTACAGAATTGGTTTCTTCTAGTGCACTCAAATGCTCTTGAACTTTTTGCTTTAGCTGTTCGACGGTTTGTTGGTTACGCAATTTACTAATACAGAGACGGGGTCTACGTTTTACTTGAGTTCTTCGGTGTTTGGGTCTCATAACAATTTTCATTTTAGAGACAACAGGACGATGATCGGTCCAACATTCGCTATCAATGCGCGCCTTTGTAATTTGGACGTCCTTGAGATGCTTCCTACGTACGATAACATAGTCCAGTAGATGCCAGTGACCTGATCTGGGGTGACGCCAGGTGCCTTTAAATTTATCCTTTTGTCGGAAAATGGTGTTTGTTATAACTAGATCATGTTCGGCGCATTTAGTTAGGAGTAGTTGACCGTTAGCATTCATGTTGCCCAAACCGTTCTTGCCTATGATGCCTGGCCAGGTGTCTGCATCTCTCCCTACTCTAGCGTTAAAATCGCCAAGAATAACGAGTCGTTCCGGTTTAGGTATTCTGCAGAAGGTTTCTTCCAGCTGTTGATAGAAGCTTTCCTGGGTTTCGTGACTTGCATCCAGAGTGGGAGCGTAGGCGCTTATTAGATTTACCGCGTTGCCATCTGATAGCTTATAGCGTAGCAGCATTAGACGCTCGGATAGGCCTTGTGGTACTTGTGTTAAGTTGGATACAAGTTGATCCCGAACGGCAAATCCTACTCCATGTTGTCTTCTTGAATTGGTGGGAAGACCTTTCCAATAGAAGGTGTAGTACTTAGTACTTTTCTGTGAGAGAGCCTTCCTCCAAAAATCGAGTTTCGCTGAGAGCTACAACGTCAACATTGAGTCGGTGAAGTTCTCTATCTATTAGAGCAGTTCTTCTTTCAGGCCGATCGGTGCGAGTGCTGTCGTTCAAAGTACGAACATTCCAAGCGCCGTAGATGAAAGAATTAGTTTTCTTGGATTTAACTTGTCGGTGTTTTTTCGACATTCGATTCTAATTCTAATACTAACAAATATGTGAATGACGGCGATAAATGCTATAAAATCTAAAACTTACCATGTGTTGATCGAAGAAACTTGAACATGTTATTGTTGGACGATTGTAGGGAAGGGAGGAGAAAATATCAAAGAAAGATGGGAAAATCGGCCACACTCATTCATAGGCGTATTAAACTTCTCACAACACAAACAACTAATAACTGAATATTGTAAATAAACATAAATTGAACCCGCAAGGAAAACGTTTTGTTTGTCTCAATAAAACGGTCTGTGCCACGCTAAGGTAAATTCTATAATATTGTGGTTTATCAACAGTGCGTTTTTTGTTCCTTCTTAGAAAGTCACTTTTTTGTCTATGAGTTCGGGAATAAACTACCTATACAAAACACGGTTTACACAAATGAGTTTGTTGTATTGTCTATAATCACAAGAATTACATAATAATACACGAAGTATAAATAAATACCGCGATGAATTTGAATGCTACCTGAATCAATTTACTTATAAACCTAATTGCATTATTCTCACAGAAACATGGCAAATTTAAGACTTAACTTTACATAATATTAAGGACTATAATGCCATATATAATGAAAGTACCTAACCAGAACGATGGCATTATTAGCTATATTAAATCAGAATATAATTTCTCATACAATATTATACCACTAACTAGCAACAATATAATCTCTGTCAATTTAAAATTTCTTAATAAAGACATTTGTATAGTAGCTGCAT
This sequence comes from Leptura quadrifasciata, assembly GCA_963675555.1. Taxonomy (NCBI): domain Eukaryota; kingdom Metazoa; phylum Arthropoda; class Insecta; order Coleoptera; family Cerambycidae; genus Leptura; species Leptura quadrifasciata. The sequence continues at coordinate 74,116,425 of OY776676.1, read as the reverse complement.
ATAAATCCCCATACACATGTTGTACAGAGTTTGTGGAATATATAAGAAGCTAGCTTATTGAAAGTAATATAAATAAAACAGATTATTTTATTTTTGCTGGCGACATTAATATTGTCAGAAGACACTCAAGGGCCCCACCCTGTAAAAGAATGAGGAAGGTCGCCGCGGAGTTATTACTAAATTTAAATTAAATACATATTTTTATATTCAACTTTATATTGGAAACGGCATATATGTATAGGCAGGAGGCATATGAAGGCCTGGGTCTTGAAATAAATATTGAGTCCATGATCAGGGAGATGACGGAGAGCATAGACAAATGGAAAATAATTCATTGAATGATCAGGAAAATTTTAAGCATTAAAGAGCGGAGGAGCGAGGGTGAAAGAAGAACATCAGACAAACGGCCATTTTGACGTTATGCTTTTAAAAAGCGGTTCCAAAATGAACACGTGAGAGGTAGGAGTTTTTTAGTGGTGGAAATCCCACACACCGCAAAGAGCGGCGTCTTTTAAAGATTTTTCTTCTACCGAAAAAAAAAAATTACTACTACTACTATTACTACTACTACTAAGGGATCAGAAGTTTGCGGATGTGCATGCAAATCGAAGTCACCAATTTATATTGGTTAAACCATAAAAAAAGATTTTTCGTTTTTTTTCTGTCTCCTAGTTATCGAAAATTGCATTTATGGTTGACCATATAGTAGCTAGTATGGATAGGTGTATACGCCACACTGGAGGGACCGAGGGCGGACTGCGAACTCGGGATCACCAATTTATGATACTTGAACCATAAACAGTGTTCGGACTCATATGGAAAACCTTGAAAATATGGAAAACTTAGGGAATTTTAGAATTCCCAAAAAAAAAACATGAAAATCACAGGGAAATTCATAAATTTTGCAAAAATCTCGGTATGGAAAACAATACATTTCCTAGAACTTTCCATTGTTGCTTTAAATTGTTTTGTCAACAACAAAGAAAAATACATAAAATCGGAATCTTTGGAATCGGATCTTAAGATTGGGAATAATAATAATAATCGGATACTGGAAACGGAATCTCATACAGTTTAAAGTTTACAAAGTACATAATATCTTTTGAAGGTTAACTATTAAAACAAAATTTACAGAAAATCTATGCACAAATTTTCACGACAAATGCTTCATACAACAACGTTGAAAAAAAAAAGAACTTGTAAAATTGCAGAAGACACCCCCTTCCTAATCCTGTACTCAAGTTTGGAAATAAAATCAAGTAGTAGTGTAATATAAGTGTAAAAAAAATTTTTTTGGTCGAGGAAAACCTGGAAAAGTCAGGGAATTCTTTCTGCTACAAGAAGTCCGAACCCTGACAAAATAATACATTTTAGGGATAATAATGTTTTATTTTAGTTGAGTCAATGAAGCATCAAAATCGTTAAAACTTCTTAATTCTCAGACAGGTCTGATTTTGATGATTTTTTTTAATGTTCGTACATTATTTGAAATCAGAAACATTTCAATGTTAAATTAAACATTTATATTGTTTAGACAATATAAGCACAATTTATGCAGAGATTATTTTTTTCACTGTATTTATTAACTTTTAAATAGTAAAAGGTTAAAAATATTTGTTTCTTTTTTTATTTGATAATTATTAAAAGCTTTGAATTATATGAAAATTGTCAAAAAAAAGAACAAAAGAAAATTCCTTATCATCTGGTGATAAAACCATCAATAGCACTAACACATCAATATCCTCTGCTACAACAGCTACATGAGAAAAGAGACAATCTAGAGCAGGTTGTGCAATTAAACGATCAGCATCACTTTCTGCCTGTCAGTACTCAACATTTTTCTCAATAAGTTTTCGCAAAGTAGATTAATAAATCTATTTTTATAACAACTGTTCTCTAAGAACTTTTCCTTAGTGGTCTTTAAAGGCATGTCTTCATTAAATAAATAATTAATTCACCAGATGGTAAGGAATTGTCTTACAATGAATTTATTCAACGAAAAAAAAAATAATAATAATAAAACAGTTGGCAAATATACAAAAAGAAGAATTCTGTTCCTCCATGTCTTCAAGGATGTGATAGATACTACATCAGCTTTTCATAATAAAGGAAAAAGTCAATTTCTTAAAATGTTCACTTCTGATAACAAATTACGTACAGTAGCTGAAACTTAATGATTGAAAATATAAGTGAAGAAGAGATTTACAACGCAGGTTTTCATTATATTCTTACACTTTATGGTGCTAAAATGGTAAAAAATTTAAATAAATTAAGATATAAACGTTTTATAACACTAGCGAAAGATAAAAGCGTACAACTTAGTTCATTACCTCCAACAGAAGAAACAGCGAAACAGCACATCAAAGAGTTTATCTTCAAGTTTAGCAATCGAAAAATAATTCTAAAATATCTCCCGAACATTGGAGTTGGCAGAAAGAAAATTATTTAACACCAATAAAAATGACACAACCAGCAGCATCAAATAACATTTTAAAAATTATATTTTGCTCTTACAAAAGTGGATGCGGTACAGCGTATGGATGCAAGAAAAGTAGTTTGCATTGCTCACCTGCATGCATTAATTTCAGTGGAACGGATTGCGATAACGCGTCACAACCTGAAGGGTGTAATAATCCTTCTATTTTTTTGTCATTAAATTGTATTTCCAAATTTAATTAATTTAAACCTTCATTCAACTTTATTACAATTATATTCCCTAAATTCATGCATGACAATGTATTGAGCCTCTGGGAGAAATCAGTTCCCACAGGACGTAAGCTAGACCTTTGTCAGCAAAAGATAAGACACCCACGGCTGCTGTGAGTTGCTGGACTAAATCGGTGGGAAAAATTAGTCCCACTTAGTATCGCTTCACCGAAATTGGTCGAACCCCGGCATGGTCTGAAAAATTAAATTAAGAATTATATAAATATTTGTCAAAGTGTTCCAAATTCTCCTACGGATTTATTAAAAGTTTTTGTTGAAATATTTAAAGTCATAAATTTGTTTTGGTTCGCGAAGCGTTTTAATTAATTTTAAGTGTGTTAGGTGAACACCGTTGGTAGCATTAAACGCTACCCGGTGAAACTAAGGACGGGGGTAAGTGCTCTCTCTGTATCGGTCCATGATTCCTCCGTAAACATAGAATCTGTTCAATTGTATTTAATTGTCAGTATAGCATTTCGAGTTATAGTCTATTCAATTGTATTTAATTATTAATATTGCACCTTCGAGTGTTTGTAGTCAGATTAAATTGTACCAATATTGCACCTTGAGAAATTATCACCTGTTCAATTATTTTACTTGTCGATATTGCACCTTGAGTGTTCATTGTTTAACTACTGTTTTGTTTCTAATTTCTGTTTCGTATTGGTAAATGTCAATATTTTCTGTTGGTAATATTAAACCCATCCTCATGGATGTTTAAGTAAAATAGGCGTTTTATTGAAGAGTAAAGCCCCCTTAAATTTTCCAACTAGACAACGACCATTTAGTAGAAGGACCCGAAACCACACGCTATACAAATCGCAAGGGCTACGAATATTTTCCACGTCTCGTAAGTTTCACGTTACCCGAACAACCCTTATTTTAGGGGCGATTTGCAACAAGAAGATGAAGTTCCCAACGCTCCATATGGGATTGTAAATTAAATACCATTTTCTTTTTTGTATGAATTCTCAAATTATTCATATATATTTTAAAAAATTCGAATTTTCTTAAATATATAAATTATTTATCTTATTCATTTATAATTGTTTATATTTTTTTTACAATTTTCATATAAGAATTTAAAGCTTTCAATAATTATAAAATAAAAAAGAAACAAAAATGTTTAACGCTTTACTATTTAAAAGGTTATAAATACCATGAAAAAAACATTTCTGTATAAATTGTGCATATATTGTTTACACAATAGAAATATTTAATTACGCATAATAAAATGTCTCCTGATTTCAAATAATATATAGAGACAAACATTTAAAGAAAACAATAATCAAAATCGGACTTGTCCCTGAGGACTAAGAAGTAAAAACCTTCATTGAGTCAACTATTTATTCAATCTCTGCAAATCTATCAAAATTAAAATTGTTATTTTTTGGAACTTATTTACCAAAATATCATTTAGGTTGGCCATCAAGTGGCTAGTTTGGCTAGATGAATAAGCCACACTAGCCTATAGTCTAATTGTAAACCGCAATGCTTTACACAATCACGTTAACTAAAGTAGATTTTATACCAATATTTCCAGTCAATGAATACATAAAAACAGGGTTTGTTTGCGGGAAGCTTTGAAACTTGGCACATACCTAGATCTCGAGGTCCTTAATGACCACCTGATTTTGCGAACACGGCGTTTCTCCGCTCGCGACGCCATATTGGAAAAATGGTGCATGAAATTAGAGAATTAGCCATATCTTCCCTACCCTACGTTTTTTGTACGATCAATATTTACAGAGATATAGTTTCTCAAATTCGGAAAAAAGAGTTTTCCCGTCGTGTAATAAATATAAAGCAATTGTTTCATTATTGGCAATGTTTGCACGACGTTAGCGAGACAATGTTTTATCACCTATAGCGACGCTATAGCAGGTTCTTTCTACGTAGTTATGGCAATCAGGCCATCTCTGTTGAACTTGATGGTAAGTTCTATATGAATGCTGTCGGGCGGCCTCGCTTTTTGGTGGTAGAGAAGCAGAAGCACACTTGGCAAAAAGGTTATACCAAAGTGAGTTGAGGGTGGAATTGGTTTCGAAATTTTTCGCGTATAATTCAATAAAAAAATCCAAGAAAATATACACCTCACGCGGCTTACAATGCGATGAAACTGTAGTAGAAAATATTCTGTTTCTTAACTCATTCAGTGGTTGCGATACCACATCGTCTATCTACAATCAGGGAAAAGTGAAATCCTTTAAAACACTCGGAAACTCTCGGTCTCTCAGTGGCATTATTGGAATTTTCAAAAATCGTGATGCTGGACCCACCAGCAAATTTTTTTACTGAATTATACGCGAAAAATTTTGAAACCAATTCCACCTGAGACTCGCATCAGTATAACCTTTTTGCCAAGCGTGCAGAAAAACGTACCTTCCATCTTACTTCTTTACCACCAACAAGCAAGACTGTCTGACAGCATTCATATAGAACTTCCCATCAAATTCAACAGTGGCTTGGTGTGCCGAAAAATCCACTCGATTGGGGGTGGAAAAAATCCAGAGATCGACTGATTGCCATAACTACGCAGAAAGAACCTGCTCCAGCTAACCTTCTCAATTGCATTTCTTGCAAATGTCAAAAAGTTTGTGGTTCTGCGTGCAGCTGCCGCAAAGCGGATTTGAAATGCTCCAGAATGTGTGCTATTTGCAACGGAAATGCATGCAGTAATGTAGCCGACATATATCTGGATGACGACCATGACGACGAACTTGACGCGTTCCAAAACATAAATAGTGTTACTGAGGATGTCATAGAAGATGCAGAGATGTCGGATGATGGTTGCGCCGGTCCGTCGGGTCTTTGATTTAGAGTTGGAACTGTAGATTAGGCGCCATTTTTCCAAGACGCCGTATTCGCAAAATCAGGTGGGCTTTAAGGACTGCAAAATCTAGATATGTGCCAAGTTTCAATACTTCCCGACCTTTTGAAACATCAAATGTATTCATTGACTGGAGTAAGTGATGATTGCAAATTAGCGAGTTTATTTGCAGTCTCTAATATAATATGCTATATGCAGATGCTTATTTAATCTCGTACTTTCAGGTAACATTCACAAATTGGATGAAATTTTGTATTTTTACTTAAGATATTACTGAGGAAGACTGGCTTTTGTCTGCCTAATTAAACGACGATAAATAGAAATATTTATATAAGGTATTAAGTCGCAAACTCGCTTACACAGAAATACATTCACAACAGTATGAACTTCGTTAGCATCGTATTTTTGCAAAATGGAAGAATACTGCATATTAACAAGAACTAATGAGGCTTTTTAAAGTATTCATTCAACAGAAAATGGCAACAAGAAAATGCTATTTTCTTTCAAAAAATATCACGTTTTCATTAAACGTAAGATTTTAGCTGTTTATGAAGAATCGTTTCAGATCAAATCCAGTGGTTATTTTTTTCGCCTTTCTGTCCAAACCAAACCCCTAGCGTAGGGATGAGAATCACTACTCCCAAACAAAAAGTGACTTTTTTAAGTGATAAACTGTCCTGAATATAATGTACTAAATATATTGCAAAAGTTGCGTGTCGATTCATTCGGTGCCACTGGGTTCCGACGTTGTCTATTTTGAATCTATCGACACTACACTATAATAATTTATTTCTATGTCAAATTGTGTTTTTTTAAGATGTAAGTATTTCTATCATTACATTCTCATATTTTTATTCTTCCATTCAAAAGAAAATCAGTAATTTAAAATATAAAGGTCAAAAACTATCAAACATAATTTTTTAAATTCAAACTTTCTATGAAGGTATTTTTTAAATATTTTATTAAACCAATAAATTAGTTCTCTACTTACACTCCAATTTTAATTCGTTTCATTTTTTCTGCATTTTGTTTGTTAGCCGACGCCGATCTGTCTACATCACCGGGACAAATGAGGGCGATTCTTAGAACGAATCTCATTTAAAACAATTTATCTCTCATGATTCTGACACCTGAAACATCGAGGTTGCTTCTGGAACAAAAGAGGATCTATGAGAAATTCTCGCAAAGCTCGCTTACAAATGACACAAAATCTTCAATAAAACAACAGATGTATCTATTTCTCTGTTTTGTTTGAATAAAGCTCCTAACAAATGATACAAATTTTATATATATATATATATATATATAACCTAAATTAAACACACGTAGTGTATCTTGAGGTTGCAGTCAGAGGTGAAAAGTTTACGGCCACAAAACAGAAAAAGAAAAACTCTTTTGTTACTTTGTCAAGCTTTCGGAAAGTATTTATTCCCTTTATCAAGACATTAACTTGAGGTTAAAAGTTAAGGTCACATGTATTATAAAATAGTCGCATTTGAGTTCTATACTCACATGTGATAGTTATTCATGTTCATTTTGTTATATCTATTTTAATCATGGTTTTAATCCTTAATTTTAAATAATCAGTAATTGTTTACCTTAAATTGTGTACCTGTAAAGGAATTTGTGTATTAATTTGTCTACATTAAGTTAAAAATGCGACTATTTTATAATACATGTGACCTTAACTTTTAACCTCAAGTTAATGTCTTGATAAAGGGAATAAATACTTTCCGAAAGCTTGACAAAGTAACAAAAGAGTTTTTCTTTTTCTGTTTTGTGGCCGTAAACTTTTCACCTCTGACTGCAACCTCAAGATACACTACGTGTGTTTAATTTTGGTTTTCTTAACTAGTCAGTCAAGACTACCTTTCTTCTTTATATATATATATACTTATAAAAATTTCGTTATGTAGCCCACAGCATTACTGGTATGTTGTTGAACCCGAAGATATCTTTCACACATAGTGCAGCCCTCCATATATTCTTTTCATTCAAGGTTATCTTCAGCTGTTCTCGCTGTTTTCGCCTTACAGTGTAGATTTGGAGGTCTCAAATGATTCTATTTTTAAAAGCTTTTATTTAACTTGCAATGTTTGTCAGTCGGTTTAGGTCAAATCTTGCAATCAAAATTTCGATTAGTTCTAATTAAGCTAGAGCTTTGAAATTTTGCACGTGTATAATTCCGGTGACAGTACACTTTAACATTTTCCTATAAGAAAAAAAAAGATGGCGGCTTCAAGATGGCAGACGACTTTATCGTTTATGATCCGAATCGACTCGAAATCGATATCTGGGGGTTTTCGAGATCGCGAATTATGAATTCTTGGTCAAAATTCAAAATGGCGGCGCCAATATGGCTAATGACTTTCGTCACTTAGATGCAAATCGATCAAAATCGATATCTGGGGGTTTTTGGGGTCGCGGATTACGAATTTCTAGTCAAAAAATTAGTTCAAGATGTGCGGACGACTTTACCGTTCATGATCCGATTCGTCTCAAAATCGATATCTAGGGATTACAGCATATCAAGAGACTAAAAAGTAAAAAATAAGATTATATAAAAAAATATTTAAAAAAGCTTTCATTTAAAGAATGCTCTAAAAAGTAGAAAATAAGCTTTGAAGTAAATCAAACCCATCATTTTGTTACATTATATAATTTTTTTATGACATAAAAGCTTGTCGTGAGCAATCTCCTTTACACAGGAAAATCTTGCGACAAGCTTTTATATCATAAAAAATAATATAATGTAACAAAATGATGGGTTTGATTTACTTCATAGTTTATTTTCTATTTTTTAGAGCATTTTTTAAATAAAAGCTTTTTTTAAGTCTTAAAATAACAACTCTGTTATTTAAATATTTCTGATAACAACTACGGATACTGAATATAGTTTAAATAACAAATTCGTATTTTTCCATATCATTTTTAGGTAGGGAATTTGCACATGTGCTGTGCTGTACAGTCCACGACGTTCGAGCGTTTTTTTATTTTCCTTAGCAAGCCGCTTTTAGCAAAATGCAAAAAAGCTATGGACATTTTGTTAATTTTATGTTGCTATTTTGTATCGCTAAAATTAAATTCGTATCTTGAACCATTTTCGAGAAAACTAAAAACTGCTAATGTTAATCAAACGTTAACAATGACCGCGATATTTCAGTGGCTATTAACGCTAAAATAAAAATTCCCATGTTAGAATTTGTCACTTTCAAAGTGCTTCCAGATGCCAATAATGTATTTTTGATTAGACCAGTTTTTAGCTAATAATGTTCCAGTTAATATTTAAAAAACCTTGAAGGAGTAATAATAAAACCACATTCAGAAAAATACAAAAAAAAATCATTGGATATGTTGGTACTTTCTCGTTGCTATTTTGTAGCACCAAAATTAATTTTGTAGCTCGAACCATTTTCGAGAAAACTAAAAACTGTTAACGTTAATTTAACGTTTATTTAAATTACTAACTGCGGAAAATAATTTTACACAAGTTTCTCTATTGGTTCTACATAACTTATTCTGGAACTTAGTCATCGGCGCATGCGGCATGTGACATGACAATCTATTATTAATGGCCGCTCGATCAAGTGTACTGTTGTACATTTTTTTCTTTTCTTTTGTTGTTACTACTGTTGTATGTACTCCCAAAATTAATTCTGTACCTTAACCGTTTTCAAAAAACCTAAATACCGCGATATCTCGGTTGCCATTAACGTTACATTAAAATTGCGGTGTCAGAATTTGTTTAATTTAGAAGTACTTGTAAAAATTCTACTTTTGTTACTTTTTATGTTGCCATTCTCCTCCACCAAAATTAATTTGCTACCTTGAACCGTTTCCAGCAAACACTGCTAACGTTAATCTAAATTTAGAAAAGAAACTGAACTTATCCCCTCCCTCATAACATTTATAAAAAAAATTAAATTGGATAAAAAAAATAATAAGGAAAATATAAAAAGTTGCAGCACAACTACAATATTAGCAAGAAACAGTAATTAATGCAGATACAAATTTGCTAGAATTCTTAAATAGTAGAATAACATCTGACAAAGTTAATTCGTAAAAATATTTTTTATCATCTATAAGTTTTATTTACTAAGTTTATAAATTCGAATTTTTAAATAGTTTTTTTTTATTATTTATCTTATTAACGCCTAATGTAACAAATATAACTTTAATCAATTAGTACGTCTTACATAACTTTATATTTGATTGTAGATGGATTAGATTCTGAATATCTACATTACAAGTTAATAGAGCAATTAATAAAACAAGAAAAATGGTTTATAGTAACATCTTTTCTTGGTCAGTGTTTGCCTATTCATTCTCTAACATCTGAGGTAATAAACCATTTATTGTTAGCAATTATGTTGTTAAAGGGAGACGTATCTTGTACTACTCTAAAGTGAATTACACACCTTAAACTTTACCGGGAAACCAATATCTTTCGCAAACCACACCGCGATTTTGCTCGTTAGTAGAACAGAAATTAAATAAATGATACAAATTGATTCAATGTCTCAAATAGTAGAATAGCATCTAATAAATTTAAATGCACAAATATAAGTGCAGTGTACTACAAGCAATAAAGAAGACCAAATTTAATGTAGGTATAAATATCGTAAATTTTTAATGTTTTCGTAGCACTTCACTCTCTGTGCTAAAAAGTAACATGTATATTTTATTTTAAGGTTTCACATATTAAAGTACCGTCTCTGAAATTCAGTAATAGAAATAAGTTGAGTTTGGTATAAGTGAAATTATATGAATTTATAAGTGCACAGTGAGAGTTTTTATTTAGTATTTGTCTGATGTATTGATACACAAGAACATTTCAAATTCCAGATGTAAGACACGGATGCTATCAGCAAACGTGTGCTTAAAAAATGATCATTTTTATGACTAGTTCATTTCATCTTAAGAGATTCTAGCTAGGCCGACAATAATACACGATATTTTTATTTTTGCCATTGTTATAGCAAACCAATAAAAAATCTAACAATGGGATAGATGTAAACAGACTCCCTATTTTTTTAGTATTTCTCAAAAGTGTACATTTGGTAAGTATTGATAATTTTTAGTAATTTTTAATTGATAATGGGGGCAGTTTAATGAAAAATAAGTTGTAAATAGAGCTTTTTGATTTTTTGCAAAGAAAGGAGGGTTAATAACTTGCTTGGTAAGCTAAAGCTTTTATAACACTTATCTAGTAAACTGAAGAGATAAGATAAAAATAATCAAGAATAAAAGTGCAACATTATATTTTGCCAAGCAGTAAACAATATACAGTGTGTTCCAGTTTATTTGTTATACTTGATATTTTCTGAAATTTTTTAGATAAATTTTAGGTTGGATATCCAGCCTAACTTAGTATTTTCTGTGGAATCTGATGCTGATTTTAATTGATAAAAGGGATGTAAAAACATATACGTAAAATTATAAATATCACTTCCGGTTTACACGGAAATGACGTTATTTTTGCCAAATAACAAATTTAAAATCGAAAAATTTTATTTTTCAAAAAGACCATTATTAATTTGTTGAAACTTTTAAAAGATTTGGAAGAAAATATTCAATAATATTTTTGTTATTGTTTAGCTTGTATTCGTGAATATAAACGTAAAATAAAAAAAATTAAAAATCAGTTTTTTAAAAGTTTCTCACAAAATATCAATTTTAGGCGCGTAGCACCTACCTTATCACTTTTTTACTAAGAATTGTGCGATTAATGTGATGATGCGAAAAAAAATGGAGCTATTTAAAAAAAAAACGAAATTTTTTAGATTATTTTCAATTTATAGCATTTAGCGCAGTCAAAATAGCACAAAAAGTCAATGTAAAAGAACTTTTTCCATAAGCAATTTTATGGTTGGCTTCTGTTGGGGAGGTGCTAAGAGTACCCAAAAAATTTTTGTGCTCCAAAGACTCTGTGCATCAATTGTTATTGACAATTTAATTTTTTTAACCGCGTTTTTCAACCTAAAAATGTGAATAACTCGAGATATATATTGTCCTCTCGGGACAAAAAAAAAAACAAAATCTTTGTAATTAAATATTCTACAAATCTATGTTTACTGTAGGTCTTACGAGTGCAACCATAACCTACAAAAGTGAAAAAACTGGACAAAAATCGTTTCTTCTTAAATTGTGCTGCCCAGAGCCGCTGAGTGAACCGATCAGCTTCAAACTTTCAGAAAATCTATCTTTTACACTACAAAAACACCCTGAAAATTTGGTGTAATAATATTAAACCCAATATGCGCAATTGAATTTGTTATTTAAAATTATAATTGACCGCCATTTTATGCCATTAAGTTCAAAACGGATCTTTTTTTTGAAAAGTTCGGTCTCGATGCCGGTTTTTGGATGCCATAAAAAAAATTTAAAACCTATTTTGGCCACTTTTTGCATTTGTTCAAAACCCAATAAACAAAAAAATGATTTTTTTCGGCCATTTTGAAAAATTTTGAAATTTTTTTCATCAGATCATAAAAAAAATTTAATACCTTTATTTTAGGAAAGAAAAGAGTTTATTTTGGTCAAAATTTTTTTAAAAATGGCCGATAAAATTAATTTTTTGTTAATTGGGTTAAACAAATAAAAAAAAATGGTCAAAATAGATTTAAAAAAAATTTTTTTAGGGCATCAAAAAGCTGACGTCGAGACCTAACTTTTGAAAAAAAGATCCGTTTTGAACTTAATGGCAAAAAATGGCGGCGAATTAAAATTTTATATAACAAATTCAATTGCGCACACTGGGTTCAATGTTTTTGCTCCAAATTTTCGGGGTGTTTTTGTTAGAGTAAAAGGCAGATTTTATGACAGTTTGAATCTAATCTGTTCACCCAGCGGCTTTGGGCAGCAAAATGAAGAAAATACGATTTTTGGCCAATTTTGTAGGTCATGGGTGCGCTTCTAAGACCTGCAGTAAACCTAGATTTGTAGAATATTTAAATGCAAAGATTTTGTTTTTTTTTGTCCCAATAGGACCTATATATCACAAGTTATTCACATTTTTAGGCTGAAATTGCGGTTAAAAAAATTTAATTGTAAATAACAATTGAAGCAGGGTCTTTGAAGTACAGCATTTTTTGGATACTCCTTAACACCTCCCCAACAGAATTCAACCATAAAATTGCTTATGGAAAAAGTTCCACTTCAAATTCTATTTTGACTGCATTAATTAGAAGGCGCGCTCGAATTAGCATTTTACTTGGAACATTGGATAAGTGCTTGGATTTTCTTAAAATCTGTATTGGGTTGTTTGTTATCTAGAAAAAAGCCCCTAACTTCGGCTTTGCCACTCTTGTTCAGAAATTGTTGTAAATAATAACTTTGTTGTTAATTTGCAATTGCAAAAGACAAGCAAAATAAAACAATAAAACAATGTTCGTGTTTTTTGTTAAAAATTAACGACTTACTCATTAAATTTTTGAAAAAACGCGTAGATATGAAATTTTTCAAAAAGGGGAGAACGGAACCCATATTATATAAGAAATCCGAAAAAAATCGTGTAAGCATATTTTTTAAATACAAAGCTTCTTTTCATTATCGGTTTTCCCATAAAAGGCATACCTGCATAGTTTTCCCTTAATTTTAAACAATTTTCGTCTCTAATAATTTTTTTTAAAATGCATATTTTTCAAGATACTAGCATTTGTGAGTAAAATAATTGTAACTTTTTCCACCAAAAAAATATCTCGAGAAATATGCATTTTTAAAAAAATTTACAGATAGAAATTGCTTGCAGTCAAATTAATGTTCTACTGTTATGAATTTTTTCTGATTTTTAAGAAAACATTTTTTCAGTGATTTTTTCTCAGTTTTTGCGACGGGTTTTGCTATTTCTATAGGTACCTCACAGGTATGTTTTTTCTGGAAAAATCGGTATAGAGAAAAGTTTATTATTGTAAAAATACATTTACCTAAATTTGATCAGATTTTTTTAATAAAATTTTGATTTCCTCTTCCTCCTTTCTGAAAAATTTCGAATTAATGAATCTCGGAAAATTTGTGTTTAAAAAAAACGAATAAAAAGCTATTCTTATCAAAGAATTCAGAAATACGTATTTTTGTGATATTAATTGGTATTACTGCATTTTTCATGGAATTAGTTGGTGTTACAGAAATTTTCATGGTATTACTCTGGAGTTGTGAAATTACTAAGATATTATAGTAGTATTACAATGCCAAAATGGAATTAGTGTATAGAATTTTGGCACCGGTTTACCCCTCGGGTATTTAACCATTGAACAAATTAATATAATTCTTCTTTGTTAGGATACATGCACATTTTTGGCTACATAAAAATATTTTCGCTTTGTTAATTATAGAGTTATAATGATAGTATTTAATAATTATATTAAACAATGGTAAATAAAAATTGGTTAATAATAATAATAAAATTAATGTCATGTAAAATTAAGGAAAATTTAAATGTGGACTAAATTGATTCTTTAGATTAACGCCATGAATTCAAGAACACGAAAAATGCTGGAGTTGGTAACAAGTAAAAGTAAAAACTTACTAGATCTACCAAAGTATGACTCTACTAAGGGTACAAGGTAAGAAGAGCAATCAATCGCTTCGTTAGCGCAAAATAATTTTTTACACCCAAATAAATCTAACATAAAAGACAAACAGGAACTGGAGCTGAGAGAAACTCCTGGAACAGCAAAATGTACGGAAATAAAAAATAACCAAATAGAAAATAAAAAACCAGTAAATAAATTGCAGAAAGTTAATAATGAACGGATAAAACAGGATATGAACAACGAAAATGAAAGCGAAAGTGTGATCGAGGAAAATAATGACCATTCGAATTCCCAGTCCAACACAAATGTCTTCAGGTAGTGAAGCACCCTTCAAGTTGTAAGATGAAATTGCCATTCTGCCTATCATTGAGAAGTTTTATTTATTGCCTCTAAATAAACACAATACAGTATTATGTATAATGTCGCTATGGGCTAATCAACGAACGTGTGTCGTTATGGGCTAATCAACGAACGCGTTCTAAATGGCGTGTATCTGTATCTGACGAGAGCGCTACCTCATGGGAATTGTATCGAATTTCGAATTTTCGAATTTTAAGCGTTGAACCGGTCATTATTAAGCCCTTCTGAAATTTTGTGTAGGGGTTCCTTATAGCAATATGTGGCAAATAGTAATAGGATACACGCAAAACGCTGTTTAGCCCAAGGATGGGCTACACAACGTCTGTGAAGGCTAAACAACATACCACTGATATCTAGTTTGGGCTTTATAATGTCCGTTTATATGTCTATATATATATATATATTAGGATATGGTTCATTAATTAAATCTTGCTATTATTTAAACATTTATTTCGGTTAATACAGACGTTTCGGTGCTAGTTCGCACCTTTTTCAGTGTGGTAGACTTAAAACAAATTTTCCTTGCTTGACCTAGGATGGATTTTTACCAAATTACAGTTCAAATAGAATCTAACTCGGAGACTTAACCTAAGAAGACTAAATTATTGAAGGTTGTTTTAAGTTTACGGAAAAATTCTATTTGAATAAAATACTTTGCATTGAAATATGTCAACTTTCATTGCATTTGAACAAAAAAATACTACAAATGAAAGTAAATAGCCTTTTATTTTTTAGCACGAGTGCGCTTTGCATTAAGAGCAGTAAACTGGCTGTAAAGTGCTGTAAAGTGTCACCGATTTGCCATTATTAGTTGATGTAAATCGCCAATGCAATCTAAATGCTTACCATCGAGCAAAAGATATATTTGTTGTATGTTATATGTTGGGGCAAATTAGCTACAAAGGGGTGGTCAGATATTTTGAAAACAGTTTTCAGGAATGTCAATAAGCGACGTTATCGTTAAAATAATCGATAGAAAAATACGATAAGATTGAACGAAGATGATGCGGCACAGTTTTGGCTTTGGGCGACGTCGGAGCAAATGGCAAAATTTCATTAAGGCGCAGGACAGCAGAACTTGTCCTAAGCAAATCACATTTGCAAAAAATGTTTAAGGTAAATAAAATAGTTCCATATAAACCTAAATTTTGTCACACTCTGGAATCAAACGACGAAGGAAAACGATTGGACTTTTGTTTATGGATTGGAGAGAAGTTTGTCACGGAAAGAAATTTTGAAAAAAACATTATTTTTTCGAACTAAGCGTAATTTACCACTAACGGAGTCGTTTCCTCACAAAATTGTAGGTATTGGTCAGATGAAAATCCAAATTTTAGAATAAACCACAGAAAGCAGTGTTAAAAAAAGTTAATATTTGGTGTGCCATTTCATACCATGGGGTAATTGGACCTTATTTTTTGGATGATGGAAATTTAAATCAACATGCTCCGTTCAAGATTTTCTTTAAGGAGTTCTCTTGTTTATTGTATATATTAATTTTCCTGTATCTTATATTTTATAATTCTTTTTTTTATACTGCAATAAATATTATTATTATTTTCGCGGTTTCCCGATAGGGGACAGGATTTCCGTGGTCCCCGACACCACACGGAAATCGCGCCGGTGATAAAATTAGAGCCACTCCCAATACCTGTAAGGTTATTGACTGTAAACACCCGAATCGTGTGTCCTAAGTAGACGAAGGGACCCCGGATAACTGCTTTCAGCATTTGGTTTGTTAGCCATTCGGCAGATTTCTGAGAGGACAGTATGGTCTTCAATTGCGAGAGCAACGTGGGCTTCATACCTCCGAGTACACCGGTTATTAGGACGACCGTCTTGACTGAGTAGCCTGGGTACAGCACTAGGAGCTCGTACCGGAGATCGGGATATTTAGTCCGTTTTTCCTTCTCTTTCAGGGCGATGTTTGTTTCAGCAGGTGCCCAGAACTCGATGGCACTGCCTTGGTTTGGTGGTCGAGGAGTGTTATGTCAGGCCCGTTGGCTTGAATTAGCCTGAAGGTCGGGAACGAGTAGTTCCAGTATATCCTGCACCTCTCGTTCTCGACAACGGACTCAATATCTCCGGGGACGCAAGGCAGCACTTTTGTTTAGTCTACCCCGTACGAGTGCCGTAGATGGTAGTAGAGCACTTGTGTAATGTAGGCAGAAATCGCGTATATTGGACATGCAGAATTTATATTTCCATGAGCGATTTCGGAGTGTGACGGCAGGTCTTGCAGCTGATATCAGGAACTCCTACACCCATCACACGGCTTCGGTAAACCAAGGTATTAATTACACCATCTTGGCGGGCCACAATGAATCCCTCGGTCTTCGACTTAAGCCCAGCTGATTTTAAAAAGACAAATGTCAGCCTAGTCGATAAATCCAGTGTTTCTATGTTCTTATAGAATACACCGTGCAGGGATTTATCGACATGCTTTCTAAGCAAATTTGCCTGCTCGGCAGCTTTAATCTGGGCTTTCAGACGACTTGGCGGAAGCTCAATGACCGACTCTGGGTCGGCACCTCGCCGACCTCCTCCCCTGATGTCGAATATGAGATCGAGTTCATCTGCGGCTCGTTTTGCTGCCTTGAACAATCCTGCACCCACACTTGCATTTTTGTAATCCCTCACTAGTTGCAGGAGCGGGTACATGCTATACTCAGTATTACCCGGCCAAGCATACACTCCAGGCACAAAAGTCCTCAGCCCCCCGTTGACGTGGGAGGTTTTGGAATTCGCGTTCTCCGAAAGCAGTTTGAGGCCATCCATATAAAATAAATAGGTGACCTTATGCCTCCAGTTGCTGCGTGGCCCACAATGATATCCCGAAGTTTGGCGGAGCTCAACAGATAACGGCAGCTGTGAGATGCAGAAGAGGAGAGGACTCGGCGAATCTCCATGGAAAACTCCTGTCCTAAAAGCCACCAGGTCTGTCGTAACCCGCTGCGCACCTGATGTTATGGTGAACTGAGTTCTCCAGAGTGGCAGCAGTTGTTCTATGCATCTCACTAGTGGTGCTGCTACCGCAAGACATTGGGGCAAGCGTAAAAGTAGCTCATGAGATGTTGTGTCGAATGCCTTATGGTAGTCTATCCAGGACTCGATAGATTTCGTTTGCGTTGCACAGAATCCTGTGTGACACAGCGGTCTATCAGCAAGCTGTCCTTACAACCTACCATACCCCTCTTGGCACCACGTTGCTTGTAGATCTGCTGGAAGACCGGATCAACCTGCCGTAGTGTCCCAGCATACAAAATACGTGTAAATATCTTGTAGCAGGCGTTCAGACATGTGATTGGCCTATAATTCCTTGGGTCGGACCGATCCCCTTTTTTTGGAAATAAGCACAGTACGCCCCTCGACAAACCAGTCCTGAATTTGCTGCTCCTCGTTCAACCATGAGTTGAAAGCTCGGGCCAGACGGCGGTGAGTGGAAGGAAATTTCTTCCACCACCAGTTGTTTATGCCGTCTGGACCTGGCGCAGCGAAGTTCTTGGTGCCAACAAGAGCTTGATGGACTACCTCCGTGCTGATTGCCGGACACACTTCCTCTGGCTCTCTTAAGGTTCTGTGGCACAGAGCCTGAAAGTGTGTGATTGCTGGAGTGCTGCTATTGAATGGACGCATCGTTTCGTAGATGCCCTTCCAGAAAACTTTAACATATGCTACAGTCGGCGGATTACTGACAACACGCGATGGCTCTTGAAATAGGCGGGAGGGACTCGTACGGAACAGCGTATTTTGCTCCACACTACTCAACCGCCTTCATAGAGTCTTCTTGATTGCCATAAGTGCTCATTGCTATCGTAGCAGGTCAGCAAATCATCAGCAAATCACCATGTTCATTGCCACGGTTGTTACCCTTGAGACGGTACTGTTGGGGCCCTCCAACTTGTCTCCGACCCCCATCCGAATGGGATCGATTGTGAAGGGCCTTTTCTCTACCCGTTGGAACCAGAGTTGTGGATCACAGGGTGGTTAGCCCTGGGATTCACGTCCGACATCAGCCAGGTAGAGATTCCTCTGCCTGTTGCCTAGCACGAGGAGGTTGCCGATTCGTTTCCGTGCTATTATTATTATTATTTTTTTTCGCTGAGCGATGCTGGACAGTTCTGCCGTGTCTCCGACATTCTCACGACAGAAGCGCCAACGAATTATCTACAGCCACTCCCCACAACCTGCAGGGTTAGTGACCGTAGATTCCCAAATCATGTGCCCTAAGCAGCCTAAGGGACCCCAGGATGACTTTCTGCATTTGACCTGCCAAGCATTCGGCTGACTTCTGGCAGGCCGGTATGATCTTCAATTCTGAGAGCAGTGTAGGCCTCATCCCACCGAGTACACCGATTATCAGGACGACCATCTTGACAGAGTAGTCAGGGTACAGCGCATGGAGCTCATACCGGAGATCTCGGTATTTAGTCCGTTTTTCCTCCTCCTTCAAGGCGATGTTTGTCTCAGCAGGCGCCGAGAACTCGATGACATACATCACCTTGGTTTGGTGGTTGAGTACTATGTCAGGCTTGTTGGCTTGAATTAGCCTGACGGTCGGAAACGAGAAGTTCCAATAAATTCGGCATTTCTCGTTCTCGACAACGGACTCGATCTCCCCGGGGACATAAGGCAGCACTGGTGTTTAGTCTAATTCATACGAGTGCCGTAGATTGTAGTATAGCACCCGTAAAGCCGCGTTATGCCTATGGATAGTAAGTGCATGAGCGACTCCGGCGCCTGACGACAAGTCCTGCAGTTGGTGTCAGGAACTTCCACTTTCATAACGCGACTACGGTAGATCAAAGTGTTAATAACACCATCTTGGCAGGCCACAATGAATCCTTCAGTCTCCGACTTTAGCCCTGCTGACCGAAGAAAAGCGAAGGTCAGCTTTGTCGATAAACCTAGCGTCTCTATGTTGTTATAGAACACACCATGTGTATGAGTTTTAACCGTTATTCGGTTGCAAATATCCCAAATGAATAATAGAATAAATAATGGACTGTATTTCTTAAAATCGAGTGGCATAAAACTCACCTCTGAGATTTCTGGTGCTCCCGGTTCTGCCGGCCGGCTCTTCCTTCTTCGATGCACAAATTATACAACACATAAATTTTAGACACAACAAAGTTAGAACAATTATTATTCAGCGAATAATATACAAAATTTTGCGATGAACATGTGACTTTTTCGTCTTATTCGAAGTTCGTTCTATACCACCTTGGAAAAACGCGAAAATGTAAAAAACTCTGAAAAAACTTAAATGATAGGACTTAAATATATATATGTAGGAATGAATTGGACAGACAACCAATATTACAAGGCTAATATATATGGTTTGCAAACACTTAAATACAAAAATAATTAATAACTACGTAACACCATGCATAGATTTATCGACATGCTGCCTGAGTAGATTTCTCTGCTCAGCAGCTTTAATTTGAGCTGTCAGACGATTTGGCGGAAGCTCAGTTACTGACTGTACGTCAGCACCTCGCCGACCTCCTCGCCTGAAGTCGAATACAAGACCGAGATCATCTGCGGCCCTTCGTGCTGCCTTAAATAAGAATGCGCCAACTCCCACGGTTTCATGATCTCTCACAAACCGTAGGAGTGGGTCCGAGCTCCTTAGTATGTTGCACGCCATACTCAGCGCTACTCTGCTATGCATACACTCCAGGCTCAAGAGTCCTCGACCCCCCCGTTGACGTGGAAGGTATATTCGAGGAACGGACGATCTAGGATGAATGCTCCTATTGATACGCATCATCTTACGGGTATCCCTATCCAATTGGCGCAGCTCATCTAGTGTCCACTTGACTACCCCGAAGGAGTAGAGCAGAATCGGAACGGCAAGCATATTAGTAGCAGACACCTTGTTTTTCCCCGAAAGCTCAGAAGACCAAATCTTTCGGAGGCGGTGCCTGTACTTGCCGCGGAGAGTGTTCTTAACTTGTTGCACGTCCTGGATATGGTGCTGTTGCACCCCTAGGTACGTGTAGGTCTCTCCGGCATCCAGAAGTCGTAGGATGCTTCCGTCTGCTAGCTGCGTATCTTCAAAGAATTCCCCGCATCGCCCTCTCTTGATATGGACGATTGCACACTTGTCCAACCCGAATTCCATGCCAATGGCCCGCGTGTACTCTTGGACCACCCTGAGAGAGTTTTGTAGATCGCACTCTCCGGAGGCGTAAAGTTTTAGGTCATCCGCGGGGTCGGCGCAGTGCGACAGATAACGGCAGCAGTGAGATGCAGAATAGGAGGGGGCTCAGGGAGTCACCCTGGAAAACTCCTCTCTTAAATGTTGCCAACTCTGTCGAAACCCGCTGAGCACCAGATGTTATGGTGAAGCGGGTCCTCCAGAGCGGCATCAGGTGTTCGATGCATCTCACTAGTGGGGCAGGTATCGCATGACACTGCAACAAGTGTATCAATAGTGCATGCGATGTTGTATCGAATGCCTTGCGGTAATCGATCCACCCCATTGATAGATTACGGTTGTATTGTACAGAATCCTGCGTAATACAGCGGTCTATCAATAGGTTTTCTTTGCAGCCTGCCACACGTTTCTTTCCACCACGCTGCTCGTGTATCTGGTTAAAGACCGGCTTTACCGACCTCAAAGTACTAGCATACAAGATACGGGTAAATAGCTTGTAGCAGGAATTGAGGCAAGTAATCGGCCTGTAGTTTTTCGGATTGGACAGATCTCCCTTTTTAGGGATTAGTACAGTTCGCCCCTCGGCAAACCAGTGCGGGATCTGCTGCCCCTCGTTAAACCAAGAGTTGAAAACTCGGGCCAAACGACGGTGAGTGGAAGGGAATTTCTTCCACTACCAGTTGTTTATGCCGTCTGGACCCGGGGCAGCGAAATTCTTAGTGCCAACAAGTGCTTGTTGGACTTCTTCCACACTGATCTCCGGACACACTTCGTCTTGACCCTCTAAAATCCTGTGACAGAGGGTCTCGAAGTGTGCTATCGCTGGAGTGTCATTATCGAATGGACTCGCAGTCTCGTAGATTCCTTTCCAGAAGGCTTCGACATTCTCAACAGACGGCGGATTTTCGACAACACGCTGTGGCTCTTGGAACAGACGAGATGGGCATGTTTGGAAGAGATGGTTTTGCTCCATGCTCCGTGCTCACCTGACCAATGTTTTCTTAATAGCCATAAGTACTCGAATCCTATCTAGACAATGCTGCTTGATGGTCTGCAGCACTGTCCGATTTAGAGTGTGATGTTGTCTAGCAACTTATTATTATTATGGACTTAAGCCGTGCACTTTCTCGGCCGAAGCCGGAAAAAATTCACCGACCCCTCGCGCGCGCAGTTGGGGTTCGGCTCTGTGGGGACCCGGGCCTGTCCCGGGCCCATTGCTGTTGGGGATCGGCTCGGTTAACGGGGATGAAATTCATCACGTCCCATTAATCCGGTGGATATTTCGGTTTTCTATCCTTCCTCGTTCAAAAACTTTCTGGTAATATGGCATGTCTGGAGAATCACCGTCCTCTGGATAATCTTCACGAGGCCTTTAGGTAGATTAAGTTGCTCCAAATAACTTCTTCGTCACCACGCCTGTAGCCGAAATTATGACCGGGATAATTCGAACCTCCTCTAATCTCCACACGTGTTTAAGTTCTATGGCCAAATTCTGATATTTGTTTCTCTTTTCCATCACCGTTTTCTGCAGATTGTTGTTTAGGGGGCATCCAATATCAATTATAGCGGCCTTCTTGTGTTTCTTTTTGATCACCAGGATGTCAGGGCGGTTGTGATCCAAGGTTTTATCAGACTGTATTGGTCTATCCCAGTACAGCAATGTTTCCTCGTTTTCTAAAACAGCTTGAGGTGTGTATTTATAGAAGGGCGGTGGATTAGTAATGAGTCCTAAGTTAAGTGCCAATTCTCTATGGATGATTTTCTCCACCTCGTTGTGCCTTCCCAAATACATTCCCGTAGCCAAAGCAGGGCAGCCTCCAGTCACATGTTTGATAGTTTCACCCGCTGCCTTACACTTTCTACACACATCGTTCACATCGGGGACTTTAAGAATGTATTTCTCATAATTTTATTATTATTATTATGTTTTTTGCAAAAAACCAGTCACCCTACTCTGTGGCTCCGACCCTCACAGAGGGGAGCTGGTAATACCAATAGCCACTCCCCACGCCCGTGGGGTGAGTGACTACCGGGTCCGCGAATCGTGTGTCCTGAGTAGACGCAATAAACCGAGGATGACAGCTTTCTGCATTCTGCCGGTTAAGATCTCTGCCGAATCTCGGCATGCCGGTATGATCTTTAGTTCTGAAAGCAGCGTCTGTCTCTTTCCACCGAGGCCTCCTATAATCAGTATCACTATTTCTCTCGATATTTTGTCCATTTTTCCTCCTCTTTCAAGACAATGTTGCTCTCAGCGGGAGCTAAGAATTCCACGACATACATTGTCTTGAGTTGGTGGTCGAGGAGTACTATGTCAGGCTTGTTGGCTTGTATTTGCCTGACGGTGGGAAACGAGTAGTTCCAATAAATTAGACACTTCTCATTCCCCACAACGGACTCAATATCCCCCGGAACGTAAGGCAACACTGGTGTTTCGTCTATCCCATACGAGTGCCTTAGATGATAGTAAAGCACTCGTAATGCAGCGTCGTGTCTGTGAATATAGGCCGAGACTGCGTATGTCGGGCAAGCCGACAGTAAGTGCATTACAGTCTCCGGCGCCCTGCGGCAGGCCCTGCAGCTGACATCAGGGACCTCCATACCCATGACACGACGTCGATGGACGAGGGTGTTAAATACACCATCCTGGCAAGCCATTATGAATCCCTCGGTCTCAGACTTCAGCCCAGCTGACCTTAAGAAGGCGAAGGTCAGCCTTTCGCATAAGCCGAGGTCTTCTATATTTTTATAGAAGACCCCGTGCAATGGCTTATCCTTATGGAGCTGCAGAAGGATGTTCTGTTCTGCAGCTCTAATGTGGGCTTTTAGTCGAGCGGGTTCCAATTCGGTGACAGAGTCGGGATTTACCCGCTCGACGTCCAAGATGAGACCAAGTTCATCGGCTGCTCTCCGTGCTGCCTTAAAGAGAAAAGCTCCTACCTCTGCATTTTCATGGTCTCGGACCATGCAGAGGAGGGGATCCGAACTCCTGATGACCTTACATGCTCCATCCAGAACCATCCTGTTATGGAGACTCTCCAAGCTCAAGAGTCCACGGCCTCCCCGATGTCGTGGGAGATATAACCGTGGAACGGACGATTTAGTATGCAAGCTCCTATTGAGATGCATCTTCTTGCGGGTTACTACATCGAGTTGACGCAGCTCTTCTCTAGTCCACTTCACTACTCCGAAAGAGTAGAGAAGGATCGGAACGGCAAGCATATTTGTAGCAGACACCTTGTTCTTCCCCGACAGCTCTGAAGACCAGATCTGTCGGAGTAGGTGCTGATACTTGCCGCGGAGAGCGTTTTTCACTACACTCACTTCTTGGGTGGAGCGTTGCTCGACACCCAAGTAAGTGTACGACTCTCCGGCACCTAGATGGTGTAAGATGCTTCCGTCCACGAGCTGCGCGTCCTCTCCATAGTCACCGCATCGTCCTCTCTTGAGATGGATCAGTGCGCATTTGTCCAACCCGAACTGCATACCGACAGCCTGCGTGTACTCCTGTACCACCCTAAGGGTCTGTTGGAGATCCCTCTCTCCAGAGGCATAAAGTTTAAGGTCATCCATATAAAATAGATGGGTGACCTTATGCCTCCTGTCGCCGGGGGTACCGCAGTTGTAGCCACGGGTTTTCCGGAGCGAGACGGATAATGGCAGTAGTGAGATGCAAAACAGAAGGGGGCTGAGGGAATCTCCCTGAAATACTCCTCTTCTGAATGTCACCGACTCTGTTTGGACTCTATCGTTACCCGTTGTTATAATAAAGCGAGTCCTCCAGAGCGGCATCAGTTCTTCAATACATCTCACTACAGGACCGGGTACCACAAGACATCGGAGCAAGTGAACAATGAGCTCATGCGATGTCATGTCAAATGCCTTGCGGTAGTCGATCCAGGCCATAGAGAGGTTCCGCTTATACTGCATGGGGTCCTGCGTGACACATCTGTCGATCAACAGGTTCTCCCTGCAGCCAGCGACACCTCTCTTCGACCCTCGTTGCTCATATATCCGTTCGTAAACCGGTTCAACTGCGTGGAGCACCCGCATGTACAAAATGCGTGTAAACACCTTGTAACATGCGTTTAGGCAGGTTATCGGTCTGTAATTCTTTGGGTTGGACAAATCTCCGTTCTTGGGGATCAGCACTGTCCGCCCCTCAACAACCCAAGAAGGGATTTGCTGCTCCCCATTTAACCAGGAATTAAAAATTCCGGCCAAATGATGGTGGGTGCTCGATAACTTTTTCCACCAAAAGTTATTTATCCCATCGAGACCTGGAGCAGCAAAGTTCTTAGAGCCCTCAAGAGCCCCACGAACCTCTTCTGGGGTTATTGGTTCGCACACTTCCTGTGGTTGCTGAAGCCTTTGACAAAAGGCTTCAAAGTGTGCAAGGGCAGGAGAATCTCGGTTGAGTGGAAGCTTCTCCTCGTACAGCGTTTTCCAGAAGTTCTCCACCTGATCTGCAGTCGGCGGATTGTCTACAACACGCGGAGGCGGTTGGAAAAGGCGTGAGGGCTTCTCGCGGAACAGTTTATTTTCCGCAAGCCCCCTCGCCCGCCTCACTAGTGACTTTCTGCAAGTCACTAGCATCCGTATCCTGTTGAGACAGTGCTGTTTGGTGGTTCGCAGCACTGCCTCATTGAGTGTGTGATGGACGCGTCTTAAGTTGGCGGCTAAGCGACGCACTTTAGGCGTGAAAGGCCTGTTAGCCGCCATATAGTCCATTACACATTGGATACTGTATGCGTGTTGCCTCGCCGACCGGATCTTGGCTTCCATCTTTTGTATGCGCCGCTGCGCTCTCTCCTGTGGGGAAGAGGTATTTCCTAATCCTAGCGGTTTTGTTGACTCAATTTTAGTACAAAATTAAATAATGAAAAAGAAAAGTAAACAGTGAGAGTGCCACATTCTCGGAATGAGTTTTGTTGCAGGTACGTCTTATTTATTTCTTTCTTTCTGAATTGTAAAATTTAAGAGTATGGTAAAGCTTAATATCCTTAATAATAATTTTTTGATAAAAATTGATATAGGTGTAAGTGTAAATCCACACCAAAACGTCTGTAAACAATAAAGCATAGCGAACCATTTCTATACCCAAAATATATAATTATAAAGTTATAAAACTAAAGGTTCAAGAACACAAAGAAATTAATATATATTGCTATGTATTTGCATATTGGACAATTACGAAGATTGCATGTTTGTGTTATTTACTGAATCAGGGTTTGAATTTGTTTATCTCCTTTAGATGGTTTTCAAAATTTATTTAAATTAGCTAAAGATCCGAAAGGTATGTGTTTTAGAATGTTAATATTTGTTTAGAGTTATTTTAATAGTTTTAAAGTTTCTTATTTAATGTCAACAGTAAGTTTGATACTGACATCTATGTTAGTAGCTATTAAGTTGAAATAATTTCTGACATTTAAGTCATTATGACATTTCTTTTAAGTAGGAAATTTTATTTTATAGTTGGTAAATGTTTTCCTGGAGAAAGATAAGGAGGTTTAAGTTAGGTTATGTTTGGAATGAAATTAATCAAAATTCATATGGTGTTTTGTTTTGTTTATTTTGGATGCTTTGATATTTAGCTATATAGCACAACAAACAACAGATAAAAGAGAGGTTGTAAAATTGGAAAAACAAATTTAAGAAAAAAAAGAACAAGTGAAAATTAGGGAGCGAAGAAGAAAAATAATAAACAAGAATTAAGAATTTTGAAATTGAATTGAAAGTCAGAAATTGTGGAGATCAGCGAAGAAGAGAAAAATAGACTGTAAATAAGAAGGTAGAGGTGTTATTGTGGATTGGAGTTGCAGAGGAGATAAGGACGAGATAAGGTGAAGAATTAATGAAAGGAGAATTGTTGGATTTGGAAAGAGAAAAGTGTAGCTACGAAGAAGGAAGGTTTTTGTGTATTTAATTTTTGGACAAGGTTGTATATTAAAATTTAAATAGTGTATTAGACTTTCGAACCTGTTATAAAGCTAAATTATCTAAATATCAAAGAAAATAAATTATTTATATCAGATTAAAAATTTTACTTTAAAAAAAAATTCATTTTAAATAGGAACTGAATTTGAACCTGCTCCTGAAGGGAAAGATAAGCTAGCCGGCCCATTAAATATTTTGACATACTTTCGGATCAAAAGGTAAGAGATTTTAATTTGATCTTTTGGTTTTAAAGTTTTTTTTATCTATTGGAAATAAACAAGTTAAAGTAGTTTGATTAGTACTGCAAATTATTAAGTTCAATAAAAGTAGAACAGCACAATATATATATATATATATATATATATCCATATATGTCCATTAGTGATTGGACTCCACTGGTTGCATTTCCGACACTTCTTCCAGCGAAGTAGTTCTTATTTGTCCGAACTTTACTTCTTATAGTCATAGGGAGCTGTAAGAGGCACTGGTGTATAAAATTACAAAGAAATGGCGACGCTTATTTCTTTGGATTAGCGAGATAATTAACCTATATATCTATATATATCTATATATATATATATATATATGTTATAGCTCGCGTTTCGTAGCTAAGTTTTTAAAAACAATTTTATTTATTTGCAGAGAGTCAACGTTGACTGTTAGAAATAATACAGTAATAAATGTTAAGCGTTTAATTTAAAGTGAGTATGATAACTGGTTACAGAAATGTCTCGTGGTTCTATTTATGACATTTAGATGCAGTGTCATCTAAATGTTGAACAAAGAAAGCAAGCAAGCGATTCAGCATAATCGTGAGAAGTTAAAATGTAATATAATATAATGTGATACTTTGTAAGCGATAAACGATAGCGGGAATTTGTTATCTGCACGTAGCTGAAATATGATATTATATGATAATCTGAAATGAAGCAAAAGTCACGTATCGTCTTATATACAGTGGCTCAAATACTATATAACAACTTCCCCCTAACGGGAGGTAGACTCTCTACCGGAGTCCGCCAGATTGATGAAAATACTCAGCTGTGGAAAAAAGGAGACCATAGGGTCCTTAAAAAAGCAGGACGGGACATGGACCACCTCCAGTGGGGAGTCACTAAGACTACTCTTGGACGTTCATTTCCCCGGAGATAGCGCCGCCGCGATCATAGCCCTAGAGGAGTAGGTCCCACAAGCGGATTGGCAACTCGCAGAGGGAATGATAACAGACGGCGCGGTTTCCTGGGCGGTGAACGAGTTCGATCCCTATAAGTCAGCAGGACCTGACGGAATCTTCCCAGCAAGAAAGGCAGAAAGGCCTGGGAATACTCCTACCCCATATGAGGAGAGTATTTAGGGCCAGCCTGGCATTGGGATACGTTCCACTGGCCTGGAGACACGCCAAAGTGACCTTCATCCCCAAGGTGGGAAAGAAGGACTACACGGCCGTAAAATCTTTTAGGGCAATCAGTCTCACATCCTTCCTCTTGAAAACATTGGAAAGGATAGTGGACAGACACCTGATGGAAGGGGTGCTAACCAGATACCCAATTCATCAGAATCAGCACGCATATAGGCAAGGGAGGTCCACAGAGACAGCCCTGCATGCCGTTGTGCATAAGGTAGAAAGGGCCCTCCACTACAAGGAAGTAGCCCTAGTAGTATTTTTTGATATAGAAGGAGCCTTTGATAAGGCAAGTACGAGGACTATCTGTAAGGCCCTACAGGCCAGGGGTACAACCCCTATACTGGTCAGATGGGTGCAGTCTGCGCTGGAAGAAAGAAGAGTCAGCGCAGCCCTAGGGGACTGCCTGGTGGACATCGGGGTGAAGGGAGGCTGCCCTCAAGGCAGCTGCCTTTCGCCTCATCTATGGTGCCTAATAATGGATGGTCTCCTGGAGAGGTTGACGTCAGAGGGCTTCTATGCGCAGGCATATGCAGACGACGGGCTAGTTCTTGTAACTGGCCGGTTCCTAAGCGTCGTCTGCGACAGAATGCAGGTAGCCTGCAGAATTATTGAAAGATGGTGTAGTGAGACGAATCTTTCAGTCAATCCATCCAAGACTGAACTGATCCTCTTCACCAAAAGGAGGAAAATAGAGAATTTCAGGGCACCAATAATGTACGAAAACCCCTAGCACTATCGCAAGAGGTCAAGTACTTAGGGGTGATCCTGGATAAAAAACTGTCATGGGGAGCACAGGTCGACAGAATCGTAGAGAAGTCGACGGCAACCTTCTGGCAGTTGCGCCAGGTGGTGGGCAGGAACTGGGGATGTAGTCCACGGATCCTGCACTGGGTCTACACGGCGGTAATCAGACCTAGACTCCAATATGGGTCGGTGGTCTGGTGGCCGAGTGTGAACCGCATCACCACGTCTCGAAGACTGGCAAAAGTTCAAAGACTTGCCTGTCTTGGGATTACAGGCGCAATAAGGACGACACCTACAGCTGCCTTGGAAGTAATGCTAGGGCTGCCAACGCTTCCAGCCTGGATTAAGAAGGAAGCCATGGCGGCCCATCTAAGAATGCGAGACTCAGACAGCTGGCGGTGTAGTGGAAGGACAGAGGGTCATGCAGCCATCGCCAGATTGGCGGAGACGGAGATTCCGATCTCCGCCCTTAAGGTGAGGGAAGCAACCGACCGCTTGAGATTAGAGAGAAAGTACACTCTAACCCTACCTAGTAGGGAAGAGTGGGCAGAAGGAAAGATTAACTTCCCCCCGAACTCCCTGGTGTGCTACACAGATGGTTCCCTTCTAGTAGATGGACAGAGGCAGTCATCGGGGGCAGGAATATTCCTGGAAGGCAGGGAAGTACAGGAGAGCTTTGCTCTAGGATCGTACACTACTGTCTTTCAGGCAGAGGTATATGCCATCCTAAAAGTGGCACATAATGAAGAAACGAGGAACGGTACGGAACAAAATATCTGTATCTGTTCAGACAGCTCTCCTAGGACGAGGTCCCCCCTCGTCCAGGAGTGCGGAGATGCTCTAGAGGAACTTGCCAGGCACAAGGAAGTGAGCCTGATATGGGTTCCGGGACATACTGGGGTCCCAGGAAACGAGAGAGCCGATGAATTGGCTAGGCTCGGGGCCAGGGAGCCCTGTCTAGGCCCGGAGCCCATGTTGGGAATTACAAGGAAATATGTCGCTACGGCCCTTAACGAGTGGGCACAAGCAACATTGAGGGAACATTGGAGGCTGAGCAGCGGCTGCAGACAGGCTCGAGACTTCGTAACGGGGCCGAACAAGTCAAGGGCGGCCTGGTTGATAGGTAGAAGCCGGAGGACCCTGAACCAACTGGTCGGAGTCCTAACTGGTCACTGCAGGCTCAGAAGACACCTATCACTGATAGGGGTTGAGGCAGATCCCACTTGCCCAAGATGCGGAAGGGATGAAGAAACATCGTTTCACTTCTTGGGACAATGTGAAGCGTTCGGGCGCCTGAGGTATGAACTCTTCGGCGCCACAACGCTCCCAAAAGAGGAAATGGATTCTCTCGAATGGAAACATGTCCTGACCTTCATTGGAAGATCAGGAAGGTTTCAAGAGGGAGTAGGAGGCCGAGTGGAAGTGAATGGTTGAGGGAACGTCAGGGGGTAGGTAAAAAGAGCCCATTTATGGCCTACTTGCCAGGCACTAGGCCTCCCCCAATAATTACTACTACTACTAGATGCAGTGTCATCTAAATGATGAACAAAGAAAAGCAAGCAAGCGATTCAGCATAATCGTGAGAAGTTAAAATGTAATATAATGTTAATTTTATATCATATAATCTACACAAATCTCTTAATAAATTGTTATCGAATTCTCCTCCATAGTCGCAATGTATTCTTAATGGAGTACCATAATGTTGAAAATAAAGCAGTAGCGTATTTACTACAGATTTGGCGGATTTATCGGGGACTGCGTAAGCTTGTGTAAATTTAGTCAATTCATCGCGAATAGTCAATGCATAATTGCGCGTAGGGGATTCAAATAAGTCAATGTTAATTCTTTCGAACGGTGTCTTTGGTGTTTCTGTAATTACTAGTGGACTACTTAAATTTTTTCGGCAAACTTTCGTTTTTTGACATGTTTCGCAGTTTTTGATAAAATTTTCGACATCTTTCGTTAACCCTTGCCAATTATACTTGTTTTTGATTCTGCGTATTGTCTCGTTTATTCCGCGGTGCAAATTATTTTTTCCGGTGTGATTTTGATCGAGGATTATCGGGCGTTGGTCTTCGTCGGGGCAATGCACTAGATTTTGACAAATGATTAATTTTAGGTCCTTGTCTGCAAAAATGAATGAGAGAATTTCGAGTATTGGGAGGTCCAGATTATTTTCGACATAGTAGGTCTTGGAAAGATCTAGTTTATTTTGATTTTTATATAACGTTAAAAACAAATGTTCTATTACAGATTCGGGGTCGAAAGGTACAGCGATGATATAATAATTTCTATGTCGGGTTGATTTACTAGAGACAATATTGATTGTGCTGTTGTCGAATTCGGGATTTTCTTCGAAAATATCTTCTATAATTTGGTGATGGAGATCTGTTAAGTTATTTTGCCGAAAGAACGTAATTATGTTTTTATTTTCTCGATCTAATAATTGTTTGTTTGTAATTTCGATTTTCGAGTAATATATTAGGGATTTTGTCTTGTATAGTCTAGAGAATGTGTCAAATTCCTGAGCGATATGTTCGTTAGTTATTTCGTTTTCGTCAGTTAGGCTTTCGGCATCGTTTGTGTTTTCGTTAGCTGCTAAAATTTTAGAATAGAATTTGGAACAATCGTTAAAGTGGTTTATTTTGATTCTGGACAAGGCGCCTGCGTTTTTGTTTATTTTGCCGGGTTTGTATATGACCTCGTAGTCATACTCCTCAAGTTTGAGGCGCCAACGGGCTAATCTGCTACCCGGGTCCTTTATTGAAAATAACCAGGTAAGAGGTCTGTGATCGGTGATTAGTTTGAACTTTCTGCCAAACAGGTATGGTCTAAAATGCTTTACTGACCATACGATAGGTAAGAGCTCTCTTTCTATCGTGGAGTACCTTTAGTTTCGGCATTGCATAAAACTCGGGAGGCATAAGCGATAGGTAAATCTTTACCAATGGGGCCCTGCGAAAGCACGGAACCAATGGCGAATGCACTCGCGTCTGTGGTTAATAAGAAAGGCTCGTCGAAGTTCGGGTAAATTAGTATCGGAGTTGTTGTCAAGGTTTGTTTTAAATTTTTGAATGAATTCGTACAGTCATTGTCGAAATTAAAGGGTATGTCTTTTTGTAGTAATTTGGTCAGAGGTTTTGATATTATAGAGAAATTGGGGATAAAACGTCTATAATAGCCTGCTAAACCCAGGAAAGATTTAATTTCCTTTTGGTTTTTGGGTTGAGGAAAGTTTAGGATTGCTTCAACCTTAGCAGGGTTTGGCTTTACACCGTCCTTGGTGATGAGGTGTCCTAGGTAGGCAACTTCTTTCCTAAGAAACTCACACTTGTCGGGCTGTATTTTAAGGTTAGCTTTCCTTAAACGTTGGGATATTTCGGTTAGTCGGGTAATATGTTCGTGAATCGTTGGGGAATAAATGATGATGTCGTCCATATAGACGAGGCAACGTTCGTTTTGGATACCTAGTAGGATATTGTCCATAACCCTTTGGAAAGTGGATGGGGCGTTTTTAAGACCGAATGGTATGCGAAAAAATTCAAAGTGGCCATTCTCTACAGAGAAGGCAGTCTTTTGGACATCTTCGGGATTAATTTCTATCTGGTGAAACCCAGAGGCCAAATCTAGGGTTGTGAAGTATTGGCATTTTCCTAGTTGGTCAAGAAGGTCAGATATGTTCGGAAGGGGATATTTGTCGTCAATAGTCAGTTCGTTAAGTTTTCTGTAGTCGACTACAACTCGCCATTTTTGTTTGCCAGAGGCGCCAAGTTTTTTTGGGACTACCCAAACTGGGGAGGACCAGGGAGAAATCGAAGGCTGGATTATGCCTTGGTCTAACATTTTTGAAACCTGTGACTTTACCTCTTGCTTATGAATTTGGGGGTAACGATAAGATTTTGTGAATATCGGTTTGGCATTGTTGGTGTCAATAGAATATTTAATTTCGTTTGTGAATGACAAGTTATCTCCTTCTAGATAGAATATGTCCGAAAAATTTAGACAAAGTTGTGTTATTAAATCGGTTTCTTCTTCGTTCAAATGTTCTAAGCGTAATTGATTTTTAATTTCGAAATTCCTGTCTGTTTGTTGTTGGTAGTCTGAGTTTTGACAATTTAAATTAAAGATTGCCCTAAATTTTTCTATTGGTTCGAGTTTAAGTTTCGACAAATCTACAGTTTTTGGAATAGCGTTTGCGTTTATTACAGATGTTAAAAATTCTCCGTTGTTGTCTATTTTGACGATAGCGTTGGGTAAGCGTACTTTTTCGTTTTCTTGGGCTACCAGTATAGCCTCGGTATTTCGTAGGTCACATTTTAATTTGAATATTTTTTCCGTGCGCGATTCAATGGAAATTAAGTTTCGATTTTTTGTGGTGTTTAAACCGCGGGTTACGCTTGGTTGTGATGGTAAAATATCAGTAACTTTGAATATCGGTACGGTTTTAAAATTCGTGACTAATTGTTTATTTTTAAAATCTATCCTGCATTCGTAATGTTCGAAAAAGTCCGCGCCTAAAAGTCTGTCGAAGTCTATGTCTAGATCGTGAATATAAACTTTATGAGGATCACTTGTGGTAAATGGTATGAGAACAGATTCATTAATATTAATCTTTTCGTTCGTTATACCTTGAACAATCACATTTTCAGGGGATCTGCGCCTGTAGTTTTCAGCTGTCTTAGGTTTAAAAACTGAAATACCGGCGCCCGTGTCTAGCAAAATTTTAAATTTACCTGTTATGTCTTTCATGTAATAGAGATTTTTTGAGTTGACAGTTAGC
The DNA here is from genome assembly GCA_963675555.1 of Leptura quadrifasciata. Taxonomy (NCBI): domain Eukaryota; kingdom Metazoa; phylum Arthropoda; class Insecta; order Coleoptera; family Cerambycidae; genus Leptura; species Leptura quadrifasciata. The sequence goes on along the minus strand of OY776676.1, from coordinate 74,082,966 downwards.
AATGCATGCGAAAGAGTATTTACATGAATTTGTGTTCCGGGAAATTCAGGTATGGGTTGAAACTCAGCGTTTGAATCTGAGTTTCCAATTCTGCAATTGGTTCGGATTCCTGGTTGGGAGGATGAGTTAATTGGTTGGAACCTTGGTAAAAATCCTGAGGATTAGCGGTATAATCCTCATACTGGTCAGACTGAGAATTATAGTTCTCTGAGAAATTTTGATTGGTTTCGAAATTATAATTTTCACAATTGTCTTGTTGAAGTTGGTAATTTGGGGAGTAATCGGTAGAGTAGGTCTCATATTGATTGGGATTATCAAAGTAATTATCATAAGATTCACAGTTGAAATGATGGGCTTTTTGTTGATCGTAACGATTAAAGTTTGGATTTGGTTGGATTGCAGATGGTCTCTGCTGATTGAAATTCGGGTTTGGTCTGATGGCTGAAGGCCTATTTTGCTGTGGATAATTAGATTGATTGTTTTGTGGAAATTGCCTGTGAATAAATTGATTATTTTGTGAAAAATTTCGGAAGTTTGAATTTCCTTGGAAGTTTGGTCTTTGAAAGTTTTGGGACGTTGATGGCATAAATTGTTGTTGTTGCCTAGTACGGCATTCACTTACAGTGTGCCCAATGCGATTGCAAAATGAACACATTTTCTGTTGGAAAGTTGAAATTGGTCTCTTTTGTTGAGGAGGAATTGGATTTTTAGCTTGGTTATTTCTTGAGAATTTTTGTGACTCAAAATAAGAGAGTTGCAATTCTCTTTTAATTCGATTAAAAGCCTCCAACATATTTTGTGGATTGCCAGCACGTATAATTTTGCCTAAATTTGGTTCTAAGCCTGTTAATAAATTATTTAGCGTCATAGTTTCGACTAAATCAGTTTGAGATTTCTTCTGTTCTTTGGACAAAGCTTGTTTTTGGATTGCGGCATGCATTTTTGCATTGTGCGTTTGCAACCGTGATACAAAGGTTAACGCAGATTCGTTAGGTAATTGATGGATGCGTTGTAGGTCAGTGATTAGAGATGTTAGGTCTCTAGAATCTCCGAAGTGCGCTTCTAATAAGGATTTTATTTCTGCATATGTAGCCGGATTTCTAGAATTTATCAATTCGGCAGCTTTGCCACGCAATTTATTTTTGATATGAATAGTCAATAATAACAACTGGTCATTAATTGCCATTCCTTGAGCATATGTGCAAGAATTTAAAAATGTTTGTAAGTTGATGGGGTTTCCATCGAACTCAGGTATTATCGAGAATATCTCTGAAAGTTTATAAGCCTCAATTTGTTCTTCGATTTGAACGGTGGCTTCTTGTTCTGACATTTTGTTGCTTTTAGTTACAAACTATTAAAGTTAAATTTAAAAAAAGGTTTTCTTGTCTGTTTGTGTATTAGCTGTATAATACACACAAGTACGTATTAGCAGTATAATACGCTTCGATGTCGCTTTAAAATAAAATGGAACTTGGTGAGTGTATTAGCTGTATAATACACACGATTACGTATTAACAGTATAATACGTATGAAATAAAACTAATTATGTCGTTTGGGGAATAATAAGGATAAAATTGATAGCAGAACTGTTTCGTTTTCGTTGGATGTATTAGCAGTATAATACACTTAAATAAATTGCGAAATGTGAAAAATAAAAATAGTAATAAAACGTGATGATTCTTAAAAATGACTTACGTAAATATCTTCATAGGTAGGTTCTTTCCTCCGTCGAGGGATTGGGATCCGCCACCACTGATGAGGAAGGTCTCCTTGTTCTTGTAGATCACTCGCATTAGTTAGGCACCCTTGTTGAGATGTTCTCCTTGTTCTCGAGCGTTTCACTACAAGTTAGGCTTCTTGTTCCAGGGATGTTTAACGGATCCTACCGACTGCGCCAATGTTATAGCTCGCGTTTCGTAGCTAAGTTTTTAAAAACAATTTTATTTATTTGTAGAGAGTCAACGTTGACTCTTAGAAATAATACAGTAATAAATGTTAAGCGTTTAATTTAAAGTGAGTATGATAACTGGTTACAGAAATGTCTCGTGGTTCTATTTATGACATTTAGATGCAGTGTCATCTAAATGAAGAACAAAGAAAAGCAAGCAAGCGATTCAGCATAATCGTGAGAAGTTAAAATGTAATATAATATAATGTGATACTTTGTAAGCGATAAACGATAGCGGGAATTTGTTATCTGCACGTAGCTGTAATATGATATTATATGATAATCTGAAATGAAGCAAAAGTCACGTATCGTCTTATATACAGTGGCTCAAATACTATATAACATATATATATATATATATATATATATATATATATATGCATGCGTGTGTGTACGTGTGTATGTTAAAGAACACGATAAAACCCTCGGTGTACTTGTCGAAACTGTAACAAAATATTTCGCATGAAAAGCGTGCTTCACGTAAACATATCGTGGAAGAGGTTTTTATATTCTTAATCATATTTTCGCTCTACGGAGCGTTTCTTATGCAAAAATTTCAATAACTCATCAAGAAGCGTCATTTTAGAAAGTGTAGTAAATGTCGCTGCAAAGGGACGTAATGTCGCCCCGACCACCAAAATTTAGAAACAGTAACAAAATTTGACAATTTCGAAAATTTCAAAATTAAAAACCCTTTTACGTATCCACGTTGTTAAGCACTGCAACTCATGGTGGTATTAAATATGAGGACAAGTTAATCCAGCTTCTATTCAAAGTATATCGTGAGTTTTAGCGAAAATAGCCTTTAGCGACATGGGACCCCCATCATTTCCTAGCAGTCAATTTTAACGGGAAAATGATGAGTTTTAACGGGATTTGTCCTAAACCGGTTCCTCAGTGATTCGGTGTCAGAAAAGTATAGTTATAAGTACGTACTCATATGTTCATGGGACCGCCCTGCCTGAACGTATGAAATTGTAATTGCAGAATATAATTCAAAGTCGTTGCGATTCAAGCATTTTTAAGCTCCGACGAGCGACCAAAATTAATATTGAAATAAAAATACGTGAATAGACAGGCAAGTAAAAGCCCACCAAAATTTCATAAGCATTGAACTTTTCTTGAATCTTTTTGTGTAATCGTTAGCTGAAAAACCGCATATTGGATGGTAGTTGGTACATTATAAGTCGTTCCGTTCCTCACCATGTGTTGTACACGGGCCAGACTATAGTTTGTAAAAACATATTTTTTAAAGTTGTTGTAAAACATGAATTTTTAAAGAGATTTAATATATATTTTTGAACTTTATATTGTCTTTTACTTGTGTTTGCAATATTCCCTTTCAGGTATAATTTTAAGAAAGTGTTAGTGCCTACTGTGTTAGATTTATAGTGTTACGACGTCCAATAGATACCATCAGAGCAGCAGTTAAGCAAAAACGAACAGTACGTATAAATTTTATATTATTTTTCATATGAAACAGTTGTTTTGAACCCTTATTTTGTGAACGTTAACATTAATTTTTGATAAATATAGAAAAAGTCCTTCAGACGCGAAAGATGGATCGTTCACATGTACGTGTGCATGTGTGTGCGTGTGTATGTGTGTTAGCACGATAGCGCCGAAACTACTGAACGGATTTGAATGAAACTTTGCATGTGCGTTTCCAGAAGATCTGAAAAGGTTTTGGTTGAGATCAGATTACGTTTAAAGCCGTTTTGGCGCATCAAGTTGTTTATTTTGTAATTACTTACAATGTTCAATCGAATCATTGAAAAGCAAGTAAAATTCCAATTTCAACGATATATCACACTTCCACCCTTTCGATTTGGTTTCCGTGAAAAAAATTAAAAACAAAGCAAATGTGAAGCATAGATCGCATTTCGCGTGACATGATCGATGCGAGTAGTCGTTACGTCGTGAAACTGGTCGCGTCACATGTATTCATATTCAACAACAACTATACAGCTTTACTGTCGCATTTAATTTCAAATATTTTGAATTGGAGAACGGATTTGGATAAAAGTTTGCATGAGGGTTTCATCAATGTTCTAGAAGTTCTGAAAAGGTTTTGGTTGAGTTTGGATTAGGTTTAGTGCCGTTTTTTAAATATATACAGAGACAAATCGAAGAATTACACTACAAATATTCCTCTAAAATCTAGTAAACTTACTGAAATGCAAGCTAACTAATGTTTATTTAACAAAGATTCATGTGCGATCGGTTTGCAATGAGCAAATTTTGTCGATTGTCATTTGTTCCCCGCGCTATGTTTTAGTAGTTTGTCATCCGATACGTTGGTGTCATGTCAATATAAGATTTCGGCTTATTTGCAACTTTTAGTGACTGTACAAGTGGATTGTCACAAACTTTAAAGGTAGGTGTAAAATAGCAATATCATATGCTTTTATTATAGATTATCACTTTACCAATTTTCAGTGTGTTACTTTACGAATCTGTAATGTTTATGTTATTTAACTAGACTTTCTTAGTTGTTCAAGTGACGTTAGACTTATTAATACGATAATAGCATATTATTTAACGAGCGATAATGTACCAAACTGAATACTATATTTTATCTACGATTGTAACAATTAATATTAAATGGCAAGTATACAGAAACATTATTTACAAAATATTGTCAACAGTTAAACGTCAAACTAATCAAACATGTCAAATCACCTTCCTTTCCTCAATAATAATAATGTACCATTCCATTCCACTGTATCGGAAAGGTGATTGGCCGTATCTAGTGAATTATGCAACTCCCGCTTATAGTCTACGCTATTTGTTTATGGATACTATTACTTGTTCAAAAGCAGTTGATTAATAAATAGATTATAGCCATATGAGAAACTAAATAGGTTATTAACTTCTGGATGTGTGTTAAAGTAGGAAATTTAATTACATATAACTTAAAATTTAAAATTTAATTTTTTTCTATTTTTGGTTTTTTCTCAAAAATCAAACACAGAAAATGATACGTTTCAAGTATTATTTTCTCGAATATTGCAAATAACTTTCTGGGGAACTTACTTACGTTACTTTGTAAATAAGATCTGTTCTTATTTTTAGTTTATTTAGTTCATGTACTGAAGAATAGTGGGAATTTATTACAGTAATTGGGAAAATTATATTAACATAATATCTTGATATCTTTTCATCATTCTTGGATCAAAGTAAATCCTTTGGTTACATTCTGCTTGTAATTTTGTCATTTTTTTATTATTTTTTCTCGCAATATTTGCTTTGTTGCCCGGTTAGCAACACAAAGTTTACATATTTTCTCTTTCTTTTGTTGTAAAGGATATTTGACTGATAACATTTATTTTTCTATGCACAAGACCACGAAGGGGGTTCAACTTAGGAAGACGAAGATTTCTTTTATATAAGATCTGACAGCAATACAACTTCAATCCGCAATAATCATCTTGTCTGGAGGAGTAGAAGTCAAAAATATTTATATTTGGAAAATATTCCATGACAGCCATTAGCTAATGTACCACCATCTTGTCTGGAAAACCATCACTTTGGAGATTATACCTACCACCTCAACTATCAGCATAGGAAAGGTATATGTTCGTCTGTCTGTCTCTAAGTTGTCTTCGAATTCAACAGGTTACATTTCATTTGATCTTAATTTTTCATTAGAGTTAGATACATTAACTCATTTAACTAATTAAAATAGCAGTAATTTTGTTTTTTTTATAAAAATGTGCTTTTGTCAAACTTTTATTTTTAATGTAGGTACATACTTTAAACTGCTGTGATAGTTGTTCCACTTTTGATTGTTACAATATATTGTTTGTTTTGAGACAGTCTAGTTTTATTTCTCTGTTTGTGAGTCTGAAATTTAAACCACCAACCATATTGAAATTATTTTAATCTCGTGTTGAATTTAGCAGTTTAAATTAGCAGCTAATATTGGTTGCGTGGCGTCCAACGCTATCTTATAGCGTTATTTTTATGTTGACTGCTAGAATCAATCAAATTAAGAGATTTTAATTATTTTTGTCAAATTGCTCACTGAAAGCGTCCTGTTAGCAAATAGTAACCAATTTGTTTTAATTTGTTAACTTTTAAAATCTATACTTACTCACCGTATAAATCTGAGCAGCCGATGGCTCTTTTAGGCTTCAAAGGTCCACCGAGTGGGGAGGTTACAGCCGCTTTCAGTAGCTGCCGATTTTTTAATCCCATTTTGGTTTGGTAGTAGATTTAAAAAATGCACGTTTAATTAATGACACAATCAGTTTATCGTTAAATCGTTTTCTTCAAAAAGGATCATTAGATTCTCCTAAATTATTTCCTATGGTGAACGAGTACAAGAAATTGCAACAATTTCTCAGTTTGACAAGTTCACCGAATTACAATTTACTGATAAAACATTCAGTTGTGCATCATATTATTACAGAAGATCATTTGCCATTTTACGCCCACGTAGACTAGACAATGTTAAGTTCAAATTAGCTCAAGATGAATTTGACCATATGTTAGAATTAGGTATATGTAAACCTTCATCTTCTTCCATCTCTTCGTCGTTTCATATGTTAGCTAAGAAAGAGCCCAATGACTGGCGTTCTTGCGGAGATTATCGACAATTGAATATGGTTACAGTTCCTGACAGGCATTCCTTACCTCACATTCACGATTTTATCTCCTAATTGTATGATTGTACTGTTTTTTTTCCAAGATTGATTTGATCCATTCCTATCATCAAATTCCCGTCGAGGAATGTAACGTTTTTAAAACAACTATAACCACTTCTTTTGGTTTGTTATTCGAATTTTCACGAATACCTTTCGAGTTACGCAATGCTGGCCAAACGTTCCAGAGGTTCATAAACGAAGTACTTTCCGGGTTATCATTCGTTTTCGTCTATTTAGATGACATTTTAGTAGCAAGTAAATCAAGCTTACATGATTTGGAAGATTTAAAAATAGTTTCTGAAGGATTAAACAAATATGGTATAAATATTAAACCCTCTAAACGTATTTTAGGAGTTGACAGTTTGACATATTTGGGACATCATATTTCTTCATCTCGTATATTACCATCTAGTGAGCGAATAGATATTATTAATAATTTTCCTCTGCCAACAGCACTTAAGCAGCTCCAGCGTTTTATAGGTGTGGTAAACTTTTATCATCGTTTCGTAACTATTTCGCTGAAATATTATTTCCCTTCATTCTTTTAGTACCCGCTTACTACATGATAATATTAAGATCATAGATGATTGGCCTTCCGTCTGTCTGGACAATTTCTCAAAAGCCAAAAGTGCTATAGCTGATGCGACAATGTTAGCTCATCCTTGTGGTGATGGTATACTATTGTCGCTAACGGTCGATTGTTCTAATGCGGTTTTGCAGCAACGAGACAGCGAAGGGGTGTTTACGCATTTAGCTTTCTTTTCACGTAAGCTTATCTCGGCTCAAGCGGAGTATTCAAAGTTTGTCAAGGAGCTTCTATCCTTATATACTGCTATATAGCATTTTAAATTTTTACTTGAACGTCGTAAATTTGTTTGTTTTACTGATCATAAGCATTTGGTTAATGCATTATTCACCCAGGCAGAAAGATCTCCACGACAAATACGACATTTTGAGTATATTGCTCAATTTTCATGCGAAAACCGGCATATTAAAGGAAAGATAATATCATAGTAGATACGTTATCACGTGTACATGATACATCTTCTCTCAATCAATGTATCTTTCCAGTTCAAATAGAAAAATTCTCGTTAATTGATAGGAATTTTAACTTGAAGTTATTGAGTGATGCTCAGGAGGATTCTGTTAGATTTTTCGTTGTCGAATCAATCATTAGATTCTAAATCCAATTTCAGTTTAACGAAGATTTCAGATTTAGATGAGTTTATTTGGTGTGATGTTTCTCAACCCAATATATGCCATTATGTTCTGAATATTTATCGACGAACGATATTCGATATATTTCATGGTTTATCTCATCCTGGCATAAAAGCCACTAGAAAATTGATTACAAATAAATATTTCTGGCCCAAAATTAATTCGGACTATGACTTGTGGGCGAAAATATATGCCAACTGTCAGACTGCTAAAGTCAATCGTCATACAAAAAGTCCGGTAAGTTGATTTGGTATACTAAGGGGCTAGACGTTTCGATCATATTCATATAGAAGTAGGACCATTATACCAACCCCCCCCCTCCTAAAGGTTATTATTACATACTAACTGTAATCGAACGATTTACCCGACGGCCGGAGGCTTATCAGCTATTCGATATTGCGGCCGAGACCGTAGCATGCACTTTATTTCAGAATTTTGTTTGTCGTTTTGGCGTGCCATTATATGTTACTACAGATCAGATCAGAATTTGAGTCAAAATATTTAATGAATTTGCAAAGTTTTTGGGGTTCCATAGGATACGTACCACCACATATCTGATATGGTGGAAAGGATCCATAGAACTCTTAAAACTGCATTAATAGTTAGTAATAGGCTAACACTTCACATTGGGTAGATGAACTTCCTGTTATATTATTGGCTTTTAGAACTATCCCCAAAGACGACTTGCAATGCTCTTCAGCTGAACTCATGTTTGGTCAGAATTTGCGGCTATCTGGCGAACTTTTTACCGGATCATATAGCTGCCCTGAATTCCTTATTTTATCGGCAAGTTGCGCACTTATTTTAATAATTTAACGTCGTTTTCTCCACTTCACCACAGTAGTCAAAAATCAGTTGTCAGTTCTGACATTTTGACTTCTGATTATATTTTTGTTCGTAGGGAACGTTTTAAACCTACCGTATCTCCTTTGTACACATGCCCACTCACCTCAAGTTCCTACAATAAGAAGGTTCTTTTGTAAGTTACCCGTGATGGTACCAGGAGAAGAAAAATAATAACACTTTTGATGTTCCTAATTCTGTATTTATAAAACTTATACAATAAAATATGATGAACACATTTCATGATTTTTATAGTTAATACTGTACCCAGGCCGATTATTCAGCGAATTACACCCACAGTTTAAAGTTTCGAGACGGATTTAACTGTACAACGTCGGGGTTATCTTTTAACATACGTTTTTATTATTTCATATATTGGGGTGTTTTTCACCCTCAGCCTCTCATTTAGGAAATTAGGCCAATGCTATTGCTTTCCTAGGATATCCTACTTGACTGTATCAAGACGGATTTATATGTTCAACGTACGTCAGGGTTATTTTTTACCATACGTTATTATTTCAAATATAGGGGTGTTTTTTACCCTCAGCCTCTTATTTAGGGAATTAGACCCATGCTATTACTTTCCTAGGATATCCTACTTGACAGTATCAAGACAGATTTAAATGTACAACGTCAGGGTTATTTTTTAACATACGTTTTTATTATTTCTTAGTCAGGGGTGTTTTTCACCCTCAGCCTTTTATTTAGGGAATTAGACCCATGCTATTGCTTTTCTAGTATATCCTACTGGATAGTATCAAGATGGATTTAAATGTGCAACGTTAGGGTTATTTTTTACTACACGTTTTGTAACGAAGTGTTCTTCGTTACAGAAATATGTATAAAATATATTTATTTTCTGAGAATCTTTTATAGGCCAGTTGCCAGGTAGGTTGACATCTTTTAAATTGTACAAGAGGTTTTACTGCTCTAACCAGTTCATTACAGGCCTCTTTTGACATACTAATTTTTCCCCCTCACCCGCCCCCCGGAATACCACCAATTTTGGGGCAATATCGTTTAAAAATCATTTTTTTGCAAATATATCGATTGTGAATGGTCCTACGAAAAAAGATGGTTATCAAAGCTGGAGATAAGTAAATTCCCTATCTAAATGATTCAGACACATTTTTAGGTAGTATTAATATTCTTGGAGTTATAGGCGCCGGAAGTAAAGCACCGTGAGCATTCACTCTGTACATCGACCGACACTTTTCCATATATTACCACGCTTTGTACTTGCTATTACGTTTAATTGTCACTTTTGAAGTTTAATTGAATATAATATTTACTATCAATTTTGAAATTACAAAAAATGTCTTCAACTATTGGTGGTGACTACCATTATGCGCTCATTTCCACACCACTTTGCGGTAGAGCACTTTTTGTTTATTTCATTAACTTACTTCTAACTCTTATTCTCTATTGCTAATTAATCTGATTTTTTTTAAGTTGAAGGTCCAAAACGTTTCCTTGCTTCAATAAATCTGCGAGTGTCGGTTTCATTATCAATCATTTCAATCAGCTTCCTCATATTTATCCTGTTCCAAAACAGCTAATACCTTATCTTCGGTTTCTTCGGCTTGATCTGAGTCGTCTACATATGTTTCGGCATTTATACACGTTCGTCCTTGACATCCAGAGCAAATAACGGAACATTTTTAGTCCAGCTTTTCTACAAGTACACGCGGCTTTGCAGCCTTTTGTACACTTGTAGCTTATTGTTTTCAAAAGCACTTGTGGAGCAGCTTTTTCTTTGGTAGTAATAGGAACCAGACAATTTTTTTCATCCAACCCGAATCTTGAGGTTTTTTGGTATTGCCGTACCATTGTTGAATTTGACAGTATGTTCTAAGAATGTTGGCGTGCAGCAGACTGAGTTGGAGGTAACGATGCAAGGTTATATGTACTTTTTGCATCTAACTTAATAAGGCATTTGTACCTGAATTCATTCAGAAAATGCTGTTCGGTTTCTGCTCCGTAAAGGGCTAATATAGCTTTTCGGCCTGCTGTATCTATAATATCAAGGTGAAAATTGGAGTGTTTAAAATATTCCACGTATTTCTGTAATCCTGCAGATTTTTGTAATAATTTAACGAGTTTTACTTTGCCTTGTCTAAAAATGCAGAAGTTGTGTCACATACCGGTGCAGAAATAATATGTTATCCGCAACTTCTTTTGGGTATTCAAAAGAGTTCGAAGAATAAATTCGTTCGTCCGTTTTCCCCTGTCCTGTCATAAGAATCAAAAGGTGGACGTCTTCGCCAACTATAATTACCGAATCCTAATGAGGTGATATATCTATCACTATAAGAGAATCAGCATCTTCGGCAGCCTGTTCAACAACGGAACCTGCAGTGGTAAGCTTTTTATGTAACATTGAGATAAACCGATTTTTACTTTGATAGTTTGATAGAAACTTTCCTGTTGCATTGTTGCAATTCCTCGGTCTCTCACTTAAGCCCAGCTGACCTTAAAACGGTGAACACAGCTTGGTCGATAAACCCAATGTTTCTATGTTCTTATAGAATACACCGTGCATGGGTTTATCAATATGCCGTCTAGTCAGATTTTTCTGTTCTGCGGCTTTAATCTGGGCTTTCACACGGTTTGGCGGAAGCTTAGTGACCAACTCTGGGTCAGCACCTCACCGGCCTCCTCGTCTGATGTCGAATACGAGACCGAGTTCATCTGCGACTCTCTCTGCTGCCTTAAATAATTCTGCGTCCACTTCTGCATTTTCATGATTTCTCACTAATTGCAGGAGAGAGTCTAAGCTTTTAAGGACGTCACATGCTATACTCAGTACTACCCGACCACGCATGCACCCCAAACTCAAGAGTCCTTGGCCCCCCGATGGCGTGGGAGGTACACACGAGGAACCGACGATCTTGGATGAATGCTCCTATGGATATTTATCATATTGCGGGCACCTCTAGCTAATTGACGCAGTTCATCTCCCATTCATTTCACTACTCCAAAGGAGTACAGGAACGGCAAGCATGTTAGTAACAGACACCTTGTTTTTCCACGAAAGCTCGGAAGACCAAATCTTTGGGATTAGGTGGTGTGGAAATGAGCGCATAATGATAGTCACCACCGATAGTTGAAGACATTTTTTGTAATTTCAAAATCGATAATAAATAAAAATTAGTGTTTAAAAGAGGACTATAATGAACTGGTTCCAACAGTAAAATCTCTTGTACTTAAGATATAAACCGGTTTTTATGCATTCTCAACTCCCTGACAAAGCTTCATCGCCAACAAAGACATAGTTAATAGCGCCAGAGGTACTTGAAATTGGCTTGGGTGATGGAATATTCAGTGTTTTTTCTTCCATTTTTTTTAAATAGTGTACTTTCTTTGTATACAGTTGAATCTGCAGCTTTACCATATGATCCAATGTCCACAAACGTAAACAAATAATTTACGTCACAAACAGCGAGTAGCACTATTGAATTTTTTTTAATAATTATAATACAAGGATTCACTATCTACAGGCCGAATTATCCTAATATATTTTCCATCAATTGCGCCCAAACAGTTGGGAAAGTTAGCATACTCATGAAATCCGCTCGCTATATTTGCCCATGTGGCCGCCGTTGTTTCTGATATGCAGGCATCTTTTAAGTAATTTGACATGTTTCTTTCATGATCATTCTTGCAGCAGATGAACCGCAGCGATAAATGAATTCAAAGTCACTTAATGTACACTCAGTTGAAAGATATCTAAAACAAAATTGAAATACTTTGTAATTACAACAATTTTGGGTAGCTAAAAGATAATTACACGCAATATAACGCAAGTGGAAAAGTCTTCGTGACAGTCATAATAGAGAACGCGTCAAACAGGACAATGTCAAAAGCGGGTCTGGAGCATCAGGCCGGAAAGAATATGTACATTTTCAACGACTCTCTTTCTTGTCGGCGTTGGCAGAAAGCAGACCGAAATCTGAAGATGCAGAGCAGGAGCATGAGTTGCCACTTCGGTCCATACAGGTATGGATGATACGAAAAAGTTTAAACCAATGTCGAATGTGGAAAAAGTAGAGCTTGAATTACTGAAGAGTATCAACAATAGAATGACTGAAAGTCAAGATGACGATGATTCTAATCGTAGTTTTTTCCTCTCTCTTTTACAGGACCTTAGAAGCATTAATGAAGATTTCAAACTAGACATCAAGACGGACATGTTAGCTATTTTTTAAAAATATAAAAATTTATATATGTAACATTATCGTTACCAAAATCAGCAACATTATGAATATTATATTCAATCACCTATAACAGCTCAAGTTCCTTCGCATGCATATACCAACGTAACACCTATATCATCGAAGGTTCCTTTTGGTGAATATACTAATCTAACACCTATATCATCACACTTACCTATGTCAGCCTCAGGAATACATGAATACAATGTTCAGAGAGAGAGAGAGAGAAAGCTATCTGCTCCCGGTCCTTCTCATGATTACGATAATTCTACAGTTACTCCAATTCCGACTCCATCACCTGCTTTGTCTAGTTCAGTTTCTCATAATTCTATAATGGATGAGATGTTCTATGACCATAAATAATATTTCAAAATAAAGATCTAAGATGGTATTTACATTGTTTCTTTCCAACCGCATACCTATAGATAACTTTCACTGCATAACATATATTTGCTGATTTTTACAAATCAAAAACCGCTGCCTAAGGAATGAGTACTTCCACATCCAGATACCTCAATCAAAATTTACAAAAAAAAACTTGAAGAAAAAAGTTTTGAAACTTCTTTAACCTTATTTTTTTAATAACTTTAATAATGAGGTGGAGATGGGAGTAGCTGATAACAAAACTTTTTTCAAGAACTTCGGTTCTCGTATACACACTAAATTACAATTTTAGTCAATATTTTAAACAATTCCAAAGTAATCGTGCGCACAAGAAAAATTATAGATAGAATAACAGACCGACAGACTGATTTTTTTTGTTCAGATTTAAAATTTCGACGTTTCATGACATTCTAAACCCATTCGAAGAAAAAAATTAATTTTAAAATTATTTTACGAAAACAATACTTCCACATCGTGGATGTGGAAATAAAATGACTCTAGACATAATACATTAATGAAATAAAACAAAAATTTAAATATATACTGACCTCAACGTAATAGCAAGTCTTTCTACAAGAGGGATGCTTTCTCTCATTCTTGTGTGTTGATGTTGCAAGAGTTCTTGCAGCGAAAATAACAAATCATTACATGTTGTTAAACTCATTCGTAAATACTTGAAGAATTTGTCTTCGTGCATTGTAAGTTCTTCAAAAAGCATGTAAAACGGCCCATTTCTTTGACGATCATTTAAAATTGGGTGTATCTAATTACGCCGTTGTCTTTCTTCACGCCGCACAGTGGACGAAAACGCCGAAAAGCTGGCCAAAATTCAGAAAATGAAGGTTCTAGTTTAGGAAGTTTTTGTCCCGCAATGTTTAGTAGAGTATCCTAGGTATAATAGAAATCGGTTCCAACGGGTCGCCGACGGCCCTACACTTTATAACGGCATTCTGAATTTGACCGTTGCAGCAAGCGCTTCATGTACTTCGCTACGCACGTTTCGTAAAACTTTTTGAAAAGTACAATAAAAAGTGAGCAAAAGAACTAAAAAAGTTTTACAAAATGGATTTTCTTCCGGAAGGTATGTATAATTAACAGGTGAAAGCCAAATTTGTTAATTCTTAATATGTAAAAATTTGTTAATAATGCAATGGAGGTGGTTAATTTGAAAACAATCTTTATTTCCTTTAGTATATTGTGAAAAAAGTTTATCACTCTTTCACACTCTTTTAATAATCTTCACTTTGTAATACATCGTGAATGTTTATCTTACAAAAAATTGAAAAATTGGCTGCGGCCATCTGCGGCCGTGCCTGTAATGCTACTTTTTGATAAGCGGTGTCACATGTAGCAATCCGTGAAGTTCGGTTTAGAACATTACTTTCACACATATTCATTATTAAATTCCATTGCATTATACAAATAAACATTTTTTTTGTTACTAACAAGTTTTACATAAAAAAATGATTTTTCTTTATGATATAAAATAATTTTTTCCATAGTTACCGCATCCGTCCTCTCTTGAGATGGTAAGTGCACATTCGTCCAACCCGAACTGCATACCGACAGCCTGCGTGTACTCCTGTATCACCCTAAGGGACTGTTGGAGATCCCTCTATCCGGAGGCATAAAGTTTAAGGTCATCCATATAAAATATATGGCTAACATTATGCCTCCTGTCGCCGAGGGTACCGCCGTTGTAGCCACGGGTTTTCCGGAGCGAAACGGATAATGGCAGTAGTGAGATGCAAAGCAGAAAGGGGCTGAAGGAATCTCCCGAAATATTCCTCTTCTGAATGTTACCAACTCTGTTTGGACTCTATCGTTACCCGATGTTATGGTAAAGCGAGTCCTCCAGAGCGGCATCAGTTCTTCAATACATCTCACGACGGTACTGGGTATCACAAGACATCGGAGCAAGTGAACAATGAGCTCATGCGATGTCATGTCAAATGCCTTGCGGTAGTCAATCCAGGCCATAGAGAGGCCACTTGTACTGCATGGGGTCCTTCGTGACACATCTGTCGACCAGCAAGTTCTCCTTACAGCCAGCAACACCTCTCTTCAACCCTCGTTAATCATATATCCGTTTGTAAACCGGTTCAACTGTGTGGAACAGCCGCATGTACAAAATGCGCGTAAACATGCGTTTAGACAGGATATCGGTCCGTAGTTCTTTGGGTTGGACAAATCTCCGTTCTTGGGGATCAGCACTGTCCGCCCCTCAACAACCCAAGAAGGAATTGCTGCTCACCATTCAACAAGGAATTAAAAATTCTGGCCAAATGGTGGTGGGTGCTCGATAACTTTTCCACCAAAAGTTATTTATCACATCGAGACCTGAAGCAGCAAAGTTCTTAGAGCCCTACGAACCTCTTCTGGGGTTATTGGTTGGCACACTTCCTGTTGTTGCTGAAAACTTTGACAAAAGGCTTCAAAGTGTGCAAGGGCCGGAGAATCTCGGTTGAGTGGAAGCCTCTCCTCGTACAGCGTTTTCCAGAAGTTCTCCACCTGATCTGCAATCGGCAGATTTTCTACAATACGCGGAGGCGGTTGGAAAAGGTGCGAGGGCTTTTGGCGGAACAGTTTATTTTCCGCAAGCCCTCTCGCCCGCCTTATGAACGATCTATTTTTAGACGTCTGAAGGACTTTTATTACCCTTCCTAAAGTGGATATTATAATGTTCACCTAAAGGGTTCGAAGCGACTAATTTTAGACAGAATAATACAAAAATCTATACTTACTGTTCTGTCTTTGCTTAACTGCTTCACTGATGGTACCAATTGGACGTCGTAACACAGTAAATACTAACACTTTCTTAAATTTGACCTGAAAAGGAATTTTGAAACACAAGAAAAAGACAATATAAAGTTCAAAAATATATATATTAAATCTTTTAAAAAATTATGTTTTCACAAAACGTTCAAGATAATGTAGGACAACTATAGTCTGGCCCGTGTACAACACATGGTGAGGAACGGAATGACTTACAATGTAACTAACTACCTTCCAATGTGCGGTTTATAGCTAACGATTACACAAAAAGATTCAGTAAAAAGTTCAATGTTTATAATTTTGGTGGGCTTTTGCTTGCCTGTCTATTTACATATATTTCAGTTCAATAATAATTTAGGATGCTCCTCAGAGCTTAAAAATGCTTGAATTGCAACGACTTTGAATTATATTGTGGCAATTATAGATTCATACGTTCAGGCAAGGTGGTCCAATGCACGTCTGAGTACATTGTAAAGATACTTTTCTTACACCGAATCGCTGAGGAACTGGTTTAGGGTAAATACGCGGAAAACACATAGTTTTTCCGCCAACATTGACTGTTAAAAAGTGAAAGGTCACCCTCGACGCTAAGGGCTTGCTACGCACTTTTCTAAACAAAACTTAACTAGTGGTGGATTGCAGCGTCGAGCGTAACAAAATATACGCTAGCTCTAGCCGTTGGGGGGGGGGGGTTATTTATAATAGGGGCGCCACTAGTTTCCCCTTGTTGGTCCAAACCAGAAGACCACCAGATGTGAAGGAATCCACCACCAGAAACAAGTAAAATAAACAGTTATGATTAGGACAATTTATTATGATAAAAATTTTATACACCAAAAAAAATTACCGAGCGTGACGTCAGGCTTGGCTAACAATTTATTTATTTTTATAAATTTTCAATTTTAACTTACCAATAAAGTTCGTGGCCTAACAATTAACATTCCAATGAATTTAGTTATTACAAAAAATATTAAAACAAAAAAAGGAAATAAAATAAAATCGACGTCTTTAATGCAAGGTATTTATCGTGCACTTATCTGTTTCGCTGTCGAGGTAATTAGCCAAATCTAAATGTCTATCTACCAAACCAAGGACTCGTACTGAGGGCTAGTCTGAAAACTGAAAAACCTGACCGGAATACACGAACAGAGACCAAACAAAACAAATCAAACGACCATCCAAAATAGTGTACTTAAATTTGAAGAGATCCCAAATCCCTTTAAAAGGTATAGATTCAACAACACAAGGTTGAATGTGAGCAGCAAAGGAATAAATCCGAATTACAAACGAGAAAAACAATTTCCTTTTCTGGTTTTCTCACCAAACTTATTTGTTCCCTTAGTTACTCGTAACAGACATTTTAATTTAGGCCTACTTCCAAAATATATTTATATTAAATTTCCATACAATAGTCTACATATAATAGAAGTACATTAATATATTGCGAGTCACTAAATAAATTTCAAAAATAAAACGTTACAAATCACACACTTCCTTCTAAATAAAAAAATATATAAATTTTTTTTTTAAACAAATGTCTACTTACAGAACTTAAGGCATATGATTAACCAACAAACTAACGAAATAACGCCAAGCATTGACGTCAAGAGTCACAAATTGCTAACAACATAATACACATTATAGAACTTAAAAGCATAGAAGTGATTAGTCCTACAATCACTCAGCAATAAACACGATAGATAATAACCTAACTTCGTTGTCAGTACGGCGACGTGGAGAATTTAATCCTTAAATGCAAGAACTCACCCAGATAAATATCCAAAACGACACAACTTGGACCAAAACTGAGTGACATATCTAATGTGGAGATTAAATCCGATTCAATAGATCGATAGTATCACAACCAAAACCTCCTACATCAACACACCCCAACGACAACACGAAATGATTAACAAAGCAGTTATTAACATAATACCAATTCCAATGCTATACGCTCCATCTTTCTACAACAAATCCATACTAACCAAAACAGTTAAACAAAATTTAGAACCTCTTCTACATCGTACTATCACCATTTAGATGACTTCTACTTTATGCAGATGCGAACCACAGTGGAGGTATTCATAACCCCACTCCACAAAGCATAAACTCAATAAGGATTATAACCAGTTACTTCGTGTCGAGCAGTTCTGATGGCACAACTAATTGCCGCTAAATTCTCATCCCATTTCCGATGATTGTCTCGAATATAAGATGAAATCATAGTTTTAATGACTCTGTTCACTCTCTCGGTGGGATCTGCACGTGGTAAGTCAGAAGGAGAGTATACAAAATTTTAATTCTGAAATTCCTTGCCTTTCATAGGACCACCATTATCGCAAATTAGATATTGAGGAGCACCATATACGAGGAAAATCCCTTCTTCAACATTCTTAGCTAATGACTTAGCAGTAGCTGTATGATGAGGAAACGTGACAACGTATTTACTATAAAAGTCAGTAACTACCAAGCAATGAACAAAACCTCGAGATGATCTAGGAAATGGACCTATGAAATCTAAACTAATCATTTGCCATGGTTCACGAATATCAGGACGAGTTCCCATAAACTCTACAGGACTTTACATATCTTGTAATGTCACATTTCATTTTGGGCTAATAGTAACGATCTCGAGTTCTCCAAAAACTTTTAAACACACCCAGCATTTCAAAATTTCCAACCTCCTATCCTTAGGTACTACAATTTTCCAATAAACAGAAGCTTTCGACAATTTAGGTATTCGACACTTACAGTACTTGTAAAGAGTACTAGCTTCCACCCGCCAACTAGGAAACTTTTCAGGATTTGTGTCAACCCTAACAAGCATATTTTTGTACCATTTATCATTGGTATCAGAGAATAAAGGCGAAGAATCAACAGGAATTACTTCGATTGGATCAGCCAGAACTGGGACAGCACGCGATAGAAAATCTGGGACGGTATGATTTATTCCTCTCCTATGGATTAACTCAAAATCATAAGGCTGTAAACGAAGAGCCCAATGAGCTAAGCGACCTTGAGGGTCTTTTAACCGTTGTAACCACAGCAAACTATAATAGTCGGTGATGACTTTGAAGTGGAACCCTTCAAGATAATGACACAAGCGTTCTACTGAATAAATGACTGCGATCGCCTCACGCTCAACCGAACTATAATTTCTTTCTTGTCGAGTTAATGATCTTGACAGAAAGCAAATGGCCTTTTCACCATCAACAAATTGTAGACTGAGTGCCGCACCAATGCCATATGCACTGCTGTCTGTTTGCAAGATGAATGTGCAAGAAAAGTTCGGAAAAGTCAAAATGGGAGCCGTTACAAATTATTCCTTAATTTTCCTAAACGAATTTTCACATTCAACTGTCCAATTCCATTTCACTTTCTTTTTAGTAATATTTGTGAGAGATGCTAAAATAGTGGCAAAACTTGGAATAAAACACGCCTATACTAAGCTGCAGTTCCAATGAATCTACGAATCTCAGATACGTTTCGGGGAACACAAATATTTAAAATTGCTTGTATCTTTTCAGGGTCAGGATGCAGACCATGTTTATCCACTACATATCCAAGATGCTTAAGCTTCGAAAGGCACAATTTACATTTGTTTGGACTAATAACAAGCCCTGCAGTAAGAAGATGATCGAATACTAATGACAGAATACGAAGATTCAAAATCTTGCGAAGCAATAATGATATCGTCTAAATAAACTAGAACAGATGATTGCAAATCAGCACCTAAAACCATATCGATAGTTCTCTGCCAAGTTACCGGAGCAGTCGAAAGACCAAAAGGCATTCGCAAAAATTGGTACAAACCATGACCTGGAACTGTAAATGCAGTATACTCCCTTGATGACTGACTCAAAGGTATTTGAAAAAATGCAGACTTAATATCAGTTGAACTAAGATATTTAGCACCTCTTAATCGATCTAAAATGGAAGATATATAAGGCAGAGGGTAAGCATCTTTTTTAGTAACAGTGTTTAACTGCCTAAAATCTATACAAAATCTGTAAGAGTCATGCTTCTTACGAACAAGTCACAATGGAGACGACCAAACACTTTTCGAAGTTTCAATCACACCTTGATTTAACA
This sequence comes from Leptura quadrifasciata, assembly GCA_963675555.1. Lineage (NCBI taxonomy): Eukaryota > Metazoa > Arthropoda > Insecta > Coleoptera > Cerambycidae > Leptura > Leptura quadrifasciata. Next base: position 74,062,843 of record OY776676.1, on the reverse strand, counting down.
TGTTCTTAATTTCGTCATCAATAATTTTCTGTTTTTGAGGAGAAACAGGATAGTATATTTGCTTAATTGGCCTAGTATCTGGAAGCACTTCGATTACATGTTCAGCCATGGTGCAACAACCCCAATCACTGTGCATCTTTAAAATTTTAGACTGTACCAAATCATTCAATCGGTTTCGCCTTTCCGGAGATAAAAAAGACTCATCTAAAACGCCTTGAGCACAATCTATTTGTACCGTCTCAACACTATCTGCAAAATGCCAAATATTCTGCCTAAGGTCTGGGATAATTTCCATAGCTTTCCAAAAATCCACACCCAAAATAAGCTGGTGGGACAGTTCAGGGACAACCAATAAATCAAGCAGACGAGTTTTCCCCATCAAGCATAAAGGAGTTTGAATAATACCCGTACTTGTGCAAGATTGACCATTAGCCACCAAGCAACTACCAGTTTGGGAACGCAACACAAAGCCTAAACGTTTCAAAATCTCAAAACCAGAAAGACCTACTAAAGTTTGAATAGCACCGGAGTCAAGAAGTCCTAAAACAGGATAACCTAAAATAGTAATCTCAAGGTATGATCGCTGAACACCATGAGCATGAGAAATAATAAAATCTAAAAGCATTTTATTTGGAAAATTAAAAGAAACAGTGGAGTCAACATTGTGACCGTGTAACGATCTATTCTGATCGCTACAACGGACATAGCCACATAGCCAGGTTGTAAAATTTCATCTCATTAAACACGCTAATTGTTAATTGAGTTGCCTATATGAAATATAGACCAGATTAATAGAACCATATAGTACTTCTTATCAACTTACTTTTTTTTGTGGAACGTTAATTTTTGTTAGAATGAAAAAGCAACGAATTATTTTTTTCGAAAATTCCAGAAAATTACAGTAGAAAAAGGAGATTGGGTGTTAGCCATTTGCTTTATGAATTTTGACCTAGTGAGTTCTAGCGAGTTGCAATATATTTAATTGTGCCATACTTTTGGGATTTTGTCGTTAAAACTAAAGTAAATCAGTTTCCATTATTTTGGAGTTGCCGTGGAGCATTTGGATAGTGTGTTTTGGAAACTGTGTCTCTGATAGAGGATTTTTCTGCTAGGCCATATTCCCTCTGGCATTTCTTTGACCATACCACCGGATCTGAAAACGATAAGATTCATTTTGTTGTGTAGGAAACTCTCGAAAGAGGTAAGTTTTGACTATTTTGTGTCCTTTTCTTCTGTTTCGTAACAGATTATTATTTTATTTTAGGGCTTTTAGTACCAGTTTGGTACCCACCAATTGTTTTTAAGTATTAGTTAAGATATTGGAAGTGTAACCACAAATTTTTATCACTAGTCATAATATTTGGATTCCATCCACCAGTTTATGTAATAGTCCGAGCATTTGAGTTCAAGTATAGATTGTATGAGAAAATATTTCAACCCTTAATTCCTGGTTGCTGTGCTCTTGAGAGAATTTTCCCTGCCTGTTTCACCCCGGAGTATCCACGATTTTGAAGGAGATTCGACAATTTTACATCCACACGTAGCTTCAGATAAGATTATTGCATGTTTTATTTACCTATCTATTTTTTTTATGATCAGTAAATTAGCATATTGTGTTTGCATAATATTTTTTTGGTGCTTAATCATACAAGCGATACATGTGTTACAGTGGGTAGCAACCACCATTTATAGGGCACTAACCCTATATATATATTTGCTTTTTATTATTTGCAAGTGAAAACATTCATTCTTGTTTTGGTACAAAACTAGATTTTGCACAGAGAAACATATTACTACTAATAGCTTATTTTTCTTTTTGGCGTAAGCATTTTCGTTTAACTACATAATCAGTGAAAATAAATAAATATATGTGTAAACTTTACGTGTACACGTAGGATAATTACGTTTATGGGGTTGTATATATCTAATTCCTCCTTATTTTCTGTAAATTATTATACACTGCTTACACGAATTTTATGTAATATACTGCTCGCCAGAGAAAAGTTATATATTACACAAATTTTCTACCTTACGTCATTTAAATTTTTAACAATAGTAAATAAATAAATCAGATAATATCATTTGCAGAAACATTTCATTTCTGGTTAACGGTTATTTATCACTAGTAGGTAAATAAATATTTTCTTAAATTTTAATGGTGACTTAATTATGAATAAAGACGCTGCAAAGATTATAACTTATTGAAGCTACCAATACATTTTCTTTTTTGAGCAAGGACTCCTCGAAATCAAGAAGATAAGGTAATTTAACATTGTTGCATATATATTTTCGTTTCGTCTGTGCGTCTAAAGATATATATATTTTTTATATATATACCCTAGTTCACTATTTGAGTTTTGCCACTTACATTGATATATATATATATATATATATATATATATATATATATATATTTTAAGGTAAAATTAGCTCGACTGGCTATTTAAGGTTAAAATTTTAAAAATTTAAACTTGGGTATGCAGTCGTGTGGCACAAAAAATTAAAGAAAACTCTTTATTTCTGTTCTAGCTTTCGAGGCTTTATTGTCTCTTCATCAGGAACGCTACAAAGTATGACATCATATTATACTTAAATTAGGGTTGATATTAGAGTACTTACGATATTTTGAGGTTATATAGAAGTTGCACATGTGAAACAATTTTACAAAAATATGGACCAACACTTAACACTAATAGTAGTTAACAAACTTACAAGTTAAAAATTATTTAAAACATAGTTGGATGTCAATTGATAAAATAAAATTGTTAAAAACATTAAATTTAAAAAAGCATGGTATCCTGAAGGGATCCATCTTGTATTGTAAGGTTAAGTTGGAACTTCCTGTGAAGATGGCCAACCTGTCAAATTAATTCCTCAAGGATAAAAGTAACTAACCTGCACTTGTACCAGGTGTCCCATTCGATGCCACACCTGTTGGATTATATTGGTTATTGTTGTCAAGATGTAGAAGAAAGGTGTAAATAATGTTGAGCCCTTCTATGTCCTTTTTCGAGTTTAAAGCGTTGTTACTTTTGTAAATATTCGTCATTTCGAGAAATTCTCGTTTGTGTCTATTGTTCTCCTTACCCAAAATACTAACGTCATCATATGCTACAACGTGATTGTTGTCAATGGCATGTTTTGCTAAAGTACAGGATTTTTTGTTATTCCTGATATCGCTTCTATGAGAAACCAACCGGTCCTTTAGGAGTCTACCGGTCTGGCCTATATATTTCTTATCGCATGCGCCACAAGGTATGCAATACACAACACCGGACATCTCCAACATCTGATCTTTGTCTTTTAATTTGGAAAAAATGTTGCCAATGGTAACATTGTTTTTGAAAGCAAGTTTGATATTATTGTAGTTATTGAAAATTTTTTTGAACTCAAACGTTAAGCCCTCTATATGAGGTAACGTATAATATACTACATTATTGTTGTTCTGTGGTGGAACATTATGTGGGTTAACAGCATCTATGGTAGAATCTCTGCTAAACAAGAGTTTGTAAACTAGGTTAGCTGGATATCCGCTCATTTTGAATAAGGAACTAAGTTTTGTTAGATTTTGTTGTCGTAACGAAGTATGGCTGGTTTTGATGACTCTGTTTTTCATCCCTAGGATGAGGTTTATTTTTTGTCGTTGTTGATGGAAGGACTCATAATGAAGAAACCTGCCTGAAGCACCTGGTTTAGTGTACCAGGAGGTAATGACAGTGTTTTCAGCAGTTCTAATGAGCTTGGTGTCCAAAAAAGGAACACTATTGTTGTTGCCCTCCTCTTCGATGGTGAATTTTAACAGTTCATCATAACTGTTAAACACTTGTAGGAGTTCATCTTTGCCACCTTGTGGTATACTTAGTATCAGATCGTCTACATATTTTTTAATGAACGGAATTTGAAACGTAAGTTTAACCAAACACTCGTCCAGCAGATCGTCCATCACGTACTGTGCCAGTATAGGAGAGACTGGGCTGCCCATTGGCATGCCACGTATTTGTTTATAGTAAATGTTGGAAAAAGTGAATGTAGTGGTGTCAAAAAGAAAATCAATTAACCTTACAAAAAGATCCTTGGAGATAGAACAATGTTGTGAAATGCATTCCCAGTGTTTGGTGATGCTGTTCTTGGCTCGATCTACTGAAATGTTATTGAACAATGCCTTGACATCAAGACTAATGATGACATATTGCTCGGGTAGTTGAAATTCGTTAATAAATTCGCAAAATTCAAACGAATCTTTAACGAAATAATTGTTATTGTTATTATATGATAACGTTAGTACATCGGTCACAAGTTGTGCTACACCTCTATTAGGGCTGTTAACACCTGATATTATAGGACGAAGTTGCAAAATTGGTTTGTGAACTTTAGGGAGGCCATAGAATTTATTAATTACACCGTTATAAATCTTGTACGATTTACTTTCTTGGTCAGTTAACATTCTTTTCTTGTGTAGTTCAGTTATTAATTTGTTGGCTTTTTGTTGAGTGGTAGACGAGGGATCTCTATTTAACACAGTATAATAATTATTATCATTCAAGATGTCACTTGCTAGTGCATCATATTGTTGTTTAGTAATGATTGTTGTAACATTCATTTTGTCTGAAGGTATAACCCTAAGTTCAGGGTTTTCCTTTAAAAATTTTTGACATTTCTTGTATGAAATTTGTAGTTGACTGGCGTGTTCTTGACCTTTGTTAATGAAATTAGTTATAATATTCGTGGTTTGTGTTAAAACAAGATTCCTGTCATTTTCCTCTAGATTGTTAACAATATAATCAATATCCGCCAACAAGTTTGGCACTTTGATATCTCTAACGTTGGGTTGAATGCTAAATTTAGGGCCAAGTGCAACTTGTACAAGTTAAGGATTAAAATTTTAAACCTAGAAATAAAAATAACACATGATAGTATTCGTAACATGGAAAAAATGTACGTTGAGAAGAAAACGGAGATAGCAAGACTATTACCATACAACATAGTAACTGAATTTTTTAGACAACAATCTATCAGGTACAACAGACATTTTTTCCAGGTTAAGAGTACTAACATCAATAAATTCAATAATTTAAAACAGTCACAAGTACATAAAATTAAAGCTCAACCCCATTGGATTAAAAACCTTAGTAATGTTGACATACCTCAAGATATTAGTAATTTTCTTGCATTAGTCTTGATGTCAAGGCATTGTTCAATAACATTTCAGTAGATCGAGCCAAGAACAGCATCACCAAACACTGGGAATGCATTTCACAACATTGTTCTATCTCCAAGGATCTTTTTGTAAGGTTAATTGATTTTCCTTTTGACACCACTACATTCACTTTTTCCAACATTTACTATAAACAAATACGTGGCATGCCAATGGGCAGCCCAGTCTCTCCTATACTGGCACAGTACGTGATGGACGATCTGCTGGACGAGTGTTTGGTTAAACTTACGTTTCAAATTCCGTTCATTAAAAAATATGTAGACGATCTGATACTAAGTATACCACAAGGTGGCAAAGATGAACTCCTACAAGTGTTTAACAGTTATGATGAACTGTTAAAATTCACCATCGAAGAGGAGGGCAACAACAATAGTGTTCCTTTTTTGGACACCAAGCTCATTAGAACTGCTGAAAACACTGTCATTACCTCCTGGTACACTAAACCAGGTGCTTCAGGCAGGTTTCTTCATTATGAGTCCTTCCATCAACAACGACAAAAAATAAACCTCATCCTAGGGATGAAAAACAGAGTCATCAAAACCAGCCATACTTCGTTACGACAACAAAATCTAACAAAACTTAGTTCCTTATTCAAAATGAGCGGATATCCAGCTAACCTAGTTTACAAACTCTTGTTTAGCAGAGATTCTACCATAGATGCTGTTAACCCACATAATGTTCCACCACAGAACAACAATAATGTAGTATATTATACGTTACCTCATATAAAGGGCTTAACGTTTGAGTTCAAAAAAATTTTCAATAACTACAATAATATCAAACTTGCTTTCAAAAACAATGTTACCATTGGCAACATTTTTTCCAAATTAAAAGACAAAGATCAGATGTTGGAGATGTCCGGTGTTGTGTATTGCATACCTTGTGGCGCATGCGATAAGAAATATATAGGCCAGACCGGTAGACTCCTAAAGTACCGGTTGGTTTCTCATAGAAGCGATATCAGGAATAACAAAAAATCCTGTACTTTAGCAAAACATGCCATTGACAACAATCACGTTGTAGCATATGATGACGTTAGTATTTTGGGTAAGGAGAACAATAGACACAAACGAGAATTTCTCGAAATGACGAATATTTACAAAAGTAACAACGCTTTAAACTCGAAAAAGGACATAGAAGGGCTCAACATTATTTACACCTTTCTTCTACATCTTGACAACAATAACCAATATAATCCAACAGGTGTGGCATCGAATGGGACACCTGGTACAAGTGCAGGTTAGTTACTTTTATCCTTGAGGAATTAATTTGACAGGTTGGCCATCTTCACAGGAAGTTCCAACTTAGCCTTACAATACAAGATGGATCCCTTCAGGATACCATGCTTTTTTAAATTTAATGTTTTTAACAATTTTATTTTATCAATTGACATCCAACTATGTTTTAAATAATTTTTAACTTGTAAGTTTGTTAACTACTATTAGTGTTAAGTGTTGGTCCATATTTTTGTAAAATTGTTTCACATGTGCAACTTCTATATAACCTCAAAATATCGTAAGTACTCTAATATCAACCCTAATTTAAGTATAATATGATGTCATACTTTGTAGCGTTCCTGATGAAGAGACAATAAAGCCTCGAAAGCTAGAACAGAAATAAAGAGTTTTCTTTAATTTTTTGTGCCACACGACTGCATACCCAAGTTTAAATTTAAAAAAATATATATATATATATATATATATATATATATATATATATATATAGATAGAAATAATGGTTTTACTTACATGGCTAAATACAAATACATCTTCCTGGGATGGTGGCTGAACCGTCGACGTGGGGGAAGCACTCACACTAATTTTACGCCTTCACCCTTTCGGGCCTTTTCTCTTCTTTTCCGGAAGTCCCCCAAAGTAACGTCGGCCCGTTACGCTATTCGCCCTAGGCCGGATCGCGGTACTTAGCAACTGCCCCTTGAGGAGATTCACCGTCCAACCCGAACTTGCCTCTTGCGAAGCTGTTTATCGACTCCTTTACCCGTTCATTCATTTTTTCATTTTTCCACCCATTTTCGTTGGCCCGATATCCGAGTCAGCAATATTCTAGTATGACACTATTTTATTAGAATGCTAACTCGCATATCACGCCACTGGAAATTTCCTATTGCCGTCGCCCGTGGAGTTATTTGTACAGTTTCTAGTATAAAATTGAATATAAAAATATGTATTTATTTTAAATTTAGTAATAACTCCACGGCGACCTTCCCCATTCTTTTACAGGGTGGGACCCTTGAGTGTCTTCTGACACTACCCCCCACCGTAATAATCACTGGCCCCAGTGATGCCAATTTTTTTTTCTGAACATACATACATACATACATTTTACTTGTGTTTGCTTCCCCCTCATGTCCGGTCTATGACAAATGTGTCAGCCACCATCCATTTCTATCTGTAAAGTTTACAAAAGAAAAAAAAAATCAAAGAGCAAACAAATAATAATAATAATAACTTAACCTAAACCCTATAATTCCTGCCCTAAATATACCCTATATATGAAATTAAGAAGAATAATGGAAGTTACCCGATACAACAAGTTATAAATATTGTTCATATTACAATTGTGTTTGTATTTAAAATTGTTTACAAATCTTGTCATCTTGTCATATTTATTGAATTTTGAGAGTACTTGACCGCACTAAGATGAAAATAGTTTATTCATAGTAGTTTATTTGGCTCGCCAGTGTCATAACATGTGAGTCACTTGTTAAAAAGTATTTATAATTTGCACTGTTTGAAATATCCTTATTCATCTTACTATTTAGGCTATGGTGATAACATATGTTATCTCAGATATGGCCTTGCAGAGATATCTTCTTGCCTTTTCTGTGAAGTTGACTTAAAGCTCAGCTCTGTAGGGAACGTACGGATTGTAGTAGTTTTATCCTCTACCATGTAATGGGTGACCCATCTATAGTCACTCCTCTGTTAGCTGGATTGTTCCATTTGTATTTAGGTATATGTGCGGCCAGTCCCATAAATTCGGATGTTACTCCTTGGCTCACTCTGGATACTATGACTGTGTGGCAGTGAGGGCTCCTTTACTTTTCCTTTTGTTGTTCTTAGCGTGTTCGCTGGATTGTACATAGAAAAAAACCAGACACAATATTAGTAAATATATGCTTGCATGTAATAATAACGATATTATCTTAAAGATTATTATTTAATGAATATTAAAACTTAACAATACCCTTTCTACAATTGAAAAAACTAACAAATATTCCCTTTTTCATAATAAACACAATTATATTATAGGGCTGTATACTAAATAAAACAAATCTATCTATGACTTATTTTCTATAATTCAAAAAGGTATTTTTTTTTTTTGAGTCGCCATGCAATAAAGTAGGCTTATGTTACATTTTAGCCAGAAACGAGTCTTATCCTTCAACTGTCGTTAAGACCGTTGTGATAATTAAATAACCATTTCAGCGTTTCCTAATCTCTTTAATTTTTTTTCTTTTGAAATTTCATCAGGTACGTGCTATAACTAAAGTTTGATATTTCTATGGTATATCATTACTTCACGAAGATGTTAACTACTCAGTTTTGTTCAGTTTTATTAAGGCTTTAATACGGATCTCATCCTTCTTGTATCCCGGGCAAATATATAAAAAGAAGTGTTTCAATCGGACAATAAGTGAATTTTTCGAATAGATGTGTTGTGTGGTGTGATATATAATTTGCAAAAATGAGCAAGAATAATTATGGATTATTTACTTTCTGAAGGTAAGTCTTTAAACTTTGAACTACCATATATTGTTTTGAAATGAAGTTTTGTGAGGAAACTGCATGAATGTGCATGTATCGATGGGTGTTAATTATACTCCTGGTACACCCTTTGCGTTTATAAATTTTATGATAAACACTTTTCATTTTTGAGCATTACTTTTGAAAAATGAAAGTGCTAGAAATTAGTTTGGAATTAGAAATTTTACTGCATTTCCTTTCATTGCATTACTGGGATTTTTCGTTTTTGATTAATAATAATTAGCCTGAAACATGATAGCAAAATTACCAGCGCTTTAAAAATATTCTTTCATTTGCATACATAAATATGTAACCATTGTAATAAATGGGGATCACTGAAACTGACGCCTTTAACTTGAAGTCGCCATAAATAGTAATTTATTGTTACGCATTTACTTTAATTTAACGGTACATTATATAGAGTCAAATGTTTAGCTATTTCTTCTTAAATTCATGTTTTGATTTCTTTCTATTTACTCAAAACTTGAATATCTACGGATATTAACTTATCTTTGAAATAATATTAATATTAATATAATAAATTGATTAATACTACACCCTACTCTTACTTACTGTCAAGGTAATACTCTTAATTATAATCAAATTAAAAAGAAAACATGTTTGCAATATTTTGTACATCTTCAGTAAATAACTACTATTATCATTGGGATTTCAGCTAACTGCTATAATTATTATATTACTTGTACCTTCTTGAACTGTGCTAGTGTAGCAATAATTCGCGTTACCAATTGTGTAGGATATTTGTTTAATAATCTACGAAATTATTAACTCAAATAACCCAACGATGTGGTATTTTTTGAATATGAAATGGGCCCATTTCGGTAGTTCAGTTTAGTTATATTGAATATTTTACTTAATTCCCATTTTAAATTATGATATTTACCTATTAAAAATTAACTTAAGTTTACTTTTTATTGACTATCAATCCCTACATTGTGCAAAATGCAGTTAATATTATCTTCTAGTGCGAGGATTGAAATATCTTCTTGAACCTCTATAATGTACCGGTTTCTACATTGTGAACCTCCTGGATTACTTACTGCTGATGTGTTTGTTTCATTATTTTTCTCTGTACTAGGTTTTTTAGGGCGATTGCACCAATAAAATAAATATTTAACCAGAAAATATACAATAAATAATACAAATGCGGTACATATAGTGCCGAAGAAAATATCGTGATGAATAGGAGTATTGTTTTCACCGTTGGTTGGCGTGACTAGTACTCCTGGGAGGAGTGCCAGGCCTCTTCCGTTAAAAATAATATAAGCAATCGCTATAGATAATACGGAGTTCCATATTAAAAATATTGTGCTACTGTGTAGGCCATAGGAATCTGAGTAAGAAAATTTACTGTATTCCGCCACACTGTTAATTATTTCTTCTATTTGGTCATTAGTGGATGAAAGATTTAAATGAGGGATTGCTAGTGTCCAGTTGCTATTTAGACATTCTAAAATTTTTTTAAATTTAGGGTAATTATCTTGATGCTTGGGGTTAAGTACAAATGATTTTAGGTTAGACCAGGCTGCTGGTATGATGTGAGTAAATGTTGCCTGATGAGGAAATGTATCTAAGCAAGGAAATCTTTTAGGTATTAATTCTTCAAATTCCATCATTAATTGGCAATTGCAGGGTAATTTGCTTTTTATTGCTCCGGGTGAGCTGAAGATTTGTTCTGGAAATGTAATGATGCTATTGGGGCATTTGATTTGAGTGGGGTGTTTAGGATGGGTGAAGACATATGTTTCTTCTCCGATTTCAGAGATAATAGTTGTCGTGGATTTGTGGCAATTCATGGGACAGTGGTGATTAATTTCTTCCACTGTGGCCCCCGGATATAATTTCTTAGCACAAGCAGGACCTTGTAAAGTATCTGCCGAAAAGCGGGGTAGGTAGTAAAGTTTATCATGATATAGTTTGCAGTGATGTAAGCCCGTTCCTGAAATTTGTCTAATTTGATTATCCGTTTCTTGTGGATTTTTAGAAACTGCCAGAAAGATAGTATCGTGATTAATAACGCATGTTTCGTTTGACCAAGCAAAAGGGGTAGTGATTAGTTCGAAAAGTTCCCATGATTGATTTATCTGTGCCATTGGTACCTTTATATTAATGATAATTCTATTTTGGGTAAATGCACAGTCGCATAGTGGCAGTTGGTAGAATTTAGAAACGTCTGATATTGGTATTGCTAGAGTATGATTGGAAAATTGTAATTCATTTTGTAGGTTTAGTAGGTCGTGTAATAAGGTTGTGGGATTTAGAATGGTGATGGGTACTTGATGTTGTCTACAGGAGTTCAAAATACCCTGCTTTTTTATCGACCTAGTAATTTGAATTATATGTTTAAGGTTTTGGAATTGATTAACTAATATTGAGACTTCTAAATTATTTTGTTCCTCCTTTTGGAGTGCCATTTTGCTTTTTAGATCATTTTCAATTTTCATAATTTCCTTTGAAATATCTTCTAAACATTTTTGATGATAAAGTATTCTGTAGTTGATATGGTTGGTATTTTTATTAACTGATTTTTATTATGTTTTCGCTTGTTTCTTCTATTTTCAAAAATTGTAATTAACTGGTTATTGGCCTCTTGTTTCCTTATGGGCAGAACATGATCGATATTTTCCTCCGTTAAAATTATTACCCCGTCCTGTAAATCGATGATTGTCTTTTTAAATTTTGTTAGAAATTCCATGCCTAATATCAGTGGGTATGGTGAGTCTTCTATTATTTCGGTTTCGCATGGTGTAGTCAAGTGTTCAATTTGCAGGTGAAATTTAATATGACCTATGACCGGTATTCGATGGCCTCCTGCAGTGATTAAATTTTTAAATGTTGTTCTTAGTAAAAAGTTTGGTAGTACGTTTGAACGTATGATGTTTTTAGCTTCCTTCCTGTATCCAGAATAGCTGCTGTTTTTTTGTTATTTATTTTTATGTTGAACAGGGTTACCGTTACCTTATTATTTGCGTTATAATCCCCGTTGGTATTTAGGACGACAGGGGGTCTAATTTTGATTTTTTGATTCACTGTCCAACCCGAACTTGCCTCTTGCGAAGCTGTTTATCGACTCCCTTACCCGTTCATTCATTTTTTCATTTTTCCACCCATTTCCGTTAGCCCGATATCCGAGTCAGCAATATTCTAGTATGACACTATTTTATTAGAATGTTAACTCGCATATCACGCCACCGGAAATCTCCTATTACCGTCGCCCGTGGAGTTATTTGTACAGTTTCTAGTATAAAATTGAATATAAAAATATGTATTTATTTTAAATTTAGTAATAACTCCACGGTGTCCTTCCCCATTCTTTTACAGGGTGGGACCCTTGAGTGTCTTCTCACAATATATATATGAAAAATACTAGGTTCTCGGGTTGAACCGCGTCTGAGATTGTTAATGTCTCGACGTTTCGGCTCCTGTTTTGGAGCCATTTTCAAGAGAAAAAGTGAGTCAATAAAAATTGTCAAAGGTAATAATGCTAGGAGTTCGTGGACCTGGTTCGATCCCGGGGTCCCAATCTGCCTACTCCCCAGGTCTCACCACGGTCCGTCTCTAAGGCCTCAATCTGCCTACTCCTTAGAGCGAACTCGCTGGCAGTATCGGACGAAGTGTTATTTATACGAAAGCTGTCTGTGGGTGGGAGAGTGGTGGGGGGTTGATGGAGGCATCAGAGCAGAACGGATGCTATTAGGATTAAGATGTGTGGATAGATTTTAGGGCTAGCCTGGAGATCAATGATTTCCAAGCGACTGGAAGACGATGACCGTCATCCCTTTTGTTTAGACAATTGGGACATTTTTCAATCTCAATTGCTTCGCGGATGATTCGCGGTTTCTGGAAAAATGATGGTGCTATAGTTTTGGTGTTATCGAAGTCTATATTATGGCCTGTTAGGAGACGGTGTTGGGCAAGTGATGATGTGGTATCGGATTTTTTAACTGCAAGACAATTTTCATATATTCTGTTGTTAATCCGTCTGTTGGTTTGTCCAATGTAGGTTTGGGGACAGTTTGAACAAGGTATTTCGTATACACCGTGGGAATCATTAGGTATTTGGTCTTTTGGGGTTCTGATTAAATTGGAAATTGTTTGTTGTGTTGTGAATATGGTTTTTATGTTATTGGATTTCAAGACTTTTGAAATTGCGTCTGTGACACCTTTGATGTAGGGTAGGGAAGCTTTTTGCTGAGGAAGAGTTTCTGTCTGTTGAATTTGGGAAGGATTTTGTGCTTTGTGTGTATGGATCGCGTTATATGTCCTTTGTCGTAACCGTTTTGTAGAAGTGCTTCTTCTAATGTTTGTAGTTCGGATTGTCTGTTAGTCTGAGGGATCTGGTTACAAGAGTGTTGACAATGGAATTTATTTGTGATGGATAGTGGTGTGATTTTGATTTAAGGTAACGGTTGGTGTGGGTTGGTTTTCTATATACAGAGTAGGAGAATTGATTGTTGTTTTGTTTTGTAATGAGGACGTCTAGGAAAGGGAGGGAACAATTGTTTTCGATTTCAATAGTGAACTGGATCTGAGCGTGTATACGATTAATGTGAGACAGGAAGTTGTTTAGAGAATCTCTACCATGTGGCCAGATAACGAAGATGTCATCTACGTATCTTAGCCAGCAGGTAGGCTTCAGTTCGGATGAATTCAGGGCTTGGGTTTCGAAGTTGTTCATGTAGATGTTGGCAATGACCGGGGACAGAGGTGATCCCATTGGAGCTCCTCTCACTTGTTTGTAGTAGTTGCCTTGAAAGAGAAAATAGGTGTTGGACAGACAATGTTCTAGAAGGGTCAGAGTGCTGGGAGAAATATTGTGTTTAGTTTTGAGAACGTTTAGGGCTTCAGTGAGTGGGATATTGGTGAATAATGACACAATATCGAAACTGACTAGAATGTCGTTCTGGGAAATAGAGTAATTTTGAAGAAGATCGATGAAATGGGTGGAATTTTTGACATAAGAAGGAGCTTGTTCAGCAATGGGTTGTAGAGTATGGGCTAGATGTCTCGCTAATTTGTGAGTTGGGGAACGAAAAGCACTAACTATTGGTCGCAAAGGAATGTTGGTTTTATGAATTTTAGAAAGACCGTATATTCTAGGAGTTCTAGACGATTTCTCTCGAGGAATGAGGGATTTTCGAATATCTGAATAGAGGTCAGAATTGTTGATGATGATGTTTGTTCTCTTCTCTAAGTATGTGGTGGGATCGCGCTGGATGCGCTTGTAGTCCGGAGTATTGCGTAAATCGTTCATTTTTGTTAAGTAATCGGAGGTGTTTAGTATGACAGTGGAGTTGCCTTTGTCGGCTGGGAGAATGATAAGGTCGTCATTGTTATATAGGTCTTTTAGAGCTTATCTTTCTCTAGAAGGTAGATTAGAAGTGGGAGGTTTGGCAGTTCGAAGTATTCTAGCGATATCTTGTCTGGTGTCCTCAGATTGATTGTTTGGAAGGTGGGATATAGAATCTTCGACTTGGGAAATAATGATTTCAACTGGGATAGTTTTGGGAGAAACTGCAAAATTGAAACATTTAGCTAAGCCTTGAATTTCTTTGTCTCCAATCTCAGACATTCGTTTTCAAGTTGCTACAAATTTTTAACCTCGCCTAACTGAGACATATAAAAAGGGGACAAATTCCTAGTAATAATATCTGACTGAATTTGTTCTGACACATAACCATATCTCCTAAACATAGAATACATACACGTGAGATAATCAATGATGGATTCATCTCTATCCTGTGTTCTTTCTAAAATATTCTCAAACAGTCTGGGTCGATAGTCTGGTGGTGAATAGGGCAAACAGAGCAATTGTGTTAAACTTTTCCAATCTACAAATCACGCTTTATTATTAACATACCATTTTCTAGCTTTTCCGTCAAATAATTCATAAGCGGAATTATATAAGTCTTTTTCACTTACTCAACTAGCCAAACGCAACTCACAAACGCGTTCTAAAAATTCATATACTGACGAGTCGCTTATGTCACCATTGAACTTAATATTCCACTTATAAATCGGTTTATACTTGGAATGATAGCATGAATAAAACTTTGCTTCGTTAGATACAAGAGCATTAGCGTTATTCATGCCAACCAATAGAGAAGCATGTTTTACCTCTGCATGAGAATAATCAGGATTATTTAAATGAATCTGTTCCAATAAAACGGTCAGATTGGGATTTGTTTTAGGCGAACTTTCTAACGAGTCAAGGGTGCAAATAATTTTAACTAACAAATCTGATCGTTGTTTGCAATATTTCTCACTCACTGGAATCCTATCACATCTTTGAAGAAGATGCACCAAACGTGACTGAACGTGACAAACTTTAATATAGGTTCTTCAGCGGATTCTTTAACAATACTCGGAATCAATTCCTCTAATTTGGAAGCAATAATGTCAAATTCCTCCTGAACAACCAAACTATATACAGGATAATGCAAGGACTTAACTTTCTTTTCAAGTTTAAGTAATGGTCGCAAAATCGATCTCAAATTTTCAACAGTTTGCAATTCTGTGACAGGTGTGCCACGTACCATGCGCTCATAAATAAGCTCATCTTTCTTCAGATAATTGATAACTAATCGATACTCCATTATAATAACGAATAAAAAAAATTAATCCAGCAAAACAAAACAAGTCGTACAACAGTCAATATTCTTTAAGCAATGAATATAAAATTATTCACTTAATATTAAATTATTCACTCAATATATCAAATACAAAATTTTCAAAATGCTAAAAGTTATAAGGTTAAGTGATAGGCGGCACATTAACCAGCCCACCCCACGTTCGGCGCCAAATTGCTACGCACTTTTCTAAACAAAGCTTAACTAGTAGTGGATTGCAACGTCGAGCGTAACAAAATGCACGCTAGTTCTAGCCGTTGGGGGGGGGGGCATATTTACAATAGGGGCGCCACTGGTTTCCCCTTGCTGGTCCAAACCAGAAGACCACCAAATGTGAAGGAATCCACCACCAGAAACAAGTAAAATAAACAGTTACGATTAGGACAATTTATTATGATTAAAATTTTACACACTTTCACATACTTTCTAAAATTTTGTGGTCGGGGCGACATTACGTCCCTACGCAGCAACATTTAGTATACTTTTTAAAATTACACTCCTCGGTGAGTTTCTGATATTTTTGCATAAAAACCGCTCCGTAGAGCGAAAATGTGATTTTATATATAAAAACCTCTTCCAACGGCGTTTTTACGTGAAGCACACTTTTCATGCGAAATATTTTAGTTGGATTTTGTTATAGTTTCGAAAAGTTTATCGAGGGTTTTGGCGTGTCGAATCTTTGGATGGAGTCTCCCATGTGTTGTACTCGGTTATTTTCAGACCGGCCTATTTGAAGCATAATATAGATGCAAAATCTAAAAATGGTAATAATATGTTTAACAAGTATCGATGTAGAGCATTCGATTGTTTATTATAAACTTTAAACATTGTATCCAAAAATCGAATAAAAAATAAAAATGAAAAATCATGAAGATTTTTATAAATAACAATATGGAAACTTCAATGGAATTCAAAAATGGTATAAAAAAACACTTTCGGCGTACTGAACTTCATTAGTGTTCTTTCACTAACTATTGATTGCGTTTGCTCCTCTTCGGGATTTTGGCTTTATTGATCACCCCCGGTGTCGAACTGATCAAGTTAGGTCGTCCTTGGACTGCTATTGGCTCTGCGGCTCTGACTTAGCTCTACGGCTCTGGTGTTGACATGGCACTGCTCAGTAATATGAAACAACACAAAAATTTTGTTAACTTATACTGGTTAAATAGGTATTTGCTTTTTCTCGTCTGGGCTGCGACCAATATCACATAGTCGTCTTTGGGAATAAGAACATAGAAATTTTGTAGACTAATTCTGATTGAAATGTGGTTCGCATAATTAGGCTATTTATTTTTCAATTTCATCAGACACTGGACCGCTAGATGGCGCCTGTTGACTATTTTACATGTCGCTATTGTAAAAATACCGTTATGTACCAAATAGTCAAAGGATCCTCGTGCCGGCCGTCACATGCCTACCTTGCACTGACGAGAGCCAACAGCTCGAAACTGCAGTCTGCAAGTGGTGTGTGGCGACTGGCAAGAGAGCTCCTTTAAGTAGGATCAGTCTTTCGGCTGGTGTTTGTTGCAATCGAAGCATTAGCGTTTTGATGGTAATATGCAATTATTACACTTAACGCGCCAGACTTGTAACTTGTAATTCAGCGCTCGGCGGGGCACATAGCCGGGAGAGTAGCTGTTGGTTGCAGTCTGGTTACGTTCCTTATAGTAAAATAAGGATTTTATAGAGGAGTTTGCGACTAAAAATATTATGTTTAATATTCCGCCCTCTAAAAGCACATTTGAACCAAGATATACTTCGTCTGTAAACTTTTTCAATATTCTGGTTGGGGCCTGACCAAGACGGTGCAAACCTTTCTAACTCTTTTACTCATGACTCTATCTCCTACTTTGAATACAATTGGAGTGACGGCCTCTTTTGGCGCGTACTTTTCCTTATATTTTAATTGAGCTTGACGGGACTCCTTTACCTTTTCATACCGTGGAAGTGTTTGCTGCTTAGCTCTTTCTTGTCTCCATGCATATAAGTCCCATTCGCCTTTTTCGGCTGCTTCATAGCCTAACACTTATCATGCTAGGTGTTTGAAAAATAGCTGCATTTATACGATTTCTTAAAATATATGCCATCTGGTGCACGTAGCGATCCCATATGTCGTTCGGCTTTTTGTATAACAAGGTTTTTATAATTCTCTTACATTCCTGAACCCGTCGTTCCACGAGGTTGGATTGTTGATGATAAGCAGGAATGAGATATCGTTCATTGTCATTTCTTTCACAGTATGTTATATACCATTCAGAATTGAAATGACCTCCGTTGTCGGAACTACTTCTTCGTCTATAAATTTGGCGATCGCTCTGCGATCGACCTGAATATATGCTTTTGTCTCTATCCACTTACTAAATACGTTTTCGACTACAATCATATAGCGATTTTCTCCGTCTTTGGTCCTCTGCAGCGGTCCAAGTACGTCGACGCGTAAAGTTTCATATGCATTCTTCGGTCCATGATCTCTAAGTGGAGCTCTGGGCTGAGCTTGTCGAGTTTTGACTGATTGACATATGAGACATTCGTTTATGTATTTGCCTGCCTACAATTCTAGCCATGTTATTAAAATAGTATCTCTGCGAAATCTTTCTTAAAGTTTCATCTCGCCCTGGATGACATGCTTCATTTCGATCGTGAAAATGGTAAATCAGTTCTTGGATTTTCCTCTTCGGAACTATCAACTTTAAATTTTGATCTAACTTTTTCATTAGCACACCATCTTGTACTTGAAAATTGTTCATAAAAATAAGATCCGCTTCGGAACATTGTTCATGTTGAAATATATCATTCCAATTGCGGATCTTGTATTGAATATCTTTTGACCTCGTATGAGTCTGCACGATATCATCGTATATTTCTGAATGTGTTAAAATAGAAATACGTTCTGGACACTTATAATTTGGTAGGAATATTCTTTCCTCTTCGTCTTCGGTCTCGACATACTGACCTTGTGGATTACGGCTGGGAAAATCTGCTAAGAAGTTTTCTTTGCCTGAACAGTGTTCAATTCTAAATGTATATCTTCCAATAACAAGGACCATCGAGTGAATTTGATTTTGTCGTCTTTGTGTTCATTCAACCAAAGTAATGCCCTGTTGTCCGTCTTAACTAAGAGCGGTTTATCTGCTAAGTACATCTTGTACTTTTTTATATAATTCATCACTGCCAAGCATTCCAACTCTCTCTGCTGGAGATAACGTATTGCTAGCATAGAATATGATATGTTTTTCGTCGTTGTCGCCTAATTGATAGAGTACTGCTGAAAGACCTTGTAATGATGCATCTGTTTGTAAAATGAACTGACGTGCAAAATCCGGACGATGGAGTTCCAACGGTTCGGATAATAAATCTTTAAGTTTGTAAAAAGCTTCATCGCATGCTTGAGTCCAATGAAAGCGATATTCCTTCGATAGAAGTTTCGTTTGTGACGCGTTTTTCTCCACCTCGCACGTTGACGTGGAGAAAAGGCGCGGCCACTCTTTGACACACGAGCTTCGGAAACAAGTTTTCGAATTACTCGGGCGCCAGTCCTAGTTTAAGTGATAGGACACACTACCCTCAAGCCGAGTACGCGAGGCTGAGCAGCTCAAATGGAGAAAGTTTATTTCAGTGGGTCAATATATGGGAAATTAGACGTTCACACACACACAGTAAAACTCAGACTTTTCAATAAAATCAATATGTTACGATAATCCTACTATGTACAATTCTAAATTATCTCTAACTACTTAGTTACTATTAAAATTTACTAGTTACTGGATACCGGGAGGAGCAAGCAAAAGTCTAGTACCAAATGACTCAGGCGACAAGGATAGCAAGCATATAACTACTATTTAAAACTTTAGCACCAGGCAAACGGCAAAGTGTTAGCACAAAGTAAGCGGCGTTACGTGGGCAATTTAATAAAGCGATAACAGGGTGCAGACTAGATACGGATACCAGGCAGAATGAAGCAGGAAATACAGAATACTTGGCTAGTGTGTGCAGTAACAGTTCCTTGGTATAAGCTAAAACATACAAGATAGTATTATTAGTTCCCTGTAAAGATAAAGTATGGTTATGGAACAGAGCTGTTACTTTTCAGTGCTCCCAGAGATCCGAAGATAGATGGTGAGTACCTACGAGTAACAGTGAAAACGGCTGAAAGGTAAAGAATGATTAGAGAACAGATCTGTTACTTTTCAGTGCTCCCAGAGATCCGAAGATACATGGTGAGCACCTACGAGTGACAGTGAAAACGGCTGAAAGGTAAAGAATGATTAGAGAACAGATCTGTTACTTTTCAGTGCTCCCAGAGATCCGAAGATACATGGTGAGCACCTACGAGTAGCAGTGACAAAGGCTGAAAGGTAAAGTATGATTAGAGAACAGATTTGTTACTTTTCAGTACTCCCAGAGATCCGAAGATACATGGTGAGCACCTACGAGTAACAGTGAAAACGGCTGAAAGGTAAAGAATGATTAGAGAACAGATCTGTTACTTTTCAGTACTCCCAGAGATCCGAAGATACATGGTGAGCACCTACGAGTAACAGTGAAAACGGCTGAAAGGTAAAGTATGATTAGAGAACAGATTTGTTACTTTTCAGTACTCCCAGAGATCCGAAGATACATGGTGAGCACCTACGAGTAACAGTGAAAACGGCTGAAAGGTAAAGAATGATTAGAGAACAGATCTGTTACTTTTCAGTACTCCCAGAGATCCGAAGATACATGGTGAGCACCTACGAGTAACAGTGAAAACGGCTGAAAGGTAAAGTATGATTAGAGAACAGATTTGTTACTTTTCAGTACTCCCAGAGATCCGAAGATACATGGTGAGCACCTACGAGTAACAGTGAAAACGGCTGAAAGGTAAAGTATGATTAGAGAACTGATCTGTTACTTTTCAGTACTCCCAGAGATCCGAAGATACATGGTGAGCACCTACGAGTAACAGTGAAAACGGCTGAAAGGTAAAGAATGATTAGAGAACAGTAGTTGCACTAGCCAAGTTTCTCCATTCCGTTATTTCTCTCCTATGGTCGTACTTACTTCTGGGACTGGATTCAGGCACGTCTGCTGGGGAAGGTGGTCAGATCGGAGTGACACACTTGCTTGGTATCCCGGGACTTTTCTGATTTGTGGACTTAGAAAATTATTGCAAATACAGATTTTATGGACTTAGAAAAATAAAAGTTACCTGGCGGCTTAAAATATTTAGCGTGAACACGTCTGCTGGCTTTGAGCCGATCGGGGAGACTAACTGGTCGGTGTGAATTCAATTACTGCCTTCAGAGATGAAGGAGTGGAAGAAACAGCGGAAAATAGGTGCGCGGTGGATCACTGTGACGTCAGCTGGACTTGTAAAAATATTTTAAATGTCTTTGGGGACTTAGAAAAATAATTCCACGATAGATTTGTGGACTTAGAAAAATAATTCAAATATAGATTTTACGGACTTAGAAAAATAAACGTTGCCTGAATTGTGGACTTGTAATATTCTCAGGACAGTATCAGGGCCAACAGCAGGCACGTGTATCTCGTGGGACGGCAACCAGAGGACTAAATGCGGAATAATTAAATTATTCCCATGTACTGAAGGACTACGTCACATAAGTGACGTCGGACGGACTTGTAAAATATTTTAAAATATTTTCGGACTTAGAAAAATAATTCCACGATGAATTTGTGGACTTAGCAAATTTACCTTTACTTTTGTGGAAACACTTGGCGCGATCTTATTTCAGGAACTCACCCAACCGTCTCGTGTGCGTGTCGGCAGACTACTGCCGTGCCCGCTGGTAATTTTGTGAGCCTAGACTCCTTCTATTCAACGCGCTGCTTCCTTAACCTGAGTGCATATGTACTTTTACAAGTGAAATATTTTTACGCGGTATTGACAATCACAAATATTAATTATTTTCTAACTAATTCGCTGTTAGCGGTACAATTTATACGGAATAATCGAAATTAAATATAACACGGCAATTTCTATAACATGTTTAAGAGATTAAATAAAATAAAACTTGGGCATATCTGGGTAACGAAAAACACTTCGTTACACGTTAATGGCTTTGTAATCATCGCAACCTTTGGTAAATATTCTCTTACCCAGTTACAAAGTCCTAAGAAACTCTGAAGCAGCTTTTTTGGTAGTCGGTACAGGATCATTTCGAATCTGCAATACATGTTTTTCTAATGGACGAGAAGTATCAGTTCTAATTGTGTGGCCTAAATATTGGAGTTCATTTGTCGCCATTACGCACTTGTCCGGTGCCACTTTCAGATTATGCAGACGTAGTCTTTCAAAGATTAACCTCAGGTGGGACATATGCTCCTTCACGTTTACGCTGTAAACGATTATATCATCTAAGTAGACTTTACAGAAATGGTGCAGGTAACCAGTTAAAACGTCATTCGCCATGAATTTCTGAAAGGTACAGGGAGCTGTCTTGAGGCCGAAAGGCATGACATTAAATCCATAAGCTGCCCCATCGGGAGTAGTAAAAGTCGAAAAATCTTTCGATGCTTCATCAAGCGGAATTTGCCAATATCCGCTTTTCATATCATCATATGCGACTATATATATATATATATATATATATATATATATAGTTATTATACATGATTTGCAGGAAACAACTACTCAGCGGGCAAATACCCCGACCTGCATTGAATTATACCTTACAAATCATGAAAAATTGGTAGCCAATGTCACTTGTCAACTCCCTGACCAGACATAGACCGGTTTCGAACTTATTAGTTCTCATCAGTATGCCATAGGTCATGGAGCAGACAAATGACAGTGGCCAACCTGCTAGTCTTATACAGACTAATGTAAATGGTGTAGTGGTGAGAGGTAAGTGAGTACATGAGAGTGAGTGAGTGAGAGTACATATATTATATCACTGATAACTATTTTCACTTTTTAAAAACATTTATTATTAACTTTTACAATTGTTTTATATATATGGTTAAATACACTTGGTACAATAAAAATATATGTCTATATGTGAGACGTGAGTATCATAACTGATTCTGCTGCCAGTCTTGGCTGTATTTATAACATTGGTTGTAGACGCTGACATAGGCATTCCAGGAATTAACGCTATGCCAGCGTTTCACATGTGCACATGTGTGCATGTTGTTCGAGGAAGTTGTTATCTCGATAAGGGTATCATATTACTTGATAATTTAGTCCGAATGGTTACTGTAATGTTTTAATATTAATTTAGAATATGACAAATATATAAAGTATATTAATTTAGCATATAACAACTCCCTCTTTTTTTGAAAAGTCAGTGTTATTCACTGACTTTTGAGAAAAATCGGTCATTTCTTCTTCCTCTGTATGTAGATGAGGTCTTCTTCTCAGAAGGGTGTTGATTCTTTTTAGCATCTCATTAGGGATTGTATCTTCGGATTTCTTGCACCAACAGCATCTTTTCTTACATTTCCAGGCAATGTAGGAAGTGAGGAGACAAATTGCGATGCCAATAGTTATATACACACTCACGGAAAAATGTTTGGTTATAAAGGGCTCATTAATTAGTTTGTCCAAGTCTCTCGAGTATTGTTCGAGTTTGTGGTTGGCTATGTCTAAATTCTCTACATTTAGATGGTCGAACTGCAAGGGTTCTAACTTGGGTAGTTGGAATTTTTCAGGGATGTCACTACAACAGTCATAGGGTATAAGCACTGGATGTGAATTGTCTGTAATGTTAATAGTGTTGCGCCCTTCTGCTTGCACTTTTGTTATACCGACAAACGCGTAACAGTCCGGGTGGAGTTTTAATATTGCGTTCCTATTAACACTAGTAATTTTTGTATCCATTTGATTACAGTTTATAGTGATATGGATAGGTTCAGACACAATAATTAGCCACACATTGTCTTGTAGTTTCTGAACGTTATATCCTTGTCCGTAGACGAGGGAACTTTCACAATTTTCAGGAATTTTCCTGAAGTTCTTGAGTAGCTGGGCTTCGCATGCTGCACTACTGTCGATCGGGTAGGCGTAGAGGTCTGAACATAATTTCTTGCGAGCATCTAATTGTTTGCATGTGCTCAGATCTTTGACAGGGATGTACATTAACGAATCATCGTTTCGCGCAATGAATTTTTGAGAAAATGACAAAACGTGGTGTAGGCCAGTTCTATTGTCTAGAATCGGAATAGGGTATAAATGATACAAAGTATAGAGCTGTTGTTCTACTAATGGTATTCTTAAAATGAAGACAAGATCTGATTTTGACTGAAAGGCTTCTAATTCAATAATTTCTAAATATTGGGGAATTTTTGAGTATTTTACTGGAAGGGGTAAATTATTTTTAACTAGATTTTGAGAGATTTTCTGAAGTGCGGTAATCAAATTTTCAGGTGTAATAATTGAAGAGGAGTGTATTATTTTCAACCGGGCAAAGGTGATTGAATTTAAAATGTCATCTAGGTTACTCTGAAGGTACAGATAACTTTCAGTTAGTTTTTCACATGTTTCTACAAATTTTAGTTCGGCTTGAACCAGTGCGACTCTATCATTTACTTTGTGGAATGCGGTTTGAATCTTTTTCATGTCCTCGTTAAAAGTTTCCATGTTAATTTGTATGTCCTGAACTGTTTCGTTAAAGGTTTTTATGACGGTAGAAGTAACAGATATTTGGTTTTTTAAGAGATTTTCAATTTGGTGTTGGTCGTTATTTAATTTATTGATACTGTCTGTGAAGAATTGCCCGTCTTCAGCATCTAGATTGCCGGTAATTGCTTTGAATATGCTACCTGCTCCATTTATTAAACCACGTTTGAACCGTTTAGTGTTAATGAACACTTCTTCAAACTTTACCTTAAGGGAATTTGAAATTTGGTTAAGAAGCGTTATGTGCGTTTTAACTTTGACCAGAAATTCTTTAGTTTCACGTGAGTCGCGGTTGAATATATTAACAATTGATTCTAAAATTTTGTTATTGTTGGTGAAGGCTTCTTCGAGGCTTGATAGATTTTTGTGGACTAATAGAGTCCATCTGTCGTTGGAAATTACTATTCTTGTTTCGTCGTGGTAGTAGACTCCGACGGTGTTATTGATGGAGTCCTCTATTTCGCTAATTTATCCTCCGATATTGTATTATGAATGGATAGCCTAAGGATGAAAGCGTTCCACGTAGACTGCCTACCACTGCTGTATTTATACTTGAATCACCGTCCAGTGTCATCATCATCTATAACTGACCCGCTGGGAGGAATTGCCTTAGCCCTAGCTAAATATGAAGAAGACGAACCACAAACTTTCTTGAATACCAAAACTTCCAAGACGCCACTGGAACTACGAAATCGGCCCAACACCACACCCAACGTTCGCAGTCCAAAGCAAGAAAACAAAGACGCCGACCACAGAACCCGAAGACGCAGGAAGCAACCAACAAAGAAGATGATGGAATCATCAAGTCGTCTACCAGTTTTAGGAGTTCTCAAGTAGTCCGTAAGATCCAGCCGCTGTGGGATGAAACAATCAGCTGTCAGCTTGCTAGGGAACTACTAAAATATTCCAATAAGAGTACAGCAATGGACTACCTGGCAATGTCCAGAAGGAACGTACGTTTTATAACGGGAGTCCAGACTGGACACTGTCCGTTAAGAAAACATCTCCATGATATGAGATTAAGCGAAACACCTCTTTGTAGAGGTTGTGAACAAGAAGATGAGACAGTTCAACATGTACTCTGTGACTGTTCTGCTGTCTTATCAATCAGAGAATCCATTTTGGGAGAACGTTGCCTACTTTGACCGATGTAAGAGAGATGCCCCTAGGCAACTTCACCACCTATTTCGCAAGATTAGGTTGGTTAGAGGCCTAGGCAAGGGTCTGCCTACAGGGAGGATATACAAGGGGCCCAATGGGGCCTGAGTGCTGTGGTTCAATAATTTTATTGACCACCTTCCCTGCCAATTTCAGATACCAGCACCTAGACACTGCTAGTAGGCACTGTTAACCCTTCAAGGAAGTCCCAACTTATTTACCAGTTGGTTGAGGCGACTTATGTTGGCGATGTGGTAATCCAGGGTATTCCCGTAAATCTTGTCATTGAAAGAAGCGCCTGTCCTGTTCTCGACGTGGTTTACATGGAGTAATGTCAAAGGATTGTACATGTATTCCACAACACCACTCACCGTCGTACCATCGCCCGCTATCATGGCGGCAAGCGTCTGTTATCAACTTGTTGCAACCATTTTTCTATTTCTCGAGGTAGTTATCACCTCCCGAGGAGTTCGGAGTAACCCCGGAAACCGCCGGGTAATGATATCGAGTTAAGCAGTCCGCTACAGCTCCCTATCCAAGATGTCGATGTCGGAGTTCATTCAATCACTACTCGACCCACTGTTCATTTTTGCTGAATTTATTTTAATTTTTCTTTCTGTTGTAGACCTGGATAGAAAAAAAGTAAAATACTATTCCTAAAGTTTGATTACTTAGATATATGAACCACCGGATCGATGTATTATGGAGAAGCCCTAGAAACCCAATGTCACCGTGCTGTATATAAAAAAAGGATCTACAAAGAAGACATCTGTACAAATTTGTTCTGTTTTAGGCAGACCAATGTAAACAGCCTGAAGGGAATCTATCTGTAAGTACTTTGTAAGAATTTTACTGTTTTTTTAAAAATACTGTTTGTAAGTAAAGTCATCTTGTTTTAATTTTAAATTGTAAAAATGTACTTACCCGCCAATAAATATTGCTAAAATAGCGGAGGTAAGCGTCTTTTTCAGTTACGGAATTAACCGTAAATTTTTTTGTTATTTTATATTGTCATTTTGAAGAAACCGATGGTGAAAGCCGAAAAAAAATCATATCATTCGGTTTTCTTAGGCGAAGTGTTTTTCGTTACCGAAATATGTATAAAATATCAGTATTTTCTTGAGAATCTTTTATAAGAATTGTTCTGTGTTACGGACCTCTAGCGTATGCGACCCACCATACGCTTTAGCGTTTTGTGGGCCGCATTATAACAACTGCTACACGTCCGTAACACATTTCGCTATTCTCCATGGGAGGGCGACACATTTGTGACACGTGATCAACAGGGAAAACGGAAGCAGCCATTTTTGGTTGGCTTGGCTTGGCTTGTTGGTTAGTTGTTATTCTGTGAACCTTGATTTTATCCAAGGCATCCGCGTGGATTTTAGAATAATCAACTTAAGAAAATTTCCTCAATCTGTTGTTGTTCCGTTTAGCGGAATATTTTGTGTTTGTGAGTAAATTTTATCTGCGGAAGCAGGATATTGAATTACACAAGGTAAGCTAACCTCTTCACGCCATCTTGCCCGTTCTCTACCCACGTGTTTCGCAAATTTGCAGGCTTTCCTGTGGAAATACAGTGTCAACTTAAAAGGCGGACTCGACCCCATTTATCCGACTGTGGCTTCCCGGAGTATTGGTGGATTGTTCCCTCATCAGTGAGGTAAATTATGTTTCATTTTTAGGTTATGTCAGAATTACTCACATTAAGCACGCTTCACGTGCATTTCTGACTGTGAATTAAATCGTGATATCTTTAGGGTTCCACGGACGGGACTTCTACACACGTCAGTGAGAGTTCCACGGACGGGGCATCCACACACAGTGGAAGGCTCCAGGGCTGGTGAGGCTACCATCAACCCCATCCTTGGGTCCATTTCTTGTGTCCCGAAGACAACTCCGTAGGGCTACAGTTCCTCCACGTCCGGACTCGGTATCGTACCACCCTGAATAAGTGTTGTGTGTTATTTGTTTTACCTACCGGGGACCACCTTCAGTGGTTCGGCTGGATTTAAATTCATACTTTTGGCATTTTAACCTGTACATATTTAAATATTTTATGCATATATTTACATATATTTAAGGAGGTTCTTTAAATCAAACCTTTGTGGCAGAATTTATGACCATTCATGATCATATTGTAAACCGATGTGTAGCTACACGAGGCATTTTATGAATGTGTTGGAACTGATTAATCGTGAAATTTGCCACACCTTGTGAACATCGCCAGGTTATATTCTAGAGAACCAATTTTGTAAA
This sequence comes from Leptura quadrifasciata, assembly GCA_963675555.1. Classification (NCBI taxonomy): domain Eukaryota; kingdom Metazoa; phylum Arthropoda; class Insecta; order Coleoptera; family Cerambycidae; genus Leptura; species Leptura quadrifasciata. Next base: position 74,035,174 of record OY776676.1, on the reverse strand, counting down.
TTGCTTAATATAGTGCATTTCATTTTTAAAGAAAGTGTCATTATTTCGTCTGCGACCACTACATAGGGAAACCTCAATGAGTTGTTAAGTAAGTAAACTAATAATTTATCATAGTTTGTGTAAGCTTGGGCTTAACGCCCTGAGATAGTCTGAGCTAGAGAAATTTTATCGTAGGCACGTACATCACTTTCCGGGTAAGTCAGTGCCTACGGTATCTGCTACGCTACAGTAGCCCAAGTGATTTCGTTGCGTAATATCTGATAATCATTAAGATCCAACGTATCTATTTGTTAATGTACGTTCAACTCGTAGCAGTGGCGCCCAACTTAAATAGTGAAGTTATCTCAAGGGGATAGTAGTATCGCCCCTAATTAAGTTTTTTTTGGTGATAAATTGAGTGTTCCATTTGTTGGTGGTTTGCATATGAAATAATAGCCAGACACATAGTAACGTACGTGACACACATCAAAAGGGGGTTACTTTGCCTCAGCGTAATCGCTTCGCTTTTTTTTGGTAGGGGGGTGACTTCGTTTTTTTGTCTTACTATTTCATGAGCGGATTAGTAAACAATAGTTGTTGCGTATAAACCATTGGAAAGATTCCTAAGTGCAGCCAACAGTTTTTTTTGTTGTTGATACGTACCGACGCCCAGCGTCGTTTTGCTAATTTACCCGATATTGTCATTTTTACACATTATTAGGTACTTACTAGTGTTAGTAAACTTTTTCTGCGTCCATACAGTTGCCGACGCCCAGCGTCGTTTTGCTAATTTTCTAGATTTTGTCGTTTTTATACATTATTAAGTGCTTATTAGTGTTTGTAAACTTTTTTTACGTACCGACGCCCAGCGTCGTTTTGTTAACTTACCTGATTTTGTCGTTTTTACTCATTACTAAGTACTTGTTAGTGTTGGTAAGTTTTTTTTGTGTCTATATACGTACCGACGCCCAGCGTCGTTTTGCCAATTTACTCGATTTTGTCGTTATTACACATTGCTAAGTACCTATTAGTGTTGGTAAGCTTTTTTTGCGTCTAAATACGTACCGACGCCCAGCGTCGTTTTGTTAATTTACCTGATTTTGTCGTTTTTTGTGTGTTTGGTTGAAAATTCAACATGGCTAGTTCACAAATTAAGTTAGATATCAATAGGTTAGTTAGGGAGGAGCTTGTTTATGAATTACAAGTACGTGGTTTAGGAGATGGTAGTGATCTTACTGTGGCAGAGTTGCGTACCGTTTTAAGAGAAGCCATACATTTAGAGAAAACTACTTTGGCTATTAAAAGTCCTCCATACCCATACCAATTCACTGTCGATTCTGAAGCTCTAACGGCATCCCTAGCTGCTATTCAAAAACATATTGATGAATTTGTGGGTAGCGAGCATGATAGTAAATATAAGGGGATTGTTTCCAAGATAGCTCATGCGTTGGGTCGTGATTTTAGTTCAGATGAGGAGGAGGCTGCGAAACCTAAACCCGTACCGGTTAGAGACTGGGGCTTAAAATTTACTGGCCGAAAGGGCGACATGTCCTTTGCAACTTTTTTAGAACGTGTTGAGGAGAAACGGAGGTCTCGTGGTATTTCACGCGCACGGTTATTTAAGGATGCAGTAGACTTATTCGAGGGAGATGCCTACAATTGGTATAATCTGGTGAAAGACTGGGCCACCGATTGGCCATCCTTAGTGGAGGCAATGAGGGAACAGTTCATGCCAGAGTCTTTTGACCGTGACTTGTTTGAGGAGATTAAGCGACGTACTCAAGGTAGTCAGGGAAGTATAGGATTGTACATCGCTAGTATGATTGGGTTGTTCAAGAAGATGCACACTCCAATACCTATGGGAACCCAACTCGAAATCATTTTGGAGCGCATAGATCCATACTATCATCCTTTTCTTGCTTTTGAGAATATAACTTCTGTCACGCAACTCCTGCAATGTTGTCGTATGCTTGACTCCAAACGACAATTGGCTAAGTCATATGTTCCTCCTCCACCTAAGAGTAAATCTCTTATACCAGAGTTGGCTTATGCTTCTACTAGTTCTACTACTTCTCGTTCAACCTCTCGTTCTAGTCTCGTCTTGGATGAAATCCAACACTCTGGAATCAAATGTTTTAATTGTGGTCAAGTAGGTCATGGGCATCGGGAATGTCAGGCTCCTAGGAAGAAATTCTGCTATAAATGTGGTAAAGCAGAGGTTACTATTAGGTCCTGTCCTAAGTGTTCGCGTTCGGAAAACTGTCCAGGGAGACGCTAATTGGTCGAACAGTTTCTCCCGGTGTATGTGAGTCGACCAGCAATGTTGTTGACTTAAAGCAACAAATTTTTCTCGATTATGTCATTTCTCATGTGGTTGGTGATCAGCGTCCTTACTTACAACTTTCGGTGTTAGGTTTTCCTATGATGGGTTTGTTGGATTCAGGTGCTACCAGGACAATGGTAGGATCATCTGGTTTTGAGGTCTTCCAGCAGATTGGTTTAAGTTTGAAGCCTTCTGTCAATGAGTGCAGAGTGGCTAATGGGCAAATCTGTTCCGTTATAGGTTATGCATCTGTTCCTTTCTGCTTGGGTGACAAGGTCCATGTAATAGATGTCCTAGTAATTCCGGAAATACCGCATAAGTTAATTCTAGGGATAGATTTTTGGGTGGCGATGAATATTATACCAGATTTACGACAAGATGTTTGGCATTTTTCTGAGCAGGAACCACTCGTTGAGGTTAACAGTGTCCTTGACGAGACTTCTTTAAGTGTATCACAGAAACTAGCTCTGGATAGTTTGGTGGATGAAAACCGGAAACTGATGGGCACTTCCCTTGGTCGTACACATCTCGTTTCTCATGAGATCGAGTTACTCCCAGATACCAAACCTATCAAACAGAGATACTATCCTGTTTCGCCTGCCAGACAAAAATTGATTGATGATGAAATTAAGAAAATGCTGGAGTTAAATATCATCGAACCGTGTAAAAGTCCTTGGTCTTCCCCAATATGTTTAGTGCAGAAAAAGGATCAAACTCTGCGTTTTTGTGTAGATTACCGGCGCCTTAACGCTGTTACTAAAAAGGATGCCTATCCTCTGCTGCTGATTTCCTCCATATTAGATCAGTTGAGGGATGCCAAATATCTAAGTTCATTAGATATTAAGAGTGCTTATTGGCAAGTTCCTATTGCTGAATCTTCCAAAGATTATACCGCTTTCACTGTAGCTAATGGCCTGTATAGGTTTCGAGTTATGCCTTTTGGGTTGTCAAATGCGCCTGCGACTTGGCAGCGTCTTATTGATACCGTGCTTGGAGCTGATTTGCAGCCTTCGGTTTTGGTCTATTTGGATGACATTGTGGTAGTGTCGAAGGATTTCGAATCTCACCTAGAAACGTTGCAGAAGGTTTTTGATCGCTTGCATTCTGCTGGGCTGATAGTTAGTTTTGACAAGTGTCAATTTTGCCGTCCTGAGCTTAAGTACTTGGGATATGTTGTTGATAAGTACGGTTTACGTCCTGACCCAGCGAAAGTAGAGTCGATTTTGAGTGTACCTTCTCCGAAAAATGTTAGGGAAATTCGTAGATTTATAGGCACAGCATCTTGGTATCGAAGGTTTGTACCGCAGTTTTCTACAATAGTGGCTCCTTTGTCGAACCTCACAAAGAAGAATGTTAGTTGGTGTTGGTCGCCTGAGTGCGAGAAATCTTTTAAACTTCTTAAGGAGTGTTTGGTTACCGCACCTATTTTGACCTGCCCTGATTTTGAGCGTACCTTTTATGTGCAGACAGATTCGTCGGCATTCGGTGTTGGTGCCGTGCTCACGCAGCAATTTGATGATGGCGAAAAGGTAATTTGCTATTTGTCCCGTTCTTTGACTAGCCAGGAGCGCAAATATAGCTCGGTCGAAAGAGAATGCATCGGCGTAATTTGGGCAGTGGAGAAGCTACGTCACTATCTAAATCATAACGGACTGTCATTCTTTGCTATGGTTGCAGCAGCTGAAAGATCCCCAAGGTCGATTGGCCAGATGGGCACTTCGTCTGCAACCTTATGATTTTGAACTGATTCATCGCAAGGGCTCTGAACATACCGTCCCTGATTTTCTGTCTCGTTCAGTACCAGTAACGGTGGAATCCATCGAAGTATTGTCGGTCACGGACCATGCTGATTTTCCCACCGATAAATGGTATTTGAGAATGTTGGAGCGAGTCGAAAGGTCTCCTATGCGTTATCCCTTATGGCGTATACAGAATGGCCAGTTGTACAAGTATGTACGTTTGCGTTATCCCGAGTTAGCAGATCCTGCCGACACTTGGAGACTGGTTTTACCCAAAGAGAAACGCCTAGAAGTAATTAGGTCGTTGCATTGTGATGCGAGTTGTGGACACGCAGGGGTCCATAAGACTGTGGCTCGAGTGGGAAATAGGTATTATTGGCCGAAATTAAAGGCCGATGTGGCTAAGTTCGTTAGGCAATGTGAGATTTGCATAAGTACTAAACCCGAACAGAAGTTACTTAGGGGAAATTTGTTGAGTAAGACACCTACCGTTGGAAAACCTTGGCAGTTAGTTAGTGCCGATCTGATGGGTCCATTACCCAGGACGGCTAAAGGTTATCAGTTTATTCTTGTCGTGTGTGACAATTTTAGTAAGTTTGCCATGGTGTTTCCGTTGAGGTCAGCTACCGCTAATAGCATATCGCAGGTCATCGAGGATAATGTAATTCTCTTATTTGGTGCTCCGAAGACTATAGTGGTAGACAATGGTCGTCAGTTTCAGAGTAACCGTTTCCAAAATCTTGCAAAAACTTACAACATCGAAATAGCGTACACCGCAAATTACCACCCTCAATGCAACCTGACTGAAAGGGTAAATCGTGTTGTTAAGACTATGTTATCTGCATATGTAAAGGATAATCACAGGGCTTGGGATCAATTTTTGCCGAAAATAGGTTTTGCCATTAGATCGTCCAAACATGAGGTTACAGGCCTAACGCCTAATTTTGTCAATTTTGGTCGTGGAATTTCGTTAGATGGCAACAGTGATAAGTACGTACCTTCTGAGTCGGAGTATCCAGTTATAAATCCTGAAAACCGTAAACTTGCCTTCGCTAAGATTTATAAGGATGTTCAGAGTAGAATATTAAAGGCCCATAAATCCAGTAAGAAACATTATAACCTAAGACGCCGGCCCGATAAGTTTGTTTTGAAGCAAAAGTTCTGGAGACGTTCTCACGCCCAGTCTGATGCTTCTAAATATTTCACGGCAAAGTTAGCACCTAAATTTGTGGGTCCTTTCACGATTAGAAAAATTCTCTCACCATGGACTTATGAGCTTGAAGGTTCTGACGGTAAACGTTCGGTGTGGCACATAAAAGATCTGAAAGCACACCCTCCCGATGACAACTAGTTGTGGTCTGTTAGTTCCGTTGACGTACTTAGGCATCCGAATAGGCAATGACGAATTCGTTTTTTTTTGTGTTGGTCTTAGTAACATGTTTTAGGTCACTTCTTTCGTTAATTTGGTAGTAACATTTGCTTTTCTGGTTCATTGGTCTTGCTCAGGTGGCTGAAACCCACTGAGTAAGTTTTCACCTCTTTCCGCCTCACGGGAGGAAGTGTCTTTGTTGAATCTCTGTGATGGGGGATGCACGAATACCATCACCGTGGTTATACCTGCGAGGGGTAAAAGTCCCCAAAAAGGACTTGTGTGGCGCTTGTGTCTTAAGGGACTCCGTCTCGTTGGGGGCGCTCACATTGCTGGCAGCTGCCTTTAAAGGTATCCATCTGGAGGGGCTCGAGCTTGGGAGGTGCTGCTTGGAGGTAGCCTGGTCTAGGCCTGGTTATCATTACCCGGGTAGGCACTACTGGGCTTCAGACTAACCTCGTTGTTTAGCAAGGGTGGTCGTCGTGGTGTGACGGGGAACACTCCCATACCTCATTGTTTTGCTGGTGGAGTAGCCTTGGGGCGAGCTACTTCCTAGCTGTTAAGTCCTTATGCGTTTTTGAGTTGTGTTGTTATGCCTGATGGTAACTTGGGAGACGAGTTAGCCATCCCCGTGCATTTAAGTCTCCTTATTTTTTGACATTATTTTTGTTGTTATGCCTGATGATAACTTAGGAGACGAGTTAGTCATCCTCGTGCATTTAAGTCTCATTATTTTCATTGTTATGCCTGATGGTAACTTGGGAGGCGGGTTAGCCATCCCCGTGCATATTAAGTCTCCCCACCAATTATCCATCCTCTGGTGAGAAGCTAGTAAGAAAAAAAAATCTTCAATTTTTTTTTCCTGCGAGTAAAGGGGGAGTTGTTACGGACCTCTAGCGTATGCGACCCACCATACGCTTTAGCGTTTTGTGGGCCGCATTATAACAACTGCTACACGTCCGTAACACATTTCGCTATTCTCCATGGGAGGGCGACACATTTGTGACACGTGATCAACAGGGAAAACGGAAGCAGCCATTTTTGGTTGGCTTGGCTTGGCTTGTTGGTTAGTTGTTATTCTGTGAACCTTGATTTTATCCAAGGCATCCGCGTGGATTTTAGAATAATCAACTCAAGAAAATTTCCTCAATCTGTTGTTGTTCCGTTTAGCGGAATATTTTGTGTTTGTGAGTAAATTTTATCTGCGGAAGCAGGATATTGAATTACACAGGTAAGCTAACCTCTTCACGCCATCTTGCCCGTTCTCTACCCACGTGTTTCGCAAATTTGCAGGCTTTCCTGTGGAAATACAGTGTCAACTTAAAAGGCGGACTCGACCCCATTTATCCGACTGTGGCTTCCCGGAGTATTGGTGGATTGTTCCCTCATCAGTGAGGTAAATTATGTTTCATTTTTAGGTTATGTCAGAATTACTCACATTAAGCACGCTTCACGTGCATTTCTGACTGTGAATTAAATCGTGATATCTTTAGGGTTCCACGGACGGGGCTTCTACACACGTCAGTGAGAGTTCCACGGACGGGGCATCCACACACAGTGGAAGGCTCCAGGGCTGGTGAGGCTACCATCAACCCCATCCTTGGGTCCATTTCTTGTGTCCCGAAGACAACTCCGTAGGGCTACAGTTCCTCCACGTCCGGACTCGGTATCGTACCACCCTGAATAAGTGTTGTGTGTTATTTGTTTTACCTACCGGGGACCACCTTCAGTGGTTCGGCTGGATTTAAATTCATACTTTTGGCATTTTAACCTGTACATATTTAAATATTTTATGCATATATTTACATATATTTAAGGAGGTTCTTTAAATCAAACCTTTGTGGCAGAATTTATGACCATTCATGATCATATTGTAAACCGATGTGTAGCTACACGAGGCATTTTATGAATGTGTTGGAACTGATTAATCGTGAAATTTGCCACACCTTGTGAACATCGCCAGGTTATATTCTAGAGAACCAATTTTGTAAATTGCTTAATATAGTGCATTTCATTTTTAAAGAAAGTGTCATTATTTCGTCTGCGACCACTACATAGGGAAACCTCAATGAGTTGTTAAGTAAGTAAACTAATAATTTATCATAGTTTGTGTAAGCTTGGGCTTAACGCCCTGAGATAGTCTGAGCTAGAGAAATTTTATCGTAGGCACGTACATCACTTTCCGGGTAAGTCAGTGCCTACGGTATCTGCTACGCTACAGTAGCCCAAGTGATTTCGTTACGTAATATCTGATAATCATTAAGATCCAACGTATTTATTTGTTAATGTACGTTCAACTCGTAGCATCTGTTATATTTATTTTTGTAGATAAACTGTACCGCCGCCGTAGACGAATTAGTTTAAAAGTTAATAAAAGCGCTAATTTCTAGAAGCACTGCGTAGGTATACGTAAAGTAACTAGGGAACTAGGAATTAGGGTGAGGAAGCGACGAGAAGAGTTTCTATGTTTCAGGCAACCCAAACCACGCGCGAGTCAGTGCGTTCCCAGGGACCGAACACGTTAGATGTGCAGAGCTCTCCGTCATGTGGTATCTGAGTAAGAAATATTTGTTAAGTGCGACGTCATTCTTTCAGTACACGGGAATAATTGAAATATTCCACAGTCAGTCTTCTAGCTGCCGTCGTACATGGTACAGGTGTCTGCTGCTTGCTCCGGTGTTACAATAAAATATCGTAAGTCCACAAATTAAGGTATGTGAAGTCGCGAAATATTCCCAAATAATTCCACAAATCTAAATTTGAAATATTTTGCTAAGTCCCAAAATATTTCATTTAACGTCACATTGATCTATCGCGCATCTGCTTCCCGCTGTTTTCCAGACTCCTTCATATTTGAAGGAGGTAAGACAGTCAGCCAGGGCGACTCACTGGGATCAGACGTGTCCACTCCGAGAACCGAACCCAGGTGCCATCTGGCATATACGAGCAGTAGAATTTTGGCCAAGTTCAGTCTACGTCGTCGACCAGTAGCGCATCCGTCTGGCGCCTACTCCCACTCCCACAGCAAGTTGTTCTATTGGTAGAAAAGTTCTTATGGACCTAAGAAGGGTGTCAGTTCGAGCTGACCGTTCCCGACTGCAGACGTGTCCATGTCTACAATAAGTAGCTGCTATCCCGGTCGCCTGAGTCATCTAGTACTATTAGGATTTTCGTTGCCACGTTTGCTCCTCCTGATACTTAGTAACTTATAATTTTTTATATAGAAAATAAATATTTAGAGTTGTAACTTTAGGTTTATCGTAATATACTGATTTCTCACCCTCAGTCTCTTATTTAAGGAATTAGACCCATGCTATTGCTTTGGCAGTATCAAGACGGATTTAAATGTTCATTAGGGTTTATCACATGTTTTCATTATTTCTAGGATACCCTACTTGACGTGTTTCTCACCCTCAGACTATTATTTCAGGAATTTCTTGTCTAGGATATCTTACTTGACAGTATCAAGTATATGTCGAAGGAAGGTTCCTCAGCCTCTTATTTAAAAAATTAGACCCATTCAGTTGCTTTTCTAGGATATCCTATTTGACAGTTCCCAGAAGGATTTAAATGTACAACGTCGAGGTTATCTTTTATTATAAATTTTTATTATTTCAAATATAGAGTCTTTCACCCTCAGACTCTTAATTAATTAATAGGGTCATTTCAGTTGTTTTCCCTAGAATACTGACTATTTCATGGCGCACAATATTATACAACGTCGGAATTATTTTCTATATTTTTTTTTTATTTGAAGTTTAGGGATGTTTCGCACCCTCACACTTTTATAAAAGAAGCCGGATCCATTCAGTTCAGTTTTTAGAAGAAATGATCTCTCTGTTTCTTATCGATCGTAAAATACTGTACAACGGCAGCGTTATTTTTCTATGATTTTTTTACTATTTAAAATAAGGGAATGCGCTTTCTCACTCTCAGTAATATTTAGTGAATTGGACAATTCGGATTATTTTCGTATTCCCTGTGTAATTCTTCAATATTATAATAGCAATGTGCGTCAAATATATTGTTATTTTTTTAAATACTGTTTAATTAGGACATCTAGCTGTTATTTCATCCCTTCTTCCGGGTTCGCCTGCCAGTACCCCTCCCTTCCGCGAGGCCTTATTCTTAATTGTATGACTGAAACATACGTAATTTGGATTTAACTGCCATTAATATCTGCCTCTTCGAGTAAATGTAATATTTATCTGGTTCGCTTTAAATTTTAAATCTAGGTTTAAATGCAACTTCAGCCACGTCTTACTTTTTAAACATTCGCAGCACTTTTTTATTTTAAGAACTAAATCACAGAACAGCAAACTTATAAAATAACTTATTGTAACTTTACAACTAAAGACAAATATCAAAACGGTGTAATGGCGTCTATAGCCAAGAATTATAAACAGAAAAATATTGTCTACACGGGAAAATCTGTTAGTTTCAAGATGTAACGTCACCACTGGTGCTCCTGAGCTATGGCATCATTTAAAATGCATTGTAATATATGACTCATGCTTTCCATATGCATCAGGCGAAGGAAATGCTTACGAGCTTATTGAAAGCAGACTTATTGAAGGAAAAAACGTCGCCAATGCGAACGCTGTACAACCCAAAGGAACTGAAGATATGAAGTTGAGGATTATTCCAATTCTTTGAATATATACTTTATATAAACGAAATAATTTAAAAAATGTACATTTTACTATGTTTAGGTAGGTAAATAGGTAGGTACACACAAAAAATAAGTTAATTATTTCCAGTGGCGGCTGCTCCTAAGGGGCACAGGAGCACGTGCCGTCCAAAGCTAATTCAGCTCCAAAAGATAATTCAGCTAGCTAGTTAATTTCTATTTATTTTTATCCATTTTAACATTTTTGTCAACATAATAAACCCCAAAACTGATTTCCGACGCTAACGCTCCGTAACTACTCGAGTTTGCCAATATCAACTTCCCAAAGTGCACCACATCAGACACCGCGTCCGCGATGTGGCCGATCTGGCTTAGATTTTGTTTAGGACGTTGCTATGGCAATGACACGCGCCTTCTGGACCTCTATTCTGTAAAAGTGTGAAAGCATATTCCCGTGAGAAGTGGGCGGAGTTCACTTGAAAATGTATAAAAGTCTATTCTGTAACTACGGGAGTGACCACATCGTGCGAAAAATGCGTGAACTTACTTCTACTGGTAAATTGTGAGGAAACCCGCCAGTTCCGGGGAGAACGGCGAACCTAACCGTACTTTTATGACAGTTTCGTCGGCCAAAAATTATTGTTGTCAAATCCGTGAATCAGAATGGACATAGCGGATTTGCTCATCGCCATCGAGATAATAATAATATAATTCTTAGCAAGTATTACAATTATTCTTTTAGTTTATTATAGTCATATTTTTAAAAATATATTTTACCAATAAAGAGGGTATATCCTTACGGAATTTTTGATCAATGAAAATTTATTCTGTCATCTTTTACCTAATTTAATTAATGACTTGTGACATGACAACAACTGAGCACTGAACAGCTGATGCTTTTGCGTCAACCTAATTGGTTGTAAATTCGGCTATTCTCGCTGAATCCCTTCACGTTTACCACCTATTCACTGCATTTACAGAATACAGTCTAGGGCGGTCGGGTGAGATGTTTGTGATGTGAGCTCTCGCTTTGCACTTCTCTCTGTTTTATGCTTAATCAGCTGATATTTATGTTCCCGTTCGCTGTTCGCCTGCTCTCACGACTTTTGTGTTTTGTTATTTCTTTATTTCGTTTAGGCACACATAAGACATTAAAAAAGTGTCTTATATTTTAAGTAACAGACCGCTGAGCTACCAGGATAAAGTTAATATAACTGAGCGGAATAAGCTGTTCTGTTTTGTTTGCCTTTTAAACAACAATTTGCAGTCTTCACCGTGGATTCAGGAAGGAGTACACGATTTACAATATTTACAGGAAAGAGCAACGAAACATGCGAAGAGTGCAAGGCATTTATATAATTTAGTGGACTATAAAGTTTTAGGCAAAAAGGTAGAAGTTACATTCGTAAACAGTTAGATAGTGCTTATCTCGAAAATATACGAGCTCATAATGAATATGAGCTCGTAAGGTCAATAAAAAACAGACACTGTAGAAAACTATAATTATTTAATAGACGAAGAGAAATTAAGAACTGAATTGAAAGTTATTTGTGGCAGGGATGATATGTGCTGCAATGGTGTTTTGCCTCTTCTGACATTTATTAATAAAAATAATTTGGAGGCAGGCTTACCTGAAACGTGCAAAATTTTAAGTATTATATGTACTACACCTATGACAACGTGATGTGAAAGAACTTTTTCTACGTTAAAAAGAATAAAATGATTTCTAATTAACACTATGGGCCAAGAAGGGCTTAATACACTTTCGATGTTATCGATTGAAAAAAATATGATTCAGTTAATTCGTGACTTTGACAATAAAGTGATAGACATTTTCGCAGCTAGTAAGAAACGTAGAATGGATTTTATGTATAAATAAAATGTTTTTTGTTTGTGTGTATATGTATGTACTAAATCTTAAAGTGGGAGGACACAATTGCAATTTCTGCTTTATTTTTTATGCAGCACACGATTTTGAGAACAAAGAATATGGTGAATGGTTCTCTGGTAAGTTAATTTTAATATACTATTTCACAATGTCAAATGTGTGCCCCCGATAAAATTAACCACGAGCCGCCACTGATTAGTTTCATTTACACAGAGGGTTTTGGCAAGACTTCTTTAAATTTAAATCTGTGATTTAGGTATATCGTTACCTTATTTTTAATAAAAAAACGGGCCGAAGAATAAACCAATATAAGTATTGTAAACGCCACAAGCAATGACGAACAAAGGGGAAGCTGTATGTAGAAAGTAATATAGCCCTAGCTTACGCATCGCTATACTAATTGGTGTAGTATAAATTCTAAATAATGCGGCGGTCTGTGCCGTTCTAAGGTAGGTCGACTATATTCCCCTACAGTCCCCACCGCAAACAAAGTTAACAATTAACAGATAATAAAATTAATATGTATTTCTGAAAACAAGAAGTAAAAATATTTCAGAGGTATAATTGAGCATTTGGGAACCGTCTGCGATACATTTTAATAATAAAATGCAAAAAAATCAATAAAAATATAGTAATAATAACAATAATAATCAAAATCTGCGTGGCTATGTATTCACCGGTCGAGGACGTGGTTCTCCTCGTTCCGCCAAGACCAGAGGCCCTCAGTACCAGGCAAGGGAAAACCCCCGGACAACAAGACCTGGCCAGAGTGAACGAAGAACTTCGTGCAGTGCTACCAGAACGGGCTGACCTCTGGCACATAAATTGTGCCGTGTATGCTGCTGCTCAACGACTTTCTCGGGTGGAGCGGCGAAACACTGCTTCCCTACAGGAGAGGACGGAGCGGGGCACACAACAGATGGAAGCCAAGATCCGGCGGCGACGCAACACGCATCCCGTATCCAATATGTGATGGACTATATGGCGGCCAACGCGATTCACGCCTAAATTGCGTCGATTAGCCGCCAACTTAAGACGCGTCCACCACACACTCAATGAGGCACTGCTGCGAACCACCAAAGAGCACTATCTCGACAGGATACGGATGCTAGTGACTTGCAAAAAGTCGCCGGAGACTATAATGCACTTATTGTCGACTTGCCCGACATACGCAGTCTCGGCCTATATTCACAGACACGACGCAGCATTACGAGTGCTTTACTATCATCTGAGTCACTCGTATGGGATAGACGAAACACCAGTGCTGCCTGACGCTCCGGGGGATATTGAGTCCGTTGTGGGGAATGAGAAGTGTCTAATTTATTGGAACCACTCGTTTCCCACCACCAGACAAATTCAAGCCAACAACCTTGATATAGTACTCCTCGACCACAAACTCAAGACAATGTATGTGGTGGAATTCTCAGTCGCCGCTGAGAGTAACATTGTCTTGAAAGAGGAGGAAAAACGGACAAAATATCGAGATTTGCTCTTCGAACTCCGCAGGCTTTATCGGGGCCATTCTGTCAAAATAATGGTACTGATTATAGGAGCCCTGTGGAATGAGACAGACGCTGCTTTCAGAACTAAAAATCATACCGGCATGCCGAGATTCGGCAGAGATCTTAGCCGGCAGAATGCAGAAGGCTGTCATCCTTGGTTCATTGCGTCTAGTCAGGGCACACGATTCGCGGACCCAGTAGTCACTCACCCCACGGGCGTGGGGAGTGGCTATTGGTATTTATTACCAGCTCCCTTCTGTGAGAATCGGCGCCACAGAGTCGGGTGACTGGTTTTTTGTAAAATAATAATAATAATAATAAGCACATAGAGAGCAGCCGATGAATTTGGTCTCATCTTCGACGTCGAGCGGGTAAACCCCGGCTCTGTCACCGAGTTGGAACTCGTTCGACTAAAAGCCCACATTAAAACTGAAGAATACAACATCCTTCTGCAGCTCCATAAGGATAAGCCATTGCACGGAGTCTTCTATAAAAATATAGAAGACCTCGGCTTATCCGAAAGGCTGACCTTCGCCTTTTTAAGGTCAGCCGGTCTGAAGTCCGAGACCGGGGGATTCATAATGGCTTTCCAGGATGGTGTATTTATCACCCTCGTCTATCGACGTCGTGTCATGTGTATGGAGGTCCCTGATGTCAGCTGCAGGGCTTGCCGTAGGGCGCCGGAGACTCTAATGCACGACGGAGCATTACGAGTGCTTTATTATCATCTAAGGCACTCGTATGGGATAGACGAAACACAAGTGCTGCCTTACGCTCCGGAGGATTTTGAGCCCGTTGTGGGGAATGAGAAGTGTCTAATTTATTGGAACTACTCGTTTCCCACCGTCAGGCAAATACAAGCCAACAAGCCTGACATAGTACTCCTCGACCACCAACGCAAGACAATGAATGTCGTAGAATTCTCGGCTCCCGCTGAGAACAACATTGTCTTGAAAGAGGAGGAAAAACGGACAAAATATCGAGATTTGCTCTTCGAACTCCGCAGACTTTATCCAGGCCATACTGTTAAGATCGTGGTACTGATTATTGGGGCCCTAGGTGGAAAGCAGTGTGCTTTCGGAACTTAAGATCATACCGGCTTGCCGAGACTCGGCAGAGATCTTAGCTGGAATAATGCAGAAGGACGTAATACTTGGATCGTTACGTCTACTCAGTACACACGACACTCGGACCCAATAGTCACTCACCCCACGGGCGTGGGGAGTGGCTACTTGTACTACCAGCTCCCCTCTGTGAGAGTCGGAGCCACAGAGTAGGGTGACTGGTTTTATGTATAAAAGAAATAAAAATAAATAATTGTTTTCTTGTAAAATAATAATAATAATAATAATAACAGGTTTTTATTGGCATAAAAAACAACATACAATTAAAAATAATAACAGTTTGATGTAAATACTATGCCAAAAGCAGAGTTTGGAACCAAGTTCTATTCTTCCACTCAATCCTAAAAAGAAAGCACGGCAACGAGAAAATTAACAAACCATAAGTAACATAATTAATACAATGTGTAATAAATAGTAAGTATACGCATATATACACACATATATACACACACACGCACGCACGCACGCACATTATACATAACATAATACGAAAATGAACATTGAAAAAGTGCAGTTTTATGTGCAGGTATTGTCAATAAATATTTATGTCTAACATTAACGCAATGTGCATCTGCTCTGAACTTGATATGGCTGAGCAAGTAACGAGGATCTTCATTTTTAATGATTTTATGAATTAAGTAGCAAATATGCAAATCTCTTCTCTTTTTGACTTTTAACCAATTTAGTTCATGAAATTTAGCAGATATGTGGGCATATCTTTTTAAGCCAAATATGAATCGTATGCAGGTGTTTTGAATCCGTTGTAAACGAGCATGCTCATATGTATTCAAAAATAGCCAATACACCACATCTGCGTAATTCAAATGCGACATAATCAATGACACAACAATGTCCTATTTTTAATAGATAACAAGTGTCTGCTGCCATATATTAATTTGAGTTTAGTAAATGCATTTTTAACAATATTAGTTACTTGCTCTGAGAATTTCAACGAGGAGTCTATAAAAAGGCCAAGATTTTTTGACACATTGCAAAGTTGTAAGTCCTGATTATTTATACTAATATGTATATCTCCTGTATATCTATCACACGAAACTTTGCGCGCAAATAACATGACTTTGGATTTGGTGGGATTAATTGACAAACAATATTTTTCTAACATAGATAACAATGTTGTCTGAAAGTTATTTGTGGCATTCTACGAATATTCTTTCCTATTATTTGGGTTTTCTACCACATGTATTATTATCCCCTTCAAAAACAAGTCACCGAATCTACGAAATAATAAAATTATTAGAAGAAAGCCTCTGCGCCCGTGACGTTTACGCCAAAGGAATAGTCAGAGGTTATGTTTTGCAAATAATATAAATCGGAATAAACACAGAAATAATGTATTTTGCTGACGTTTCGGAAAGTAATCTCTTTCCGTTTTCAAAGCTTTTTTTGGAAGAACTCTTATTTTGCTGTGTATGTCAAATACACAGCTTTAAGATTCTGTTTATGTTATTTCCATAGATACTTACTACTTGCACAGAACATAGAGCTGATGATATTTTCTTTTAGATAATGTTGAGTTTGTTAAGTTCTTCTTTTAACATTGGTTGCCAGGTTGTACAAATATCTACAGAACAATTGGATACGCACTTATCTTCATTTAATAAGATTATTGCTGATTCTTTAATTTTTCTTTTTTTGGTATCTGCTTCTTTTGTTAAAATTTATGCTGAGTCCCAGTTTATTTTATGTACGTTTTCCCAAGCATGTCCACAAATCTTCGATTTCTGAACCTCATTCTTTCTCACACTGAAAGGTCTGGATGACTTACCCACATAACATTTATCACATTCACACGGGATATTGTAAATACAGTTTTTTGAATTCTGCTTCCTGTTTATCGGTTGTGTTTTTGTTAAAATAGATCTTAAATTGTTCCCCGTTTGAAATATCGTCCTAACATCAAATTTGTTACCTATACGGCATAGCTTTTCCGATAGTCCGTACACATAATGAATTATTGCTGTATAATGACGTTCAGGTCTTTGTTGTACCTGATTGTCCCTATTTTCAACATTTATGAAAACTCTATCAATAAAGGCTTCAGAATATTCATTTTGTACTAGAACCTCTCTGATAAATTATTTCTCGTTATTTAATATTTCATTATTAGATGAAATTATTTTGGCCCTATCGTATAAACATTTTACAACACCCCTTTTTAACATTTATTGACTGATTTGAGTTAAAATTTAGATATCTATTAGTATGTGTTGGTTTTCTATAAACGCTTGTTTCAATTCTATTATCGCCGCACACATCTTCCAGTGGCTTGTATATCAGTGTATGCGCGGAAGCTGTACAACCTTAGGCGAGGGTTGTATAGGAGATATACCATCTTTCGGAGGGGATGTAAAGCCGTCGGTCCCTTGTCTATTAAATGTTAGGCAAGTAAAAGATCCTTATCTTCTTAAGGGAAGAGGTTCGGTAAAATTCCTGGTTGGGGGTAGCTCGTCTGCAGGCGTCGGTGTTAGGCCTCAGTAGCGGAAATAGGCCGACGTTAAATAAATGTATAAAAAAAAATTCTATTATTTACCCTTCTAATTAAAACATCTAAAAACGGTAGTTCATTCCTACTTTCTACTTCTAATATGAATTTAATAGATGGTTCCTTACTATTTATATTTTCCAAAAAACTATCTAGTAAATCGACACCATGAGGCCAAATTGCAAAGATGTCGTCAATATATCTCCACCAGACAACCTGTTTGTTTATATAATTTTGAATATGTGTATTCTCAAAGTTCTCCATAAATATGTTGCTTAAAATTGGTGATAATGGAGACCCCATAGCCATACCAAAATCCTGCTGATAGAACTCATTGTCCAATTTAAAAAGAAAAAAAAACGGCTCAAAATTTACCAACAGATAATGGTAATGAATATCGCATATATTTCTTTAGAGAAGTAATACAAAATTAAAGATAATTTAACTCCAGAAGAAAAGTTATCGATAAATTCTTTAAAATGCGATGAAAGTATAAAAATATTGCCAGCAGACAAAGGTAATGCCACAGTCATTATAGATAAAGATATATATAACACAAAAATCATGACTCTTGTAAATGAAGGACCCTACTCAAAACTAAACAAAGATCCCACAAAATCAATAGAGAGCAAAATTTACAGAACTTTGTTTAAATACAAACATGAATTTAATGATTTTGAACGAAGGAAACTTACACCACATCATAGTAAGCCTCCTCATTTTTATGGCTTACCAAAGACACATAAACAAAATATTCCTTTAAGATCAATTGTTAGTTCTATTAATTCACCATGTCATAATTTGGCAAAATTTTTACTTAAAATTATTGAACCATTATCTGGAAATACCGATTCATGTATTAAAAATTGTAAACATTTTATAGAAAAAATTTATGAAAACGATATTCATGAATCACACCTGATGGTTAGTTTTGATGTAGTTAATCTTTTTACCAATGTTCCGGTAGATGAAACCTTAAAAATAGTTAAAGACAGGTTGCTAAATGATAATAATTTGGAAACTAGAACTAAATTAAGTGTAAATAGCATAATCGAACTCTTAACACTGTGTATAAAACAACCTATTTTCAATTGGACAATGAGTTCTATTAGCAGGATTTTGGTATGGTTATGGGGTCTGCATTATTACCAATTTTAAGCAACATATTTATGGATAACTTTGAGAACACACATGTTCAAAATTGTATAAACAAACCAGTTGTCTGGTGGAGATATGTTGACGACATCTTTGTAATTTGGCCTTATGGTGTCGATTTACTAGATAGTTTTTTGGAAAATATAAATAGTAAGGAACCGTCTATTAAATTCACATTAGAAGTAGAAAGTAGGAATGAACTACCGTTTTTAGATGTTTTAATTAGAAGGGTAAATAATAGAATTGAAACAAGCGTTTATAGAAAACCAACACATACTAATAGATATCTAAATTTTAACTCAAATCAGTCAATAAATGTTAAAAAGGGGTGTTGTAAAATGTTTATACGATAGGGCCAAATTAATTTCATCTAATAATGAAATATTAAATAACGAGAAATAATTTATCAAAGAGGTTCTAGTACAAAATCATTATCCTGAAGTCTTTGTTGATAGAGTTTTCGTAAATGTTGAAAATAGGGATAATCAGGTACGACAAAAACCTGAACGTCATTATACAGCCATAATTCCTTATGTATACGGACTATCGGAAAAGCTACGCCGTATAGGTGACAAATTTGATGTTAGGATGATATTTCAGACGGGGAACAATTTAAGATCTATTTTAACAAAAACAAAACCGATAAACAGGGAGCAGAATTCAAAAAACTGTATTTACAATATCCCGTGTGAATGTGATAAATGTTATGTGGGTGAGTCATCCAGACCTTTCAGTGTGAGGTTGGATGAGCACAAGAATTACATTAGAAAGAATGAAATTCAGAAATCGAAGATTTGTGAACATGCTTGGGAAAACGGACATAGAATGAATTGGGACTCGGTAAAAATTTTAACAAAAGAAGCAGATACCAAAAAAAGAAAAATTAAAGAATCAGCAACAATCTTATTAAATGAAGATAAGTGCGCATCGAACTGTTCTGTAGATATTTGTACAACCTGGCTACCAATGTTAAAAGAAGAACTTAACAAACTCAACATTATCTAAAAGAAAATATAATCAGTTCTATGTTCTGTGTACGTAGTAAGTATCTATGGAAATAACATAAACAGAATCTTAAAGCTGTGTATTTGACATATACAGCAAAATAAGTGTTCTTCCAAAAAAAGCTTTGAAAATGGAAAGAGATTACTTTCCGAAACATCAGCAAAATACACTATTTCTGTGTTTATTCCGATTTATATTATTTGCAAAACATAACATCTGACTATTTCTTTGGCGTAAACATCACGGGCGCAGAGGCTTTTTTCTAATAATTCTATTATTTCGTAGATTCGGAGATTTGTTTTTGAAGAGGATAATAATACATTTGGTAGAAAACCCAAATAATAGGAAAGAATATAAATAATAGTGCCTGCAAATCCTGATTTACACGTGCGCGAACCTCAAGACGGTCATTCTTCCTAAACGAATAATTTATTTGCATATCATCTGCATAGAAATGACTCGAGTAATACTCCAACTATCTCAAAATCCCGAAGTATATAAGGTAAACAGAATAGGACCTAATATGGAGCCTTGAGGCACTCCGCAGAACAAGTTTAATGGGGTGGAAATAGTACTGCCAGATCTGATCATCTGTTGCGTATTAGATAAATAATGTTTAATTAATAAGACTTCATTCCTATCAAATCCAGGTAGTGAAGTACAGATAAAAGAATTTCATGATTGATTAGGTCGAAAGCCTTGGAGTAATCGAGCAGGATCAATATTGTTAAGTGGCCTTTGTCTCTCTCCGATATATCATCCATGACTTTCAACAGAGCAATAGTACAAATGTGATTTGCTCTAAATCCTGATTGATTTTGAGGTAACAGATCATAAGTTTTTAAAGATTCTTTATTTGAATGTTTTGTATTTTCTCAAGAATTTTAAGTAACACCGGTAAAATACTGATTGGCCTGAGATCTTTAAAGTTCGTAGGGTTACTTATTTTTGGAATAGGTAGTATGTATGCTAATTTCCAATTAGAAGGAAAGACTCTAGTTTCTATGAAGTGATTTATCAAGCGAGTTAGATAAGGCAGAATGATTGGGCAACAATAGAGTATCATGGTTACGGAGATGTGATCAGACGCGCATGCTTTAAATCTTATTGATAACAGCGTTTGTAGAGCTCTTCTTCAGTAACAGTCGAAAAATGAAAACCCGCAACGTTAGGCTTTATGTTATTCCTTAGAAAAGATACAGTGGGTTTATCGGCAATATTTCCAGCTTGTCTAGAGGAAACGAAATATTTATTTATGTCATCAACATCACCTAAAGCAAGAGGTATGTCACTAGAAGCTTGGCGATTATAAATATTTGACTCACGAAAGGATTTCCAGCCGTTTTTCTTGTTTTGCTGTAAGGAATAATTCAAATACGCCCTCTTTTCATTATTAATGGCAGTTTTAATACAGTTACGTAAGTTTTTGAAATAATTCCAATGGGCAGGATGCTTAGACTTGTTAAATCGTAACAGTGCTCTATCTCTTAGTTTGTACATAAACTTAACATTTTCTGTGAGCCATGGGGCTTTGTTTTTAGTAATTTTAGCTCATTTAAGGGGAGCGTGTATATCAAATATGCCTAAAATTAAAGACGAGAGATGGTTAACTTTATCATCGATATCGTGCATCTCACATATTTCCCGAAAAATAAAGATGACAAAAGATAGCTTATTATTTATTTATTTATTTATTCATGATTTTATATCAACCTTCATTGCCCTTCGAAAAAGAATGATATACCTATTACATTCAAGTTCTTCTTGAGTGAGTTGATTACTTTTACAAGAACCAATAGCATAAATACGTCCAGGCAAT
The DNA here is from genome assembly GCA_963675555.1 of Leptura quadrifasciata. Taxonomy (NCBI): domain Eukaryota; kingdom Metazoa; phylum Arthropoda; class Insecta; order Coleoptera; family Cerambycidae; genus Leptura; species Leptura quadrifasciata. The sequence goes on along the minus strand of OY776676.1, from coordinate 74,014,138 downwards.
ATGGTCTGAAAAATCAGTGGATGACCTTAAAATAATAATTATTATAGTTACATAAATTCCTACATTACATAAATTCCTGTCAAAACAAGCTAAAATGCAAAAGAAGTCCAACACAATGATGAAAAAATGGTGTTTAAAAACCACAAAAAGCATTTAATACACAGCATATAGGAAGCTCAAAACCTCAAGAATACACACGGTCGCTTACGGAAAACATAGAATTGAGCACCAGTTCTGATCGATCTGTCATTTCGGTTCGCGGCTAACGTTGTAGTATAGGGAATAAGCTCACCTTTAATTGTTTATAATCATTGGTCTATAGCGAGTGTATGCTAGAACAGGGTCGAAGCGGAAGTGAGGTGCATGCACATCATGGTTTCCTTTTGGAAGAGTCACAAAATTAACCAATAAAAAAGCTGCACTTGTCTATAAAACAGTAAGATGTTAAAATTCAACTGCCGGAGAATTTTAAACGTCAGAAATACATATAATTTATGTAAATAATGAAAAGAGAGACGCCTTTAATATCAATCGGATATATGTATCTTGGGGATATTATAGATATAGTGGAGCGAAAACGCTATAAAATTGTGTCAAAAAATTTTTTGAAGTATAACCAGATGGGACCTTCATGACATCATGTATCTAATGATACTGGACATCCGAAAAGGCCATTTACGACTTTTTTAACGGTACCAATTTTTTTAAATAAAAAAAATGTGTAAAATTTGTGAAAATTAAAAAAAAACGTACTTTTTATTACTCACTTCGTCATACCTTCGAAACCGTATAACATATTTTAATGAACGTTTTTTAGTTTGAAAGCAAGTGCAGGTGACAGTATAAAAATATATAAAAATTTTGTTTTATTGTTAGGAAAAATGAAAGACAATCTGTTTCGTTTACCTTTTAATGACTTTTTCATAAATCGAAGAAGTTTTTTATTTTAAAGAATTCTATACATAGTCTGAGGATAAAATGAAATAATGAGTATGAAAAAGTTTTTAAAAAAATCGCGACAATATACAATTCATATTTTAGGTAACATTAAAAGATGAATGTAGAGAATCGCGGCGATTCTAGCACGTAGCGAGGTAAATATTATGCTGTAAATATTTCATTTAAAATAATTCTGTAAAGAAAGATAAACTAACAGTCTTCACTTTCAGAATCGGTTGCTTCCATTATGTTAGTTTTAGTGTTGTTACAAAATTTGCATGCATGAACAACCATCATAGTATCTAAACCTTGTGCTAAACAAACGCATCGTTTGCTGTTACAGTTTTTGTCAGAACAGCGAATTGTCAGAATTTTTCGTAATACATCAGGAACAGGATTTTGTGTAGTCGTAATTATAAAGTCGTAGGATTACAAAGAACTAAACCATATTATCAGTAGCAATGTAACAAGTGCAATAAAAATTATCGCTAATTTTTGGGAAATTTTCTTGAATGCCTTTTTAGTTTAAAATGCATAAGCGCAAATTTGTCAAAAATTACCGATTTATTTTTATTGCATGAGATGTATTTTATTAGAAAATTTCATAAATTAAATTTTAAAGTTATCTAAGAAATGAAAATAATTATTTTTATACATTTTTGGAAATAAAAATGATGTTTACTTTTAATTGCGTCGCAAATGTTAAAAAAGGGTATAAAAGACCAGCTTTCCTAAATAAGTCATTTTTGACTATCAATAATCATACACTGTAGTGGAATTATCCGATAATCGCACTAGTGCATGATTATCACGTTATCTTGCTCTGATTGGTTTAACTCAACAATTAAAACTTGTAATTTCATTGTCTTTATTTTGACAGATGAATGAGAATCTCAAAGAAAGGAATTTTGAGAAAATTACGAAATTAAATAAAAAGCCTAACCATTTGCCGGTTTGAATAGAAATTTTCTTCTGCCGTTTTCTCACTCACAATTAAACACATTCTTCGTATATCAAAAACAGTATCACTATTTCTTGTTTTAGAACAATAAGGAACATTTTCATTTATATTGTTATAAGAAGAGGACATATTTTGTCCACTAGTATATGATTTCCTACAAGTAATGTGATAGTTCACTTTAAAAGAACCATTTAAAATAAATAACTTATTCCCTAAAATATATTTGCCAAAATTGTCCCTTCTCTTTTCTGCAGCACTAATAATCATTTCCAGTCCTTTTTTGTAGGTATTTGCACAACCAGTTTGTCATTACCGTTCAATAACTGTCCACATAATGCTAGGTGTGCTTTACCTCACTACCCGACAAGCACATCGCGCGCGCGAATATTAATAATTTTAATAATGATAAGTACAAAACTATTTGCCACAGAAAGTTGATTTATGTTTTAAAAAGTTTTCGAATATTTTTCTTTTCCTTCCTAAAAAAGTTTTTCAATTCATGAAAAAGGTCATTACCAGGTAAACGAAAATATCAGATTCTCTTTTATTTTTTATAATATACAAAAAAGTTTTATGTGATTTTTACGCTGTCCCTACGCTTATGTGTCTGCTTTGAAACTAAAAAAAGTTCATTAAAATATGTCATACGGTTTCGAAGATATGGCGAAGTGGGTAATAAAAAGTATGTTTTTTAATTTTCACAAATTTTACTCATTTCTTGATTTAAAAAAAATCGGTACCATTAAAAAAAATCGTAAATGGCCTTTTCGGATGTCCAGTGACCTAGCTAATGATGTCATGAAGGTTTCACCTGCTTATACCTCAAAAAAAAAATCAAGACGGAAGCATCTTTTTCTTGACTTTTTACGGCGCTAATACCAAAATTACTTATAGCCTACTCCTCGTATTTATTTCAAACCAAAACGCAATAAAATACACAGAATATTAATAAACACATTTGTTTTTCATTCATTTAAAAGCCGTTGCAGATATCCCATACATAATGATATAAAAGACCCGAAGTAGTTTCCACAAAATCAAAATATACACTACACTAGTGCGTTCCTCCAACTAAGTTGGCATCATCTAGGCGTACTGAAAGTTAAAGCCTTTTAATTATCAAGTTTATTTTATAACATTTTAGCTAAAGCTGTTATATAGACTAAGTCTACTCATCGTGGGTATTACTATTATTTAGAAATACTATACAGGGTGGTCATTAAAGAATGGGCCGTGCCTCAACAGTAGATTCCTTGAGTAAAAATAAATCGTTTTAGCTAAACATACCTTTATACCATATGTTGCTTCCTTAAAAAGTTACGGGACGTCAAAGGCACTTTCTTTCATTTATTTTTGTTATATCTCTCATTTACGCGATTTGATTGAAATCTGGTATATTTATGGTATTTTGGAATGCTAAGAACAGTCATGTTAATAATCTAGATGAATATAACGTAGAATATGCTGGGAACATCTCAGTTTTGTCTTGATCATTATTTTCTTGAGGATAAACTTTCTAATAAACTAATATATTGTTTTAATGCAGTATCCAATTCTACGTAAAAAAGGTATACTAGTTTTATATCTGTAATATGCACTGTTTTCAAGAAACATGCATTTCAATTTCTTGGCCTACAAAAGTTAAAAAGTTTAACCTCAAAAAAATTATGACCAAAATAAAACAAAAATTATACGCTCCCAGAGCCCTTTATGTTATTCGTCTAAATTATTAGCTAGACTCTTAGCATTCCAAGAAACGCATATACCGGGTGACAACTGGAGTCATTAAACATGCCATAGTTAAGTTTTCAAAGTATGACTCAAACTTGGAGGGGATAATATATACAAAAATGGACAATTCTTGATTATTTGACACTTTTATATCACCTCCGGTTTCCTTGGATATGACCCCAACTTTGAAATTTTAAATGGAACACTGTATATTTTTACATTTTTAGATTCCCTAAACGATAAAGGTATGTTTAGCTAAAACGACTCATTTCTACTCAAGGCGCCTATACCGCTGAGGTGGCTGACGAATTCGTTAATTGACGCCCTATACATTCATTTTAACTAATAATTTTAATTAGTTCTGGATTTATTTTTAAATGCATATACATGTGTGCACAATGCACATATAAAAAGAATATTTATATATTTCATTGAATTACCAATTGAGGTTTACGATAGAAAAAACGACACACAGAAGAATTTTTTGCAAATTCTATAGGCGTTTTTTTCTTTTTTTTTATACATTTATTTAACGTCGGCCTATTTCCGCTACTGAGGCCTAACACCGACGCCTGTAGACGAGCTACCCCCAACCAGGAATTTTGCCGAACCTCTTCCCTTAAGAAGGGTAGGGATCTTTTACTTGCCTAACATTTAATAGACAAGGGACCGACGGCTATACATCCCCTCCGAAGGATGGTATATCTCCTATACAACCCTCGCCTAAGGTTGTATAGCTTCCGCGCATACACTGATATACAAGCCGCTGGAAGATGTGTGAGGCGAGAACGCGGTTTCCGTTGGAATGGTCACCAATCCAAGTACTAACCGCGCCTGTCGTTGCTTTACATCGCATACCGAAGTATGTACATAGTAAAGACGCACCTACGCTCGCCCCTATATAGGCGTTCTATTACAGATAATACTAATAATTCCATTTTAATACGTTACTTGATCTCTATAATACATAGAAAATTGAGCTGTATGGTAATTCCCTTTTAGAACTTCTAGTAGATGTTGAAAGAAGTTGAAATTCCTATACAATGTCCAGTTTACATTTCCTCGGTGCATAAAGGCACATATGAAGGTTTTTCACTTTAATGTAAGAAGGACTTCTGGAGTATATAAATACAAGATTACTTTGCGGGCAGTAAATAAAACTACTTAAAGATATCCCAAAGAATTCTGTTCTACTTGGGATTAGATTACTTCAATCAGGAAAAACCTAACGAATGTTCCCTTTACTTTTGCAAGAAATTCGTGAGGTAAAATTAAATGAGGCAGCGGGTGTTAAAATTAATTTTATTACATGCTATTATTGTTCATATCTGTTCATTACAAAATAAATAATACCTGTCTTTTACAAATGGTGATGTTGACGTCATTTATTGTTTCGTTGTAGTCTAGCCTCCAATCGTTACTAACTTGCATTAAATATGGAAAGAATTGAAATTCATTTTCAAATAGAACATAAAAATGTGTAGTATAAAGGAATTAACGAACAGAGAATTTCATTCTTGATGATATGGAAAATTGTAATAGTCGTTGTAACTCACAGCAATTTAAAAATTAATATTAATGTTAGTCGTAAATCATTCATAAAAGTAAAATAAAGCATAGTAACAATGACACAAAGCATCTATTAAAAAATATACAATCCAATTTCAAGCCAACATAATTTACGAGTGCCTACCAGGAAAACAAACCGAAGCCCTATTATAAAATTATTCAAAATTATTCAAAACGCTAAAAAAAAAACATACGCAGTGAAATATGAAAACCGTAAAAAATATGACAAACGCTTTATACCTTTTGTTATAATAATTCTGAAATATATCGGGGTTTCTTGATCTAAGATAAGGGCGCCAGGATCTAAATAAGCGGAGAAAATGTTACACTATATAATTTCAGTCGCTAAGACATGTGTCTGTGTGGTTTTTGGAGATCTGAAAAGTTGATTATTCGTTCTGATAAAGGTAGAAGTCGATCCGCCCCCAAATCAGACCCTATTGTTATTGAAATTTGGCGTCAGGTGACGGTGACATTACACCCTCACCCATTTAGGTTTATAAGCAATAAGTATTCAACATATTTAAAAATACATATTCTAAATGTGAAATTAGCGCCATAAATAAAATAACATAGACAGCACTCACAGACCTGATGTATTACATGTATGTATTATAATTAAAAATTCATTCATTTCAGCATACAGAACTGACTTCACAAAGTTTACATGTGAAGAACAATGAACTAATAGGAAAATGAATAGGTAACCAAGACAAATTAAGCAAAAACACCAAAGGTTGCTTAATTTAATAAAGTTAATATTTTGCAATCATGGTGGAATAAACTAAAATAAATCCGTAAAACTATGAAATAGCCAAAATACTGAAGAGAAAACTTTTGTCTAAAATTGAATGGCTTACCTTAGGATGTAATCTCCTTTAATGTTCTACAAGGTTTTACTATTTTTTTTACCGAATTTATGGTAATCAATTCATATATCTTAATTGAGGAGTATGATATCATCACATTATTAATGCAACCTATCTAAGTGTAGTACTCACCAAATTTGGTGTAAATTGTTGCAATAATAATGACAATATAAATAAAACCGCTATTTCTTTGGAAACGAAGCTTTTTTAAACACCTGTTTACATGAACTTCTTAAAATTAACTAAGGAATACTCCCTTAAAATATTTTCACGTGGCATTTTAGTTAACCATCATTTGGGATGTTGTCGCCGATGTAGTTTTCACTGTTTTTTTCGTTGAGCTTTCCCCCTATCAACTACCCACATTTAATCAGTATGCCTTATTTTTTTAGTTTTAAATTTTAGTAGTAAATATTATTATTTGCTTACGTTACTCATTTAAATGGCTCCAAAACGGGAGCCGAAACGCCGAGACATTAACAAACTCAGATGCTGTTCAACCCGAAAACTTATTATTTTTCATATATATATATATATATATATATATATATATATATATATATATATATATATATGGAGTGTATATATGTAGTATATATATGAAGTGTTATTGTACTTCCGGGTGCTATCCCGCGTCGATGGTCGACTCCTCCAGGAGTCACGGCTGTCGTCTGAACAATGTTTCGGCAGAATCTCATCTGCCATCTTCAGGTTCTTGCTGAAAGTTGCCTACTGCTGCTCCTCGTTGCTCGAACTGAACTGACTGACTGAGGAGTCACTCGAATTGATCAAACGAAAATATCATTCAGAGGAGCACATTCTTAGCCTAACTAAACACTGTTTAAACACCACATACTTTATATACAGTATATATACAAGCAAACGGAAGGAGCACCGATGGGTTCACCTTTATCTCCAGTTATCGCTAATCTCTTCATGGAGGACCTAAAAGTTCGTGCAATACGAACGGCACCACTCAAACCAAAACTTTGGTTGAGATATGTGGATGACACATTCGTAATCTGGACTCATGGAAGAGAACAACTAAATAGTTTCTTAGACCACCTGAATAGCATTCACGATAAGATCAAATTCACCATGGAGGTAGAAACAGAAGGCAAGCTTCCATTTTTAGACGTATTAGTGAAAAAGAAACAAGACAGAACACTAGGTTATAGTATACAGAAAACCCACTCTCACGGACAGATATCTAAATGCGGCATCACATCACCATCCAGCACAATTAAATTCAGTAGTAAAGACTCTAGTGACACGTTCCCAGAGGTTGGCAGACGTCGACCATGTCAACGAAGAGATGTCACTTCAGAAAGCACTAATGAAAAATGGATTTTCGAGGTACACAATACAGAAGTCGCAGGGATCATACAGACAAAAAACCCAGGAGGAATCCGAGAAACCAGTGGCAAAAGCATATCTACCTTACGTGAAAAGGACGACAGATAAAATTGGCAAACTTCTACGTAAACATAATATAGAAACAATATTTAAAACAGATCAAAAAATCAGTGCAGTCCTCCGTAATCCAAAATCAAAAACTACCCTAGAAAACCAAGGACTATACGAAATTCCGTGCCAAGATTGCAATAAATCATACATAGGACAGAGCAATAGACGTATTAGTGTAAGAAAGGAAGAACATATGAATGCAATACGAAGAGAGGAGAAAACATCGTCCCAGCACAGCATATAAAATCCACAGGACACAAAATAGACTTCGACAACACCAGAACAGTAGCTAATATAAGCCATAGAGATCGAAAAAATACCACAAAATCTTAATAAACGAGATGATACGCGAGGTTACCCAGTTCTTGGAAGCCCGTTCTTGTAGGAAGATACGTAACAGAAAACACACGACGATCCACCGTGGACGAGCCAATCACGAGGAGGTACGTTCAAGCATTAACAAATAGTGAAGAAACACAGCAACCTGCCCGAAATGAACCTATCACGAGGAGTCAGAGCCGAGCGCTGAACAATCAGAGAGAACCTCGGCATTCTACGGCAACGATTGGACACGAGGATGCCCAACCACCAACGAGAAGTCACGTGGAACGTGATGTTTCAGCGATGCCACCTGTCGAGTTGGCTCAGCCGCCCGCTACGCCTCCCACAAGTAGTAGGGGACCAGTGACACGTAGCCAATCGCGCAGCAGTATTCAGTTTTCAGTGAGAACCTGAGGATGGCAGATAAGATTCTGCCGAAGCGTCGTTCAGACAACCGTGACTCCTGGAGGAGTCGACCATCGACGCGGAAGAACAACCGGAAGTACAATAACACTTCTAAAACCTAAAGAACAATATATATATGGTCGACTCCTCCAGGAGTCTATATAAGAAGCCGCACAACGCGGAGAACGTCAGTTCAGTTCGAGCAACGAGGAGCAGCAGTATTCAGCTTTCAGTGAGAACCTGAAGATGGCAGATAAGATTCTGCCGAAGCGTCGTTCAGACAACCGTGACTCCTGGAGGAGTCGACCATCGACGCGGAAGAGCAACCGGAAGTACAATAACACTCCTAAAACCTAAAGAACAATATATATATATATATATATATATATATATATATATATATATATATATATATATATATATATATATATATATATGAAAAAATACTAGGTTTTCGGGTTGAACCGCGTCTGAGTTTGTTAATGTCTGGACGTTTCGGCTCCCGTTTTGGAGCCATTTTCAAGAGAAAGAGGGGGTTAAGAAAAAATTGTCAAAGAAAATAATGCTAGGAGTTCGTCGAACTGATTCGATTCCGAGGTCTCAATCGGCCTACTCCCCAGATCTCACCACGATCCGTCTCTAAGGCTTCAATCTGCCTACCCCTTAGAGCGAACTCGTTGGCAGCATCTGACGAAGTGTTATTTATACGAAAGCTGTCTGTGGGTGGGAGAGTGGTGGGGGGGTTGAGAGTCTGTTGATGGAGGCTTCAGAGCAGAACGGCTGCTATCAGGATTATGAGGCGTGGATGAAGATTGTGTGGCTAGCTTAGAGATCAATCATTTCCAAGCGACTGGAAGACGACGACCGTCATCCCTTTTGTTTAGAAAATTGGGACGTTTTTCAATCTCAATTGCTTCGCGGATGATTCGCGGTTTCTGGAAAAATGAGGGTGCTATGGTTTTGGTGTTATCGAAGTCTATATTATGGCCTGTTAGGAGGCGGTGTTGAGCAAGTGATGATGTGGGATCGGATTTCCTGGGGACAGTTTGAGCAAAGTATTTCGTATACACCGTGGGAATCATTAAGTATTTGGTCTTTTGGGGTTCTGATTGAATTGGAAATTGTTTGGTGTGTTGTGACACCTTTGATGTAGGGTAGGAAGGCTTTTTGTTGAGGAGGAGTTTCTGTCTGTTGAATTTGGGAAGGATTTTGTGCTTTGTGTATGGATCGCGTTATATGTCCTTTGTCATAACCGTTTTGTAGACGTGCTTCTTCTAATGTTTGTAGTTCGGATTGTCTGTTGTGATTGTCTGTTAGTCTGAGGGATCTGCTTACAAGAGTGTTGACAACGGAATTTATTTGTGATGGATGGTGGTGTGGTTTTGAGTTAAGGTAATGGTTGGTATAGGTTGGTTTTCTGTACACAGAGTGGGAGAATTGATTGTTGTTTTGTTTTGTAATAAGAACGTCTAGGAAAGGGAGGGAACAATTGTTTTCGATTTCAATAGTGAACTGGATCTGCGGGTGTATATGATTAATATGAGACAGGAAGCTGTTTAGAGAATCTCTACCATGTGGTCAGATAACGAAGATGTCATCTACGTATCTTAGCCAGCAGGTAGGCTTCAGTTCGGATGAATTCAGGGCTTGGGTTTCGAAGTTGTACATGTAGATGTTGGCTATGACAGAGGACAGAGGTGATCCCATTGGAGCTCCTCTCACTTGCTTGTAGTAGTTGTAGTTGCCTTGAAAGAAAATTCATCCGAACTGAAGCCTATATATATATATATATATATATATATATTCAGGGTCAGGGAATTGACAAATGACATTGGCAACCAATTTTCATGATTTGCAAGGTATAATTCAATGCAGGTCGGGGTATTTGCCCGCTGAGTAGTTGTTTCCTGCAAATCATGTATAATAACAGTATATAGGTTAAGTCCACCAAGGGCTGAAGGTCACCGCTCTCGGTACTTGCAAAATGGCAAGTCGCTATATACCATGGAGACATCTATGATATCTGGTGTATAGTAGTATTAGACCACATGAGAGGATTCACTTACCTCTCACCACTACACCATTTACATTAGTCTGTATAAGACTAGCAGGTTGGCCACTGTCATTTGTCTGTTCCATGACCTATGGCATACTGATGAGAACTAATAAGTTCGAAACTGATCTATGTCTGGTCAGGGAATTGACAAATGACATTGGCTACCAATTTTCATGATTTGTAAGGTATAATTCAATGCAGGTCGGGGTATTTGCCCGCTAAGTAGTTGTTTCCTGCAAATCATGTATAATAACAGTATATAGGTTAAGTCCACCAAGGGCTGAAGATCAACGCTCTCGGTACTTGCAAAATGGCAAGTCGCTATATACCATGGAGACATCTATGATGTCTGGTCTATAGTAGCATTAGACCACATGAGAGGATTCACTTACCTCTCACCACTACACCATTTACATTAGTATGTATAAGACTAGCAGGTTGGCCACTGTCATTTGTCTGTTCCATGACCTATGGCATACTGATGAGAACTAATAAGTTCGAATCCGATCTATGTCTGGTCAGGGAATTGACAAATGACATTGGCTACCAATTTTCATGATTTGTAAGGTATAATTCAATGCAGGTCGGGGTATTTGCCCGCTAAGTAGTTGTTTCCTGCAAATCATGTATAATAAATATATATATATATATATATATATATATATATATATATATATAAATTAAACGAAGTAACGATAGGTAACAAGTATCCTTTGCCCAACATTTCCGATCTTCTAGACCAATTAGGCAGATGTCAATATTTCACGACTCTAGATTTGGCCTCTGGCTTCCACCAAATTGAAATCGATCCCAAAGTCATTCAAAAAAACGCTTTCACAGTCGAAAATGGTCATTTTGAATTCATACGAATGCTTTTTGGACTCAAAAATGCTCCGTCAGCATTTCAAAGAGTGATGGACAACATTTTACTAGGAATCCAAAACGAAAGGTGTCTCGTCAACATGGATGATATTATTATCTATTCCCCTACTATCCATCCTACTATTTCTCGGTTAACAGAAGTCTTCAAACGTTTACAAAAAGCCAACCTCAAAATTCAACCAGACAACTGCGAATTCCTTCGCAAAGAAGTTGCCTATTTAGGGCATCTTATTACAAAGGATAGTGTAAAACCGAACCTTGCCAAAGTCGATGCAATTCTAAATTTTCCTCAACCCAAAAATCAGAAAGAAATTAAACCTTTTCTAGGTCTAGCAGGCTATTATAGACGCTTCATTCCTAATTTTTCTAATATTTCAAAACCCTTGACTAAATTGCTACAAAAAGATATACCTTTCAATTTCGATAATGACTACAAATTCATTCGAAACCCTAAAACAAACTTTGACAACTACCCCGATATTGATCTACCCCAACTTTGATTAACCTTTTGTCCTAACTACAGACGCTAGTGCATTTGCAATAGGTTCTGTATTTTCACAAGGAAGTATAGGAAAAGATTTGCCAATCGCATACGCATCTCGAACTTTATGCGGCGCGGAAACCAAGTACTCAACCATTGAACGTGAACTTTTATCTTTGGTCTGGTCTGTAAAGCATTTTAGGCCATATCTATTCGGAAGGAAGTTCAAACTCGTCACCGACCACCGACCACTCACTTGGCTATTTTCCACAAAAGACCCAGGTAGTAGACTAGCGCGTTGGCGCTTAAAACTCGAAGAATACGATTACGAAATAATATGCAAACCCGGAAAAATCAATAAAAACGCGGACGCGTTGTCCAGAATAAAAATCAATCACTTTTCAGAATGTTCCAAATTTTATTCAAAAATTCTAGCCGCAAACGAAGACTCAGATGAAGACGAAATTTCAGGCAACGACGATGAAATTACCGACGGACAAATCGCCCAAGAATTTGACACATTTTTCCGACTTTACAAAACCAAATCTACAATAGACTATTCCAAAATTCAAATCACAAATAAACAACTATTAGATCGAGAAAATAAAAATATCATAACGTTTTTTCAACAAAACAACTTGACAGACCTTCACCATCAAATTATCGAGGATATTTTCGAAGAATACCCCGAATTCTATAACAATACAATTAATATCGTTTCCAGTAAATCGACCCGACAAAGAAACTACTACATTATCGCTCTACCCTTCGACCCAGAGTCTGTGGTACCTATTCTTAACACTGTACAAACATCAAAACAAATTAGACCTTTCCAAAACCTACCATGTTGAAAACAATCTAGACTTTCCAATTCTCGAAATCCTATCATTTATTTTTGCAGTAAAAGACTTAAAACTAATCATTTGTCAAAATTTAGTACGAACTCCCGATGAAGACCAACGTCCGATCATTCTCGACCAGCATCACACCGGAAAAATAATTTACATCGTGGAATAAACAAAACAATACGTAAATACCCTGTTGCTTTATTTTCAGCATTATGGTACCCCACTAAGAATTCATTGCGATTATGGCGGTGAATTTGATAATAATTTATTAAAAGACCTTTGCACCCTTTACGACATAAAACTAGCATACTCAAGCGTAGGACACCCTCAATCCAACGGATCTATCGAACGATTCCATGCCACCCTAGCGGAAATGATAAGAATACACAAAACCGAAAATCCCAACGAACATCCCTTTACTATATTGCCCTATGCAGTGATATGCTACAATAACTCGGTAAACAAAACTCATGGCTTTACGCCATACGAGCTTATTTTCGGACATACAGCCAACCGACCACCTGAAACTCTTTACAACCAAAAAGACCTGATCACAAAATACGTTAGAGATCTAAATAATCGAATATCACATTATTACAAAATTGCGCGACGTCGAACAGAAGCACAAAAACAAAAAGGCAAAGTTCGATTCGACAAGAACATTCCCGAAAATCGGCACACATATGATGTTGGCGACAAAGTGGTCGTCAAAGAATAACAAATAAAAAATAAACTGCAAAATAAATTCAATGATCCCTTTGAAATTACAGAAATCTTTCAAAATTCCGCTACATTACTAAATCTCGAAATAAACCAAACAACCAAAGTAAATTTTGATCGAATGAAACCATATACTGAAGATTAAATTTATTTTCAGGTTTCTCCTGCTGATCGGATCAGCACTTGCTCAATTTAAAATAACACCCATTAACAATACGATCGGAGTATATTATCATCAAGATACAGACATTGTGATTTCTCACAAGAAATGGACTTTACTGGTACACAAAAACATATCTACCTTTAAGACAGCTTTTGACAAAAACGACAAGATCTTACAGACTCTAGACAACACACTCGACCCAACGTATCATTAAATGAACGTCTTTTTAGGAGATATAAAAACTCACCTCAGCTTATTGATGCAAATTTCCCAATCAATACAATCAAAATTTGACGAAATTTACCTTGACACGAAACGATACAAACGAGGAATACTAAATGGCATCGGAACGATTTTCAAATCAATAACCGGAAATTTAGATGCAGAAGACGGTCAGTATTATTCTGATTGTATCAACAAATTGAATAATGACGAGCACCAACTCGAAAACCTAATTAAAAACCAAATATCTGTGACAACCTCAGTAATCAAAAATTTCAACGCAACTATTCAAAAATTGCAAGTTGACGAAGAAACTTTTAATAAGGATATTAAAGAAATTGAAACCTCAATTTTAGACATGACTAAAGACATAGAAAACATCCATGCAATATTGAAATTTATCGAAATCTGCGAACAACTTATGGCAAGTTATTTACTTATCGAATGACATCCTAAATTCCATCACTTTCGCGAGGCTTAAAATAATTCACACGTCAATTATAAATCCAAAGGAGTTAGTAAATTCTCTACAGGAAATTTCGCAAAACCTACAAAGGAACAATTTACCGCTTCCAATCAAACTATCAAAAGTTGCACAGTACTTAGACATTATAGAACTAAAAGCTTTTCAAACAAATTTGGATCTAATATTTGTGTTAGACATACCTCTGGTAGACCCTCAAACATATTCAGTATTTCAATTATACCCTATTCCTATTTTGGATAATAGAACTGGTTTATATCATGTATTATCAACTTCTCAAAAATATATCGTGAGAGATGATGATTCATTACTGCATATACCTATCTCGAACCTCGGAGAATGCAAACCACTTTATTTCAACACCAAACTATGTCCAAATTTATTTGCATACCCCATTGACAACAATGCCATATGCGAAGCCCGTCTCTTTAAGAACCTCAAAACTCTACCAGAAAACTGCCAGACGTCATTCATCATCAGCCAAGGCTACAACGTCCAAAAAATAGACGAAAACACATGGTTAGTTATTAACGCAGAACCTCTACAAACAACCATCAACTGTCCAGAAAGAAATTCAAAAACTGAAGTCATCTACAAAAATTCATTAGTAAAATTACAACCTAATTGTTACGCCTTCAAGGGCATCACAAAAATTCAAGCCAGTACCAATAAAGTAACCGACGTAAAAGACGACACTCATCCAATCCAAATTCCATTCGAATGTTGTAAACAAATTCCAGACAAAATCCGAGCTCCAAATCTTAATCCACTAAAATTGAACAATCTCAACACGGAAGACCTCGAAATTGCCAAACACAAGTTGGACCAATACTCCAGAGATCTAGACGATTTGATCAATGAACCCTTCATAACAAAACACATATCCTGGTTCACCTACTTCATCATTGTGCTAATACTTGGACTATTATTTCTGTACCTATTTTGTAAGTGCAGACAAAAAATCATCGACGTTTCTGCATCACCCCCATCTCCACCGAGGCCTAGCAAACCCTACAGGGCATTTGCTAACCTATTTCCTTCACGAAGACGACCTACCTTAAGGAGAGAAGATGTGAACGATCCATATTTTATTAGTCTGAAGGACGTATTTTCTGCTTCGAAAAACTTAGAAAAATTTAAAAAAATAGGAAAAAGAAAAAATTAATTTTCTTTTTCCTCAACCTTTTCTTAACTCTAAATAATAAATATTACGTTCACAAATTTTTTTTTAGGGTTCAATACGACTGTTTCAGACGGAGAATAATGTAAAAAATCATACTTACTGTCGTTTATGCTTAACTGCTGCTCTGATGGTATCAATTGGACGACGTCGTAATACTATAAATCTAACACTGTCTGTATCACACTCTCTTAAAATTAAACCTGAAAAGGAATTTTGTTAGAAAACACAACTAAAAGACAATATAAAGTTCAAAATATATATATTAAATCTTTAAAAATTTATGTTTTTACAACAACTTTTTTCAAGAGAAAATGTTAACAAACAATAGTCTGGCCCGTGTACAACACATGGTGAGGAACGGGACGATTCATACTGTACCAACTACCATCCAATATGCGGTTTTATAAGCTAACGATGCACAAAAAGATTCAAGAAAAGTTCAATGTAACTGAAATTTTGGTGGGCTTTTGCTTGCCTGTCTTATAAACGTATTATTAAATTCACATTAATTTTGGTCGCTCCTTGGAGCTTAAAATTGCTTGAAGCGTCTCTACTTCGATCGTATTCTACAATAACAACTTTTTTACGTTCAGGCAAGGCAGATCCCATGCACGTGTGAGTACATGGTATAGATACTTTTTTGACTCCGAATCACTGGGGAACCGGTTTAGGGCAAACCCCGTCAAAATACATCATTTCCCAGTCAAATCCGACTGCTAGGAAATGATGGGGGTCCCATGTCGCTAAGGGCTATTTTCGCTATAACTTCCGATATACTTTGAATAGTCGTTGGACTAACTTGTCCTCATATTCAATACCTCGTAAGAGTTGCAGTGCTTGACAACGTGGATTCGTAAAAGGGTTTTTAATCTTGAAAATTTTGAAGTTCAAGTCTAATTTTAGTATACTTTCTAGAATTAGGTGGTCGGGGCGACATTACGTCCCTGTGCAGCAACATTTGCTACACTTTCTAAATTAACGCTCCTTGAAGAGTTAGCGAAAATTTGGCATAAAAAATGCTCCGAAGAGCGAAAATATGTTTACAAGAATTAAAAACCTCTTCCACGGCGTTTTTACGTGAAGCACGCTTTTCGTACGAAGTATTTCCTAAGACGGATTTTGTTACAACGTCGAAAAGTATATCGGGGTTATAGCGTTCTTTAACACCCCCCTTCTTTCCGTGAATCTTTTTGTGCAACGTTTGGTAAAATTGGTTTTTGAAAAGAAAATGGATCATTGGATGGAGTCTCCCATGTGTTGTATTCGGTTATATTTCAGACCGGCCTATCTGAACATAACATAGATACAAATCTAAAAATGGTGATGAGTTTGAACATATATCGATGCATAGCATTCGATTGAATAATTGAACATTGTATATGAAAATGGCATAAAAAAAAGAAAAAAATCGAAAATCCTCAGATTTTCGATGACACAGCACAAACACTTTCGACGCACTTATCTTTCTTAGTGTTCTTCCACTAATGCGGGCTTGCGTCTGCTCCTCCTCGTATCTATGCCTCATCGATCACCTTCGGTGTCGAACTGCCTTCTGGAACAGCTTAGGTGGTCCTCGGACTGCTTGGCTCCAGCTATACAATGGCTCTGCTCATTTATATGAAACAATACAAAACAAAATTTTAGTAAAATGTATTGTACATTGGGTCCACGCTTTATCCCGTCTGGGCATAAAGAGGAATCTGCGACCGATATCACATCGTCGTCTTTGAGAATATGAACATTGAATTTTGTAGACTTATGCTGATTGAAATGGTTTTCGTTTTTATTAAAATCTCTTCTTGGGAGAAATCTGCGACAGAATCTGCATCCGTCGGATCGTTGCATCTGCCCATCCAGCAGACGTGGCGGCATCTCGCCCTTGAGTTGCTAGACTCATCTGAATCGCGCTCTTGCGTCAGAGTCGTCGTCTTTCCATGCCGTGCCAATGGAACATTTGTTTGGACCCTTTGGGTCGGACTCTGCTTACAGATATATATGTTTTGAACATATGAGGACTTAGAAAAATTATAAAAAATACCAACTCTGCCGGACACGGTCAGAGTTGCTGCAGTGAATTTGGAAGATTTGTACGGTCGATACAATATCCTCAATAAAAATGACTTGAAAAAAAAATGCATAAAAAATACCAACTCTTGCCAGACACGACAAGAAGTTGGTATGGAAATTTTGAGATAAAATAAACCTAGTACTAAGTTAAAACTTAGCCTAGGTTGAAAAATATTATAAAAATATGATAGAATCTCCAGAACTGGAATCTGAATCAGAAAGGGAAGCATCTCGTGGAGGTGCATGGATTTGTACAACCGTTTGCTCCGGCGGTGGAGGTTCTGGGGAATCGTCTGAGAACGGGGAATCATTTCCATCGAGTGATGTTCCGCCTGGACTAGCATTTTCTTCATCGGAAGATTCGATTTCCAAGTTGTGCTCCTCTGGCGGGGCTGGTCTCAAATCATTTACATGGACTCTGGTAGTTACGTTTCCCTTCTGAACGAGATATACTTCGTCTGAAAACTTCTTTAAAATTCTTGTTGGGCCTGACCAAGACGGCGTGAAGGTATGTACCTTCCTTTTTCTCTTACTCATGACTTTGTCTCCTACTTTGAATACGACTGGAGTGACGGCCTCTTTCGGCGCGTATTTCTGCTTATAATTTTGTTGAGCCTCACGGGCTTTCTTGACTCGCTCGTATCGTGGAAGCGTTTGTTGCTTGGCTCTTTCTTGCCTCCAGGCATACAAATCCCATTCGCCTCTTTCGGCTGGTTCATATCCTAACACGTTCATGCTAGGTGTTTGATTTGTAGCGGCGTTCCCACGATTTCTTAAGATGTAAGTCATCTGATGCACGAAGCGATCCCAAGTGTCGTTTGGCCTTTTGAATGACAGAGTATTTAATATCTTTTTGCACTCCTGAACCCGTCGTTCCACGGGGTTGGACTGTTGATGATATGCCGGAATTAAGTATCGTTCGATACCATTTCTTTCACAAAACGTGATGTACCATTCGGAATTGAAATGACCTCCAATGCCTGAAATTATGACTCGAGGGACTCCGAATCTCGCTACTATCTCTTCGTCAATAAATTTGGCTATCGTTCTGCCATCGACCTGAATGTATGCCTTTGCCTCTATCCACTTGCTAAATACGTCTTCAACGATAATCATATATCGATTCTCGGCGTCTTTGGTCCTCTGCAGTGGGCCAATTACGTCGATGCTCAAAGTTTCAAATGCATTCTGCGGTGCATGACTTCTAAGTGGAGCGTTAGGTTGAGCTTGCCGTGTTTTTACTGATTGGCATATCAGACAGTCGTTTATATATTTGCTGACGATCCTGGCCATATTATTAAAATAGTAGCGTTTTACTATTTTCCTAAGAGTCTCATCTCTTCCTGGATGACATGCTTCATCTCGGTCATGATAATGGTAAATTAATTCCTTAACTTTCCTCTTTGGAACTATCAATTTAAAATTTTGATCGCAGTCTTTCAAAAGTACATCGTCTTGGACGTGAAAATTATTCATAAAAATAAGATCCGCATCGGAACGTTGTTCCTGTTGAAATAGATCATTCCAACGGCGGATCTTGTCTTGGATATCCCTCGAACTCAATTGAGCCTGTACGATATCTTCGTATATTTCTGAATGCGTTAAAACAGAAATACGTTCTGGACACTTGTAATTTGGTAGGAACGTTCTTTCCTCTTCATCGTCTGTCTCGACATACTTATTTTGTGGGTTACGACTGAGAAAATCTGCTAATAAATTCTCCTTTCCTGGGCAGTGTTCAATTTTGAATGCATATTCTTGCAATAATAATGACCATCGTGTGAATTTAGTTTTGTCGTCCTTATGCTTGTTCAACCAAAGTAACGCCCTGTTGTCCGTCTTGACCAAGAACGGTTTGTCTGCTAAGTACATCTTGTACTTTTTAATATAGTTCACCACCGCCAAACATTCCAGCTCGTTAATGTGGTAACGTCTCTCTGCTGGAGATAACGTGTTGCTGGCATACGAAATGATATGTTTTTCGCCGTTGTCGCCTAATTGATATAATACGGCTGAAAGACCTTGTAAGGATGCATCGGTTTGTAAAATGAACTGACGTGAAAAATCCGGCCGATGGAGTTCCAGCGGCCCGGATAATAAATCTTTTAATTTTCTAAAAGCTTCATTGCATACATGATTCCAATGAAAACGATTTTCCTTCGAAAGAAGTTTCGTTAGCGGCTTCGTGATCATCGCAACATTTGGTAGATATTCTCTTACCCAGTTGCAAAGTCCTAAGAAACTTTGTAGCTGCTTTTTGGTGGCTGGAACAGGATAATTTTCAATTTGTAATACATGTTTTTCCAATGGTCGAGAAGTATCAGTTCTAATTGTGTGGCCTAAATATTGGATTTCATTCGTCGCTATTACACACTTTTCCGGTGACACTTTTAGATTGTGCAAACGTAGTCTTTCAAAGACTAACCTCAGGTGGGACATATGCTCCTTCACGTTTACGCTGTAAACGTCAAAACGTCCTTTGCCATCAATTTCTGAAAGGTACAGGGAGCTGTCTTGAGGCCGAAAGGCATGACATTGAATCTGTAAGCTGCCCCATCAGGAGTGGTAAAAGTTGAGAAATCTTTTGATGCTTCATCGAGCGGTATTTGCCAATATCCACTCTTTAGGTCCAACACGGTAAAAATTTTCGAATTTCCTAAATCTTTAATACTTTCATGTATTTTTGGTAAGACGGAAGCCTCTTCTTCAGTCATTTCGTTCAAATAGCGATAGTCGATGCAAAAACGTGGTTTTTTGTCTGAGCGTTTTATTATCACGGGTGGTGAACTATATTGGGCAGTGCTAGGTTCGATGACGCCAGCTTTCAACATCTCTTCGATTTGGTCGTACATAATTTTCTACGTACTCGGAGACATCGGATATGGTCTGATATTAAAGGGTTTTGTATCTTTCACGATAATTTTGTGTTTAACAGTCACTGTGGTTGCTTGAGTCGGTTCCGCAGTGAACAGATCGATAAATTCTTCGAACAGCGGCCGTAGAAATTTGTCTTTAATAACAAGCTCTTCAGGAAGCTCTGCCTGCTGTCTCTTCCTCTGAGAAGCTTGATTCCAGAAGACGGTTATACGCTCTTCCGTGCCGGCATGTAGGCATTTTCGGCCATAATCATATGCGACATTATTCATGTATAAGAATGGTGATCCTAATATTACAGTTTCATTCAAATTTTCGATGACTTGAAAATCAATTTCAAAAGAAGTGCCTGAAATTTTTACTTTTAATTTTGTCGTGCCAAGAGAGTCCACCATTCGATCTCCGCACACCATAGCAAATGATCGACGTGTCGTGAGATTTTTAAAATTATCCAACATCTTCGGATGGATAACGTTTCGTGTCGAGCCTGAATCAATCAGAGCGTCGACCGCGTGCTCATTAATTTGAACTTTTATACGAGGCAAAGGGAACGCTTCGCTCATATAATTTATAGATTCCCGTGTCTTATGCATGGGAGCGTCGTAGTGGTCATGAGTATTAGAAATGTTTAATGGACATTGCTGCCGCCTTGGTTCGGCCGTGGTGCCGGGGATCTTGCAGATTGACCCTGGCCTGGGTCTCTGGCCCCTTGAAAGTTTCCCGGTCTCCTGTTGAGATGAGGGTTATTTGGACATTGACTATGGAAGTGCCACTGCACTGTGTCTGTGCAGTATCGGCACGGGGTAGCCGGTCGGTCGGGTACTCGGAATTTCCCCGATCCGCCATTGAAATTATGCTGCCTGCGGTCAGGATTCGCTGATCCGCTTGAAAAATTAGGCATAAAGAAAAGGACGACCAGGTGCTCCACCTGGACCGTCCTGACGAGAGACATCCTCTCGGAAATGCACCCTCGGTGCTGTCGGAGTTGGGCTTCCATTGCTCCTTATACTTGAATTTTGTGGACTAATACGTCCCGGCTCTTGATAGTAAGACGCGCGGGACAGACGTTGATCGATAAGCTGGATTAGCGGCGTCTGTTCGTCAGCTGAATCCCGCTCGACGTTAGTAGCTGCTGCTATTAACATCTCTGTAGATGAAATTAGGTTGCTTCTCAAGCGTGACCTAATTTCTGGGCGTAGTTGGTCCATGATGATCCGAGCTCTGATGGCTTCGGATTTGAAGGGATCAATACGATCGAAAAGACAGGTCTTCCTTGTGATAAACACTGCCGTGTCGTCTAAAGACGTTTGCTTGGTGGCATACAGTTGAGCAATAGCTCGTGACTGTATGTCGGGAGAATTAAATCTCGTAAGGAATCTTTCCTTGAATAAGGCATACGAAGTTGTCAACGTCCTAAATTGTTCGGACCATCGTTGAGCTTCGCCCTTGAGTTGGTCGGTTACGTTATGGAGGCGATCATAGTCGTGGCTTATGCGAGCTCTGTCGAAATATTCCTCCATAATTTTCAGAGAAACTTCTGGATCTTCATGATCAAGCCCATGGAACGTCACGTTCGGACATCTTTGTCTCTCATGGGGCGTACAGGTCGACACGTTCTGTATCGCCTGCACGAAGCCCTCTGCCATTTTCAGAAACATACTTTCCATCGAATTAACAGTTTGTGGCTGTGAAGAAGATAAATTTTGATTATTTCCCTCCGGAAACAGTCGTTGTGGTTCTATCCCTCTAGAACCGTCGTCGACGAGCGGCGCGGTGGCTCGCTCGTAAAATTCTCTTGGGGTCGACTCCTCGGAGTCTTCCGCCATAAAGGAGCATGGATTAGTTGGGTTTGGGGACGGCATGGTCCCTGCTCGGGCGCCATGTGAACGATCCATATTTTATTAGTCTGAAGGACGTATTTTCTGCTTCGAAAAACTTTTCCTCAACCTTTTCTTAACTCTAAATAATAAATATTACGTTCACAAAATTTTTTTTAGGGTTCAACACGACTGTTTCAGACGGAGAATAATGTAAAAAATCATACTTACTGTCGTTTATGCTTAACTGCTGCTCTGATGGTATCAATTGGACGACGTCGTAACACTATAAATCTAACACTGTCTGTATCACACTCTCTTAAAATTAAACCTGAAAAGGAATTTTGTTAGAAAACACAACTAAAAGACAATATAAAGTTCAAAATATATATATTAAATCTTTAAAAATTTATGTTTTTACAACAACTTTTTTCAAGAGAAAATGTTAACAAACAATAGTCTGGCCCGTGTACAACACATGGTGAGGAACGGGACGATTCATACTGTACCAA
Organism: Leptura quadrifasciata; assembly: GCA_963675555.1. Taxonomy (NCBI): domain Eukaryota; kingdom Metazoa; phylum Arthropoda; class Insecta; order Coleoptera; family Cerambycidae; genus Leptura; species Leptura quadrifasciata. Next base: position 73,991,567 of record OY776676.1, on the reverse strand, counting down.
CTACCATCCAATATGCGGTTTTATAAGCTAACGATGCACAAAAAGATTCAAGAAAAGTTCAATGTAACTGAAATTTTGGTGGGCTTTTGCTTGCCTGTCTTATAAACGTATTATTAAATTCACATTAATTTTGGTCGCTCCTCGGAGCTTAAAATTGCTTGAAGCGTCTCTACTTCGATTATATTCTACAATAACAACTTTTTTACGTTCAGGCAAGGCAGATCCCATGCACGTGTGAATACATGGTATAGATACTTTTTTGACTCCGAATCACTGAGGAACCGGTTTAGGGCAAAATACATCATTTCCTCGTCAAATCCGACTGCTAGGAAATGATGGGGGTCCCATGTCGCTAAGGGCTATTTTCGCTATAACTTCCGATATACTTTGAATAGTCGTTGGACTAACTTGTCCTCATATTCAATACCTCGTAAGAGTTGCAGTGTTTGACAACGTGGATTCGTAAAAGGGTTTCTAATCTTGGAAATTTTGAAGTTCAAGTCTAATTTTAGTATACTTTCTAAAATTAGGTGGTCGGGGCGACATTACGTCCCTGTGTAGCGACATTTGCTACACTTTCTAAATTAACGCTCCTTGAAGAGTTAGCGAAAATTTGGCATAAGAAACGCTCCGAAGAGCGAAAATATATTTACAAGAATTAAAAACCTCTTCCACCGGCGTTTTTACGTGAAGCACGCTTTTCGTACGAAGTATTTCCTAAGTCGGATTTTGTTACAACGTCGAAAAGTATATCGGGGTTATAGCGTTCTTTAACAAAGACAACGAAGCCGAAGACATAGATCTTACCTAAAGACAAACTGTTTTCTGCCTTTTACTGACTTTTAGTGCTGAACTCTTCAGTGCATTTTATTTCATTTGTTTAATCACTATATTTCATAATTTTTCTATCCTTTGTTAATTTCAATTTTATTAACATTTTTACGTCATTTTCATTCAAACTTATCATACTTATATTTTATGCTTTTATATTAAAGCTATATTTTAACTTTTAACATTTTTACGTTATTTTATGAATCAAGCTTATTGTGCTTGCATTTCATATTTTAAATGCTAAGGTTATATTATGTGTTTTAACATTTGTACTTTTTATATTTTTCCAAATTGTACCATTACCTTTTATATACATTCTATATCCATTTCAAAAGTTGCCGCATAAAACACCAACTTTTTTTATAAGGGGGAAGCTGTTATATTAGAAATATACCATGATATATAATATCACCGAGACAGGCTTAACCTTCTCAGCCATATCATATTACAAATTGCGTAACAGTTCTTCTCTAATAACCGCTCACGCTAGCTGAGCTTAACATTTCTTTCTCAGTAATCTGTTATTATGCTGAATTGCAAATTCAATGTTCTTTGTTCTCCAGGCATTATAAATATTACCCACAGTCATTGTAAACTTCAGTGTTATACTCATTTTCGACCGAATACATTCTAAATTTATTATTGTTTATTATTATACCAAGAGTCAAGCTTGACTCCTAACGGAATTTAATTTGAAAAATTGTAGGTTTTTGTGAAACTAAGTGAATAAAAGTTTTTAAAAAGCTATTTCAAGAATCCAAAATCTAACATATATATATATATATATATATATATATATATATATATATATATACATAAAGAAGAAGGGTAGTATTGACTGACTAGTTAAGAAAACCAAAATTAAACACACGTAGTGTATCTTGAGGTTGCAGTCAGAGGTGAAAAGTTTACGGCCACAAAACAGAAAAAGAAAAACTCTTTTGTTACTTTGTCAAGCTTTCGGAAATTATTTATTCCCTTTATCAAGACATCTATAAATAAAATTATTATTTAATAGTCATATAATATAGTTCGCTAAAATACTTACTAACTTGAGGTTAAAAGTTAAGGTCACATGTATTATAAAATAGTCGCATTTTTTAACTTAATGTAGACAAATTCATACACAAATTCCTTTACAGGTACACAATTTAAGGTAAACAATTACTGATTATTTAAAATTAAGGATTAAAACCATGATTAAAATAGATATAACAAAATGAACATGAATAACTATCACATGTGAGTATAGAACTAAATTTCTTTATCAAACTGTATACAAAAAATTTTTAAATGCCAGAAAGGTATTACAATTGGCTGGCTTGTACTAGGAATTAAGTTAGGAACATTAATTCCAACGTGACTGTTACCAACTGTGATCCAGCGGGAGGTTTGAATTTTGAAAAATGCGAAAATTCTCTTTTTCTAATTTGAGGATGTATGTATAAATCTTACTTAAATTATCGATATCAGATTTTTTATTTAAGCTATTTGTCTCATTATTAATATGGATCATTTCAAGGAATGATCTTTTTTTAAAGTTACTCTCTACAGCCAAAACCTTAGCACTTTCATAATTCATTTTATGACTGGTGTTGATGACATGTTCTGCTAATGCACAAGATTTCACGTTTCTGTTACAATCACTTTTATGTGAAGTTATACGACCATTAAGTGTTCGAGAGGTTTGACCAATATAGGATTTATTACAGTTGTTACATTCTATTCTGTATACCACATTTGATTTTTCTTTATTTTTTAATGGGGTTTTCACCCGACTGAAAAGTTTTCCAACAGTTAATATGTTTTTTAATGCAATTTTTATGTCCATGTGTTTCGCTAAGTTTATCAGCTTGGGAGTAAGATCTTCAATAAATGGTAATGACATATATTTAAGTGGACTCGTATTGGTTGTGTTGTGGTTTCGCTCAGTTATAGACAAGTTAGGTATGGTATTATCGATCTAAATATTATTACTATTATTTGCATTATGTAAAATTATTATTATTTGACAAGGTTCTAGTAGTGAAAAGAATTTTGTTTAATAGATGTACTGGGTAGGAATTTTCCACTAGGATACCACGTAATTCTCTCAGTGAGTCGTCCCTGTATTGAATATGTGAGAGTTTGATTACTCGATTTTTAAGGGCTCGGATGAGATTTATTTTCATACGTGCTGGATGGTATGATTTATAGTTTATATACCTACCACTACTCATTGGTTTTCTGTACCATTTGGTACAAAGGATGTTTTGTTGTGTCCTGATTACTTTCATGTCGAGGAAAGGTATAGTGTTATTACTTTCAAATTCAACTGTGAACTGTAAGTTCGAGTTGTAGCTGTTGAATATATTTAACACTTCCTCAGTACTGTTTTCAGGTACAGAAAGTAGGAGGTCATCGACGTACCTTTTCACAAAAGGTAAATTAAAAGGGATCCTAGTCAGACAATTCCTAACAAGGTCATCCAACACAAAATTTACTAATATAGGAGAAATAGTAGACCCCATGGGGGTACCAAAAATTTGTTTATAATAACTTTGATTAAATTCAAGATAGTTAGAATCGAAAATAAATTTTAAAATTTCTATGAAAGTATCTAGACCTAAGTTGCAATGTTGTGAGATTATATTCCAATTATTTGTTAGCGATGAAATAACTAATTCCAGAGGCAAATTAGTGAACAGGGAAACCACATCAAAACTTACGATTATATAATTAGGAGGTAGCTGATAGTTATTAATAAATTCACTGAATGTGAAAGAGTCTTTGACATAAAAATCATTAGTTTTATTGTAGGCATTAGTAAGAATATCTGTTAAAAATTTTGAAAGGTTACCATTCGGGCAGTTAATAGACGAAACAATAGGTCTCATCGATAATGTAGGTTTATGAATTTTAGGTAAAGTATAGAATCTGAGAATCTGGGTGCTGTTGAGTTATAAAAGGTCAACGATTTGGCTGTAGTTTCATCAATTAAGTTATCTTTCTTTAATCGGGAGACTAGTTTATTAGACTTTTGTTGCAGTGTACTAGTGGGATCATTTCTAAGTTTTTTGTAATATTTATGATCATCTAACAATTCTTGATTTTTCAGGAGATATTCCTCCTTGTACATCACCACTGTTACATTGCCTTTATCACTTCTAACTACATATAACTCAGGATGTTGTTTCAGAAACTTTTTACAATTATTGAATAAATTCAATAAAAAATGCTTAGTGCCATGATTTTTATGTAAATAGTTGGTAATAATATTAGTGTATTGCGATCCAAAGAAATTTTTATTTTCCTCGTTAAGGTCTTGAATGATAAGTTCTAGGTCTCCCAAAAGTGAGGAAATTTTAATATCATTAATCGAAGGACAAATGCTACATTTAGGACCTAACGCTAAAATTTGTTCAACTTCAGAAGGAATTTGAACTGTTGTAAGATTTTTTATCCATTTACTGTGTGTTATAATTTTATTCATTTCATTATTATTTAGTCTATTAAATTTATTTATATTTATATTCTTTATTTTATGGAAAATTCTATTATATTTTATCTTTAAACGCCTTTCATATTCATTGATGATGTGTAATGGTAAGGTTAAGTTATTTTTTATTATTGAAAGTTCATTATAATATTTGTTTAGGTCGCAAATTGTTATACTAATCTCAATGTTTAATTTTTTTTTCCTTAACCTTAAATTGAAATTGTTGATCTGCTGTCCAATTCTGCCACCTTGGTGTTCTATTAGGTTGTTTATGTTGTGTATACCGTTGGTAATATACTTCGGAAAAACTTGATGTCTTCTACATTTTATGAGAAAAATCCGCCTATTCCTTAATGCAGCTAACCTGATGTTAATCTTGGCCCATTGCTTCAAACGATCTACATTAGCAAGTCCATAATTCTGTTGGATGTAATTGAAACACCCCATATCTATACAGTTAAAGAAGAAGGGTAGTCTTGACTGACTAGTTAAGAAAACCAAAATTAAACACACGTAGTGTATCTTGAGGTTGCAGTCAGAGGTGAAAAGTTTACGGCCACAAAACAGAAAAAGAAAAACTCTTTTGTTACTTTGTCAAGCTTTCGGAAATTATTTATTCCCTTTATCAAGACATCTATAAATAAAATTATTATTTAATAAGAGTCATATAATATAGCTCGCTAAAATACTTACTAACTTGAGGTTAAAAGTTAAGGTCACATGTATTATAAAATAGTCGCATTTTTTAACTTAATGTAGACAAATTCATACACAAATTCCTTTACAGGTACACAATTTAAGGTAAACAATTATTGATTATTTAAAATTAAGGATTAAAACCACGATTAAAATAGATATAACAAAATGAACATGAATAACTATCACATGTGAGTATAGAACTAAATTTCTTTATCAAACTGTATACAAAATTTTTTTAAATGGTACCCCCATGGGGTCTACTATTTCTCCTATATTAGTAAATTTTGTGTTGGATGACCTTGTTAGGAATTGTCTGACTAGGATCCCTTTTAATTTACCTTTTGTGAAAAGGTACGTCGATGACCTCCTACTTTCTGTACCTGAAAACAGTACTGAGGAAGTGTTAAATATATTCAACAGCTACAACTCGAACTTACAGTTCACAGTTGAATTTGAAAGTAATAACACTATACCTTTCCTCGACATGAAAGTAATCAGGACACAACAAAACATCCTTTGTACCAAATGGTATAGAAAACCAATGAGTAGTGGTAGGTATATAAACTATAAATCATACCATCCAGCACGTATGAAAATAAATCTCATCCGAGCCCTTAAAAATCGAGTAATCAAACTCTCACATATTCAATACAGGGACGACTCACTGAGAGAATTACGTGGTATCCTAGTGGAAAATTCCTACCCAGTACATCTATTAAACAAAATTCTTTTCACTACTAGAACCTTGTCAAATAATAATAATAATAATTTTACATAATGCAAATAATAGTAATAATATTTCGATCGATAATACCATACCTAACTTGGTAAATAATAATTTAACTGAGCGAAACCACAACACAACCAATACGAGTCCACTTAAATATATGTCATTACCATTTATTGAAGATCTTACTCCCAAGCTGATAAACTTAGCGAAACACATGGACATAAAAATTGCATTAAAAAACATATTAACTGTTGGAAAACTTTTCAGTCGGGTGAAAACCCCATTAAAAAATAAAGAAAAATCAAATGTGGTATACAGAATAGAATGTAACAACTGTAATAAATCCTATATTGGTCAAACCTCTCGGACACTTAATGGTCGTATAACTTCACATAAAAGTGATTGTAACAGAAACGTGAAATCTTGTGCATTAGCAGAACATGTCATCAACACCAGTCATAAAATGAATTATGAAAGTGCTAAGGTTTTGGCTGTAGAGAGTAACTTTAAAAAAAGATCATTCCTTGAAATGATCCATATTAATAATGAGACAAATAGCTTAAATAAAAAATCTGATATCGATAATTTAAGTAAGATTTATACATACATCCTCAAATTAGAAAAAGAGAATTTTCGCATTTTTCAAAATTCAAACCTCCCGCTGGATCGCAGTTGGTAACAGTCACGTTGGAATTAATGTTCCTAACTTAATTCCTAGTACAAGCCCAAGGATTGTAAACAAAGAGGATGGCCAGATCGACCAAATCTGTCAGCGCAATGCCGCCATCGCTGTGACGTAGTCACGAGGCCTCTTTCAGCGCTCGTTTTACAATGCCTGGAGGAAAGCATATTTTCTTTATAAAATTAACACACACATACGATTTATTGATATGACTGAGGAATGCAACATTTTCAATGATTTTTGTACATAAATACGGCAATAAAACGAAATAAACTTAAATAAAGAGCTCTATTTTATCATGTTTATATAATTTCTGAAAGGTACAGGGAGCTGTCTTGAGGCCGAAAGGCATGACATTGAATCTGTAAGCTGCCCCATCAGGAGTGGTAAAAGTTGAGAAATCTTTTGATGCTTCATCGAGCGGTATTTGCCAATATCCACTCTTTAGGTCCAACACGGTAAAAATTTTCGAATTTCCTAAATCTTTAATACTTTCATGTATTTTTGGTAAGACGGAAGCCTCTTCTTCAGTCATTTCGTTCAAATAGCGATAGTCGATGCAAAAACGTGGTTTTTTGTCTGAGCGTTTTATTATCACGGGTGGTGAACTATATTGGGCAGTGCTAGGTTCGATGACGCCAGCTTTCAACATCTCTTCGATTTGGTCGTACATAATTTTCTACGTACTCGGAGACATCGGATATGGTCTGATATTAAAGGGTTTTGTATCTTTCACGATAATTTTGTGTTTAACAGTCACTGTGGTTGCTTGAGTCGGTTCCGCAGTGAACAGATCGATAAATTCTTCGAACAGCGGCCGTAGAAATTTGTCTTTAATAACAAGCTCTTCAGGAAGCTCTGCCTGCTGTCTCTTCCTCTGAGAAGCTTGATTCCAGAAGACGGTTATACGCTCTTCCGTGCCGGCATGTAGGCATTTTCGGCCATAATCATATGCGACATTATTCATGTATAAGAATGGTGATCCTAATATTACAGTTTCATTCAAATTTTCGATGACTTGAAAATCAATTTCAAAAGAAGTGCCTGAAATTTTTACTTTTAATTTTGTCGTGCCAAGAGAGTCCACCATTCGATCTCCGCACACCATAGCAAATGATCGACGTGTCGTGAGATTTTTAAAATTATCCAACATCTTCGGATGGATAACGTTTCGTGTCGAGCCTGAATCAATCAGAGCGTCGACCGCGTGCTCATTAATTTGAACTTTTATACGAGGCAAAGGGAACGCTTCGCTCATATAATTTATAGATTCCCGTGTCTTATGCATGGGAGCGTCGTAGTGGTCATGAGTATTAGAAATGTTTAATGGACATTGCTGCCGCCTTGGTTCGGCCGTGGTGCCGGGGATCTTGCAGATTGACCCTGGCCTGGGTCTCTGGCCCCTTGAAAGTTTCCCGGTCTCCTGTTGAGATGAGGGTTATTTGGACATTGACTATGGAAGTGCCACTGCACTGTGTCTGTGCAGTATCGGCACGGGGTAGCCGGTCGGTCGGGTACTCGGAATTTCCCCGATCCGCCATTGAAATTATGCTGCCTGCGGTCAGGATTCGCTGATCCGCTTGAAAAATTAGGCATAAAGAAAAGGACGACCAGGTGCTCCACCTGGACCGTCCTGACGAGAGACATCCTCTCGGAAATGCACCCTCGGTGCTGTCGGAGTTGGGCTTCCATTGCTCCTTATACTTGAATTTTGTGGACTAATACGTCCCGGCTCTTGATAGTAAGACGCGCGGGACAGACGTTGATCGATAAGCTGGATTAGCGGCGTCTGTTCGTCAGCTGAATCCCGCTCGACGTTAGTAGCTGCTGCTATTAACATCTCTGTAGATGAAATTAGGTTGCTTCTCAAGCGTGACCTAATTTCTGGGCGTAGTTGGTCCATGATGATCCGAGCTCTGATGGCTTCGGATTTGAAGGGATCAATACGATCGAAAAGACAGGTCTTCCTTGTGATAAACACTGCCGTGTCGTCTAAAGACGTTTGCTTGGTGGCATACAGTTGAGCAATAGCTCGTGACTGTATGTCGGGAGAATTAAATCTCGTAAGGAATCTTTCCTTGAATAAGGCATACGAAGTTGTCAACGTCCTAAATTGTTCGGACCATCGTTGAGCTTCGCCCTTGAGTTGGTCGGTTACGTTATGGAGGCGATCATAGTCGTGGCTTATGCGAGCTCTGTCGAAATATTCCTCCATAATTTTCAGAGAAACTTCTGGATCTTCATGATCAAGCCCATGGAACGTCACGTTCGGACATCTTTGTCTCTCATGGGGCGTACAGGTCGACACGTTCTGTATCGCCTGCACGAAGCCCTCTGCCATTTTCAGAAACATACTTTCCATCGAATTAACAGTTTGTGGCTGTGAAGAAGATAAATTTTGATTATTTCCCTCCGGAAACAGTCGTTGTGGTTCTATCCCTCTAGAACCGTCGTCGACGAGCGGCGCGGTGGCTCGCTCGTAAAATTCTCTTGGGGTCGACTCCTCGGAGTCTTCCGCCATAAAGGAGCATGGATTAGTTGGGTTTGGGGACGGCATGGTCCCTGCTCGGGCGCCATGTGAACGATCCATATTTTATTAGTCTGAAGGACGTATTTTCTGCTTCGAAAAACTTTTCCTCAACCTTTTCTTAACTCTAAATAATAAATATTACGTTCACAAAATTTTTTTTAGGGTTCAACACGACTGTTTCAGACGGAGAATAATGTAAAAAATCATACTTACTGTCGTTTATGCTTAACTGCTGCTCTGATGGTATCAATTGGACGACGTCGTAACACTATAAATCTAACACTGTCTGTATCACACTCTCTTAAAATTAAACCTGAAAAGGAATTTTGTTAGAAAACACAACTAAAAGACAATATAAAGTTCAAAATATATATATTAAATCTTTAAAAATTTATGTTTTTACAACAACTTTTTTCAAGAGAAAATGTTAACAAACAATAGTCTGGCCCGTGTACAACACATGGTGAGGAACGGGACGATTCATACTGTACCAACTACCATCCAATATGCGGTTTTATAAGCTAACGATGCACAAAAAGATTCAAGAAAAGTTCAATGTAACTGAAATTTTGGTGGGCTTTTGCTTGCCTGTCTTATAAACGTATTATTAAATTCACATTAATTTTGGTCGCTCCTCGGAGCTTAAAATTGCTTGAAGCGTCTCTACTTCGATTATATTCTACAATAACAACTTTTTTACGTTCAGGCAAGGCAGATCCCATGCACGTGTGAATACATGGTATAGATACTTTTTTGACTCCGAATCACTGAGGAACCGGTTTAGGGCAAAATACATCATTTCCTCGTCAAATCCGACTGCTAGGAAATGATGGGGGTCCCATGTCGCTAAGGGCTATTTTCGCTATAACTTCCGATATACTTTGAATAGTCGTTGGACTAACTTGTCCTCATATTCAATACCTCGTAAGAGTTGCAGTGTTTGACAACGTGGATTCGTAAAAGGGTTTCTAATCTTGGAAATTTTGAAGTTCAAGTCTAATTTTAGTATACTTTCTAAAATTAGGTGGTCGGGGCGACATTACGTCCCTGTGTAGCGACATTTGCTACACTTTCTAAATTAACGCTCCTTGAAGAGTTAGCGAAAATTTGGCATAAGAAACGCTCCGAAGAGCGAAAATATATTTACAAGAATTAAAAACCTCTTCCACCGGCGTTTTTACGTGAAGCACGCTTTTCGTACGAAGTATTTCCTAAGTCGGATTTTGTTACAACGTCGAAAAGTATATCGGGGTTATAGCGTTCTTTAACAAAGACAACGAAGCCGAAGACATAGATCTTACCTAAAGACAAACTGTTTTCTGCCTTTTACTGACTTTTAGTGCTGAACTCTTCAGTGCATTTTATTTCATTTGTTTAATCACTATATTTCATAATTTTTCTATCCTTTGTTAATTTCAATTTTATTAACATTTTTACGTCATTTTCATTCAAACTTATCATACTTATATTTTATGCTTTTATATTAAAGCTATATTTTAACTTTTAACATTTTTACGTTATTTTATGAATCAAGCTTATTGTGCTTGCATTTCATATTTTAAATGCTAAGGTTATATTATGTGTTTTAACATTTGTACTTTTTATATTTTTCCAAATTGTACCATTACCTTTTATATACATTCTATATCCATTTCAAAAGTTGCCGCATAAAACACCAACTTTTTTTATAAGGGGGAAGCTGTTATATTAGAAATATACCATGATATATAATATCACCGAGACAGGCTTAACCTTCTCAGCCATATCATATTACAAATTGCGTAACAGTTCTTCTCTAATAACCGCTCACGCTAGCTGAGCTTAACATTTCTTTCTCAGTAATCTGTTATTATGCTGAATTGCAAATTCAATGTTCTTTGTTCTCCAGGCATTATAAATATTACCCACAGTCATTGTAAACTTCAGTGTTATACTCATTTTCGACCGAATACATTCTAAATTTATTATTGTTTATTATTATACCAAGAGTCAAGCTTGACTCCTAACGGAATTTAATTTGAAAAATTGTAGGTTTTTGTGAAACTAAGTGAATAAAAGTTTTTAAAAAGCTATTTCAAGAATCCAAAATCTAACATATATATATATATATATATATATATATATATATATATATATACATAAAGAAGAAGGGTAGTATTGACTGACTAGTTAAGAAAACCAAAATTAAACACACGTAGTGTATCTTGAGGTTGCAGTCAGAGGTGAAAAGTTTACGGCCACAAAACAGAAAAAGAAAAACTCTTTTGTTACTTTGTCAAGCTTTCGGAAATTATTTATTCCCTTTATCAAGACATCTATAAATAAAATTATTATTTAATAGTCATATAATATAGTTCGCTAAAATACTTACTAACTTGAGGTTAAAAGTTAAGGTCACATGTATTATAAAATAGTCGCATTTTTTAACTTAATGTAGACAAATTCATACACAAATTCCTTTACAGGTACACAATTTAAGGTAAACAATTACTGATTATTTAAAATTAAGGATTAAAACCATGATTAAAATAGATATAACAAAATGAACATGAATAACTATCACATGTGAGTATAGAACTAAATTTCTTTATCAAACTGTATACAAAAAATTTTTAAATGCCAGAAAGGTATTACAATTGGCTGGCTTGTACTAGGAATTAAGTTAGGAACATTAATTCCAACGTGACTGTTACCAACTGTGATCCAGCGGGAGGTTTGAATTTTGAAAAATGCGAAAATTCTCTTTTTCTAATTTGAGGATGTATGTATAAATCTTACTTAAATTATCGATATCAGATTTTTTATTTAAGCTATTTGTCTCATTATTAATATGGATCATTTCAAGGAATGATCTTTTTTTAAAGTTACTCTCTACAGCCAAAACCTTAGCACTTTCATAATTCATTTTATGACTGGTGTTGATGACATGTTCTGCTAATGCACAAGATTTCACGTTTCTGTTACAATCACTTTTATGTGAAGTTATACGACCATTAAGTGTTCGAGAGGTTTGACCAATATAGGATTTATTACAGTTGTTACATTCTATTCTGTATACCACATTTGATTTTTCTTTATTTTTTAATGGGGTTTTCACCCGACTGAAAAGTTTTCCAACAGTTAATATGTTTTTTAATGCAATTTTTATGTCCATGTGTTTCGCTAAGTTTATCAGCTTGGGAGTAAGATCTTCAATAAATGGTAATGACATATATTTAAGTGGACTCGTATTGGTTGTGTTGTGGTTTCGCTCAGTTATAGACAAGTTAGGTATGGTATTATCGATCTAAATATTATTACTATTATTTGCATTATGTAAAATTATTATTATTTGACAAGGTTCTAGTAGTGAAAAGAATTTTGTTTAATAGATGTACTGGGTAGGAATTTTCCACTAGGATACCACGTAATTCTCTCAGTGAGTCGTCCCTGTATTGAATATGTGAGAGTTTGATTACTCGATTTTTAAGGGCTCGGATGAGATTTATTTTCATACGTGCTGGATGGTATGATTTATAGTTTATATACCTACCACTACTCATTGGTTTTCTGTACCATTTGGTACAAAGGATGTTTTGTTGTGTCCTGATTACTTTCATGTCGAGGAAAGGTATAGTGTTATTACTTTCAAATTCAACTGTGAACTGTAAGTTCGAGTTGTAGCTGTTGAATATATTTAACACTTCCTCAGTACTGTTTTCAGGTACAGAAAGTAGGAGGTCATCGACGTACCTTTTCACAAAAGGTAAATTAAAAGGGATCCTAGTCAGACAATTCCTAACAAGGTCATCCAACACAAAATTTACTAATATAGGAGAAATAGTAGACCCCATGGGGGTACCAAAAATTTGTTTATAATAACTTTGATTAAATTCAAGATAGTTAGAATCGAAAATAAATTTTAAAATTTCTATGAAAGTATCTAGACCTAAGTTGCAATGTTGTGAGATTATATTCCAATTATTTGTTAGCGATGAAATAACTAATTCCAGAGGCAAATTAGTGAACAGGGAAACCACATCAAAACTTACGATTATATAATTAGGAGGTAGCTGATAGTTATTAATAAATTCACTGAATGTGAAAGAGTCTTTGACATAAAAATCATTAGTTTTATTGTAGGCATTAGTAAGAATATCTGTTAAAAATTTTGAAAGGTTACCATTCGGGCAGTTAATAGACGAAACAATAGGTCTCATCGATAATGTAGGTTTATGAATTTTAGGTAAAGTATAGAATCTGAGAATCTGGGTGCTGTTGAGTTATAAAAGGTCAACGATTTGGCTGTAGTTTCATCAATTAAGTTATCTTTCTTTAATCGGGAGACTAGTTTATTAGACTTTTGTTGCAGTGTACTAGTGGGATCATTTCTAAGTTTTTTGTAATATTTATGATCATCTAACAATTCTTGATTTTTCAGGAGATATTCCTCCTTGTACATCACCACTGTTACATTGCCTTTATCACTTCTAACTACATATAACTCAGGATGTTGTTTCAGAAACTTTTTACAATTATTGAATAAATTCAATAAAAAATGCTTAGTGCCATGATTTTTATGTAAATAGTTGGTAATAATATTAGTGTATTGCGATCCAAAGAAATTTTTATTTTCCTCGTTAAGGTCTTGAATGATAAGTTCTAGGTCTCCCAAAAGTGAGGAAATTTTAATATCATTAATCGAAGGACAAATGCTACATTTAGGACCTAACGCTAAAATTTGTTCAACTTCAGAAGGAATTTGAACTGTTGTAAGATTTTTTATCCATTTACTGTGTGTTATAATTTTATTCATTTCATTATTATTTAGTCTATTAAATTTATTTATATTTATATTCTTTATTTTATGGAAAATTCTATTATATTTTATCTTTAAACGCCTTTCATATTCATTGATGATGTGTAATGGTAAGGTTAAGTTATTTTTTATTATTGAAAGTTCATTATAATATTTGTTTAGGTCGCAAATTGTTATACTAATCTCAATGTTTAATTTTTTTTTCCTTAACCTTAAATTGAAATTGTTGATCTGCTGTCCAATTCTGCCACCTTGGTGTTCTATTAGGTTGTTTATGTTGTGTATACCGTTGGTAATATACTTCGGAAAAACTTGATGTCTTCTACATTTTATGAGAAAAATCCGCCTATTCCTTAATGCAGCTAACCTGATGTTAATCTTGGCCCATTGCTTCAAACGATCTACATTAGCAAGTCCATAATTCTGTTGGATGTAATTGAAACACCCCATATCTATACAGTTAAAGAAGAAGGGTAGTCTTGACTGACTAGTTAAGAAAACCAAAATTAAACACACGTAGTGTATCTTGAGGTTGCAGTCAGAGGTGAAAAGTTTACGGCCACAAAACAGAAAAAGAAAAACTCTTTTGTTACTTTGTCAAGCTTTCGGAAATTATTTATTCCCTTTATCAAGACATCTATAAATAAAATTATTATTTAATAAGAGTCATATAATATAGCTCGCTAAAATACTTACTAACTTGAGGTTAAAAGTTAAGGTCACATGTATTATAAAATAGTCGCATTTTTTAACTTAATGTAGACAAATTCATACACAAATTCCTTTACAGGTACACAATTTAAGGTAAACAATTATTGATTATTTAAAATTAAGGATTAAAACCACGATTAAAATAGATATAACAAAATGAACATGAATAACTATCACATGTGAGTATAGAACTAAATTTCTTTATCAAACTGTATACAAAATTTTTTTAAATGGTACCCCCATGGGGTCTACTATTTCTCCTATATTAGTAAATTTTGTGTTGGATGACCTTGTTAGGAATTGTCTGACTAGGATCCCTTTTAATTTACCTTTTGTGAAAAGGTACGTCGATGACCTCCTACTTTCTGTACCTGAAAACAGTACTGAGGAAGTGTTAAATATATTCAACAGCTACAACTCGAACTTACAGTTCACAGTTGAATTTGAAAGTAATAACACTATACCTTTCCTCGACATGAAAGTAATCAGGACACAACAAAACATCCTTTGTACCAAATGGTATAGAAAACCAATGAGTAGTGGTAGGTATATAAACTATAAATCATACCATCCAGCACGTATGAAAATAAATCTCATCCGAGCCCTTAAAAATCGAGTAATCAAACTCTCACATATTCAATACAGGGACGACTCACTGAGAGAATTACGTGGTATCCTAGTGGAAAATTCCTACCCAGTACATCTATTAAACAAAATTCTTTTCACTACTAGAACCTTGTCAAATAATAATAATAATAATTTTACATAATGCAAATAATAGTAATAATATTTCGATCGATAATACCATACCTAACTTGGTAAATAATAATTTAACTGAGCGAAACCACAACACAACCAATACGAGTCCACTTAAATATATGTCATTACCATTTATTGAAGATCTTACTCCCAAGCTGATAAACTTAGCGAAACACATGGACATAAAAATTGCATTAAAAAACATATTAACTGTTGGAAAACTTTTCAGTCGGGTGAAAACCCCATTAAAAAATAAAGAAAAATCAAATGTGGTATACAGAATAGAATGTAACAACTGTAATAAATCCTATATTGGTCAAACCTCTCGGACACTTAATGGTCGTATAACTTCACATAAAAGTGATTGTAACAGAAACGTGAAATCTTGTGCATTAGCAGAACATGTCATCAACACCAGTCATAAAATGAATTATGAAAGTGCTAAGGTTTTGGCTGTAGAGAGTAACTTTAAAAAAAGATCATTCCTTGAAATGATCCATATTAATAATGAGACAAATAGCTTAAATAAAAAATCTGATATCGATAATTTAAGTAAGATTTATACATACATCCTCAAATTAGAAAAAGAGAATTTTCGCATTTTTCAAAATTCAAACCTCCCGCTGGATCGCAGTTGGTAACAGTCACGTTGGAATTAATGTTCCTAACTTAATTCCTAGTACAAGCCCAAGGATTGTAAACAAAGAGGATGGCCAGATCGACCAAATCTGTCAGCGCAATGCCGCCATCGCTGTGACGTAGTCACGAGGCCTCTTTCAGCGCTCGTTTTACAATGCCTGGAGGAAAGCATATTTTCTTTATAAAATTAACACACACATACGATTTATTGATATGACTGAGGAATGCAACATTTTCAATGATTTTTGTACATAAATACGGCAATAAAACGAAATAAACTTAAATAAAGAGCTCTATTTTATCATGTTTATATCCATTACAATATGAACCAAATAATGTAAAACTCAAATTAAAATACCTACTTATCAGACAAGTTAAAGCAGTAACTAAGTATTATACTAAAGGTAATAGGTAAATACACAATAATAATAATAAAGATAGTCTTTATAGATAATAAATAATTGATATATATGTCTACAGAGAGGCTGGACATAAAAGCAACTTACATATTTTTTACCAAGTGACAGAGTTTGTTTCCTTATATAACAATATAAGAAGTACTCTTACAGTCAACCGGAAAAAGCAAGCTATAATCATGCATGCAAATATACATATCTACGTACAAGCAAACAAAAATAATTAAAAATTAATTAAATGATTACAAATTATATTAAAGAAAAAGGTGTTTTACATATTTTGGGCCTAAAAGAAAAAAATGTAAATGTACTTACTGAATGAATTAGTATATTGTGATTTAGTGATTATGAATTATTTAAATCGGCTGAGAAAATTAATTTCTTTATTTGAAGGTGTAACTGAATTGGTTTAAGTTCTTTATATTATAGAAAGTTTTACTGTATATGTTATAAATATATTCAAATAATTCAAAGTTAAACTTTAGTGTATTAAAGTTAATTGTAAAATCTGAAATCTATTAATACTCCTTCCTCCTGGGGTTTTATCCCGTCCAGATCTTTCTGCAAAATTAGCTGCAGAAGTTGTAGGACTTTCAATTTCCAAACTGCCTACAAAATTGACCGCTTACTGTTACCAGACACAGAGTAGTTACGAGCTCAGCTATTTCCTGTTTTCTCTTTCTCATGAAAAGCCTATCAGACTGAGCTGAGTTAGTTTTCGTTGCAGTATTTATTCCCAGTGTAGGAACTGTCGTTTTTTTCAATGCCCTTTTCAAAGTTACCTATAAACCTAAAACAAAAGTTAATATAATTTCAATTTTATATTAGGGCTGTATGACACTAACTATGTGAAATTTTATATAAAATTTATTAGAAAATTAACCGTAAGATGACAACTTAAATGATAACGTCTCAGTCAATCTGAAAGATATAAAATGTAATTTAAGTTGTAGTAAATTTTTATTAAATTCCCCATAATATTCCATGTAGTGTCATGCAACCCTAATCTAATACATATGTAAAGGTACAAGTATATATGGAAAATGCAAATTTTTACCTTGTAATTCATTTTGTATGTCTCGTTCTTAATCACTCTCCACAAAATTAACCGAGCAAATTCTATTTGTATCTGAGTTAAATTTAGTTAAATTTACCCTGCCTTTTACATCTGTTTATCCATTCGCCTTTCATAGTTTGGAACACCAGATATTTGGATTTCGGAAAAACAATGAAAATTATACTTTGCTCAGTACTTTTATTTGTAGAATAAGTCGCCCTTACACCCGTCCCGTAAATCGCACGAATTATTCCTGACATTTTCTTTTAGATCTATAACTGAAAAATAAAGTTTAATATGTAAATTTGATAAATAAAATCTGAAGTCTCTTTTACCTTATATAAATATATACAAAAATATTATAAAACACTAACAATAATTGTCTTTGAAATCTTAACAAAGTTCAAAATAGTATAGGAAATATTGTCCTTCCACTCACGAAATTACTACTAAAAAAAGTTGTTTATAATTTAATAAACTTATAAAACACAAAAGATCTATAAATACACAATTCACCACGAAATAACAAGTACAATAGATTAAATAAACTCTGATATAACACCACAAAACATGAAGAAACGAATGTAAACAAAACTCTCCAGGCCTCACAGTGACGTCACAGCTCGTTGAGAAGTGGCGAACATTGAAGCATAGGGATCTAGCCATCCTCTTTGTTTACAATTCTTGGTACAAGCCAGCCAATTGTAATACCTTTCTGTCATTTAAACATTTTTTGTATACAGTTTGATAAAGAAATTTAGTTCTATACTCACATGTGATAGTTATTCATGTTCATTTTGTTATATCTATTTTAATCATGATTTTAATCCTTAATTTCAAATAATCAGTAATTGTTTACCTTAAATTGTGTACCTGTAAAGGAATTTGTGTATGAATTTGTCTACATTAAGTTAAAAAATGCGACTATTTTATAATACATGTGACCTTAACTTTTAACATCAAGTTAGTAAGTATTTTAGCGAACTATATTATATGACTCTTATTAAATAATAATTTTATTTATAGATGTCTTGATAAAGGGAATAAATAATTTCCGAAAGCTTGACAAAGTAACAAAAGAGTTTTTCTTTTTCTGTTTTGTGGCCGTAAACTTTTCACCTCTGACTGCAACCTCAAGATACACTACGTGTGTTTAATTTTGGTTATATATATATATATATATATATATATATATATATATATATATATATGTATATAATGTTATGTATTCCCAAAGGATAAAAAATTATACTTAATTTACACCAGGCAGCTACTGAGAAACATCAATTTGATTTAATAATAGAAATTTATCAAAATCATTATAAATGTACAAAACATGTGCGGATGCATAGCGTAGTTTATACAAATTAGTTTCAGTCATTAAGATTCGATAGTTAAGATAAAGGTAAGCCTAACTAGTTTAATTATTTAAAATTTTATTAATAGTATAAGAATTGTTGAATAAAATGAGGTCAAATGGTATTGAATATGTATTTTAGCTTTAAGGTAATTTGTGTTAAATTCAGAATCTCAAAATTAGATTTAAAAAAATGAAAATATCAAGGAGGTGACAGATGTCAAAAAGAAAATAAAATTTTGAGTTGATTGATGAGTAAAAAAAATTTCAAATTGGAATAAGATTTAGAGATTCTGAGAAAAAGAAAGCTTTGTTAAAAATTATAAGAGTGTATTGGAAGATTAATGTAGGTACAAGTTTTGAACACATTCTTTTCCATTGAACATATCAAGTTCAAAAGTAAAGAAGATTTTGAAGAGAAATTTAGTTTTTAAACGAGAGATGGAACCAATGTTAGTTAGTGTACTGTTTTCATCGAAACAACTTAAAAAAGGTGGAAGATAAAAGAGCAGAGTTTCCCAATATTGTGTCGCATATGAAGTTATAGAGAGGTTAGTGTACTGTTTTCATCGAAATAACTTTCTTAAAAGGTAGCGGATAAAAGAGCAGAGTTTCCCAATATTTTGTCGCGTATGAAGATATAGAGAGGTTAGTGTACTGTTTTCATCGAAACAAATTTAAAAAAAAAATAGAAAAGATACTAGTACTACAAATCTTTGCAAAGTATTATAAATATAAAAATCTCGAGTATTTTAGTTAAGTTTGATTGTTCATTTATATTTTGTCATTTTCTGTCAATACCATTTCAATTGTTATATATTAAATTCTTTTTTATAAGTCGAATTTTAATGAATATTAATTAACAGAAAATAAAACAGAACCGACTCTTAGAGATAGAGTACTACTATACATTCGTTGTATGGTAACTCATGCTGAGCATTTGTAATGATTTGTACATTAAAGTCATTAGGTGTTAATTGATAGTTCTCAATAATTGTCTGGCGCCCAACAAATAAAAATATAAACTTTCAATTACAGTTATTAAATTTTTAAATCAAAAGATTTATGGCGTATAAAACATAGCAATATATATATACAAAAGAAGGGTAGTCTTGACTGACTAGTTAAGCAGAAAAAAGATGAATCTTTTGGGTTTTTACCAATTTGAATGTTTCAATTAACAACAATAATATAAATAGTTTTAATAATAATAGTAATAGAAATGAAATTATAATTAATAATGATAATGCAAATGATAATAATATTATGGATAACAACAATAATAATACAGAGAATATTAATAATAATTTAACCTTATAAAGATGATTTCCCTGCATAGAAACTCTAACTTCTAAGTTAACAAATCTGTTTCAACATTTAGATATTAAATTTGCTAGTAAAAACATTAAAGCCTCATCAAAACTCTATACTAAAATTAAAACTTCACTTAAAACGAACGAATTTTACATATATAGGACAAACATCCAGGACACTTAAAGGTCGTTTACCTCTCACAAAAGTGACTGTAGAAGATATGTAAAATCTTGCGCACTAACTGAACACGTCATAGTTACGGAACATAAAATGGATTTTCATAATGCTAAAGTCTTGGCGGTTGAGAATAATTATAAAAAGATAACTTTTTTGGAAATGTTATATATTAATAAATAAAATGATTTTTTAAATAAAAAATCAGATATTGACAATTTGAGCAATATTTATACTTACATCCTGAAACTAAAAAAAGAAAACTTTAAAGATTTGGAGAATTCAATTTAAAAAAACAAATTTTAAATTTACCGCTTTAAATAAGTTGGCAGTGATCACTGGGTACATTAAGGAAATTTTTATAACTAGGTTTCACACTAAATTCATTTTAACGGTTGTTCGGCGTCAAATTTAACACGTGTGTTTTTTAACATTAAAATATGCATTTAGATTGCAATCGCTTCTAACACTTTTAATGCATTGAGTCCGCTGTTTTTTAATATTGTTGTGTGTTGTTAAGTAATTTTGATTTTATTTTATTTTTTATTTTATATGTATATTCATGAACATTTTTTATAATATAAAACGTGGTGTTTGATGGAGAATAAGAATTAAATTTCTGAATTTTTGTAACTTTAAGACACGAATCTCAAGTTAACAAGTAACATTTTTATAATTATTTCTTAGATAATGGTTCTTAATGAATACAATTATTTGTAGATGTCCTGAGGAAGGAAATAAACATTTCCGAAAGCTTGACAAAGAGTTTTATTTAGTCTGGGCCTTTATTATAAACATTTTTTGACTGAAACCCGAAAGATTCACCTTTTTTTTTATATATTTTATTTATTATACAAATTTGTGTTTCTGTGTCATATTTATAACTTATTGTATATATTGTATTACTAATTCCAATATAATTGATTAAATGATGTGGTGAGTTTTGCCTCACTCATAAGAATCTGGTACGAATGTCCGTTCGCCCCCATAGACGCCCCTTTGCGTGAGCAGATGTTCCCGGCGGGCATTGTTGTCTCCTCGCGGGAGGGCATTGTTGTGCCCCAAGCACACCTCTTCTTTACACTGCGAGATTATCACCGGATAGGCTCATACGTCAGGTAACTAACTTTGTCTTCTATATATTTCAAAATTACGAGCTACTTTTATTACGTAGCCCATTGACTTTTGAAAATATTTGTAAAAAATGTATGTATATATACAGTGTGTCTCCGGATTGAGATTGCGATAGATGAAATATGTTAAAAAAAAATAGTCTCGCTTTCATTTCCTGCAGTCTCGGTCTACTTGACCTAACATAGATTTTTACCAAATTACGGTTTAAATGAGATCCAACTCGTGGAGTTAACCTAAGAAGAAAATAAATCATTGTAGATAAACTGGTCTTTCTATTAATTTTACTGAAAAATTCTATTTGAATAAAATATTTTGCATTGAAAGTTAGAGCCATATGCTAACTTTCATTGCATTTGAACAAAATAAAATAATAAGAATAGCACAAATTAAAGTAAAGTAAAATTACATATGTGATCAGAACCATACCTCCTGAAGAATTTAGAAGTTACAACGAATATGTAGTGATTTAGGTGGGGTATTATTTGAATAGGTTTTTAGTTGAATTCGTTGAAATTGTTAGTTGTGTTAAAACATAAAAAGCTATTTACTTTAATTCGTAGTTCAAATGCAATGAAAGTTGGCATATGCCCTAACTAATGCAAAATATGTTATTTAAATAGAATTTGAAATCCATTTTTGCAAGGCGAGATCCAAAACGGACTTCGACTTGTTTCTATGTGTATTTCATGTTAATTCAATTAATTTCGCTGGAATTAGTGTGTACCTAAATTTTACCCCGGATCTCCTTTTTTCCATTTTTATCAATTTTTATATACGAGTAGTTCAACTAAAGGCATTAGTGAGGGCGCTGGTATTGTATTTGTTAGTTTACGGACAAGGTGAGATCATATATCTGGCAATGTCGCATCGTTGATTTGTAACAAAGGAAGCTTTAAATAATAAGGTTGACAGAGAACTGGGTTCGGTGGTCATTATTTTGGATGTATTTTTTCTAATAATAATAGTAAACGTCTTTATTTTGAGGGCGAAGTTTGTCTAGACGACATTCTTCCACTTATTAGTTAAATACTACTCCAATAATTTTACTGTAGTAAAATTAGCTTAGCTAATTAGCCAAGCTTCGTCTGGAAACAAACTCTCTGCAGAACCAGCGCGTCCTTGTAGATCTGCGAATCCGGCTCGTTATATTTACAGGCGTTGTCAAACATCAGAACGAAATCGGCCACCAGATCTTCGAGGGTCTCGTAGGCGTTCGATTTCAATTTTTGAGTAATTCTGTCCATATCTATTGGGTTGCTTATTACCTCGTAGTAGTCGGGATAATCTATTTTCGAGAGTAACTATATATTGTAATATATAGGGCATGTAGCAGAGTAAGCGGTAGTGAATGATCTAGATGAATATGTTGCAGGGACATTATAAATTCCGTTTCTCCGCAAAAACTCCACAATGAATCAAGATATTGTAAAATGAAAATATAAACAAATTCAGCGGTTTTGCAAAATCTCTGGGATATGTTAGTGAAATTGTATATTTAAATGTTTTTACTTAATTTTAATGATTTATTTTAGTAATTTAGAAAATTCCTAACCGAGCCTAGGTGCATCGAAACCGAAGAACGTTTGATTTGATTATATGAAAAATATATCTTCATTAAATTTGACTTGAATTGATACTTTAGATTGTAATTTTAGAACTTATCTGCAGAAATAAAACCAGTTTGAAATTTTTATTTTTTTTTTGTTCATGTTTAAAAGAATCTTAAAATAAACTATAATTATAATTAATTTCAAAAAGAAACAAGACTGATCGACAGTATGTGTACAGGATGGCTCATTTTGGCGATATTAATGCGGAAATTTTCATAAATAAAAAACTGATGGCCAATGCCTGTCCCCTTTATTATATATATAATAAATTATATATAGTTATAAGTCAAAATTTAAATTTTATCGTTTAGGAAAAAGTTAAATATCTCGTTTCTCTTGAGACGTTTCCGAAAATTAATTAGACATTTTTAGGAGATTTTTTACATTTTGGCGATATCGTTACTTTTCTTTACATCAAAGTATTTAGTTACAATTAAAAATTTATTCTTAAAATTACCTTTAAATAATGCCTTATATTTGTTTTAGTTGCAAACATATGAATAAAATTTGTGAGTCTTTTATCTCTTAAAGCTGAATGATGTAACATTAGAGGTCAAATAATATAAGTAGGCACATCTCTGGAATTGTATTATATTTGACAGCATTTTAAAGGTAATTTTAAGTACAAACCTTTGGCGTAGCAGAAGAATTGGTGGTGTATTTAAAATAATGAACTTTTGGATCTAAAAACTTTGAGATAGTAGAAATATTACCAACATATTCTGTGTATAAAAGTCTCATAAGAATATTTTAAGATATAAAAAATGAGATAGAAAATGCCCAAAATTTTGGCCTATAACTCGAAAACTTCTAATGATGTTAAGTTTGATCGTTCGATTTGTCTCGGAAAAATAGATTATCAATATGTAATATTTTTTTATCTTGGGTATTTTTCCCTTGATACCAGCGAAAATGAACAACCCCATAATATACCTCTACATATTAAAATAAGAAATAATATTATTTCAAGTTTTTGTTTTTAGAAGTGTTATAAATGAATATTTTGATTTGCAACCAGTTTTTCCCTAATAAATCTAAGTGACTTTCTCGAAACTTCAAACATTCTGCTTTTTTGGGGGCAGTTTGGGTTTTAATGTGGGTTTTGAAAAACTTACGGCAATTTCTTTTTTTTTGCTTCTACCTTGTTCTTTTTCTTTTTTTGCATGTCGTCCCTTTAATTAATAAGCTATTAAATATCACAATACCTTTACCTATTTCCTCACTAAGTAGGCTTGAAGCAAGTTATTTTTAAATCAATAGTAAATTTGCACACATGGCATTA
Source organism: Leptura quadrifasciata (assembly GCA_963675555.1). Classification (NCBI taxonomy): domain Eukaryota; kingdom Metazoa; phylum Arthropoda; class Insecta; order Coleoptera; family Cerambycidae; genus Leptura; species Leptura quadrifasciata. The sequence goes on along the minus strand of OY776676.1, from coordinate 73,967,366 downwards.
TTAATTTTTAACATATTTTGCTTCATTATTTTTTAAATATCTCGGGTTCTATTCATCAGGCAAAAAAAAATGTTTTTAATTAGATGGTAAACAAAACTGCATAGGTCCTAATTTGATGATCCATCATTTTTTTTGCAAAAAAATAATAAATCTTTTTTTGATAAACTCTAATTATTATCGTAAAGTACGTTTAATTAATTATTAATAATCTACACTTTAAAAAATAATATATTATAATACAAATGGATATAGTCGAGATCAGAAGTCGGAAGGGGTACCTTTTTTTGCCAGAGCGCCAATCTAGAAACCCCCCCCCCCATTTTCGAAAAGACCTCGAGGTCGCTGAACACGGTGGTGGGGGTCACAAAACATTTTTTCCTCGGCAACCCCTTCAAATTGGCCAAAAACCACTCCCAAAGTGACCTTTTCCCTAGCTGTTTGACTAATTGGTATTCCCTCGAGTAGAACGGAAGGTCCCTCGAGGGATTTAACCTCAGCCACCCCTACATCAGGCTTCCACCCCTCTAGGGGGTTGGAAAATTGATATTTTTTTGTGAAAAAAAATAGACATTTTACAGGAGGTGGCAGGTGACCAGGGTTGTGTAACCATTCCCGGGGGTTGTTTTTACCCTTCAAAGAGGTGGGAAAATATTTTTTTTGGGAAAAAAATTATATTTTGTAGGAGGCGTATAGGAATGGTACAGGTAGTACCATTGCTATATTTTACAGCTTTCTATTTAAGTAGTAAAAATATCTTTTTCAAGTTTGTGCGATAGCATTATTTTGCAGAAAGTGGGACAACTAAAGTTTACCTTATTAGTAAAATTCACCAAGAAATCATTTTCGCCTGCAGCTTTTGTACTGATTCAAACTGATAAAACTTAACTGTGGACTTCAGTAATTAATATTACATTTTTATATCCGCGTTAACAAGTGTTTAACATCCAGTTTATGAATCAGCTTATGCATAGCTTATGTGTACCTTCTGCATATTCTACATATTCTGTATACCTTACGCATATCTTCTGCAGATAAAAAATTCAAGCTTCGGTATATTTTCTTCATATTGAAAATTTGATGGTCTTCAAACTATATATATTTCAAAATCGAAATTCAGTTTTATATATTTTATGCCTATGCTTAATATTTAAGCTTTATATTTTATATTAAAAATTTGAGCTTCTCACAAATTTATATCAATTTAAATTTATATAAACTGCTGGTCACTCGAACTTCACATAGAGAATTTTAGGCAAAATTTAAAGTTCAATATTTTCAACAGGAATGCAAATTTTTGAACGCGGCTTGCAAATTTTAAGAGCTAGTTTTTTTCGGATTAAGCTGCATGACGTATATTTATCGTAGGAACATAAGTTTATTATATACGGGGTGATCAATGAAGTCATGCAAAAAATCAAAAAGTTTGTATGAGTGAAATTTCCGCAAAAAATTTTTTTGGTCGTTGCAATATGGTTCGTTACTAAGGTAACATCAATATCTCTAGACGGTATTGTCAGTTTTTGGATTAAGGCCCTTAGGCATTGTACACACTACTCAACATAAAATTTGGATACCGAAATTTTTAAAATGCTATAACTTGACATTGGATTGACGGTTCTTGATGATTTTTGCGGATTTGGAATCCTTATTTCACGTAGATTTTCTATGGTCTAAGCATTTTATTTGAGGGTTGAAATTTACACATTATGCCGGGTCGATAATAAACAAAAACGTAGGGTACGACGCGCTCTAAGGTTTGGCATTATTTAAGTTTTTGTAAAAATAAATTCTCACCTCAAGTTGTTTTTATTTAATGTTCCTCTCACTGTTCTGTCCGAAACTCACACCCTAGTTTGTTGTCTTAAAGAGTCATTCAGTTTTACAGAGTTCTTTGTCCACCCCCAAGCCCATAATTATGATCGGGTGTAATTTCTACGCGACGCGTCAATTTCAAAGTAGGCATTGGAAAAACAAATTTGTTGCTATGCAATTAAAAACTGTTTACATTATTTTAGAAATAATCTGACACATTTCAATGTTATAATTTTGTAAAGTTTAATTAATATGAGGCGTTTAACCACGGCAGAAAGGGAAAATTGCATTCGACTTCTCAACGAAGGAATGTCAAAACAGCAAATTGCGCACATTTGCAATGTCAGCCGAAAGACAATTTATAATTTGATCCGCCGCGTCGAAACTACTGGTGATCATATTTATGGGCATGGGGGTGGACATACAAAAAAAATAAACGAAAGAACCGAAAGAATTTTAATGAGAGAAACTATGCGGAATAGAACAAAGAACTCTAGAAAACTAAATGACTCTTTAAGACCACAAACTGGGGTGAGAGTTTCGGACAGAACAGTGAGAAGAACATTAAATAAAAACAACTTGAGGTGAGATTTTTTTTTTAAAAACATAACATAATGCCAAACATTTTAAATTATAGAGCCCGTCGCAGAACAAAATGTGTGCGGTTATTACAACACCATAGAGCGAATAGGCGGGCATGGGCAAATCGGCATGCGAATTGGGGTAATGCAGAGTGGAGCCATTGTTTATTTACTGACGAAACAAGATTTAATTTGTTTCACTCCGGTGGCCGAATTTTAGTTTGGAGAAGGCCAAATCAGCGATATTTGGAGGAAAATATGGACCCTCAAGAAGCATTTGGTGGCGGAGGTGTTACAGTGTGGGGAGGTATCATAAGAAAGGGTAAAACCGAGCTATTCATTACCAACCAAACCATAAATGCTACTGTTTATCAGGAGGAAATTTTGGAACCTACTGTTGTTCCTTTTGCTCGACATTACGGCCCAGAACTTCTATTGGTGGATGACAACGCTCGACCTCACAGAGCGCGAAGGATCACAGAGTTTTTGCAGGCACAAAACATCAATAGGATGGACTGGCCTGCAAAGTCTCCGAATGTTAATGTCATCGAACACGTTTGGTCTTATTTAAAACTTAAAGTAAGATCTCTTGATGTACCCCCTGAAACCTTAGAAACGCTCAGTGAGGCCATTCGTGAAGAATGGGAGAATATTCCACAAGATTTTATAAATAATCTTGTGGATACTCTACCAAATTGATGTCGGGAAATAGTATTACGAGCAGGAGGACCAACAAAATATTAGCTTCTCTTTTTCTTAATTAATGTACCTAATTTTAATTAGGTAATTTTAATTTAAGTTTAAATTAAATCCATTTTTAGTTTTTTAGTAAAAATTTTTTTTAATTATTAAAAATTACCAGAATTAGAATTATAAATTTTTTAAGAATTGACTTTTGGCCGTTGTTAAGCAACCTTGTACATTGTAGAATATAATGTAATAAACTTGTTCTTGTCGCTACGTTTTTGTTTATTATCGACCCGGTATAATGTGTAAATTTCAACCCTCAAATAAAATGCTTAGACCATAGAAAATCTACGTGAAATAAGGATTCCAAATCCGCAAAAATCATCAAGAACCGTCAATCCAATGTCAAGTTATAGCATTTTAAAAATTTCGGTATCCAAATTTTATGTTGAGTAGTGTGTACAAGGCCTAAGGGCCTTAATCCAAAAACTGACAAAACCGTCTAGAGATATTGATGTTACCTTAGTAACAAACCATATTGCAACGACCAAAAAAATTTTTTGCGGAAATTTCACTCATACAAACTTTTTGATTTTTTGCATGACTTCATTGATCACCCCGTATATAATAAACTTATGTTCCTACGATAAATATACGTCATGCAGCTTAATCCGAAAAAAACTAGCTCTTAAAATTTGCAAGCCGCGTTCAAAAATTTGCATTCCTGTTGAAAATATTGAACTTTAAATTTTGCCTAAAATTCTCTATGTGTAAGTTCGAGTGGCCAGCAGTTTAGTTGAACAATTTTTCCACAATTTTTAAACTTCACTTAATTGAAAAACGGAAAATAAATTGCCAAGAAAACTTTTAGACTCCATTTTTGCAAGAGACAATTGTGGGCCTGATTTACTGTTCCAGAACCATTCACCTCAACAATACTGAATCCCGGAATCTAGGATCCTGGTATAAATTTATATATATATATTAAATTTTAATTAGTCTTTGTTAGTAAAATTAGATGTTGGCGCAATCAAAATATGCATCTCATTCACAATTCGTCGGTCATGGGCGAATAAACATGTGTGTTTAAGAGCTCCCGTTTAATTTGCATTTTTTAAGCTAAAACTGGGAATTATTTTTATTCTCTTTCATCAGTGGTCACATAAGGGTATTTTGCAGCAGTATTGTTTGTTTTCATTGCATTGTTAGGTGTTAATTTGCTGTTTAGCTGCAAATATCAGATACAAATTTGGATACCTCTGTAAGTGTTTTATAGTCCTACCATTCTAATTAATTGTGCCAACGATGCCTCGTGCTGGACATAGCAAAGCTGAAATGGATAGTACTGATGAGCTCATTAATAAAATTTGTACATATTTCATAAACAAGTTGGAAGATAAAATTGACAAAAAACTGGATCAACTGGAAAGTAAATTAGATGCTAAATGGAATGCTATAAATAACTCCATCAAAGATCTAAATAAGATTGCTTCCTCTAATGTTAAGTCCATTAAAGTCGTGGAGCAAAAATGTGATATCATTGAACAATACACGAAGCGTAATGCATTAAGAATTGTTGGCTTACCTGAAAATGCAGAGGTAATACTTTAAATGATGTCTTAACCTTTTTTGAGAGTAAGCTTAACATATCTTGCGGAACTGGTGATGTAGACTGTGTTTTTCGGGACGGTCAATTTCGTGAGAACACCTCACCCAGACCTGTTTTGATTCAATTTGTTAGTAATATTAAAAAACAAGAGATTTATTTAGCTAAATCGAAGTTAAAAGATTCTGAGATAGCCATCTACGAGGATCTGACAGCGACTCGTTACAATCTTTTGTCAGCTGCAAAGAAAAGATTTGGCAAGAAAAATGCTTGGTCGTCTGCAGGAAAGATATTTGTATGGTCTGTTGAAGAAAAGAAAGATGCTTTTTGTCATCTTTTTGTTAGGAACTGACAGTATTTATGTAGGGTACTTTATTAAGTTTATTAGGTTTTATCATCATATTGAATAGGCCATTGATTCTTTATTGGTTTTTATTGCTTACCCATATTTATATCCTAGTAATTGTAATGATTAGTTTTTATTTTCTATCAAGTCTCCCATTTTTTATCTTTTATTAATATGCGTTTGGATAATAAACTTGTTGCATTTCTCTTTACAGGGAGTTCTTGAATACTATAGATATAAATGCTGAATAACCTTCTAAACTTTTCTCATTTTAATATCAGATCTATTTGTGCACAATTTGATTTATTTTCTGAGTATGTTGCAGATGAGGCACTTGACATTATTGGGCTCTCTGAAACTTGGCTGGATCCGCTTTTCCCAGATTCTGGATTAAAAATACATGGGTATAATCTCTTAAGATCTGACCGACCCCCCCCCCCCGTGGGGGAAGAGTTGCCTTTTATATTAAAGATTCCATTCAGTATAGAATAATGAAAACTTTATATAATGATAACAGTTCCTTGGAGCAACTCTGGGTTAGTATTAAAATAGCAGGGAAAAAATATGTTTTGGGTCGCTATACAGACCACCTAACGCCAATTTAGTTGAATGTGTTAATACCCTTGAGAATTTTTTTACTACCGTTATTCCTGATTTTGATTTCGTCATATTTGGTGGTGATCTCAATGTTAATTTTTTAAATAAACTAGTCCTAGTTTTATACATTTAAATAATTTTTTTCGGAGATATGGTCTTGAGCAGATTATTTCTGAACCTACTCGTGTTACTGATGCTTCTCATACTCTCATCGATATTATCGTCACGTCCTGTAGTCACATATGTAAAGGTATATTTTTTTTACAAAAAAACCAGTCACCCTACTCTGTGGCTCCGAACTTCACAGAGGGGAGCTGGTAATAAATACCAATAGCCACTCCCCACGCCCGTGGGGTGAGTGACTACCGGGTCCGCGAATCATGTGCCCTGAGTTGACGTAATGAACCGAGGATAATAGCCTTCTGCATTCTGTCGGCTAAGATCTCTGCCGAATCTCGGCATGCCGGTATGATCTTCAGTTCCGAAAGCAGCGTCTGTCTCATTCCACCGAGGGCTCCTATAATCAGTACCACTATTTTGACAGAATGGCCCGGATAAAGCCTACGGAGTTCGAAGAGTAAATCTCGATATTTTGTCCGTCTTTTCTCCTCTTTCAAGACAATGTTGCTCTCAGCGGGAGCTGAGAATTCCTCGACATACATTGTCTTGAGTTGGTGGTCGAGAAGTACTATGTCAGGCTTGTTGGATTGTATTTGCCTGACGGTGGGAAACGAGTAGTTCCTATAAATTAGACATTTCTCATTCCCCACAACGGACTCAATATCCCCCGGAGCGTAAGGCAGCACTGGTGTTTCGTCTATCCCATACGAGTGCCTAAGATGATAGTAAAACACTCGTAATGCTGCGTCGTGTCTATGAATAAAGGCCGAGACTGCGTATGTCGGGCAAGCCGAGAGTAAGTGCATTAGAGTCTCCGGCGCCCTGCAGCTGACATCAGGGACCTCCATACCCATGACACGACGTCGATAGACGAGGGTGTTAATTAAATACACCATCTCGGCAAGCCATTATGAATCCCTCGGTCTCAGACTTCAACCCGGCTGACCTTAAAAAGGCGAAGGTCAGCCTTTCGGATAAGCCGAGGTCTTCTATATTTTTATAGAAGACCCCGTGCAATGGCTTATTCTTATGGAGCTGCAGCTCTAATGTGGACTTTTAGTCGAACGGGTTCCAACTCGGTGACAGAGTCGGGGTTTACCCGCTCGGCGTCGAAGATGAGACCAAGTTCATCGGCTACTCTCCGTGCTGCCTTAAAGAGAAAAGCTCCTACCTCTGCATTTTCATGGTCTCGGATCATGCAGAGGAGAGGATCAGAACTCCTGATGACCTTACATGCTCCATCCAGAACCATCCTGCTATGGAGATTCTCCAAGCTCTCCACACACAAGACAGTTCTGAAGACCAGATCTGTCGGAGTAGGTGCTGATACTTGCCGCGGAGAGCATTTTTCACTACACTCACTTCTTGGGTGGAGCGTTGCTCGACACCCAACTAAGTGTACGACTCTCCGGCATCTAGATGGTGTAAGATGCTTCTGTCCACGAGCTGCGCGTCCTCTCCGTAGTCACCGCATCGTCCTCTCTTGAGATGGATCAGTGCGCATTTGTCCAGCCCGAACTGCATACCGACAGCCTGCGTGTACTCCTGTACTACCCTAAGCGACTGTTGGAGATCCCTCCTTCCAGAGGCATAAAGTTTAAGGTCATCCATATAAAATAGATGGGTGACCTTATGCCTCCTGTCGCCAGGCGTACCGCAGTGGTAGCCACGATTTTTCCGGAGCGAGACGGATAAGGGCAGTAGTGAGATGCAAAACAGAAGGGGGCTGAGGGAATCTCCCTGAAATACTCCTCTTCTGAATGTTACCGACTCTGTTTGAACTCTATCGTTACCCGATGTTATGGTAAAGAGAGTCCTCCAGAGCGGCATCAGTTCTTCAATACATCTCACTGCGGGACCGGGTACCACAAGACATCGGAGCAAGTGAACATGAGCTCATGCGATGTCATGTCAAATGCCTTGCGGTAGTCGATCCAGGCCATAGAGAGGTTCCGCTTATACTGCATGGAGTCCTGCGTGACACATCTGTCTATCAACAGGTTCTCCTTGCAGCCAGCGACACCTCTCTTCGACCCTCGTTGCTCATATATCCGTTCGTAAACCGGTTTAAATGCGTAGAGCACCCGCATGTACAAGATGCGTGTAAACACCTTGTAACATGCGTTTAGACAGGTTATCGGTCTGTAGTTCTTTGGGTTGGACAAATCTCCGTTCTTGGGGATCAGCACTGTCCGCCCCTCAACAACCCAAGAAGGGATTTGCTGCTCCCCATTCAACCAGGAATTAAAAATTCTTGCCAAATGGTGGTGGGTGCTCGATAACTTTTTCCACCATCGGGATCCTGGAGCAGCAAAGTTCTTAGAGCCCCCAAGAGCCCTACGAACCTCTTCTGGGGTTATTGGTTCGCACACTTCCTGTGGTTGCTGAAGCCTTTGATAAAAGGCTTCAAAGTGTGCAAGGGCAGGAGAATCTCGATCGAGTGGATGCCTCTCCTCGTACAGCGTTTTCCAGAAGTTCCCCACCTGATCTGCAGTCGGCGGATTGTCTACAACACGCGGAGTCGGTTGGAAAAGGCGCGAGGGCTTCTCGCGGAACATTTCATTTTCCGCAAGCCCTCTCGCCCGCCTCACTAGTGGCTTTTTACAAGTCACTAGCATCCGTATCCTGTCGAGACAGTACTGTTTGGTGGTTCGCAGCACTGCCTCATTGAGTGTGTGATGGACGCGTCTTAAGTTGGCGGCTAATTGACGCACTTTAGGCGTGAACGGCCTGTTAGCCGCCATATAGTCCATCACACATTGGGTACGGCATGCGTGTTGCCTCGCCGACCGGATCTTGGCTTCCATCTTTTGTATGCGCCGCTCCGCCCTCTCCTGTGGGGAAGCAGTGTTTCGCCCCTCCACCCGAGAAAAGCGTTGAGCAGCAGCATACACGGCACAATTTATGTGCCAGAAGTCAGCCCGTTCTGGTAGCTTCATTATTTGCTTAGGTGGTTTTTATTATAATTTTTTAGCTATTCAATGCTGTTTTACTCCACTATAAGCCCTATTTTACAATATGTTTAATTTGCTGGCATCCAATACTTCAAGAGTTAATTTCATACGCTGTAATAGTACGTACAACTCGAAACTTGAATTCATATTTTATTTTGCCGTAGAGTTGAAAAGCTGTTGAGCCTATTAAAATTGGGATCATTGTACTACAGCACATTAACAGAAAATTTTCGAAACAGTTTGGTTCAAGTAATCATTTGAAATGTGAAAAGTATTTCAAGGATCAAATAGAATAACATAATTGTGCAAAATTGTTTGTAAACTTTTATTTAAAATTTATTGAAAATTTCTACTGGCAAATTAACGGTTACTTTTGAAATGTTAGTTATGAACATGTCATCAAAGCAAATTTCCGGGTAGGGCAAACCTCGAATTTCCGCGAAATTTTTCAGGATGCCCTATTTTTGGGTCGTAGAACACGAATCTGAAACCAGTCTTGATTTCATACGAACCATTTGGCCAAAAGAAATTTTTGCTTTGACGTTCTTTTTCATGCACCAAAACGCTTGAATATCGCTTTATTTCCTTGCCCTGACCACACTCAGTTTTTTTCTTATAAAACAGGATATTATTGCTAAAACGCCAATAATCCATTCAGCAGCCGTTATAAGAACTGGATCATTTGTACAGTGCTTATGACAGATGAAGAATTAATGAATAATGAATGGTCACTGTGGAATGGTCGTTTGAGAAATAACGTCCTGTTTTAAATTCAATTTTTCGCAATGACTGATGGACGTATTGTTCTGTAAAGTCGTTAGTGTGATCATATATATATATATATATATATATATATATATGGAAATTGATTGAATTTTGTTTGGGCTGGCTAGTAAAATTTCAAGTTCGTGGATTCCTCAGGGTGATTTTCAATTGGTTGTTGCTTTTAAAATAACAACCTTATCCTTATTACACTCATAAATGCTGGGTATACTTAAATATGTGACTGTTTCACGTTGACGTAAAATTGATTGCATATTCATATGTTTTCAAGGAGTAAAATAGCATGTTTAAATTGAACTAATCGTAAACTTTTATTGTTATAAGCTTCAAATACAATGTTGTAAAGTTTTATCACAACTTTCTAAAAATTACCTATTTCCCTAATTTAGCTGACTTAAATTCAATTATTTATCAAATGCTACTTAGAAATGCCTTTTATTTGATCATAGAAATTTAAAATTAGTAATCATTGTTTTGCAATGTTGGTATTTCTGAACTTACTATATTGGATGACTAAATTGCATTTGACACACGAAAATGTAAACAGTGAACAAATGTGATATTATAATATTAAAAAACCACTCGTAAAAACCTTAGTCTCTTTATGGATGACCTTGATTCTCCCTTCGATGTGCTTGTTTGAAGTACAGCTCACGAGATTCAGCCTTGGATTGATGACCCGTAGACACAACACAAATTTATTAAAATATAGTTTTTATTTTCACCGATACGAATTTTACGTATTATGGCAGGTAAGTTTATAATAATTTTTATTTATATTTTTAATTTTCTGTTTGAAATTAGCCTCATTAGCATTTACACTTGGCTCTTCACCGCCATGATTGACAAACTATGACAACCTTGTCAAAATTACATCAAAATACCCCCATTATAAATAAACACCACATAAATTAGACAACCCTCAATTCCAGAAGCCAGGGGCTTGTGCTGAAGGGGGTTACACTTTCAAAAAACGCGGACATATGACCATTTCCTCCGATAGTGCCGGAGTTAGGATTCGAACCCGGTGGTGCGATGCCCGTGTGATTAATCGCGATTGTCACCTCGCGCCTTAACCCACTCGGCGATCGACCAGACTTGAGGTTAAACTTTTAAAACAAAGGATTATTATGGTTTCTTATCAACAATTTTGGTATAATAATACCATTTTTGAATTCAAAGTTTTCATATTAATATTTATAAAAATCTTCATGATTTTTAATTTTTCTTTTTTTGTCCTATTTTTGGATACAATGTTTAAAGTTACTAATCGAATGCTCTGCATTGATACTTGTTAAGAATATTCTTATTACCATTTTTAGATTTTGCATCTATATTATGTTTCGGATAGGCCGGTCTGATAACATACGAGTACAACACATGGGAGACTCCATCCAAAGATCCATTTTTCATAACCATTTCAATGTAACCAAACTATTGCACAAGAAGTTTCACCGAAAGAAGGGCGGTGTTAAAGAACACGCCAAAACCCTCGATACATTTTTCGAAACTATAACAAAATCCGAAATATTCCGCATGAAACGCGTGCCCCACGTAAAGACGCCGTTGGAAGAGGTTTTTATAAATAAAATAACATTTTTGCTCTACGGAGCGTTTTTATGCAAAAATATCAAAAACTCACCAAGGAGCGTAATTTTAGAAAGTATACTAAATGTCACTACACAGGGACGTAACGTCGCTCTAACTACGAAATTCTAGGAAATATCATGAAACCGACTTTAACTTCGGAAATTTCGAAAATAAAAACTCTTTTACGAATCTACGTTGCATTAGCACTGCAACTTATGCGTTATGTTAAATAAAAGGACAAGTTAAAAAAATCTGTAGTCAAAAAATGTTTCGAGGTTTTTAGCGAAAATAGCCCTAAGCGTTGAGGGTGCCCTTTCATTTTTTGGCAGTCGACTTTGGCGAAAAAAAGATGGGTTTTCCGCGTATTTGCCCTAAACCGGTTCCTCAGTGATTCGGTGGTAGACAAGTATCTTTACCGTGCACTCACATGTGCACTCACATGTGTATGGGACCGCATTGCCTGAACGTAGGAATATATAATTGCCACAATATTATTCAATGTCGTTGCGATTCAAGCATCTTTAAACTCTGAGGAGTGCCCTAAATTATTATTGAAATAATTAAAATACGTAAATAGCAAAAGTCCACCAAATTCAGAAATATTGAATTTTACATTAAATCTTTTTGTGTAATCATTTGCTATAAACTAAACATTGGAAGATAGTTGGAGACATTATCTAGTCGTTCCGTTCCTCATCATGTGTTGTACACTGGCCAAACTATTGTTATCATACATTTTCTTGAGTTTTTTGTAAAAACATATTTTTGAAAAGATTCATATGCATTTTTTGAACTTTATATCGTCTTTTTCTCGTGTTTCAAAATTCCCTTTCAGGTTAATTATGAAAGTTTAGTATTTACAGTGTTAGACTTTACAGTGTTACGACGTCCAACTGATACCATCACTGACGGTAGTTACGCAAAAGAAACAGTATATAGATTTTTGTATTTTTGGTCTGAATCAGTCGCCTCGAACCCTTTAGGTGAACAGTATAATATCCACTTTAGGAAGGGTAATAAATGGTTAAGGTGTCCGCCGGGAAAAATTTTGCTGATACATACTCTCTCCAAACTTCGTGTATGGCTTCATTGGACCTAGTCTGACAGCATTTTCCTCTATCGTTTTTTTTTTTTGTTTTTGGGGCGTTTTCCCGCTAGATTTTCCGAAATATGTCATTTTGACGGCATATAAAAAATGTATAGATACTGTTATTTTTCCAAGTAGAATAGCTTAAAAACGTGAATTGAAACGTGAAAAAATAATTGTCTAACAATAAATGTGGGTCATTGGGCGTGTCCGCTATCTCGAACATGTCGGGAAAACGACTATAAGAAAATTTATTAATGATCTTCCAATCTTAATAATTAATTTATTAAAACATACAAAAACAAGTTTTCGTATTGTCTGACGAAAATTATTTTCCGATTTCCCAGTCTGACGCGTCAAAGTTGTCGGTTTTATGACAGCAAAAAATTTATTCATAACATTTTTTTACAATTTTTTTTTATTTTTAAATAAAATTTATAATACGATTAAAAAATTGTCTGACGGCGAAATAAAGCCTTTTAGCTGGAAATGTTAAATATTTCTATGTGGTTGTCAAGTTACGCTTGGATGTTACATTCATATGTATATATGGAGGCTATATTGATAAATAACAAGCTGATTTTTTCAATATAGCTTAATAAAAATAAATCAAATCCAATTTTTTAACTGTCTGACAAAAGGTGTTTTCCAGTTTTTCAGTCTGACGCCTGGAAAATACAATTTTTTAATGTTGTAATTTCCTTCAAATTGTCATGATTATCTCATACTAATCATTGAAAAATCATTTTTACAGTGTCAAAAATCATAAAAAAATTGCTTGAACTTCGCGCTTGAAAATATATCGTTTTATACAAGTTCACCTGTGTACATCTGTTTAGTACGCAGGCTCTATAATAGAACATAGGAGTGTGGAACGTCTTTCTACACTCCGTATTGTATTCTATAGTAGTAGTATAGTACACGTGTAGTAGTAGAGAATTGAACGGTTTATCTGATGCACGTGGTATATAATTTTTATAATTTTATTTATTCCCTGCATACTTCATATATTTTTTATGCAAAATTGCACACTTAAATTGAATTAATATATTTACCGAAAATGGACTAATTGTTTTTTCATTTATAAAATGTACTTTGTTATAACTAATATTGTAAAGTGTTATCTTATAGCTTGTTTCAAGACCTTTAATTTGGGCCCTGGATGAAAATTTTCGGACTAGTAGTACCGGAGATATAGCGATTTTAAACGTACTAAAATACAATTTTTCGCTACTTTTTTCTACAAAAAGTTTTATGTATTTTTCAATATTATCGAACTTAAAACTTGGGTAAGTCGAATTCAGATAGTCTAAAAGAGTTCAAAAAATTTCAAAATAAAAATTATAAAATAAGTAAGTTGAAAGACCGTATCTTTTTTAACCGTCTTCTCGACTAAACGAAATTTCATTTTTTTATCGCCCTAACTTCGACGGCCGCTATTGGAAAATTATGTTTTTTCATCAGACTCTCGTTATGCCCCACTGTATTTGTCAGACACTTATACCACAAATTAAATACCTATTTTCTGTATATAATTTTCCAATGTCTGAAGGTTATGAATAAATTTTTTGCTGTCATGAAACCGACAACTTTGATGCGTCAGACTGGGAAATCGGAAAATAATTTTCGTCAGACAATACGAAAACTTGTTTTTGTATGTTTTAATAAATTAATACAGCGAAAATCAGCTGGTTATTAATAAATTTTCTTACAGTCGTTTTTCCGACATGTTCGAGCTAGCGGACACGCCCAATGACCCACATTTATTGTCAGACAATTATTTTTTCACGTTTCAATTCACGTTTTCTACTTGGAAAATTAACAGTATCTATAGATTTTTTATATGCCGTCAAAATGACATGTTTCGGAAAATCTAGCGGGAAAACGCCCCAAAAACAAAAAAAAAAACGATAGAGGAAAATGCTGTCAGGCTAGGTCCAATGAAGCCATACACGAAGTTTGGAGAGAGTATGTATCAGCAAAATTTTTCCCGACGGGCACCTTAACCAAAAAGTCCTTCAGATGCGTTAAGATGGATTGTTCACAGTAGAACTGCTTTTGAGCGTGTAAACTGGTTTCTGATTCACTATGATCTATTTATTTGAAAATTTGTAATTTTTTGTTTTTTGTAGATAATTTTCGATCACCCTGGTGAATTATTGAATAACACTTGGTTTTAATAGGAATGACTGATTTGATTTAGATTAATGAAAAAACTTTCGACGAATTATTTTTTAACAAATTTATTTCGATTTTTGTACAGTTACTAAAAAGGTAACTGTTCGACAGTAAGAATTCTAGCTTTTGAAAAAATTATTTGATTTCGTAGATTCACTTAGAATGATGCGCGGAGGCAGGTTTTTTGTTTAAAATTAGATTAAATGCGCTGAGGCAGGTTTTGTTTAAAAGTCTGAAAAAATTCACTTGGTTTATTGCGCGAAGGCAGGTTTGTAAAAGTTTCACTTAAAAATTATACGCGATGGCAGAGTTGAGTTAAAAATTATTTTTTACTTGGTTGAGCCAAGGAAGCCGTCTCGGGTTTTTTTTCTGGCAATAAAAAAAAACGCGATATAGGAAACTTACTGGCCGTCGAAAACCGAAAAAAGTTATTTCAGAAATCTCCAGAGATTCTAGTATGGTCATTAATCATCGTGCGGGCGAGGATGACTCATCGTTTCATAATATTGCGCAATATTGTGCAATACTGTAAAAAAGTTAAAATTTTAAAATGAAACCTATATGAACGTGTTGGGCATAAAAAGGCGATTTTTTTTATATAACATATATGTGTTACGGACCTCTAGCGTATGCGACCCACCATACGCTTTAGCGTTTTGTGGGCCGCATTATAACAACTGCTACACGTCCGTAACACATTTCGCTATTCTCCATGGGAGGGCGACACATTTGTGACACGTGATCAACGGAAGCAGACATTTTTGGTTGGCTTGGCTTGGCTTGTTGGTTAGTTGTTATTCTGTGAACCTTGATTTTATTCAAGGCATCCGCATGGATTTTAGAATAACCAACTCAAGAAAATTTCCTCAATCCGTTGTTGTTCCGTTTAGCGGAATATTTTGTGTTTGTGAGTAAATTTTATCTGCGGAAGCAGGATATTAAATTACACAAGGTAAGCTAACCTCTTCACGCCATCTTGCCCGTTCTCTACCCACGTGTTTCGCAAATTTGCAGGCTTTCCTGTGGAAATACAGTGTCAACTTTAAAAGGCGACTCAACCCCATTTATCCGACTGTGGCTTCCAGGAGTTTTGGTGGATTGTTCCCTCATCAGTGAGGTAAATTATGTTTCATTTGTAGGTTATGTCAGAATTTCTCACATTAAGCACGCTTCACGTGCATTTCTGACTGTGAATTAAATTGTGATATCTTTAGGGTTCTACGGACGGGGCTTCTACGCACGTCAGTGAAGTTCCACGGACGGGGCATCCACAAACAGTGGAAAGTTCCAGGGCTGGTGAGGCCACGATCAACCCCATCCTTGGGTCCATTTCTTGTGTCCCGAAGGCATCTCGGCAGGGCTTCAGTTCTTCCACCGGACTCGGTATCGTACCACCCTGAATAAGTGTGTTTGTGTTGTGTTTATTTTTACTTACCGGGGACCACCTTCAGTGGTTCCGCTGGACATCAATTTATACTTTTTGGCATTTTAACCTGTACATTTTTAAATATTTCATGCATATATTTACATATATTTAAGGAGGTTCTTTAAATCAAACCTTTGTGGCAGAATTTATGACAATTCATGATAATATTGTAAACCGATGTGTAGCTACACGAGGCATTTTATGAATGTTATAACTGATTAATCGTGAAATATTGGCCACAACTGTGAACATCGCCAGGTTATATTCTAGAGAACCAATTTTGTAAATTGTTCAATATAGTGCATTTCATTTTTAAAGAAAGTGTCATTATTTCGTCTGCGACCACTACATATGGAAAAACTCAGTGATTTGTTAAGTAAGTAAACTAATAATTTATCATAGTTTGTGTAAGCTTGGGCTTAACGCCCTGAGATAGTCTGAGCTAGAGAAATTTTATCGTAGGCACGTACATCACTTTCCGGGTCAAGTTTGCTTACGATATCTGCTACGCCACGGTAGCCCAAGTGATTTCGTTACGTAATATCTGATAATCATTAAGATCCAACGTATCTATTTGTTTATGTACGTTCAACTCGTAGCAGTGGCGCCCAACTTAAATAGTACAGTTATCTCAAGGCGATAGCAGTGGCGCCCAACTTAAATAGTAAGTTATCTCAAGGGGATAGTAGTATCGCCCCTAATTAAGTTTTTTTTTGGTGATAAATTGAGTGTTCCATTTGTTGGTGGTTTGCATATGAAATAATATCCAGACACATAGTAACGTTACGTGACACACATCAAAAGAGGGTTACTTTGCCTCAGCGTAATCGCTTCGCTTTTTTTTGGTAGGGGGGTGACTTCGTTTTTTTGTCTTACTATTTCATGAGCGGATTAATAAACAATAGTTGTTACGTATAAACCATTGGAAAGATTCCTAAGTGTGGCCAACAGTTTTTTTTGTTGTTGATACGTACCGACGCCCAGCGTCGTTTTGCTAATTTACCCGATATTGTCATTTTTACACATTATTAGGTACTTACTAGTGTTAGTAAACTTTTTCTGCGTCCATACAGTTGCCGACGCCCAGCGTCGTTTTGCTAATTTTCTAGATTTTGTCGTTTTTATACATTATTAAGTGCTTATTAGTGTTTGTAAACTTTTTTTACGTACCGACGCCCAGCGTCGTTTTGTTAACTTACCTGATTTTGTCGTTTTTACTCATTACTAAGTACTTGTTAGTGTTGGTAAGTTTTTTTTGTGTCTATATACGTACCGACGCCCAGCGTCGTTTTGCCAATTTACTCGATTTTGTCGTTATTACACATTGCTAAGTACTTATTAGTGTTGGTAAGCTTTTTTTGCGTCTAAATACGTACCGACGTCCAGCGTCGTTTTGTTAATTTACCTGATTTTGTCGTTTTTTTTGTGTGTTTGGTCGAAAATTCAATATGGCCAGTTCACAAATTAAGTTAGATGTCAATAGATTAGTTAGGGAGGAGCTTGTTTATGAACTACAAGTACGTGGCTTAGGAGATGGTAGCGACCTTACTGTGGCAGAGTTGCGCACTGTTTTAAGAGAAGCCATACAGTTAGAAAAAACTACTTTGGCTATTAAAAGTCCTCCATACCCGTACCAATTCACTGTCGATTCTGAAGCTCTAACGGCATCCCTAGCTACTATTCAAAAACTTATTGATGAATTTGTAGGTAGTGAGCACGATAGTAAATATAAGGGGATTGTTTCCAAGATAGCTCATGCGTTGGGTCGTGTTAACAGGTCCATGCCCACTAATGAAGAGCAAAAAGGTGTGAAGTCCAATACTCGGCTCAAATTATTGTTAACTTTTGATAAACTTAAGGATAAGGCCCGCGGGGATCGTAAGTGTAAAGAGTCAGCCATCCTCGATATGTCGGTGTTGCATAATGCCATGGCTCAGGTTCAGCCTGATGCGCATAGCTCTGCAATAGCTGCTGATTTTAGTTCAGATGAGGAGGAGGCTGCGAAACCTAAACCCGTACCGGTTAGAGACTGGGGCTTAAAATTTACTGGCCGAAAGGGCGACATGTCCTTTGCAACTTTTTTAGAACGTGTTGAGGAGAAACGGAGGTCTCGTGGTATTTCACGCGCACGGTTATTTAAAGATGCAGTAGACTTATTCGAGGGAGATGCCTACAATTGGTATAATCTGGTGAAAGACTGGGCCACCGATTGGCCATCCTTAGTGGAGGCAATGAGGGAACAGTTCATGCCAGAGTCTTTTGACCGCGATTTGTTTGAGGAGATTAAGCGACGTACTCAAGGTAGTCAGGAAAGTATAGGATTGTACATCGCTAGTATGATTGGGTTGTTCAAGAAGATGCACACTCCAATACCTATGGGAACCCAGCTCGAAATCATTTTGGAGCGCATAGATCCATACTATCATCCTTTTCTTGCTTTTGAGAATATAACTTCTGTCACGCAACTCCTGCAATGTTGTCGTATGCTTGACTCCAAACGACAATTGGCTAAGTCATATGTTCCTCCTCCACCTAAGAGTAAATCTCTTATACCAGAGTTGGCTTATGCGTCTACTAGTTCTACTACTTCTCGTTCAACCTCTCGTTCTAGTCTCGTCTTGGATGAAGTCCAACATTCTGGAATCAAATGTTTTAATTGTGGTCAAGTAGGTCATGGGCATCGGGAATGTCAGGCTCCTAGGAAAAGGTTCTGCTATAAATGTGGTAAAGCAGAGGTTACTATTAGGTCCTGTCCTAAGTGTTCGCGTTCGGAAAACGGTCCAGGGAGATGCTAATTGGTCGAACAGTTTCTCCCGGTGTATGTGAGTCGACCAGCAATGTTGTTGACTTAAAGCAACAAATTTTTCTCGATTATGGCATTTCTCATGTGGTTGGTGATCAACGTCCTTACTTACAACTTTCAGTATTAGGTTTTCCTATGATGGGTTTGTTGGATTCAGGTGCTACCAGGACAATGGTTGGATCATCTGGTTTTGAGGTCTTCCAGCAGATTGGTTTAAGTTTGAAGCCTTCTGTCAATGAGTGCAGAGTGGCTAATGGGCAAGTCTGTTCCGTTATAGGTTATGTATCTGTTCCTTTCTGCTTGGGTGACAAGGTTCATGTAATAGATGTCCTAGTAGTTCCGGAAATACCGCATAAGTTAATTCTAGGGATAGATTTTTGGGTGGCGATGAATATTATACCAGATTTGCGACAAGACGTTTGGCATTTTTCTGAGCAGGAACCACTCGTTGAGGTTAACAGTGTCCTTGACGAGACTTCTTTAAGTGTATCACAGAAACTAGCTCTGGATAGTTTGGTGGATGAAAACCGGAAACTGATGGGTACTTCCCTTGGTCGTACACATCTCGTTTCTCATGAGATCGAGTTACTCCCAGATACCAAACCTATCAAACAGAGATACTATCCTGTTTCGCCTGCCAGACAAAAACTGATTGATGATGAAATTAAGAAAATGCTGGAGTTAAATATCATCGAACCGTGTAAAAGTCCTTGGTCTTCTCCAATATGTTTAGTTCAGAAAAAGGATCAAACTCTGCGTTTTTGTGTAGATTACCGGCGCCTTAACGCTGTTACTAAAAAGGATGCCTATCCTCTGCCGCTGATTTCCTCCATATTAGATCAGTTGAGGGATGCCAAATATTTAAGTTCATTAGATATTAAGAGTGCATATTGGCAAGTTCCTATTGCTGAATCTTCCAAAGACTATACCGCTTTCACTGTACCTAATGGCTTGTATAGGTTTCGAGTTATGCCTTTTGGTTTGTCAAATGCGCCTGCGACTTGGCAGCGTCTTATTGATACCGTGCTTGGAGCTGATTTGCAGCCTTCGGTTTTGGTTTATTTGGATGACATCGTGGTAGTGTCGAAGGATTTCGAATCTCACCTAGAGACGTTGCAGAAGGTTTTTGATCGCTTGCATTCTGCTGGGCTGATAGTTAGTTTTGACAAGTGTCAATTTTGCCGTCCTGAGCTTAAGTACTTGGGATATGTTGTTGATAAGTACGGTTTACGTCCTGACCCAGCGAAAGTAGAGTCGATTTTGAGTGTACCTTCTCCGAAAAACGTTAGGGAAATTCGTAGATTTATAGGCACAGCATCTTGGTATCGAAGGTTTGTACCGCAGTTTTCTACAATAGTGGCTCCTTTGTCGAACCTCACAAAGAAGAATGTTAGTTGGTGTTGGTCGCCTGAGTGCGAGAACTCTTTTAAACTTCTTAAGGAGTGTTTGGTTACTGCACCTATTTTGACCTGCCCTGATTTTGAGCGTACCTTTTATGTGCAGACAGATTCGTCGGCATTCGGTGTTGGTGCCGTGCTCACGCAGCAATTTGATGATGGCGAAAAGGTAATTTGCTATTTGTCCCGTTCTTTGACTAGCCAGGAGCGCAAATATAGCTCGGTCGAAAGAGAATGCATTGGCGTAATTTGGGCAGTGGAGAAGCTACGTCACTATCTGGAAGGTTTCCACTTCAAAATCATAACGGATTGTCATTCTTTGCTATGGTTGCAGCAGCTGAAAGATCCCCAAGGTCGTTTGGCCAGATGGGCACTTCGTCTGCAACCTTATGATTTTGAACTGATTCATCGCAAGGGCTCTGAACATACCGTCCCTGATTTTCTGTCTCGTTCAGTACCAGTAACGGTGGAATCCATCGAAGTATTGTCGGTCACGGACCATGCTGATTTTCCCACCGATAAATGGTATTTGAGAATGTTGGAGCGAGTCGAAAGGTCTCCTATGCGTTATCCCTTATGGCGTATACAGAATGGCCAGTTGTACAAGTATGTACGTTTGCGTTATCCCGAGTTAGCAGATCCTGCCGACACTTGGAGACTGGTTTTACCCAAAGAGAAACGCCTAGAAATAATTAGGTCGTTGCATTGTGATGCGAGTTGTGGACACGCAGGGGTCCATAAGACTGTGGCTCGAGTGGGAAATAGGTATTATTGGCCGAAATTAAAGGCCGATGTGGCTAAGTTCGTTAGGCAATGTGAGATTTGCATAAGTACTAAACCCGAACAGAAGTCGCTTAGGGGAAATTTGTTGAGTAAGACGCCTACCGTGGGAAAACCTTGGCAATTAGTTAGTGCCGATCTGATGGGTCCATTACCCAGGACGGCCAAAGGTTATCAGTTTATTCTTGTCGTGTGTGACAATTTTAGTAAGTTTGCCATGGTGTTTCCGTTGAGGTCAGCTACCGCTAATAGCATATCGCAGGTCATTGAGGATAATGTAATTCTCTTATTTGGCGCTCCGAAGACTATAGTGGTAGACAATGGTCGTCAGTTTCAGAGTAACCGTTTCCAAAATCTTGCGAAAACCTACAACATTGAAATAGCGTACACCGCAAATTACCACCCTCAATGCAACCTGACTGAAAGGGTAAATCGTGTTGTTAAGACTATGTTATCTGCGTATGTAAAGGATAATCACAGGGCTTGGGATCAATTTTTGCCGAAAATAGGTTTCGCCATTAGATCGTCCAAACATGAGGTTACAGGCCTAACGCCTAATTTTGTCAATTTTGGTCGTGAAATTTCGTTAGATGGTAACAGTGATAAGTACGTACCTTCTGAGTCTGAGTATCCAGTTGTAAATCCTGAAAACCGTAAACTTGCCTTCGCTAAGATTTATAAGGATGTTCAGAGTAGAATATTAAAGGCCCATAAATCCAGTAAGAAACATTATAACCTAAGACGCCGACCCGATAAGTTTGTTTTGAAGCAAAAGGTCTGGAGACGTTCTCACGCCCAGTGCTTCTAAATATTTCACGGCAAAGTTAGCGCCTAAATTTGTGGGTCCCTTCACGATCAGTAAAATTCTCTCACCATGGACTTACGAGCTCGAAGGTTCTGACGGTAAACGTTCGGTGTGGCACATAAAAGATCTGAAAGCACACCCTCCGGATGACAACTAGTTGTGGTCTGTTCTGTTAGTTCCGTTGACGTACTTAGGCATCCGAATAAGCAATGACGAATTCGTTTTTTTTTTATGTTGGTCTTAGTAACATGGTTTTAGGTCACTTCTGTCGTTAATTTGGTAGTAACATTTCCGTTTCTGGTTCATTGGTCTTGCTCAGGTGGCTGAAACCCACTGAGTAAGTTTTCACCTCTTTCCGCCTCACGGGAGGAAGTGTCTTTGTTGGATCTCTGTGATGGGGGGTGCACGAATACCATCACCGTGGTTATACCTGCGAGGGGTAAGAGTCCCCAAAAATGGTTTTGTGTGGCGCTTGCGTCTTGAGGGACTCCGTCTCGTTGGGGGCGCTCACATTGCTGGCAGCTGCTTTTAAAGGTATCCGTCTGGAGAGGCTCGAGCTTGGGAGGTGCTGCTTGGAGGTAGCCTGGTCTAGGCCTGGTTATCATTACCCGGGTAGGCACTACTGGGCTTCAGACTAACCTCGTTGTCTAGCAAGGGTGGTCGTCGTGGTGTGACGGGGAACACTCCCGTACCTCATTGTTTTGCTGGTGGAGTAGCCTTGGGGCGAGCTACTTCCTAGCTGTTAAGTCCTTATGCGTTTTTGTTCTTTTTTTTCCCTTCTCTTTCTTTTTTTTTCTCTATGTATTTTTTTTTGAGTTGTGTTGTTATGCCTGATGGTAACTTGGGAGACGAGTTAGCCATCCCCGTGCATTTAAGTCTCCTTATTTTTTGACATTATTTTTGTTGTTATGCCTGATGATAACTTAGGAGACGAGTTAGTCATCCTCGTGCATTTAAGTCTCATTATTTTCATTGTTATGCCTGATGGTAACTTGGGAGGCGGGTTAGCCATCCCCGTGCATATTAAGTCTCCCCACCAATTATCCATTCTCTGGTGAGAAGCTAGTAAGAAAAAAAATCTTCGATTTTTTTTTCCTGCGAGTAAAGGGGGAGTTGTTACGGACCTCTAGCGTATGCGACCCACAATACGCTTTAGCGTTTTGTGGGCCGCATTATAACAACTGCTACACGTCCGTAACACATTTCGCTATTCTCCATGGGAGGGCGACACATTTGTGACACGTGATCAACGGAAGCAGACATTTTTGGTTGGCTTGGCTTGGCTTGTTGGTTAGTTGTTATTCTGTGAACCTTGATTTTATTCAAGGCATCCGCATGGATTTTAGAATAACCAACTCAAGAAAATTTCCTCAATCCGTTGTTGTTCCGTTTAGCGGAATATTTTGTGTTTGTGAGTAAATTTTATCTGCGGAAGCAGGATATTAAATTACACAAGGTAAGCTAACCTCTTCACGCCATCTTGCCCGTTCTCTACCCACGTGTTTCGCAAATTTGCAGGCTTTCCTGTGGAAATACAGTGTCAACTTTAAAAGGCGACTCAACCCCATTTATCCGACTGTGGCTTCCAGGAGTTTTGGTGGATTGTTCCCTCATCAGTGAGGTAAATTATGTTTCATTTGTAGGTTATGTCAGAATTTCTCACATTAAGCACGCTTCATGTGCATTTCTGACTGTGAATTAAATTGTGATATCTTTAGGGTTCTACGGACGGGGCTTCTACGCACGTCAGTGAAGTTCCACGGACGGGGCATCCACAAACAGTGGAAGGTTCCAGGGCTGGTGAGGCCACGATCAACCCCATCCTTGGGTCCATTTCTTGTGTCCCGAAGGCATCTCGGCAGGGCTTCAGTTCTTCCACCGGACTCGGTATCGTACCACCCTGAATAAGTGTGTTTGTGTTGTGTTTATTTTTACTTACCGGGGACCACCTTCAGTGGTTCCGCTGGACATCAATTTATACTTTTTGGCATTTTAACCTGTACATTTTTAAATATTTCATGCATATATTTACATATATTTAAGGAGGTTCTTTAAATCAAACCTTTGTGGCAGAATTTATGACAATTCATGATAATATTGTAAACCGATGTGTAGCTACACGAGGCATTTTATGAATGTTATAACTGATTAATCGTGAAATATTGGCCACAACTGTGAACATCGCCAGGTTATATTCTAGAGAACCAATTTTGTAAATTGTTCAATATAGTGCATTTCATTTTTAAAGAAAGTGTCATTATTTCGTCTGCGACCACTACATATGGAAAAACTCAGTGATTTGTTAAGTAAGTAAACTAATAATTTATCATAGTTTGTGTAAGCTTGGGCTTAACGCCCTGAGATAGTCTGAGCTAGAGAAATTTTATCGTAGGCACGTACATCACTTTCCGGGTCAAGTTTGCTTACGATATCTGCTACGCCACGGTAGCCCAAGTGATTTCGTTACGTAATATCTGATAATCATTAAGATCCAACGTATCTATTTGTTTATGTACGTTCAACTCGTAGCATATGCTCGGGACGTGAGATGTACTATAACAGGCTCCACCTCACACTGCTGTAATATGTACAAATTATTTAAGTCAAGTTATGCCACATAGGTAGATAGGCACCTATGGACCCATTCTAGGGCCAGCTCGATTACCAGATATTACTCCCTTGGAATTTTCATCTGGGGTTACATTAAAGACAAGGTATTTCAAACTGCCCCTGAAAATATTGAGGACATCAAAACCTGAATTAGAAACGCATGTGAGGCAATTACGCCTGGAATGTTCCAAAATGTAATGCGTGAAGTATCTCGTGGAGCAGTTTTATTAGACCGCATGGTGCACAATTTGAGCATTTGTAGTTAGAAAAATAAATACACACATTTTCTTTTCAGTATGGTAGTAGGTAGTACTGTTATACATAATTTTTCGTTTCCTTGGATGTTGATTTTGTACTTATATTTTTATTTATGAGATATTTGTTTGTTTATATTAAATTATAATAAATAATTACTGAATCATAATTATTATAAAGTGAATTTTTACTATTATGGTATAGCTGATTTTTACGACTCAATGATATGAATTGTGGTTTTCGAAAAATATTAAATATTGACGCCATCAGTTCAAATTTTCGTGACATGTTTTATATCGGTAGAAAGAGAAAAAATAAGCGGAATTAATGATGTCATGGCCTACTTTGAGATTTGTTCTTTTCATTTTTGCACAAGAGCGTATGTCAAAGCCAATTACGTTTTTCGAATTTTTTGATACACATTATTATTCGTATTGTCTTTACCGTCAACTTTCATCCCTTTAACTTTTTTCATATCTCCTCAAATAAGGAAACTGTCTGTCTGTCTGTTTGTGGTCTTCCTATTTTTCAGGTTTTTGTAATATATCTCACAAAGTAGGCTATCGATTGTAAATTTCTTTTTACTGAAATACAGCTCACAAAAAATAGGATAAGTGTTTCTAAAACTTTATTCTTCTACAATAGACATTAAGCGAGATATTTGGTGTGGCCCTCTTAAAATAGACAGTCTGTATATATACAATGTGTCCACGGCAAACTGGTATTATAGGTGTAAATGACAACTTTTTTTGGATTACAAACACAATTTTTTGTATTCTGCCGTTGCTTCACCCAAAAACTATTTTTAGCATGTTGGACTTTAAAAAAATTATAGAGGGCGCTGGTAACAGCTTAACGTGCCTTTTCTGTGCGAAATATTGAAAAATTTTATTAGAAAAACTCGCTCAGAATTAAAAAATATGACGTTGTACCAAATTACAGACCTAAATACTTTTTTTTATTTATAATTTTTTTTTTAATTATAAATGTAATGATAATTTAAATTTATTTATTCTACCCATGTTCCTCCATTTTCAGCTCACATCCCAACTCTGTTCTTAAATTCTGTGTAGATAATTTGAACGGCTTGAAGGTTAATTGAATTTGTAATTCTATCTTTCAATACATTTAGATCCGCTGTTAAATCATGGGAATAAACAATTTGCTTCAGATGACTCCATAAATATAATCGCAAAGAGTCAAATCAGGCGATCTGGGTGGATACAGAAAGGATCCAAATTGTCCAATCCACTTTTCTGGAAAATTATTATTCAAATAATTCCATAATTTGTGTGCTGTGGGCTGAACAACCATCTTGCTGAAAATACAAACGTGCTGTTTCGTCCAGTGGCAAGGTATGTAAATATTCATGAAAAAATGATGGTAGTAGATTTAAATATTTATGCTGATTTCATTTTCCAGCAATGAAGTATGGTCCGATTATACCATTGTAGGATATTGCACACCAAACATTAACTTTTTTAGAATATTGACTACCGGTAAGAATTCTAAAATTTTTGTTTGTATCGCGCCAGTAACGGCAATTCTAACTAGACACACCACCATTGGTGGTAAAAGTTGCATCATCGGAGAAAATGATATATCGATGAAAAAAACCGGTCTTCTGCAAATTTTTCCCCATTAACATAAAAAATTATAAACGCTTATCTTCACCGCCGTACTCAAGATTATGTCGAAATCTTGGTTTGAATGGGAAAACTTTCTTTTCTTTGAATATTTTACAAATAACCGATTTTTTTTTTTGTACATTTATTTAACGTCGGCCTATTTCCGCTACTGAGGCCTAACACCGACGCCTGTAGACCAGCTACCTCCAACCAGGAATTTTGCCGAACCTCTTCCCTTAAGAAGAGTAGGGATCTTTTACTTGCCTAACATTTAATAGACAAGGGACCGACGGCTTTACATCCCCTCCGAAGGATGGTATATCTCCTATACAACCCTCGCCTAAGGTTGTATAGCTTCCGCGCATACACTGATATACAAGCCGCTGGAAGATGTGTGAGGCGAGGACGCGGTTTCCGTTGGAATGGTCACCCATCCAAGTACTTACCGCGCCTGTCGTTGCTTTACATCGCATACCGAAGTATGTACATAGTAAAGACGCACCTACGCTCGCCCCCAAAAATTAACGATTTATTTTTCCCTATATAACTAATGTGCTTTCTTAAAGATATTTTTTGGTTCTCTCTAAGATAATCCATCGCTAATAATGTTGCTGCATCATCTTCATTGTAGTTTCTTTTGCATAGTCTGCTTATTTACATTTCTTTTTCGTTTTCTTTAATCTTTTTATAATTCTCCATGCCTTTTGTATCGTTAGGACGATATTCGGAAACTTTTCATTAAACTTCAAAAAATGCCCTTTTTGATAGAGTTGTGTCGCCTTTAATTTTCGATTTAGCGGGTGCAATCTACGATGCGCATAGAATGCCATCCTTCCTTTTTATATCGCGGCACTGAACGATTTTTCAGCTACTGCCGCTTTTACTTAATAACCATTTGAAAATTACATGTTTGAAAATTTCACAAATGTTATCTGGCAACATTGGTTCATCTGTTCCCTTAACGCGATTCATCGCCTATGTTCGAGAATACCAATTTCAGCGCCAAGGGGATGTGAACGATCATTTCGGTGATGTGAACGTTTCCGTTCTCTTACGCTCGAGAATAAGGACCATAATAGTATATTATTCAACGAGCGGTAATGTAGGTAATAACTCAGGCAGATGAAATTTGCAGACGAACATATACTTTTCCTATTATGGTAGTTGAGGTGGTAGGTATAATCTCCAAAGTGGTTTCCGGACAACATGGTGGCACATTAGCTAATGGCTGTCCGGAAATATTCTCCAAATATAGAAGATATTGATGATCTACTCCTCTAGACAAGGTGATTATTGTGGATGGAAGTTATATTGCTGTCAGATCTTATATAACAGAAATCTTCATAAGTTGAACCCTTTTCGTGGTCTCGTGCATAGGAAAATAAATGTTATCAGTCAAATATCTTTCACAACAAAAGAAAGAGAAAATATGTAAACTTTGTGTTGCTAACCGGACAACAAATCAAATATTGCGAGAAAAAATAATAAAAAAAATAACAAAATCACAAACAGAATGTAACCAAAACATTTACTTTGATCCAAGAATGATCAAAAGATATCAAGATACTATGTTAAGATAATTTTCCCAATTAATGAAATAAATTTCCACTAAACTTTTTCAGTGCGTGAACTAAATAAACTAAAAATAAGAACAGATGTTATTTGCAAAGTAACATAAGTAAATTCCCCAAAAACTAATTTGCAATATTCGAGAAAATAATACTTGAAACGTATCATTTTCTGTGTTTGATTTTTTAGAAAAAAACAAAAATGGAAAAAATAAAATTTGAAATTTTAAGTTATATGTAATTAAATTTCCAACTTTAACACACATCCAGAAGAACTGATTTAGTTTCTAATATGGCTATAATCTATTTGAAACTATTATATCTCTTTATTTAATCATATAAGATTATAATATATTCAATAATCAACTGATTTTGAACAAGTAATAGTATCCATAAACAAATAGCGTGGATTATAAACGAGAGTTACATTATAATTATTGAGGAAAGGAAAGTGATTTGACATGTTTGATTAGTTTTGACGTTTAACTGTTGACATTATTTTGTAAATAATGTTTCTGTATACTTGCAATTTAATATTAATTGTTATAATCGTAGATAAAGTATAGTATTCAATTTGCTACACTATCGCTCGTTGAATAATATACTATTAACCTATTAACAAGTTTAACGTCACTTGAACAACTAAGAAAGTCTAGTTAGGTACCATAAACATTACAGATTCGTAAAGTAACAAACTGAAAATTGGTAAAGTGATAATCTATAAAAAAGCATATGATATTGCTATTGTTACACCTACCTTTAAAGTTTGTGACAATCCACTTGTACACAGTCACTAAAAGTTGCAAATATGCCGAAATCTTATATGTGACATGACACCAACGTATCGGATGACAAACTACTAAAAACATAGTGCGGGGAACAAACGACAATCGACAAAATTTGCTCATTGCAAACCGATCGCTCATGACTCTATGTTAAATAAACATTAGTTAGCTTGCATTTCAGTAATTTTACTAGATTTACTACAGTATCGTCATCATCATTTATGTCAGATATGGACATTGGTTCAATATTGGAACAATCAAATTCTGTACATGCACAAGCTTCGGTACAACATAAGAAAATTCTTTTGCGACTGCAACTTTTGCTGGCGCATTCCTTTTCACAGCCACATTTTTTTAAAAAAACAATTGGCTTTGTAATTGGAACTGCCATATATAAACTTCTTTCCATTTTTTTCCATTCACATAGGTCTGAATTGACAAGTTTCTGAATATTGGTATTACTTAACTTCCATACCATCGCTATAAAATTTGCCCTATATAAGAGACCTAACATTACTAAATAGCGTAGTATTCTACTAAATTAATATATTTACCAAAGATTATACTGTTCTAGAGCCTTAAACGTAGGTGGAAAATTCTCTCCTTGTTGTCCTTTTATAGATTATAATTTCCATCGTAATTCCTCGACAGAAGTAATCGTTGTAGATTTGTAAAGCATACAAACAAATCTGTCAGTCCCTATTCATTTCATTCATTTGGTGTTTCCTCCGAACCCAGTAAAGAAAACGACTTTAAAATAGTGTGGGGGGCGGGCGTGGATGCGTTTTTACTATGCACATACTTCGATATGCGATGTAAAGTAATGTAAGGCGAAGTTAGTAGTTGGATGGGAGACCGTTTCAACTGTTACCGTACCTTCTTCATATTACCAAGATGGCCGACGAAAAAATCACTAAAATCCAAAAATAACAAGAAACTTACAAAGGATCGTCCTAAAAAATACAGCCCCCTCATCATCACTAATTACTTTCAAATGACTCCCCAAATCTCACATTAGAATATTTCATTTCTACAAGTCCCTTTCGCTTCAATTCAAAGTGCACTTTCAATTTCCAATAATATTTCAAAACGTCTTTCATTTATCTCCCCAGTCAGCCCGTAAAACGCTCATTCAAAAAATAAGTCCAGTTTACGTGTTCCCACTAGTTGCTAGCAACTCGTAACTATCTTCACTTCATATTATCCTAAAACTGGTTCCCGCTCTGCTCGACGCAGACAATCACTTACCCTCAATATGGTTTAATATAACATTGAATATTGATTAAAATTACGACTAACAACGCTACGTCACGGGACCAATTCAAATTTTAACCAATTATTCAGACACTTATCGCCCATATTTCTAAAATCGAATTAGATTTGCTGACATTTTCAGATCAAATTGTTATATTTTCTACAGACGATTTAATGATATAAGTTTTGACCCCATTTTCCAAAATTTCAGCAACTCTTGCACAATATTTCATAATTCGAGCGCCATATGATGGGCTGGCTCCCTTTCCGGCTTTTCCAGCTCTTAGCGAGCGTCGTGCCCCATCACTAGCATAAACAGCGTGCCAAGCCCTCGGCAAGTTGTGTTTCCGGTGTACCTAGTGAAATTAATATAAATAAATTAGTGCCCATATCACCTTCCTAGGCAGATCCTAGTAAAAAAGTACTTTATTATTCAGCCCCAGTGCTCCATTTTAAATTGCCTTCGCGGCCCTAGTTTTAAGTGAATTTTCTCATTAATAAAAAACAAAGTTTAATTGAATAAAATAGAGCAAACCCGACTCAGGCAAATTTCAAGTGTCGATACGTTAAAATAATTTTTGTGAATAAAAATTTGATTTTATAATTTAAATATTCAACTCTGTGTGCTAACCGGAAATAAATCATTTGTTAATTTTGTTCTAAACTAAAGTGTTTAATTTAAAGTCGAGCTACTATACTATACAAGACGTAGCTTTTGACCCTGCCAACTGGAAGAATATTCAGTAAAGTGTTAAATAAATCGAATTAGATTAAATTTGAGTGCAAAACAAGCTCTGGCTATATACAGGGCGAAGCAGTTGGCCCTTTCCAGCCTTTTCAAGTTTATCCACCCCGAACTCAAATAAAATAAAATTAAGTGCACGGAAGGCCTCAAGAGTCTCATATAAAGCTCTGTAACTGAAATAATTTTATTTTTTCCAAACCTGAGGTACCGTTCATGTTCACAACGAAGACCGCGTCCTCGCCTCACACATCATTTAAGAATATCTGTATAGGAACAGTCTACAACTGTAAACTGGTACCGTATTTTTCTCCAATAGTTATTGTATGATGCACAAGTAAAGTATCAACTTCGTAATGGTTATTTTTTGCTACAATTTCAGGGGGAATATCAGAAGACTTCGAATATGTTTTATTTCCATATGATACCACTACATTTTCAATATTTTTGTTTGAATTAAAATTATGTTCCATAATTTTTTGACAGAGATATTTTGTTAACTCATCTTTTGTTTTAATACTTGATAAGAAATCTTTGAGAATGTATTAACAGTTATTCTGTAATATGTGTTTTTTCCTCTAGATCTTTCTCCACTCATTTGGTTTTCTTAATGAGTTTTCTTTATAAACGTTGAACACAATATAAACCTTGTTATAAGCAGAATAATTATTTTCTATTTTTTTAAAAACTCTTGTGCAATTTTATCTCATATGCTTTGTTCATGGATTGAACTAGTGCCATGCCATCTATCAAAATAAATTTTTTCTTTCTGTAATCAACGGGTTTAACAATGCTATATTCATAAATCGTTCAGCCTTTTCTTCTAATCTCGACACTATTTTTGATTTGTCAGTTGCTAACAACAAACTTCCACCGGCAGCAAATAAAGATCGCGGAATAGTTCCAAATTTATATCCACCAATGCAATATCTTAAATTAATATCGCTTCTTGATCTTGACACTATATCAGACGATGCAACAAATCCCTTTCCTCTGTTACCTTAATAGTTTTCTCTTGATGTCTGCTGGCTGTTCGCATATTAGCACTTTTGAAAGTTGAAATGTTATTCCTTTTTATACGATTCCAAGGAGCGTATTTCCCTTTTAAGGTCACTATATTCAACAGAGAGAGAGAGATCCGATAGGGAAATATTTACTGTTTTTGACCATAACTTCTTATTCAAAAACACATATTGCAAACAAACTATAAGACTACCTAAGTAAAACTATAACAAGAGTAATTTTTCACTCAATAATTTCAAACGTATGCAAAATAGTGCGAAATAGATTTAAATTTAGGAAATATGAAGATTGACATAATTTTCAAAATTAAATATAACTATTTTGCAAACAACTGAAATTATTGAGTGAAAATTCATTTCACTACACCTGTCATAGTACTACTTAGGTAGTACTACGCTTTTTTTTCAATATAGTGTTAAAAAAAGTTATGACCAAAAATAATAAATATTTCCTTACCGGATCACTCTCTCTCTCTCTTGGATATGCCCACCTTAAATATATAGTTGATAATACCACATTATGCATAACGACTGTAATAGATAATAATTCATCTGTTAGAAGTAATTTGCTTTGAAAAGTTTAGAACTGTTGCTATTAAATATATCCATAACCGCTACTGCACCGTTAGATTACTTCGTTTTGGAAAACGATACACGCGAGGTTTTTGACGTTTAAAACAATTATTACCTATTTAAACGCAAAAGTGGGGACATATTTAAAATCAGCAGCAGTTTTTCATGTACTGCAAGGGGTTTTCCGCTAAAAGTAAATAACTTAATAAATTAATTCTGATATTTCCATTTATCTTAAAAATTTACAAAATATCATGATTTTATATGACAGTAGTATTTTTTTTATAAAAGGTGTACTTAAAATGAGTACTTGCTTTTTTTGTTTTCTAAAATACGTTAAGAAATAACTGATAAAAAAAACGAAAAAATCGTGCGCCGCCATTTTTGATCCACCATATTTTTTTACAACAATTTTCCAGAATGCCAACTTCGAAAGAGTTGTTATATTAGGGCAGTACTTCCGTGTTCGGAAGGTTTTTTAAAATTGGCAGAGCATCCATGCGACACGGGATATTTAGCTATATGAGAATGGACTATAATCTAATATTAGTAGATAAAAAAATATAAACAATTTAAAAGTCTCTTTAAGGATTTATAATCTTAATCTGTAAGTATGTGATATTGTCGTATACACTTTCTACAAAGTTTCATGATTTCCTATGAGTTTCTAAGGCTTATTGAAAATATATTAGTTTTAATGAGGTAATACACTTCTAACTTTGTTTTGTTTTCTATGCATTTTTTAAGACGAGAGATATTTGAAAGTTTACCAGTTATAATAAGATAATATAGCTTTATCGTATTCTATTAGCGTTCATTAGACAGGGAATTATGGTGGATATATGAATTTTATTAAGGCAACGCAGATCAAATTCGTAGTTATCTGTGGGTAATTATTCAGCAAAAAATACTTAAGGATTCATGAGTTTTTAGGAGAAACTGCAATTCTAACTTATACCATTATTTCCTATCAGTTGTTCACCATTCTAGAATTTTTTGAGGGATTTATGAATTTTGAAGTGTATAAGAGTATTAATATTTTATTGAATCCTACAAGTTTTTATCAGACATGAAATTTTTGTTATATTTCCTGTTTTTGTAAGATAACGCATTCTATGGGTTGTTCAAGAGATAAAAAGTGCTTGAAGATTTATTGATTTTTTATTAGAGATAGAGTTTCAGTTTTTATCATATCCCAAGAGTTTTTATCTGACAAGAATAATTGACGTTCTTATAAGTCAATACAGTTAAAGTTTTCATCATATACTTTGAGCTTTTGGAAAAATACTCTAGGATTTAGGAGTACTTATAAGACAATATAGATTCAGTATTTATCGTACCCTAAAACTTTTTAACCGATAAGAATTACGTCAGTAATTATGAGTTTTTATAAGACAATAAACTTCTAATATTTATTGTCTTTTCATCAGAAAAGATGTACTTAATGTTTCATGAGACTAATTAAGTTAACATTTTATCGAATATTCGATTGTCGACTTTCTATAAGACAATACAGTTTTAATTTTTATGATATTCGATGATTTGTTCATTATAGAACAAACTTTGTTTTCATCACATCCCAAGTGTTTTTAATCGGCAAGAAATAATTATATGTTCTTTATAAGTCAATATACAGTTAGTGTTTATCACATCCTTTGAGGTTTTTTTTGGAAAAAGTAAAAGGTTTATGAGGGATTATTTAGGTTTCGATTCCAAGATAAATCCTCATACATACTATTTTGAATCACATCAAGCCTTATATATTCCATTGTGGTCTCACGTACATTCTTAAAGTGTCTTATATATACTCATAAGGGGATTGTATAAACAATTGCATAGATATAGATTATTCACGTTTCAATTCCCAGATAGATGCTCATACGTATCATTGTGGAACCACATCAAGCCTCATATATTCAATTGAAATTTCACATACATTCTTACGGTATGTTATATATTATTATTATTATTAGCCTTTACTCGAGTCCGAGTATAAAAAAATGTTACAGTCGATAGATTGTGTGTAATAAAAAAACAAGTAAAAGGTGTAGTCTATTGTAATTCCCATTCATCTACGGTGCACACGACTATGGCTATAGAGGCCAATTCGGGAGAGCACATGTCGACCGCAGTCAGGACAAACATAGACCTGGTTAGATCTTGGATTCGGCCTTCTTGCAGCAACATTTCCTTGATAGCTGGCCACAACCCCTCGCCATTCGGCTCTGTCCGCTGCAAGTTGTTCCCATTGCTCGTCTGGAATACCGCAAGATTTTAGATTTTCATGGAGAACGTCTTTGAACCTCTTTCGTTGACCGCCACACCTTCTTCTACCGCTTAGCAATTCACCATGAAGTGTACATTTAGGAAGGCGGTTATCATGCATATGATGAACGTGACCTGCCCATCTTAGGCATGCTCTTGAAATAAGCACCTCAATTGGAAGGCTGTTTGCTCTCCTGAGTACTTCCACGTTTGATATGTGATGGAACCAACGGATTTTCATCATACTTCTGAGGTGTCTTTGCTGAAAACGTTCTAATTCTTTCACATGACGACGGTAAGTGACCCAGCTTTCACATCCATATAGCAGTGTTGGAATGACAACTGCTCTGTAGACAGCCATTTTCATTGACAAAGCAAGATCGTGGTTGTCAAATACTCTCTCTCTAAGTCCCCAGAGTGCTCTAGATGCAGCGTTAATTCTATTGCGAATCTCGCTGTCCATGTTTACTTTGCCATTAACAACGTTGCCTAAGTAATTGAACTGATCCACCACTTCAAGAGAATTTCCGTTAAGTGTAATGTCTATTTCGTTCACTTGATGAGGAGTTGACATAATCTTAGTCTTTCCAATGTTGATTTTAAGTCCCAAGGAATCATAGCTCTGGGCATACACATCTAAAAGTTCTTGAAGCTCTTCCGGCGTAGAGGCTAAAAGTGCACAGTCAACCGCATACTGGAGATCACAAATGAATCGTGTGCGTGTCTTTGTGAAAGCTCTAAAGCGCCCTATGTTAAAGAGACCGCCATCAGAACGGTATGTGAGACCTATTCCTCTGACTGTCAGTTTGTTGTCAACAATAATTGTTAGAGCAGTGGTAAACAAATTAAAAAGCAGGGGTGCCAGGACACATCCCTGCCTAACTCCAGTGAGGGTTTGGAAAGGTTCGGGTGCCTCATTATTATACATAACCTGGGCGTTGTTGTTTGTATGTAGACTGCGACACACTTCCACAAATTTTCTAGGAATACTTAAGCGGAGCATAATTTTCCAGAGCACTTCCCTGTCCACCGAGTCAAACGCCTTGGTTAAATCAATGAAGGCCATATGAATTTCTCCTTGATGTTCGAGTGCTTTTTCTTGAAGCTGTTTAAGTGTGAAGATTAGATCCGATGTGCCTCGGTTTGGTCTAAAGCCACTCTGTGTTTCAGGAAGTAACTTTTCCATAACAGGTGTTAGCCTATTTGCCATCGCTTTAGTGAGTATCTTCCCTCCAACAACTAGGAGAGCTATACCCCTATAATTTCCACAGTCCGCAGCGCTCCCTTTGTTTTTGAAAAGGTTGATTAAAAGTGTATCACGAAACTCCTGCGGAGCTTGACCACTTTCCCACACAACATCAAACAGTTTTTTGAGGTAGGGTATGAGCTCTGACGACACAGCTTTCAGCTGGGAGTGAGTCGGCGCCGGGAGATTTGTTATTTTTTTGCTGCCCAATGGCGGTTAAGATCTCTTCCGTTGTTAGTGGTTTATCTAAGTCTTCGAAGGTGTCATATTGAGGGATAAGATTTATAATATCGTGATCGGCTTGACTTTGCTGGTTAAGAATGTTAGAGTAGTGTTCTTTCCATCGGGCTCTTATTTCCTAGTCTTCTTTGAGGAGATTTCCATTTAAATCTTTAATAGGGCACATATTTTTCCGACTGGGGCCGTACACTGCTTTTACTCCTTGAAAGAAATTCCGGTAGTCGTGTGAATCGGCGTACCTTTGAATTTCTCTGGCATTGCTTGCCCACCACTTGTTCTTTATTCTTCTGATTTCACGTTGCGTTTCATACTTAGATTGGGCAAAAGCTTCTGCTTTTGATGAGTCGTTGGGGTGGTTGATAGCGTTTTGGAAGGCAATATATTTGCGGTCAAGAAGTTCTTGTATAAAAGCTTCATTATCATTGAACCAGTCCTCCTGTTTTTTACTTGCTGCAGTGCCAAGAATTTCCTCACTCGCACTTTTTAAGCTGTCTTTAATTTGTGTCCAGGTAGTAGCGACATCTACAGAATTGGTTTCTTCTTGTGCACTCAAATTCTCTTGAACTTTTTGCTTTAGCTGTTCGACGGTTTGTTGGTCACGCAATTTACTAATACAGAGACGGGGTCTACGTTTTACTTGAGTTCTTCGGTGTTTAGGTCTCATAACAATTTTCATTTTAGAGACAACAGGACGATGATCGGTCCAACATTCGCTATCAATGCGCGCCTTTGTGATTTGGACGTCCTTGAGATGCTTCCTACATACGATAACATAGTCCAGTAGATGCCAGTGACCTGATCTGGGGTGACGCCAGGTGCCTTTAAATTTATCCTTTTGTCGGAAAATGGTGTTTGTTATAACTAGATCATGTTCGGCGCATTTAGTTAGGAGTAGTTAACCGTTAGCGTTCATGTTGCCTATGATGCCTGGCCAGGTGTCTGCATCTCTCCCTACTCTAACGTTAAAATCGCCAAGAATAACGAGTCGTTCCGTTTTAGGTATTCTACAGAGGGTTTCTTCCAGCTGTTGATAGAAGCTTTCCTTGGTTTCGTGACTTGCATCCAGAGTGGGAGCGTAGGCGCTTATTAGATTTACCGCGTTGCCATCTGATAGCTTATAGCGTAGCAGCATTAGACGCTCGGATAGGCATTGTGGTACTTGTGTTAATTTGGATACAAGTTGATTCCGAACGGCAAATCCCACTCCATGTTGTCTTCTTGAATTGGTGGGAAGACCTTTCCAATAGAAGGTGTAGTACTTTTCTGTGCGAGAGCCTTCCTGAGAGCTGCAACGTCAACATTGAGTCGGTGAAGTTCTCTATCTATTAGACCAGTTCTTCTTTCAGGCCGATCGGTGCGAGTGCTGTCGTTCAAAGTACGAACATTCCAAGCGCCATAGATGAAAGAATTAGTATTCTTGGATTTAACTTGTCGGTGTTTTTTCGACATTCGATGAGGTGTCCCTGTGGGCACCCTCCCCCGGAGATCCGATCGGGAGGGTATTTTACTTCCGGATGATTTTGTCCCACTTGAACGCTCCATCATTTTTTTAAGCCTTAATCGACTGAAAACGAAGCTGCATTTGAAGTTTTAGTTGGAGCAGGTATGCAACTGACCAGCTCGGTTGCGGAAGGCGAGTGGTGTGGTCCCATGGCACAGAAGGAGGCTGCGACGATGGGGTAACCAAACGATTCCAAAAGCAACCTTTGTGTGCGGTGGGTTATTTTTACCGCACTCTTCGTGAGAAGGTGGATGTGCTCACGGCAAAAGGTAAGGGTTATTCCGCCCTTACTCGGTCGTTAGAGCCTCGTTAGTAAAAACAGGGCGCACCAAGTTCAAATTGAACTCATCGCGAAGGTGAGGTTAACAATTGAGTAGGAGAGGCTATAACTTGCGCTTCACTACCCCATTACACCACCATGAAGCCACAGCAAGCCTCATGTATTCCATTGAGATGTCATGTACATTCTTACAGTATCTTATATATACTCATAAGGGAAACTTATCCAATTGCATAAATACAGTTCATATAGGTTCTAATTTTCAGATAGAATCTGTTATACACACCATTTTGAAACCACAGCAAGTCTCATATATTCTATTGTGGTTTTACATACATTCTTATAGTATCTTGTATATACGCACAAAGGGAACTTATATACAATTGCATAGCTACAGATCATCATTATGCTTAGCCTAGTCTGATTGCAATAAGTTGCAATATGTTTGTGCAAGTGTACTCTAGTTTAGAAACCTTTAGTTGCTTGAATCTGATTCAATAACGACATAGGAGAAATTCACTTGTTTGGTAATACTCATCTATAGTGTGTATTAACAAAGGCCACAAGATACTTTTAGTGATGTACCTGACATACAGGTTAAATATTTCTGCTGAGGTTTTCAGATAGATCCTCATACGTACCATTTTGAGACCACATTAAGTATTTATCAGCTAATTCCATTATTTTTTCCGCATACATTCTCAAAATATTTCATGAAAACCATTTCCTATTTTTAGTGAAACACATGAAATCTCATATATTCAAATGACTTGTGATAGGGAAATTCCAATAAACTACCTATATAATAATTTATCAGCATTTCCTGTTGTTTTTACATAAGAATCTATGCGAATTTGTAGGTTCCCGTCCATCAGTTAACTTATACAGACTCTTAAAAATTACTTATAGAATTACCATTTCAAACTGATTAAAGATATACATGCAAATCCTGTTATAAACTAGTAAAGTTCAATGAGTTCTTATAGAGAATTGCGGTTTCACTATCCAATTCCAATCTTATAGACCCACATTTTTTATAAATTTCTATGAGCCATTTTTGGCAGGGAAAGTATAGTACTAGATAAACTTTTTCTTGTAAAGTTGACATTTTTAATAAAAACAATAAATTATTCTGACACAAACA
This sequence comes from Leptura quadrifasciata, assembly GCA_963675555.1. Lineage (NCBI taxonomy): Eukaryota > Metazoa > Arthropoda > Insecta > Coleoptera > Cerambycidae > Leptura > Leptura quadrifasciata. The sequence goes on along the minus strand of OY776676.1, from coordinate 73,928,701 downwards.
GGATCACTTTTATATTTATTTCCATGGCATATTCTTCAAAAAACATTAAAATTTTATAAATAAAAAAAAAGTATTTAGTTCTGTAATTTGGTACAACGTCATCAAGTTTTCCTAATAAAATTTTTCAATATTTCGCATAGAAAAGGCCCTTCACTTGATGCGGTTTTTATTTCTGTCACCAGCGCCCTCTATAAATTTTTTAAAGTCCAACATACTAAAAATAGTTTTTGGGTGATGCAAGAGCAGAATACAAAAAAATGTGTTTGTTATCCTAAAAAAGTTGCCATTTACACCGCGTTGCCGTGGATACACATTGTATATATATTGACATGATATCACTTGTACTTCAGCTAAAGAACACATTCAAATCAATTTGAGTTATGTATTGTGAATAAAATGCATCTTATTATAATAATATTTGCGGAAAATATAATGAAAGTGTGGAAAAATGGAAATTAGAGGTTTCTAGGAGACGAAAAATAATAAGAAAATTATGAAAATCGTTTGGTGGATAAATTTTTAGAGAAAGTAAATATTGGAAGATACTAGAGAAAATAGACTGTTATTGGCGAAATTGGAGTATAGTTAAAAGAAGGAAGGCAACTAGTTAAAGAATTTGAAGCAAAGAAAAAGAAAATTAATTTTTCAAAATTGTGACAAGTTGGAGAAAGAAGTTAATTATTAATTATTTTAAGGTGCAGAAAACGATTCCTAGTGGAACCGATATATCACTTGAATTGTGTAGGAGCTTGGCAAATAAGTGATACTGTGCGGCTGGAGGTTTTTATTGAGCTACGCGGACTAAAAGGTTGTAATAATAAATTTCTTGTATATCTTTTTATACTTTGGAGAGTAATTGAAAATATTTTAAATTGAAAATTTTGACAATTATTTTTATTTTTATTAACAAATTTTATTTTAAACAATCATTATCCAAATTATTTTATTTTTAGTATCGTATTTATATTTTAGCTAAATAGGGAATTTTATTTATTTTTATTTGTATCGTTCTTGCAATACACTGTTCAATTTGATTTAAATTTGTTTCATTTGCTTTGTGATTCTATATCTGTGTCTATTTTTAATGATTCCGAACTTACGACTTTGAAATTTAAATTAGAAATTATTATCGTGTGATATTTTTAACCGTCTTTGCAGCCGGATATCATAGCAGATTGGCGCCTAACTTTAGTGGCATCATTGAAAGAGCACAAAACATAAGCAATTTATTCAAATTTGAATACTGAACCAAATATTCATATATAGTCTTCTGGTTGTATGGAATTACATACAGGTAAAGTCATTAATACTGAAATAGGGGAGAGTAATGATAATGTTGTAACGCCTTATGTACAGAATAACGAGTCTGATTTGGTAGCTCTTCAAGCAACACAAGAAAGTGTAGGTGATGGTATTGCATCACAATCGCAAGATAATTCAGGGGATAATGGGGATAATAGAAATGAACAAGGTGACATGATGTCAATTCTTAGCCAGATGATGACCGAGATGAAACAACAAAATATCAAACAAAACACTGACATGAAACGACTCAATCATGAGATCGGTCGTCAGTCAGATGAACACCAAGATGAATCAACAACAGACCGAGATGAGTCAACAATATATCAAAATGGATCGCAATTTTGAAGAAATTGGGAAAACGAACGGAATAGTTAGCCAAATCCGGGAGGATTCAAATCAAGCCAGGGGAAGAATTAACCAGGTCAAGATTGATTCAAATGATTACAACATTAGTGTCACTAATCAGATTACGAATATATAATAACAGGATAGAGAGAGTATAAGGGATAATGAAACTCAAGTAAATAAGGAGGTGGAAAGCAAAGAACAGACAATGACTATTACATGCATACAGACAGACTTGCGAAACAAAAATAAATTTGACAATAACTAACGACAACAAAGACAAACAAGAACTGAGACAAATCAAATTATTATAGTAAGGAAATTTAATAAAAATGTGCGGGTGAATCCGAGAATGCCAGGTATGGAACATGCACAGAGACATTTGACAAAACAAAAATATGACAATTTACTGACACATGACATTGAAATTAAAATCTGGATTCAGAATATTTGAAAAGGATGTATGAATCGATTGAAAAGATATGAACAAAATTGTAATAGGAATAAAACAGACAGAAAACATTATACTAAGAATAGGATAATGGTTTACAAAAATAGGAAGCGATATGGAGCTAGATTTGACAAGAATTATAGTACAAGAAAGAAATAAATAGAAGCAGAAAAAGGATCGGAAACAACAACAAAAATAGACTAAGTCACAGCCAAAATGAAAATGAATAGGAAAGAATTTACAGAAAAAGTTTTGATAATAAAGATTATAAAGCATTAGTAGATTCAGCAGCGGAAATAAGTTTGATAACGGATAATACTGTCATGGAAAATCTTAAATTTTTCGGGAATAAAATCATAAATATCTCTAAGATTAATTTGAATAATACAAATGGGAAGAAATTTGCGGAATTAAATAGGTTAGTAAATGTGGATATCATTATCCAAGATTTTATGTAAATTGTGAATGTTTATTAAAGCTTAAGTTACAATTTGATGTAATTCTTGGTGCTGACATTTTGGGAAAGCAGCGGCTTTCCTACATTTTAAAAGTAAATGTTTAGAGATTAATAATAAAGTGGTAAGGTTCATTTTGCGGAAATGCCTATGAAATCCACAATGCGGAGATTTATGTAGCGACACAATCTATAAAATCCAATCAAATAATAAATCTCAAATGTCCACCAGTATGTAAAAGTCAATTATTTGTCAGTGTGAAGGTTTAAAATATTTAATTAGGCTGACAAAAAGAATCCGATGTTATAATTGGGGCAAACTGGGGTAAGTCAAGAGCTACTGTCGCCTGAGGCATCCCAAGGAAGTAAATGCCGAAGATGTAAAGAAGCAACAAGATGTAGCAAAGGTGAAAGCGGTTAAGACAAAGGTTCCAAAGGACTGGAAGAAGGAAGTTGTTAGCAAGGAACAACTGAACGATGATGAAATTGGACTAGTATTGAAGGCTAAAAAAAAGGAATCCGCCCGGAATTGAAGGACGTTTCTGGCAAAAGTGCAATGGGATTCCCTAAAGCTTGAAGAAGGACTAGGAAGGAATGGGAAGGAAGTTACCATGCGGCTAGAGATACCCAGGTGCTGTCAACAGGACTGGCGTTGGGTTGATGCCCTTATGGCGGACGTCTTCAGGAGCTCGGTACGAAGTTCTTAGATAGGTATGTGGGCACCAGTACCGACTCCAAGGGTTTACAGAAGCATCAGTGTCGAGCTGCGTTGTTTCTCAGGGCGTTTTCCCTTTGGATAGGGTTCGTGAGGGAGACCAAGGATTTGTTTTGTGTAGATGCTTACTTTATATACAGGGAAGTTGGCTCTGCCAGGGAAGGTGTTCCTAGTTGGATAATGCAAATTCTCTATAAAACACTCAGAGAAAGAGTCTCTGCTAGGGTAAGTGCCTTAGATGTAGGCAAGTGTCAATGGAATGAAAGTCACTTTTTCCAAAAACTACTATATTCACACTCTATTTAAAATATTTACAAAACGGAAAAACGATTGGATTGGATTTTAGAAAGCACTTTGTTGTAGCTAAGACGCGTTACTAGTTAGGACGTCGTGGTTAAATGGTCGAGGTGGACGATAGGTTTTGTTAAATGTGCGATGGCAAAATGGTTTAGAGCTTTTTTACTTTATACAGCCAAGGAAGCAAGCAAGATTGCTCAATATTGAAACAGAAAATGTGAAAATTTTGAAATGAAAATTATATATAACTGCTTCGGTCTAAAATGAGAAATTGTTGTTTGATGTATGAACGAAGTTTGAATCTATTTGATTTTTGGAGTTATTGACTTATAATTGCCTGAATAAATTAATTAATTTTGAAACGACTCCGGTCAAATTCCTTAAATAAGCGGCTGAGGGTGAGAAACAATCCTATATTTGAAATATTAAAAACGGATGGTAAAGAATAACCCTTATGTTATACATTTAAATCCGTCTGGAAACTGTCAAATAGGATATCCTATTTGACAATTTCGAGGCGGATTTAAATGTACGTCGTCGGGGTTATTTCTTTAACACACGTTTTTACTATTCCAAATATAGGGGTCTTTCTGACCCTCAGACTCTGATTGAAGGAATTAGACCCATTCAGTTAGTTTTCTAGGACATCCTATATGACAGTTCTAAAAGGTGGACAACGTCGTAGTTATTTTTTATCACAAATTTTATTATTTAAAATATAGGGGTGCCTCAACCTCAGACTCTTATTTAATTAATAGGGCCAGTTCAGATACTTAGCTAGAATACGGTTTATGATTATTTAATGACGCACAATATTTTACAACGTCGGGGTTATTTTCTATGATATATATTTTTATTTGAAGTTTAGGGATGTTTAGCACCCTCACACTTTTATAAAAGAAACCGGTTTTATTCAGTGCAGTTCTTACAGGGCATGATTTCTCTGTTTCATATCGTAAAATAATGTACAACGGCAGCATTATTTTTCTATGATTTTTTTTACTATTTCGAAGAAGGAGTTGCGTTTTCTCACCGTCAGTCATATTTAGTGAATAGGACAATTCGCGTTATTTTCGTATTCCCTGAGGTATTCCCTATACAATGTTTCAATATTACAACAATATACATTAAATATATTATTTTTTTATGAGGCTATTTAATTAAGGCATTTAGTTTTACTATTTCATCCCTCCTTCCGGCTTCGTATGGTTGTGCGCTGTGCCCCTCTCTTCCGCGAGGTGTTGTCTGGATTGTAAGACTCCAAAACATGCGTATTTTGGGTCTAACCATCATTACTATCCGCCTTTTAGAGTATATGCAATATTTATCTGGTCCACTGTAAAAACTTAAATTTTAAATCTAAATTTAAATGTAACTTCAGCCACGTATCTATATCAACTCTATTTTTTAAATGTTCTCAAATATCTTCGACTTGTCTTGAAATTTGCATATGTGTAATAGCGTAAGTATAGCTTTATGCCTCTAGATGTTGCCTCTTGATCGATTGTTTTGTGAATTGCTTATCATATAACATTTCTGATTTTTCGTTCGTTTCTATGGGAAGTATTTACATCTGTTTTATTTAACTATTCCTTCTTTGTGTCATCTGTTTTTACTTTTCGCTGCAATTGGTTAATAGTTCAACAAGTTGAATGTTCGACTCGCTTAGTCGATTACTTTCTGTTTGTTTCCTCTCTCTTTTTCTTACTAAGTCAGTTGCATAAGAGAGTTTTTCTATCGTTGCCTCTATCGTTAGTCCTTTTTGGTTGTATATTACTTATTGCTAATATATTTTTATTTCTAGAGAACTTCAAAAACTCGTTTTGTACACACTCGACGTAGTTTCTAGTTTGAAACATTTTGAATCTGGTGTATTGATCTATTGAAGCTTCATCGCAGTTTTCTTAATTTCTAATTATAGGTATGCATATTTTAAATTTATTTTTTGTGGCAGCAGGCTAGTTAATGTCATAAGAATTATACAGTTTCACTATGCTGAGCGTTGATTGAATAGATAATTTTTCAATAATAAAAACCTACCGATCATATCGTCGCCCCTTTCGAAATGCAAAGATTTCAACTCAACTCAAAAATAACTATGGAAGCCAAGTCCTTTTTGCAAAATTAAATGGAAAATTATAAATCGGCAATGCATTTGTTTCTTGCAGTAAATATGACTAATAAATAATTGTGAATTAGGCAACCCTGTATATATTTTTTATATTAATTTAATACCCATTAAAAAGTGTGAGCTTCTTGGAGATATGATTAAATTTACTTAGAAGATATAAAAAATTCAACACTACGTAATAGGTACACCAATCTATTAATAATTTCTGTTAGGTATATGTAACTAACAGATGTATGAAAATGAATGTGAAGAATAAACCTAATAACGCCCCACATGATGGTGGCAACATAAGACAAAAGACAAACAACCAATCAGGATTCAGAGTAGTTTAGGTGCCTAAGGCTCACCAATCAGGTAACTTGATCCACACCTGTCCAGGTGAAAGACTACTTGCATGATAGACGCTCTACTATTCTGCTATTTATATTCTGCTCTTCTGCACTGATCGCTTAACATCAACATTATAAATTAGTGAATCTAAGGAATTTCAATTAACTTGTAAAAGAATTTAATTTATGTAGGTAAATTTTTTCAAACATATATTTGTATAAATTTTTTAGCCAGTGATGTTTGTATTATAATTTTATACACATATATTGAAAGTTCTAGTGTACATATAGCAAATTAATGAAGAATATAACACCACTGAAATTTTTAAGTTAATTTATATTAATTCTAATAGTAACATAGTAGTACTATGAGCTGAAGTTATTAACATTTTGAAAATCAATAACGTACTTATATACAGAGGGTTTGGCCCATCGAGGTACAGTTGAAAAGAAGAGAGTGGGAAAATTCTTAATTTGTCACGGATTTCTAGATATTGCGTATATTTCCGAATTTTACCTAATTAGATGAGTTTTCGGGTATAAATTTTAACAAAATATTATTCAAAATGTTCATCTATTTGCAACTATTTTTTTCATAAACTTCAAAAATCAATCATCATCAATCAAATCAAAAATATGCAGTAGGCAGCATATAAATATCTGTTCTTTTTCAAATAACGCATCAAACGTAAAGGTTACAAGTTGGTAAAACTTTTTGAAAGAACTATTTCGCAAAAGGAAATTGAATTGTTCTCATCATGGAGATTAAACAAATTAAAATAATATAATCATAATTAGATATTTATTCATTATTATCTTCCGCTTCTCGGTAGTGGACACGCCTAACTTCATTTCCACCTTCATTATTTAATTTTCAGTTTGCAATTCTTACAATGAGATAGTCTCGATCTCGCATTCCATTAGAAGATACTTTATATTTTTCCAGATGTAATAATCAAGGGGGCCAAATCTGAAGATCTGGTAGGCCACAATATCGGCCTATTTCGTTATTTTCATTTGTCACTCTCATACAGTTACTTCATAATGGAGGTAGTGTCATCGTTCATCCAAGATATTAAGTGTACTTGATATTGGCAGGTGTGATCATCAGACCCACATAACAATTGAAATGCATTTTAGATTTATTTAGGTTCTATCAGTGTTTTCACCCCATAAATGTAATGAAACATTAATTTAGGTTTCTATGGTTTTATTTTTCTTTATTTTTATTTGTTAAATTATATATATATATATATATATATATATATATATATATATATATATATATGTTATAAATACCAAAACTCAAAAAGTAAAACCATAGAAACATATATGCATAAGTTTTATTAACAATTATTTTTGCAGAAAGTTAATTGCTTGAAAAATAAAATTTTCAGAGCGTATTTCCAGAACCCCTCTACAGATTTAATGCTACTTGTGCCAGTAGGCTTGGTTTAAACCATGTTCATATAGTCGCGAATCACGAAATGCGAAAGCGAATATTCACCACAAGAAATCGCGAAATTTTACATCATTTCACATACTTACGGAATTTCGCAGATATTATAGGGAATTTTCAATTTGATCTGTGCTGCCCTGTTGCAGTTCTGGGTTGACGTTTGACGTTTTTCAGTTTAAGAAGCAATATTTAAAAAGTCCCTTATTATTAAAATTAAATTAAATTATAACGGATAAAAACCATTTTTTTTATTGTTATTAATGAAACGGTGAAACAGTGAGAACATGCGAATTATTTAAGTTTAGAAAGTAGCAGAGGGTCACAATTTGGTTCAGGAAATGCAAAACACAAATAACTTTAAAAATGTTCATAGAATGTGTGTAAATGAATTCGATTATCTATTTAAAAAAGTTTCACCATTCGTAAGTAAAGTGTACAGTGTGATAACTAAAAACGTCCTACAATTAAATGATTTGAAAACTTATTACAGACTTAATATAGTTCTCCACGCGACAGGTCAGTCATACCCGTCCACTCCTTACTTTAAATGATACAAAATTTAAAGCGTAAAATTCCTTATTTATACCTATATTTATCTCTGTGGGTTTCTACTTTGTGTGCATGCGACGATGGGAATTTCGCACGAATACTCGCCAAATATTGAAATCAAGTCAAGATTCCGGCCTCCCCAAATTTAAGATTCTGCCAATTCGCAGAAATTGTTTATCCGGGAACATTCTAGTGTAAATTGACCAATCAGAACAATATTCACAAATCGTAATCCGCAATTCGCGGCTATATGAACTAGGCTTTACAATTATCTTGCATTAAGAGCAGGGACGATTTGCTAGAAACTCGTAGCTAGTACCTCTTTCGCCACCAGATGGTACTATGCGTACGGTATTTAGATTTAATTAGATTGTGGTTAGGTTATGATACAACTGCAACGACGTTGCCAAATACAAAATTCCCCGTTGCCTAAAAAAGTTTATAAAAATACTTTGAGACTTATATGCGCCCATATAAAATTAATGTTTATATATGTGTTTCCATTACTTTTTAATATATCGTTATATAATATGTACCCATATAATTTTATTTGTCATGGAATTCATATTGTTTAATAATTAAACTTTACCTTAAACTGTGTAGCGGAAAAAACCTTAATCGCCCAGGGAACTAAATGTGAACTGTAATTATATGATATAAGACTCAAGTATCAAAAGATCAATTGCACCTCTTACCTTGCTTGTTGGTCTGGGTGGCAGGGTGGTATGATGAGAGCTTTATAATAAAATATTTGCGTTGAGATTAAATCTCGAATCCAAAAATGTCTTTTAACGCGAAGGGAACTTTGTTCGGTATAATACACGAGCGACGTACGATACCAATATGGCGACCTTTTCTTCTCGTAGAGCCGCGCATGGCTTGGCGATAAGAGAATACAAAAAATCCTTTGATACCTTTTTATTCAAAAGTAGAATTTAAGCGGGCGAATTAATTTAATAAAATTAAATCAACTAAAATATAGAGCGTATATTTATTTCAAAATAAAAATAAAAAATGCGGACGAAATATACCTCTCACCTAAAATGCAAAATATTTTATAAAAATAAACAACGAAAAATCGAAATTGAATACTAATTATTAACAATAAGCAAATGATTACAAAACTAAGAACATAGCGGTAAAGGACATAGCTTGACTAGGGGGCGCTTGTAAGTACCAGTTGCAGTGCGAACCATGGCAACACGTGCAACTCCATCGACGCCAGGATACAACTCGACAATGCGGCCCAAAGACCACTTTAAAGGCGAAACTAAATTATTTTTAATTAGAATCAGTGTTCCAGGTTCTACTGAAGAAGTGGGGTCTGTCCACTTTCCTCGCTGCTGTAGGGTGTGTAAGTACTCCCTATGCCAACGATTCCAAAAATCCTGTTGTAAGCGTTGCACTAATTGCCAACGGTTCAGCCTACCAAGTGGTACGGCAGTCAAATCGTCGTCAGGAGGAGCGGTAAGCGGTTCTAAAGTTAAGAAATAACCCGGAGTCAAAGCGCTGAGATCATTCGGATCAGAACTCAGGGGAGTTAAAGGCCGAGAATTAAGTATTGCCTCGATTTGAACTAAGGTAGTGTAAAATTCCTCAAACGTTAAAACTTGTTGCCCAATTACCCTAATTAGGTGTGACTTTACGGACTTGACTCCCGCCTCCCATAGACCTCCAAAATGCGGGGCAGAAGGTGGATTGAAGTGCCACTGTACACCTTCTTGTGAGGCTGCGTTTTGCATGAATTTTAGTAATATCTTATTAGCACCGACAAAATTCGTACCACAATCACTATAGATATGAGTGCACCATCCGCGACGAGCAACAAATCTGCGAAACGTGGCTGAAAATGCATTAGTAGAAAGGTCTGAGGCAAGTTCAAGATGTAAAGCTTTTGTAGCCATACAAACGAAAAGACATACATAGGCTTTGTGGGTTTTAGCACCTCGACTTCTCCTCGTGGTCAACATGAGAGGATCCGCGTAGTCTGTACCTACTTGCAAAAATAGTTTTACCTGAGAAATTCGCGTCCGGGGCAAATTTCCCATAAGCGGCTGATATGGTTTAGGCTTAACTTCCCAACAAATGATACACTTAGACAAAACGTGGCGTATTGCACGCTTAGGAGACAATATCCAAAATTGCTGTGAAATTCAAAATTGAACGGTTTGTAAACCAACATGAAAGTATTTTACATGTATGCCTTCTATGATTAACTCTGTAAGGCGACTGCATCTAGGTAGAAGCGCATAAAATTTTTGATCATAGCTCAATTTTGATAAATAGAGTCTACCTCCTACACGCAAAATATATTTATTATCCAAAAATACATTTAATTTTCTAAGAGCTTTAGAAGGTCGCTTGCCTTGCTTAATGTTCAATATTTCTTTGGCGAATTTTAATTGTTGGGTGTGCCTAACCAAAAAGTATAAAGCATTTTGCAGTTCTATACAAGTGAGCCAGATTTTTTTCTGGATTGGATGTCGACTATTGCAAATGAAACGAAAAACATAGCCTACAATGTGTTGTATTGCAGCGAGAGAAGAATAATTCTTTAATATAGTTTCGACAAAAGTCGAAGGCGAAAAGGTACTCAAAGTTACTTTGCGTTCTTCCTCATAAACCACAGATAAATCAACATTGTCTGAGGCAAGTGGCCAAGAATTCCGAGGATATTTTTAAAAAGTGGGTCCCGCCCACCATAACAAATTTTTTAATAACTCGGATGGCAGTGAACCTCTTGATGCAACATCCGCGGGATTTTCTTCGGAAGGAACATGATACCAACATGAAGGCGAGATCTTTTCTTGGATAAGCGAAACTCTATTACTAACATACGTTTTCAATCTGTGTGGAGACGATTTTATCCAAGTTAAAACAATTTGTGAATCGGACCAGGCGTAAACTTTGTCAAAGTTAAGAGTAATGTTATAAACATTCAAAACATAAGAAAGCAAATTTGATAATAGTACGGCGGCACAAAGTTCTAGGTGGGGTATCGAAATAGTTTTCAACGGGGTGAGGTGACTTTAGATTTTGCACAAACAAAATAGGTATTAGTTTCTTTGGTATCTTTATTGAAAAAGCGAAAATATATCACAGCCGCATATCCCTTTGAAGAACTGTCACAGAATTCATGTACTTCACTCATGTGAAAAGTATCATCCATTACACGGCGGGGTAACTGAAATTTAGACAACAACGGTAATTCAGATTTGAACTAATTCCAACGATTAAATACATCATCTGGTGGTGGCGCATCCCAATCCAGGCCTAAACACCATAAATGTTGTATTAACAGTTTAGTAAAAAATGTAATAGGAGCTAGTATACCAAGCGGGTCAAAGACACGAGCTAATTGGGACAAAATATTACGTTCTGTACATGGTCTGTCAAGTATATCGACTTTATATGATAACGAATCACTTCCGGGATGCCACTGTAAACCTAACACTTTCAAAGAATTATCTACGTCAGTATCGAATGAGAGGGCGTTTGTGCATAAATGCGAATCAGGCAAATGTGACAGCAAAGATGTATCATTACTAGACCACATCCTCAACTCAAATCCACCTCTATGCAAAAGATCAATTAACTGTGTTTGAAGTGCGCGAGCCTCTGCAAGTGACTAACAACCGGTTACTATGTCATAGCGAGATATGGAGCAGAACTAACTCCATATGTGACAGTATTTAATCTAAAATCTTGTATAGGTTCATTAGGAGAAAACCGCCACAAAATTCTTTAATAAGCTTTATGATCAGGATGAATCAAAATTTGCCGATACATCTGTTTGATGTCGGCAGTAAACACAAAGCGATGTAATCTAAAATTCAACAAAATAGTTACTATATTTTTTTGCAATTTAGGTCCTACTAATAATGTATCATTAAGGGAAAATCCACATGGCGATTTTGCAGAAGCGTTAAATACTACCCTTAATTTCGTCGTCGAACTTTCAGGTTTCAATATACAATGATGCGGAATGTAATAAGTATGTGGCGTCGTAACATATTCAGAAACGGGTTCCATATGACTTAAGTCTAAATATTCTTTCATAAAATTTTTGTACTCTTCATAAAGCGTGGCATTTCTAATTAGGCGGCGTTCTAAAGACAAAAATCGATTTAGGGCGAGCGGGCGTGTATCATCGAAGGAGGGCGTACTATCTCTAAATGGAAGTGAAACTACAAATCGACCACTATCATCTCTGAAAAAGGTATCTAAAAAAAAATTGTTCACAGAAAACGTCTTCTGGGGATGCTGTTTCTACATGCGGTACAGTCTCTAATTCCCAGAATTGTTTGAGTGTATTGTCCAAAGAAATTGTTTCAGCGGAACAAAAATAAGATTCTACTGGCGGTAAGGAAGAATTTTATGCCCTAACCAATATAATATAGCCGAAAATTGTATTTAATGCAATTGGCTCATCGATATTACCAGATAGCTGACCATTAAGTAATATTTGAGGAAAAATATCAGCACTCAATAAAACGTCAATAGCACCAGGACTATGGAAGTGTGGATCGGCTAAACGTAAATTCTTTATATGAGACCACGTTTTAGTGGACACATAAGACATGGGCAATTTATTACAAATTTTTTGCAAAATAACTGCGTCTACATTCAACATAGGTGAAAGTTGCCCAATAGGGCGCAAACTAATAGTTACTCCTCCAGAACGCGTTGTGGTTTCCATTTGTCCTAAACCCTACACCGAAAGCGACAAATTATAGCGCGGCAAACCTAAACGATTGACACATTTTTGAGTTATAAAAGAAACTTGTGAACCAGGATTTATAAGTGTTCTAACCTTTTGAAAATTACCATGACTATCTAAAACTTCTACAAGCGCATTGGCAAGTAAAACATTAGTTTTTTGGTAATAACCCAGTGAGGGAATTGACAGGCTCTAAAGTTGATGGAGACTCTACAACTGTTTCAAGTTGCGTAGATGGCGCATCTCGTTTATTAAAGTGCAATAAAGTATGGTGCTTTTGCTTGCATTGACGACATACAGACGTTGAATTACAATTTTTAATCATATGAATATCACTTAAGCAATTAAGACACAAACGAGAATTTTCTACAAATTGAAACCGTTCTAATTGAGTTTTTGCGACAAAAATCGGACATTTATAAAGCATGTGATTATCTTTGCATAAACTGCAAGTCACATTATGCGTCTTAACGAAAAACGAGGAACTAGGCGTGTTACGATTTTGTGATTTTTGTTTAAAATCAACTTTCTTATTTTTAGGCGTTTGTAATCCAAATGTTAAAGTATCTAAAGCTATACAATGTTTATTCAAAAAATCTACTAGTGCAGAGTAAGTCGGAATTTCAAGAGAACCATGTTGAATTTTAAAACGTGTAACAGTGGATGAATCTAAACGTTTCAACAGCATATTGACTAAAATAAAATCCCACTCGTCAATAGGGAATTCTAAATTCTTCAAGGCTGCCAAATTTTCCGAAAATATATCTAAGAGTCTTCGAAGACTATTAGGTTGTTCAGATGTCAATTTTGTACTATTTTCAATTTCCGTCCAATAAGCAACAGCCAGTAAACTCTTATTGGAATATCTGTCTACTAAATTATTGTAAGCGGTTTCATAATTATCTGATGTCATTGGTAGCTATTTAACTAATGAAAGAGGAGGTCCACTTAAAGAAGAAATCAAATAATTAAACTTTTCAATACTACAAAGGCTACCATTTTCATGAACTAAAGCGTTAAACATATCTATAAATGTAGGAAATAATTTAATATCCCCATTAAATTTTACTAATTCAACTTTTGGGAGTTTAATATTTGAACTTTGCGTTTCTGGAACATCTACATCTCGCGTTTCATTCAAAATATTTTCAAAAATATTCGCGTAAATTGTTCTGATCGAAAAATACTCTTTATCAAAAGTTTGACGAATAGCGTCTTCATTCAGTAAATTTGCGTCCTCAACAGTAGCCGGTAAAGCAAGCAAGGCATAGTGCTGCTTGCTAAACTCCTCCTTGATATTATCAATTTCAGAAAAACGTAATTTAAATAATGTGTGACTAGTGCGATCACCAACTGCGGTTTGCGCTACCTTATATAATTCATGAAGTTTATTCACTTGTGTGGTACGATAGATTGTACATCTTTAATTTTATCTGCAATTCAGGTTGCCATGTTGACTGTGAAATGTTTTGTAGAAATGTATGTAGTTCAAGTAAACAGGCAAAATTTTACTATAACCGGTGGGACTCCAATCCAAATGATCCCCACTCTTTACTGTCAAAACGCGCAGCTACAAATTACTGAAGTGCGCGCGCTAGTCAAGCTGAAATGATCTTTAAATGCTTTCAGATGGTCGATACAAAGACTACCAAATCAATATGGTAGAAAATAATTGACTGTGAAATAATGTAACGCGATAAAATAAATATACACCCAATATGGAAATTTAAACAAACTACTAATGTTGAAATGATTAAAAAACTAAATTAAACACAATGAGGCTCCTTTATTGAGAATATTTATCTTTCTATGACAACTAAATTTGATAGAAAATAAGAAAATTATCAAATAAATACTAAATGCAGTTAAACAAAAAACCAATCCGTTGGTCGAAGAACCAAAAAAATGTAGTGGAAAAAACCTTAATCGCGCAGCGGAACTAAATGTGGACTGTAATTATGTGATATAAGACTCAAGTATCAAAAGATCGATTGCACCTCTTACCTTGCTTGTTGATCTGGGTGCCAGGGTGGTATGGTGAGAGCTCTCGAACCACCTGTGGGACGTCAAGGTTGACACAGCCTCTGGACACTTTCACCCTAATTTGACAGTTCATATAACCACAGATAAAACAATAAAATATTTGCGTGCAGATTAAATCTCGAATCCAAAAATGTCTTTTAATGCGAAGGAAACTTTGTTCGGTATAATACACGAGCGACGTACGATACCAATATGGCGACCTTTTCTTCTCGTTGAGCCGCGCATGGCTTGGCGATAAGAGAATACAAAAAATCCTTTGATACCTTTTTATTCAAACGTAGAATTTAAGCGGGCGAATTAATTTAATAAAATTAAATCAACTAAAATATAGAGCGTATATTTATTTCAAAATAAAAATAAAACATGCGGACGAAACAAACTGTAATAATAATTTCACATTAGAAAGCAAATATAACGGGTCCGGCAGATTGAAGTACCCATTTTAAATTGAGTTTTTTTATTAATGACTAAATTTTTATTCAAAAATTAAACACAAGGTTCTTGAAGAACTAGGGAAATTTTATCTTTTAAATATTACATCAGTCAAATGACCTCCTCGCTGCTGACACTCTTGAAACCTAGCACAAAAGTTTTTTATCGCCCGGTCCAACACTTCAATTTGGGATTGCGTTAATTTTTGTCCGAATATTATATTTTAGTTGTTCCAAAGTTTGCGGTCGATTAGAAAAGACTTTTGACTTTAAGTACCCCATACCTCTCATAAGTTGAGAGATTCGGCCAGTTGCTGGTCGCAAAATTGTCATAGAATCCCTAGCAGTGTGGAAAGTGGCTCCGTCCTGCTGAAACCTTATTCTTTGGATATGTCCACACCAACATCACGAAGTTGTTGTTACGAATGTTACGTTGTGATGTAACAGTAATCGTCAAATCACTTTCCCCAACGAAGAACGGCCCGAAAATTCCAAAGGTGGTGGATACTGTATACCACACAGGCACACAGTAACTTTTTTCTATGAAGCGGCACTTTGTGCAATTGCAGGGAATTTTCCGTTGCCCAGTAGCGGACGTTCTGTTTGTTAACATATCCGGAGAGATGAAAATGAGCTTCATCTGACATCAGCAAGCAATCAACGATATTCGGTTTTCAGCAAAAATGCAAAAACCAACGAGTGTTCCAAAACCTTGAGACAGAAGTTTTTGTACTTGTAGGGATAGAAGTGTAAGTCTTTCAGAATGTGACGATAACTACGGTTCGAAATATTGAGTACTAATGCTTGTCGTTTCGCAGATCGTTTAGGACTTCGTAGCATAGCTAGTTGCGCTTACTATTTCAGTTCTTCCTTTTGGTCTTTCTCTGGCACATGAAGCAGTACTGCGAAACTTGTGTACCCACTTTTTAATTGTTATTCGACTAGGAATTGGATGTCGTGGATTTAATTGAAAGTGACGACGAAATAAACGGTGGGTAATTACAATAGAATAGTAATTTATTTAAATAAGCTTCAACCGCAAAAGAACGTTGAATATTTGGCCAACGCTTCGTATTCACAGCTAAACTCATATTTCCCGCAAACGCTTTGATAGCTGTCTTAAATTTTCATTTATCGCGAAAATATGGCGACTTGATTTGAATTTATATCTCATTATATTATGACATGAATTTATTTTTAAAATGGATACTTCATTCTGCCGGGCCCGTTATTACAAAAATAAACATAAAAACTCATTTATCAAATGACAAATAAATGAGGGATGTATAATTATAGTGAATCGCTAATCCATAATAATGTTTATGGTGTTGCCTATTCTTGTTATTTTTAGTGTAGATATTAGACGTTGTCAAAAATGTTATAGTTAGGCGGGGAAGTTAGATCTAAGTTATGTTAAGGCAGCATGGCTAATTGACATGCAGAGTGTAGTTCGATTGTATTACTAGAATTGTGTCTATTGTGGATATCAACACAAGGTCAATCGGTGTCCGGTATTTAATAAAATCTGTGCGAAGTGTTAAAAGAAAAATAATTTTGCTAATATGTGCAAGAGTGAACCTAAAGATGAAAACAAAGACAAACATAAGAAGAAAATGCATGGAATTGTGAAAGAAGCTCAAGAAAATGAAGGAGAAAGTGATAGTGAGTCTAGTGATAGTGTTGAGAGTAGTGGAAATGAGTTTTATGTTGATTCTGTGTACAAAGAGGCAGGGTCTATTTACAAGAGTGGCGCTGGCGCAGAAAGAAGTTGAAAACCAGAAGTAATTATAAGTAAGTTTGTTAGTTTTAAGTTGGATACTGATGCAGAGATGAGTAGTTTTCCCTTTGCATGTATTAAAATTGCTTGATCGTGGTATTGAACTAAGTAAAACTGACATCTCACTAATATCGTATGGCAGTTCTAAATTTAAAATTAATACCGTTAGTGAAGTAAGATCGACTTGCATAGTTAATGATATTTCACAAGAAAATTTGTTTATTATTGTTAATGCAAAATGTCAGTTACCTTTGTTAGGTCTTCAAGATTGCATTAGATTAAATTTAGTTAAGGGAATACACCAGTTAAGTTGTAGCTATAAAGTGAAATTTAAAAGTATTGATGATATTATTAAAGAATTTCCTAAAACTTTTGAGGGTCTAGGGAAATTTCCTACTAAACATCACGTTGTAAAAATGGAGTAACTCCAAAAATTACGTCTATTCACAGGATCCCAAGAATTTTGCATGATCGTCTAAAACAAAAGCTAAATAACCCTGAAATAAAAGGCATTATCAACAAAATAGATAAGCCTATGGAATTGCTAAATTCCCTAGTAATAGTTCAAAGAAACAATGGTGATTTACGGTTGTGTTTAGATCCTAAACACTTAAATAAGGTAATCAAAAGGGAATATTTTCTAATACCTTCATTGGAAGAAATCTCATTAAAATTGAGTGGCAAGCAATATGGTTATTGGCAAATTGAACTTGACCCTGGAAGTGCTGAGGTTTGCATCTTTGGTACATCTCTTGGCAGATACCAGTTTTTGAGAACGCCATTTCGCACCTGAGGTGTTTAAAAAAATATATGAGCTGTTTGGAGACATTGAGGGAGTTGGTTTATATTTTGATGACTTGATTTGTAACTGGGTCAACTGAAATTGAATATGACAATTTAAAATTGGTATTGCAGAGAGCATCAAGGTATAACATTAAGTTTAATAAATCGACAATTCAGTTTAAGCAGCCGAGTGTTAAGTTTCTAGGACAAATATTTTCAAAAAATGGTATCTCATTAATTAAAACTTATGTAAAAGCAATATTAGATATGAGAGGTCCTGTCAACAAACCTGAATTGTTAAGATTTTTGGGTATGGTCAAGTTTGTAGGTAAATTTATACCAAATCTCTCGAAAATTACTGCACCACTATTTAACGAGAGATGATGTCCAATGTCAGTGGAATAACGATCAGAAATCAACTGTAAGTCAGTTAAAAAGTTTGCTCACAAATTCTGCAGTACTCACCTTTTTCGATCCAGAGAAAGAAATCTTGATTGAAACTGATGCATCAAAAGATGGATTGGGTGTCTGTTTGCTGCAGGAAGGTCATCCTGTAGCCTTTTCTTCTAGGAGCCTTAGTCAAACAGAGCAAAAATATGCTCAGATTGAGAAAGAGACCTTGGCAATTATTTTTGCTGGTCAAAAAATTTCATTTATTCATTTATGGGTTAGATGTAAAAATTCAAAGTGACCATAAACAGTTGGAAACTATTTTTAAGAAAGATTACAGTCGATCTCGCCATGAATTCAAAGAATGCGTTTAAAAATGTTAAATTATCGAGTAAATGTGTTATATAAACCTGAAAAAATTATGTATATTTCTTATGCGTTTTCGAGAGCTTATCTCAATCAGAATGGTCTCGAGTCAGACTCGGAAATTTAATATGCTGTGCATGCTATAGTTAATTACGTCCCAATGTCAGAGAACAGAAAAAAAACAATTTAAACAAAAGACTCTTAATGATCCCCAATTGAAAATAGTCATACATTTTATCAATGAGGGATGTCCTACTCCAAAATATAAAATACCACATAGTGTTAAAATTTATTTGAAACTTAAAGAAGTTATAGAAATTCGCCTCTTAAGAATATGGGTTATTCCCCATCTCAATTGTTAAATAGTAAGAGATGTAACACTAAAGCTCCAATGTCCAGCGACAGTGTGCATCGAGAGGTGACCGAGTGCAGACGTACCGAGCCAAGAAAGTGCACAGTGAAGTGGCAGCCCCACAGTTAGTGTCGTCGTCGACAGTTCTAAGAAGAGGAAGTACACACGTCTTTTTCAAGACGGTGTACTATAAAAGATAAATAAAGTCTCCCTCCCTTGGAGACACCATTTTTACTGTTATTAATCATAACTTTTTCCCATAATATTATAGGTATTCCCTTGCAGGACACCCACAGCGACGTTACCGTGGAGGACGGTAGCATGGACTACAGCGAAGACAAAATGTCCCAGAGCGGTAGCTCCCGAGGGGGTACCCCAACCCCAAGGGATGACAAAGAGACGATAAAACGTCTCACAGAGGAGAACAAAACCCTCAGAAAGAAAATAGAGGAGCTCACCGAGAGGTTGGAGCTAATGCAGAGGGAGCAAAAGTCCCAGCACGAAGAACTTCTGCGTGCGATTCGAGGAGAATCGCAAACGCGGAAGCGGAAAAACCCACCCGCCACTAATACGGACTCCGACGAAGAGGCCCCTAAGGCGGCAAAGAAGGTGGCTGAAGAGCCCCTCAAGTGCCCCCCAGAGCCATCCAGACGAAGCAGATCGGGATCTAGAGCTCCCCAGCAGGAGGCTAACGTCCCCAGACAAAACGCCAGGACAGAGGAGACTGAGGCCCCTCAAACAAAAACAAGAAGCCAGCGCATACCGCCGGTAGTGCTGAGAAACAAGGAGACATGGACAACGGTGAGCCGTCGTCTAACCGAAACCGGCATTAACTTTAGCAAGGCTAAAGTTACCGCGGAGGGAATCTCCATCGAGCCCGCGACATCCGAAGATTATCGCAAGATGACTAGGATGTTCGCAAACGAGAAAAGGGAGTACCACACGTACACCCTGCCAGAGGAACGGCTGCTACGTGTAGTCATCAGGGGGATCCCGAGCGGCGTTACTTGTACAGAGGTGGCAGAAGACCTCCAAGACCAAGGTTTCGCACCTACCGCAGTGCAACGGATGACGTCCAGACGGACGAAACAGGAGGTGCCACTCGTACTTGTCCTAGTCCCACAGGACCAGGACAAGATACTCCAAGTCACGAGGTGCTGCTCTCTAGTCGTAAGGACAGAGAGACAGAGAGCCAAGGTAGCGGCATCCCAATGCCACCGCTGCCAGCGTTTCGGCCACGGACAATCCAGGTGTACCGCGCAGCCGAAATGCGTGAAGTGCGGCGAGGCACACCGGACGACTGACTGCAAGAAGAAGGCAGACGAACCGGCCAAGTGTGCGAACTGCCAAGGGGCCCACCCGGCCAGCTACAAGGGGTGTCCAAAATACCCCAAGCAATCAGCCAGCGCCACTCAAAGGCCGGTACAGAGGCCGACGACGACCTCAACAAAGAAGGGCGGCGTAGCGCCAGGCACTAGCTACGCAAAAGTAGCCCAGAGCAAGGCAGGACAGAACACCGTCCCTACCTCAAAACAACAAGCATCGCCAGAGGCCAAAAACCTCACAGCGGTGCTAGCACAGATGCAACAAATGTGCTCAGCGATGAGTGCATTTTTTGCTCAAATGCCAAACTTTACTAATCTGTAATGCCTTTACAGATTAAACCGGAATCCCTGCAGATGGCGGCCTGGAATGTAAACGGCCTGCAACAAAGGAGACTTGAAGTCGAAGAGCTCCTGACCAGGTACGATATAGACGTCATGGCACTGCAGGAAACCAAGATGACCCCGGCCAAGGAGATCAACTTCCCAGGATACCACACGTACAGGATGGACTGGGTAAACATACCTCGGCGACCCGCAAGAGGAGTGGCTCTACTCGTTAAAAAGACCATAGCCCACCATCCGACGGTACTACCTGAGCTAGAAAATATGAATGCCACCGCCGTAGTAGTGTCCACAGCACGAAACGGCGACGTCCAAGTGGTTTCATGTTACCAGCCACCCCACAGCACGCTAACCGAGGGGGATCTGGACGCAATTCTACCCGCTAGGACACAGGTCGTCGCAATTGGTGATTTTAACGCCAAATCCCAGCAATGGAACAGCGGCGTAACCAACACTCGAGGACGAGAACTGCTGCGGTTCCTGGGACAGCACGCCGGCGAACTGCTGGTGGTAGGACCAGTCCAGCCCACCTTTGACAACGGTAGAAACAGGCCAGACGTACTGGACATAGCCATCCTAAAGGAGATGACCCTCGAAGCGGAGATCTCCACCAGAACGGAGGGATCTACCGAGCACAACCCGATCTTCCTAACTCTAGGAGGACAGGCGGGTGACGACAACGCTACCTTCACGAAGCGACGAACGGACTGGGAATCGTACCGGCTGCACCTGCAGCAGTACATTGCACAAATTCCCAGGCTAGATATCGTGGGGGACGTTGAGAGGGCCGTCATTACCCTAGAGGAGCAGATCCTGGGAGCAATAAGGGCCAGCACGACAGAAACAGAAGTAAGAAGACACTCAGCACCGATGGCGAACCTACAAGAGGTCACCAGGCAGCTGATAAGGGATAGAAGAAGCGCCAAGAGACGGGCTCAGAGGACGAGGCTCCCCGCCGACAGAAGGGAGTATAATGTCCTCAGCCGAAGAGTGAAAGCCGCCCTCCAAGAACACCTTCAGGAGGGGTGGCAACGCCACCTTCACTCGATCCACAGGACAGAAGTATGTGGAATACCCAACGTGCCCTGCGAAACCGGAGGAAACCTATACCCCCGATTCACGGAGAGCGAGGGAGGATCGTCTACACTAACCAGGAAAAAGCCGAGGCGTTTGCCGACAGCTTAGAACTGCCGTGTAGAGAGAACGAGCTCGATGACGAGGACGAGGACTGGGTGGACGATGTCGAGCGCAGAGTACGTAGGATCCACCGCCTGCCTGATGACGACCACATCCGCCCGACTACCCCCGAGGAAGTCAAGGAAATCCTTAGGAGCCTAAAGCCGAGAAAGGCTCCGGGATGTGACAAGATAGGAAACATCGCTCTCAAAAAGCTACCCAGGAAAGGAGTAGCGGCGCTAGTCAACATCGTAAACGCGATGTTAAGGTTACGGCATTTTCCAGCCAAGTGGAAAAAGGCCGACGTCATTATGATCCCTAAACCAGGGAAAGAACTAATTTTCCCGTCTTCTTACAGGCCCATCAGCCTCCTCCCAGCCATGAGCAAGGTTGCAGAACGGGTCATCTTGAAGAGGCTCACAGAAAAGACAGAAGAGCTGAATATCATCCCGGATGAACAGTTCGCGTACCGAACAGGACATTCCACCGAACTCCAAGTACTTCGCCTCACCGAGGAGATTACTAAGGGGTTCAACCAGCGGCAAGTAACCGCGGCGCTGTTCCTAGATGTTACCAAAGCGTTCGACAGGGTCTGGCACGACGGCCTCCTAGCTAAAATGATGAGTATGGGTTACCCCATCGAACTCGTCAAACTAGTGAGGTCCTACCTGCACCGCAGACAGCTAAGGGTCAAAATCTCGGACCAACTCTCCACTTACAGGACCGTGGAGGCGGGAGTCCCGCAAGGTTCGGTGCTGTCACCGCACCTGTTCGCTATCTACACCTCAGACCTCCCCAGGACCGACCACACAGCCCTGGCCCTGTATGCAGACGACACAGTAATAATTGCCAGATCCTGGAAAGCCAGGAACGCAACCAGAAAACTCCAGGAAATGGCCACACTCCTGGAAGAATGGTGCACGAAGTGGAAAGTCGCCGTCAACGCCGACAAAAGCCAAGCCATACTCTTCAGACGAGTGCGGAAAGAAATTCCCACAGGACACGTCTCCATGAACGGCGAGGACATCCAATGGCACGACACCGTCAAATACCTTGGCGTAGTCATGGACAAAAGCCTAACGTGGAGACAGAACACGGACGCTATTACAGCCAAGGCGCGGCGCACAAGAGCCCTCATCTACCCGATGATGGGAAACGGTAGCCGTCTCAACCTGAGGAATAAGCTCACGCTTATCAAAACCCTCATCAGGCCGCAGCTGACGTACGCCTCGGTAGCGTGGGGTTACCAGGCAAAGTCCTACATGAAGAAAATCCAGGCAGTGGAAAACATCGCCCTCAGGACGGCGGTCGACGCACCATGGTACGTGAGAAACGCAGACATCGTCAGAGACCTGGAGTACACCACGGTCACTGAAGTCATCCGGGAACGAGCGAAGAAGCTGTACACCCAAGCAGAGGAGCACGGGAACCCGCTAATCAGACAGGCCACTGATTACGACCCTGCCGACGCCCCGAGGCACAAACGGCCGAGGGTACAGCTTCTGGACAACGGGTGAGTATAACTTATATTTCCCGCTAACCGATCTGTTTCAGATACCCCAGGACGGACCACCACTACCAGAGACATGACGTTTTTCTACCCAAACCCAACCTCCTTGCGGGCGTCGGACAACATACCGTCCAACGCCCGTTGTCCTACCTGCTCCGTGGAGTCCGAAAGTGCTAAAAAAGCACTTAGGGTCTCCACACTCCCGAGCTACACAGCTCATATCCTTACCTTTCCGATGATCCGGGGTAGGACACACCTTTACTGTGTCCTACGTACCGGCAGTCAATCCCAGCCAAAACTTCCTAAAACCCAACTAGACCGATGACTACCCACGGGGGTGACAAGCTGGCGAAGAAAGAAAATATCAAGACAAGAAGAGCGCCAGAAGAGACCTCTGCCAGCGAGGTTGAAGAGCCAGGACCAGGGGAGGTCCGCAGAAAATGCCACGACACATCTCGCATTTGCGGGCTGGGTCTGGTAGAAGTAAGCGGGCCCACCTATCACGAAGGCCGGTCCAGGTCTACAGAGATAATCTAGGAGCAAAGAGTAGTAGTCCTACTCGGCCCTAGTTATCGAGACCGTCATCAAGCCAATGGATATTGGCGCCAATGTCCAGTGAGTTATTGTATGCCAGTCTATGTAGAAATGTTAATGAAAAATTGAAACAAAAACGTAATAGGAATAAAAGTTTTTCATAGAAATTCTAAAGTTTAAGGCCCTTAGAAAAGAACACGGAAGTGACTGTATTTACATAGAACAAATACATGGGAGCCCGGTAAAGTTATAAGTAATGATATAGCCTCAAGGTCTTATAATGTTCTAGATACTGATGGCAATATGATCAGAAGAAGTAGAATCTATTCAAGAGAGTCACAAAACTTATATAAATTGTGTAATGCCGATCTTGTATTAAATAGTGAGTTGTCTGCAGATGAAATTTCTGAAAATAAATTCTCTAATCATGAAAGACAGGCTTTTGATAGTAAGGCCATGTATAGCCCGAGAGAAACTAAATGTGAACCTACCACTGTCAAGATTAAAAATAATCCTCCACAATGTGTCAGGGCCTATTATAAAGAAACCTAATAGGCTAGACCTTTAAGGGGAAAGATATATAATATCGTGAATCGCCAATCCATAATAATGTTTATGGTGTTGCCTATTCTTGTTATTGTTAGTGTAGATAATAGACGTTGACAAAAATGTAATAGTTAGGCGGGAAAGTTAGATCTAGGTTATGTTAAGGCAGCATGGTTAGTTGACATGCAGGGGGAGTGTAGTTCCATTATATTACTAAAATACTTGTGATTGTTATCAACAAATACTATACATCTCTCTGTGCTTAATTGTGATCCCCAAGTATCAGTATTTTACAAGGGATGTTTATTACAGCTGACAAGGTAACAGTGTGTTCTCGCATTTTCAAAGGCTACCTTGGCGTAATTAATAAAATTTTATCAGACTTTATTTAGTTTATTTCCGGGAAAAGATGTATCGGCAGAAGCGGCTCTAAGTATTAAGTATCGCGTATTACCTTGTAATTATTTTGTGAATCTCGTAACATTCAAAGTTAATACAAAGAAATTATTCACTCTTTTTTACTATACCAACCATATATTAATTATATTAATAATAATAGGTTTATTAGTTCAACAGACATATTATAAGTCCATATAAAGGACATACATTACAACTATAGTCGAGGCAAGAATTCAAGCGATGCACGTCACAGATCGATTCTTTAAATAAGACAATACTGCTAAGAATCATGAAGCCCCATTAAACTATACCTATTTCTGAAAAAAGCTTAATAAGTGGTTGTCAAGAATTACTCTTTTAAAAGTAATTAATGATTAAAAATTATGTTAGTATTAAAATTTCTTTAATTATATCACTCGTGACGTGCATCGCTTGAATTCTTGCCTCGACTTTATAACTAAATAGTGTATTTTTGCAATTATAAAGAGAAAGGAAAGAAAAAACAACCATATTCGTGCCACATTATAAGACTATAATAAACTATGGTATTTTATTATGTATGCTATCTAGCTTTACGGAGAATTCCGATACATGCTAAAGATATTTTAACCTATATACACTTTCTTTATTTTATTTTATGTGTATTATATTCAGTCTTGACATAACTCTGCAGCAAGTCACTTGCACCAAAAATTATTAACCATTAAATTCATTTGTGAAAACTATTGTTTTTTAAAAACTGGTTTTCGGGCCCGAGGTGTATTTCTGGCACAGCCGGAACGGATTTTTCGTAGGACATCCTTGTGGACAATTCTTGAGTTTCAACTCTTTAACGAAAAAGTGAACAAAAAACGATTTATACCAGGTGCAATGAAAGTAAACTCCATTGTGGAATTTCAAGTGACCAGAGAGCCGATGCAACCACACATCGTGTCAATGTTGTATGTAGACTTTTTTTAGTTCATGTCAGACTCCTCTATTTCCATTGCTACAACTAGTGAAAACAATTCAGATATAGAGTTAGGATTAGTTAAATTTTACAACAAGCTAAAGATCAAAGCAAGAAGCTCAAGTAGCAATTCAAATTACTGTTTGAATTGCTACTTGAGCTTCTCAAATAATTTAATTTCAAATACAAAAATGGCAGTACCAGCACCAAGAGCAGTATCTGCATTAGACATTAAGAATTTATCTGTAATTCCAAACTTCGATGGAAGTCCAAATAAGTTAAGTAGGTTTATAAATGTTTCATGAGTCATTACTCAATTACTATTATGATATGACAAATATCGAAAACTTTCAAAATACGCTTTTGATGAACGGTATTTTAAATAAGTTAAACGGACGAGCAGAGGAAGTTATCGTTATAAGTGGTGGCACAACTTGGGAAGATATTAAAAATATTTTATTGCAAAATGTCGGTGATCAGAGGGACGAAACTATTTAAACCAATATCTAGTCAATTTAAGGTAAAAAATTAATGAAACGCCGTACCAGTACCACGAGAGAGAGTACTTCATTTAATAAATACTATTTGCAATTATGATACTTAGCATTCATTGGTTGCCGAACGCGAATATAAACGGAATTTTTTTTACAAAACAAGCATTAACATTTCTAGCCCGACTTAGGGAGCCGTTAGGTTCAACAATTCGAGCAATGAGACCTTGCTCAAGCCTTGCAATTCATTACCGAGTAAGATAATATTAAATGACTTCAAAGATCTTAGCAGCCGAATATTCAAACTAATAGAAACCCGGACCTCAATACCAAAATCCTAGACCACCCCAAAATCAACAAAATTACTACCTTCAAAACCAAAAAAAATATTACAATCCCAATTATTCACAAAACATGCAACCAAGACCAAGACATTTGCAACAACAGAATATGCAACCAAGACCCATAACTTATCCTCAGCAACAGAGACATTCATAATTTCCCCATGAACCTGTAAATTTACAGAAACATCCAAATTCACCAGTGCAAAAATATCCAACAAATGCACAGACATGTTTGGAGACCGAATTCCAACGTCCCACAAAATAGACCAAAACCTATGAATGCTTCAACCCGAAATACGACCTCCCAATTCAGACGACCTTACTAAAACAATGCTCACCAAAATAATGGTCTAGGACTAAGCAGAATACCAGAACAAATGTATAATACCGAACACTTTGATAATCAATCACTTGACGAGACATCCGAATATTCATACGATGACGAAGAAACGTACAAATATTCATGTCCTGACGAGGATTTCCACTCTGAAAATTTTCAGGAGGACCTCGATCCACCCAACGAGACATAATCGAGTGTCACATGTCCACAGACAAAAAAGAGTTACCCTACATCCAAATTTCTAACCCCTATTAAAACTTTTAATTGGCACAGGCAGTACAAAATATTTTTTAAGTTCTGAAATTGCTTCAAAATATTATTATGAAAATTTCACACCTCTACTTTTTAACCAATAAGATACCTTAATTTTCAACAAACTGTTTCCATACACTTGATTTTGATTTTCGGGTGTTATATTTTGAATTTCTTGTCTAATTACTTGTTGATTTTCTTTACCAAATCGCGACATTTCGCTATACACTTATTAAACTCAACGTATAGACCTTTTAAACTAGTAATTATTAAGCTTTGTGACAGAATCGGTTAAACAAAAATGACAAATCAACATATGTCAAAAACAACAATACCCTGGCCAACTTGACAAGCAGTGAAATTAATTTAAAATGCCAGGTTGGATTAATAATTTTTTTCCAAATTATGGTGTTAAGTGGTGTGAAATTTTCTTACCGAATACCACGCAAGCTTAAATTATTCCTGGAAATAATTTAAGCTCTTGTGATATTATAAGTGATAAATTTTTTTATGAACCTTTTACTGTATCCAACGTATTTCAGACGTCATCTCACAATTACTGTTCGGAAATTCCAATTTTTCCCGAATTTAATCAAAATGACAGCATAAAATTTTACCTATTTAAGTTTCATAATATTTATGACAGACTCATTGAACTCGACAACATAAAACTTTTGAACGCGCATTTAGACTTTGAAAACTCAAAATTAATAACGCCAAGATGCAAAATTCCGATTTATTACCAGGAATCCGAAAAAAAATCTATTGGAATTAAAAATTGACCCACACACCCGAACTATGATTAAAGTCCTGGTCAGTCGAAAATTTGGTGACGTAATTGTTCCGCACCAACAAATTCAAAATTGTGAAATTCCTGAAACATTATCAACCGCAGAAAATGGATTAGCTTTGGTAGAAATTAATAATGAAACCGATAAGAAAGAACCTAGTAATGTCAAACCCAATAAAAACAATTGCTATTATGGAAAATAATTATGAACTTTACCATGCGGATGCATCTACGTAAAATTACGGTCAAAAATTGGATATGGAAAATTTAATTCGCACAGCACATATGAATTCCGAGGAAGGAGAGCAAATTCTTCAATTATGTAAAAAATATTCAGACATTTTTCACACTGAAAGTCAAACTATAACTTTCACGAACCAAATTAAACATAGCATAAAAACAAAAGACGAAACACTGGTTTACACTAAATCTTATAGGTACCCTTTTGTTCATAAACCGGAAGTTGAACGACAAGTTAATTCTATGCTCGAACAAGGAATCATATGCCCAAGTAATTCTCCATGGTCATCACCAATATGGATAGTCCCTAAAAAACGGATGCTTCAGGCAAGAAAAAATGGCGAATCGTAGTTGACTACAGGAAAGTTAATGAAAAAACCATCGACGACCGATACCCGCTACATAACATAACGGATGTTTTGGACAAATTAAGGCGTTGTAACTATTTTTCGACACTTGATTTGGCAAGTGGATTTCATCAAATAGAAATAAACACGGAAGACATCCCCAAAACTGCATTCAACGTAGAAAATGGACACTATGAGAGACTTAAAAACGCACCCGCTACATTTCAATGCGTAATGGATAACATCCTGTGCTGATTACAAAATGAAATTTGTTTGGTATACCTTGATGACATCATCATATACTCCACATCGCTACAGGAACATTTGGTCAACTTATCCAACGACTTAGAGAAACCAACTTCAAGATACAATTAGACAAATCTGAGTTTCTAAAAAAGGAAGTCGCTTATCTAGGACACATCGTAACACCCGAGGGAGTAAAACCAAACCCCGAGAAAATTGCAACGATAGAAAAATTTCCCCTACCAAAAACAACGAAAGAAATTAAAGGATTTCTCGGACTACTCGGATATTATAGGAAGTTTATAAAAGACTTTACAAGACACACAATATCTCTAACACTTTGTTTGAAAAAGGACGACGAAATTAAGCATACACCCCAATACATCAAATGTTTTGAAGATTGCAAAAAATTGTTAACCAACTAACCAACTACCCGGACTTCGCAAAAGACTTAATTTTAACTACGGACGCAAGCAATGTGGCCTTAGGCGCAATTCTCTAGCAGGGAATTGTCGGAAAAATAAATCCGTCGCTTTACAACGAGAACTTTAAACGACTGGGAGCAAAACTACAGTACCATTGAAAAGGAGCTTTTAGCTATTGTATGGGCTAAATACTTTAGACCTTATGTATATGGACGAAAATTCAAAATACTCACTGACCATAAACCCCTAAAATGATTAATGTCATTGAAAGAGCCAAATTCGAGACTTGTCCACTGGAGACTCAAGTTGGAAGAATTTGACAACGAGATAGAGTACAAGAAAGGGAAGAACAACACCAACGCAGATGCCCTGTCGCGCATCGAAATCCACTCAAAAGACATCTTTGAATATATAGAAGATTTCAAAAAATCATTAACGAAACCCCAAGGTTCTCAAGAATAAACGTCAGACACCCACCGGAACAAAATACCGACAACCTATCAATAATTGGCAATATTAGCGACCAACCGATAATGGACGACGTAAGGGATGAACAAGGACTAACGACACAAAGAACACCAACAGCTGACACAGATGAGACGATATCAGCAGAAGAAGTCGTTGAAATCGACCAGGACGTGGATGACACAGTACATACAAGTCACGAAAACCCTATTCAAGAAATTACAACTTCCGAAAGATGGCTGAATTCATTTGACCATCAGATAAAAATTAACTTTGTCTTATACTCCCTTTCAAAATCGACGATAAAACAAATATTCCCGACAAAACAACGGCTATACGCGCAAATATCAATAAATAATTTGGAAACCGATATCATTGATTTATTTAAAAATTATTTAAATCCAAAATTTACGTACGCCATTCATTTCGAAAACGATCTTTACGTACCCCAAGTTTGCGAGATTTTGAGATAAACATTTAAAAATTCCGCTATAAATTACTAAAGTGCAACACGATATTACAAGTTATTCCAAAAGAATTATCACGAAGTTAAAACCAACCATCTCGGTATTTTAGAAACAGAAACGCGCATTCGACGATCATATTATTGGCTAGGAGTAAAGAACGATATCATGAATTATATAAATGATTGCAAAATTTGTCAAACGAACAAATATGACAGAGACCCTCCTAATCAAAAATTAACAGTGTCCCCTAAACCATGTACACCTTTCGAAATTGTTCATATCGATACTTATCAACGCATTTTTAAAATATGCTCAAGCCTATTCTTTAACAGCAATGTTAGCTACCGAAATTATAAGAGCACTTTTAATTTTCATGACCCACCATGGTTTACCCTCATTAGTAGTTATGGACAACGGTACCGAATTAAAAAATTCCGTACTTAAAGAATTCTTCAAAACACACCAATTCCACACTCATTATAAATAAATAAATAAATATAAATAAACACCACAGAAATTAGACAATCCCCAGTTCCAGAAGCCAGGGCTTGTGCGGAAGGGGGTTACACATTGAAAAAACGCGGACATACAACCATTTCCTCCGACAGTGTCAGTGCCGGAGCCAGGATTCGAACCCGGTGGTGCGACGTCCGTGTGATTAATCGCGATTGCCACCTCACGCCTTAACCCACTCGGCTATCGACCAGACTCGGCTATCGACCATATAACTGTTAACAGCCCACAATCCAACGAACCGGTAGAAAGATTTCATTCTACTATCATCGAACATCTACGAATTATTAGAAACAAAATGAAGGCAAAATTGATATTTTAAGTCAAATGCCCTACGCGACAATTCAATTCATTCGGCAACAAAACAAAAACCTATTGATATTATAAACGGACATTTAAACACCAAAGATCCTTTTGATATCAACATAAATCAAACCTTGATAAATCATTACGTTCAAGAACATCGCGACATAACGAAAGAAATTTATAAAGCTTTAAAAACAAAATTAAGTCAGTAAAAGAACACGCTATTGAAAATGTAAACGAAAAACAAAACCGACATGACCAACAAAAATTGTTTTCATAATTCACTTTCCAATTGCTCACCCTGAAACATTTTCTTTCTATCATTTATATTCAATCCCTAGTCAAAACCTAACAACAATTATTCCTAAAAATACCTATCTGATTATGAACGAAAATTTCTATCAATATACATCGACACCTTGTTTCGAACTTCACCCTGATTTACTATTGCCCTGACAACAATCTGATATATGGAATGAAAAACCACGATTGCTACAACTGCTACAACTAGGATCCACCTGGAAGCTGTCAACAAGTACCCGTACAACTGACCCAAAATAAATAAATAAATAAACAATTTATTTACCTCAGAAACATATATATACATATACAGATAAATATATTTGCAAACAGATTAAGACTAATATTCGAGGTAAAAACAAACTATTTCAACTGCTGTTGATGTTCCAATAGTCAAGTATAGTAGTCCGGAGTATTAAGATTGAGACTACAAACAAAATTTCAAAATTTTAACAAAAAAAATACATATTAAGCTAAAGTATGTCAAAACAATTTGTTTTTATTATTTTGCGATACAAATGGCAGGGAGTGGCAAGGAGTGTGAGGCAGAAACACGAAATTTTCGATTCAGTAAAGAATTACGATAAATTAATGTTAGAGGGCTAGCAGGTAACTTGACCTAATTTCTGTCGGAGAGTTATTGCTCCAGTAACGTGGATTTAATATGCTTGGAAAATGTTTTTTTCGACAAATTTTTATGCTCATCTGGTAAAGCATTCCATAAATGAGCTGCTATAAAGACAGAGGAATTCTGGTATGCGGTGGTCCTGCGAAGAGGAACTCTAAAATTATGTACAAAACGTGTGTTGTGAGGATGATTGAAGTTAACAAATTTATTCCTGAGATATTCGGGTTTATCTGATTGCATAATTCTATATATGAATGAATATAAAATATATGAGCCAACCTATGATATTTCATGTTGAGGATAGAATGAATGTTTAAATAAGGAGATGGATCTTGTAATTAGTGTGTACTAATGTGTATGAGGACTTAATTATTGCAATTAAGTGATTAATAAAATAGTGATTTATGAAAGTTCTTGTTGCAATTTATTGAACCTACATACAGAGTGTTTACTGGAGATTGTAAACACGTGACAATAATTTAAGCAAATACAGAAAATCGCCCTATTTTGTATATATATATATATATATATATATATATATATATATATATGTATGTTCCGAGAAGCTTCCGCGGTCGTTCGTATGAAAAATACTAGGTTCTTGGGTTGAAACGCGTCTGAGATTGTTAATGTCTCGACGTTTCGGCTCCCGTTTTGGAGCCATTTTCAAGAGAAAAAGTGGGTCAAGTAAAAATTGTCAAAGAAAATAATGCTAGGAGTTCGTGGAACTGGTTCGATTCCGATCTCACCACGATCCGTCTCTAAGGCCTCAATCTGCCTATCCCTTAGAGCGAACTCGCTGGCAGTATCGGACGAAGTGTTATTTATACGAAAGCTGTCTGTGAGTGGGAGAGTGGTGGGGGCTTGAGGGTCTGTTGATGGAGGCATCAGAGCAGAACGGCTGCTATCAGGATTATGGAGATCAATGATTTCCAAGCGACTGGAAGACGATGACCGTCATCCCTGTTGTTTAGACAATTGGGACGTTTTTCAATCTCAATTGCTTCGCGGATGATTCGCGGTTTCTGGAAAAATGATGGTGCTATGGTTTTGGTGTTATCGAAGTCTATATTATGGCCTGTTAGGAGGCGGTGTTGGGCAAGTGATAATGTGGGATCGGATTTTCTAACTGCAAGACGATGTTCATATATTCTATTGTTAATCCGTCTATTGGTTTGTTCAATGTAGGTTTGGGGACAGTTTGAGCAAGGTATTTCTTATACACCGTGGGAATCACTAGGTATTTGGTTTTTTGGGGTTCTGATTAAATTGGAAATTGTTTGGTGTGTTGTGAATATGGTTTTTATGTTATTGGATTTCAGGTGTCACAGACAAAATTTCAAAAGTATATATACATATATATATATATGTATATATATATATATATATATATATATATATATATATATACATATATACATATATACATATATACATATATATATATATTGTTTTTTAGGTTTTCGCGGGTGTTAAATGAAGTGTTATTGTACTTCCGGGTGCTCTCCCGCGTCGATGGTCGACTCCTTCAGGAGTCACGGTTATCTGAACGACGTTTCGGCAGAATCTCATCTGTCATCTTCAGGTTCTCACTGAAAACTGCCTACTGCTCAGTTGAGTTCGAGCAACGAGTAGCAGCAGTAGGCAGCTTTCAGTGAGAAGCTGAAGGTGGCAGATGAGATTCTACCGAAAAGCATTTGCGTTCTGTTGGTAATATGCGATTATTACACTTAATGCGCCAGGCTTGTAACTTGTAATTCAGCTCTCAGCGGGGCACATCGCCCGGAGAGTAGCTGTTGGTTGCAATCTGGTTACGTTCCTTATAGTAAAATAAGGATTTTATAGAGGAGTTTGCGACTAAAATATTATGTTTTAATATTCCACCCTCTAAAAGCACATTTGAACTAAAATTTATCAATGTTTATTGTGGTTTATCAGGTTTATGGTGCCGTTAACGATGCCTATGGGATACCGGACGACCTCCCATATTATTTAGTCTTACCATCGCAGCAGGCTCTGCGAGGGAGGACCTTTCCTTCCTGTTTATTTGTGGGAGCAATATGAGTACTTTGTTTAACAAAACGTAAAAATCCCCTGAGGAGAGCTCTGTCACCAGGGCTTCCTCCTCCTTACCTTCCAGGGAGAGTTCCTCTTCAGGGACCTGCCCACTCCTTAAAATCGAGATCTCCAGCAATGAGGCATCCATTTCTTACCCCACTGAAAAAGGTTACATAAAGGGAGCCTCCCACTTCAGATCAAATTCCTATATTAGAGGGGAGCCCCGCTCATGTGGCACCCTCATCTCTAGTCATTGCGGCGGGCCCTAATCCTTCAAACAGGGTTCAGAGGCAACGTACCTACACTGGGGCGGAACGCAACAGGGCGGGCGGAAAGATCAGGTGTGGGGGTACACCACAGGAGACTGACTGGCTCCAAACAGGACAGCCCTGAGGGAGAGACCACCCAAACGCTTCAAAACCCATAATAAGAGCCAGACCTGATTCGACTTAGTCAGGTCACTGGAATAGGGGTTAGAGTAGCGGTGGCTGCAGCGGGTTTTCCAACCTCGCAACTGACGGCTGACCCA
This sequence comes from Leptura quadrifasciata, assembly GCA_963675555.1. NCBI lineage: Eukaryota > Metazoa > Arthropoda > Insecta > Coleoptera > Cerambycidae > Leptura > Leptura quadrifasciata. Next base: position 73,894,285 of record OY776676.1, on the reverse strand, counting down.
ACTGGAGAGCTGCAAGAAGCCCTCGATTCGAGGATGGATCGGTTCCCAGAATTCGATGGCTTCAAGCTCACACAGCAGAGAGTTGTGCAGATGTTCTGTGGGAATGAGATGTCCCTAAATTGGCTGAGGGAGGCCACAGGAGACATCTCCCCCATGAACAACGTACAGCTCATGTTCCGGGAAGGGAATACCCTTCCCAAGTAGAGGAAGGTGCTGGCAACGATCCCGGGAAAGCCACTGGATCAGGCCGCCATCTTGAAAATATTAAAGTGGCACAACGCAGAGCTCCGATATGAGCTGTGGAGGGTTGAGACACTCAGGTGGTAGAAGCTAGAGGGGTTCGGCTAATCCTGGGGGTCGACGAGGCAAGGTACTGTACTCAGGCCGGGATGGTGAAGGTGGTTTTCTGGGAGCCGACAACTGAACGATGATGAAATTGGCTCAATGTTGAAGGCGAGAGAAAAAGGAATCCGACAAGAATAGAAGGACGTTTCTAGCAAAGGTGCTGGAGGCTTTATCGGCGCTATGTGATTCCCTAAGTCTTCAAGATGGACTATTACGGAACGCATGGGAGAGCCCGGATACTCAGGTGTCAGGTACCAAATGTACTTCGGGAAATGCACGAGGGAATATCCGGAGAGCACTTTGGCAGAAATAAGATCTTAGCTAGAATACGGGAATGATTCTATTGGATAAATAGCCGTCCGGATGTAGAGGCTTGGTGTCGCAGTTGCAACATTTCTGCGGGTGTGGCTGCCAAGGGGGTCACCTTCGGAGAGTGATGATTGAATGAAGGCTCGATATGATCGCAATGTTAGTTCAGCAGGATTCAAGGTGGGGGATTTGGTTTGGCTGTATAACCCACAGCGGAGTGAAGAAGAATTCGCTCACCTTGGAAAGGACCGTATTCTGTCATCGCTCGGATTGACGTTGTTTACCGAATTAAACGTAGTAAGAAGTCCAAGATGAAGATTGGGGGGCGAGCGTAGGTGCGTCTTTACTATGTACATACTTCGGTATGCGATGTAAAAGCAACGACAGGCGCAGTTAGTACTTGGATTGGTGACCATTCCAACGGAAACCGCGTTCTCGCCTCACACATCTTCCAGCGGCTTGTATATCAGTGTATGCGCGGAAGCTATACAACCTTAGGCGAGGGTTGTATAGGAGATATATCATCCTTCGGAGGGGATGTAAAGCCGTCGGTCCCTTGTCTATTAAATGTTAGGCAAGTAAAAGATCCCTACTCTTCTTAAGGGAAGAGGTTCGGCAAAATTCCTGGTTGGGGGTAGCTCGTCTACAGGCGTCGGTGTTAGGCCTCAGTAGCGGAAATAGGCCGACGTTAAATAAATGTATAAAAAAAAAAAAAAAAAAAAGATGAAGATTGTGCACCTGGACATATTGGCGAAGTATGTTGGGGAATCTGAATTGCCTGACTGGAACTTTTAGGCTTAAGGAGGGGGGCATTGTTATGTGCTGACTTCTAACGTAGAGAGGTGTAATTAATCCCTGGTCAGAGTGAAGGAAGACCTGTTTTAATTGACGGCCGGTAGAGTGGCGCCATCTCTGGGCCGATTTATGAACCGCCATTTAGCACCTAGAAAACTACAGAAATTTCCAGCATATTCGACGAGGTTCTGGAAGGAGATTCGAGTACATCCGAAGTGTTTATATAAAGAGGTGAATCCGGCGTATGCGGACAGTTAAGTTCAGTATAGTTCTGATATGGAGATTAGTAAGTGATCAGATAAAAATAAAGAACAGTAACAAGTTGTGATTTAAAGTAGTAAATATATGTTAGATTAAAGTAATTATTAGCTGTGTTTTTTTTAAGCATTAATGATTGTAATTTAAGTGATTAATAAAGTAGTGGTTAATGAAAGTTCTAGTCGCAATTTATTGAACCTACCTTCTTGTTATATTTATATATTCATAGCATTTCGTATGAGTCTCTTGTTTCATTATTATTGCAGCTCCTACTTGTTCTCTAGTAACAATAGGAACTTTATCACATTGGAGTGTTGCCTTATTTTGATTGCAGTCCAATGCTTTATTTACACATGTTTCTGTATCAAGTTTTTTGTCGGTAAGTTTTTGTTCTATTATTGCTCCTAGTTTTTCATGTAATGCAACTTTATTATTCAAAATTCTTATTTTCTCATGTAATTCCTCTATTACAGTATCTTTTTACTTGATAATATAAGTAAAATTATTTATCTTTACCTTTTTATCTTCAGGCGATAAATTCTCCATAGCGTCAAAAGACGCCTTATCAATATCATTATTTTCAGGCTCACAACAGATTATTGTGTTGTTATTTATTAGTTTTACTAAATTGCACAGTTTAGCACAACTTAGGTGAAAGTGATTACGACAATTATTTCATTTTATACCATCCACTAGGTTTGATTTAAACTTCTTACAACTTTTATATTTGAGAGCACTCGTGGAAGCAGCCGGACAACATCACTCAACCTCACTCACTCGTTGTTCATATGAGATCAAGACAATATTCTAGTTGTGACCTTTTTTTCAACCTACACATGTCCCCTACTTCGCTCTGTATACATAAATATTTGTATACATAAATGTATAATCGAATAGATTATTTTTGGCGACAACTTTTCAGGGAAAATTTTATTGATAAATCTTTATTTGACGTGATTATGAAAATAATTTCTTCTTTCTTCTCTGCGTAATATTACGATCCAGTAATCGAAACAGAATAACAAAAATATTAGCTTGTTCGCAATGAAATTCTGAAGAAATCTAGATTTACCCAATATACGAAGCTCAATCCGTCATCTAAAAAAAAATTTTCAAATAGTTGGAAAATTCAAAATTTAATATCTTTTTTATGAGAGAGAGAGAGTATTTTCACCGAAATTCATCAAAATGTAGCTTGCTTGCTATTTTAGGGAAAAATCAAACATGTACTAATTTCCAGTTCTAAATCGTATAGCAAATGTTTTCACCGTTACAATGTGAATTGAGTGTTTTCAGTTTCTAAAAATGGTATTTCTAAAAAAAACTATATTGACGATTTACAATTTAGCAACAAATTAGATCATTCATATTGCCACAAAACAAGTTGATTTCGAATTTAATTAATCGCACAGGTACACAAAAAATTGTTATGATCGGCAAGCTAGATCATCATACTCATATTTTAATGCCCTGATTCGAATCTGATTTGCTCCGTCGGAGTACAATTTTTTTTTTGATTCAAGACTTTTTTGATATTATATAACTTGTCAATGGAGTAAGCCTGACGTCAAATTTGAATTCAGCACATCAAAGTAAATGCATATGTGCTTGTGTACAGGCATGCAAAGAAAGTGTCATGCCCAGTAGACTAGGCTACCATATCCCTACGTCTTTTGATTTTTTGATTTCGAATTGACCTCTTATTTTCTCCGCCGGGTCATAGTTTTCTTGTAACTTCAAGGAATAACTAAATATTTCTCAAATTTTTACTTCCTTGAGGATAAAAAAATTCTAACCCAATGGAGCATATCTGATTTCTGATTCGAACTCAGCCTCATCCAAATATGTAAGGGTATGGTGATTTAGTCTGATATAAAGGCGCAGCAGGGTACCTATGTAATTAATTTTGAGAGAGTGATAATAATGATTTTGAACATAAACATTCTAATATCTATCGAATTCTGTCAATTACACTGTATGTATTATAGTTTTTTCTGGAAATAAAAGATTTTTGTTAATTGATTTGAGACTACTAAATGACTAAAATCATTCATTCATTCAGATTACTTTAAGATTAAAATAAATACCGCCTCAAATTTTCATGCCCGATGAATGAAAATCAACATTCGTCAACAAAATTAGTCTTCGCAAGTACCTACTCAAAAACATTTATATTAAAGCAAAGGTTTATAGTCGGTACAAAACTGTATACTTTTAAAGAGTTGAAATAATCAAAATAAGTAAATAAATAAATAATAATTGCAATGTATTTCTCAAGAAAGATTTTTTATGATTGAGTCATTCTTATTAGATGGCAAGTCTCACATATTTCACCAGAGTGTTGTCCACTTATTGCAGAGTTCCACTACATCACGGGACAATATATAACGCAATATAAAGAACCAGTCTAGTAAATTAATACCATACATTCACTAGTTATTTATGTCTTTCGTGTGTTGGCAATATGTTACATGTATTAATCCAATAAATAAATATGAGTGCCATAAATCGCCCGTTCGTTCTTCCAACGAAGAAAAACCTGATATAATTTATAATCCAATTAAGCGGGCCCTGGGCCGTACAAAAGATAACTGACCAATACATTGTTCTGCCGTGAAGCTTTGATATTGTTATTTGAATTATAATGCAGAATGTTAACGATTTTTCAGATCTTAAAATAAAAGATAAGAGACAATTTTTATTTAAAATTACTAGTTTTTACTTTCCCCTATCTGTAAAATATCAGGGAAAGTTTTGTGATCGTGCAAAAAAATTGAATTTGAATTTTGGTGAATTTACATGTTTTCAAGGCTCTGAATCTAAAAAAGAAATAATCGCAAAATTGGTCCCAATTCAAATGTGGGGCAGAGTTAATCCCTAAAAATCTGTAAAGAAATGGAAAATATTTTTTTCTATAAACAATTATAACGATTTTGATCAAATTTAACACGTGGATAGTCCTTTAGTACTAGTATGAGATGAAATGACCCGTTATACCTAATGAATTCAGGAACGGATACTGCAGGGGGTAAGGTTAAAAGAATTAAATATATATATTTTTTAAAATGAATGCAATGATCTTGGTCAAAGGAACCTGAATACTTCCTTGGTACCAGAAAAAGATGGAGTAACTAGTTGCTTCTAGAAAATTATGAGAGGGGTGTTGCAGAGGGTATGATATAAATGATTAATTAATTTTTTCTCTAAAAAAGTTCTAACGATTTTGATTAAATGTAAAACAAGGGACTCCCTAGTAACGTGAATACTAGATATTTTAGGGTATCCGTAACTATTTGTTATTTTGTACTTAGTTTTTTTTTACCTTTATTTCCATAGACTTTTACAAGCATTAGAATATAGCCAAATTGGTGAAGTTACACAAGACATATACATATATAAATTTGTCAATAAAAAAATAAATTAGGTACAGAATAATGTAAAAGAACAAACAAAGTATGACTAACAAACAAGAAGTTTCAAGATATTAAATTTCCAAAGGGAAAACGAAATCAAACTCAAGGAAATATTTTCCCTGTTGTCAGTTGGTATTGGTAAAATTAGTCCCTAAATACTCATCAACTGAGTAAAACGAGAGTTTAAGTAAAAGTGATTTTACTTCTCTTTTAAAAAGATTAATGACATTTATTTCTTTGATATGCACAGGTAATTTATTGAATAATATTACAGACATTAATTTGGGACCTTTTGCAACGATGGATAGGTTGTGGACTGGTATGTTGAGATTATAATTCTGCCGTAGATTTTTATATATGTCATTTCTGCTATTAAATTGCTCCAAGTTTTCTTTTATATACAATACACAGTTGAGAATAAATAGAGATGGAGCAGTTAGAATTCCCAGTTCTCTGAAAAGAAGTCTGAAGGAATGACGAGGAGATTTAAAGGACATCGTACGTACAATTTTTTTTTGAAGCGTGAACACTTAAATCGAGAGCAGTTACCCCAGCAGATTATACAATAATTTAGACAAGACTGTACATGAGCAAAATAGTATATTTTTAAAATATGAATATTAACAAAATATCGAAGCTGCCATACGACAAAGCAGTGGGCAGATAACTTATTATTAATAAAGTCTACGTGCCTTCCCCAATTTAAAAAAAGATCCATAAAAACACCAAGAAATTTAATGCCATTGTTTTGTTTTACAAAACAGTTACCAATTCCAACCAGCATGTTGTAATCTGGTTTCTTGGTGGTAAAAACTAAAAAAATCTGTTTTTATATTATTCAGTGCAAGACCGTTACTCTCACAGTAAGTTTGCATCGAACTAATAATGTCACTAGCTTTATGGCTGAGCTCGTTTATGTCATTTGAATTAACCGCAACGGTGGAATCATCGGCAAAAAGCGTTATAAAGACATCTTCTATGTGTAGCGCGATATTGTCAATAAATAAAATTAATAATAAGGGTCCCAGAATACTCTCTTGAGGAACGCCCGTGGTAACCTTGAGAGAATCAGACGTATCGGTTTTACCAGCATCTCTTAAGACAACAAATTGAGTTCTTTCCCTCAAATAGAACTCTATCCAAGTTAGGGCTGGACCACGAATTCCATAATTTTCTAGTTTATCCAGTAGTAAATTGTGGTCGACCGTGTCAAAAGCACGTGTCAGATCAAAAAATAAACAGGCCGATTTTGTTTTGTTTTCAAAGTTGTTTAAAATATAATTGCAAAGAGCTTGAATAGCATCTTGTGTTGATAAACCTCTCCGAAAATCGAATTGATTTGATGATAATAAATTTTGATTAGTAATAAAGTGGTTTAAGCTGACATAATATGATTTTTCAAATGTTGTCCCAAAACTGGCACCGGATTTGATTTTTGGTGCACTCAATTTTCGCACATTTTTCATGCATTCGCGTATCACTGTTTATAAACAAGTTTTTGTTATCCTTGACGGCAACAGAGTTGCAAGTTTATTATGTCTTTTTTCGTTAATTTGTGGAGCTCGTTTGTAATGGCTTCATAACTTGCCGCCATTTTAGCTAGCTGTAGTTCTTTGTAACCAGTAAATAAATACTGTCGGTTAATTACTTAGTACTCGATTACTTGTAACTAGTATTAGATGAGTACTTGCGGTTACTTTAATAAAAACAATACTATACAGGGTGGATCATTAATAATAGGCCATAGTTCAGGGGTAGATCCTTTGGGTCAAGTTATGAGGATATAACCAAATATGCTTTAGTAAAATGTTGTTGTGAAAAAAGATACATTGTGTCAAAAGTAGAAATTATTTTTCGTCTTTTTTGCAATAACACAAGAGCCTCTTGACTCATCTTCGCCAAATTTGCTAGAGGCACTTTTTTTATTCTAAGAAATAATAATTTATATGTTATATCACGTTAGATCATAGAGGGCGCCGCAGGACCTGTATCTGATCAAGAATTTTTTTCATATTTTTTTGACGAAACGTTGATAAGGGCGTCATTTCAATGTATAAAAGGTACACTTGGTAGAACTTGATAACTCCAACTGTTTTCGAAGAAAGTGCCGTTAAACATTTCAATAATTTTTTGAAAGACAAATTCAAATTTAATAAAACAAAGTGTATTTATTGAAAAAAATAAAAAACGTAAGGGAAAACCGTAATAACAGCGTAAACTCTTTCTCACTTTCTTATGAACTTATGGATTATTTCAATTCACAAGATTGTCTAAAATAAGAATCTAATCTTATTAGAAGACAAAAAAATAACATAAAAGTTGACATAATGACATTATAACGATCCATATGCATGGAAAAGTCTCATCAAAATAATTCCTAACTTCAATGGAGAAATAAGGGGGAGCTCCATCTTACACACATTCTGTTCCGTATGTCTAGCATGAAAGCATGTAATATATCAGCAAGAGTATTTTGAAGAAAAAACAAATAAGACTGTCCATTTAAATTTAGAGGAAGGACAAATGGTTCCAATAATTGATCGCCGATGATACCACACCAAACGTGAATCTTAAATTCTTGCTGAAAATGCCTTTCTTTAACTGCATGGGGATTTTCCACTTTCTAGTAATGGGTATTTCTCCAATTAAAAACGCCTCGGCGAGTAAAAGTTGCTTCGTTGGTAAATAAAGTGTTCTTAACAAAATTTCCATCCCTGGTGTGTTTATTTAGAACAAATTGACAAAATTGTAGCCTTTGTGGAGATCCCTTCGAAGTAAGTTTTGTACAGGAATGAGATGATACTATGAGATTGTTTACTCACTCCTGTTGCCGCTGCTAAACAACTTGAGCTGACTTGAGGATCTTCATCCACACGAACTAAAATTTCTAGTTCTTGATCTGGAGTAATTCGTTTCGGTCGTCCTACATCGTTTTTATGGCGAAACGAACCAGTTTTTCCCAAACGACGAAACAGATCATTGCAAATCTTATGGTCTGGTATATATATATATAAACATAAAATTTATTGAGGTTGCAGTCAGTGAAGGTATTTTGGCCAATACAAAAAGAAAACTCTTTGTTATTGTCAAGCTTTCGCTAATGTTTATTAGCTTTCTCAAGACATTAACTTGAGGTTAATTTGATAAACCTGCGTCGAAACACATGGCAGGAAAATTTCTTAAAACGTAACTAGTGGTCGATCCCACACACATAGCTACACTCCTACTGTTATAAATAAAACATTTAACTTAAGTTTAGTTACACATATTAATAAAATCTGATTAAAATTTCATTTAAAATAATTACCAAATGGACTCAGTTGAAACTATGCTGAAGCCCAGAGATCCCAGTTTATATATTTATATATATTCCACCAGGGATGCATTCACGGGTTAAAAAAGACAACTCTTTTTTAAATTCAAGCTTTCGAAACTTTATTGTTTCTTCCTCAGGAATTCTACAAAAATTTGAACTCGTTATAATAAAAATTATTTAATTCAAGTGAAAGGTACGTACTAAATTGGGGTTAAAATTGAAATTGACAAATCATCAAGATGGAACACACACAACTATTACAAAATAAATCACACTTGTGAACTACATTTATATTGAATTTAAGTTAACAACAAAAATCTTTAATCTAAAATAGTTTCAGCGACCTCGAAAACTGAACAGATAACAGTCAACTACGTTATTTCTTATTACTCCGAAAAAACATCGAAATGTGAACTTAAAAAACTGTCAAAACAAATCTGAAGCAGAGAGAAAGGGGTCATGTCAATCCCCCCCTCTCTCTCTCTCTGCATCAGGTCCGTTGCCAACAAAACGCCAAACGCAACAGATCAAAAACTACTAATTCTCAAATGTATTGCACAGGGTGGTATTTCTGTTACTGCCATTGGCATGTGAATGCAACAAATAAGTGTATAATATACTGAGGCCTTCAATGTTATTTCTGGCATTCATAGCTTCAGGTTCATTGAAAATATGACACATTTCCAGAAAAGTTCCTTTTTGAACGTTCTTTTCAAAATCTAAAATCTTAACCTTGTTATAACTGAGGTTATGGTTAAGTGATAGAGCGTGTTTGACTAACATTGAAGATTCTTTGTTAACCCTCACGTCGCTTCTGTGAGATGTGACCCTATCTTTAATTTTTCTGCTCGTTTGACCAATATACTTTTTTTCACAATCATTGTAAGAGATGCAAAATACCACATTTGAATAATTCATTAAGTCGTCTTTGTCTTTCAGTTTAGCAAAAAGATTGTTAATCGTTATCTTATTTTTGAAAGCTAATTTGATGCTAGTAAAACTGGTGGATAACCACACTTCATAAATAAATCTGACAAAATTCTTAGGTTGTCCGTTAACAACCGAGGTATGTGAGGTGTTAATAAACCTGTTTTTCATTCCCACTAATACATTAATCTTTTGTCGTTCCGAGTAAAACGATTCATAATGTAAATATCGTCCAGATGAACCTAGTTTTGTGTACCATGATGTTATAACTCTATTGTCTACCCTTCTTGTCAGTTGGGTATCCAAAAAGGGGACTTTGCCATTTTCGTCTTCTTCTTCTGTTGTAAATTTTAATCGTTGGTTATAATTATTGAACACTTCTAGTAGGCGTTCTCTACCATTGTTGGGAATGCTATGGATGATATCATTCACATATTTTTTTTATAAAGGGTACCTCAAACTTTATTGCAACAGACAATCATTAATCAAGTCGTCCATAACATATTGTGCGAGTATGGGTGGGACAGGACTCCCCATAAGCATACCTAATGTTTGTTTGTAAATGACCTCATTGAAACCGAACACCGTAGTGTCAAATAAAAAGGCAATAAGTTCCAAGAATTTTTTTTTTTAATATTACAATGTAATTGTATTGTGTCCCAGTGACGTTCAACAGAGCTTTTCGCTAAATCTACTGTGATGTTATTAAACAAGGATTTTACATCGAGACTTAATATTATATAACTACTGTCTGGCAATTGGAACTCCTGTATGAATGTGCTGAATTGAAAAGAGTCTTTAATAAAAAAATTATTATCAGTGTTATAAGCAATGGTAAGTATATTGGTAACTAATTAGGCAATAACTCTATTCGGGCTATTAACCCCAGAAACGATGGGTCTCAGTGATAACGTTGGCTTATGAATTTTTGGGAGGCCATAAAATTTGTTTATTACACCATTGTAGCATCTATGCTTTTTTCCTTCCTGAGGTAAGATCATTTTACTTTTTTCCAATTGTGAGATGATATTATTGGCTTTGCTTTGTATAGCGTTACTAGGATTCCTATTGAGGACTACATAGTACTCGTCAACAGCCACAATTTCTGTCGACAGTCTATCATATTGTCTATTGGGATCAAATTTTTTGGCTCTTGGCCCCAGATTTAGTGTAGAACCGTTAGCAAAAGACATTAATATCCCAAAGTTTCTGTTTGACATTGATCATATTGTTAATAATATTAATGGTATTAACAACAGAGAGAAAAACTTGCTTCTCACTCAGTCTACTAACATTATTACTAATTTTATGCATAAAAGTAAAGTCCCGAATGCATATTATAGAAGCTACCTCACTTGTCAGAGATTTCTGAAGGAAAATCCTGAATTAAAAGTCATTCAACCTGATAAAATGAAAGTCACAACGATCATGACAAAAGAACAAAAAAGAGCTTTTCTAGAAATGTGTCATATTTTCAATGAACCTGAAGCTATGAATGCCAGAAATGACATTGAACGCCTCAGTATATTATACACACATTTGTTGCATTCACATGCCAATAGCAGTCACAGAAATAACACCCTGTACAATACATTTGAGAATTAGTAGTTTTTGATCTGTTGGGTTTGGCGTTTTGTTGGCAACGGACCTGACTCAGAGAGAGAGGGGGGGGGGGGGGGGACATGACCCCTCTCTCTCTGCTTTAGATTTGTTTTGACAGTTTTTTAAGTTCACATTCCGATGTTTTCTCGGAGTAATAAGAAACAACGTAGTTGACTGTTATCTGTTCAGTTTTCGAGGTGGCTAAAACTATTTTAGATTAAAGATTTTTGTTGCTAACTTAAATTCAATATAAATGTAGTTCACAAGTGTGATTTATTGTGTAATATTTGTGTTTGTTCTGTCTTGATAATTTGTCAATTTCAATTTTAACCTCAATTTAGTAAGTACCTTTCACTTGTATTAAATAATTTTTATTATAATGAGTTCAAGAAACAATAAAGTTTCGAAAGCTTGAATTTAAAAAAGAAGAGTTGTCTTTTTTGAACCCGTGACTGTATCCCTGGTGGAAATTAAAAATTTTTGTTTTTAACTTAGACAGTCGTCTAATATTCGTCTCTGTATATATATATATATATATATATATATATATATATATATATATATATATATATATATATATATGTTATATTAGAAATATACTATGATATATAATATTATCGAGACAGGCTTAACCTTCTCAAACATATCGTATTACATACTGCGTAACAGCTCTTCTCAATAACCGCTCACGCTGCATGAGCATTGTATTTCAATTCTAAGTAATCCTGATTGTGCTGAATCAGCAACACTGTTTCCTTTGTTCTCAAAACATTATAAATATTACCAACAACCTTTCTGTAATCAGTCTTATACTCACATTTGGTCGAATACATTCTAAATTTATTATTGTTTATTATTATACAAAGAGTCAAGCTTGACTCCAATAAGTGAATAAAGTTTTTAAAAAGCTATTTCAAGAATCCACTATCTAACATTGGCGCAGTCGTGGCGGATCTGAAAAACACACAGTTCGGGAGCCTAACCAGTAGCAAACATATCCGAGGGAACAAGGAGTCCATCTGAAAAACGTGCCTAACCGGACGAAAAGAGCTTCTGGAACAAGGAGAACTTCTTAGCTGTAGTGGTGGATCCCAATCCTTTGTTCAGAAGAACCTACATTATTCTCAAACGCACAGAAGCGAAACAATAATAATTATCAAGAAATACAAGCAAAGCAACATTTCAAATCAACACGATTCAACAATTAGCAAGTAAGAATTTCATCCCGTCCCATCGTTGGTGTCTTCGGCATCAAAGGCAACCCTGTGGAAGGAACACCCAGTGACACCCCTGGCAGAGAGAGACCTTTGGTGAAGCTAAGCTCACGAAGTCGCATTCAACTGGACCACGAGGAATGAAAAATTTAGGGTAAGTCATTTTTGAATCATCTCGCAAACATTTATTTGCAAACAACGACATAATTTTACATTTTATTTTATCAAATTACATTGCATTGCTACATACAGTTCTAATATCTAAGGTAGTAATTTTATTTAAACTTGAAACAATATATCTTGATTATAATTTGTGTGACCTATATAAATAACCGTAATCATACACTGTTCCTATCGTAACATTATTTTTATGGTAATATCATATACTCTTTAAGTGCGAATTTATCTAATTAACTGTAATCACGTACCATTGTTATCTTAGCATTTTTATCGTAATATAATATTGCATACCACATAAAAGGTTAAGGTTAAGGCCGTAAGACAAGCTTGTGTTCTATAATACCGTGTGTGCAAAATATAAAATTATCAGAGATATACTATTTCCAAACTCAAAACGCTTTTTAAACCAAACGCGTTTTTCGAATTAATCTAGCTATTTTATAATATAAATTTTAAATATTACAGAATAAATTCTTGCACGTTTAATATAAAAAAAATTTATTAAACACCAGTAGCGTACTAACTTAAATTGGAAAGAGGCGTTTTAAGTTATTTAATTATCTAAATATTATAAATAAAATGGCTACCGCTACAAATTCCAATGCAAACAATTCAATCACGGCGAACGAAACCATAAATATTGAACCTTATAGGTTAAGCGAAATATTTTCCATAGTGCCCGAATTTGACGGCAACCCCATATTCTTGCAAACATTTATTTCAGCTTGCATAACCGCTCAGGGGATCGCTGTTGATGATCAGCGCGTCTTATTAACGCTTCACATAAAAAATAAATTACGCGGAAAAGCCGCAGAATTAATAAATTCCCGAAACCCTGCTACATGGGCAGAAATCAAAAGCTTACTTGAAGCTCATTTTGGTGATTCTCGTGACCTGACAGCACTAATTCAGGATCTACAGAGGATTCGCCAATCATCTAACGAAACTGCATTGGTATTTGTATCTAGGTTGCAGACACACAACGCGAAAATGCACGCCGCTATACAAAAACAAACTCTAACCCTTGAAGAAAAAACGGCTCAATCAAATTTGATTGAAAACATGACATTGACCACTCTATTGACCGGGTTAGAACCCAAATTAGGCCAAATCATTAGGGCTGGTAATCCTAGCAACATGCTAGACGCCATAAACAGGATCAAACGAGAACTACAGTTGTCATATTTCGAATCACAAAAATTTTCCATTAAAGCCCCAATCAAAAACCCTGTCCAAAATGTTCAAAGACGCCCAAATTCTCATCAATTCTGCACATTCTGCAGAAGAAATGGGCACCATGTTAACGAATGCCGCACAAGGCAAAATTATCAGTCCCCATCTCCCAATTCCACACCAAATGCTTATTCTAATCAAGCACAGCCTCCAAGGCCACATTTCCAAAGTACATATAATCATAGACCACAAAACTTCTCTAACCAGCAACAAAATTATTCTCAACAGAACAGGCCCTCAGCTATCAGGCCAAATCCAAACTTCAACCAGCAGAGACCTTCTGCCATTCAGCCAAACCCAAATTTCAACAGGTTCAATCAACAAAAAACGCATCATTTGAACCAAGAATTTTACGATAGCTCAAATCAATATGAAGACTATTCCGCAAGTTATTCTCCCAATTACCAATACCAAAATAATTTCGAAATTAATGAAAACAATTATGATTACGATTTTGGAACCCAACAATGTGAGAATTATACTGCTAATTCTCAACCCCAACAGTACGAGAATTATACTGCTAATTCTCAACCTCAACAGCACGAGGATTATACTGCTAATCCTCCGGATTTTTGCATAGGCCCGGAGTATTCCACGAGTACTCCAACACAACAAACGGACGAGCTAGACCAAATTTCTCATCAAGTCCAAGCGATAAACCTCCAAGACAGTTTCGACCCAAACCTGAACTTCCCGGAAAACCAATTCATGTAAAAACACCCCGCTACAAACTAAATGTCGTAAATTCTAAAAATCTATTTTACATAAAAGACTTCACAAATCGTTTCAAAATTCTTGTCGACTCAGGTGCAGGCATTTCTGTATTTAAAACCAAAACAGCGGAAAGGTACAAACAAAGATATCCTGAAAACGTAATTATACAGGGTATAACAGATGAAAAATTAATATCACCGAATCTGTACTAATACCATTCAATATAAATGACCCATACAAGGTTTATGTTCACGACCTAGATATAGAATTCGATGGACTATTAGGTGCAGACTTTTTAAAATATTATAAGTGTCATGTGGACTTTGAAAATAATCAACTTATTACCAATTTTAAAACCGTACCACTATTTGAGGTGACTGAAGTAACATCAATCAGGAACCACAATAATTGTAACGAAAACAATAATCCAGGTATTAGAATTTCAAACCCAAATTTAAATGTTAAAAACCAAAATGTAATTTCTATCGAACCACGCACAGAAAAGATTTTTAAACTTAAATGCAATTTACAAAATACTGAAGCTATACTAATAGCCCAGGAAAATGAAAAGGTACGTTTACCGAATGCCATTGTCAAAATAGACAACAATGGTGAATTTTTGACAACGATAATAAACGCTAACGCGATTCCAAAAACAATACATTTCTCGGATCTTAAACTCGAACCCGTTCAAAAATTTAGATCAATATTTAACGTAAATCTTCAAAATCCGGATTCCCAATACATAGACCGAAACTACGAAATAAAAAATCAATTACGCTTAGACCACTTGAACGACGAGGAGAGTGAATTAATTACTCAACTCTGTTTAGACTTTTCAGACATATTCTATTTAGAAGGTGACAACTTGACATTTACCAATGAAATCAAACATTCAATAGACACTAATGATTCCAAACCAATTTTCACTAAATCTTATCGTTACCCCCAAATTCATAAACAAGAGGTAAAATCACAAGTTTCAAAAATGCTCGACCAAGGCATTATCCAGCCTTCAATTTCTCCCTGGTCCTCCCCAGTTTGGGTAGTCCCCAAAAAACTAGACGCTTCTGGTAAACAGAAATGGCGCGTCGTAGTTGACTATCGAAAATTAAACGAAGTAACGATAGGTGATAAATATCCTCTACCTAACATTTCCGACCTTTTAGATCAATTAGGTAAATGCCAATATTTCACAACTTTAGACTTGGCCTCTGGCTTCCACCAAATTGAAATCGATCCCAAAGACATTCAAAAAACCGCTTTCACAGTCGAAAATGGTCATTTTGAATTCGTACGAATGCCTTTTGGACTCAAAAATGCTCCATCAACATTTCAAAGGGTGATGGACAACATTTTACTAGGAATCCAAAACGAAAGGTGTCTCGTCTATATGGACGATATCATTATCTACTCCCCTACTATCCATGAACATATTTCTCGATTAACAGAAGTCTTCAAACGCTTACAAAAAGCCAACCTCAAAATTCAGCCAGACAAATGCGAATTCCTTCGCAAAGAAGTTGCCTATTTAGGACATCTTATTACAAAGGATGGTGTAAAACCGAACCCTGCCAAAGTCGAAGCAATTCTAAATTTTCCTCAACCCAAACATCAGAAAGAAATTAAATCTTTTCTAGGTTTAGCAGGCTATTATAGACGCTTCATTCCTAATTTTTCCAAAATTTCAAAACCCTTGACTAAATTGCTACAAAAAGATATACCTTTCAATTTCGACAATGACTGTACAAATTCATTCGAAACCCTAAAACAAACCGACACCGACCACCGACCACTCACTTGGGTATTTTCCATAAAAGACCCAGGTAGTAGACTAGCGCGTTGGCGCTTAAAACTCGAAGAATACGATTACGAAATAATATACAAACCCGGAAAGATCAATAAAAACGCGGACGCGTTGTCCAGAATAAAAATTAATCACTTTTCAGAATGTTCCAAATTTTATTCAAAAATTCTAGCCGCAAACGAAGACTCAGATGAAGACGAAATTTCAGACAATGACGACGAAATTACCGACGAACAAATCGCCCGAGAATTTGACACATTTTCCCGACTTTACAAAACCAAATCTCTAATAGATTATTCCAAAATTCAAATTACAAATAAACAACTATTAGATCGAGAAAATAAAAATATCATAACGTTCTTCCAACAAAACAACTTGACAGATCTTCACCATCAAATTATCGAAGATATTTTCGAGGAAAACCCAGAGTTTTATAACAACACAATTAATATCGTTTCCAGTAAATCAACCCGACAAAGAAACTATTACATTATCGCTCTACCCTTCGACCCAGAGTCTGTGGTGGAACACCTATTTCTAACACTGTACAAATATCGAAACAAATTAGACCTTTCCAAAACTTATCATGTTGAAAATAACTTAGACTTTCCAATTCTCGAAATCCTATCATTTATTTTTGCAGAAAAAGACTTAAAACTAATTATTTGTCAAAATTTAGTACGAACTCCCGATGAAGACCAACGTCCGATCATTCTCGACCAGCATCACACCGGAAAAAATAATTTACATCGTGGAATAAATGAAACGATACGTAGAATCAAAAATAAATATAATTGGCAAGGCTTAACAAAAGACGTCGAAAATTTTATAAAAAATTGTGAAACATGTCAAAGAACAAAAGTCTGTCGTAAAAACCTCAACAATCCCTTAGTGATTACTGAAACCCCTAAAACTCCATTTGAGAGAGTTAATATTGATCTATTCGAATTTCCCACGCGAAACTATGCATTAACTATCCGCGACGAGTTAACCAAATTTACTCAAGCTTACGCAGTCCCAGACAAGAGCGCAAAATCAGTCGTAAATACCCTGTTGCTTTATTTTCAGCATTATGGTACCCCACTAAGAATTCATTGCGATTATGGCGGTGAATTTGATAATAATTTATTAAAAGACCTTTGCACCCTTTACGACATAAAACTAACATACTCAAGCGTAGGACACCCTCAATCCAACGGATCTATCGAACGATTCCATGCCACCCTAGCGGAAATGATCAGAATACATAAAACAGAGAATCCGAACGAACATCCTTTCACCATATTACCATACGCGGTAATATGTTATAACAATTCAGTAAACAAAACTCATGGCTTTACGCCATACGAACTTATTTTCGGACATACAGCAGACCGACCACCTGAAACTCTTTACAACCAAAAAGACCTGATCACCAAATACGTTAGAGACCTAAATAATCGAATATCTCATTATTACAAAATTGCGCGAAGTCGAACAGAAGCACAAAAACAAAAAGCCAAAGTTCGATTCGACAAGAACATTCCCGAAAATAGACACACATATAATATTGGCGACAAAGTGTACGTCAAAGAATCACAAATAAAAAATAAACTGCAAAATAAATTCAACGGTCCCTTTGAAATTACAGAAATCTTTCAAAATTCCGCTACATTACTAAATCTCGAAACAAACCAAACAACCAAAGTAAATTTTGATCGAATGAAACCATATACTGAAGATTAAATTTATTTTCAGGTTTCTCCTGCTGATCGGATCAGCACTTGCTCAATTTAAAATAACACCTATTAACAATACGATCGGAGTATATTATCACCAAGACACGGACATTGTGATTTCTCACAAGAAATGGACTTTACTGGTACACAAAAACATATCTACCTTTAAGACAGCTTTCGACAAAAACGACAAGATCTTACAGACACTATACAACACACTCGACCCAGCATATCATTACATGAACGTCTTTTCAGGAGATGTAAAAACTCACCTTAGCTTATTGACGCAAATTTCCCAATCAATACAATAAAAATTTGACGAAATTTACCTTCACACGAAACGATACAAACGAGGAATACTAAATGGCATCGGAACGATTTTCAAATCAATAACCGGAAATTTAGACGCAGAAGACGGTCAGTATTATTCTGATTGTATCAACAAATTGAATAATGACGAACACCAACTCGAAAACCTAATTAAAAACCAAATATCCGTTACAACTTCAGTAATCAAAAATTTCAACGCAACTATTCAAAAATTGCAAGTTGACGAAGAAACTTTCAATAAGGATATTAAAGAAATTGAAACCTCAATCTTAGACATGACTAAGGACATAGAAAACGTCCATGCAAAACTGAAATTTATCGAAATCTGCGAACAACTTATGGCAAGTTATTTATTTATCGAGGATAACCTAAATGACATCCTAAATTCCATCACTTTCGCGAGGCTTAAAATAATTCACACGTCAATTATAAATCCAAAAGACTTAATAAATTCTTTACAAGAAATTTCGCAAAACCTACAAAGGAACAATTTACCGCTTCCAATCAAACTATCAAAGGTTGCACAGTACTTAGACATTATAGAACTAAAAGCTTTTCAAACAAATTCGGATCTAATATTTGTGTTAGACATACCTTTAATAGACCCTCAAACATATTCAGTATTTCAATTATACCCTATTCCTATTTTGGATAATAGAACTGGTTTATATCATGTATTATCAACTTCTCAAAAATATATCGCGAGAGATGATGATTCATTAATGTACATACCTATCTCGAACCTTGAAGAATGCAAACCTCTTTATTTCAACACCAAATTATGTCCAAATTTATTTGCATATCCTATTGACAACAATGCCATATGCGAAGCCCGTCTCTTCAAGAACCTCAAAACTCTGCCAGAAAACTGCCAGACGTCATTTATCATCAGCCAAGGTTACAACGTCCAAAAAATAGACGAAAACACATGGTTAGTTATTAACGCGGAACCTCTACAAACAACCATCAACTGTCCAGAAAGAAATTCAAAAACTGAAGTCATCTACAAAAATTCAATAGTAAAATTACAACCAAATTGTTACGCCTTCATAGGCATCACAAAAATTCAAGCCAGTACCAATGAAGTAACCGATGTAAAAGACGACACTCATCCAATCCAAATTCCATTTGAATGTTGTAAACATATTCCAGACAAAATCCGAGCTCCAAATCTTAAACCACTAAAATTAAACAATCTCAATACGGAAGACCTCGAAGTTGCCAAACACAAGTTGGACCAATACTCCAGAGATTTAGATGATTTGATCAACGAACCCTTTATAACAAAACACATATCCTGGTTCACCTATTTTATCATTGTGCTAATAATTGGACTGTTATTTCTGTACCTATTTTGTAAGTGCAGAACAAAAAGACGAAGACTAGCCATCGATGTTTCTGCATCACCCCCATCTCCACCGAGGCCTAGCAAACCCTACAGGACATTTGCTAACCTATTTCCTTCACGAAGACGACCTACTTTAAGAAGAGAAGACAACGAAGCCGAAGACATAGAACTTACATAAAGACAAACTGTTTTGTGCCTTTTTACTGACTTTCAGTGCTGGACTCTTCAGTGAATTTTATTTCATTTGTTTAATCATTATATTTCATTATTTTTCTATCATTTGATAATTTCAATTTTATTAACATTTTTACGTCATTTTCATTCAAACCCATCATGCTTATATTTTATGCTTTCACAGTAAAGCTATATTTTAACCTTAGGAATATTTTATCCTATTTTACAATTCAAACCTAGTATGTTGTATTTTACGCTTTCTTGCCAAAGCTATATTTTAACTCTAACATTTTTACGTTATTTTATTTTATGAATCAAGCTTATTGTGCTTGCATTTCATATTTTAGACGCTAAGGTTATATTCTGTGTTTTAAACCTTACGATTTAACATTTTTGTATCTTTTATATTTTCCAAATTGTACCATTACCTTTTATATACATTTTATATTCATTTCAAAAGTTGCTGCATAAAACACCAACTTTTTTTATAAGGGGGAAGCTGTTATATTAGAAATATACTATGATATATAATATTATCGAGACAGGCTTAACCTTCTCAAACATATCGTATTACATACTGCGTAACAGCTCTTCTCAATAACCGCTCACGCTGCATGAGCATTGTATTTCAATTCTAAGTAATCCTGATTGTGCTGAATCAGCAACACTGTTTCCTTTGTTCTCAAAACATTATAAATATTACCAACAACCTTTCTGTAATTAGTCTTATACTCACTTCAGATTAAACTACTTCAAAATTATTATTGTATCTTATTAAAACGAGTCAACGTTGACTCAAGTGTAATAAATAAAGTTTTTAAAAAGTTATTCAAACAATCCACTATCTAACATTGGCGCAGTCGTGGCGGATCTGAAAAACACGCACAGTTCGGGAGCCTAACCAGTAGCAAACATATCCGAAGGAACAAGGAGTCCATCTGAAAAAGGTGCCTAACCGGACGAAAAGAGCTTCTGGAACAAGGAGAACTTCTTAGCTGTAGTGGTGGATCCCAATCCTTTGTTCAGAAGAACCTACATTATTCTCAAACGCACAGAAGCGAAACAATAATAATTATCAAGAAATACAAGCAACAAAGCAACATTTCAAATCAACACGATTCAACAATTAGCAAGTAAGAATTTCATCCCGTCCCATCGTTGGTGTCTTCGGCATCAAAGGCAACCCTGTGGAAGGAACACCCAGTGACACCCCTGGCAGAGAGAGACCTTTGGTGAAGCTAAGCTCACGAAGTCGCATTCAACTGGACCACGAGGAATGAAAAATTTATGGTAAGTCATTTTTGAATCATCTCGCAAACATTTATTTGCAAACAACGACATAATTTTACATTTTATTTTATCAAAATACATTGCATTGCTACATACAGTTCTAATATCTAAGGTAGTAATTTTATTTAAACTTGAAACAAAATATCTTGATTATAATTTGTGTGACCTATATAAATAACCGTAATCATACACTGTTCCTATCGTAACATTATTTTTATGGTAATATCATATACTCCTCAAGTGCGAATTTATCTAATTAACTACAATCACATACCATTTTTATCTTAACATTATTTTTATCATAATATCATATATCATATAAAGGTTAAGTTTACGCCTTACTTGACTGTGAAATAAAATAAAACCCACATGTTCTATATTGTTTAAATGCACATTAGTATATAAAATTTCAGTGACATTATTCCCAACTAAAAACACTTTTTAAATTAATCCAATTATCCTTGTAATTAAATTTTGAAATATTATAAAATAAACAGCACATTGTTTTACATATAATAAAAAATTGCCAATTATCAGTAGCGTACTAGCTCAAATTGAAAAGGTGTTTTAAGTTATTCGATTATCTAAATAATATAAATAAAATGGCTACAAACGTAAGCAATTCCAATGCAAACAATTCAATCACGGCGAACGAAACAATAAATATTGAACCTTATAGGTTAAGCGAAATATTTTCCATAGTGCCCGAATTTGACGGCAACCCCATATTCTTGCAAACATTTATTTCAGCTTGCATAACCGCTCAGGGTATCGCTGTTGATGATCAGCGCGTCTTATTAACGCTTCACATAAAAAATAAATTACACGGAAAAGCCGCAGAATTAATAAATTCCCGAAACCCTCCTACATGGGCAGAAATCAAAAGCTTACTTGAAGCTCATTTTGGTGATTCTCGTGACCTGACAGCACTAATTCAGGATCTACAGAGGATTCGCCAATCATCTAACGAAACTGCATTGGTATTTGTATCTAGGTTGCAGACACACAACGCGAAAATGCACGCCGCTATACAAAAACAAACTCTAACCCTTGAAGAAAAAACGGCTCAATCAAATTTGATTGAAAACATGACATTGACCACTCTATTGACCGGGTTAGAACCCAAATTAGGCCAAATCATTAGGGCTGGTAATCCTAGCAACATGCTAGATGCCATAAACAGGATCAAACGAGAACTACAGTTGTCATATTTCGAATCACAAAAATTTTCCATTAAAGCCCCAATCAAAAACCCTGTCCAAAATGTTCAAAGACGCCCAAATTCTCATCAATTCTGCACATTCTGCAGAAGAAATGGGCACCATGTTAACGAATGCCGCACAAGGCAAAATTATCAGTCCCCATCTCCCAATTTCACAACAAATGCTTATTCTAATCAAGCACAGCCTCCAAGGCCACATTTCCAAAGTACATATAATCATAGACCACAAAACTTCTCTAACCAGCAACAAAATTATTCTCAACAGAACAGGCCCTCAGCTATCAGGCCAAATCCAAACTTCAACCAGCAGAGACCTTCTGCCATTCAGCCAAACCCAAATTTCAACAGGTTCAATCAACAAAAAACGCATCATTTGAACCAAGAATTTTACGATAGCTCAAATCAATATGAAGACTATTCCGCAAGTTATTCTCCCAATTACCAATACCAAAATAATTTAGAAATTAATGAAAACAATTATGATTACGATTTTGGAACCCAACAATGTGAGAATTATACTGCTAATTCTCAACTCCAACAGTACGAGAATTATACTGCTAATTCTCAATCTCAACAGCACGAGGATTATACTGCTAATCCTCCGGATTTTTGCATAGGCCCGGAGTATTCCACGAGTACTCCAACACAGCAAACGGACGAACTAGACCAAATTTCTCGCCAAGTCCAAGCGATAAACCTCCAGGACAGTTTCGACCCAAACCTGAACTTCCCGGAAAACCAATTCATGTAAAAACACCCCGCTACAAACTAAATGTCGTAAATTCCAAAAATCTATTTTACATAAAAGACTTCACAAATCGTTTCAAAATTCTTGTCGACTCAGGTGCAGGTATTTCTGTATTTAAAACCAAAACAGCGGAAAGGTACAAACAAAGATATCCTGAAAACGTAATTATACAGGGTATAACAGATGAAAAAATTAATATCACCGAATCTGTACTAATACCATTCAATATAAATGACCCATACAAGGTTTATGTTCACGACCTAGATATAGAATTCGATGGACTATTAGGTGCAGACTTTTTAAAATATTATAAGTGTCATGTGGACTTTGAAAATAATCAACTTATTACCAATTTTAAAACCGTACCACTATTCGAGGTGACTGAGGTAACATCAATCAGGAACCACAATAATTCTAACGAAAACAATAATCCAGGTATTAGAATTTCAAACCCAAATTTAAATGTCAAAAACCAAAATGTAATTTCTATCGAACCACGCACAGAAAAGATTTTTAAACTTAAATGCGATTTACAAAATACCGAAGCTATACTAATAGCCCAGGAAAACGAAAAGGTACGTTTACCGAACGCCATTGTCAAAATAGACAACAATGGTGAATTTTTGACAACGATAATAAACGCTAACGCGATTCCAAAAACAATAAAATTTTCAAATCTTAAACTTGAACCCGTCCAAAAATTTAGGTCAATATTTAATGTAAATCTTCAAAATCCGGATTCCCAATACATAGACCGAAACTACGAAATAAAAAATCAATTACGCTTAGACCACTTGAACGACGAGGAGAGTGAATTAATTACTCAACTCTGTTTAGACTTTTCAGACATATTCTATTTAGAAGGTGACAACTTGACATTTACCAATGAAATCAAACATTCAATAGACACTAATGTTTCCAAACCAATTTTCACTAAATCTTATCGTTACCCCCAAATTCATAAACAAGAGGTAAAATCACAAGTTTCAAAAATGCTCGACCAAGGCATTATCCAGCCTTCAATTTCTCCCTGGTCCTCCCCAGTTTGGGTAGTCCCCAAAAAACTAGACGCTTCTGGTAAACAGAAATGGCGCGCGTAGTTGACTATCGAAAATTAAACGAAGTAACGATAGGTGATAAATATCCTCTACCTAACATTTCCGACCTTTTAGATCAATTAGGCAAATGCCAATATTTCACAACTTTAGACTTGGCCTCTGGCTTCCATCAAATTGAAATCGATCCCAAAGACATTCAAAAAACCGCTTTCACAGTCGAAAATGGTCATTTTGAATTCGTACGAATGCCTTTTGGACTCAAAAATGCTCCATCAACATTTCAAAGGGTGATGGACAACATTTTACTAGGAATCCAAAACGAAAGGTGTCTCGTCTATATGGACGATATCATTATCTACTCCCCTACTATCCATGAACATATTTCTCGATTAACAGAAGTCTTCAAACGTTTACAAAAAGCCAACCTCAAAATTCAGCCAGACAAATGCGAATTCCTTCGCAAAGAAGTTGCCTATTTAGGACATCTTATTACAAAGGATGGTGTAAAACCAAACCCTGCCAAAGTCGAAGCAATTCTAAACTTTCCTCAACCCAAAAATCAGAAAGAAATTAAATCTTTTCTAGGTCTAGCAGGCTACTATAGACGCTTCATTCCTAATTTCTCCAAAATTTCAAAACCCTTAACTAAGTTGCTACAAAAAGATATACCTTTCAATTTCGACAATGACTGTACAAATTCATTCGAAACCCTAAAACAAACTTTGACAACTACCCCGATATTGATCTACCCCAACTTTGACGAACCTTTTGTCCTAACTACAGACGCTAGTGCATTTGCAATAGGTTCTGTACTTTCACAAGGAAGTATAGGAAAAGATTTGCCAATCGCATACGCATCTCGAACTTTATGCGGCGCGGAAACTAAGTATTCAACCATTGAGCGTGAACTTTTATCTTTGGTCTGGAGTGTAAAGCATTTTAGGCCATATCTATTCGGAAGGAAGTTCAAACTCGTCACCGACCACCGACCACTCACTTGGTTATTTTCCATAAAAGACCCAGGTAGTAGACTAGCGCGTTGGCGCTTAAAACTCGAAGAATACGATTACGAAATAATATACAAACCCGGAAAGATCAATAAAAACTCGGACGCGTTGTCCAGAATAAAAATTAATCACTTTTCAGAATGTTCCAAATTTTATTCAAAAATTCTAGCCGCAAACGAAGACTCAGATGAAGACGAAATTTCAGACAATGACGACGAAATTACCGACGAACAAATCGCCCGAGAATTTGACACATTTTCCCGACTTTACAAAACCAAATCTCTAATAGATTATTCCAAAATTCAAATTACAAATAAACAACTATTAGATCGAGAAAATAAAAATATCATAACGTTCTTCCAACAAAACAACTTGACAGATCTTCACCATCAAATTATCGAAGATATTTTCGAGGAAAACCCAGAGTTTTATAACAACACAATTAATATCGTTTCCAGTAAATCAACCCGACAAAGAAACTATTACATTATCGCTCTACCCTTCGACCCAGAGTCTGTGGTGGAACACCTATTTCTAACACTGTACAAACATCGAAACAAATTAGACCTTTCCAAAACTTATAATGTTGAAAATAACTTAGACTTTCCAATTCTCGAAATCCTATCATTTATTTTTGCAGAAAAAGACTTAAAACTAATTATTTGTCAAAATTTAGTACGAATTCCCGATGAAGACCAACGTCCGATCATTCTCGACCAGCATCACACCGGAAAAAATAATTTACATCGTGGAATAAATGAAACGATACGTAGAATCAAAAATAAATATAATTGGCAAGGCTTAACAAAAGACGTCGAAAATTTTATAAAAAATTGTGAAACATGTCAAAGAACAAAAGTCTGTCGTAAAAACCTCAACAATCCCTTAGTGATTACTGAAACCCCTAAAACTCCATTTGAGAGAGTTAATATTGATCTATTCGAATTTCCCACGCGAAACTATGCATTAAATATCCGCGACGAGTTAACCAAATTTACTCAAGCCTACGCAGTCCCAGACAAGAGCGCAAAATCAGTCGTAAATACCCTGTTGCTTTATTTTCAGCATTATGGTACCCCACTAAGAATTCATTGCGATTATGGCGGTGAATTTGATAATAATTTATTAAAAGACCTTTGCACCCTTTACGACATAAAACTAACATACTCAAGCGTAGGACATCCTCAATCCAACGGATCTATCGAACGATTCCATGCCACCCTAGCAGAAATGATAAGAATACACAAAACCGAAAATCCCAACGAACATCCCTTTACTATATTACCCTATGCGGTGATATGTTACAATAACTCGGTAAACAAAACTCATGGCTTTACGCCATACGAGCTTATTTTCGGACATACAGCTAACCGACCACCTGAAACTCTTTACAACCAAAAAGACCTGATCACCAAATACGTTAGAGACCTAAATAATCGAATATCCCATTATTACAAAATTGCGCGAAGTCGAACAGACGCACAAAAACAAAAAGCCAAAGTTCGATTCGACAAAAACATTCCCGAAAATAGACACACATATAATATTGGCGACAAAGTATACGTCAAAGAATCACAAATAAAAAATAAACTGCAAAATAAATTCAACGGTCCCTTTGAAATTACAGAAATCTTTCAAAATTCCGCTACATTACTAAATCTCGAAACAAACCAAACAACCAAAGTAAATTTTGATCGAATGAAACCATATACTGAAGATTAAATTTATTTTCAGGTTTCTCCTGCTGATCGGATCAGCACTTGCTCAATTTAAAATAACACCTATTAACAATACGATCGGAGTATATTATCACCAAGACACGGACATTGTGATTTCTCACAAGAAATGGACTTTACTGGTACACAAAAACATATCTACCTTTAAGACAGCTTTCGACAAAAACGACAAGATCTTACAGACACTATACAACACACTCGACCCAGCATATCATTACATGAACGTCTTTTCAGGAGATGTAAAAACTCACCTTAGCTTATTGACACAAATTTCCCAATCAATACAATCAAAATTTGACGAAATTTACCTTGACACGAAACGATACAAACGAGGAATACTAAATGGCATCGGAACGATTTTCAAATCAATAACCGGAAATTTAGACGCAGAAGACGGTCAGTATTATTCTGATTGTATCAACAAATTGAATAATGACGAACACCAACTCGAAAACCTAATTAAAAACCAAATATCCGTTACAACTTCAGTAATCAAAAATTTCAACGCAACTATTCAAAAATTGCAAGTTGACGAAGAAACTTTCAATAAGGATATTAAAGAAATCGAAACCTCAATTTTAGACATGACTAAAGACATAGAAAACGTCCATGCAAAACTGAAATTTATCGAAATCTGCGAACAACTTATGGCAAGTTATTTATTTATCGAGGATAACCTAAATGACATCCTAAATTCCATCACTTTCGCGAGGCTTAAAATAATTCACACGTCAATTATAAATCCAAAAGACTTAGTAAATTCTCTACAGGAAATTTCGCAAAACCTACAAAGGAACAATTTACCGCTTCCAATCAAACTATCAAAGGTTGCACAGTACTTAGACATTATAGAACTAAAAGCTTTTCAAACAAATTCGGATCTAATATTTGTGTTAGACATACCTTTAATAGACCCTCAAACATATTCAGTATTTCAATTATACCCTATTCCTATTTTGGATAATAGAACTGGTTTATATCATGTATTATCAACTTCTCAAAAATATATCGCGAGAGATGATGATTCATTAATGTACATACCTATCTCGAATCTTGAAGAATGCAAACCACTTTATTTCAACACCAAATTATGTCCAAATTTATTTGCATATCCTATTGACAACAATGCCATATGCGAAGCCCGTCTCTTCAAGAACCTCAAAACTCTGCCAGAAAACTGCCAGACGTCATTTATCATCAGCCAAGGCTACAACGTCCAAAAAATAGACGAAAACACATGGTTAGTTATTAACGCAGAACCTCTACAAACAACCATCAACTGTCCAGAAAGAAATTCAAAAACTGAAGTCATCTACAAAAATTCAATAGTAAAATTACAACCAAATTGTTACGCCTTCATAGGCATCACAAAAATTCAAGCTAGTACCAATGAAGTAACCGATGTAAAAGACGACACTCATCCAATCCAAATTCCATTTGAATGTTGTAAACATATTCCAGACAAAATCCGAGCTCCAAATCTTAAACCACTAAAATTAAACAATCTCAGTACGGAAGACCTCGAAGTTGCCAAACACAAGTTGGACCAATACTCCAGAGATTTAGATGATTTGATCAACGAACCCTTTATAACAAAACACATATCCTGGTTCACCTATTTTATCATTGTGCTAATAATTGGACTGTTATTTCTGTACCTATTTTGTAAGTGCAGAACAAAAAGACGAAGACTAGCCATCGATGTTTCTGCATCACCCCCATCTCCACCGAGGCCTAGCAAACCCTACAGGACATTTGCTAACCTATTTCCTTCACGAAGACGACCTACCTTAAGAAGAGAAGACAACGAAGTCGAAGACATAGAACTTACATAAAGACAAACTGTTTTGTGCCTTTTTACTGACTTTCAGTGCTGGACTCTTCAGTGAATTTTATTTCATTTGTTTAATCATTATATTTCATTATTTTTCTATCATTTGTTAATTTCAATTTTATTAACATTTTACGTCATTTTCATTCAAACCCATCATGCTTATATTTTATGCTTTCACAGTAAAGCTATATTTTAACCTTAGGAATATTTTATCCTATTTTACAATTCAAACCTAGTATGTTTGTATTTTACGCTTTCTTGCCAAAGCTATATTTTAACTCTAACATTTTTACGTTATTTTATTTTATGAATCAAGCTTATTGTGCTTGCATTTCATATTTTAGACGCTAAGGTTATATTCTGTGTTTTAAACCTTACGATTTAACATTTTTTGTATCTTTTATATTTTCCAAATTGTACCATTACCTTTTATATACATCTTATATTCATTTCAAAAGTTGCTGCATAAAACACCAACTTTTTTTATAAGGGGGAAGCTGTTATATTAGAAATACACTATGATATATAATATTATCGAGACAGGCTTAACCTTCTCAAACATATCGTATTACATACTGCGTAACAGCTCTTCTCAATAACCGCTCACGCTGCATGAGCATTGTATTTCAATTCTAAGTAATCCTGATTGTGCTGAATCAGCAACACTGTTTCCTTTGTTCTCAAAACATTATAAATATTACCAACAACCTTTCTGTAATTAGTCTTATACTCACTTCAGATTAAACTACTTCAAAATTATTATTGTATCTTATTAAAACGAGTCAACGTTGACTCAAGTGTAATAAATAAAGTTTTTAAAAAGTTATTCAAACAATCCACTATCTAACATATATATATATATATATATATATATATATATATATATATATATATATATATACATATATATATATATATATATATATGTATATATATATATATATGTATATATATATATATATATATATATGTATATATATATATATATATGTTATAGCTCGCGTTTCGTAGCTAAGTTTTTAAAAACAATTTTATTTATTTGTAGAGAGTCAACGTTGACTCTTAGAAATAATACAGTAATAAAAATGTAAGTATTTAATTTGAAGTGAGTATGATAACTAACTACAGAAATGTCTCGCGGTTCTATTTATGACATTTAGATGCAGTGTCATCTAAATGATGAACAAAGAAAAGCAAGCAAGCGATTCAGCATAATCGTGAGAGGTTAAAATGTAATATAATATAATATGATACTTTGTAAGCGATAAATGATAGCGGGAATTTGTTATCTGCACGTGGTTGAAATATGATATTATATGATAATATGAAATGAAGCAAAGTCACGTATCGTCTTGTATACGGTGGCTCAAATACTATATAACAACTTCCCCCTTAACGAAAAAGTTGCTGTTATACAGGAACTTTTGAAATTGAAGAGATAATAAAATAGTGAGTGAATACAATACAAAATAATAAAGATAAAGGTAAAAATATACAAAGGTTAAGTTAATAATGCGAATGATAAATCATAAGTGAAAGTCTATGTTAACTCGATGTCATCTCCTTCTTGGGGTCTGATAACGGGTCGCTTTCTTGGAGGGATGAAACCGGGAAGTTTCATAAATGGTTTGCTTCGTCCTGCAGAGGGTGAAGGGGCGTCATCTGTAGAGTGTTGGATTTTCAGCATTCCACGTCGTCTTTTCGTACACTTACAGAATATGTAAAGTAGAATTAGGGAAACAACAAATGTGATTGTAAAGTACGTGAACCAAGATACATGTTTGTTCACAAATGGTTCGTTTATAAGATCATCTAGGTCCTTTGAATATTGCTCCAGTTTGGTTTTGGCAATGTCCAAATCTTCTACGTTTAGATTGTTTAACTTGAGAGGTTTTAATTTTGGTAATTTAATTTTGCGGGCATTTGATTGCAGCACTCATAAGGAATTTGGATGGGATGAGAATTGTCTTTAATGTCTGAAAAGTCTTTGGCACTAGCTTGTATTCTGGTGATTCCTACAAAGGCGTAACATCCGGGCTGTAGTTTGACGATTGAATTTTTGTTGATTAATTCGGTTATTGAATCTCTTTTTGGACAATTGATGGTGATGTGGAGTGGTTCGGAGTTTATTATTAACCATGTGTTGTCTTCAAGTTCTTGAACGTTGTATCCTTGACCAATGATGAAGGATGTCTGGCAATTTTCGGGGAGTTTAGTCAACTGTTTCAGGATTCTGGCTTCACATATGGCATTTTGATCGATAGGGTATGCAAACAGGTTTGAGCATAGTTTCGTTCCAAAGTATAGTGGTTTGCATTCATTTAAATTTGAAATTGGTATGTACATCAAAGAATCATCGTCTCTCGCGATAAACTTTTGTGAAATAGATAAAACGTGCAGAAGGCCAGTTCTGTTATCAAGAATTGGGATCGGGTATAGGCGGAAGGTATTGTAATTTTGAGGTTCGACAAGGGGTATTTTTAGAACGAATATTAAGTTAGAATCTACTTGAAAAGCTTGTAACTCAATAATGTCTAAATACTGAGCGACTGCTGATAATTTAATAGGTAGAGGCAAATTGTTTCTTTGTAAACTCTGAGAAATCTCTTGTAATGCTGTTACTAAATGGTCAGGAGTTATTATTGACGAATGTATAATTTTTAGTCTAGCGAATGTTATGGCATTCAAAATATCGTTTAAATTGTCTTCAATGAATAAATAACTTGCCATGAGTTGTTCGCAAATTTCTAAAAATCTTAATTTTGTGTGGATATTTTCGATATCCTTAGTCATATCTAGAATTGAGGTTTAGATTTCTTTGATATCCTTATTGAAAGTTTCTTCGTCGATTTGTAGTTTTTGAATAGTTGAATTAAAATTTTTGATGACTGAAGTCGTGACAGATATTTGATTTTTGATTAAATTTTCGAGTTGGTGTTCGTCATTATTTAGCTTGTTGATGCAATCAGAATAGTACTGACCATCTTCTGCGTCTAGATTTCCAGTTATCGATTTGAAAATCGTTCCGATACCGTTTAGTATTCCTCGTCTGTATCTTTTTGTGTCTAGGTAAACTTCGTTAAATTTTGATTGTATCGATTGAGAGATTTGGGTTAATAAACTGAGATGCGTTTTTACATCGCCGAAAAAGACATTCATGTAATGGTATGTTGGGTCGAGTGTGTTGTAGAGGGTTTGTAAGATTTTGTCGTTTTTGTCAAATGCTGTTTTAAGAGTCGATATGTTTTTATGTACAAGTAGAGTCCATTTCTCGTTAGAGATTACTATGTCTGTGTCTCGGTGGTAGTACACTCCGATCGTGTTGTTGATCGATGTTATTTTATACTGGGCAAGTGCTGATCCGAGCAGCAGCAGAAACCTGAAAATAAATTTAATTTTCAGTATATGGTTTCATTCGGTCAAAGTTTACTTTAGTTGTTTGGTTCGTTTCGAGATTTAGTAGCGTAGCGGAATTTTGAAAAATTTCTTTAATTTCGAACGGACCGTTGAATTTATCTTGTAATTTGTTCTTTATTTGAGATTCCTTAACGTATACTTTGTCGCCAACATTATATGTGGGGCGATTTTCGGGGACGTTTTTATCAAACCGAACTTTGGCTTTTTGTTTTTGAGTTTCAGTTCGACTTCGAGCTATTTTATAATAGTGAGAAATGCGATTGTTTAAATCTCGGACATATTTAGTGATTAACTCTTTTTGATTGTATAATATTTCCGATGGACGAACAGATGTATGACCAAAAACTAATTCGTATGGGGTAAATCCGTGAGTTTTATTTACAGAGTTATTATAACAGATTACTGCATACGGTAAAATGGTAAATGGGTGTTCATTCGGGTTTTCCGTTTTGTTAGCTCTTATCATTTCGGCCAAGGTGGCGTGAAATCGTTCAATTGAACCATTTGACTGGGGATGTCCTACACTTGAAAAAGTTAATTTTATATCATATAATCTACACAAATCTCTTAATAAATTGTTATCGAATTCTCCTCCATAGTCGCAATGTATTCTTAATGGAGTACCATAAAGTTGAAAATAAAGCAGTAGCGTATTTACTACAGATTTGGCGGATTTATCGGGGACTGCGTAAGCTTGTGTAAATTTAGTCAATTCATCGCGAATAGTCAATGCATAATTGCGCGTAGGGAATTCAAATAAGTCAATGTTAATTCTTTCGAACGGTGTCTTTGGTGTTTCTGTAATTACTAGTGGACTACTTAAATTTTTTCGACAAACTTTCGTTTTTTGACATGTTTCGCAGTTTTTGATAAAATTTTCGACATCTTTCGTTAACCCTTGCCAATTATACTTGTTTTTGATTCTGCGTATTGTCTCGTTTATTCCGCGGTGCAAATTATTTTTTCCGGTGTGATTTTGATCGAGGATTATCGGGCGTTGGTCTTCGTCGGGGCAATGCACTAGATTTTGACAAATGATTAATTTTAGGTCCTTGTCTGCAAAAATGAACGAGAGAATTTCGAGTATTGGGAGGTCCAGATTATTTTCGACATAGTAGGTCTTGGAAAGATCTAGTTTATTTTGATTTTTATATAACGTTAAAAACAAGTGTTCTATTACAGATTCGGGGTCGAAAGGTACAGCGATGATATAATAATTTCTATGTCGGGTTGATTTACTAGAGACAATATTGATTGTACTGTTGTCGAATTCGGGATTTTCTTCGAAAATATCTTCTATAATTTGGTGATGGAGATCTGTTAAGTTATTTTGCCGAAAGAACGTAATTATGTTTTTATTTTCTCGATCTAATAATTGTTTGTTTGAAATTTCGATTTTCGAGTAATCTATTAGGGATTTTGTCTTGTATAGTCTAGAAAATGTGTCAAATTCCTGAGCGATATGTTCGTTAGTTATTTCGTTTTCGTCATTTAGGCTTTCGTCATCGTCTGTGTTTTCGTTAGCTGCTAAAATTTTAGAATAGAATTTGGAACAATCGTTAAAGTGGTTTATTTTGATTCTGGACAAGGCGTCTGCGTTTTTGTTTATTTTGCCGGGTTTGTATATGACCTCGTAGTCATACTCTTCAAGTTTGAGGCGCCAACGGGCTAATCTGCTACCCGGGTCCTTTATTGAAAATAACCAGGTAAGTGGTCTGTGATCGGTGATTAGTTTAAACTTTCTGCCAAACAGGTATGGTCTAAAATGCTTTACTGACCACACGATAGCTAAGAGCTCTCTTTCTATCGTGGAGTACTTAGTTTCGGCATTGCATAAAACTCGGGAGGCATAAGCGATAGGTAAATCTTTACCAATGGGGCCCTGCGAAAGCACGGAACCAATGGCGAATGCACTCGCGTCTGTGGTTAATAGGAAAGGCTCGTCGAAGTTCGGGTAAATTAGTATCGGAGTTGTTGTCAAGGTTTGTTTTAAGTTTTTGAATGAATTCGTACAATCATTGTCGAAATTAAAGGGTATGTCTTTTTGTAGTAATTTGGTCAGAGGTTTTGATATTTTAGAGAAATTGGGGATAAAACGTCTATAATAGCCTGCTAAACCCAGGAAAGATTTAATTTCCTTTTGGTTTTTGGGTTGAGGAAAGTTTAGGATTGCTTCAACCTTAGCACGGTTTGGCTTTACACCGTCCTTGGTGATGAGGTGTCCTAGGTAGGCAACTTCTTTCCTAAGAAACTCACACTTGTCGGGCTGTATTTTAAGGTTAGCTTTCCTTAAGCGTTGGAATATTTCGTTTAGTCGGGTAATATGTTCGTGAATCGTTGGGGAATAAATGATGATGTCGTCCATATAGACTAGGCAACGTTCGTTTTGGATACCTAGTAGGATATTGTCCATAACCCTTTGGAAAGTGGATGGGGCGTTTTTAAGACCGAATGGCATGCGAAGAAATTCATAGTGGCCATTCTCTACAGAGAAGGCAGTTTTTTGGACGTCTTCGGGATTAATTTCTATCTGGTGAAACCCAGAGGCCAAATCTAGGGTTGTGAAGTATTGGCATTTTCCTAGTTGGTCAAGAAGGTCAGATATGTTCGGAAGGGGATATTTGTCGTCAATAGTCAGTTCGTTAAGTTTTCTGTAGTCGACTACAACTCGCCATTTTTGTTTGCCAGAGGCGTCAAGTTTTTTTGGGACTACCCAAACTGGGGAGGACCAGGGAGAAATCGAAGGCTGGATTATGCCTTGGGCTAACATTTTTGAAACCTGTGACTTTACCTCTTGCTTATGAATTTGGGGGTAACGATAAGATTTTGTGAATATCGGTTTGGCATTGTTGGTGTCAATAGAATGTTTAATTTCGTTTGTGAATGACAAGTTATCTCCTTCTAGATAGAATATGTCCGAAAAATTTAGACAAAATTGTGTTATTAAATCAGTTTCTTCTTCGTTCAAATGTTCTAAGCGTAATTGATTTTTAATTTCGAAATTCCTGTCTATTTGTTGTTGGTAGTCTGAGTTTTGACAATTTAGATTAAAGATTGCCCTAAATTTTTCTATTGGTTCGAGTTTAAGGTTTGACAGATCTACAGTTTTTGGAATAGCGTTTGCGTTTATTACGGATGTTAAAAATTCTCCGTTGTTGTCTATTTTGACGATAGCGTTGGGTAAGCGTACTTTTTCGTTTTCTTGGGCTACCATTATAGCCTCGGTATTTCGTAGGTCACATTTTAATTTGAATATTTTTTCCGTGCGCGGTTCAATGGAAATTAAGTTTCGATTTTTTATGGTGTTTAAACCGCGGGTTACGCTTGGTTGCGATGGTAAAATATCGGTAACTTTGAATATCGGTACGGTTTTAAAATTCGTCACTAATTGTTTATTTTTAAAATCTATCCTGCATTCGTAATGTTCGAAAAAGTCCGCGCCTAAAAGTCCGTCAAAGTCTATGTCTAGATCGTGAATATAAACTTTATGAGGATCACTTGTGGTAAATGGTATGAGAACAGATTCAATTATATTAATCTTTTCGTTCGTTATACCTTGAACAATCACATTTTCAGGGGATCGGCGCCTGTAGTTTTCAGCTGTCCTAGGCTTAAAAACTGAAATACCGGCGCCTGTGTCTAGCAAAATTTTAAATTTACCGGTTATGTCTTTCATGTAATAGAGATTTTTTGAGTTGACAGTTAGCAATGCATGCGAAAGAATATTTACATGAATTTGTGTTCCGGGAAATTCAGGTATGGGTTGAAACTGTCTTTTAGAGTCATCGTTTGGATCTGAGTTTCCAATTCTGCAATTGGTTCGGATTCCTGGTTGGGAGGATGAGTTAATTGGTTGGAACCTTGGTAAAAATCCTGAGGATTAGCGGTATAATCCTCATACTGTTCAGACTGAGAATTATAGTTTTCTGGGAAATTTTGATTGGTTTCGAAATTATAATTTTCACAATTGTCTTGTTGAAGTTGGTAATTTGGGGAGTAATCGGTAGAGTAGGTCTCATATTGATTGGAATTATCAATGTAACTATCATAAGGTTCATAGTTCAAATGATGGGCCTTTTGTTGATCGTAACGATTAAAGTTTGGATTTGGTTGGATTGCAGATGGTCTCTGCTGATTGAAATTCGGGTTTGGTCTGATGGCTGAAGGCCTATTTTGCTGTGGAAGATTAGATTGATTATTTTGTGGGAATTGCCTGTGAGTAAATTGATTATTTTGCGAAAAGTTTTGGAAGTTTGAATTTCTTTGGAAGTTTGGTCTTTGAAAGTTTTGGGACGTTGATGGCATAAATTGTTGTTGTTGCCTAGTACGGCATTCACTTACAGTATGCCCAATGCGATTGCAAAATGAACACATTTTCTGTTGGAAAGTTGAAATTGGTCTCTTTTGTTGGGGAGGAATTGGGTTTTTAGCTTGGCTATTTCTCGAGAATTTTTGTGACTCAAAATAAGAGAGTTGTAGTTCTCTTTTAATTCGATTAATAGCCTCCAACATATTTTGTGGATTGCCAGCACGTATAATTTTGCCTAAATTTGGTTCTAAGCCTGTTAATAAATTATTTAGCGTCATAGTTTCGACTAAATCACTTTGAGATTTCTTCTGTTCTTTGGACAAAGCTTGTTTTTGGATTGCGGCATGCATTTTTGCATTGTGCGTTTGCAACCGTGATACAAAGGTTAACGCAGATTCGTTAGGTAATTGATGGATGCGTTGTAGGTCAGTGATTAGAGATGTTAGGTCTCTAGAATCTCCGAAGTGCGCTTCTAATAAGGATTTTATTTCTGCATATGTAGCCGGATTTCTAGAATTTATCAATTCGGCAGCTTTGCCACGCAATTTATTTTTGATATGAATAGTCAATAATAACAACTGGTCATTAATTGCCATTCCTTGAGCATATGTACAAGAATTTAAAAACGTTTGTAGGTTGATGGGGTTTCCATCGAACTCAGGTATTATCGAGAATATCTCTGAAAGTTTATAAGCCTCAATTTGTTCTTCGATTTGAACGGTGGCTTCTTGTTCTGACATTTTTGTTGCTTTTAGTTACAAACTATTGAAGTTAAATTTGAAAGATTTTCTTGTCTGTTTGTGTATTAGCTGTATAATACACACAAGTACGTATTAGCAGTATAATACGCTTCGATGTCGCTTTAAAATAAAATGGAATTCGGTGAGTGTATTAGCTGTATAATACACACGATTACGTATTAGCAGTATAATACGTATGAAATAAAACTAATTATGTCGTTTGGGGAATAATAAGGGTAAAATTGATAGCAGAACTGTTTCGTTTTCGTTGGATGTATTAGCAGTATAATACACTTAAATAAATTGCGAAATGTGAAAAATAAAAATAGCAGTAATAAAACGTGATGATTCTTAAAAATGACTTACGTAAATATCTTCATAGGTAGGTTCTTTCCTCCGTCGAGGGATTGGGATCCGCCACCACTGGTGAGGAAGGTCTCCTTGTTCTTGTAGATCACTCGCACTAGTTAGGCACCCTTGTTGAGATGTTCTCCTTGTTCTCGAACGTTTCAGTACAAGTTAGGCTTCTTGTTCCAGGGATGTTTAACGGATCCTACCGACTGCGCCAATGTTATAGCTCGCGTTTCGTAGCTAAGTTTTTAAAAACAATTTTATTTATTTGTAGAGAGTCAACGTTGACTCTTAGAAATAATACAGTAATAAAAATGTAAGTATTTAATTTGAAGTGAGTATGATAACTAACTACAGAAATGTCTCGCGGTTCTATTTATGACATTTAGATGCAGTGTCATCTAAATGATGAACAAAGAAAAGCAAGCAAGCGATTCGGCATAATCGTGAGAGGTTAAAATGTAATATAATATAATATGATACTTTGTAAGCGATAAATGATAGCGGGAATTTGTTATCTGCACGTGGTTGAAATATGATATTATATGATAATATGAAATGAAGCAAAGTCACGTATCGTCTTGTATACGGTGGCTCAAATACTATATAACATATATATATATATACAGAGACGAATATTAGACGACTGTCTAAGTTAAAAACAAAAATTTTTAATTTCCACCAGGGATACAGTCACGGGTTCAAAAAAGACAACTCTTCTTTTTTAAATTCAAGCTTTCGAAACTTTATTGTTTCTTCCTCAAGAATTCTACAAAAATTTGAACTCATTATAATAAAAATTATTTAATACAAGTGAAAGGTACTTACTAAATTGAGGTTAAAATTGAAATTGACAAATTATCAAGACAGAACAAACACAAATATTACACAATAAATCACACTTGTGAACTACATTTATATTGAATTTAAGTTAGCAACAAAAATCTTTAATCTAAAATAGTTTTAGCCACCTCGAAAACTGAACAGATAACAGTCAACTACGTTGTTTCTTATTACTCCGAGAAAACATCGGAATGTGAACTTAAAAAACTGTCAAAACAAATCTAAAGCAGAGAGAGAGGGGTCATGTCAACCCCCCCCCCCCTCTCTGAGTCAGGTCCGTTGCCAACAAAACGCCAAACCCAACAGATCAAAAACTACTAATTCTCAAATGTATTGTACAGGGTGTTATTTCTGTGACTGCTATTGGCATGTGAATGCAACAAATGTGTGTATAATATACTGAGGCGTTCAATGTCATTTCTGGCATTCATAGCTTCAGGTTCATTGAAAATATGACACATTTCTAGAAAAGCTCTTTTTTGTTCTTTTGTCATGATCGTTGTGACTTTCATTTTATCAGGTTGAATGACTTTTAATTCAGGATTTTCCTTCAGAAATCTCTGACAAGTGAGGTAGCTTCTATAATATGCATTCGGGACTTTACTTTTATGCATAAAATTAGTAATAATGTTAGTAGACTGAGTGAGAAGCAAGTTTTTCTCTCTGTTGTTAATACCATTAATATTATTAACAATATGATCAATGTCAAACAGAAACTTTGGGATATTAATGTCTTTTGCTAACGGTTCTACACTAAATCTGGGGCCAAGAGCCAAAAAATTTGATCCCAATAGACAATATGATAGACTGTCGACAGAAATTGTGGCTGTTGACGAGTACTATGTAGTCCTCAATAGGAATCCTAGTAACGCTATACAAAGCAAAGCCAATAATATCATCTCACAATTGGAAAAAAGTAAAATGATCTTACCTCAGGAAGGAAAAAAGCATAGATGCTACAATGGTGTAATAAACAAATTTTATGGCCTCCCAAAAATTCATAAGCCAACGTTATCACTGAGACCCATCGTTTCTGGGGTTAATAGCCCGAATAGAGGTATTGCCTAATTAGTTACCAATATACTTACCATTGCTTATAACACTGATAATAATTTTTTTATTAAAGACTCTTTTCAATTCAGCACATTCATACAGGAGTTCCAATTGCCAGACAGTAGTTATATAATATTAAGTCTCGATGTAAAATCCTTGTTTAATAACATCACAGTAGATTTAGCGAAAAGCTCTGTTGAACGTCACTGGGACACAATACAATTACATTGTAATATTTAAAAAAAAAAATTCTTGGAACTTATT
Source organism: Leptura quadrifasciata (assembly GCA_963675555.1). NCBI lineage: Eukaryota > Metazoa > Arthropoda > Insecta > Coleoptera > Cerambycidae > Leptura > Leptura quadrifasciata. Next base: position 73,854,730 of record OY776676.1, on the reverse strand, counting down.
GCCTTTTTATTTGACACTACGGTGTTCGGTTTCAATGAGGTCATTTACAAACAAACATTAGGTATGCTTATGGGGAGTCCTGTCCCACCCATACTCGCACAATATGTTATGGACGACTTGATTAATGATTGTCTGTTGCAATAAAGTTTGAGGTACCCTTTATAAAAAAAATATGTGAATGATATCATCCATAGCATTCCCAACAATGGTAGGGAACGCCTACTAGAAGTGTTCAATAATTATAACCAACGATTAAAATTTACAACAGAAGAAGAAGACGAAAATGGCAAAGTCCCCTTTTTGGATACCCAACTGACAAGAAGGGTAGACAATAGAGTTATAACGTCATGGTACACAAAACTAGGTTCATCTGGACGATATTTACATTATGAATCGTTTTACTCGGAACGACAAAAGATTAATGTATTAGTGGGAATGAAAAACAGGTTTATTAACACCTCACATACCTCGGTTGTTAACGGGCAACCTAAGAATTTTGTCAGATTTATTTATGAAGTGTGGTTATCCACCAGTTTTACTAGCATCAAATTAGCTTTCAAAAATAAGATAACGATTAACAATCTTTTTGCTAAACTGAAAGACAAAGACGACTTAATGAATTATTCAAATGTGGTATTTTGCATCTCTTACAATGATTGTGAAAAAAAGTATATTGGTCAAACGAGCAGAAAAATTAAAGATAGGGTCACATCTCACAGAAGCGACGTGAGGGTTAACAAAGAATCTTCAATGTTAGTTAAGCACGCTCTATCACTTAACCATAACCTCAATTATAACAAGGTTAAGATTTTAGATTTTGAAAAGAACGTTCAAAAAGGAACTTTTCTAGAAATGTGCCATATTTTCAATGAACCTGAAGCTATGAATGCCAGAAATAACATTGAAGGCCTCAGTATATTATACACTTATTTGTTGCATTCACATGCCAATGGCAGTAACAGAAATACCACCCTGTGCAATATTCGTCTCTGTATATATATATATATATATATACATATATATTTAAGGTAAGATTAGCTCGACTGGCTATTTAAGGTTAAAATTTTAAAATTTAAACTTGGGTATGCAGTCGTGTGCCACAAAAAATTAAAGAAAACTCTTTATTTCTGTTCAAGCTTTCGAGGCTTCATTGTCTCTTCATCAGGAACGCTACAAAGTATGACATCGTATTACACTTAAATTAGGTTGACATTAGAGTACTTACGATGTTTTGAGGTTATGTAGAAGTTGCACATGTGAAACAATTTTCAAAAATATGGACAAACACTTATCAATAATAGTAGCTAACAAACTTACAAGTTAAAAATTATTTAAAACATGGATGGATGTCAATTGATAAAATAAAATTGTTAAAATAATTAAATTTAAAAAAGATTTAATAAAGCATGGTATATATATATATATATATATATATATATATATATATATATATATATATATATACATCTTTCTATCAATTCTGAACCATTAGACAATTCATACAATCCTGAACCAGCTATTTATAGAAGAGATAGACAAAAAATATTTGTTTATATTGGAGTATATAGGGGGTCGGATAACCTATTCTGTAAAATATACTTTGATATTTTTATAACTAAACATAGGTGTATATCTACACACTAATGACATCATCCTGAACCAATACGTTAATATGACAAAGCTGAACCATTGTATACAGTAATATATAGCTGAATGTTACATCCTGAACCACTTCAATGTTGCCATTTTTAAATACTATAGGATAGCTACCTGCTATGTTTGTATTGCCAAGGGTCATAAAATACTCGGACTTCTCGCATATGCTTCTTACGCACAAATGAAATTTTATATTTATCAAGTGTAAGTATCTTTCTGAAAGAAGGGGATGAATTTTAGGTATTTAAATTGTAAAAGGCTAGAATAAATACGGTTTATTTTTAATTTTTGCTGTTTAAAATTATATATATATATTTTAAATATACAGGGTGTCGTAATTACGTGCAAAAAATTTAGCTGTAGATTGCCTGTCGAAAATTTAGAACGGGTTCTTCGTATAAAATTTTTCAAAACAACCTTTTCCTGTCCAGCTACACTCCCTTAAAGGGGTGTGCCAAAAAAAAAGGTTTTTAATTTATATCTCAAAATAACGTAATCGGAAAAAGACGAAATTTGGCACATCTCTGTTACTCATCAAAGGGCATCTAACGCAATCATGTCATCCACCTAGCATGTACACGAAGGGGTGAAATTTACTACCCTTTTAGAAATTTTGTAAATATCTTTCTGCCTGCTCTTTTCTTAAGTTAAAAAAATAACTAAACATTATGATTAATTTAGAAACTTTTTCATCTCTTCAAAGAAATTCGTAAAATCAACCATTTTTGGTAAAAAAATTAAATTACATCTGCCTAAGTGATCAATCAAAAGCTATGAGCAAAATTATATTAGTGTAAAATACTAAAAGTAGGCTGGTGTCAAATTATAATCTGACAATATTACGTTGTTTCTTGCCTTTGAAATAATAAGATAATCATTTCTTATTACTTAATACTAGTATTTTTCTAACCAGATTTTAAAATGCATAGTTCTAGTAATGAGGAATAATATGCAGACATACATTTAATTTATGGTGAATGTAAAGGAAATGCTTCAGCGGCAAAAAAACGATATCGTCGTAAGTTCTCTACACGTACTGTGTCAAACGTTCGTACTTTTTCTAATATTCACTTGAGGTTAAAAAAAAGGAGGTGTTTTAAAAAAACAAGTCATGATTGTGATCGTCGGAGACAAATAGGAGATGCAATGGAGGCACACATATTAAATACATTATTTTGGTGAACATCCTGAATGTAGTATTAGACTGGCTGCTCATCAATTCCACACAACAAAAACATCAGTATGGAGGATTTTGAAAACATGAAAATGCAAGGACTTTATCCCTTATCATTTACAGAGAATACAAGAGCTGTTCCCTCGTGACTTTCCAGTAAGACTTGATTTTTGTAGAATTATACTTAGAAGCCGTTACATTTTACAGTACTATTCACAGATGAATGCTGCTTTACTCAACGTGGAGATTTAAATATTCGTAACTAGCATTTGTGGAGGGAGGGACGATAATCCTCACGCTGTTGTAAATGGAGGATGTCAATACAACTTTTCAATAAATATTTGGGCCGGAATTATAGACAATAAATTAATAGGGCCTTTTGAGTTACCAAACAGATTAAATGGTCCAGCTTATTTAAACTTTTTATAAAATGACCTGTATCAACTTATAGACGATTTACCTCTTGGGTAACGTCAAACACTTTGGTTTATGCAGAATGGTGCGCCACCTCATTATTCTTTAGACGTTCAAGAGTGGCTACCCTCAACATTTAGAAATCCATGGATTGGCAGGGGGCGAGAAGCCACAATTAAATGGCCCCTCGGTCCCCAGATATGAATGCACTGGACTTTTACTTTTGTGGCCACTTGAAAAATGTTGTTTACTGGACACCTGTCCCTAGCGTCGAAGTTTTAAGAGAGAAAATTTTTACTGCTGCCAATGAAGTTCGAAACTCCACATGTTTTACTTATAGAAGGCAGGTATGGCAATTTTAGGAACGGTTGCAAACGTGTATTCAAGTTGGAGGTCGTCATTTTGAACAAATGCTTTAATATCTAAAAACAACAATCGTTGCCTTCATGTTTAAATTTTTTTACTGTCTAAATTCATCTTTTTTTCCGATTACGCTATTTTGAGATAGAAATTAAAAACCGTTTTTGGCACGCTCTTTTAAGGTATTGTTGCTGGACAGAAAAGAGTTATTTTATACGGAGAACCCGTCTTAATTTTCGACAGAGAATCTACAGTTAAATTTTATGCATGTTATTTCCAAACATCCTGTATATGTATATATATTTACTAAAAAGTTACTTAAAAAGTTTAAAGAGTATGCATTAGAAGTTGTTTTCAGATATATGGGAGGTTCCCCTAATAATCATCACTTTTTTGTAACAATTCCCTTAATATTTCTATCTTAATTTTTCATTCTATATTTAACTGTATTATTTTCCGTTCTGGTTTAAAAGGAAGCTTCACTTCTGAATGACTTTTGATTATGCCTAAGGTTGACTTTTTTAGAGAGAACCAAACAATGATAAAGAAAATTAAAGTCAAATTTTAAACGTCAATATTTTGAAAACGAATATAATGGAGTGGATATATCCAAATTATTACTGTATGTGGAATTGTGGTATTGTCTGGAAAGTTGAAAAAATAGTTCAGATAGATACAAGTTGTAGAATAACATACAAATAATTAATAATTAATAAATAATTTATTTTTTGAATCATGTTTTATTCTTTTTATTTAATTGCGATATCCGACAGGGGCACTGCTCAGTTATAGGATAAAGAGAGGAATATTACAATCACGAATGAATTGGAATAAAAATACATGTTAAGCATAAACAAAATTAAATATAATATTTTTAGTCGCAAACTCCTCTATAAAATCCTTATTTTACTATAAGGAACGGAACCAGACTGCAACCAACAGCTACTCTCCGGGCTATGTGCCCCGCCGAGCGCTGAATCATAAGTTTGGCGCGTTAACTGTAATAATTGTATATTACCATCAAAATGCTAATGCTTCGATTGCAACAAACACCAGCCGAAAGACTGATTCTACTTAAAGGAGCTCTCTTGCCAGCCGTCACACACCACTTGCAGACTGCAGTTTCGAGCTGTTGGCTCTCGTCAGTGCAAGGTAGGCATGTGACGACTGACACGAGGATCCTTTGACTATTTGGTAACATCCCGGTATTTTTACAATAGCGACATGTAAAACAGTCAGCGTCTAAAAAGTAGACTATTGAAATTTTAGGTCAAAATGTCAATTTGTTTAATTATGTATTTCTTACTATTAACCTCAATCCTTGCTATAAATTCACATTAAAATTTGTCAGAAAGAAAAATGGTATAGCATTATTTAAAGCCTTTTTGCATTGTAGGGGGATTAGAGAATATATGAAACAAGTCCCAAATATTCATAAATATTCTTTTAAGTGAGCAATGAGAAATGAAATATTTAATTCTTAATTTTAAGTAATATACTTAAAAACTTACATTGTGCCTAAAAATATACCGATTATGAAAATCAAATACACTTTAAGGCAGTATTAAAAGATTATTTTTGTTTGATAGTGTATCCGTGAAGTATCCCGCATTAAATTATTCTATAAAATATATTTTAGCTAGAACATAAAACGGATAGGTTATCGTCCGTCCAGGTGCAAAAATAGTATCGCCGAGCTTATTAAATTAATTTTTAATTTGAGGAGTTATCTTCATTTTGAAAAACTTAAACTATAAATAATTCTTTGAATATTCGAAGAATGGGATGCTGTTAGCTTAGCACAATTTATTTTTTTAATATTTGCACGCTAATAAATTACTCTTTATAGATATACAGTATGTTACAAAAATAGCTATCACTAGGAATATTTACATATAACATATTACATAAACACCAGATTATATTATATTTCTACATACAAAGCCAAAAATTACAGAAAGTTCTCTTATTTTTAACAATCATACATATTCTGTTAAAATAGCAACAGAAACATTGTTCTATGCATTTGGGTCCGAAAAACGAAATACAAATTCTCTAGTTTTAACCCTAATTTAATCCAAGTTTTTTTTAAACAAATATACGGGTCAAATTTAGACTTCACATACTTCTTTGCAACAATGTTTGTTACCTATACTTACTTTACATACATTTCAAATTATTTGACTAAAATAATACTGGAATCTCCAGCATTTATTTAAAATGTATAGATACGGGAAGAATAAAAAAAAGTGAAAGTAACCTGTACACGGGTTTGCCGTTTGAATCCTACCTAATTTCTGACTGTTTATCCTTTCATTCCAAGACGCCTCTTAGAAGTAAGGGTAGGTAATGATCATTACAACTATTTACATAAGTCGTTTCTGGACTGAGAAAAACCATACTGAGACCATGGAACAATAACATAACATAGTTCACTAATTCACTTTCTCAAAACAACAAATATACTTGTGTTATATATTTTCAGTAAGTCTACATCTACTATTCCAGAAAGTATAAAATCATTTTTATTAGGTTTCGTAACAGATGCCTAACTTTTTCATACTAGGTATATTGGATGAAATTAAATTGATTATACATTAATTGTGGCAAATAAATCCTAAAATGTGTAAAAACTAGAAATAGAAAAGTATAAATTTGTCTTTTTATTTCGTCTCATACCATCAAAATATTCCAACCGGTTATAATACAAAGATGCGCACTGTAAAACTCTAAATAAATACCCTCGCCATATTACATTTCAATATAAGTTTAACGATAGCTAGCAACAATTTATTTCTTGAATCACATTTTCCTCCTTTTTCTTTATTTATTAACGATATTTTTACAATTACAAAATTTCAATCACAAATTGAATTAGATTACAAATATATATTAAATATAAATAAAATTTTACACGTAGGATAGTTATGGTATAATTTGTACATAGTAACATTTTTGGAAAGAGGGTGAAACAAATGTCAAGTGCCGCACATGTTTCCCATAGACCATTTAGGTATTTAAATTTTAAAGAGCCTGGGTGGTCGAGCGGCCGACAGCGAAGACTTGACTTTAATTTATTATTGTGAATTTAAAAGACTTTATTCTACTTTGAGCATATACTAATGCACAAATAACATTAATAAAAATGGCATTTATTTACCGCTCTTATAATATGTAATATTTAAGAAGTGGTAAAATTTTTTGTTTCGTTCGGCATTAAGGTTTCAAATGGTAGCTGTTATAACTTCATAGTAGAATAGAGTAAGACGATAAGATAAAAAAAAAGTCAATGGTTAAAGTGCTGTTCTTTGTTACACATGTTACCCATAAACAAAATAAAATTGGGGTATTTAAATTTTAAAGGGACACAATATAACACTGTGTGGTCCACTAGAGTCCGGTGCCAAATCTGAGACACCCATATATTGTAATATTTGTATGATCTAGTTTTATTTATATAACAAATGAACCAACGGTTAGTAGAAGACTTTACATTAATTTACTATTGTTGGTTTAAAAATCATTCATTGTATTATGAGCATTCCAGTCACTTGTACTTAATAAAAAATTTATATCGGTGTTTCGATTTTATTTTAAATTACATTGGATTAAACCGATATTTAACAACTCTTAATATTTATCTTATGGTTTTGGTATTTTTGGCGTAAACTAATGCGAAAAATAGCATTAATAAAAATATATATAATTATTTACCGCTTTTCTAATATTAAGTATACAGCGTGTGTATTGAAACATGACCGTAAGTCTTAAAAAAATATCTTCGGAATTGATGCTGAAATATAATTCTTTTTGGTATTTTTGGCATAAACTAATACGTAAATAATATTAATCAAAATAACAATTATTTATTGCTTTTACAAAATTCAGTATATTTAGGAAGTGGTAATTTTTTCTTCGCATGGCATTAAGGTTTAAAGTGGAAGTTGTTATAACTTCACAGTAAAATTTATCGGTGTGAAAAAGTATAATTGCACTATTTATATCCTTGATTTGGCAGGATTAGAGAATATATATGAAACAGGATGCAAATTTTAACACAATATAGGTACTAATAATAATTTATCTCAATTTATTAACACAGTACAGAACAGAAGTAGTTTTGTGAAAAGCTCCTTGTAGAAGCTTGAATACGAAAAATATTTCAGTTATTGATAAATTCTTTTAAGCGAGCAGTCATACGTGATTCTTGGTATGTATAAATTATATGTTTAGATAAAATAGTATTGTGCGTAATAATATGCTAATTATAAAAATTCAACTAGTGTTAAAATAATATATTTTTTTAAAGTGGTTAGTATCAAGCACTCATTTATTTTTTAAAGTGTATTTAGTGATTCCTAGGTTCTTGACTGGGCACATGCAAAAACAATAATGTCACTGAGTTTATTTATTTAATATTATATAATTTGATAAGTTAACTTTATTTAAAACATAAACTATAAATAATTCTTTCAATATTGGAAAAATGAGATCATAACCTCTCGCGCATTGCTGTCAGCTAGCACTTTTTAAAATTATTGTGTATTAGGTATACAGCATGTTAGAAGAATAGCTAACATTAGGATTATTTACGTATAACATATCATATAAACACCAGACATATTTCTTCGACCAGGAAATAAAATATATGCAAGGCGGAAAATTACAAAAAGTTAGTACTTAAAGCATTTACTAATTGATCTATATGATTTTACAATCATAAAACTTCAGTTTAAACACAGCAACATAAGTCTTCTTCGATATATATTGGGCATTGTACATTGTTATAGAGCAATGAAACAATATTAATTGTTACGGGTCTCTAAATTCAGAAAATATATTTTATTAAATATGAATTTTTAGTATAATGAGGACAATTTAATTTGAAATTAGGAGAAAGATATTTATATAAGCAATTTTCAAGTTACTAATTGCCTCTATACAAGTTGATTCACATAAAACTCCCCAGGCAGTTTCCGTATTAAAACGTTGTCAATGACAGTGGCGTCCGCGACGAAAAGAAAATTTTTGATGACTGGAACTTTGAAAGTATAATATTAAAGTTTGTTTAATTCTAAGTACTTTTTGCAGTATACACTTTTCTATTAAAACCAGTGGTTTTGGAGATAAATCGAAAAAAATCATTCAGTTCAATATTTTTTAACAAGCAAAAAAATTTAAATTCACTCAAAAGCGGGCGCTACATACAATAGGTACTTAGTTTAAAGTGATTCGCCATATTTTAAATGATTATACAAAGATGGCGTTGAAGTGCGAAATTATTTTTCGATAGCTGGAACATTGAAACAGCACACACGATAAAGAACCAAATAATATATATATATATATATAATTTTATAATGACATTTTTTAAAAAGACCAATGTCTTTCAAATTATCTAATATTTCCTATTTTTTTATTTTTTAAAGTATAATTTTCATTAACACCTGTATTGTTTTCTTAATTCTATAAACTAGTAGTCCTAAGTCTAATTTAATAATATACAGTCAAGTATGTTGCGTAGTAATTCATTTTGAGGTTTGTTCACATATAATCAATTTTTAAGTTTTTGAATGCGTTTGTTATTACAAGGTAATTCAGAAATGGTTGTGTACATCAACGAAGACAAATTAATCATGATTTTGATCTACGGAGAATGTATAAAAAATTCCCATGAAGCCGAAAGGTTACTCCATTTGCATTTTCCCAATTTGCCTAAGCCAGACCATAAAATCTTTATTTCTTTAACCAATAATTTGAAAAATTACGGAAGTTCTAAAAAGTTAAAGTATAATAAACAGTTGACGGCTACAAATGATGCAAATACTGCTTTAGTAATTGACAATATTGTAAATAATCCAAATGTGTCTTTACGGAAATTATCGTCTGAAACAAATATTTCCTACTCCTCTTGTCAAATAATTTTAAAGAAAAATAAGTACCGTCCGCATAAAGTTCATTATGTTCATCATTTACGACCTGGTGATTTTCAGCGTTTCATAAATTTTATTGCTGAATTGTCAGTATTACATAATAAAAATCCAAATTATTTGAAAAATATGTCGTGGAGCGATGAGAGCCGCTTCCATAGTAATGGGCTTGTGACTATACAGACCACTCGGAATTGGTCTCAAAATAATCCGAGATAGATACGAAGAACCAAAAATTAAACACTTTTTAAAGTAAATTTATGGTGTGGAGTATTGAACAGATACATAGTCAGACCTTATCTATTTCGTGAAACGTTAAATTGTGGTAGATATCGGAGGTTCTTGCAAGAGGAGCTACCAAATTTATTAAGAGACATTCCTCATGATGGGCACATAATCTGGTTTTATCAAGACGGGGCACCGGCACATAATTTAAGAATAACATTTAGACACTTGCAACGAACATATCCTAGAAGATGGATAGGAACTAATGGAGTAATCAGGTGGCCAATACGATCACCTGACTTAACTGCATTAGATATTTTCTTATGGAGACATCTAAAAAAATTTGTTTGCACCGAACGAATCGATGTTATGGCAGACCCATACAACAAAATATATATGCGAGTGTTACCACAGTACATCGTTATTGAAAGTAAAGGTTTAACATGTGTATCCATGAAAGAGGAAATAGTTTTAAACATTTACTTTAAAAATAAATACATACATATGTACATATTTTATTGAAAAGTCAAAACAAATTATTAAAAAAACTTATTTGACTTTATATTATGTCGATTTATCTCGAAAATCACTGATTTTAACAGGAAAGTGTATGCTACAAAAAGTGCTTAGTATTAAAGAAACTTTAATATTATACTTTCAAAGTCCCAGTCATCGAAAATTTTCTTTCCGGCATCGCGTCGCGACGTAGCGGACGCCACTGTCATTGGCAAATTTGTACGACAAAATAAAGCCACCAAAAATATGTAACGACTGGCCTTTACAGAAATTTAATACCTTTTTTCGTTATTATGGAAACTGCCTGGGGAGTTTTATGTGAATCACCCTGTATACTTAAGTCAATTTAACGTCATATTACATAGCATACAAATTTGTGGTAAACTATTCAAAAGTAACAAATGCCAAACATCTCATAATAGTAAAGCATATTTTTCACAATAATTAGTATCTTAAAATACATATACATTTAGAAAATTATAGAAGCTAAATTTCGTAGAAAATATGAAAATAAATATGAAAAACCCATTAATATATTGCTAAATTATCAACTGGACCATTTTTCATTGTTGGCCTTATAAAAATGTAAAGATCTGGTATTTCAATTTTGGGTATAAATTATTTTTAAAGAATTGATGAATAAAAAGAAGAAAACTTCACACCTATATACCTTACGGAAATAAGACTAATAATCATTATAATTATTTACTTAAACCATTTTTGGACTGAGAAAAATAATTCTGAGATTATCAGGATAATATAAGGTTGTAGTTTATGAAATTTTTCAATCGGATGAATATATTTGTGTCGTATAATCTCAGTAACTCAATTTTTGATCAAATAGAAATTTATAAAGCTCTTTATTTGTACTTTTTATGTCGTCTGATCTTTTAGGAAGTTTAAAATAATTTTTATTTGGTCTCGTAACAGATCTATAATTTTTTAGGATTACATTGCATTGAATTAAATTAATTACATTAAATGCCGCAAGTTCCAATAAATCCCAAATCATCGAAATGCTACAAATAAAAATAATATAATGCTTTGGATTTTTATTTTGTCTCATATCCTATAAAAATATTCCAACAGGTTACATAGATACGCATGGTAAAACTATAAATAAAATCTCTCAACGTATTGCATCCTAGTATAGGTTTAAATATACCAAAACGTTCTTATAAGTACAAAGACATTAATACACTATTGCCAAACCTATTGGTTCAGGTTAGTAAGGAAGACATGAATGGCAATATACTGTATATAAAACAGCGCCACCCGCTAATGCAGCCAAACACTGAATTAAAAAACACGTCTTCCTAACTAACCTGAACCACCATTAATTAGTCTGTAACTAATTCTCCCGCGCATTTTTTCCCGCCAAATATATATGTTAAGAAAGAATCCGATCCTAAGTTTGTCAAGGAACGTTTCAGTTATCTACGTGAGATACCACTAAATAAAAAAGAAAGGAAAACGAACCTGAACCACATATATGGTTCAGGTCCGTCCGGCTGGTTCAGGATTGTGCTTACAAATTACTATTTCTGGTTCAGAATCATACCATTGCTCTATATATATATATATATATATATATATATATTGCTATGTATTTGCATATTGGACGATTACGAAGATTGCATGTTTGCATTATTTGCTGAATCAAGGTTTGAATTTGTTTATTTCCTTTAGATGGTTTTCAAAATTTATTTAAATTAGCTAAAGATCCGAAAGATATGTGTTTTAGAATGTTAATACTTATTTAGAGTTGTTTTAATAGTTTTAAAGTTTTCATTTGATGCCAACAGTAAGTTTGATACTGACATCTATGTTAGTAGTTATTAAGTTATTGTTGAAATAATTTCTGACATTTAAGTCATTATGACATTTCTTTTAAGTAATAAATTTTATTTTTATAGTTGGTAAATGTTTTCCTGAGTTATTAAGTTGTTGTTGAAATAATTTCTGACATTTAAGTCATTATGACATTTCTTTTAAGTAGGAAATTTTATTTTATAGTTGGTAAATCTTTTCCTGGAGAAAGACAAGGAGGTTTAAGTTAGGTTATGTTTGGAATGAAATTAATCAAAATTCATATGGTGTTTTGTTTTGTTTATTTTGGATACTTTGATATTTAGTTATATAGAACAACAAACAACAGATAAAAGAGAGGTTGTAAAATTGGAAAAACAAATTTAAGAAAAAAAGAACAAGTGAAAATTAGGGAGTGAAGAAGAAAAATAATAAACAAGATTTAAGAATTTTGAAATTGAATTGAAAGTCAGAAATTATAGAGATCAGCGAAGAAGAGAAAAATAGACTGTAAATAAGAAGGTAGAGGTGGTATTGTGGATTGGAGTTGCAGAGGAGATAAGGACGAGATAAGGTGAAGAATTAATGAAAGGAGAATTGTTGGATTTGGAAAGAGAAGAGTGTAGCTACGAAGAAGGAAGGTTTTTGTGTATTTAATTTTTGGACAAGGTTGTATATTAAAATTTAAATAGTGTATTAGACTTTCGAACCTGTTATAAAGCTAAATTATCTAAATATCAAAGGAAATAAATTATTTATATCAGATTAAAAATTTTACTTTAATAAAAATTTCATTTTAAATAGGAACCTGCTCCTGAAGGGAAAGATAAGCTAGCCGGCCCATTAAATATTTTGACATACTTTCGGATCAAAAGGTAAGAGATTTTAATTTGATCTTTTGGTTTTTAAAGTTTTTTGTTATCTATTGGAAATAAACAAGTTAAAGTTTGATTAGTACTGCAAATTATTAAGTTCAATAAATTATAGAACAGCACATTTGGCGCCCAACGCGTGGCGATTGTAAAATTGTTGATTTGATAAAGTGTGCAGTCTTGGTGAAAGTTTGTGAACTGTTGATTGTGGTATATAGTTTTAAAATTCAATAACAATTTCATTTATTAAGGGTATATAAAGTATTAATTCTTAATTGTGTGGTATTTGTATGAAATTAAGATCAGGAAAACAAACAAAAATGGAGAATAAAAATCAAACACCAGAAACTTCTCGACAAGGTGATACATCCCAACAAACACAAAATGATGATAAATTTATACAATTAATGAACATGATAGCGAACAGATTTGATGAAAACAAACAAGACATGAATAGTAAATTTGAAGAAAGCAAACAAGACATGAATAGTAAATTTGAAGAAAGCAAACAAGACATGAATAATAAACTTGAAGAAAGCAAACAAGACATGAATAATAAATTTGAAGAAAGCAAACAAGACATGAATAATAAATTTGAAGAAAGCAAACAAGACATGAATAATAAATTTGATGAAAACAAACAAGACATGAATAGTAAATTTGAAGAAAGCAAACAAGACATGAATAGTAAATTTGAAGAAAGCAAACAAGACATGAATAATAAATTTGAAGAAAGCAAACAAGACATGAATAATAAATTTGAAGAAAGCAAACAAGACATAAATAATAAATTTGATGAAAATAACAAAAAAATTGATGAGAACAATAGGAAATTGGAAACGAGTATAGTAGAGTTACACAATAAAGTGGACGAGAAAATTAAGAAAGTAGAAGAAAAGGTAGAAAAGGTTTATGAAGAGATAAATGAATTTAAAAAAGAAGTAAGAGTTGAAGTAGAACATGTTATAGTAGATGGTATGAATGAAATAGATATACGCATGAAAAAAACAAGAAGATATAATCAAAACACAATTAAAAGAACAGGATGGTAAGATCGAACAGAATACGAAGATATTGAAGGACGCATACACACCTATATTTAACACATATGCTACACAACATCAAACACTGGTAAATCATTTCTATGGTGATTCCAGAACCCACCCAAAAGTATTTTTAGAACGTTTAAGGCAATATCTAAAATCTATAAATTTAAATTTTAATTTTAAATATGAAATTCAAAATTCATTAAAAGGTGAAGCCGAAATTTGGTATCAAATTGTAGAATCTGAATTTGAAACTTTAGAAGAATTTGAAACGTTATTATTAAAAAAGTATTGATCTGAACATTGTCAGGAAAAAATTCGTTTTAATTTATTTAATGGAAAATATTCAGAAAATAGTGGTATGTCTAGGGAAAATTATGTTATGCGTAAAATGTATAATATTAAATTCTTAGAGCCAAACTTGACAGAAAATGAAATGATTAAATATCTAGCAAGACATTTTTCTGATGACATCCACCAAGTAATCATTACACAACGCATTACGACATTAAATGGTTTGAATGAGTACTTGAGAGTGATCGATGATCTACATATGGGATGGAATAAAAATTATAAATCATTTAATAGAAAAACATACAACCAAACAGATGGTAATGATCAAAATTTCAACAGACAAAATTATTATGCAAATAGACAACAAAATGGGTATAATAATAATTATCAAAAAAATTATGACAGTAGAAATTTTAATAATCAAAATAAAGGTAGAGATTATGACGAAAATAGGAGGTACAACGGTAATGATAATTATAATAAAGAACAGAATAGGTATGATAATAAACGTGATTCAGTAAGATATGCACAGGTAAACAATACAAATGTCAGATCTGATCAACAGAATGACATGAATAAAATTAAGACGATAGCAGAGGTAAATTCACATTTTCCAAGGGAAAATTTTTAGATAGGGAAGTTTTAATTGGGATGACGACATATGGACATATGCGAGAATTTATAGGTATTGAGAATGAATCAAATTTAGATAATAATAGAATTAGTAATTTACCAATCATCAACATTAAAGTTAATGAAATAAATTTAAAAGCATTGATTGATACGGGATCAGAAATCGGTTTAATAAATGGAAAGATAATGGATAGTAAAAAAGAGTTATATCAAAAAAATTGTACTAAGATTTCAAAAATTAAATTATTAAATGCAAATGGTAAGAAATTCACAGAATGCAATAAAATCATAAATTTAGATTTTGAAGTAAAAGAGATACGTTTTAGAGGCGAGTTTGTAATTGTTGACAATTTGAGTTTCGATGTCATAATTGGTGAAGATATTTTATCACGACTTAAGGCAAAAATAGATTTTGGGGAAAAGTCCCTAGTTTTAAAAGGTACTGCGGTGAAAATATTTAATAAAAATGAGTTAAACATAGTGGGTTATATAGGTAATTGTAATAATAATAATTTAAATGATTTAAATGATGAAAAATATAAGCCTACATGTGAAATGAATAATTATAAAATGCCTAAAAGATTGGAGATAAATTGTCCTACTAAATATGAAAATCTAGTAAGAAAATTGTTACAAAATTATATGTCATTAATAAATTTCAAACCGAGAATAGCTAAAAGTTATGTACACAAGTTGATAGTAGATGAAAGTAAACCGTTTAAATGTAAAACTTATCCTATACCCTTCAAACGTCGAAATAAAGTACAAGAAGAAATCGGAAATATGATAAAATCTAATATTATAGAACCAGCAAAGACAGACTTTATAAATCCTTTAGTAATAGTGAGTAAAAAGGATGATTCCATAAGAATATGTCTCGACGCTAGAAATTTAAACCAAATTACTAAGTCTCAATTTGATGCACCTCAAACCATAGATACTATGCTTTATAGAATTGGAAAGAATACCATATTTTCTAAATTAGATTTAAAAAATTCATTTTGGCTTATTCCTTTACATGTAGATTCTCGTAAATATACTGGTTTTAGTGTAGATGGACATATCTATCAATTTAAGGTAGTTCCATTTGGTTTACAATCAGCGTCATCTGCTTTAGTTAGAGCTATGCAATCAATTTTAGATAGATACGAAAATTTTTGTCTTCATTACATAGATGACATTCTTGCATTTTCAGATACAGAGGAAGAACATTTTGAACATTTAAACATAATATTAAATGCTTTAGATGAGGTAGGTTTAAAATTAAACATAGAAAAATGTGAATTTTATAATACTTCGGTAAAATATTTAGGGTATATTATAAATCAACAAGAAATATCGATAGGTAAAGAACGTATTAAAGAAATCAAATAATATCCAGCTCCAAAAAATTTAAAGATGTTAAGAGGGTTTATAGGTATATTAAATTATTATAAGAAGTTCGTACCTCGACTTTCAGAGTTAGAAATACCGCTAATAGAATTACTTAGGAAAGACACAAAATGGGAATGGAATAGAAGACGTGAAAAAGCATTTAACAAATTAAAAATTAATTTTCATGATAATTTACTTTTATATAGTCCAGATTTTAATTTACCTTTTATTTTACGTACAGACGCTTCAGAACAAATAGTTGCGGCAGAACTTATTCAAATTATAAATGGAATTGAAACGCCAATATGTTTTGTATCTAGGATTTTAAAACCGTATGAAACTAGGTATTCCACATCAGAACTCGAGATGTTGTCAGTAATACACGCTATATCTAAATTATCTTATATTTTAACATCAAACCATTTTACAATTGAATCAGATCACTCAGCTTTATGTTCGCTCATGAAAAATAGGTTTGCAAGCAATCGAATTTATAGATGGTCTCTCTTAATTCAAGAGTAGTCGTTTACTATTAAACATAGACCGGGTAAAGAAAATATAACAGCAGATGCACTTACTCGAAATAGACAAGTTGATATTGATAAAAGAAATAATTTTATAGTAGGTTTAAATATTCTGTTGGGTGAAAATTCGTTATATACAAATGAGAAAATTATTGAAAGTCAAGAATATTTGAATGAACTTAAAAATACAGTACGTGTATGTTCACATAGAGGATATAGTATTAAAAACAATATGCTTATTAAGACAGTTATGGATGAAGAGAAATACGTGATACATGACAAATTAGCTTCAGATATTTTAAATGATTTGCATATTCATTTTGGGCATATTGGGGTGAGAAAAACTTGGATGATTTTTAGAGAAACGTTTTTTTGTAAGAACGATTTACCATTAACGAAAAGAATAATTTCATTATGTCACAATTGTTGTTTGGGAAAAATTAAAAACCATAAAAATATAAATAAAGTAAATAGTATTTTGACAAAACAACCTCTAGAAATTATAGCTATTGATTTTATAAGCATCTAATAAAAGATAAAGGTGGTTATAAACACATACTGGTTGTGGTTGATGTTTTTTCAAAATTTACAAAGGTATATCCCACAAAAAGATGTAATACAAATACGGTTTGTAGAATACTTTCTAAATATTTAAAAACTGTAGGCACTCCTAGAAAAATTTTAGCTGACAATGCGACATATTTTGACAACGACAGATTAAAGAAATTTTTGACAGACAAACAAATACAAATCATTTTTACGACAATTAGACATCCACAAGCAAACCCTGCAGAACGTTATATTCAAGAAGTAATAAAAATTTTAAGATTAACTGTACAACATGATCATACTGATTGGGTATCATTTCTCTCATATGTAGAATATTTCATAAATAGTGTACCAAGTACGATCACTCAAGTATCACCAATAACGGTAATGTTTGGCGTTACACCTGTCAGGCCATGGGAGTTTGAGCCAAGAATAAATTTAGAACAAGTTAGAAATCAAGTAAGGGCCAGATTAGAAAGAAATGCAAAGAAGTATCAAGATAGAGAAAATAAGAGAATTAAAAGACAGATAGTTTATAAACAAGGTGATGTAGTAATAATTAAAAGTCTGAAGGTATCAAAAATTGACAGGAATATATGTGCTAAATTTCAATATCCATATGAAGGACCATATATGATAAACAGGGTTTTTAATGAAAATACGTATGAACTAAAAAACATGAATAATGAAAACATAAGAGGTAAATTTCACATAGAAATGATTTATCCATACACATTGACAAATTAAAACACACAAAGAAAACACAACGAAACTGATGATAAATACAGTATTTTGCAAATACGGCATAATTCAATAAAATTAAACAGTTTTACATAAGTAAAAGCTTATAATTTGGGGAGGGAAAATGCTATGTATTTGCATATTGGACGATTACGAAGATTGCATGTTTGTGTTATTTGCTGAATCAAGGTTTGAATTTGTTTATTTCCTTTAGATGGTTTTCAAAATTTATTTAAATTAGCTAAAGATCCGAAAGATATGTGTTTTAGAATGTTAATACTTATTTAGAGTTGTTTTAATAGTTTTAAAGTTTTCGTTTGATGTCAACAGTAAGTTTGATACTGACATCTATGTTAGTAGTTATTAAGTTATTGTTGAAATAATTTCTGACATTTAAGTCATTATGACATTTCTTTTAAGTAGGAAATTTTATTTTATAGTTGGTAAATCTTTTCCTGGAGAAAGACAAGGAGGTTTAAGTTAGGTTATGTTTGGAATGAAATTAATCAAAATTCATATGGTGTTTTGTTTTGTTTATTTTGGATACTTTGATATTTAGTTATATAGAACAACAAACAACAGATAAAAGAGAGGTTGTAAAATTGGAAAACAAATTAAGGAAAAAAAGAACAAGTGCAAATTAGGGAGTGAAGAAGAAAAATAATAAACAAGATTTAAGAATTTTGAAATTGAATTGAAAGTCAGAAATTGTGGAGATCAGCGAAGAAGAAAAAAATAGACTGTAAATAAGAAGGTAGAGGTGGTATTGTGGATTGGAGTTGCAGAGGAGATAAGGACGAGATAAGGTGAAGAATTAATGAAAGGAGAATTGTTGGATTTGGAAAGAGAAGAATGTAGCTACGAAGAAGGAAGGTTTTTGTGTATTTAATTTTTGGACAAGGTTGTATATTAAAATTTAAATAGTGTATTAGACTTTCGAACCTGTTATAAAGCTAAATTATCTAAATATCAAAGGAAATAAATTATTTATATCAGATTAAAAATTTTACTTTAATAAAAATTTCATTTTAAATAGGAACTGAATTTGAACCTGCTCCTGAAGGGAAAGATAAGCTAGCCGGCCCATTAAATATTTTGACATACTTTCGGATCAAAAGGTAAGAGATTTTAATTTGATCTTTTGGTTTTAAAGTTTTTTTTTTATCTATTGGAAATAAACAAGTCAAAGTTTGGTTAGTACTGCAAATTATTAAGTTCAATAAATTATAGAACAGCACAATATATATATATATATATATATATATATATATATATATATATATATATATATATATATATATATATATATATATATATATATATATATATATATATATATATATATATATATATATATATATATATATATATATCGAGAAGCTTCCGCGGTCGTTGGTATGAAAAATACTAGGTTCTCGGGTTGAACCGCGCCTGAGATGATTAATGTCTCGACATTTCAGCACCCGTTTTGTAGCCATTTTCAAGAGAAAAAGGGGGTCAAGAAAAAATTGTTAAAGAAAATAATGCTAGGAGTTCGTAGAACTAGTTCGATTTCGGGGTCTCAATCTGCCTACTCCCCAGATCTCACCACGATCCGTCTCTAAGGCCTCAATCTGCATACTTCTTAGAGCAAACTCGCTGGCAGTATCTGACGAAGTGTTATTTATACGAAAGTTGTCTGTGGATGGGAGAATGGTGGAGGGTTGAGGATCTGTTTATGGAGGCATCAGAGCAGAACGGCTGCTATCAGGATTATGAGGTGTGGATGAAGATTGTGGGGCTAGTCTGGAGATCAATGGTTTCCAAGCGACTAGAAGATGATGACAGTAATCCCTTTTGTTTAGACAATTGGGACGTTTTTCAATCTCAATTGCTTCGCGGATGATTCGCGGTTTCTGGGAGAATGAGGATGCTATGGTTTTGGTGTTATCGAAGTCTATATTATGGCCTGTTAGGAGGCGGTGTTGGGAAAGTGATGATATGGGATCGGATTTTCTAACTGCAAGACGATGTTCAGATGTTCTATTGTTAATCCGTCTATTGGTTTGTCCAATGTAGGTTTGGGGACAGTTTGAGCAAAGTATTTCGTATACACCCTGGGAATCGTTAGGTATTCGGTCTTTTGGGGTTCTGATTAAATTGGAAATTGTTTGGTGTGTTGTGAATATGGTTTCTATGTTATTGGATTTCAGGACTTTTGAAATTTTGTCTATGACACCTTTGATGTAGGGTAAGAAGGCTTTTTGCTGAGGGGGAGTTTCTGTCTGTTGAATTTGGGAAGGATTTATATGTCCTTTGTCGTAACCGTTTTGTAGAAGTGCTTCTTCTAATGTTTGTAGTTCGGATTGTCTGTTGCGATTGTCTGTTAGTCTAAGGGATCTGGTTACAAGAGTGTTGACAACAGAATTTATTTGTGATGGATTGTGGTGTGATCTTGAATTAAGGTAACGGTTGGTGTGGGTTGGTTTTCTGTACACAGAGTAGGAGAACTGATTGTTGTTTGGTTTTGTTTTGTAATAAGGACGTCTAGGAAAGGGAGAGAACAATTGTTTTCGATGCCAAGGAAACACCTAACTCCTCATCCACGTTAGATCCTAACAAAGTAGTTCATAACTTTTTTGACTTCTCCATCAGCGATGCCCTTCAAGGCTTAGCTAAAGGTTTCAATTTTGCAGTTTCTCCCAAAACTATCCCAGTTGAAACCATTATTTCCCAAGTCGAGATTCTATATCCCACCTTCCAAACAATCATGCTGAGGACACCAGACAAGACATCGCTAGAATACTTCGAACTGCCAAACCTCCCACTTCTAACCTACCTTCTAGAGAAAGATAAGCCCTAAAAGACCTATATAACAATGACATTATCATCCTCCCAGCCGACAAAGGCAACTCCACTGTCATACTAAACAACGTCGATTACTTAACAAAAATGAACGATTTACTCTATACCCGAGACTACAAGCGCATCCAGCGCGATCCCACCGCATACTTAAAAAAGAGAACAAAAATCATCATCAACAACTCTGACCTTCATTCAGATATTCGAAAATCCCTCATTCCTCGAGAGAAATCGTCTAGAACTCCTAGAATATACGGTCTTCCTATGATTCACAAAACCAACATTCCTCTACGACCAATAGTTAGTGCTTTTTGTTCCCCAACTTACAAATTAGCGAGACATCTAGCCCGTTCTCTACAAGACATTGCTGAACAAGCTCCTTCTTATTTGAAAAACTCCACCCATTTCATTGATCTTCTTCAAAATTACTCTATTTCCCAGAACGACATTCTAGTCAGTTTTGATATTGTGTCATTATTCACTAATATCCCACTGACTGAAGCCCTAAACGTTCTCAAAACTAAACACAATATTTCTCCCAACACTCTGACCCTTCTAGAACATTGTTTGTCCAACACCTATTTTCTCCTTCAAGGCAACTACTACAAGCAAGTGAGAGGAGCTCCAATGGGATCATCTCTGTCCCCCGTCATAACCAACATCTACATGGACATGGACAACTTCGAAACTCAAGCCCTGAATTCATCCGAACTGAAGCCTACCTACTGGCTAAGATACGTAGATGACATCTTCGTTATCTGGCCACATGGTAGAGATTCTCTAAACAACTTCCTGTCTCACATTAATCATATGCACCCTCAGATCTAGTTCACTATTGAAATCGAAAACAATTGTTCCCTCCCTTTCCTAGATGTCCTTATTACAAAACAAAACGACGATCAGCTCCTATTCTGTGTATAGAAAACAACCCACACCAACCGTTACCTTAATTCAAGATCACACCACCATCCATCAAAAATAAATTCCGTTGTCAGCACTCTTGTAACCAGATCCCTCAGACTAACAGACAATCCGAGAACTACAAACATTAGAGGAAGCAGTTATACAAAACGGTTACGACACAGGACATATAACGCGATCAATATACAAAGCACAAAATCCTTCCCAAGTTTAACCGACAGAAACTCCTCCTCAGCAAAAAGCCCTCCTACCCTACATCAAAGGTGTCACAAACAAAATTTCAAAAGTTCTGAAATCCGATAGCATAGAAACCATATTCACAACACACCAAACAATTTCTGATTTAATCAGAACCCCAAAAGACCGAATACTTAATGATTCCTACGGTGTATACGAAATACCTTGCTCAAACTGTCCCCAAACCTACATTGGACAAGCCAATAGACGGATTAAGAATAGAATATCTGAACATCATCTTGCAGTTAGAAAATCCGATCCCACATCATCACTTGCCCAACACCGCCTCATAACAGGCCATAATATAGACTTCGATAATACCAAAACCATAGCACCCTCATTTTTCCAGAAACCGCGAATCATTCGCGAAGCAATTGAAATTGAAAAACGTCCCAATTGTCTAAACAAAAGGGATGACGGTCATCGTCTTCCAGTCATTTGGAAATCATTGATCTCCAGACTAGCCCCACAATCTTCATCCACGCCTCATAATCCTGATAACAGCCGTTCTGCTCTGATGCCTCCATCAACAGACACTCAACCCCCACCACTGTCCCACTCACAGAGAGCTTTCGTATAAATAACACTTCGTCAGATACTGCCAGCGAGTTCGCTCTAAGGAGTAGGCAGATTGAGGCCTTAGAGACGGATCGTGATGAGATCTGGGGAGTAGGCAGATTGGGACCTCGGAATTGAAGCAGTTCTACGAACTCCTAGCATTATTTACTATAACAATTTTTTCTTGACCCCCTTTTTCTCTTGAAAATGGCTCAAAAATGGGAGCCGAAACGTCGAGACATTAATAATCTCAGACGCGGTTCAACCTGAGAATATATATATATATATATATATATATATATATATATATATATATATATATATATTATATTACATTAAACATGATTTGCAGGAAACAACTACCCAGCGAAAAAATACCCCGACCTGCTTTGAATTATACCTTACAAATCATTTGTAGCCAATGTTATTTGTCAATTCCCTGACCAGACATAGACCGGTTTCGAACTTATTAGTTCTCATCAGTATGCCATAGGTCAACAGACAAATGACAGTGGCCAATCTGCTAACATCATAAATGTCTCCATGGCGTATAGCACCATAAATATATATGTATATATTATATTACATTAAACATGATTTGCAGGAAACAACTACCCAGCGAAAAAATACCCCGACCTGCTTTGAATTATACCTTACAAATCATTTGTAGCCAATGTTATTTGTAAATTCCCTGACCAGACATAGACCGGTTTCGAACTTATTAGTTCTCATCAGTATGCCATAGGTCAACAGACAAATGACAGTGGCCAATCTGCTAACATCATAAATGTCTCCATGGCGTATAGCACCATATATATATATATATATATATATATATATATATATATATATGTACGGAAGGTACTTTGCCACCTCCAAAACAGATACTGGCTATACGTTGTCACCTCATATATAACGTTGCCACCTCCGTTTTCGGAGGTGGGCAACGTTTTGCACAGTTTTCAATTTTACAAGCATTTAGATGACATTAGAAACCTATGTTTAAATTTTCGTGTGGAGGTGAAAAGACACCTTTTATATCCACAAATTAAATTTTTAGTTCAACTGTATATCAATGGCGCTGCTGTCGTTTTCATTTGTACAACAGCCAATACGATGTCACCTCCGGCTATATATGTTGCTCTTTAGATCACAGAGGGTACGATATCACCTCCAAATATCGGCAACATCGCGATGAATGTCGGGATAAATTCAACACAACAGAAATATACCTGCGTAGCGTTGTGCCGGAATGGGCATTATTAAAATATCCTATAGAAATGTATCAGGTTTAAAAAATTACAGTATACCGGGTTGGGGACTGCCCATAATGCCTACCTCATAATACAAATAAAATTTCGTCTACATCAAGCATGATTCATTTCCTCTATACTGACAAAGGCTAGTTTTTTGGTTCATTGACAAAAATTATGCGGTTGAACAGGAATTACGCTACTAGTACTTGGAATGTTTACCAGAGAACAAATATGAGCAAAAAATGCGTTTTTTAAATTACTTCTTATAAGCATATTTGAGTATCCATAAAATATGTTATATTTCAACTTAAATGTAGTTTTAGCTTTTTACGTCCGGTATTTGCGATTAAATAATTTAGCAAAATTCAATTATTATATTATTTTATGAATTTTTATTTGCAATATAGAAAGTTTCCCAAGAAAAAAGCTAAAATGTAATATTTCATAGTATATTTTCTTAGCTTTAAGACAACGCAGTTTATTTTGTTCTTGTTTAGGTAAATTACTGTTTTTGAGCCCTTAAATTTCTTGATCGTGAATTTCCAAATCGCAAAACATGTAAGAACTTGGGAACTTTTCTGTTATATGAAACAATGAATACCCATTCAATACATAAAAATATAGGAAATCTGTTCACATTGATTTTATTATTACACAGGTAAGTTTCAATAAAACTCAGCGGCTTCTATCAGAAAATTTCCGTAATCACGATTTATAATATTTTATGAAAGTAAAACTATAGAAAAATATTATTCCTTTAATATGGAACTAACACGTTATAGAATCGTTTAAAAAATGTAAATAATACATAATAATATAGGCCACGACAGCTTCAAAGTCCTTTATAAATGATTTCTGTTTGCACTTCGACATTAACAGCTAAAACTTATTTCAAATGATTCCTTAGCTTCTAAAACATCAAAATCTGAAGGTTGTCAACATGTCATCCTGTATGAGGTGCAACGGGAACATTAGAAAAAAATATTATACAATTCCCAAAGCATGGAGTTAAATGGACGACGTTTACGTTTAAAGTGCGCTGGTGAAAAGCATCTTATTTCTTTTACCACCGCCCTAGCTACTTTATTCTTAACGTGATCAAAAATACTCATTAATAACGTTATAAATTGGTGTTTCAGGATGCTAAGCCTTTTTTTACTTTTTTGTTCCGATCGCTCTAATTTTTCAATAATTTTTTTAAGAGCGCCCGCACAAGATCTTTTAAAGATGACTGTCATTTGTATTTGAGCTGCACGAGGTATTTTAAGGCACAGTATCATCGCCTGTTCTCGCAATAAATAGTTGTTCATTTGACTGTTATGTGAATAATAGAAACTGAGCTTGTATAAACACACATAATGTTATGTAGTTTGTTTGAACAAATCATTACAATTATTACATTTTATTATACGTTTCGAGTTTTCGCAGAGGAGTATAATGCATTTGATCGGCATTTCTAAAACTGTATATATCACTCGTGGAGAAAAAAAAATTTCATATCATTGTGTTAGTGATCAAATTAAGCAACTTTTGAAGTGTCTGTCTGTCCGTCCCTCACGTTTCTTGTAAGCATGATAACTTGAGAAGGACACGTCTGATTTGAACAAAGTTTTAACAGTTAGTTAGTGCTGCTAGTGAAGGTACCCTATTGTTTAAAAAAAATTGCTCAGTAAACATAAAAAATATGAAATATTTTATGAAAATAACTATACACAATGTGGAGTATTGTAACATTTGATAAGATTCTACAGACTCGAAAATAATATATAATATAGGTACTGACGAACGTATCGCCAATCAAGACAGTATCATTAGGAGATAACTAAAATTGGAAATATAGCAAATAGCAATTATACCTAAAAAATAACATAAAAAATGTGAAAATTATATTATGGACTGTTGAACAAATATATAAAAAATTCAAATAATATGTTTGCTCAAGTTATATTATACTTGTTCAATCTGAATCCGAGGACTCTTAAACTATTTCGGAAGTAAAACGAGTTTCCTTAGTGTTGGGGTTTTTATAACATGGTTTTTGTCCCATACACTTGTAGGATCCGATGCATGGTAATGTCTTCTTCGTACAGGAGCATTGCAGACTACTACAACCTATAAAATTTTGCTGAAATAGTTTAGGTGTTTCGAAATATAATAATCAATAAATCTTGTATACAGTTACATGTAGATAAAAAAATGTGATTTAATCAGCATTGATGATTTGGTACTGAGAACAGGGGTAATTTTATTATCAATAATTTTCCATCCTATATGAACTAGTACTACTAGGTGAGAATGTCCAAGAGAGAAAGGTCCGATAGGGAAATATTTACTGTTTTTGATCATAACTTTTTATTCTAACACATATATTGCAAACAAACTATAAGACTACCTAAGTAGAGTTATAACAAGAGTAGTGTTGTAAATTTTCACTCAATAATTACAGTTGTTTGCGAAATAGTTAGATTTAATTTTAAAAATCATGTCAATTTCCGTATTTCCTAAATTTAAATCTAACTATTTCGCATATGTTTGAAATTATTGAGTGAAAATTTCTAACACTACTCTTGTTATAGTTCTACTTAGTAGTCTTATACTTTGTTTGCAATATGTGTTTTAGAATATGAAGTTATGGCCAAAAACAATAAATATTTCCCAATCGGACCACTCTCTCTCTCTCTCTCTCTTGGATATTCTCACCTTAAAGCATCTGTATCCATATGTCCATATAAATTTTCTAAAGCACGAATGATGAAACATTTTGAAAGTTCTTAAAGTTCACACATCTTAATAAGTAGTAAAATAGAGCAGCAAATTTAAAATAATTACTCCACCGGGAATAAAAGATTTTAAATTATTTCAATACCAACAAACACTAAGACAATTCCCAGACAGGAATAAATTTATCTCAGATTGCAAAAATATCCGCGTATATGCAATAATATATTAATATATCAAATAATACATCAATACTGTGTGATCGTACAGGCGATACTAGCCTTTAAAAGACCACGTGCAATGAGGAAACAAATAAAAGTCGACCTTAAAAGATCTTGTGCGGGCTCTCTGACAAAAAATATTAAAAAATTACAGAGCGATCGGAACAAAAAAGTAAAAAACGGCTTAGCATTCTGAAATTCCAAAAATCAATATTTGTTTTCAAAGTTTTAACTTAGTACTTTCTTCATAAAAAAATCATTGTTGAAATTACACTCACGCTTTAAATGAGTATGTGTAAAATAATGTAGGTACGTAATTAAATGTTCTACAATATTATGTGGGAATTTTTTTTATTTTTCCAACCGCTATTTCGCATTAAATGAAAAACTAACATATGTACATCCAAAAATTGTATAAAAATCACTTATTAAAAAAACTATACATTTTCTCGAAAAATCACAAAGAGCAAAAATGCTTAGATGTTTTCAATAAACAGATAAAACAAAAATCAGTCATATTTCAAGCATTATCACGCAAAAACGAATATTACATAAATTAAAAATCAATGGTATTTCGAAAACTAAGCAATTTATCAAAATACGCCAAAGAAGGAAAAGTGTTTAAATCAACATTTTCTACAATAAGGTAAAGAAATATTCATAAATTTTCCACTTACCTTTCCGCGATTGTACCGGAAAAGCACGTGAAATTTTATAAATCTCATTATCATGAAAATTGGGCATTTTTTGAAGAATAATGGGGAACAAAAAGTGTTTAGATAGATGTTTTCTACGAGAAAACAACGGAAAAACTGATACATTTTAAATACCGTTATTCCAGAAAAGCGCGTGAAAATGTCTTGAAAATGTTGTACTCTTTCGATAAATATCAAAGAATGAAAAGTATGTAGTTTGATGCTTTGCAGTAGAAAAACAATTAAAAATATTCAGTTTTGAAGTATTTTTATGCAGTTACATTAAAATGATATATATGGTCAAATCCATTTAACTTTGAAATTTGTAGTAAAAAATAATAAAAAATCGATTTTTTATTTTTTTATTAAGCATTTTTTGAACCGTAATTGACGTTATTCTTAGTCATTGTGCACTATAGTCAAACATGATAGAAGCAATTTTACAGTTTTTAGAAACACGTGTTGCATTTTCTTCAGAACTTAAATCAATAATTATTTTTTTAGCAGTTCTTCTCTATATCAACAGCTTCAATTTAAAATAAATCTCTATCATTCTGGTTAATATTGTTTTTAACCTTTAAATGAGATATTTTTCGAATTTTCATTCCTGAAAAGCGTGTGGAAATTGTCGCGGTTTTTCAGTTGTTTTCTTATAGAAAGCATCGATTTATATAAAACAAGACAGTTTTGATGCAATTTTCACTAAATTTTTATTTTCACAGAACTTATTAAAACCTTATTAACATTTTGCTCTTATATTCTAACAAAATATTGATTATGTAAAACAACAGTACATGTCTGTTTTTACATGTGTTTTAAATCTCTCTGTCTCTATTGTGAACTTGTGTGTGTGATTTTTTCAAATTATTATTAGCCGTTACTCGAGTCCGAGTATGAAAATGTTACAGTCGATAAATTGTGTACAATAAAAAACAAGTAACAGGTGTAGTTTATTGTAATTCCCATTCATCTACGGTGCACACGACTATGGCTATAGAGGCCAATTCGGGAGAGCACATGTCGACCGCAGTCAGGACAAACATAGACCTGGTTAGGTCTTGGATTCGGCCTTCTTGCAGCAACATTTCCTTGATAGCTGGCCACAACCCCTCGCCATTCGGTTCTGTCCGCTGCAAGTTGTTCCCATTGCTCGTCTGCAATACCGCAGGATTTTAGATTTTCATGGAGAGCGTCTTTGAACCTCTTTCGTTGACCGCCACGCCTTCTTCTACCGCTTAGCAATTCACCATAAAGTGTGCATTTAGGAAGGCGGTTATCATGCATACGATGAACGTGACCTGCCCATCTTAGGCGTGCTCTTGAAATAAGCACCTCAATTGCAAGGCTGTTTGCTCTCCTGAGTACTTCCACGTTTGATATGTGATGGAACCAACGGATTTTCATCATACTTCTGAGATGTCTTTGCTGAAAACGTTCTAATTCTTTCACATGACGACGGTAAGTGACCCAGCTTTCACATCCATATAGCAGTGTTGGAATGACAACTGCTCTGTAGACAGCCATTTTCGTTGACAAAGCAAGGTCGTGGTTGTCAAATACTCTCTCTCTAAGTCCCCAGAGTGCTCTAGATGCAGCGTTAATTCTATTGCGAATCTCGCTGTCCATGTTTGCTTTGTCATTAACAACGTTGCCTAAGTAATTGAAATGATCCACCACTTCAAGAGAATTTCCGTTAAGTGTAATGTCTATTTGGTTCACTTGATGAGGAGTTGACATAATCTTAGTCTTTCCAATGTTGATTTTAAGTCCTAAGGAATCATAGCTCTGGGCATACACATCTAAAAGTTCTTGAAGCTCTTCCGGCGTAGAGGCTAAAAGTGCACAGTCATCTGCATATTGGAGATCACAAATGAATCGTGTGCGTGTCTTCGTGAAAGCTCTAAAGCGCCCTATGTTAAAGAGACCGCCATCAAAACGGTATCTGAGACCTATTCCTCTGATAGTCAGTTTGTTGTCAACAATAATTGTTAGAGCAGTGGTAAACAAATTAAAGAGTAGGGGTGCCAGGACACATCCCTGCCTAACTCCAGTGAGGGTTTGGAAAGGTTCGGTTGCCTCATTATTATACATAACCTGGGCGTTGTTGTTTGTATGTAGACTGCGACATACTTCCACAAATTTTCTAGGGATACCTAAGCGGAACATAATTTTCCAGAGCACTTCCCTGTCCACCGAGTCAAACGCCTTGGTTAAATCAATGAAGGCCATGTGAATTTCTCCTTGATGTTCGAGTGCTTTTTCTTGAAGCTGTTTAAGTGTGAAGATTAAATCCGATGTGCCTCGGTTTGGTCTAAAGCCACTCTGTGTTTCAGGAAGTAACTTTTCCATAACAGGTGTTAGCCTATTTGCCATCGCTTTAGTGAGTATCTTCCCTCCAACAGCCAGGAGAGCTATACCCCTGTAATTTCCACAGTCCGCAGCGCTCCCTTTGTTTTTGAAGAGGTTAATTAAAAGTGTGTCACGAAACTCCTGCGGAGCTTGACCACTTTCCCACACGACATCAAACAGTTTTTTGAGGTAGGGTATGAGCTCTGACGACACAGCTTTAAAGATCTCAGCTGGGAGTGAGTCGGCGCCGGGAGATTTGTTATTTTTTAGCTGCCCAATGGCGGTTAAGATCTCTTCCGTTGTTAGTGGCTTATCTAAGTCTTCGAAGGTGTCGTATTGAGGGATAAGATTTATAATATCGTGATCGGCTTGACTTTGCTGGTTAAGAATGTTAGAGTAGTGTTCTTTCCATCGGGCTCTTATTTCCTGGTCTTCTTTGAGGAGATTTCCATTTAAATCTTTAATAGGGCACATATTTTTCCGACTGGGGCCGTACACTGCTTTTACTCCTTGAAAGAAATTCCTGTAGTCGTGTGAATCGGCGTACCTTTGAATTTCTCTGGCCTTGCTTGCCCACCACTCGTTCTTTATTCTTCTGATTTCGCGTTGCGTTTCATACTTAGATTGGGTAAAAGCTTCTGCTTTTGATGAGTCGTTGGGGTGGTTGATAGTGTTTTGGAAGGCAATATGTTTGCGGTCAAGAAGTTCTTGTATAAAAGCTTCATTATCATTGAACCAGTCCTCCTGTTTTTTACTTGCTACAGTGCCAAGAATTTCCTCACTCGCACTTTTTAAACTGTCTTTAATTTGTGTCCAGGTAGCAGCGACATCTGCAGAATTGGTTTCTTCTAGTGCACTCAAATTCTCTTGAACTTTTTGCTTTAGCTGTTCGACGGTTTGTTGGTCACGCAATTTACTAATACAGATACGGGGTCTACGTTTTACTTGAGTTCTTCGGTGTTTGGGTCTCATAACAATTTTCATTTTAGAGACAACAGGACGATGATCGGTCCAACATTCGCTATCAATGCGCGCCTTTGTAATTTGGACGTCCTTGAGATGCTTCCTACGTACGATAACATAGTCCAGTAGATGCCAGTGACCTGATCTGGGGTGGCGCCAGGTGCCTTTAAATTTATCCTTTTGTCGGAAAATGGTGTTTGTTATAACTAGATCATGTTCGGCGCATTTAGTTAGGAGTAATTGACCGTTAGCGTTCATGTTGCCCAAACCGTTCTTGCCTATGATGCTTGGCCAGGTGTCTGCATCTCTCCCTACTCTAGCGTTAAAATCGCCAAGAATAACGAGCCGTTCCGTTTTAGGTATTCTACAGAGGGTTTCTTCCAGCTGTTGATAGAAGCTTTCCTTGGTTTCGTGACTTGCATCCAGAGTGGGAGCGTAGGCGCTTATTAGATTTACCGCGTTGCCATCTGATAGCTCATAGCGTAGCAGCATTAGACGCTCGGATAGGCCTTGTGGTACTTGTGTTAAGTTGGATACAAGTTGATTCCGAATGGCAAATCCTACTCCATGTTGTCTTCTTGAATTGGTGGGAAGACCTTTCCAATAGAAGGTGTAGTACTTTTCTGTGAGAGAGCCTTCCTCCAAAAATCGAGTTTCGCTGAGAGCTGCAACGTCAACGTTGAGTCGGTGAAGTTCTCTATCTATTAGAGCAGTTCTTCTTTCAGGCCGATCAGTGCGAGTGCTGTCGTTCAAAGTACGAACATTCCAAGCGCCGTAGATGAAAGAATTCGTTTTGTTGGATTTAACTTGTCGGTGTTTTTTCGACATTCGATGAGGTGTCCCTGTGGGCACCCTCCCCCGGAGATCCGATCGGGAGGGTATTTTACCTCCGGATGATTTTGTCCCACTTGAACGCTCCATCATTTTTTAAAGCCTTAATCGACTGAAAACGAAGCTGCATTTGAAGTTTTAGCTGGAGCAGGTATGCAACTGACCAGCTCGGTTGCGGAAGGCGAGTGGTGTGGTCCCATGGCACAGAAGGAGACTGCGACGATGGGGTAACCAAACGATTCCAAAAGCAACCTTTGTGTGCGGTGGGTTATTTTTACCGCACTCTTCGTGAGAAGGTGGATGTGCTCACGGCAAAAGGTAAGGGTTATTCCGCCCTTACTCGGTCGTTAGAGCCTCGTTAGTAAAAACAGGGTGCACCAAGTTCAAATTGAACTCATCGCGAAGGTGAGGTTAACAATTGAGTAGGAGAGGCTATAACTTGCGCTTCACTACCCCATTACACCCCTTTTTTTTCATTCATTTCATTCATTTTTCAAATATGTCTACCAGGAAAGATAAAATAATGCACCTAATAAAAAAAGCTAACTGTAAATATCTCATGTTGTATTTAGCTGTAATTAAATATATTTCTTTGTTTTTCAGTGAAGTGTAGTATAATTTAAAACTGATTGTGACTGGTAAATTAAATCCAGTAGATTTAAATCAACAAATAGTGATGGAAATTTATATTTTTATCTCGGAATCGGTCGGAACTTCATAGCCTTTTTAATTTCAAATTTAGTTGTGTAGAGGCTTGTATTTTTATTTTCCTGGTATGACAAGTACAACCGGAGATATTCTTTTAAAAAATTAAAGAAAATCGTGCTTCAACAGATAAATTGTTCAAAAAAACATGTTCCGCATTTTCCAAAAATTTCATTTAATTTGTAATTTGAAATATTAGGCTTTAAGGTTTTAATAGTACTATCGACAAGAAATGTGTATGAAAACAAATACTTTGATAAAGAATATATAGCGACAGGCTATAGGAATCTGATAACTGAAATATTTAATGTTGACTAAAGTTTATTAAGTGCAATATGTTTACGTAATTATCAATAATCAAGAAAAAGGACAAAAGTACAAGTTCGACATTGTACAATACTCCGTAAAAAATTGCATGCAGAAAACCATTTAATGCCGATATGGTTACGATGAAAAGCTTATCTTTTATATTATTTTCGTCTGGTTTATTTGACTGCTATGATATCTACTTGATATCGATTTATTTACGTTTTTGTAGCAAGAACAATTAATGACAATGAGAATTAAAATCCCGTTAATTCTGCGGAAATTAATTCAAATTGTGCAAAGAAGAATTTAGGCACTTTATTATATTCGTACAGACTATATTATGCATTACTTCTCTCTTATCACAACCAGATGTTAGTACCTGCTTTTCTATTGCGGTCCTTTTGTAGCAAACACTGACGACCCTTTTAAACACTCATTGAGAGAAATAATACAGAACTTTTAAATGCGCTGATAGTATTCTGTTTGTTAATTGATAATTTTTAATTGTTTATGGACATAGATTTTTTTGATATTTCACTATAATTTCGGGATAGTTTCTATGTACGCTCTATTTTAGCTTTGCCTCACTTATTCAAGTTATATGCTGGGTTTTTCTAGATTTGTATATGTGCGACGCTAAACTCGACTACATTCAACCAATTCATTTAAAACTTATCAATATAATAATAATTAATGTAAAAAGCATTTGAACAACATTGACTTGATTATTAGATTAATTTCTAATTTGATTCCCGGAGCATATTGAGATGAGAAGTGGGCCACATTGAGTAAATATATTTATTTGTCATAATGTTATAAGTATTTTGATATTGACAACATCACGGAAAGTAGTAGGGATACCAACATTGAGGTTTTAAGTGACGACAGTACTGAAGTGAGAAATTTGGAAGTTGCAATAGCTATCACTATAAAAATAAAAAGCAAGCCGCGCTCTGAACAAATTAGAGTCAGTTTTCCTTGAAGTTAAGTCTTTTGATAAAGTTGTTAAATATTATTAAGTTAATATAAACAGTAATATGATGTTTTTAAAAACGTACGTGAAACGCCATGCAAAGGTATGCGTTTAAAAAAAATGATTTTCTACTTGTTACTTTTTTAACCTTTCCTCTAAGTTTTTAGTCCATTAATTTTTAAATTCTAGACTGAAGTATGGCAGTTCTAACCACTATTTACTTTGATATTAATACCCAATTTGTTTAAATACTTATTTTTATATATGACTACTCTTAACTATGAATGTATAGTCCAAGTAAGGACTTCTCTGCACTCAAAAACGCAACAAAAACTTTACGACATAATTATATCGCCGCGGGCCATGCGCCATGCCTGTCATCAAACGACCAGACGCACATTAATAACCTATAAAGGTAAGCGAGTCAATTTGCGAACAGCAGTATAGTTGAAGTAATCAGTTCCCGACAAATAAAAAACGCAAGAAAAACTTTACGACCTCATTAAAATACTGGTACTCTTTGTACTGCTGTTCGCATATTGAGTCGCTTACCTTTATAGGTTTCTAATGTACGTCTAGTCGTTTCATGACAGACATGGCGCCACGGCCCGCAGCTATATAAATATGTCGTGAAGTTTTTGTTGCGTTTATTGAGTGCAGGGAAGTCCTTACTTGAACTGTACAAAGAGTATCGGTATTTTAATGAGGTCGTAAAGTTTTTGTTGCATTTTTCATTTGCCGGGAACTGATTACTTCAACTTTCTTTTCCTTAATCATTCGTTAGATCTGGATATGGTGACAAACATGTGAAAATGTCTATTATCTAATATGATTGACTTTATTTTCTTTTTATTTGGTGTATGCTTGTACAATGTACATAATATATATGCATGCAATTTTCATTGTACCAGCATCTTGCTCTATTTTACTGTAAATTTAATACTGCATACTATGATTCACACATATTTTGTTATTTTATATGTTTTTATATGGTTATAACCTATAACTACTTGTTTGTTTTATAAAACATTATATATAATTTGACTTTCATATATATATTTTTGTAGCTTATTGGTGAATAAAGTATTATTAATATTATTATCATTATTATAACATGTTATAGGTAGAGTATAACTTTCTCAATAGGAGTATTTCATTTTTACTTTTCCATATACATAGTATATAACGAAAGTATGTTGATCGTGCAAAAATTCGAGTTTGAGTTTTTGATGGATTTACGCGTTTTCAAGTCTCTTGAACCAACAAAAGTGGTTTTTAAAAAATGTCTGTCTGCCATCTGTCGCCCCACCTAGAGGCCAAATTGCTGCATCGAGTTTTACCTGTGTATTCGAGACGGCCACACCTCGAGGCGAGATCGCAAAATCGATCCTAGCTCAAATATGGGGGGAGTGAACCCCTAAAAACAGGGAAAAAATAGAAAATAATTTGTTTCTCTAAAACTGCTCTAAAGATTTTGATTAAATTTGGTACATGGACACTTCCCTACTACCGATATGAAATGACATGACCAGTTGCTCTTAGAAAATACCAGGAAGGAAGCTGTGGGGGGAGAGTTGAGTTTTAAATAATTTCATAATTTCATAATTTTTTTTTAAAGGGATCTAACAATTTTAATCAAATTTAACACATCAATACTGACTTAGTAGTAGCATAAGGTAACATGACCGGTTGAACCTAAGAAATGTAGAAAGGGAGTTGCGGGGGGAGGGCAAGGAGAAATTAAATAATTTTTCTTCTAAAGCGGTTCTAACGATTTTGATTGAATTTGGCATATGGACACTCCCCTAATACCGCTTTGAAATGACATGACCAGTTGCTCCTAGAAAATACAGGGTGAGAGGCTGTGGGGCGATCTACTCCTAAATGGGAAAGTTTGTCCGAGTTGTCGCGGACTGATTTTTAAACTATAAAATATATTTTGATTGATTGATTGGTTGATAAATAATATTTAATACACCCATTATGTTTATTCAAAGAATACAATTCCTAGGTTTAAATTCAAATTCTCTATAATAAGTTAATAAGCGGATAAAATAGTCCCTATTAGTGATACACTTGAAATTCTAGTGCTTGCTTTCAATAATAAATTGGTCTATTTGGTAGCTCATTAGTGCAAGGAAGTTTAATATCTTTGCTATTATGAGGAATATGAAAAAAAAATTTAAGTAAAAGTTATAGAACATACTTTGATGCCTATTTTTAAAATACGTGAAATATACAGTGGGTTTATTTGAAGTGAGACAGCTTGAATGACGACTTTAAAATAACATACCCGGTTTACACCACTTATTTCATCGTAAAATTTTACGTTTGGTATTAATTCTTGTTTTGAGAAATTTATAAGATTGTCAAAAATATGAAAATTTACGCAAAAACAATGCATCACAAATGTCACTAAAATACCTTGTTAATAATAGCTAAGAGGAACTATTTAGTAAATGCAAACATAGGGGCGAACTGAAATATCTGAGTAAAGCAAAAGTTTATTTTTCTGTACAGGAGATTTTATACAGGGGCATTAACTTGCCAACCTCCATATTATATCTAATGCTTCATTTTTTCCAAAGGAACACCCTGTATATTTTTTCGCCATATTGCGCAACTATTTTGTTTCTTTAATAATAATTAGTTAATATGATATTTCTCTAAAACTGATAGTTTTTGAAATATTTTCCTTTTAATTGATTAACTTAAAAATAATTGCGCCTATTCCACTAGTAAGTTATGGCTTTGCCGTCATTTAGTAATTGTAATAATTTAAATAATTACAGTGTATAAAAATAATAACGGTAGCTAGAAAAAAATGTATAAATAATTTCTTAAATGACGAATGTTCCAAATGAATTATGTATTTTTCCTAGTTACCGTTGCTCTTATATTTGAATATTTTAATTATTTAAATTATTTTCCAGCTTTAAAATCGAATTAAAAAATATAATTCTGAATCATTTTCATTTGGTTTTCATTTTCAGTACTAAAATCTTCATTTACTATAATACAATAAAGCCATAGCTTTCTTGTGAACAAAGAAAAACACAATTATTTTTAAATTATCGGTTAAACTGAAAATGTCTCAAAAACTATTAGTTTTGGAGACTAATATCATAAAGGACAATATATTCGTGCATAGTGGGATAATGTACTTGTTGTTCTATTTGTAAAAACGATATTCTAGATATTTGTAGGTTTCCAAATTAACGCCCCCGTATAAAATTCCTTGTAGATCCATCCAGTCCACTACATTTCAACTATCCCTTATCTTTGCCCTTACCAAATATTTTCTCTTAACTGTTGTTAGCAAAGTTCATTTTGTAGCATTTGTGATCCATTGTTGTTCTGTAAATTTTTATACCTTTTGCAATAACTTGGCGACGCCACAGCATTTTCAAAACGAAAATTAATGCTGAACGTAATTTTACGCTGAAATTGTGTAAAAATATACAAGATATCGTCTAAATATTAACTGTGGTGTTCTGTTTATATTCTTTTCTCTTTTTTAGAGTTTTTACCACATAGATCTTCTAAAAAAATATCACATCAGAATTTACAAAAACACAATTATTCAATACAATGAAAAAATAGCCTCTGCGTCTATGATGTTTATGTCAAAGGAATAGCCAGAAGCTACTTCTTGCCAACTAATATAAATTATAACGAGAAAAATAAATGTAATATACCTATATCGCTGACGTTTAGGACACTAAATCTTTTTCGAAACAGATTAGAGGAAATTCTTATGAGCTGTGTATGTTAAGCCCCTAAGATTTTATTTATGTTATATCCATAGCTACTTATTATTCACATAGAACTGTTGATATTTTATTCTAAACATCAAACAACCTTAATACCATTTAAAATCAGTTACATTATATTTCAAATATTATTAGATGAAAAAAAATCTCACTACGTAAGAGTTTAATATTTTCTGAAATATTGATTGATCAGAAGAGTAATTCTTTATTTCAAAATTCGAAAAAAAATGTTTTTAAAGGCCTTCCAAACCACCTGAATGAGTCTTTTAAATCTTAGATATCTAGAAAGATTTCTCTGAGTGAAAGACTAGGGGACATAGATTCAGACTTTAATTTAGTTTTAATAATAAAATATTTGCCAAAAGCTGTGTTCAAAATGTACATTTCCTGCCTACTAAGAAGTTATAAAATTATGACCATCGTTTTCCAGAAACTTACAAATTCAAATGTGGGTTCGATAATGTTTATATATATTAACAACTACAGATAATGGCGTTACGTTTTGACCTCCGAAAATTTGGCAACATTGCTAGAGGTATTAACGATGCTTTAGTTTCTACTCATATATATGTATTGGAGGTGAGTTCGTATCTCTTGTATCCTGTATATATGATTACAAAAAAAATTATAAATCTTTTCCCCTCTTTTGAGATTCGTATTCTGGGGGTCCCCCTAATCACAAATATATAAAATTTATAGCAATATATGCACGGGATAACATGGAGGTCAGGTCGTCCTTTCTATGTGCCGGAGGTGATAACTTAACTAGCATCAATATATATATATATATATATATATATATATATATATATATATATATATATATATATATGGTGAGAGGTAAGTGAATCCTCTCCTGTGGTCAAATGCTACTGTACACCAGACATCATAGATGTCTCCATGGTGTATAGCGACTTGCTATTTTGCAAGTACCGAGAGCGGCGACTTTCAGCCCTTGGTGGACTTAACCTATACTGTTATTGCACATGACTTGCAGGAAACAACTACTCAGCGGGCAAATACAATACAATACAAATCATGAATAGTAGCCAATGTCATTTGTCAATTCCCCGACCAGACATAGACCGGTTTCGAACTTATTAGTTCTCGTCAGTATGCCATAGGTCGTGGAACAGACAAATGACAGTGGCCAGCCTACTAGTTTTATACAAACTGATGTAAATGGCGTACCGGTGAGAGGTAAGTGAATCCTCTCCTGTGGTCAAATGCTACTATACACCAGACATCATAGATGTCTCCATGGTGTATAGCGACTTGCTATTTTGCAAGTACCGGTAGCAACTTAAAAACAACATATATATATATATATATATATATATATATATATATATATTGACGTAATATGCACACCCTGTAATCATAAAACAATTATTTATGTAATTTGTAATAGGTATGTGGCACTGTTACCAGAGCATAGCATGTAAAAGTGCTTAAGTTATATAAAAACAATATTTTAAGGTTGATTTTAAAGTGGGTACATAATGATAATTTTAATAAAATGTAAATGTAAATTCTTCGACAGAAGTTTCAGAAGTTAAGCCTCAATAATTTAGGTCAAAGCTGTTTTTTAAATGACAATGATGAAAAATCAATAATGAAAAAAAATAGGAACTATTGTTTTTTTAAAAGTTTTGGTAGTCAAGAAAAAATATATTTTGAAGGATGGAGAGATTTTATAAAAAAAGAGGCGGAAGAATAAGAAAATTGGCTGAGAGATTCGGAGAACAGTAATATAGCGGAAAAGAAAGAAAGGGTATCACAGGTATGTGACATAATGAAGGAGTCAAGTTGCTGAAGTGTTCAGATAGGTAGTAGAGGAATTTGGAGACCCGATTAGTGAATTTGTATATAAAGGGGCCGTCATTTAGTCGTTCTGGAATTGTGAGAGTATAGTGGTTTTGCGCACAATAATAACGAAAACAGGTACCTGTAGTTATAAAATTGAATTTATAAATAGTAATTTAACATAATTTACTTATGTTGGATAGTTAAAATTGATATAGACAATATTTTACCTTCAAAGAAAATTATATTTTAAAGGAACATTAAACTTGTAAGTTGTGATTTAATTTCTGAAATAAAAATTGTTATTGTAAAAATAAAAATTTTCATTATAGTACCATTATAGCCCGATTAGTTAGCTTTAAATAACTAGCACTGAGCGAGTTTTTCGCAAGATTTGCGACTCATGTTTTAAAATGTTTATTTCTGCATGTAACGAGATGGATTACTGTGAGAACTGCAGACGAAATCAAAATTCAATTTTATCAACACTAATGTCAAATCAGCATCCCAAGATATTATAAATAGGACTGAATAGCATACGCTCTTCAGTCTGCATTATTTTGTTGAACTCAGTGTTCCTCATACGAGATTCACAAGCATTTTAGTAAAGTTAACTTCTATTGTTTTAAACCTCATAAGCTAGATGCTTCTAATTTCAACAAGTAGTTCTAAGTGATTATTGTATAAATTATAACCAATATAACAATTGTGACTTTAATCAATAAAATAGTTTTTAAAAACACAAACAGTGATTATCAGATCCAACATATATATATATATATATATATATATGACATTGGCTACCAATTTTTCATGATTTGTAAGGTGTAAGGTATACATGATTTGCAGGAAACAACTACTCAGCGGGCAAATACCCCGACCTGCATTGAATTACACCTTAAAAATCATGAAAAATTGGTAGCCAATGTCATTTGTCAACTCCCTGACCAGACATACACCGGTTTCGAACTTATTAGTTCTCCTCAGTATGCCATAGGTCATGGAGCAGACAAATGACAGTGGCCAACCTGCTAGTCTTATACAGACTAATGTAAATGGTATAGTGGTGAGAGGTAATTGAATCCTCTCATGTGGTCTAATGCTACTATACACCAGACATCATAGATGTCTCCGTGGTGCATAGCGACTTGCCATTTTGCAAGTACCGAGAGCGGCGACCTTTAGCCCTTGGTGGACTTAACCTATATACTGTTATTATACATGATTTGCAGGAAACAGTTGTTTCGGGTATTTGCCCGCTGACCTGCATTGAATT
This sequence comes from Leptura quadrifasciata, assembly GCA_963675555.1. Lineage (NCBI taxonomy): Eukaryota > Metazoa > Arthropoda > Insecta > Coleoptera > Cerambycidae > Leptura > Leptura quadrifasciata. The sequence goes on along the minus strand of OY776676.1, from coordinate 73,814,181 downwards.
ACACCTTACAAATCATGAAAAAAATTGGTAGCCAATGTCATTTGTCAACTCTCTGACCAGACATAGACCGGTTTCGAACTTATTAGTTCTCCTCAGTATATATATATATATGAAGTGTTACTGTTCTTCCGGGTGCTCTTCCCTCCTCCAGGAGTTGACAGAAAAAAGGCGAATCTTTTGGGTTTCAGTCAAAAAATGTTTATAACTAATAAAGGTCCTGACTAAATAAAACTCTGTGTTGTTTGTCTAGCTTTCGGAAATGTCTATTTCCTTCCTCAGGACATGAACTTGAGATTCGTGTCATAAAGTTACAAAAATTCAGAAATTTAATTATTGTTCTCCATTTTATGTAGGTACAAACACCACGTTTTATATTATAAAAAAATTTCATGAAAATATATATATATTAAAATATTCAATTAATTAAAATTACTAAACAACACACAACAGTATTAAAGCTAATTAAATGCATTAAAAAGGTTAAAAGCGATTGCAATCTAAATGCATATTTTTAATGTTAAAAAACACACGTGTATCTAATACAACGTTAGGTTCTACAGAGTAATGCTACAGTAGCATTACTCTGTGTGATGTTCGGAGATGATGTCTTTTGTAAAAATGATTGGTAACTCCCGGACAATAAGAGCGTTATGAATTGAAGCAATGGGTTTCTTTCTGAAATAAATTTGTATAATTTATAATACAATGGCTATAAAACTTTTTCCAACACAACATTAATTAATTAGTGATACAAATGGATATTACTAGTGAATAAATTATCAAAGTTTTCATTATAGGCAAAGCCTCATGTAATACGACATAAAGGATTTATTTACGTTGAAGTTTTTTCAAATTTAATACACGCCTAGTACTCTAATCATTACGATCAAGGGTAAAATATGTCTTTATCCATTTGTACCACATTTAACCATTAATTTTTGTTGCAACATTTGATTTCTATTATATTTGAATTGAATTGCATTTTGCCTTAAAATTCTGGAACAAATTTTCTAGATATTATTTAAATTGAAATTAAGTATTCTTTTCTAAAATGGCGTTAAATTTTGGATACCTATTGTATAAGACTTCTTCTGTTCTGTTTGATCCAATCTACTACCTGCTAAAAAATTAAGGCCATCATCGTACTTCTAATAATCTTTATAAATTGTATATAGAACATGAATACCACGTGGACAAAGCTGAACAGTTGAAAATGTTGGGAGATTAGAAAACCAATTTCTTCACTCATTAACGAAATTTGAAGTTTTAATTTCAATATAACTTTCTTACTCTTATATAAACGTGTCCCAATTACAGTTGCTCAAAAAGATCAAAATTATGTTTTTAAACGATTATTAACGAAAATTAAAATTATCAAATTAATTTCAATGTACCATTTAATTTTTAAGCTTTTTCGTTTTTAGAATAACAGTGTAAATTTGTATTATTTTATTATTATTCCAGCACAAAATAAAATTTTATTGTATTTTCATTAGTGGATCAATTTCCAATTCTAAGATATGGTCTATGACGTCAGGTGTATTCATTAATCAATATTTACAGCAAGATCATCAATAATACTAATAGTTCGGTCTTGTGAATTTAAAATGGCTTTTATATATGAACAATGCATTCTATTATTGGCTTCGTCAGAGTGTGGGTTAGAGCTGAAATAAACAGCTTTGCATTGTTGAACAATTAATTATCTGAATGTAATCTAAAATTGAAAAGAAATATCCTTTATTAGATATTAAACATATTCCGTGTAAAGGTGCATCTGGATTATTTATCATAATGACGTTTAAAAGTTTTTATTTATCGGTAGAAAATGAATTAATATCACCAATATATACAAGGTATTTAGTAAAACGCATTCTGTTTTAATAAAGCTTAATGTACCTAATCTTTCGTTTTCAAAAATAATTTAAAATATACAGGGCACCAAAATATATAAAATTTAAAAGTTGTAAATGAAAACTGTTACTACGAGTTGAGTTGAAATATGTCAGATGCAATCTATTCAAGTTACTAAAGTGATAATGGGCAGCGTCCTGTGTCGTGCGGATCTGTCCTTATCAAATCATAGCATTCGTCTTTCTTATAATTTTTTTAATGCTACTATGTCGTGTGAAGCATGCGTAAATTTATTTATGTTACCTAAAATCACTTGAATTTTAACTAAGATTCGAAACGAAAGCTAGTACCAAGTAAGTAATTCAAGAATTCACTGTAGCCATAGCCAGGGGGACGTTTATTCCGCTCAAGCTACTTTGTAATTATTTGTAGTTATTACTTTATGTTTGAATTTTTTAACCAAATATAAATGTGGTTTAATAAAGTACTACGTTTTGTTTCTATTCTATTTTGTAGCAGAATTATCATGCCCGTGCTTCACCACAGAGATTCCCTTAAGACTCTAGTAGCCACGACGAATACATACCATACGAGGTGAAGCAGATGGGCGGGGATATGAAAAGAAGGTAAGATTTGATTTACGACGGTCAAAAGCTTAGACAGATTTATTCTTTAAGCATTTTTCGCGACTGAAAATAGATAATTTCTCTGAACATGTAGCAACTATTTCATTCTCTTTCTGTTTTGATGTGCTATCTCTCATACCACGATTTCTTGCAAATATGGAGTAGTAACCGGTCGGTCTGCTTAACCTCTAAATTCTTATGTGATGTGCATTACTGTGTATATTTTTATCAAATGAATTTTTATTTTGCAATGGATTTGTTTCTCTTTTATAACAATAATATGATAGATGATGCCATGAGACATTTCTTAAATGAGAATGATACAACTTCTAGCATCCTTTTATTTGAAAAAAAAAAAAACAAAATTAGAGAGTCATATCATGTATTCAATATGTTTACCTGAAACGTTGTTTATTTAAATTAAAACTTTTCTCAAAACACCGCATTTTCATTTGACATCCACGGCAATCTATGTATTTCGTTGAGCACAATTATGGAATACTAGGTAATAACCAGGAATTTACTGAGCGGATAAATGAGCGAGGGCACTTAAGAATAAGAACATTGATACCGAAGAAGTGCCAATTCTAGTTACTACTGCACATGCAAATCGTACATCATGTACCTAGTTGCATGTATCGTACTTTGGTACCTTGGTTATGTTCGCCATTAAACCAATGTTAAATATATCCTTCAACGTATTTACTCTTTAACATTGCTAATAATGCGGAGAGACAATTTAAGTGATGAAATGCATGTTATTGTATAAATGTATAAATTGTATTTACATCCTTGTTTGTTCAGTTCACATGTTCCATTACTTTATTTAATATACTAGTGAATACTTATATTGAAACACTTATTCAAAATTCTATATCAAAAATAAAAATCGATACCTATATAATAATTGTTGAAAAACTAAATAGCCATTGTATTTCTTAACTTGTTATCTATTTAAATATTACGGTTTTATTTATCACAATTATAATTATTAACAGAAATATACTAGACCGGACGCAACAAATTTAAGAAAAACGTGTAGCATTGAGCTACCTTGTATAACTATTTACATCATAAAATCATGAAAACTAATTATCTTATATCGTTTCGAATTCAAGAGGTAATTAATCATCGCTTACCATGCAAAAATTACATTCTAAAAAAATATATGTAAAATCTTGAGCGCCCTCTAGTGCCTAAACTAGCCTACAGTGGAAGTTGAGGCAATAACAATTTTTGTTAAGAACAACTTGGACTACAACATACAAAAAATTCAGTCAACTTGACAAGCCAAATTCACCTAAAAGTGTGCGGTGTCCTTTGATATAAGATATGTAAAAGAGGTTTACTAATTACTATTGAAATTGAGGATATATCCGTCATACAGGGTGGATTGATAGATGTCTATATCTATATCTATGTATAATCTATCCTTTATCATAATTTAAGATTCAAGTTAATAGGATTTTTGGAAGATGTACATAGTATACAGCGTCTCTCAGGTTAAAAGTAATTTTAAGTAGATTATACTATGTCATATATCAATTTTATTTTAAAATGTTGTAAGATGTTTTCAATAAGATTATTACAAAGTCAGTGAAAATTGAAGTCAGGGGTTGCAAACTGTGAAGGCCTATTTGAACAATATAAAAATGGCTAATGATCTATGCAATCGGATTTCGCAGTGGGAAAAAACTAAAGCTATATTGGTTTTGTACTTTAGAGCCTAGACGTCATTGAATCAAACATATTATACACTCTCGCTTAGTTGTTTATGAAAATTTAAAAAAGTTATTTGGTATATATATATATATATATATATATATATATATATATATATATATATCTATGATTTTAGTTTCTTGATTAATTATATAAGTTACAGACACTGCAATTCCAAAAAGTAAATCGACGTAGAGGTCTATTAATGAGCTTTGTTAACACACGTTTCCAAATATAGAATTTTTATAGCGGATTTTCTGAAACGCTACAGGTCCGTTTTGATAATTCAATATTTTAGGCAATTAATTTTTGCAAAAATGTATGCTAATAAAACTCGTTAATATACTTACCTCTCCATTAATTTACTTTTTGAAATTCAGTGTTTACAATTTGTATTATAAATTTTAAAAAATGAAAAAAGATAAAAAGAAAAATAAATCCATATATCCACGGATTTGAGCGTGGATGATTGTTTTGTTTATCTTCGTTACAAATAAGTCTGTCGACGCCAACATACGTCACATACGTCTCACTGCGTAAAAGATAATCGTGCAGCATTCGTGTAAACTGTTAATAAAACAGGTATTCTCAGTCTGCCATGCCTGGCTGAAACTTTAACTCGTTATTATATTCATACATAAGAATGAAAAATATATGTATAAAATTTACTTTTACATCAATTTTTTATTCAATGTATTTATTAGCCCTGAATTATAGAAAGTCAATGACGGAATAGTACATTACACAGAATATTTTTTAATCAATTGGGAATTTTAGAACGTTTTTGCAGCCCAGACATCCTCGCGCAGTTGTCACAGGCGCTAATCTGATTTCTTAAGAAAACATAATGTTATCGTACTGAGTGGACACTAGGTGATTCAAATAAAATTTGTAAATATAAGAGACCATTAATGTGACTAACTATTTTTTACAATGTAAAAATACTTTTATTCAACAATACAATTTACAATAGAAAATATTATTTAGGAATTACTGCTTCGGCAAATGCTTAAGCAAATCACAATTTTCACACTTTTTTTTAAATTCGAAATCACAAACTTTCTGTATATGGGTATAAGTAAAAAATTGTGAAAGTTGTGATTGCTTAATACCTAACTCTCTTACAGGTTGTCCAGATGTGGATAGGATTCTAGAAAATTTAATATTATTTTCAAGCCATGGTCGGTATTTCGATGAAAAATTATTTATATTACGAGATTTTTTCCATTTTTGCACCAATTGTCTATAAAATTACCTACAATTATTTAAAATTACGTACTGATATTGTTCATTGTAGTAGTTAAAATCGCTAATGCTTTTTATAATGTCAATAACAGATCGAATTTTCTGTTTATTATCACTTTAGTACAAACGAACTTTGTGTTGTTTTATTTATGTACATTTTAAAAGGTGATTACCTAATATATTTCTTGGATCCATTGCGGAAACAAGGAATAGGATTTAGAATCACATAATAATCATCAATGGTTGTTCTGAAGAATGTAATTATTATAGCTGATTTTGCCTTGTAACGGTGTTGATAAAAAAATAGTCTTATTTATGATTTCGATCATTCATTAGTGGATGTGACCACTATGCGTCGTCGAAATCCTTGCATATCCGGTATCACTCGACTGTTTATGAAAATTAAAAAATATATATTTGGTACGAGGAATTATCTATGTTCTATAGGTTTACTATTCTTTATCTTTTATAATTTAAAAAATTATATATACATTCCGATGTTTTTCGGAGTAATAAGAAATAACTATTGACTATTACCTGTTCAGTTTTCGAGGTGACTGAAACTATTTTAGATTAAAGATCTTTGTTGTTAACTTAAATTCAATATCAATGTAGTTCACAAGTGTGATTTATTTTGTAATAGTTGTGTTTGTTCTATCTTGATGATTTGTCAATTTCAATTTTAACCTCAATTTAGTAAGTACTTTTCACTTGTATTAAATTTTATTATAATGAGTTCTAATTTTTGTAGAATTCCTGAGGAAGAAACAATAAAGTTTCGAAAGCTTGAATTTAAAAAAAAGTTGTCTTTTTTGAACCCGTGACTGTATCCCTGGTGGAAATAAAAATTTTTTGTTTTTAACTTAGACAGTCGTCTAATATTCGTCTCTGTATGTATATATATATATATATATATATATATATATATGATATTACATATGATTTGCAGGAAACAACTACTCAGCGGGCAAATACCCCGACCTGCATTGAATTATACCTTACAAATCATGAATGGTAGCCAATGTCATTTGTCAATTCCCCGACCAGACATAGACCGGTTTCAAACTTATTAGTTCTCATCAGTATGCCATAGGTCGTGGAACAGACAAATGACAGTGGCCAACCTGCTAGTTTTATACAAACTGAGGTAAATGGTGTACCGGTGAGAGGTAAGTGAATCCTCTCCTGTGGTCAAATGCTACTATACACCAGACATCATAGATGTCTCCATGGTGTATAGCGACTTGCTATTTTGCAAGTACCGAGAGCGGTGACCTTCAGCCCTTGGTGGACTTAACCTATACTGATATTACATATGATTTGCAGGAAACAACTACTCAGCGGGCAAATACCCCGACCTGCATTGAATTATACCTTACAAATCATGAATGGTAGCCAATGTCATTTGTCAATTCCCCGACCAGACATAGACCGGTTTCGAACTTATTAGTTCTCATCAGTATGTCATAGGTCGTGGAACAGACAAATGACAGTGGCCAACCTGCTAGTTTTATACAAACTGAGGTAAATGGTGTACCGGTGAGAGGTAAGTGAATCCTCTCCTGTGGTCAAATGCTACTATACACCAGACATCATAGATGTCTCCATGGTGTATAGCGACTTGCTATTTTGCAAGTACCGAGAACGGTGACCTTCAGCCCTTGGTGGACTTAACCTATACTGATATTACATATGATTTGCAGGAAACAACTACTCAGCGGGCAAATACCCCGACCTGCATTGAATTATACCTTACAAATCATGAATGGTAGCCAATGTCATTTGTCAATTCCCCGACCAGACATAGACCGGTTTCGAACTTATTAGTTCTCATCAGTATGCCATAGGTCGTGGAACAGACAAATGACAGTGGCCAACCTGCTAGTTTTATACAAACTGAGGTAAATGGCGTACCGGTGAGAGGTAAGTGAATCCTCTCCTGTGGTCAAATGCTACTATACACCAGACATTGGCTACCATTCATGATTTGTAAGGTATAATTCAATGCAGGTCGGGGTATTTGCCCGCTGAGTAGTTGTTTCCTGCAAATCATATGTAACATCAGTATAGGTTAAGTCCACCAAGGGCTGAAGGTCACCGCTCTCGGTACTTGCAAAATAGCAAGTCGCTATACACCATGGAGACATATATATATATATATATATACATATATATATATATATATATATATATATATATACAGAGGCGAATATTTTATATATATATATATATATATAGCAATATATATATATATATATACATACATACAGAGACGATATATATACAGAGACGAATATATACAGAGACGAATATTATATATATATATATATATATATATATATATATATATATATATATATATATATATTTATATTTTATTGAACTTAATAATTTGCAGTACTAGTCAAACTTTAACTTGTTTATTTCCAATAGATAAAAAAAACTTTAAAACCAAAAGATCAAATTAAAATCTCTTACCTTTTGATCCGAAAGTATGTCAAAATATTTAATGGGCCGGCTAGCTTATCTTTCCCTTCAGGAGCAGGTTCAAATTCAGTTCCTATTTAAAATGAAATTTTATTAAAGTAAAATTTTAATGTGATATG